>AP028440.1:14943640-16236158 GCA_036509395.1 Antheraea yamamai | reverse complement strand
AGATACTAATTACTAAAGCGGTTTCTATGACAAATGAAATAAGTAGACACGGTTTTCTCAGCTAATTTTGTGACGAAACACGTGAAAACAGTTAAACCCGTTTACATGAGACGTGATAATGTTGGAACTATTGATTTTAGAGGTGAAACAAATGGTTATGTTGTTCTTTATTATCCGAAGCTTCTTACAAAATATATTTGCCACATCAACTTTGAAGTTTGTTCTACTGTTATAAGTATACACAATACCTATACAAATTATAGAACTATAATGCATAATGAATTTAAAATATATTGAACTGAAGATATTGCTAGAAATAATGACATCGATACTTTAGAAATTTAAGTTATTTAAATTGTGAATCATGTACCGATTCCCTTCTCCCTACTCATACCCTTATCTCTTCTGTCACAGTCACTTTTTCTTCTTATAAATCCTTTACTTTTCCGTACAATTTTTCAAACATTACCTTTTATACGAGCCTTGTCCTGACAACACAGCAACAAAGAAATTAACCAAATAAGTGCAGCTGTTTTGATGCGATATGTATGCATTCAGCAATTGACTTTTATAGACACAGCTTATATTTTTTAAGGATAGATAATCTAATTTCGGAATTTGCTTACATTTAGTAATTTCATTTAACAGATTAATCAGTTAACGGTGAAGGCTAACATCGTGACGAAATTTGTACGATTTAGAAATATCCTCTCAGCACTATACTAAATGAATAAAACAAAATTACCGATTTTATGCGTCTGAAACTATGTCGTAAGCCAGTGTTATGATTCAACCCTATCCTTTTGTAACTTAAAACCTTATTCACTTTGGACATATACGGTGTTATTACAAAAAAGATAAATACGTATTGAACCCTGGCTTTAAAAAGGTCTCATATTAAATGCACCGCGTTCGCTGAATGTTCGCCATCTCGCTTTTTTGTCTCGCTTCGATTACGTTAGATTAGACTTGTGAAAATGGATAACGCGAACTTACCTCGGGCGAGCGCGGTGCATTTATTAGGAAACTTTTTTAAACCAAGTATTTAATACGTATTTAACTTTTTTGTAATAACACGGATACAGACTAACACGATAAGCAGTATCTGAACATAATATTAAATGCCTACTTCCTACTCTCATTTCATCCCGAAGTGGTATACCGTAAGCAATATTATAACATTACTAGCTTTTGCTAATGGTTTTACTCGCACTAATGTAGATTTTACCTATACCTAGGAAACGTTACTTTTTTCTGAATACAAGGTATCCTATGGCCTTTTCTTTTAAAAACGTGTATTTGTCACACATGACATTGGCGAAATTGCCTACATAGGCAGAGGCCGTATCGAATGAAAAAAAAGTAACCTGACAACGAATAAACAAAATTTCATGATGATCGGTTAAGGCTAAAGATAAATAATAGTTCTTAACAAAAATATTCAGCCATCACGAGATATTCACAATGTGAGGTCAATGCGAGTGTCATAGTGGGCGGTTCAGGGGGTCAATTGGAGCGTAACACCGGACGAGCTGACGCGACCTGGCTCACTAGAGTCAGAGCGTTCGTGGAGTGTCTCATCTATAACGTACTTACAAATATTAGAGCGATCGTTTTTTCTTTGCTTCACAGTTTTGTGCGCATTTACGGGGTAATTATCCTAAGATATATTTCAGAATTAGGTCCATAAAAAATTATACATTTTTATTGTATAAATTATTTTTGTCAGTATAAAACACAAGGTCTTATATTAATTTATCTCTCGTTGAAAATAAAAGAAAACTTGTTAAAAAAAGGCGCAATATTTTTCGTACTTCTTATTTCATATAAAATGTTAACTCTCTTAGAAGAAAAGAATAGAATAAGTAATAATTAATATCCTTTTACAACTTACTCGTATTCATTTTTTTATATTGATTATTTAATAACAACTTTAGTTACATAGTAAAGCGTTAATTACAGTAAAAGAAATATAAATGCAACAAGTTAAATCAAAAATGTAAAAAAATCTTTCACAAATCTTTTAACATTCAACTTCAGTGATAAGAGTTAATTTTATACGTTCTACTATTTATAGGAATAAAACCCTTGGTCGAATATACAGACAGCATATTTCGATACAATAAGAACCACTGAAAAACTCCCCACAATTGAGAGACCGTGTCATACGTGACTGACTGAAGCCGTAAATAATAGTTTAAAGGTGGATAGTCTCTATTCGAGTTTAGTTACTATATCCCCGAGTTCAAAGGAGTTTCTCTGCGAGTTGGACGTAGAAGCCGTCAAAATTTCTCCTTTAACGGATAACGTAAGTAATTTTTATATCACAGTAACAAAACGAACTATTACTCGCACTTTGTTAAGAGTAGTTGAAGAAAAATCATAGATAAGTTCAATACATATAAATAGGCAGAGACAAAATAGTTAAGTACATGTTCCACCTCTGTTTCTCAACCTATTTTTATTTCCTATTTTTTCTTTTTTAGTTTAATAGATAATGACGAGCTTTAGTGATATCATGAAACAAATTGGAAATACCTTATTTTTCCTTAATATTAGAATTTGAATTATGGTCGAATTTCGACCACTAGACTAGTAATTAAAAAATATTCAATATCCTATTTCACGCACTAATTCTAAGCATAATTACAATAAAATCCCTCTGGTAGTCCAAATATGATTAATAAACAAGCAACCAAATAAATATGTTTTCATATTTCATTACATAGTATAAAACAAAGTCCCCTACCGCGTCGGTCTGTCTGTCTGTTCGCGATAAACTCAAAAACTACTGAACGGATTTTCAAGCGGTTTTCACCAATGGATAAAGTGATTCATGAGGAACGTTTTGGTATACAATTTGTCAAGATTTTTTTTTTAATCAGGGCAGGACAACGTCTGCCGGTTCCGCTAGAATAATATATAAACTGTTGCCCATCCACTTTTTTGGGTAACAACAAAGTATCCTATGTTCTGTACCACGATATACTTCTACGTGAAATTACATTAAAATCTGTGTAGTTGTCCAAGTGTGATTAATTATCAAGTAATTAAATAAACTAAATTATTGCCCGTCCACTTTACTGGGCAATAGATGTTAAGAAACTAATATAATCTATGTATAGTTTTATCTGTATCTCTATGCAAATGCTCCATGTTGTCTGTGATTCCTCCTTTCCTTTTAATTACAAGATGGCCCGAATGAAGAAGTGTTTTATTTATGCGTAAACTAATTCAACTTCAATAATAGAAACGTAGCCAACGTCATAATCGACTTCTATAGTAAATTTCATTAGAAGTCGTTTTAGAATCAATTTGAGTTTAATTATGCACTAACATAGACGTTTACGTTCATATTTATTGGATTAGTTGCGCCCGCACCTTCAAACGCGTTTGTTATTACTTCTTGCTGTATATTGCAATAGATATATGACGGTGAAAACATAAGTTAAAGTTATATACCTACAGAGTCATTAACAGGCTTTGCACATTACCAAATTAGCCTTTCCACTGTTTCTGTAATCTTATCTTCTTCTATCTATAAATAGAATGAAAATACAAGCTATTGAATATATGGCAATAGGATTATGGCCAGTCGATACAGAATTTTTCGAAAGACGGTTCGTATTTTTTGGATACGATTGATCCTTTGCTTATTTTTTAAGCCCAACGGACTGAGCGGGCGTCATTCTAGTGTAAATATGTATTAGATAGCTAGACGCCGATAGCATTGATAACGTACGGAAGGAATGCAAGGAATGTTCCAATTCCGACAAATTATTCAATCACCTTCGAAATTTAACAAATATGTTGTTTCTGATCACCCTAAATTGTACTTAGCGCGATGACACCTAAATACAAATAGGATCTCGATATCCAAGTACGACGAGGAGTGTCATGCGTTAATCGCATCACCGAACGCAATCTATAGTGCATTGTGATGCACCATGCATCTTTATTCAATAATTCCAAACAAATATGAACATTATATCACAATAATAAGAACCAAAATTGTTAGAATCTTCTATGGTTGTGATATTCATAAGATTTGTACATATTCTGTTGAACTCGTACAAATGAAAACATTTAACTAATAAATAACTCATCTATATGTACACATGTGTTTAAACAGTTACTAAACTATGATAGTAATTTAGATAGGTTGCTAGATTAATGAAAATAATACCAGTATTATAATAATAATATACAGTAATCATAAAATTGACTCCTTTAACTCGATTCAAAGGCCTGAATATATAATGTAGGGGAGAGTGTCCCGCCCTGATTTAAAAAAAAAATCCTAAAAATATATACAAAATTCCAAACACTCAAAAAAATTATAAAAAAGGTTATAATGAGAAATATATAGCCTGACACTTTATTTTAAAACTAGCCGTGCCCGCGGCTGCGTCCGCGTGGAACCTTATGTAAAAAACGGTGATTAATAAAGTCATCTGAATGTACTGAGTCAATTTACTTATCTACTTTTCTCTCGTACTTACGCCGCGTCGTCATTAAAATTACAATAACTTTTGATATCGTGGACCGATTTTAATGAAATAAAGACTAAGTTATTCTCGAAAATATGCTTTAAGATTTTCTTTGTGTAGTTTTATTGTGAACCAAGTACTTTAGCAGTGATGCGTGTTCCTACAAACAGACAGATAGACAGACAGACAGACAGACATTTCTAAAAATAATTGAAATGTATTTTATTACTTATTCCTGCAACATGTTTTTTTCACTAAAATCGAAAATGTACAGACACGTTAGATTTACATTCTTATTATATGCATGTGTAATATGTATAGAAGACAGCTTAATGTACCAGTTTCCCGTGATAATTAAAGAATACTTCAAGAATGACCACCGCTGATGTGTTATGATGAATCAACAGTCTTTGTCGAACATGTCATAACGTCCTACTTATGATCAGCACTACTGTCAATAGAGTTAATATATTCGTAGACTATCTCATCTTATGTGTCTGAGTGGACGCAAACTATAGAACTATAATAGCTCTTATTATTTTACAGTATCATAATGAATATAGGTCAAGAAACGATTTCTTTTTAATGCCATAATCACAGCGACAACGGCTTTAGCTAATGGTATAATTTATTTAATTTCGAACTAGTATTCTCGTACCTATAATAAGTTTAATGACCCGATTCCCGTTAACTGTATTCGGAAGAGATAACGGAATAGTCTGATGCGTACGCGCATCACGCATCGCCGATGTCAAAGGGACTGTCATCATATATATCATATGTTAAGTAGAAAGTTTATTAAAAAAAAAAACAATGTTTTAGTTAATAAATTGAATCGATGAATATATCGATTACAAGACAAATATAAAGTTTGTGTATTTGATGAAGTTATCTCTAGGACTATTATTGGTAAGATTCCGAAAACCCAATGATAGAAATGTGTAATATGGTATCTTTTATTTATTTTAATTTTTATACTATAATTAATACTAATTAAGTCGTGGGCGGCTGTAAGTGTGAAATACATACATAACAAGAATTTACTATTCGGCGAACATTTATAAAAATCATATATTGGCCAATCAACCTTCTTTATTTATACCCAATACCACACTTTTGTATGATATTTTTAATGTAGTGTTTTCTCATATTATTGTGAGTCCATTGAATCACCAAAAGTCAAATGAAACTAGTTACATTTTTTTAAAATTGTACTTAATATACTTCTTAAGAAAATCTCACATAAACTGAAGTTAAACTTTTTACTTTACTTAAACTTCATAACACAAAAAATTACTTAATCCATTGATATTAACGAATCGAAACACGTACTTAACATTTTGTAAATCGTTTTACAAATCGCCTTGTCACATAATTATTGAAATAAATAAACTATATTAAAGATTTTTATTTAAAAATGTTTTTAAATCGTCCCCAATGTAAATAAATTATATCTGACACTACAATAATTTCTTATGTAACGTTTTACAGAGGCCTTTTTTTATTTTATATTTGGCAACCAATCTTTTAGATTATTACTGCCATTGTCGAATAGTTAATAGTATTACAAGTTCTTCTTCCATTCCATTTTGGCAACCAGTCTTCTAGTAGACTATTACTGGCATTGTCAAGTGAGTATCGATATTACAAGTTTCTTGATATAATTTAAATGAACTAACAAGATGGTGGCCATCTTTTTAGAACGATCCATGGAGTTTTTGTAGCATCTCAGAATTCATGGTCCGTGGTATTATTTTCTATTCACTTCACTTATCCACAATAAACAAACTATATTATATAAAACACCACCAATTTTACACAATATAGAGTCAAGTAACATAAGATTATGAATAAAATATAAAATACACTACATGACAGACCAAGATCCCGCCAAAAACTCTACAAAGGCCTTTATCAATAAAATCCGCGGCAAAAAATGGAAACATTAAAAAACGTTTCGTCTACAAATTAAACTGTGTAGTTTATAAGCTGATAATAAATGAGAAAAGGTCGTCTATTTAATACAATTTAAAAGTATTATAATTTTTTTACAATATCGACCATGATAATATATTAGACAAACATATTAAGGCCACGGAGATTTACCTTCAAATATTTTTTGTGTAAATGAAAAACCTCATTGCTATTTCTCAAATATTTTCAATAAAAACGAAATTGTTTATCGACTTAGTATTAAGCTACGCTGCGTCGAGGTTTCGATGTAAGTTCATGTCAACTATTATAGAACTAACTGACACCCGCGACTTCGTGCCTGCGGAAATAGTTTCGTTGTTTCACGTGAGCTACTTATTATATTCTGATTGGATGTATGTAGCATGTCCTTTATTTTTTTTAATGTAACTTCTTATAGCACGGTAGGGAAAAAAATAATTTACGCGTTAAACGTAAGGTAGGTATGTATTTAAGTGTATGTATAAATCTGCTTGGGTCTAATGAGTAAATGTATAGTTAATTATCTATACTACGAGACTTCGTATAGTATATAGTTCATGAGCATTCTCACCCTTATAATTTAACCAGCGGGCCCGGCAGACGTTGTCTCGCCGTGATTATAAAACAATCCTTGACAAATTATATACCAAAATGTTCCTCATGAATCACTTTATGCACTGGTGAAACCGCATGAAGATCCGTTCAGTAGTTTTTGAGTTTATCGCGAACAGACAGACAGACAGACGCGGTAGGGGACTGTGTTTTATACTATGTAATGATACATATAAGCTAAAGACGTTTCTCTTCCTCCGCGTGTACACACTGATACACGCACTGTTTTCTTTTAATTATGATTTTGTCATATATATTTAATTATATTATACTAGCGGGCCTGGCGGACGTTGCCCTGCCTTGATAATAAAAAAAATCCTAAAAGTCAACCGTAGCGCCACCTACCGGGTCCAATTGTGAATCTAAACCATTCTCGGATCCACTGGAACACGCAAACAAAATTTCATCAAAATCGGTCCAGCCGTTTAGGAGGAGTTGAGTGACATACACACGTACAGAAGAAATTTATATATAAAGATCTAGTCAGGGCTTTTATGTGGGGGCACGCGGAGGTACGCAGTGCAATTAAAGGGAATTTAGAAATTAACGAAAAATTGCCATAAAAACTGAAAAATATTAGGGACTTACAACTTTTGTGAGTGAGATAGTACAGTAGACAGAAACAGAAAATTTAGTTTCATTTTCTTTAGTACTCCCGTGCGAAGCTGGGGAGGGCAGATAGTATAAAATAATAATAGAAATCATATTTAAGCAGTAACTAACACCTATAACTCTTTTAATTACTTTAAGTTTGATTAATTAACAATTTGTTGTGAGTTTGTACGTCAGTATGGCATTATAATCTTTAAGCCTGATATTTGTGGATATTAATTACATGCTTCCGTGTAAAACACAGGAAGGTTAAAAATAAGTTTTTTTTGCTTTTAAATAAAAAAAAGAATAGTGTTTTGTTTTTCCTTATTAATAAATATTGGCCACACACGACTTAGATTAAATTTGTATCTTTTGTAAATGATGACGCAGTACATTATCTTCCTGTAACTAACGATTTCTGTAGCTCTCAATGACGTCTGGATTTCTTCGGTTTACTTAATACATATTGTTATATATTCATTATCTATACATATGTAAAGAAAATGTGTTTCTTAAATATTACATGGAGTTTCATCATCTTCCAGTTACAAACTCTCTAGTAAATTAAATATATTAAAAATAGACATAATGTCATGTCAAAGTAATTTATAAAATATTACAGGAAAATTATAGGAAGTAAAATTTTAAAAGATAAACTTGTAATGTCGTTTCTATGTTTACAGGTAGGTATTTATGTAGGTAATTATGTAATTTAGCATAGTTTTATGTAATTTATTATCCAATAAATAAATTTTCTATGTTTACAGAGCAACACATAAAAGTTTTATTTTTTATTTAAATATTTATCTTTACATATATTTATAGTCTAATTATTATTCTTATGTATAAGCTAAATTACTGTAAAGTTACATTATAATCCTTTCAGTAGCTTTTGCGTGAAAGAGTAACAAACATCCACTCATTCTCACAATCTTTCTCGATTATAATAATGTAATAGAATTCTATTTATATATAGTAATCAAGTCTTCATTGGTAGTGAATGAAGAAAATTAATGTATTATTTTTGAAGTTATACTTCTTTTGGCGCGTTAGGGAAAAATGATGAGAGTAAATTTTTACGATGCGCGCGCACACCGTCACGAAAAACCGACACCCTGAAGTTATTACGACGCGCGCGCACACCGTCACGAAAAACCGACATCCTGAAGTTAGCTATAGTCAACATTTTGTTTCTTTGTATTTGTTGTTTGTATTTCTTTATATTAAAACTTTCAATTCAAAATCTTTTTTCTATTGTTAGTGTCGTTTTTTCTACAAACGTAGTATAATGCTAAAGATAAAATTTTTGAAAAGACTTAACTTTTTAAGTACACACACACTTTTTTCAGCAACCAATCTTCTAATAGATTATTACTGACTTTGTCGTGTAGGTAATTGTTTAACAAGTATTTTGCGATCATTTCAATTGACTAACAAGATGGTAAATGTCTTGTTAGAATTTTCCTGGAAATTTTTGTGGCAAGTCAGAATCCATGCTCCGTTATATTATTTCCGATCCGTTTCACTTGTGCACTATTACCAAATTATATTACGTAAAACACCACCAATATTACAAAATATAGATCCAAATAACACAAGATTATGAATAAAATATAAAATCCACTACATGACATTCCAAGATCCCGCCAAAAACTACCAAAATTAGTGTAAAAATAACGAATATAAATAGAATTTTCTGCACCTATAATATAAACAGGGAGTATAAAGAAAAGTAAGCTTGGATACCGTGAGCTAGTTATAAAATATTAACACATAAATCGGACCGTATAATGCGTGGTACAGACGTGCAATAGCCGGAACAATGACTGTTTGTCGTGGTCACGATGTTGTCGTACAGCGAGCTAATATGAGCCATTGTTCTGGAACAAGCGTTAAGGTGCTCACCTTCCAATTACCTTTTGTTAAATTGTTGACACTTAAATAAATAATAATAATCGGCTACACACATATTTTGACAGATATTTGAAACCTTCCAAATTCAAAATAGCAACACACGTTGACAGATAATCAAGACCAAAAATATTTTATTTAATTTAGGCCCTGAGAAGGCGCTTATGAACATGAAAACTCTAACACTGCTTCGAAAAATAATCCAGTCATAGAGAAGAAATGGCAGGAAACTCGATCTGTTTTTGAATACTATAGATTTTAGAACAATGCATTAGTTACAACACTTACAACCGTTTTTAGCGGATGTACAACACTAGCCTTAACGTCTTCAGACACTTTTAAACAAATTATCTATATATTAAAAAATTGATGTTGGTATACGAGATTGATAAACTCTAACATTATATTTATTTTGGAGAGATGTTATGCTATTTATTTGAATATAATTTGCCACTGGACGACGTTAGGTTATATTTTATTATTTTTATGTTTTATTTCCGTCCGATCGTCTTTCATATTATTTGTTTTAATTTATTATAATTTTGTTTAATTAATTCATGGACTCTGCTGTAATAAGTTATCGTTTATAAATATAAGATATTTTTTGGTTCTGGCAATTTCAGTTTTGCTGCTGAATATAAATGAAACAAAACTAATAATTTGATCAACTACAGATTCATTTAAATGTTACTACGTATTCCATGATAGAAATTGTTTTGAAATCTATATGAGATAATCTGAAGAGTCTTTAGTTTATCCGGGGTAATATCTGAAACAGCTGAACAGATTTAGACAAGACTTGCTGTCAAATAGAGGACTTTTCAGAGCATTATCTATGAAAAAATTAACAGAAGTAACTGAAAATCGTTATAGGTTTAAAAAAATAAAAGGCAAGTACAAATTATTACAGATAAAAAAAGTAGTTCCTTTAAAGAAACAAAAGCCATTTTCAAGACATCGGAGTCGTGGTCACCACTTACTTAAGTTTATAACCTTAATTTTTTTTTTAACATTGTACCTTCTTATCACAATGCTAACGTCGTTTTCTTATAATTGCAAGTGAGCAATATACAAAAACCAAATAATATTGAACGAATATTACTATAGTTCAAATCCAAAATGGAAACTGTAACTTGAGTTCATAATTTTGATTTTGCACAAAATTTTAGACAGTGAATCACTTTATTATTCTGAAGTTACATTGTAAAAATTCTCTTGCAAAAGAAAATTAGAATTTTACTAGTCTCCCAGACGGTATAGGTAAAATTGATCGGCGCGTCCCGCCAAACGGGCGTGCATCGCCGCCATTTTGTCGCCACTTTTGGCGCCAAAGTTCTTACGGCCGACCGGGGTGCGTTTGCAAAGGTTCTTAGTCTGACCCATTTGTTACAGATTACAATGACACAGTGTCCTAGATTTTTTATCTACGTACATTTTTTACGAAGATGGAAAATTCATATATTATAATTTACAGTAGCCTTTCAATTACAATTGTAGTCAATATTTGTAATGAAGGTATAAAAAATATTTTTTGCCATAACGCAATTCAGGTAAAATGTTTTCTTTTAAGAAGATTAGAAAGTATTGAAAAATAAAAACATTTACAATTACTCATAGCACCTTGTCCCATAAACACGTTATTTCTCGTAAATGGAAACCCGTAGACGTGACCCACAGTGACGGATTAAAATTAAAAACATTACAAATTACTCACAATTAATGACGCATTTCAATTATTTACTATTAATTGAGTATTGTCATTGTTTTACAAACATCTGAATTACAGGAAAATTACCATTTATCCTAGTGACCTACGCAATAATGTGTTGTATTTGCGTAATCCTAACACACCCTAAGGATGGTCTTTAGATTTTAGGTAAGATCTAAGGGCGCATATTTTGCTGCTATTTGTATTTAATTACTAGATTTTTTTTATAAATAATAACTTTACAATCTTCTCTACTGTTGATATATTTTCAATTCTGTTGAAAATTTATCGAAAACATATAGCAGTTCTACAAGCCAGTTCCTTTTCTAGACTTATTGTGTCATTTTGGACACATCGTCACTTAGTATCAGATTGTGGTTAAACCCTGATTTATGTAAATTTATACCGAACTGAAGAAATTTTAATGAATGATCACCGAGTATGATTTTATTAAAACAAATGAAATTCAAATTAATACGTAGATCTATTGGGTTTTATTTATACGTTTTTGTAGACTTTAAATCAATTTATCATTTAGCTATAATGAATCTAATAGAATTGTGAGAAAATTTAAGTGCCATAAACAACTATAGATTATTTGTCATTGGAAAAAATATAGTCAAATTTTATAGCATTAAATAATAACTACGCAAGACATATATCAAGTGTCTACAAACATGATAATTATTACAAGACTGTACATTAACACCAGCGCGAGCGTCGCGTTAATATCGCATTCTATCGTCAAATGCATCGCAATGCGTGCGCGTGCACAAACGCGAGAACATAAGCAGTAATGCGAGCTGCCTTCTAGACCGGAAAACACTAGAAAGTGGCTTTTCAATTCACGAATAACTGCATAATTGTGATTAACCAAACAGTTTATTATAATCGATTTTTTTTATTTAAAGTTCGTGAACCTTCGAAACAATTATATATATAATAACGACTAATGAGAGATATGTTATAGTATTGTATATGCCATATTTCACGATTATATTTATAGAGATATACCGTCTATTCCCCTCCCGATTCGCTGAGAAAATCAAATAAATTTATCCAATATTCAATTTATTTTCTGACAAAATGTCCTCTACAAAATTTTATTAGAATTCATCCAGCCACAACAGTTTGAGCATTATTTAAAGACGATTGTTCTAACACTCCTACTTTTACATTTGTAATATATTTGTAATAATATAGACCTTCTTAAATATAGAGGTGATTTAATTTTTAGATAAGTAGAAAAAATGACTGTTGCATATAATCATTTCATTTAATAATCAAAATGTAAGTAAATAATTTTAAAATACAGAGTAATGGCACTAGCCCTACGTCCCTAAAAAGTAAATGTACTGAATTTAAAAGTAGATCATGGACAGCTTTAGCACTGTACACTGTCTAATTATTATGGTGTAAAGCGATAACTGATATTTAAAAAAAAAAAGGATAAATATCACAATCGTTTAAAAAAATGTTCTCTACCCTACTATCTAACTTCAATAGTTCAATGAAGCACTTAAATCAACTGTAATAATAATCTACCTCCGATAGGGGACGATAATTACAAAAGGAAAATGTCATAGGTGTATACATACACATAACTAAAACACATAACAAACAACCAAATGTCAAAAAAGAAAGTATATATCTCTATATTTGAAGCCACCCTATCTTGTATCAATAATTTCAAAAATAGATAGGGGACGATAATTACAAAAGGAAAATGTCATAGGTGTATACATACATACAAATAAAACACATAACAAACAACCAAATGTCAAAAAAGAAAGTATATATCTCTATATTTGAAGCCGCCCTATCTTATATCAATAATTTTAAAAATATATACTTAGTAAAATCGATAGCACTCAAGAAAAATCAATAATTTTATTAAAAACAAATATAACACTAAGTAATGAGCAAATACCCTTTACTCATGTTCTACGCAGAACTACGCTCCAGCGACAAATATTCCAAGAGCTTCCCTGATTCCCGCTTGACATACAATAAAGGGAACAGAAGAGAGTATATGATAACTGTAAGAGCTCATTAGTTCGTTTTCAAATAAGACATAGAGGAATGTCGATCGACTGCGTAGTATAGTCGCTTCGCGTGCCTAACCGAAAGCACTTGTGCCCATAGCGAGCTTCGTAAACGCTCCGCGAAAAATACCGCGCCATATTTATTATTCCAAATTCCTGACATAGTGCATAGTGTTTTATAGAATTATAATAATTTAAAAACAGTGCGTTGCGGAAAGAGGAGTCTGAATTAATTTATTTGGTGAGAATATTTTTCAAATAATAGATGCATATTTATGATTTAATTATTAATTATTTATTAACACTAACATTTTATTCAAATAGTTATTGAGATTACATACATACAATAAGTAGTACAAAATGATCGTAAGAATTACATTGAATTAAAATATTTACGTTAGATAAAATGTCTATATATTTGATAATATTAATTGTCCGTTTGGACATAATAAAATATAGCCCGATATAAAAATATTTTTTTATGGATATTATGAAATTTATTAACAAAAATAAAATTGAAATATTTTTAGATGAATGTATAATCGATATAAATAAATCAACTTCTTTTTATTAGTCTCCTTACTTGAAAATAAATCGCGACATCTAATGACTAGCATTTAAATTTTTTTAACATGGATAGCTTCACACGCGATCTCTTAATTCCAAATTAACTATACCCTTATAATTAATATATTTATACCTAACGCATTATAATACTTTTTAGATGATGGAGAAGCTACTCGACTAATTTGTAAATAATGTTAATGGCTTATTAGTCAATTAGCCTTTCTATTCTCAATATAATAAATTTATTATTTGTAAATTATTCTTTGGCCATCCTGATTTATAAATAAATCTATTTTTATAAACTGTCGTTTGTTCCTTTTTCAAAATGCTTAATAGTAATATTTATTTTGTAATTAATTAAATATCCTAACCAAGAAAACTTTTTGATTACAAAAAAAATCACAAGTAACAACATTATAAACAATAACGACTATAATAGATTATACGCGAATAAACAATTAAGATACATAAAAAAATATAAACTTGGAATCGAGTTACAATAGAACTGAAACCTAGTTAAATCGCAACAACACATTTCTAGAAGCATTCTGTCGCATACGATAGGTGTTGTTACCGATGACAGTTTTCCCTTAAGGTTATTACAATGAATCCTTCAAAAAAGGGATTGACATACACTCTCCAAGGACAGCAACTGAGTTTAGCATAACAGTAAAATCTTGTTATCGCAATGATTCTTAGGTGACGAGAACTATTTACCATACCGTTTGTCTTTGGTACAACAAAAAAACTTAACTACCATCCAGGTATATAGTGTCAATATTCATTGGACGGTATTCGTTTGATATGATATGAAACACCGCGGCGTATCCATTTTATTTTTAAATGTTGTTCAAATTAAAATTGATACCTTTCACCAATTAAGAAATTATTTCTAACGATAATTCAAAATAATTGCCGAATTGATAATAGACAAGATTAGTTTTGCTAGTTTTTTTTCTATGGCGTTTTTTTTTACCAATTACGTAATCTATTTACAGCTTGTTTTTAATAACTCTATACTATTAAATAAAAACAAAAACAATTCTATAATAATTATTAAGATACAAGTGTGTTCAATATTTTTTTTGTAACATTAAAAAACTAACAGAGAGGTAATCCATTTTACGTCTTCTTAAAACTCTAATGGAATCATATTTACATCGAACATTAGCATTGCCTTACTTCTGGCAGTGCATAATACTACATTATAAAAATAACTATAGAAGCATTATAAGTTATTTTATCTTTGTATATAACTTCATATTCCATCATTCCAAGAAAAGATCTACCTAAGAACCTAATAACTCAAAATTATTTTTTGTTCAAGCTTATTTCAGTATAAACATACTAGCGGGCCCGGTGGACGTTGTCCTGCCCTGATTATAAAAAAAACATTGAAAGATTATACACCTAAACCTTCCCCGTGAATCATTTTATCTACTGGTTAAATCGCATGAAAATCCGTTCAGTAGTTTTTGAGTTTATCGCGAACAGACCGACAGACAGACGTGGCAGAGAACTTACTTTTATAATATGTAATGTTAATATATTGCATAAAATAAAAGATTTTGTATAAAATATATTGCATTCTACTTTGATTTAAGTCATTATCCAATGGACGTGAAATTCCATGGAATAAACACCAAAATTCAACTAAAACTTCATTTATTGTTATTTAGCTTTTTATATATACTATATAAATTACAATATTAATTACCTAGAGAATTTAATATAACAGTTTAGAATCAAGCTTCAATAAAAAATTGATTGACCCAGTTACTATTTTCGAGGAAGTCTATCGTGGATTAAGAAATCTAACTAATACTAATAACTAATTGGAACAATGAAAAGTATAGTTTCAATTACATTAAATGCATATTTACTAATCGTAAAAGGCTTTCTATATATTAGTAAGGTATCGTATTTAGAACAAAGAATTAATATCAAAATTTACACTCACAAAAAACACTCTGTATAATTATTTTGTTAGTACGAGAACAAAAAATGTAATTGGAAAGTACTACGATGTGCACGCACAACGTTCCGATTCAACGGATGGCATTCGCTTTGCTTATTATTTATGTATCGCACTTCTGCTACATACTTTTCTAAGTATGAATTCGTGTCGCCTTTATTGCAACACAAAAGTATGTTCAGTATTACGAAATAATTAATTTTCATTACATATATTGAAGCATATGCCAATCATTAAGATCTATTACATTAGAAACTATTAGGTCAAATAAAAACAATGTACTTAATATAAAACGAATTTTATAACACCCTTATATTTGCTTCACGGAGAGGAATCCATTTACATTTGCGAAGTTTATGTGCCTACTACTTGATTGGACATTTGAAAATGGAAATAGTCAATCGAATCCAAAAAAAGGCCTAGAACAACCTACAAAAAATTTCGCTTCGAACGCTGATATGTTTAGTAGTTTTGACGTGATCAAAAGAACTGTATTTTCATTATATATATAAAAGAGGATATATATGTATAATATATAGACAGTACAGTACACACGAATCATATTTTACTTCCTACACAAGGAATATAAGTTAATATACTTTCTACAATAACAAGTATTCACATTTCTCATATTAAGTGCTTATATAATATACAATTTTCTCGTAGGATCGCAACATAAAACATTTAATGTATAATATTGGATGCCATACTAAAACGAAAATATGAGCAGCATATACGCAGTAAAAAGTAATAGAAAGCCCAGTAATTATTGATAGATAATATTTACATATTATTTGAAAATTTAAACATGTAAAAGTTCAGTATACAAACTACCGATTTATATTCCGAAAAACTTTCTTCTGCTTTGGCAACTATTCCTCCTTATTAGAAATTCTTACTGGTATTATTAAGTAAGTAAATAAATAGCCCCTATTTTTAACCGACTTCAAAAAAAGGAGGAGGTTATCAATTCGATTGTATTTTTTTTTTTAATCGTAGCTACTTCGGTTGATTTCAGTGCCGTAAACAAAATGGCGTCTCCCTAGCTATAACTGTCCAAGGAGTTTTTATCTCAGAATTCATGTTTCATGATCAGAATTCATGTTTCATGATATTATTTCGATTTTACTTCACTTATACACAATAATAAAATTATATTACGCAAATTACACAATACAGAGTCAAATAACTCAAGAATGTGGATAAAATTACATAACATATTAAGTTGCCGCCAAAACTCTCATTGCGAAAATTATAAAACTCATTGGTTATTTACGCGACCGATCAAAAATTATTTATTCATCAAACTCAGAATATGTGGTACCGATATATACATAGCATCAAAATGATAAATATACCTAACTCACGCAATAGAAACTTAATAAATGTGTAATGAGTACATATAATGTTTTAGCAAGCACTTGAGTAATTACGGAGGTATTTGTTTAAAACAGGCGGTAAAGTACGGTGTATTAAAACTGGCAAATTAAGTATTTAATTTAGCATAAATTAAAATAATTAGGTGTTTGTTTTATTTATTTACATTTTATGGATTGAAATTTAGTAACATTTAGCCGTCCAACCTGTTTGGTTGTAGAAAAGAATTAAATCTATACATTTAACTGAATCGTTTATTGTATGTCCGGGTGAATCTACGATATATTTCCATCGGTTTTGGCAATTATGCAATCTGGTAAGGTGTCTTTCTAAGCGTGCCTGGTTTGCTACCACTCTCAAGTTTAAAATTTGTTGCAAAGCACATGTAGCTATCTTTCGGTAGCTGCACTCAAGAGCCAGTCCTCTTCTTGGTTTAGCGTGTTCACCAATTTGGGACAATTCATCATTTACATAAGGTGAGATTGTGGTCAAAGGAAAACAAAGTATATTCATTAATTTATTTATTTACGAGGCACACATTACAGATAATAAATAAGTTTATTTTTTTTCAATTAATAGTTTTTTTGTCTGCTATATTATGCAAACATATACGAATATAAAAACTTAAAATATATAGTATTAGAGAGAAAACCTGCGTTTATGGATTACGCGTCGAAATTGACTCGGAGTACGATGAAATATATCTATGTCAATGTAGGCACTGCAGGAGATACAGTCTGTGATACTATTATATGAGCGACACATGTTAGCAATGGGATTATTAGAAGAAATGTTATTTATATAAAAAAGGAGACAAAGGCAGTCACAAGAACTGCCTAAAGAAGTGAAATAGCAAAAAAAGGAATAACTGTGTCCTTTTTAAAATTTTGAATTCAATTATAGTCTAAATTATTAAAATTCCCTAATTTGTAAATTTAAATTATTATCATTAGTCTCTCTTTCATATCTATTGGCATTCCGAATAATAGTTATATACTTTTTTATACATTTTATTAATTCATCGAACATAGAATGAGCCGCACAATCTCGAAACAAAGTTAATCAATATTACATGTACACAGATCCCTTATACTACGCATCGCCAGAATGAGGCAAGCTGCGCAAGTCACGTTTACTAGCATGTCATGACGCGAAATTATAAATTTATCTCCTGACAAAAAAATACCGCTCAACGCGCCTAAAAAAGTTTTCCCTTCAAAAGGAGGATACCTCTTAAAAGTACAATTAATATACTTTCGTTTACACAGTAATGTTTTTGAATTCAGGTGTCGGAGTACGGGGGTGGGGCACGAGTGATTTGGGCCATGTCGGCGGGCGACAGAGAGGCGGAGGCCCAGGCCAAGAAGGCTGAAGACGGCGGATCCAGCGATCGTGATAGCCGAGCGGCGGCCGCTCTCAAACAATACTGGTGTGTTGGCTTGAGAGTGGTGGAATTGGTTAGTAAGACACATGTTATTTAAATAGTTTCTTTATAATACTTGTAATATTAGTGAATATTCTAAAACAAGCCTTTTTTTCGCGTCTGCGTGTTTATAGGCGCTTAGTTCTTGTAAACCACGTATCGAACTTTGATAGACTATAGCCTGAGCGTTATGTTAAAACCAATAGGAGCGGAGCACGAATGAAGAATTTTTCAAAATCGTTCTTATTTCCTTTTGAGAGCTTCCGTTGCTTGTTAGGGTTAACCCAAAGTAGCGTTGGCCCAAAATTCCACGCGGACGAAGTCGCGGTCAAAAGCTAGTATAAATATAAAGTGTGTAGTAGACGTGTTACAATCTGCTTGAATAAGTCTTATGGTATCACATTTGAGTACTAACCTTAACTAAAGCTATAATAAATCGATGAACATGCAAGTGACCAAGTTTATGTCAGTCCATGTAATTGCGTAGTAATTTTCATGTTCGATACATAAGATCGATAAGTAAAGACCTTGACAACTGCAGTTATTCACATTGTAATTATTGGAGCCTTCATACGGTGACTAACATACTTTAATAGCGTTAATTTGCTCGACCACGGCCTTCAATTCAAAGCCTTCCTTGTTTACACTTAACTTAATTATTACAGCATTCATTATTATTCTGGTCGCGTTGGGTTCGCATAGCAGAGACAAATACCAGGGCAATGGCAAAGTAATTACTTAGTTCCAGTTATACAGCACAGATTATACTAAAAATCTGATTTCTTTTCTGACTTTATGCCTGCCTAGCTTCTGCCCGCGACTTTGTCCACGTGGAATAGTTACTTTGGTTTAACGCTAACCTTAACTCGCGACTTCGTTTACATAGGTGTAAATATTTAACCCCGATTTTGAAACATTCCTCGTTGGTGCTCCACTCCTATTAGTCTTAGCGTGATGATATATATCCTTCCTCGATAAATGAGCTATCTAACAATAAAAGAGATTTTCAAATCGGACCAGTAATTCTTGGGATTAGCTCGTTCCAGCAAACAAACTCTTCTGCTTTATAATATTAGTATAGATTCATAATCTATTAATCTATTATAGGCTTAATTTTTTTCTTCCTTACTTTTCTTATATTTGTAAATAAATAGGTGTCTCAATAGAATGTTACGTAAACGCTAAACAGTTACCTTAACCGACCGTGAAAGTGCAGACCAAAATTATTAGCAAGATAATAGAGTCTCATCGGTAACACATCTATTGGCCGTAACCGCAAAACCAAAGAGAAAAACAAATCTTTGGGAATCACTTTCACTAAAGGAACACTTTGTTCAGATTTATAATCAATGCAGTGATATTACTGACTAAACATCAGTGATATTCCCAGCTACATATTACAATTTAGGAATGCAATGGAAAAAAAGGTCATCGTGTATAATTAATTATCTTTGTATCTTTAAAAAAAATGGTCGATTTTATACGAGTGCAAATTATTTCTGGTTGTTCGTAAAAATTCCCTAAGTTTAGGTGTGTATTGGAGCTTTTAGAGGTATGAAAACATTTCAAAACCAATGAATTGATATAGATATTATACTAAGAACCAAATTATAAAATAAAGATTATGGAATTCCAACAAAAATTGTCATTGACTATTTTACATTTGGCTCGTGTACGTTTTTTATATTCATAAGTAACATAGATTAATTGTTACATCAAATTAAAAAAAAAAAAAGTACTTCCTTTAATTTTTAGGCCCTGAGAAAGCGCCTATCAACGTGAATACTACCTTACATTACATCTAATGGAATGTAAAAAGTTTCTCAGAATTAGATATATAAGGACATAATTTTGGCAAACTACGTAGTTTAAAAGTTGGTTAATAAGTGGAGATTCAATGAATAAAGACAGTTTTAAAATAGTACTATCCTTTTCAGGTGATCGCTATTCTAGCCATAGGGTTGATAGTGAGTCCGCTGTATTCAAGCCATGTTGTGCAATCGGACCTCCGCCATATCGCGCTTATCTACTCTGCGTATTCCAGTAAGTATTTATACATGATCCAAATATATAGAACCTAATTCCTTGAACCTTTCTTTATCTTGTGGCGCTGGCCTTTAACCCTTAGGGTTACGTTGGCTTAGTTTATTTAAAATATCAACAACCAAGTTGTGTATCGAAAGGGCGTATCATAAACGTGGAAGTGAGATTGTGTGTTACGCTCTGACGTCGTAAGTACTTCACCGATCGTCGTGAAAATTTGCATACACGTTACCAGAAGTGCCCAGAAGGACTTAGGGTACCTTTCAGTCAGGGTAAGGTAAGGTTTCACTCTTAGGGTATTTTTAAAAAAATATTCTGTTTCCGAGGGATAGGTCTAGGCCAAATATATTTGAATACGAGCAAAGCCGCGAGCATAAACTAGTAGCATATAGTACGCTCTGATCTTGAACATTGAAATTAATGCATTCCAGATTTACCAAATATAAAAATTGCGTAAAAATTAAATCTTTTGCATCGTGCATATTCTTTTTTATTGCTGTCTTTAAATACATTGATGTAAATTTTATAAAGATTCAAATCCAAATAGAGAAAACGTGCTACAAAAACATTTGAAACGACTATTGTCAACGATATCTTCGAAATTGCGACCCGTTTCGGGCAATTATTTCATGTAATTTTCCAATTTACAGCAATTGCTAAAGTATTGGTTTCAGTAACTTCGCGGCTTTGCGATCCGTAACGTAACGGTGATTATGGAATCAAACGAAATTGAAATAATTACGAAATTAAATAAAGATACCCATTCACTAGACATATTTATTTTCTATAGCTGTGTCCGCGACATCGTCCGCGTGGAACCTAATGTAGAAAACAGTGACTAATAAAGTCATCTGAATGTATTGAGTGTAATTACTATCTACTTTTCTCTCGTACTTAAGTCACGTCGTTATAAAAATTACAATAAATTTCGATAGACCGAACCGATTTTAATGAAACAAAGACTAAATGTTACTCGAAGATATGCATTACGATTTTCTTGAAAAGGTTTTATCATGAACGCAGTACTTTGGCAGTTATTCGTGTTCATGCAAACCGATAGACAGACAGACATTTCTACAAAAATGGTTGAAATGTATTTTATTACTTATTCCTAGACACCTACAACAACTTATTATATGTATAAATCTCATATATAGTATAGTAACATTATAGATGTTCTTTTTATGTAATTTTTTTTTTTTTTTTATGTCATAGATGGCAAACGTACAGGTGGGTCACCTGATGTTAAGTGATCACCACCGTCCATGGACACTAACAACACCAGAGGAGTCGCAAGTGCGTTGCCACCCTTTGGGGGGAAGGGTTAGGGGAGGGAGGGGGAGGGAGAGGGAGAGGAGAGGTGGGCCTCCGGCGCTCTCACTGACCGAACGAAACGCAACAATGCAAGCACTGTTACTTCACGTCGGTTTTTTGTGAGAGGGTGGTACTACCCCGGGCGAGCCGACCCATATATGCTGAAATTTATATTTTGGCATAGAACTATATTATGAATCAGCTATATTTAGACTCTCAGCTTTATTTCTCCACTAGCCCCTGCCCGCGACTTCGTTCGCGTGGAATAGTTACTTTGGGTTAACGCTAACACGCAGCGGAAGCTCTCAAGAGGAAAAATAACCCCGATTTTTAAACATTCTTCATTGGTGCTCCGCTCTTATTCGTCTTAGCATGATGATATATAGCCTATAACCATCCTCAATAAATGAGCTATATACCATTGAATGAATTTTTCAAATCGGACCAGTAGTTACTGAGATTACCCCCTACAACATCACAATCTCACAAACTTTACCTCTTTATAATATTATATAGTATAGATAGTATAGATAATGTCAGGGTACTAATGTTGTGGATTACTACTACACCAGACTACTAGATACTATATACATAATTAGCCACTAAAAGGTATAGCGAATTTAAGTAAATTGGTAAAGAATTGAAATCGATAAGCACTCTGTATAAGTTAGTAACGACTTTGTAAGAAGCACCATTTTATTGCATTTCATTAATTTTTTTACAGAGTCATTACACAATGTTATAGGAACAAAGCTCTCTGGAAAAAAAAACATTGAAACAATACTAAATTACATTTTCACGCGGTAATCAATTTTCAAGTTACAGTCCATCGGTCGCCGGATAATAAATTCCGTTGAACTATGTATGTGAAAGCGAAGCCTTTAAAGTGCCTGTGAACTTGTTTTTATGCACGTCCGAATCGATAAAGGAAGTAATACCTATTACATGGCTGATCAGTAATATCCTATTTATGTAATTAAAAATATTATGAACACGAACGGAACGAACGTTTATGTAATGTAAAATACAAATCGTCGAAACTAATTACAAATAGGTACAGATAAAGAACATTCAGATACTGGCCTGTCAAAAAACGAAATAAAAAAAATCTAAGTTGATAAAAAAATAATTGTCTATATCCAGGGTACATATTGAATTTGGAATTAGAAAGCAGTGTACTTCTATTCTATTTTATTATATTTGGCAATAGTCTTCTAGTAGACTATTACTGCCATTGTCAAGTGAGTAACGATATTACAAGTTTCTTTATATAATTTCAATGAACTAACAAGATGGTGGCCATCTTGTTAGAACTTACCTGGGAGTTTTTGTGGCTAGTCAGAATCCATACTCCGTGGTATTATTTCCGATCCACTTCACTTATGCACAATAACCAAACTATATTACGTAAAGCACCATCAACATTACACAATATAGAGCCAAAAATGGCATTCCAAGATCCCGCCAAAAACTCCAGCAGTGTACTTATTCTACTAAGCAGAAATTTCATAAGACAAAAAAGGTTTCCTATCGACTTACGTTTTATATGTGTCAGAAATATTTCGTATAATTTAAAAACAACATTAGATACGATTTTAAAGGAGGTTGGTTTCATTGTTACAGGTTTTATCATCATCACTGGCATTCTTATAGTCGCGAGACTTTTCGGCGAGACGATCGGATGGAGAACTTCTATGGGCTTTTCTATTCTGGGAGCCATAATGTTCACCGCAGCGGCTGCCGTCATCTTCTACGGTAAGTTAGTCCTAATAACTTTTTTTAAGTAGATATTCTACTATCAAAATTGCAGATATAAAAAAGTGCCAGTAGTTTGTACAAGTAAAAGTGCTTGATAGATAAAATGTACTCGCGCAAGATGATAGACTACATATTCAATCCATCTTATATGTATGATGATTTATTAGATAACAATAATGTTAAACAAATAAAAAAAGGTTTAGCACAGCAAATTTCATGAAAGGCACTAGTGTGGCAAATATATATATATATATATATGTGTTTTTTTTTCTCGAACTGACTACGCTTTTGACCTAGCAAGGTCTTAACAGCTTCACCGGACTACTAAAATATATATTTAATATGCATGACAATATATATCCACGAGACCTCTAGGTTAGCTGTTTATGGGCAGAGCCTTTGTTACGTGTAATTAAAATAAATGTTTTGTCTATGGGGAACAGTACCAATCCACAGCGTATACCCAGCTTCCGTTGTTTTCTATGCCACGATCTGATTTACATTATGCATAAAAGTGGGGACTGGATGTTTGGGTTTTAAGCAACATAATTATTTGGTTTATAATTTCTTTTAACTCACTTTTTTTTAAGCACTCGCAATTTTCTTTGTATATCTGTGATAAATATTTAAAAAAAATTAAAATACTCATAAATTTAAAAGGGAAGTTTTTGCGGAATATTAGTCTGTTGTGTATTTTATTTTTAGCTTTTATATTTTATTCATATTCTTGTGATATTTGACTCTATATTTTGTAATATTGGTAGTTTTTTACGCAATATACTTCGGTTATTGTGCACAAGTGGATGGAAAATAATACCATGGATTCTGAAATGCCACAAAAATATATAATATAAAAATATGTCATTTTTGCTTTTCATTGCTATACAACTTAAAATGTGTGGTTAAAAAAGGGAAGAATGATTTAACATTATATGTTTATTTTAGATTGGCACAAGTCCTATTACGCAAATCTTCGTCCGAATAAGCAAGCGTACGATCTCCTCATATCATCTGGAGTATTCGCCGTGATTGAAGTTCTGGTGTTCATCGTGCACGCATTCCTTACTTTCCGGAAAGAAGCAGACTATTAAATCACATACCACCTTCCCAGTGTATTATATTTATTTCTACTCTTTTGTTGTTTTCATAATAGTCATTGCATGACAATATTGCGTTTAACGTATTGTCGTTTTTAAATTTGTATTTTTTAGGTTACTTATTATATTGTCTATGGTTGGTAGTTTTTAAGTTAGACATAAGGTTAGTTTTACTTTTGTCTTAATATTATTTTATAAATTTAGTTTCAGTTGTCCTATTGTGTAGCTATGATTTAGTAAATTCAATTATAACGAAAACAGTTGCCCTCTGCTGTAGCTATGCATATAAATTTAACATATCCTTAATTTATTTAAAAAAAACATCAAAATGGCAACTATTATTTTGTTTCTTTTCCGGCATGTTAAAAGTTTTTTATGTATCTACATACAGCTATTGTAGTTAGCAGCTTGATTATAGATAGTTCAATAATGTAGGTTATTTAACATACAGCTATTGTAGTTGGCAGCTTGATTATAGGCAGTTCAATAATGTAGGTTATTTAAAATACAGCTATTGTAGTTGGCAACTCGCTTATAAACAGCAAAATAATTTAAGTTATTTAAAATACAGCTATTGTAGACGGCAGCTTATTTATAAAGAGTCAAATAATTTGGGTTATTTAAAATACGGATATTGTGGTTGGTAGCTTGATTAGAGACAGCTAACTATCGTAGTTTAATTGACATACAGCTATTGCAGTTGGCAGCTTACTTATAAGCTGCTAAATAATCTAGGTTACTTAAAGTCAGCTGTTATAGTTGGCAACTAGGTTATAGACAACTAAATAATATAGGTTATTTAAAATACAGCTATTGTAGTTGGCAGTTCGATAATAAACAGAAAAATAACGTAAGTCAATAAAAAATTTCGCTATTGCAGTTGACAGCTCGATTATAGATAACCAAATAATTTCAGTTATTTAAAATACAGCTATTGTAGTTGGCAGCTTGTTTATAAACAGCCAAATAATTCGAGTTATTTAAAATACAGCTAATTACCGTCGTTTAATTAACATACAGCTACTGCAGTTGGCAGCTTATTTATTAACAGCTAAATAATGTAGGTTAATTAGCACGCAGCTATTACAGTTGGCAGATTTCTTATAAACTGCTAAATAATCTAGGTTATTTAAAGTCAGCTATTATAATTGGCAGCTTGATTATAGACAACTAAATAATTTGGGTTATTTAAAATATAGTTATCGTATTTGACAGCTTCTTTATGGACAGCTAAATAATCTAGGTTATATAGAGTACAGCAATTGTAATTGGGAGCTCAATTACAGCCGATTAAATATTCTAAGTTATCCAAAATACAGTTATTATAGTTGGCAGCTTGATTATAGACAGCTAAATAATCTAAGTTATGTAAAATACAGCTATTATGATTAGCAGCTTGATTATAGACAGCTGAATAATATAAGCTATTTAACACAGGTATTGTAGTAGGCAGCTTGATTTTGGAGAACGATTAAAAATAGAAAAAGATGTAAAGCAGCTTACCGGTTCATTTAGCCAACAATTTTAAATTATTAATAAAATTAAAAGTAAAAAAAAATATATAAAATTAAAACGCAGCTAGTTTTGGAAGATAGTTTTATTTTTGGCAGCAAGACGTAATAGATTAATTTATAAAGCAGCTTGTCAGATTACTTCTGCTTTAGAAACTTCTAAAATATTTCGTAATCAAAACGCAGCTAATTTCGACAAGTAGCTTTATTTTGATTAAGGCAGCTATTACAATATATGAAAAAAAAGTACCGAATTATTCTTTAGTGTGTGATAATTATGGCATCTATTTTAAATTTTATTATATATTCAGGATAATACTCACAGTATTATCGGAGATTTTATTTGAGAAATATTTAAAAACCAGCTAAGATTTTGCAGATAGAATGGACAGCACACAATTTATTAGTATTAATAATTGAGATTTTTGAGCAGCTATTTTTGTTTTTACAGAAAGTAACCTTTCTGTTTTTCTTTGCATGGCCGAAAGTGCAAGTATTTAGAAAGATATATAGACGTAAGAAAATTGTTTAAAAAAATGTAATGTGGAGTTAAAACTGTCTAATAAAGAAGTAGGATTATCAGCTAATAATAAGTCTTGAATAAGTTTGTCTATAGTTCTGGTAATATGGCACGGTTTAATCGAAATTAAAATATCTTTATATATAGCTTTATCTTTATAGACCATTTTTGAGAAAGGCGTTCTAATAGTAGGCATCCATAAAATGAAATAGCATTTTTATCTACTGAAGTGATTACTACAACATTCCACTGTGTCACTTACATACTATTTTTGAAAAGATTTTTATCCTATAACTTCACGTTATCTAAATAAATACTGTGTATTAAATATTATAGTATATTATAATACACGTAGGTTACATTTGTAGTGGAATTAACGAAGTTGGACCACCGTTAGTAACTCATCTTAACTTATTTATTTTAAGCAATAGAGGGAGCAGTTTCATTCTAGTATAAAGAATGGCTCCTCAAATATGTCGATAAACTGAAATCTGACCACTATAATGTTCTAAACAAGAAGCAAGAATCAGGGATACACGATATTTTTTTTTTTGGTAGAAATAAGTTATATCTTTTTGTATCAATTCTCACATCGTACTGTATAAAACTTGCAATGTCTTGTAATAAATGAAACATATTTCTTGTGAGATTATGCTTACTCGTCTATATTGTTGATATGAACAATTACTCAATATTGTTATTACATTCTAAAAATGCAACATTCCAATGACATAGTAAATTAAATAGTGTTTCCATTTTTCTTTATTCCAACTTTTTTTTTATATGTTGACAATATGGTACTTGTTAGTGTGAAATGAAGTAAGAATGTACTACCTTTATAGTATGTTTCATACTGTAAATATGGTCAGATTATTCTTTTTTATTAAGTTAAATTATGTTGTTATATTTAGTTTAAGAAATATATTTTAAAGAGGATAAACCAAAGCAGTAATCAGTAATCCGTCCAGTCGTATTTAAGTTTCTCTCAAAATATTTTTTTTTCTTGATGAATGCAAACACTTTTGTATTCGTATAACTACTAACAAATACTCCTCCTTCGTACCTAGTAGGCGTAATGAGGTTGTATTATATATAAAAAATAAAAATGGTCATTATTTATGAGCTATGGAATTTTTTTAATTGGACGTGTAAAATCGATTTCCGTAAAATTTTAAAATCCATTGTTTATGATTAATTATATAGTAAATCATCATCATTATTTTTATTTATTAAGATTATTTAGTTGCTTAAATACCTAATATTAGTTTTATGATAATATTATATTCAGTTTTAAGTAAATATGTAAATAACAGTAAAAGATCATCCTTTAACCCGGCGCTAATGTTACCTTATTTTTATCTGCAAAAATAAATGGTACTCGCGTCAAATAAACATCTTACGAAATCTATTAATCTAATAATAATGAATTATAATAATGTTTGTATAATCAATGTAAACTGTCTAATATTCAATAAAATATAATAAAAACGAGTTTAGTTTTATTTAATTAACACAATATAATGTAAATATTTTATAAACTTAATTTCGTTGCTACAGATAATATTCGTCAATGTATATGCGGGGGAAGATGATAAGAACTAAAAGTGGGAATGTATTGAATAATCCAATATTTTAGCGGCAGTGGAAATACAATAACATAATATAAAAAAAATATCAGTATCAGTCAGTAATAAACAACTGGAGAGCTTTTGTATTTGAACTCACTAATATTCGGAACTACCAGTCTGTTGTGTTAAAATAAGTATTTACGCTTTGCTTTCATTATTCCATTTATCGAGGAATATGACCATAAGAACCATACACGTCAACAATTCTATAATCAGTTGTTAAGTACGCAAAGCCCGTATAATGAAAATATAATATATAATAATTCAAATTTCACGCAGGAGAAATCTTTGGCCACAGCCAGTATACGACGGTGATTTATCTGATTTAGATTTAGAACTTAGTGATTTAGAACTTAAATTATATATTCATCTAACATAATAGTGTTTTAGAACCACATTCACCAACAGAAGACGTTTTAGCAGATAAAACACTTGGAAAATATTAGTCAGGCAACTTTTAACAAGATGGTGGCTCTTCATCAAAACGTAATGCACTATTTAATTCGAAGAGTGATGATACTATATAACTATTTTTTTGGTTGTTTTCTAGATATTCCAGTACATTATTTAATAAAGTACTTTCCATTTTAATAATATCGATTTGGAGTAATAGGATATCGATTCCATTAATATAATTTATCTAAGCAATAATTATTTATGTACATTAAATAACGTTTATATCGTAAAATAAAAATTGCTGTATAAAAAGTTAAAAACTATGCATATGTATCGTATAACGTTACCAAAAGTGTTAAGTAAAATATAGTAATACTTTTCGGCTTATCATATACTCAGTTAATCAAAAAAATCTATACAACTTTTGAAGTAAAACTTCTTTAGACGCGACTAGGAGGTAATTGGACGACAATGCAGCGGAATTACGTTATAGTCTAGTCAACAAGTTCAAAAACGTGATAAATAGAGATAAAGGTCCTAAAAATATGAGCGATAGCTCATTCGATTCGGAATCACCTCTAGAAAAATGTTTTTTGAAGGATTTTGGGGCAGGTAAAAAATTGCAATTGTTATTAACATAATAAGATGAAAAAAAAATGATATTTAGTTTTACGTTAATAACTCAAAAAATATTAACATTTAAGCAATTTTATTTAAGCAAATAAAAATATTTTTTTTTTTGCACTTTTAAAGATATGGCTGTTTTTCTTATTTTTTTCTGCTTCAGAAAAAAAATATAACGTTGGTCAATATTTGTTTATAACAAATTGTTAAACTAATAAATTAAATAATGAATTAAAATTTTTTTTTTGCCAAACTATTCAAAAGTGTAAATTATGATTTTTAAAAGCAAAATTATTTCTTAATTAATTATTTAAACAATCGAAATATAAAAAAATTGATTTTAAACAATTAAAATTTAAAATTAAGAAAAAATTTTTTTTTTAAATCATAATTTTCTCTAAACAACAAAATAGCAAAAAAATTTTTTTCTAAAATATTGAATTTCTCTATTTGTTTAAAACAATTTTATAAACAAATTACGTAAAAAATTCATCACCTATGTTAATCACTGCCATTGTTTAATGTGAAAACAGGCATAGCTAAATATTAATTGAAAAAAAAAATTATCAACAATTTTTAGATATTTCATTTTGCAATATGTAGTTATAAAAAATCAATATTAACAAATTAATAAATTTTTATGAACTTTTATCGCAGGATCTTATGAAGTATATATACCGCAAGGGCTCCACGAAGTTTAAAATTTATAGGCCAATTATTTATACCTTTTATCGCATTATTTATGCCAACGGAGATTGGGAAAAAATTTGTTAATTAACAATTGAATAACTTTTTGAAAAATGGTGATAAAACTTTTTTTTCTACTGGGCTCGATTCATTCAAGTGTTCAGAAGCTACTAGAATTTTTTCAAATTTTTAAAATGACATTTTATGTTATAAAAAAATTATTTCTTTTGATAAACTCTCTTTAGCGGCAGCGCGCGCATGCCGTAACAGCAGCGCGGAGCCCTATTTTCAACGTCAAATTAAAATTTGACGTTGCTGCCATCTGGTTTCAATGTAAGTAAGTAACAAATTAAATCAAAGAGTCATTATCTGTAGTGCCATCTATCAGCTACTTTATAACGCCAAAGAAATTTTATTTCAGCGTGTGACGATTACACGCACTCATTTTTTAATAAAAGTATCTTATGATACTCACTAAGATATTACACTAATATAAAATCAAGAGCGGTAAAGTAGGTCCGACCTACAATTTGCCAATTGAGAAAAAAAAAGGATTGTGTGGTTTTATGAAACCACGGTAAAAGTGAAACTTTTTTTCACACTATAGACATTTAACTAATAATACTCTATACACTACACGGTCAGCTGCTGCGAACTATAGGCGCCGCCATATTGGCCCTGGTTGCTCTGACAAGCGCCTTTCACTTTATCCCTACTCCGCGGCCGACCATCACGCGACATGCAACACACAGACGAAAAAGTTTGAGACGATGTAATAAAAGTTTCACTTTAAAAACAAACAGATAAATTTTAATCGTGTTCATAGATTGGAAGTGTTTTAATGTTATCCTTGGGGAAATTAAACTAATCACAGATAATAAGATTAACAAAAATATGTGATTTTTCACATATTCATTTCATTTTTACTATCTCCCAACGACGGAAAGCTTTTAATTTTACAAAATTATATATATAACTAGTAACTGCAAATAACAGGAGTTATTGACTATTTTTATTGTAGTTACTTTTCAATTTTGGAGTAACTATTCCTGGGAGGAACTGGGGCATTCACCTAGTATAAAATCTAATCAAAGTCGGTCGATATCAAAAAACGTTAATTTATAATAGATATCTAGGGCACAATTTAGGAAAAACAATAAATTGACAAGAAGAACCCTAGGTTTATTCACGAGAGAAAGAGAAGGTTGTTTATTATTAGATTTGTTATGCTAAACATATTTTATACAGTTTAATCTGGAACGGACTGTTGAACAAATAGGGACGCGAACAAAACGACCAAAAATTGTACATTGAATCGAATCCCTATCTGGCGAAACAAATAATTATAAGAAACTAGCTGACTCGTGCAACTTCGTCTGCGCTAAATCGGTTATTACCGGTTCCAATTTTATTACAGACGCGAAAAATCTTAAAAACCTTAAACCCGGTTTGAGTGACATATACCGGGTCCAATTGTGATTCCAAACTATCCTATATATATTGGCAACAAATGTCTTCCAGGTATCTCTTGGCTTGCTCTTCTATTCCCTCATTTTCGCGCCCCATTTACCATCTTCGCAACAACGCAATAATTTTACCGGCTTATAGTTTTTATTTCCCATTATCTTGTAACCAACTCTATAATTAACATGCTGTAAAATGTAAACTTTATCTCCATGAAATTTTCATTTTGATTTAGGTATTTGTTTTAATAAAAGTTTGTAAAGTATACATGAAACTAGAGTATTGACAAAAAGAGATAATACAGACCTTTGTGCTTTTGTTAAAATCAGATGGACGTAGTATATTGTTAGGTAAAATGTCATACAATAAAATACTAAATTGGGGCAATTGAAAAAAATGTGTTCTAGTGTCTTCATCCAACCCACATTCACATATTAAGTTGTCCCTGATTCTGAGCTTCGCAAGATGGACTGGAGAGCACACGTCTACAGATAGATCTTCAGTCTACAGATAGTAGATGCAGCCAACTTGCAACAGTCACGAAACTTATAAAGTCATGGCTTACCAGGAATGTTGTTCTGAATGGAAGCATATGATTTGCCTGTAATTGGCTTGTATACATTCCAGTTTGAGTTTCATAATGGAAACAAATCAGACACAGATCAGAACAAATCCTGAACATAGGTTTTATAGTGATCAAAATATCCAGTCTGGATAGCTTCTTTAGCGATAAGATCAACACTTTCAGTACCCTGGATACCACTATGCCCTCGTATCCATTCCAGAACTACATAAATTCCTAAACAATGACATTGGTACAAATGAAATTGATTAATTGTGATAACTGATGTTTCATTGGAATATGTTTTTTTTTCTAACTGACTAGGTACGCTATTGACCTACCAAGGTCTTAACAGCTTCACCGGACTACATTGAAATATGCCAAACATGTCAGAACAATATCAAATGTAGTGAAAAAGTTTCAATAAGAAAAAGCCGTTTCTTTCTTTAAGGCAAACAATTTCGTTAATATATTTAAAAAAACATTTATATATATAAATTTTTTGATACAGGAACCTTCTCGGCCGTCCCTAGAATACCCTCCTAAATTATTATCACAACCTGATCAGTAGTTTCGGCATGCATAGAGGACAAACATACAAGCATTGATTTTTATATATACAGATAGTGATGCCAATCGAATAGATATTCTAAAGATTTATAAATTTGAAAATCTGATCCGTAATTGTAACATTAAATTTTTTAACCTTAAAATTATATGATTACATAAGTTCACGTACTAGTTTCTATACATATATCTAACGACTTGAAATAATTATAGGTTTTAGGGATTAATTATAAATTTTATTGAAAAAGGAAGTTAATAATTACTACTTATATTAACTTGTTGGTGTAACAAAGCATACAAATGAGAAACATTATTCCCTTTTATTGATGGTTAATTTAGTTATAACATCAGTCAAAAAATGTTTTTTTTTGTTATATCTGTACAATGTTGCATTAAACCCAGAAATCGAATCTGAAATCTCAAGTTCATTCAATTATCGTTTCAATTCACATCTCTAAAAACATAACCTCGAAAAATAATATAAAAACACTGCCCAATTATCAATACGTGCTCGATTATTTCTTTATCCACAAAATAATTATCTTACCTTTTCAGCTTTAGCCAGATAAATCCATAGTTTGCGCCAAGTAGAAAATTTCTTCTGTTCACTAAAATTGTATTGCATTTCTTTGGACGCATATCTAGTGCTCAACGGTGAACGATAATTACAGTATTCAGAATTTTGTATTTCAACCGGAGCATCTATTGTAAACATTTTGTCAGTATATTTTCAAGAACGTCGCGACTTGGATACGTTTGACAGAATACTGCTCTACGCATAACCTCTCTCCGACCCAGATCGCCCAACAGTAGAGCAATTATAGCGGGAGAATTCGATTTGTGATAACCGAGGTTATCTATTGTTTGTTTATTGCATGTTTTCTGATGTAATCGTATATATAAGACTGGCATTGGTTTCTTACAAAAATAAGTGATTTTATCAATTTCCTTGGGCATTGCGTCAATTTGTAACAATATTCTTTTGTAAACAAAAAGTATTTATTCTCAGTATACTTTAGTTTGTAAATAAAGGTTTATTTCGTGAAAAGAGTCTTGATGTTTTTGAACAAACCGTCTGGTGCATGTGGATAATCTTATTCCTTAATCCTAAAGTGATTATAGCCTATATATTCCTGGACTATGAGAGTGGTAGGTACTAATTAGTTAATTGATAGCCTCATTTCAAAGCATTATCCACTATCATCATTTGCCCACTGTCTTGTCTATCCACAATCTTTCACTGAACACACATTCAGAATATGAAAAGCAGGTAGTGCTAGTAAAATATGTGAGACATGGTCTGAGAAAAAATGGTAATTTCTCCTATCCCTAATGCTCCATGTCTAAAATTAAATTGTTCAGTGAAAAAGCTTACTTCTGTGGAAGAACTACACTTCTTAGCTGATTTGTTGGTTAGTTGAAGACTAATAGATTTGACAGAAATGTTTCTAAATTAGTACAATTTTGTACTAATTTAAAAGATGGCTGTATAATATATGGGTGTATAATAGTTGACTCCCTAATCGTTTCAAGAAATCAGTTTTCATATACCTATTTTAGCAGTTTTCAGTCTATATATATATATTAAATAATTATAAGTTACATTTTTATAATATAATACAAAACAGATACAAATATATATCTCTGTACATAAAATCTGTATCATGGATGGAACGAGAATATAAGTTTTACAAGCAAATTAAAAGTGACATTCCATTTTGTATTGATTGTATCTAGTATCTGAAATAAAAAAACAATTTTAGTCTTTTTGTATAAAATGTTTAATTAAACAAGAATACATAATATATTTGTACATATAGTAGAGTTACAATAAAAATAATATGAATTTTAATATTACCTACATAATATACACACAACCCTCTACTTAGCTATACAAAAAGAAGTTTTAGAGAAAAAATAATTAATGTTTAAGTAATTTTGGTATAGAAGCCTTTAATAATTAGCTATAATTCATTGTTAGGAATAAACACAAGGTGGGAAATAAAGAGTTAACATAATTATGCAATATTTTTCTCATATATCTTAGAAAATACGTAAATATTCTCCGGAGACTAATTTTATTTTTGTAAATAACTCATTTCCTAGTCTATAGATTACCAAATATATATTATATATATATAAGAACCAAGCAATGTTGAATAAATTTTAAAATTAATTAATTTAATCTTTTCAATAATAAAAACATTTGAATAGATTTCTTGATACATTCTTCTTTATTATAAAAACAATGACTTTTCTTTTAATCTATTATTGTCAATGATAACGTGTGATTTCACTACTGTACTATAGAAAGATAAAGGCACACGGACAGACAAAACACATCATATGAACACTAACTATCTACACTTTATTTTTGAGCGACTTCATCATTTTCTCCAATTTCATTGCCTTCTGCATGTCTCCACTAATCTTCAGTTTACCCATCATGAAAGCCGTGGTAGGCTTTAGCTTACCTGTGAATGAAAATACATATACATGTACAAAGTAACTCTTATGTTTGTTTGTCATAAAAAAAAAACCTTTAAGCTGATCATAATTAAATTTAGCATAGAAATATATCAAAACCTGGAGATATCCATATGGTCTACTTTCCATTCCAGTGGTATTGAAAAACATAAGGACTAAGTCATGGGAAATGTTTATATAATTATAAAACCCATTTCCATGGCATAATCAGAGTTTCCTTATTGCGCATTACACACTTTGAGTGGATGGGAGCAAGACCGAAAAAAGTGTAACAAGGCTTTTTTGGGACACCTTAGTAAAAGAGCCAGCAACGTTAGAAAAACAAAAATTTTAGAAATGCTGGTTCTTTAATGTCATTCTTTATGCTCTTCCAAACAAGTGTCAGGATACCTAGTCGCCAGTAAACGTTGTGTTTATTAATGTGCATCACACCTTTACAGGTAAAAATGACTTGGGACTGACGCCATCTTGAATACATGCGTCTATTACAGGCACTGTCACAATTATCACTACCTTTTTCATACAGCTAGTGTTGCGCTAAACCAGTCTTTCTCAAAGTGGGCAATAACGCCCCCTTGGGGGCGTTTGAAACCTAGAGGGGGCGCGTTAAGGGGCCCAGAAAAAATGGGGGGTGTTGATGTGGGTTAGGGGGGGGGGGGGCGATGTATAATTTGTAATTTCATTTACTTTATATAGTATTTTAAATTTCACTAAAATTAAAACCCACCTACTACACAATAATTAGTTTATATTTCTCCCCTATATGATGTTATAAAAACTTAAAATACTTAACATAGATTTCGTAGGATAATCCGCACACCGTACGCAATCAAGCTGTAACAAGTTTCTGCCGATCCGGTAGAAATCGGCTGGTTCATCGATACTTGCTCAGTACAATTGAGCGTCGAAAGAGATAAACGAGTTTGTGCGTGTTTGTCTTATTCCTGTCGTTACTTGCTTATTTAAATCCTATATAAAAACTCGTAGTTTTTCTTATATTTTCATTTGTGGTTTCGCGCGCTATCTTTAAACAAGTATTTAAGTTCAACACTTTATTTACATATTTTTGAAAACAAAGCCATGTCGGAAGCAAAAAAGAAGAAACATTGTAGAATATATTAAATATGGATTCATAGAAAATTCGACAAACCCATCTTTGCCTTTGTGCCTTCTTTGTTCAAAAACATTTTCGAACAAAGCGATGAAGCCTTCAAGACTTCAAGATCATTTGAATAAAATGCATCCGGATAAGAAGGACAAAAATGTAGCCTATTTTCAAGATCTGAAAAAGAAGCATAATGCTCAGCCAAGTGTATCGAAGCTTTTTTCGATGGTTGCTAAGCAACACGATGACGGACTTCGAGCTTCATACAATATCTCTGTGTTAATTGCTCAAACAGGTAAACTACACACCATCGGAGAACGTTAATTTTGCCGGCGATAAAAGAAGTTATAACTACTGTGCTCCATAAACCGGCGGCAGATATAATTCGAAAAATTCCTTTGAGCACTAGTTCTGTCCAAAGACGAATTGATGAAATGGCTAAAAACATTGACCAGTCATTGTGCAATCATTTGAAGACTAGTAAATTTTCAATTCAGTTGGATGACTCCACTTTACCAACTAATGAAGCATTGTTGTTGTCTTACGTGAGATTTATTAAAGATGAAAAAATATGTCAAGAACTTATATTTGCTAGAAATTTAGAGACAGACACGAAAGTAGGAACCGTATTTAAAACACTAGAGACAGTTTTGTGAAATAAAAAATTAAAAAAACTAAACCATAAAAAACCAATAAATAAAATTTAATAAATTTGGATTACGAATAGGTAAATTAGAAAAAAAAAATTTTGCACTTTTTACAAAAATATACATGTATTTAATTACACTATTCTTAATCCAAATTTATTAAAATTTTTTTTTTTTGGAAATTTTGATATGAAAGTTTTTTTTTATTTTCTGTTATTTTTTTCTTTTTTTCGGTTTTGCATTGTCATCGACCTTTGACAGGTGTGCTAAGTTTGAATTAAATCTGATCGTTCAAAGTAGGACAAAATCGAGCTCAAAGGGGTCGGTTACATACATACATACAGGTGAAGCTAATAAAAGCGTGATAAAAAGGAATTCCGTTGAAGAATATTATATCAGCTGTTACAGATGGTGCTCCAGCTATGACGGTGTGTCAAAAAGGCTTCATATCGTACTTAAAAAACAAATTTCCTGATGTGCTTGCTGTACATTGCGTTATACATCCAGCATTTAGTTGCTAGAAACTTAAGTGAACGACTATTTCAATCATTTCAACATGTCATCAGAGCAGTCAATAAAATCCGAAACAACTCTTTAAATGACAGATTATTTAATCAGCTTTGTGTTAATAATGATGAAGAATTCAACCGATTGATCTTTCACACAGAAGTGCATTGGCTATCAAAAGGAAATTGTCTGACTCGATTTTACAATCTGTTTGACTCTGTCATAGAGTTATTGGAAAACAAAGACACAGAATTGTGCGAAAACTTCATCACATCAAAGAATGATATCGCATACCTGACAGACCTTTATACATTGCTTAATGATATGAATCTCCAACTTCAAGGCGAAGACTTGAACTTAATAAAAACAAAAAATGTCGTCGCTGCTTTCGTAGCCAAACTGCTCTTTCTTACACAAAAAGAATATCGGCAGACGTGAGTTCCATAATTTTCCCAGTTTATCAGTATCCTGCAACAACGACGACTTGCTCATCTACTGCCAATATTTGGAAAATCTTCACAGTGATTTCATTGAAAGATTCCAGGACATTTTGAAATTGGAAATACCAGACTGGGTGTTAGATCCTTTTTCAAATGTCAACATAGCAATATCACCCCAACGAACGAACAACGAACGAGGAAATAAAAATCAAATACAAAAATGGCTACCAACAATTTTGGCTGCAAAAGTCAATTCCGCAGTTGTACCCTGGATTGTGGTCTAACGTTGAACGATTTTTGATAGCATTCCCATCGACATATTTGTGTGAACGTGGATTTAGCGCTGTGACAACGCTGCTTACTAAAATGAGAAATCATTTGCAAGTTACCAAACGCTGCGACTTACGACTGTTTTTGAGTAAAATCGACCCTGATATCAACAAACTTATTAAATATCATCAAATTCATCCATTTCATTAGATTCGTATAAAAACGAAAACTGATTACATATTTATATTGTTTCTTTTAATTTGATTAAAATATATTATTAATATTATAAAGTTGGGTTTTATTTGCTCTCACTGGTAAACATTTCTAGTTTAGAATGTAAGTTTAAACATCAGAACCGACTAATATAACTAAATTAATTAAAGTAATGAAGTTGTGGTTTTTAAGTTTTAGGGGTGTATAAAAAATGGGGGGCGTTGAAAAATAATTGATTTTCAAAGGGGGCGGTAAAAGAAATAAGTTTGATAAGCACTGCGCTAAACTATAGCTATGGCTAAGTTATTCTATACGTATTATTTTTAATTTACCCTCTTTTATGTCTAAATAAAATAATATTAAAATTACAGTTATCTTAACATGATTTGAATATACTTTTTTATTTACAAAAAATAGCATAGGGCACATTATTGTTAATAACAAAAATGTCTAGCAAAAATAATTTTGTGTTTTAATAGCGTTTCAAAGTTAGTGAAAAACAAAACATTCTAAAATTATTTAAAAATTAATATTATTACCTGTAAAGGTGCGATATGCACTAATAATCGCAACGTTTACCGACAGTCAGACACAACCCCTTTTTTTTTAACATGGGGAAATCTCTGCGTTTTCCCACCCTAGCCGGGCAGCTGAGGGTGGAGTATGTCCGACTTGCACGGACTAAAACCCCATGGTGCCTTCAATCCCCTATAGGCCGGGGAGCAGGAGCTGCCGAACTGGCTCTACGTCTACTCCCCAGCAGGTGTCGGCCCCTCGTCAGGGGCCTCGTCGCGATCGAGGGGTCAGAATCGTAGACCCCTCAGGGGAGGGCGAGAGTTGCCCTCCCCGACGATCGTGGGAGGCGCATCGGCACAATGCGCCTCAACCACACGGGCCTGTGCAGAAGTGCTGCCAGAGCGACGGACGTGCCCGCGTCCGCCGCCCGCAGGCCCTTTCAGACCCAACCCCTACCACCTTCAATTTTACCCCTCTTCTCATGCCAAACGGTACTAAGCCAAAGCTGAACAACGTTCAGCTGGAACATTTTTTTTTATTTTAGAGTTGGACAATAATCTCACTTGATGTTAAATAACAACGTGGTCTAAGATGGTAAACACGCTAAGCCTAGAGACGACTGGTTCTCAAGTGCAGCTGCCAGAACACATCAATAGGTCCTTGGCGACAGATTTTTAACTTGAAAGTGGTAGTAGCCAAGCGTGTTTGATTCCATCGTCTGATTTCATGACGATGTTTTCCTCCACCAAAACCTCTGACTCGGGATTAAAAGTATACAGACCAGCAAACATATCCGTGAAATTAGTACTGTCCATAGTGAGTGTGGCGTCTGGAGGGCTCTTGGGCTCACCCTGTCCGCATGCACCGTCTCCGTTCTTAAGGTCGATGTGCCAAACTCCCTCTTCTTTACCTGTTTATCAAATTGTCATAGGCTTTACACATAGTACATATGAATTAGGGTAGTTCTAATTTAGGGTATGTTCGAATTTTTCTTCAGGATAGTCCAGAATGGTTCCACATATATCCAAAAAAAAAGTGCTAAATTGCGGCTTGTAAAATGTAATATAAAATTAACCCGTCCCCACGACAGCCAAAGTTTTGAATTGAAATATCATGAGAAAAGTTCTGATATTACTTTGGAATTTTTTAGGTCATGAACTAATGAACGGACTATATTGACGCATGAATATTATTGTAGTAGTGATATGTTTTGGCTGTCCCTATCATAACCCAATTATACTAATGGCAAATCGTTTCGTACGTCTTTTATAATCAATTTACACTTATTTCACATAACTCTATCGACCTCACCTGAAAGTTTTACTAAAATGCTATGGAACATGTTGACTTATGGCTTTACTGTTTTCACGGCCTTGTATTCTGGAAGTGTTGACTGTTCTTCGAATACAATGATATTTATGGTCCGACTTAACAGTGTTTTGTAAATGAAATTCTGAATGGTGTTATACAAATACTTATTAATTTAGATTGCCAAAGAAAAAAATTATATTTGAAAACGTTGGGGATAAAATTTTCTACTTTGCAAAATCCTATATTATATTTTCAACAATTTATTCGGATTGTAAAGAAACTTGCATATTACTGATAAAACTCATAATGATAATGCAATCCGCTTCTCTACCGACACTTACCTTTCACGTTGAATTGGTATATGGCTTGTGTTTTCTTCACTAATTCCGCTGAAAGGTTTTTGCCAATTGTTGTAAACAATTCCGGGATCTGGCCACCGCTGCCACTCTCCTGTATGCATCGTTCACAATTAATATATATTTTTAATTTGTTAATATGACTTATTAATTAAAATATTGCAATCCAAAAAAGAAAGTGTTATTTTTTTACAACTAGTCAATGCTGTTAATTAGCATTGTATTATACAAGCAATTAAAAATAATAATTAAACAAAAGAGTAGTAGTATTATGATGAATAAGGTACTAATCTGTAAGAGTATATAGTAATATTTATATTATTGCATGTGAAGAAAGAATTTAAATAACCACCTAAACTATATATATTGACAACAAAATACATAGAAGCTGTCAACATTAAAAAGTGAAACTAACTTGGAAGCCATAGGAGTAAAATTCGATGCAAAAAGAACGGGAAATGACTAGTTGGCCAGAGAAGGAAAAAGAGAGAATTATTATATAGAACGAGAGAGCCTAAATATCCCCGTTAGACTTTAAAAAAAAGAATTCAAAGACAAATCAAGAAGTAATAAATACACCAATTGTCTTTCGTCGAAGATCTTTCACTTCTGCTAAAAATACACAATTGTATGCATTTTATCAGGGCTAAAAATACCTAATTAAATAAAATTTTATTTCTTTCTGATTATCACTATCATTTTATTAAATTGTATATACAATATCGTGCTTTTAACCAATATAATTTAAAAATTAAATAAAAAAAATCAATCATAATATAATTTCGAATCAGTGGTCATAGATATCAACAATAGAACCCAATGACAAGAGGGAATACAAGTAACATAATATTTTAGAATTTTCAGCACCTTTTTAGCAGACTGTTTAGGTAATCCCGGCACATCCAAAAAGAAGTCGGGTAATAAACCGTCTACGTTACCTGCGAACAAACATACATTTGCGATTTTGAATGCGGTCAAAACCATATAATTTCCTTTCATCTATGACCACTCACTCTTATGATACATGATTGATGAAGTCAATAAATACTCTGTGACACCATATTGTATTTTACATAAGTCCGTATTCTCTGGTTTACCAGTTATAGTTGACATTAGGTTCCGATTGAACAATCAAAGGAAGACGTTTAATAAAGCTTTCTGGGATTCTAAATACCCTATTATTGGTTTTATTACATTTTATTTTATCAAAATGAATTCATCTTAACTAATATTATGACTAAAGTACGTTTGTTACGCTGTTACGCCTTAAGTACACAACCGATTACATACATAGAGTACCTTTTATACAAAAACATTTACTCTTCTCGAGCGATAGTTCAGATGTACATTAACGCAAGCGAAACCGTGAACAAAAGTTAGTCGTAAATAATGTACAATTTAAAATACGACAATGAAGATTTACTATCTTATTTGGCACCACAATATGCTAGTATTGGCAATTACTTTAATTTGATATTTTTCATATATACTCTGAAAGAAAACGACGTTTCTAGAAGTTTTTGACATTTCTAATGAATAGGGGATTCCCCTATGTAAATATCTAGTTTTTTTCTTCAGATTTAATATAAGCCAAAATGTTGACGTTTCTAAACGTTTTTGACATTTCAAATGAGTATGGGATTCTACTATGTAAATATTTACTCCAACGATCGCTACTACACGGTGCCATCACACCAACCTGTTCTTTGTAGTTAACCGCCGACGTGTGATACCGTCTGACAGAAGCAGAGGACACCGTCGCCCGATGGTGTTTCAACGACGCCGGGTCGTCAAGAAATCCGTCCAATAACAGGTTATCCACGTTTTCTGTTGAAATTTCAACAGTTGTACAGTGGCGCAACTATACCGACAGAAACCCCTAGCAAAATTCATCCGGATGAGACTCTCCATCGGTGTAAAGAATCGTTGGTACATTTCTCCGCCTAAAGTGTTTTTGTTCGTGGCTCCCACAAGGTTGGGTCCTTCATAAAAGCCACGTTACGTCACTGACGGTGTTCCACCAATATATGGTTTTGGAGGCCATGAAAAATTAATGCTAGTACTGCGTCTCCAAGTACTTTTCACGGACCTCTCGAACTTGGGTCTCATACAAGCAGGGGACTTGGCACTTTATCCGTCCTACTAGTTTAATGTTACGCCACTGGCGAGGTACTTACTACTAATTGGTAGTTGGTCGTGAATTTGAACTATCGGTCTATTTAACGTGTTAACCGACTCGTTTTTTAGGCACTGTCTTAAATTAATTTATACAGTATACAAGGGCATTGTTTATATGATTATTCTTACATGTGAACCTTATCAAATAGTTACACTTTCAGAAACCCTTCATAACTTAATTTATGGACGATCAACATACCACGGTTTGTATAGATTTAAATATTCTTTTGAACAAACGTAATATATATTAATTAACCAACATAAAAAGTTTTAATAATTATGATTTTCCCATAATAGGCGATTTTTTTTTTTAATTTACCAATCTTTACTTTTTATGAACAATGGTAGAATGTAATTTGAATTAACAATATCACTTCTTTAACCGATCTTTTGGGAACCGAATTTAAAACACCAAATTGTATATATTTGAGAGGTCCTTAAGACTATATATTAAGCTCGAAATATAACAAAAAATATTATTACTTACTAGGATCACAAGCATATGGTGTTAAATCTTTAACCCCGGCCGCCTTTACGATATCTTCATCGATAGCGAATTGCCCTGTGTAAGATTTAGGGTCTCTGAAATATGAAAATAATAATAACGTATATGTAATCAAATTGTAGACAGAATTTTAGAATAAATTAACATGTGCAATAGTCATTGTGTTGTGTGCATGTGTGACTGTATATATGAAATATATCAATAAGGTTTATAAAAAAATTATTTCTAGACAACTAGCCTTCGCTAAATCGACAAGTACACAAGACAATATCGCTATTTCATAGTATTTTTTTTTACAAATGTGTCTTCTTTGATCGCGAAACACAAATGTTCTACAATATCATTACATAGTATAAAACAAAGTCCCCTACCATGTCTGTCTGTCTGTTCGCGATAAACTCAAAAACTACCCAACGAATTTTCATGCGGTTTTCACCAGTGGGTAGAGTGATTCATGAGGAACGTTTTAGTATATAATTTGTCAAGGGTATTTTTAATAATCAGGGCGGGACAACGTCTGCCGCGTCCGCTAGTAGCGTATAAAATAAATACAGTCATAACCGTTTATGGCGACATCGTTTAGAACATCATACCGATACATTGACCCAGAACAAAGGTACCGACTGAATGCTGTATCTCGAAAACATCAGCGGTTGATACAACTAAATATGAATAGTCCCTTCGATGTCTTTATAACAAATTTTGACTATATTATCATATCAAAATTAAATTTTACTGTTTTATTGGCTATAATAATACCGGTTTCATGTATTTAAGTATAAAAAGTAACGAAACAGGTATCAGTTAGGTAAAATTATACAGGGGAAAAATGACTAGTCGAATTGACGTATAGCTTTAAACGGGTATGAGCGAACTTAAGTCTAGAAGGTTTAAAATAAAACTCATGAAGCAACACTCTCATATTTCCTAAGAAACATGATTGTGATCGTTTTGTGTATATTTGTGTATATATTGTGTATGTTGTGTGTATATTGTGTATATATGGAGTTAAATACATTTATAGTGTATTGTGTGTATTTGTAGTGACATTTTAAAATTGAACATCGTTATTGTCAACAATTAATTATTTTTATCACGGTCTATCAATAGTTATCACTTTATGATCATACTGTATACATATATTATAATTATATGGATACATATAAGTACTCATTTACCATCATTTCTTACAAAATCTAAGAGTATGATAGTATGTTGATGAGTTATATTTCAGTTTTTCACAATCACCCACATAAAAACACACCTAATTAAATACAACATGAAGACTTATCACTAAAAGTATTTATCATAAACAGAAACACAGTCAAACTACATATGTGTAACGTGGCAGTGGCACACTTTGGATTTATAGGTTCCGGCTAACCCTGTGGACTAGGGTGTTTCAAAAAAAGACGAATTTTTTTTTTTCTTTTGGTGTCTAAAAATTGATAGTATACTAAAAAAAAAATTTTGGCGCCATGTGAGCTTTAATATAATAGTAAGATTTGCTGTCCATTTTTTTTTTATTTAAATCACGGGAAATTTTTTTTTAATTTTTTAATTTTTTTCTTTGGAACGGTTATGTAAAAAATTGAAAAATGATATTTGTAGGAAATTTTCGCTTAAAAACGTGAAGACAAAGTCTAGATTCGGTTAAAGATTGCGGTAAAGATAACACTAATAAAAAATTAAATATTTTAATAAAACTAAAAAAAAATAATAGTTTTTTTTTTTTTTATGTAAAATTTTTTTGTTCCTGAGCTGTAACTTTTTTTTTTCTATTTTAATCTTCTACGAAATGCACTTTATATAAATATAAACGTTAAAAATATTTAAATGTTTTTTGGTTTTTAAAATTTTTTTTTTTTTCTAAATATTAAGAAATTTAATTGACAATTATTTTTAAAAAACTTTTAACTTGTTAAATTTTTAACTTGAAAATATTCAGTTTTTAAAATTTTTTTTGCAATTAGGTATTGTTTTTATGTTCTGTCACTACTTGAAAAATATTGAAGCTGTTTTCATCTTTGTTAAGCATCGATTTACTGCTTATCAATGCCACGCCGCGTTCTGCTACATCATTACAACTTGAAGTTTCCGAAATACTCCAAGTTTTTAAGAAATTCGGATTTGAGGCAAAAAGTAACATCCATAATGAACTCATACGACAAATAAACGATTAAATATATTAATCGATTATAGACAAAATTGACTAAGATTTTATTTAATAATGCTTAAATTTTTTTATATTATAAAGCGATTTGTTGTAGTTTATTGGTTTACAGTTTTTAAGAGCATGAACTTTCTTTTTTGTTCAACTGAAACATTTTTATAAAGAGAGATAAAAAGACAGCTGTTGTTTAAATACAAAGTGTGGTAATTTTTGTGAGATGTCTGTGAAAGACTATTATTAAATTTCATATGAAATTAATTTTTAACAAAGTTAAATCATTATTAGGTGCTGTTATAGCACACGGCGCAGTAACAAGCTTTTAAATAGAATATTTTTTATTAGTGTTATCACTGACCGCGGATATTTTGAAGCGTTAATCTGAGGAACTTTGGTTTCAGACGTTTTTTGTAGAGCGAAAAATTTCCTACAAATAATTTTTAGATTGTTGTTACGATGAACCGTTCCAAAGTAATAAAAATTAAAAAAAAAAATTCGGTTATTTAAATGGAAAATAAAGAAATGGATACAGGAAATTCTATTGATATTAAGAGCTCACATGGGCGCCAAAATTTTTGTTTTTAGGTATACTATCAATTTTTAGACACCAAAAGAAAAAAAAAAATCGTCTTTTTTTGAAACACCCTACTGTGGACCTGTCATCCTTCGAATCAAATCTTTAGTAATCCCTTGAAATGTAAAGGCACCGATGTCTGCAGATAGGAAATAGTCAATTCCTAAGACGTAGCAACTCGGTAATTAAGGTAGATATAAAAACACAAGTTATGTTACTAAATATCTGTTGCAAAATATATTTCCACACATATGTCTCTTTCTTGGTATAGTTTTGCCATTATTTTAGACCTGTTAAGTTGCAGGAAAAATGCGAGTCTGTCATGTGGTAACAGCAGTTTAGTCCACTACTGCCGATAACAACAAGCAGTAGCTGTAAATGTTGCAGCAGACCATATAATTATGTTAGATTAGCATTTTAAACCGATATTCTTACTTGCAAAGCATGACGTACGCAGCGTCCGACACTATCTCCGGTTTACGACTAGTCGAAGTATCCCCTGTTAACATCTCTATGGCCGCTGTTGCAATCGCTATGACATAAAAAAATTACTTTGAATTTTTTACAATGTTATATGTCCAGACATGTGGATATCATGTAAATAATGTTGATTGTTGGGATAAATATATCCATTAGAGCACAGTCTGATACACATTACATGATTCAATCATATAATCTGTAATGGAATGGATAAATTGTAACAGTGCTATGAAATGGGTAATTAGTTATATTATTATGGAATAGGTAATGAGTAATATATACTAAAGAGGTAAAGTTTGTAACGTTGTAGGGGGTAATCTCAGGAAATACTGGTGCGATTTGAAAAATTCTTTCAGTGTTATATAGCTCATTTATCGAGGAAGGTTATGGCTAATCAGCATCATGCTAAGACCAATAGGAGCGGAGCACAAATGAATAATGTTTCAAAATCGGGTTTTTTTCCTCTTGAGAGCTTCCTTTGCGTGTTAGCGTTAGCCCAAAGTAACTATTCCACACGAACGAAGTCGCCGGCAGAGTCTAGTGATATTATAAAATGAACAATCTATGATTAAATGGGTAATGGGTTTTGGCTGTCGTACATTGAATGATTTCACACAGTTGAGTTTGGACTTTACTGTATTTATTGTTAAAAATACAACTATTACATAATATAGTACAAATAACTTTCATTATTCATTATTTTTATGAACATCTGCTTTAATGTTAATAACTGGTTAGTTAATTACATTTTTCTGTGTCCAGCTCATTTCTATTCAACGTATATATTATAGCATTAGTTCGCAAAATGGTCCAGGTGGTCCTCCAAGGGTTCACGGGAAACTCAACAGGGGTCTACGTTGGCGTGACAAAAAAAATGGGGGTTAATAATCCGTAAGCGGGGGTCCACGAAAATGTATCTGCTTTCGATAGGGAAGAACTAAAATGTTGCCTTGACTTCACCTATGAATGTAGGCAGATTCCAGTCACGGCACAATCAATTAATTAATTAGACAATCATTTCACACATTTTTTTTCGAAAACTATTAATTCATAGCTGGAACTCAGCTGCAACGCAAATTTACATAATTAGGTCTAATATTCACAATTTTTGTCGAGTTTTGGGAATATGGTAGAAATGTAGCTGGAGGGGGTCCACCAGAACCTCTCTCTATTATAGGGATATAATCTACGTAAGATTCGAAAGCAGGTAATACTATACTCATACTGTCAGAATCTAATTGTAACAACGAATTTGTCACAAAATCTTACATACGAAGAAACTGTTGGTTTATTTAAAATTATAACTTATGCTAAAAACCAATATAATTTATATCTGCAAACATAATCGTGTGCCGTATACGTAAATACACACATACACATGCCAGCACGTAACACATACATAAATTACACATGCGTTCATAGAAAAACGTAATCAACTAACAATATACACTTTTTATTTTAAAAGGAACAAAATGAAACAGTATAGTTTTTCTTTTATTTGTGATAAATAATGAATTTAAATTATTTTTTATTGATTTCGGAACTAAATTTCTCATATACAGACTTTATCGGAGGTTGAATAATTACATTTTATATATAACTTAATAATCTTCATTCATTACATAGTATAAAACAAAGTCCCGTACCGCGTCTGTCTGTCTGTCTGTTCGCGATAAACTCAAAAACTACTGAACTTTTAGTATATAATTTGTCAAGGTTTTTTTTTATAGTCAGGGCGGGACAGCGTCTGCCGGGCCCGCTAGTTAGTAATATTATAAATGAGAATGTGAGTTTTTTTTTGTTTATTACGATTTCACACATTAACTACTCAACCAATCATCGTGAAATTTTGTTTATTTGTTGTTAAGGATATAAAAAAGGGCATCGGGTACCCTATATTCACCTAAAAAAGTACCATTGCACACCTGTTCGGTCATACGTATATTAACACGATGGAAGCGGTGGTCAAAAAATAGTATTTCATAAGAATGTTTTTTTTTCTAATAGTCTCTTACCTGTTTTGGGCCATAGAGCGTTGACAGCAATGTTGAAAGGTTTGAATTCTTCGCTCATGCCGAGCACACACATCGACATACCGTATTTCGCCATCGTGTACGCGACGTGAATCGAGAACCTAAAAATATACATAATACTTAAAGTGCTCACAAAGTGCAATTTTTATATCTATACTCTATATCAGTGTTTTTCAAACTACACTCATCAAAAAAGTCTAAGCAACATGTACTAATTTAAACGGCCCTTTTAGTATGATTCTTCACATTATAACGTTGTATTTTATTTTTAAAATAATATTTTAGGGTTCTTGATGTCCCCAATAACAGCCCGTTGTCTTTATAAGTTCTTTTAATAACAGAATGAACTATATTAGAATATACTAAACTAGAAAGAAATAAATTTTTTGTGACAAATATGAAATTTCTAAAGAACATTATTTATTGTGAAAGTTTAGATCATAATTAGGGCTCCTCTTATTCGGATAAGTACATAAGAGTTCTCCTATTTTTTGTTGATTTAATAAAAATGTTTATGTCCTTTCGGTATTCGCTCCCAATGGAATTGTAGCAAATCCTTCAGTGTTGGGTTGTTGTGCTCGTCAAGTCCTTCAAACACGTCTCTGGGGAATGTCCCATGGTGTGATGGGTGGTTTGGGGTTGGGGCGGGTCGGGGTTTTCGTTAAGTCTGTTGGCGGGGTGGGGGGGGGGATTGTCATCATTTTTCTTAATAAGATCAAAGGTTTGGATGGGTAGACATAAGGTCTGAGAATCCTAAATGTAATTTTCAGCATTCATGCATTACTAAAACGAGCTCAGTTCCCTGTTCTTCATTTTACCCGCAGTAGCATAACTGTTGGCCGCTGTATGGATGAACTTCCTGAACCTTCTGAACTCCGCTATTGGGCACGCTCTCGCGACCCTCTTGTATCAGGCTTAAACCCGAATCGCGAGTCATCGGAAAACATAATTTTATCCCATTGTTCCTGGGTCCATGTTATGCGTTCTCTACACCATTCATATCGACCACCGTCGCGGGTCGTATCGGTGGGCACCTGATTGGGCGTCGAGCTCGTAGGCCGTACTCATGCAGTCGATTTCCCACACTTTGAATTAAACAACAAAAGAAATGAGAAAAAATTATCTGAGGGAAAAATGGGGGTTTGAGTAGTGTATGTAGTTTGGAGGGTGTATTTTTTAGTGGATGTGAGGGGTTTATATGAAAAAATAACACTACTCTATATATATTAAAATGTCGAGTATACGATCTATGACCCCGCAAAATCCCCACACCTCTTTCATTTCATCTGCAATCAAATGCATGGACTTCATGACGTAAAGAATATTTAACAACTCGGTGTTGTCGCTAACTTTATTTAAATGGTTGGTAAAGGTATAAAAGCAAGACTAAATGTAGCAATTAAAACCACTGGTTCATTCAAACAAATTCGCAGTCATTTGAATTTTATGAAAAAACAAAACATAATCAAATTTTTTTTTACAACCAGCCAGTATGTCATCAATAACAAAAAAGTTTACTTACCTACGCACTTTGTTTGAGTAAATACTTAGAAATTAATTAATATAAATGGTAAAATTTGTAATATCACGCATGTTGCTTAGCTTTTTTGATGTGTACAAGCATATCAACTTCTGTACCACGGCCCCTTTAGTATGAAAAAATATTTCGTGACCCCCCTTTCCGTTGTTTTTATTTCATGTATTTTATTTTGTGACAAATAGTCAATTTAACATATTTATTATATATAAATTTAAAAAAATGAAAAAATCTGAAAAAAAATATCTCCGTTACCTTTACAAAAATCTTTGGATTCTTTTAATAGGTCAAAGTTATCCAAATACAAAATCTAATCTATCTTTCTTGAACAGTTACCGCGTTGCACAGTGGTTTGTCTCTGTAGTAGAGTTCGTAAAAAAAATTATAGACACAATTTTTAAAAATTAGCATGCCCCAGAAATTACTGACAAAAAAGGCTTAGGTATATGCACATATATGAATACTGAAAACATATATTCAATATCACTTTTGTTAGTAATTCAACTATTTATTACAATAATATAAAATGCGTGCAGTGACACATCTAGCCAGTTAATAAAATAAACGGAATTAATAGTAGCTTACCAATAAGGATTCATATTCAGAGGAGGCGACAAGTTGAGTATGTGGGCGTGATTACTGTTTTTCAGTACAGGAAGACATAATTTTGATCTGGAGAAAAAAATGTACTTTGTTATATTATATCATCTATTAAAATTATGATATTACAGATTCTAACCAATATCATTTTGAATTATAAAAAAGATTACTAATTACATCTTATTTCGAGTCTTTACCCATTATTTATCACTTCATCATAAACCTGTAAGAGACCCACAGCAGGGCTATAGGTCTCTTCCCGAAGGTAGGTATGGGCATAATCATCATGGCAGCCTACAATATATTGGTGATTTCCAACTCTGAGAAATCTAGTTCTATATTTCCATACATACAGTAGTACTACAAGGACATTTCTCAGCTTCATGCTTCCTGGTAGTAGTAACTACTGTTGATTGAACTGTCATTTGCCAGTACATGTTGTCAACCACATCCTTCAAACTAAACCTAACAAGAACACTGATGATTCAAGACCGAAGTACATGTGACTGTAGCAATTCCACATTCAAATATGTTACAGGCTCTACCATTCTATTATTAATTATAAACACTAGCCTATATATGTAACAATGCCGCTTCAAAGTATGTGTAATACAAAGACTTATGTGTTGATTATACAATCTGAGATAGCAAAAAGTAGATAAAAAAAATACTATAATCCACATTATATTATTCAAAGATATGAATAAACTATTTCCTAACACTTATGCCTATTCATAAACCCTTTTATACGAAAAAAAAAACGAATCATAATAGGTATAACCAGATAGACATTGCACTGAACAATAATATTGTATTATATATATGATATTATCTTCACAAAAGAGTTAAATCATAACTAAATAGAATACAAAATTATATGAATCGCTTGCACTATCGAGATATAAAGAATATGGGAATAAATCCACCATAACCAAAAATAAATAAATCATGGACCAAATGTTGAATCTGTCCAGTATAGAAGAAAAAAAATCTAATCACAGTATATCAACCTGATGCCTATTGGTGGATTTGGACGTTATTTCACTATGCAAAACACCCGAGTATTGATTATAGTAAAAAAAAACGGGATCTCTTGATTCAACAACTTAGTATTTAATTTTATGGATAAATATAACATGATTAAGGATTAATAGAATTGATCTAAATTTTGGCATTTTTGATATAGCAAAATTTAAACTACTATTTCATTTAACTCATCATTGTAGATGGTAGAGCCACGCTGAAGCTATTACTGGCTTCAGTATGAATGGGTCGGCTCGGGGTGGTACCACCCTCTCACAAAAACCGACGTGAAGTAACATTGCTTGCATTGTTGCGTTTCGTTCGGTCAGTGAAAGCGTCGGATACCCAACTCCCCTCCCCCTCCCCTTTTCCCCCAAACACAGGCTGGTAACGCACTTATGACTCCTCTGGTGTTGCAAGTGTCTACTCAAGTGTCTAGTAACTTAACATCAGGTGACCCACCTGTTTGTTTGCATTCTATGATATAAAAAAAAATCAAATAATTTTTTCAAAGTCATAACACAAGAAAAGCTTGTTTTTGATTAAATCTCACTCCAAGTTTCCTCAATATGTTTTATATTTTTTAAAGACAGCCTTGTGTCACAGGAAACTATACAATCATACAATTAACAGATAGAAAGACAAATAATTATCTACGGATCAGAGTAACAATTTTGGTGTGGCGATTCAAACATTTAATTTTCTCCACTTCTGTAAAGAAGTATTTCTATTATCTTTTCTTTGAGAAATGGTATTGATCCTTGACCATTAATCATATGTAAATGAATGCAACTAACGCTAAGAATGTCCCTCGAGTGTTGATGTTATGCATCAAGTCATATCTTTTCATATCAGTCTGAGCTGTACCAGTCAGCGAGATAGCTGAAGCATTGTTCACCAGGATGTCAATACCATTGAACTGGAATAAATAACATATGATTTATTTGAAATACTTTTAATTATAATTGTGTTTTATATTCCTTGTATTTTTATATAGAATTTTTTTTACAATCTACATGTAAAGATTTAGGCTGTGCAAAATAATCATATATCTCTATTATACAATTCCATGGCATCATTGGAGATTAGAGAGGCCACCAAACTGCTACACAATAAACAACATTGTAAGAGCCTTACAGAATATGTTTCCCAAAAAGCTTTCCATAAGTACTTCCCATTAATATATGGTATATATTTTCTAAAATACCACATGTGGTGTAACTAGCAGATTCGAGCTTTACTCGTGAAAGTAAATTTGTGAACTGGCAATTGCTATATTTTAGACTTTATAGGTGTTAGCATTCGATCAGTTTTATCCGATGTTAAATGGCAATTTTTTTTTTTTTTTTTTTTTTTTATCGTAGCTCAGCAAAGTGACTGTACTGTGCCTGATGGTGAGCACAGTATAATCCAAGAACAACGGCGACCACCGAGAGACACGCTATCCCTCATCCCTCACCGGTCGCCGCTGTCATGCCGGCTTGCATAAATGTCTCTTCACGTTACGCTTGAAGGACCCCATATTATAGGAAGGAGGGAACACACTGGCCGGGAGATTGTTCCATAGCTTCACGGTACGGCAGAGATAAGAGGTTGCGAACTTTTTAGTTCGTGCCCAGATAGGATTTACCGTAAAACTATGGCTCCGAAGCCCAGCGCGCGTGGTTCGGGTATGAAAAGGAGAGGAAGGGATTAAATTAAATAGCTCTTCAGAACACTCGCCATGATACAGACGGTAGAACACGCTCAGTGAGGCAATGTCTCTACGCAACTGAAGCGGCTCTATAAATTGTGTAATGTCTGAATCATTAACAATGCGGACAGCCCGTCTCTGCAACCTGTCCAGGGCATCTAGTAGGTATTTAGCGGAACCGTCCCAGAGGTGCGAACAATATTCCACACAAGGCCGAACTTGTGCCTTATAAAGGAGGTATAGTTGATCAGGCGTGAAAAACCGTCGCACCCTGTTCAGGATTCCGAGTCTCCGCGATGCAGTGGAGATGACACTCCCGATGTAATCCCTGAGATTGAGGTCGCTACGAATATCTATACCTAAGATATTGAGGCTGTCTCGCATTGCGAGCGAGACGTTCTGGAGAGCAGGAAGAGGGGTAAATGGAGATGTTTTGCAGGTAAACGCGCATACTTGTGTTTTGTTTGCATTAAACTCCACCAAATTGCTTGCTCCCCATGTTGAAATGAGATGCAAGGACCGGTCGAGTTCAATCACAAGTTCTTGTCGTCTCTTTTCTGCGTCACCCCGACTGCAAGAAGGCTTGCTGTAGTAGCACCCATGGATGGTGCTATCATCTGCATAGCAATGAATATGGCCTAAAGGCAACATATCATTAATATGCAGAAGAAACAGAGTAGGTGAAAGTACAGAGCCTTGAGGAACTCCTGCATTTACTGACATGAGCTGCGAATCACATCCATCGACAAGGACACGAATTCTGCGCTCATGTAGAAAGCCAGAGATCCATTTGCATAACTTGTCGGGGAGACCGTATGCCGAAAGCTTGGACAGAAGACCACGGTGCCAGACCCTATCGAAGGCTTTGGCAACGTCGAGACTAATTGCCAAGGCCTCGCCGTGTTTGTCAATTGCCTCTCCCCAGCGGTGCAGTACGTAGGCCAGAAGATCACCCGTTGATCGGTTTTGGCGAAAGCCATATTGCCGATCATTAATCAACGAGTGATCCTCGAGATAGCGGACAAGCTGGGTGTTGATGATCCGCTCCATTATCTTGCACAGTACTGAGGTTACGGCAATTGGGCGATAGTTATTGGGATCAGACCGATCCCCCTTCTTGGGAATCGGTTGCACGTTGGCTTCCCTCCAAGCCCAAGGCACGACACCAGAAAGATAAGACAGGCGGTATAGGCGCGTAAGTACTGGAGCCAACTCGGCTGCACACTTTTTTACTACAACCGCTGGGATACCGTCCGGACCACTAGCCTTCCGGACATCGAGCGATCGCAGTTGTTTAAGAATGTCACGCTGTCTGAACTTTAATTCAGACATAGTGACACCGAAGCAAGGAATAGTGGGCGGTTGCGCGTTTCGATCGTCGAGCCGAGAATTAGCCGCAAAGAGATTAGCTAATAATGTGGCTTTCTCCTGCGGTTCGTAGGCCAGTGCCCCATCAGAGTACCTCAACGGTGGCATCGTTGGATGACAAAAATTGGCTTGCACAGCTTTGGCCAGACTCCAGTAGACTCGACTATTGGTCGGATGGCTTACGAGTTCTAGACCCAAGCGTGCAACGCGCTGGGCATCCGCTCTAGTGTATGCTCTCTTACAGGCTTTGGTGGCAGAGTTATATACTGATTTGAGGAAGCTGGTGTTAGGATCCTTATTTGCGCGACCCTTGATCCATTCGCGATACGCGGCTTGCTTTTTACTAACAGCATCGACGCACTCGCGATTGTACCAAGGGCGTCCTTTGCGATTACCGACGATCTCGGAGGAAGGAATATAATATTCCATTGCAACTGCAATTTCATCGGCAATCGCATCAGCAATCGCTGAAGGGTCCCTCCCGTCAAAACAACGTTGCCGCCAAGGAATGGAAGCGAAATAATCTCGCATTCCATCCCAATCTGCTGACGAATAGTGCCACACCTTGCGCTTAATTCTTACGCTGGGTGGAGGTGGAGCGCGTGGCACAGATGATATAACGAGGCAGTGATCCGATGTGCCCAAGGGGGCATCGACTGACACATCATACCCAGTTGGATGGCTCGTCAACAGAAGGTCCAGTAATGAGGGCGCATGACCTGTGACATCTGGAATCCGGGTGTGCTGGATTACTAGTTGTGTCAGGTCATGTGTTAAGGCGAATGCATGGGCAGTACGTCCTGCGTGGTCCGTCCTGGAGGAACCCAACCACATTTCGTGGTGTGCGTTAAAGTCCCCCAAGATCACCAATTCTGCAGAGGGAAACTGCTCCTGTGCGTCATCTACTGCCCTACTCATGTAATCGAAGAGCCGAGTAGTCTCATCATCTCCATTATGGGATCTGTAGAGGCACACGTAGATACGGCTCTGAGTGCCCAGGTCTACGTGTAGCCAAAGGATAGAGAAGGAGGGGTCCTCCATACAGCGCAAACGACGACAGCACACCTCCGACCGTACAAACACACATACGCCGGCCTTGCTTTGAAAGTTCTCCTCAAGCACGTAGCCGGGGTAGTGTAAGTAAGATGTGTCGGCCGGACGGCGAATCTGTGTTTCCGTCAGGAAGAGCATTTCAGGCTGAACCGTTTCGAGATGTTGATGAACGGCATTCAAGTTAGAATGAAGTCCACGGATGTTAATGAACTCCATCGTAAAAGCGGTGTAGGGGTTGTGCACCGCTGTCGAACCCATACTCATTGTCTGCGCTGTCATGATTTTTTTAGGGAGAAACGAGAAGAGCGAACAACCTTCGTCCGTATCCAGAAGTGACCAATGTTAATCGCGGGCTCACGATAACTCCTGCAAGAATTGCATTGCACTGACCCGGCGGACGGAAGGGCTCCCGTACCCCCCCGGCATAGGTCGCCGGGACCCCAAATCCGGTCACCAACCGGCACGACGAACCTACCCGAGATTATGCGCGGCATGGTGGGGCAGCCTCTCATGGTGGTTATACATGATTGGGCCCCTGTACTGTACCGCGGGCGGCCAGCGGAACAACCGTTTCTACAGGTCTCCCTGGCCGCCGGGTCAGTGCAGCACTCTTTGGCGGTGAAATACCGGAGAATCTCACTGGTACCCGAGCCACGGCGAAAGTTATTCGGTACTGGATATGCATGAACTGATCCCGAAACGCGACACGCAGAACGAATCACTATTACGGGTTTTTTCGCTACATGCATGGTGGTCGCGACCCAGTCGGGCTTCAAAACCCTACCACCCCGCAATGTGGTCTAAGATGCTTAACGCACTAAAACCTAGACTGGACTGGTTCTCAAAAGCTGCTCCCAGAACACACCAACAGGTCTTGATGACAGACTATCAACTTGAGGGCAGTAGCTAGACGGGTGGACTTAGAAAAAGCCCTATGACCATGCTACGGTTCCATCATAATGTTTTCCTTCACCATAAGCTCAGATTTTGTTGCTAGAATTAAAATCTACGTCCATCAATGAGGTGTCTGAACACATTATCAACAAAGCCATAATGGCCTAAACATTTTTTTTTTACTGTAGCACAGCAAAGTGATTGTACTGTGCCTGATGGTGAGCGTAGTATATAGAGCTTAAGCACAATATAAGAAGTTGAGAAAATAAACTTGAAACCATTTAATATTCCACCATACACATTGTTGTACCTGTCATTAATTGAAATTACCAATTTCAAAAAAATATTTATATGTATTTAATGGGTATCTTCTTACCTTTTTTACTGCATCATCTATAGCTTTCTGTATTTGTTTTTCATCTCTCACATCGACAATGCATGGTAATGCTTTCCCTCCAATAGCTTCAACTGGAATATATATATTTAAAACCAGTTTAGATAATTGAACTAAATTAAGAAAGATTTTTACATCTGTTTGGAATTAACTTTCATTCAAAATCAAAACTACTTCATTCAATTTAGGCTCTAGAAAGCGTTCATGTAATTCAAAATTAATCGAACCGGCAAGAAACTTGAGCTGGTTTATCATATCATCATACACACACATAACATATTTTTAAGAACATACATGGATATACAACATATATACACATTTCATTTCATAGTGATAAAAAAGTAGATGCCAGACCCCCATTTAAAAAATTGTTGATTGTTGTATAAAAATGAATGACTTGTATAAATATTTATACCAATATATTTTTATTTGTGTAAATCAATGTAATTAAAAGTTACATTTATTAATTGGAAGATAATACTTAAATTCGCAACACACAGTTCAAAGTATTAGTTTAGTACTTTTACAAAAGTACAAAGTCCAAGTGAAAAATATGTAACTGTATAAATCCTTGCAAATGTATATTTATATTAATTATGACATAAATCTAACTCTCAATATTACGCAAACATTCTGTAGTACAGTGAAAATATTAGAAAGTGCTTACTTTCTTCAGCTGCCGTATATATAGTGCCCGGTAATTTTGGATGTGGTTCTGCTGTTTTGGCGGCAATGACGACGTTCGCACCATCTTTCGCCGCTTTAAGAGCTATTGCTTTACCGATACCACGAGAGGCTCCAGTTATAAACAACGTTCTACCAGCCAGTTTACTAAAGAAACGAAATTTATTATATTCATGGTATATGTATAAGATTTAACATAATCTCGTTGTTATACTTGAATATTTTTACCCAGTGTTCGCGACAAGACTCATATTGAACAGGCAACTAACTGAGTTCTACTTAAAATAAGAAAAACAATATTAAACGGGATAAAATAATTAAACTATTCCAACCACAAACTTTGAATTCAAAAGGAATAACTTGTCAACGTCACGTCGACAATGGATTCACAACCACAGACTAAAATATAAACAGATATAACAGATAAGGAACCAGAGATAATAATAAAAAAACTTTTACGGTTAGGGACCGTTAAAGGACAGATCCAGGATAGGCCCATGTCGATAAATATGGGTATACTAACAACAAATCACAAGTCCGGTGAAGCTGTAAAGGCCTGTCAGGGCAATTGCCTAGTCATTTCGAAAGAAAAAGTAAATAGCAAAATCTCAACCAATAATGTAAAATCGACAGAAATAATTTCAGTGAAATGTCTTCTCTGACTCCGAGTTGCATAACATGTCCCATGTAGGACCCATATAATACCTACACAGTTAGTTAGACTGCAACTCCTATAGTTTGTCTACTCTTTGTCATACATATTATAGTCCACTTAAGTGACAATGACATAGAAGATACTTTGTAAGGTATATAAAGAGGATCTACCTTATTTTTTCGTTTTAAAGACGGATTCACGAATTTGGTGTTTGTATGTTTTTACAAATTTTAGATGCTATAAAAAAATATTGGTTGTCTGTGAAGTCGGTTTACGGAGGATAATTTTACGTGATAACGACTCGGACGCATCGGTCGATAGAGTGGAAGAGAGATAGATGCGTCACGACGCGAACGCTTGAGCCGATCGCGCTTCTCTATCGTTTGTTCCGCGCTCTCGTTTGCACAGAGCGCTTAGGCAGAACGTGACAATTTAGTCCTGCTTTTTCGTGGGTGCAGCCGGCGTTTATCGATTTATAAGACATTATAACGTCAAAATGCAATTTTTTTGAATTTGTAACCACAGTATTCATCGCATACTAAAGAAAGTTTTTAACCGCTCTGTAAGTACTAGGTTCGGGCTTGCGCAAGAGTTGAATACAAAACAAAGTTAAAATATTATTATAGGAATTTAAAATTGTCATTTATTTATCCTTAAGTTGTCACAACGTTATATATGTGATATGTGTTTATACGTAAATTTGTGTTCTGCGCAGCTACATTCAGAGCGCCCAAAAAGTTTGGCGAAGACTGTACTGTTCCCGCGTGATAAGTAAAACCTACATCAACGCGAGCGAATTCCCGAACAGAATTTGATCTTCAATAGAGAGTTTGCAAAGCAGGATGATGTTTACTGAATATCAAACTACCAAAAAGATCTGAAATACATTTATTTCTGTGCATCATTTCATCATTCCACTCATTCTAATACTAATTTACAACACCGTATAGGGCGGTTAATACATACGCAATAATCTATAATAAAAACTAATTGTATCATAAGACATTCAGTTAGGCTTCAATATAAATTGCATTTTTTCATTATGGCTCGAATCATTTGATACTTAAATTTCACATTTGTTAAATTAAAACATATAACTAATTTTCAAATTTACATGTTTTTGTATATGTCTAAGTAATGTACAATTATAGATAAATATTACAAAAAAAAAACTTACATTTTCTCTTGAGTATTTAATAAAACTTCGACTCACACATTCCATATGCTCCTGTTTCGAGAATAATAAGCTATTATTAAAAATAATGAAATACTTTGTTAGAGATCTTTTGTTATAATTTCAGTTTACACAATGACAAAGAAAACGAAATAAAAACTTTTTAAATTCATTACATAAAAAGGTTAAAGGTTTTATTTATATAAAAAAATATTTATGTTCAGTAAAACCATTTATTCCTCGTTATCCCTGAAGTAATAAAAATATCATCTGCTTTTGTAATATTTTGTTTTATGTAAAAATATATTGTTTAAAGTTTCACTGGCCGGATAATAAACTTTTTTAAAATATCTACATACTTACTATATGTATTATCTATGCGTGGCATAGGTTAAGCGCCGTTCGTTTTATAAACATTTATTTCTCACAAAAATTACACTATACGTAGTTATTTACACAATTAAATACATTTGTCATTCGTATTTTGTGTCCACAAACTTTATTATAATTTCCAAATGGCCGTGAAATCAATGTTGTATTGAATATTAATACCAAATTTTGTTATAAGTTAAGTTCCTACTTGATATATAATGGATTGAAGTGCAATAATAGAGTATTATCGAATAATTGTTTGTTGTTATGTACTTTTTATATTTGTATCATGAGACGTTCCAAATCGGTCTTCCCTTTTCTTGACCTTTTTCTCAATTTGATTTTTCTGACACTATGTCTGGCGTTTATTTAATATTTGTTTTCCTTATAGGTGTGGAATATATTTATCCAACTTTTACATTTTAATGAATAGCAGTGACGTTATTGATTAGTTATTTTCTGCTATTAAGTGTTAATAAGTAACAGTTATTTTAGCTTCAATAGAGAGTAACTGTTATTTACTACAATTATTGAGTAACTGTTATTATGTACCGTTTATGTCGTTCAAATGTTATAGGAGTAATAAAAATATATAAAGTACATCTATTCACAAAAACCCTGCCTTCCTTAAAGATATGGTTCTGATTCAATTTTTTTATTTAAAATAAACGAAATTTAATAACAATTTCAATTACCTACTACACATACTTGTAAAGAATTTAATTTACCATTGTTGTACTGAAAAAAAAAGCTATTCGTTTTAAATCGAGAATTATATCTATATTTTATTGTTTCTAGAGTCTAGAAGATAAATTTGATAGAACTACATAAATTGATCTAGAGAGTAATAAATCTTTCATTAGGAATAATCTACTAAGTGTTCATCCACAAACGATTAAAATTAAATCCTTATGTATCGTTATAACAATATATGTATAGTTTAAAACAGGTTCCATTGAATTATTTCTTAATTGAATAATATCTTTTATTACTTGTCTTTTAATTACATTTTTGATCATAATTGTTTTTTTATAGTGACCAAATAGTGTTTAGTGTTATCAACTTCAACTTTTTAATAATGGCGTCTTGTAGATACGAATTCTGCCAGTGTCAAGTCAATCATGGTAGTATCACTTAGTGTATCAATTGAAATGTTCAGACTTCAGAGGTACGTTGACACCGGCAAACGCTTTTGCGGTGCCAAAAATAGAAAGTCGCATTTTAATCGTTTCGTACGAACACCGTAACAAATATTTATAGATTCGAATAATTATTTAAGCACATTGCAATATCTTTTACGTTACTCTTAATACAATTATAAAAATTAAGAGCTTGTAAGAAAATCAATAAAATTATTAAGTGTCGCATTTTACAGTTTAAAGCACCATAATAATATAAATCTATCATTATTCACAGGTATAGCTAAATATTAAAGCATCAACATAATAAGAATTGGCACCAAAAATCAACATTTCAAATCTCACCGGGTAATAATTGCTATAATCAAACACTATATAGCAAATATAATAATCCTTTCGCTATATTTAGCGAAACATTAGGTACTTTTCGGAAGAACATAATAATATTAATAAAGACCTATCATACAAAATTTCCGCTAAAAATTCATTTTTATTGTAACATCATGTTCAAAAGTTATGTTATTTGGAATATTCTAGCAAAATATGTTCAGTATTACTAATTCCATAATTATATTTGAAATATGACGTACAGTGGATTTCGCTTATAATGACCTCGGTTGTAACGACATTTCGGTTATAGAGACGTCCCTTGAATTTAAAGCACATATTCGTAGGAAACTCATTCGGCAATAGCAACTTTGTATATAGCGTCAATTTCGTGTATAGCGACTTAGTATTATGAACAATTTGTGAAAGATTTTGCGACTGGGTCGGCAAAGGTAGAAATAATTGTTCATAAAACTGTTAAGCTTTCTTATTAGCTTTGTTTATATTTACAGATGACCAGATATGATTGCTATGTTTGTAGGTAGGACTACTTAGCGATGCATTATGAGCTGTTACAACACTAAAAAGTACTTTTTTTTTTCTCGAACTGACTATGCTTTTGACCTGGCAAGGTCTTTACAGCTTCACCGGACTACATTTGTAAAAAGTACTGTTTTTGTGAAGACAACAGTCATTTAAATATTGAAGAAATTATGAAAATGGCTACACCAAAAAATTCAACTTAAAAAATGCACCATAACACATTTTTACAATAACACCGGTGTATAACATACAGAGTTTGATAAATATAAGTAGATGACTTTCTGCTATTTTTGATATAGCGACGACATTAAAGTGGTCCCTCCAACGTCGTTATTACCGAGATCCATTGTACTTATGTTACCGCGAGATGTATATCTGTAAATTGTGTAAATGAATTAATAGAAGAATTCTGTATTTTTGTAAGCGTCAATGAGCTTTTTAACACTAGAAATATCTGCAAACCTTGAACAAAGTATTACAAACTTAGAAATTAAAATTTATACAATTGAATGTAATAATTATGCAATCGTGAGATACTATACAAAATTAAAATTCACTATTCGAAGTCAAATAAAAGCTGGCTGTTTGGCAGAATGCTGTAACGCCGCTAAGACGTCGTGTTTGAGCCTCACGTATAATCTTCCTTTTCGCCATGGGTTTTGCAATTGCAACGGTCTGAAGTCGTCCCGCAAGCATCGTTCCCTTGCTCCTATAACTGCTACTAAACAGAAGTCTTGTAGTTTCTCCGGTCCGTAGACGGGTCCGGCCTTGCCCTTGAGTACGGCGGCCATGTTGAGTTGTTTGACAACTAGGTCGATGACCTCGCGGGCTGACGTACGCGGCGTCACGTGTAATTTGAGTGACGTACCGACAGCGAGACCAGTCTCGTACGCTGCGAATACCTGTTTACAATGAAATCTTAATATATAAAAACCCAGTGTCATGATGTTTGTCCACTATCAATTCGGAAACTACTCAATCGATCTTCATGAAAATTGGCATTTGTGTATAATTTGGTCCAATTTCAGAAACAGATTAATCTATATTTCGATTAATGGCCTGAACATTTTTTTATTACAAATGAAATGATTGTCAATGTTGATTATTGTAAGTTACATCAATCTCGAAAAGATGACACTTTAAATTAGTTTGTTGACAGAAAACTGTAGAACCAACCCTTATAGATTTCTCATAGATAGTGCTACGTATTAATTTTGAAAGTAGTTTATCGCAATTTAAATTTAACATTTAATAACTGATCCACAGCAACGCGTGACCAAGTCACCTAGCGTATAATAAATGAAGAAGAGACACACAATGACTTTAACTATACCATCTGATACCCATGACAAACTCATTAGCTTTGGGTTCAGTAAAAATGGTCACATTGTAATAAACCACTGAAGTATTTGCTAAGAATATACACTAAGAATTCGTGGCCTCTCGGAGCTATTTGCCACCCTATAGTTACTTCACTCCATTGAAAACATTTAAGTATATCTTGCTTATCTGTTTCTCAACTGATTTTTTTTTCTTTTTTGTCTAATAGATATTGATGAGCTTTAGTGTAATATTACACTATGCTATTATTAGTCTCAATAATTCGTATTTTTTTTTTCATACCATCGACGAATCGAAGCCTTTATTTATAAGATCCTATTCGTCATAATAAACCATCTTTACGTCTACAATATTTCTAAACTCTTCGGTAGAAAAACTTTAACTATAACGAAACTTAAATTTTACTTAATTATGGTCTAATTTCGAGCACTGCACAGTCACTAATTATCATAAATGATCAAGCTAATGTATGCAACGACAATCGACTACGGGAATACAAATTATATCAAATCCTAATTCGTTCGTCATTTAATCGTATCCAGGTCGTAAAAAAATTCTCTACAGTAGCAAATATGAAGAAACGTTGCCCAGGATTTAAAATAATAATAGTTACCTGCAAGATTCCCGGTTGATCGGGAGTCCGTGGTTCCACTTGGTGTTTCACTATATCTTCCCCATCATTCCTTCTCTCATCAGTCTTCGGGACTTTATTATTATATTCAGCGTCTTCATGCGTTTCTAACAGAGGTTGACGTTTGATACACAGACTGCTTTTGGGATATTCCTGCCCTGTGTCAGTATAATCTACTTCACTCGTCTTCACATTGGTCATACTTTTCGAAGTTATTACGTTACACGGACTCCTATATTGGTTTGGACGGATTTTCAAAGGAACTGATGTGACTGGAAAGCTCTGGCTCTCCGAATCACTGGAAAGGCTTTGAACGGACTCTGATACATTCCCTTTTGCAGTTCTCACGCTTATCATACTGCCTGGATAATATCCTTTGACTGTTAATAAGGGACTGGAAGTTGTTGAAGCGCTTGAATTGATACTATGTGGTCTGGGTTTTGGTTCGATGTTTTCGTTTTGAAGAACTAGGGTATCCTCACTCCTAGAAGGTGGGAGACGATTGTTGATACTGCTATGAGATCCGGACGATTTTATATCGAACTGAGAGTTACTACTCATATAGTTTGTAGTCGATTGTGTGAATTGGGAGTCGGCACTACCTTTCCTCGGTAGTTTCGATGTGTCCGCGTCAGAAAACTGTGAACTGCTCAAATTGAGCGTCGATACTGAGGAATGCCGCGGTGCTAGACTCAACTGTTGCTCAGATTTACTAAATTCCGGATGGAGATTCGCGTGATTCCCGTTCCCGGCAGGACCTGGCCATGAACCACGTCCTGGGGAGGTCTTTGTTATTTTCCCATCTCTGGACGGTATCTGAAGGAAATCCAACTTCAAATTCGAGTCTTTCTCGTTGACTCCGACGTCGGTATCGTCAATCGTCTGCGACGGAGTCTTGTCCAGTACATATTTGAGTAAAATACCCGAACTGGTAACCGCTTTGTCCTTTTCCCTCGCGAATCCAATTAAATCCATCAACCAGCGTTCAGCTTTCCACACCATATTGAGGTTATTCTGGAGGTCTTCTAATTTTGTTAGTCTCTCTTTGGCTGTTTGCATTTCACTACACGAGAACGCTTCTCTATGAGAATGGGCCGCTAATGCAACATCTAACTCTAGAACACAACTCAGCTTGGAGTATTTGCTCAAGATGCTCGTGTGGTAAGTCTGAAGGTGGATCATTTCGAAAGCTTGTATTGGTAAACTGAGTAGATCTCCCTTTTGTAGGAGTATTTCTTTTTGTCCCGGTACTGAACAGGCTTGTTCGGCCGGTGGACATATCATAATAAAACTAACATCGTTATTCAGTTCGATCACTTCTAGATCGTAGATTCGGTGGGTTATGACACTTTCTAATGGTATTTCCATTTCTTTGAACAGCCTCCGCGCGGCTGAAGCGATTGTGTCGAGGAACATTTGTTGAGATTCTGAGGGTTTCTCATGATTGTTCATTGAGAGAATGTGCTGATTGTCTTCCGACCGGCCCGCTTGATTCTTCAAGTACTCCCATTCTTCACTGCAATGATTAAAGAGTAATGTTTTAATTCGCTAAAATGGGGAAACATTTTAGTTCTGTGATGGTCAATTTTAAAAGACATCCTTTCTAAAATAAGGACGTAAGTGATACTTATAAGTATTTTTTTTATTTATTTTATCTATCTACCGAGCGTTAAGAAATTACTCTTGTCATAATTTTGTAAAAATGTATTGTAAAAAAAATTTGTATAAGTAAAAAAAGAGAACAAAACTAAAATACATCATTACATAGTATAAAACAAAGTCCCCTACCGCGTCTGTCTGTCTGTCTGTTCGCGATAAACTCAAAAACTACCAAACGGATTTTCATGCGGTTTTCACCGGTGGACAGAGCAATTGATGAGGAACGTTTTAGTATATAATTTCTCAAGGATTTTTCATAATCAGGGCGGGACAACGTCTGCCGGGCCCGCTAGTTTAACATAAAATAAGTTATTCCAAGTGGTAACGCCATCTACTACTATAGGTATTATTTCCTCTTCCGTATTCCGCATATTTTATCTATACTTTCGCACGCTATTTATTATCTATATGTTTTATACAACCCCTTCCTCTCCAAAAAGAACGAAACCCCAAACGCCGCCCGCTTCTTCGTCTAACGATTTAAGATAACGCGCGCAATCACGCAAAGCAAAATAACTTTTACTAAGTATCGAGTTATTTATTGTATTATCGATTTACGAACATTACCGGGACTACAGTGTATATGTTGTGTTTGTAATTGTGGTAGAATCCCAGAACCAGCCAAAATTTCATCAAGAACCCGGTAAATTCCGTTCAAAACTTCCTACCGCAAATTATATAATTTCATAAACTTCCACCACCAAGCTCAGATTAAAAAAGAAAATTTATAGACTCGAATAAATTTTCTAGGACATCATTAGAAAAGTATTGACAGAGAAAGTTCATATACTTATTTATTATGCGTTACTTTTATCGACACTTCGTGTGGCTATTATAGCAAGCAAACTTACTATTAACTAAAGTAGAATAAAATAAACCTTACAGTTCTATGAATTAGACCTGGTTTAGAATGTGAATTAATGCATAAGTATAATACGTGAAATTAATTAGAGCACACGTTACTGTTGCGACAAATAAAGAAGTAACAGTTAAAAAAAAAAATATTATGTGGTTGTATGACACCACGATGCAAGTGAAACTTTTTTTCGGATTTAACTGAATATTATTAGATTTAGGGTATTCAAATAGTGTTTTTAATGTTAACTTAATAATTGGAAAGTGGGAATGATAATGGGAAATCTATTAATTTATACATCGATCTTTACTATTGTAAAGAAGATATGCAACTATAAATTTAAATTCAAATCTGTGTATTAGAATACGGTATACATAATAAATATAATCATTCAGATGATACACATATTGGCGTTGGCTGCTGCCGAGCACTTTTCATTTTACCCCTGCTCTGCGACCGCGAGCCGCCTTTAATGGGACATGCTGAAAGTTGAGACAGTAGCGATATTTATGGAGGATACTCTACACTCGATTCTCGTTCTAAATGAATTTAAAAAATAGGTGCTTAATATTTGACCTAATTATCTAGAAAAACACAAGAATTATACGTAATCCTCGACGCGTCTATGTTAAAGCACAGTGCCAATGACCGTCGGGTGACTTCACATTCACTTGAAAGTGAACGTAGGAACGGCATGAACAAAACAAAAGGGTTTATTTCCCGTTTTATTATCGAAGTTTATTAACTCCGGGTCGCCCCTTACAGCTTTCGGCACAGGTTATTGTACCTAGGTTTAATACGATTGTGTTTATACTTTTGAAAGTCTTAGAACAAACTTTAAGTTGGTTTCTCTTTGTTTTTTATTAGTATGTGTTTTGATATTATTATTTTATATGTTAAATGTGACGAGAAAGATTCATGAACTAATCTCTTAGAATATTGTTACCGACTAACCTAACACCTGGTATATGACCGAAACAATTTGAGTTGATGGAAAAAGTTTCACTTTAAAATCTATAAGTAATTTACATATGTTTATATGTAAATCATATAAACAAAAAATTATATGCGCTATTTTCGGTTTCTGTTAATGTCTGTAATGTTTCCTTTTAACACACATTTTTCATGTCTTTGTTCAATGAAAAGAGAGGAATTTATACTCACGCTGAGACATGTGGATTATCCCGGAGCCGTGTATGCGGCGGTACGTTTGGCGCGCGAGCCGGACACACTATACGGACTACCTCTACTGACGACTGTAGCTTTAGATACCCTAAGTACAACCCACGGGACAACTGCACGCGACAAACCTGTACGAAAAAAAAAAAACTTTTTGGTTGTCTTGAAGATAAAACATCTGTGAACATCTGTTTTAAACGGATTCTTCTTGAGCTGACAAGTCAATAGGGTATAAGATTCCTCACCTGGTGATAAGCGATCTGTTCGTGTACAGAGGCAAGCAGGAGTTCGCTGATAGTGTTATCTTCGCTGAGCACTCTCCGCCTGAGTTTGGCGGCGGGCGCCCACCGCGAGTTCAACGCTGATACGGACTTAGCAGATTTAACACTATTGATACAGGACAGCACGACCGTCCCGTGCGAATCCCGCAGCGGTTTATGATACAGTTGACCTGAAATTATTTATTATCTAAATGTATAAAAAACCAGTGCCATAATGTGTCCACGATGAACTCCGAAAGTACTCAATCCACTTTCATTCAACGTTGGCATTTATGTATAATTTGGTCCAACTGGAGAGATAGGATAATTTATATTTCGATCAATGGCCTCAATATTTTCTGATTACAAATTAAATGATGTCAATGTCAATGTTGATTATTGTTATTAATTGAAAGTTTCATTAGTCTCGAACAGATGACGCTTTAAATTAGCTTGTTGATAGAAAACTGTAGGACCGACTGTTATAGATATCTCATAGATGGCGCCACGTTTTAATTTTGAAAATAGCATATCACAATTTTAATTGAACATGTAATAACTGAGCCACAGCAATGTGTGGTCGGGTTAGCTAGTAACAGTATAAAAATCACAAAATCAGTTAGTGGAATCTAAATTGTGCATTGTCCAAGTGCATAAAAGGCCATTTTTTTGTCCATCACATTTTAGCCATTCTCTTTAGTTCAATGTGGACAAACATCATGACACTGGATTTTTATATACAGTGTAAACTCTTTATAACATCGTTCGTTATAAGGAAAAACTTTCTATAACGTAAATAGTTCAATTTGGTTTGTTTACCACAAAACCCATATATTAATTTACTCTTTATAACGCAACAACAATTCTCTATTACGAATAAATATTTTCATATTTAGACATCAACGACATATTTAACAATGCAATTGTTTTTTATAATCAGCTTGTAAGTACAGTTTTGTGAAACTAATCTTTTGAGGAGCCGAGATTTCTAAGAAGATACCCGAGATCATAAACAACCGTCTCGCTTGTTGTTTCGTAAAGATGATTCCACTACATCCAAGATCCAAGACATGCACAAAATACTTAAAAAAAAAAATACAAAATAAATATTGGCATAGAAAAACACGTCAGGCAAAATTGACAGAATATATGTTTAGAATAATTCATCTATTGATAGAAATAAAATTAGAAATTATTGTAATTGGTTAAATTTGGTTTATTTTTTCTCTATTCTCCTTATAACAAACAAAATGCTCGGCCCCTTGAAATTCCTTATAAAGAGTTTACACTGTATTAAGAATTTTTTTTGTCCAATCAGAAGTACATTTTGGATGGAGTGAATTTCGCAAACGCAAAATGACACATATTGTCATGATTTTAATGGAGAAGACTGTGACAAGTAAACACTTACCCAAGTCCTGTATGCCTAAAGCGGACTGCATCTGAGCGGCGGCAGTCAACAGCCTCAATCTAAAGTGTATTGACGAAGACGTATGCTTCTCCATATCTGATCTTAGAGCCTTCACGTCATCCCAGGAGCATGATACCTTGATATGATTAAAAAAAATAAAATAATGCATTTTTCTTGGCCGACTAGCTACCACCTTCAAGTTAAGACTCTGTGGCCAAGTACCTAGAATTGTGTTCCGGTAGTCACACTTAACGAGTAGTTAGGTCTAGATTTAGCGTATTTATCATCTTAGACCACATAATTATCTAACATCAGATGAGATTGAGGTTAAACGGTAAAAAAAATAATGTATAAAAAATATAAGTTCAACCGAAAATAACCCTAATGCTATAGGAGTTGTTACCATACTCCAGTAACAGTACAAGTACAGAACAAGTACAGCACGAGTATAGTACCAGTACAGCACAAGTATAGTACCAGTACAGCACAAGTATAGTACCAGTACAGCACAAGTATAGTACCAGTACAGCACAAGTATAGTACCAGTACAGCACAAGTATAGTACCAGTACAGCACAAGTATAGTACCAGTACAGCACAAGTATAGTACCAGTACAGCACGAGTATAGTACCAGTACAGCACAAGTAAGTACCAGTACAGCACAAGTTTTGTAGGTGGTAGAGCCGCCCTGAAGCTGTTACTGGTTTCAGCATGAATGGGTCGGCTCCCCCGGGGTAGCACCACCCTCTTATAGAAAACCGACGTGAAGTAACAGTGCTTGCATTGTTGCGTTTCGTTAGGTCAGTAAAAGCGCCGGGGTCCCGCTTCCCCTCTCCTCTCCCCTCTCTCTCCCTTCCCCCAAACACAGGCTGGCAACGCACTTTCGACTCCCCTGGTGTTGTTAGTGTCTATGGACGGTGGTGATCACTTAACATCAGGTGACCCACGTGTTCGTTTGCCAAAAAAAAACAAGTACAGCATAAGTACAGTAAAAGCACAGTACAAGTGAAAGTAATAAAATATACATTGAATGTGTTTTATGTAGTGTTCTTGTTATCTGTGTTTAGTCTGTGTTGAGGTGAAGTCTTGAAATCTTGCTAGATTTCATGCGGTTGATTTCACGGGTAACAACTAGTCTAAAATTGAATAACCTAAATGACTTCCTATGAGGTCAGCTATCTGCCAGTGAAATTCCCATCAAAATCGGTCCAGCCGTTACGGAGATTATCCTGAAGAAACGGACTGCCTGACAAATATTTTAAAGATTGCATTTTTGTTATCAGTAGCTTGTATACTTTCATACCCAATCAGTAAAAAGTTGTTATTTTGATATTACATACAGACACTTCATTTTTATTATATGTATAGACCAACCTTCATGAGCCAGTGGAAGTCGGTGTAAATACAAGTGGGGTATGTTTCGTCAACCTCAATGACTGGTAGAAACTCTTCACTGGTCACCAGCACCTTATCTTCATGGTAGAGGATACACGCCAAATATATTCCCCTGGGATTGAATTTAGGTATTAGGGGTAAGGGATGGTGTTGAAATACTTAATACTTAATTGTCAATTTTATTTGATGGAAGTAAAAACAATTTTAAAATACAAAGGTTTATTCCCCAAGAAGAAAGGTGCTGTACATTGCAACGACTTCTATAAACATTTATCATTACATAGTATAAAACAAAGTCCCCTACCGCGTCTGTCTGTCTGTTTGTTCGCGATAAACGCAAAAACTACTGAAAGGATCTTTATGCGGTTTTCACCAGTGGATAAAGTGATTCATGAGGAACGTTTTGGTATATAATTTGTCCAGGATTTTTTTTATAATCAGAACGGGACAACGTCTGCCGGGCCCGCTGGTATCTAATAATAATTACAATTATTTATCGTGGTGCTTTTAAACGATCTAGCCTACTATCCCATTTCTTATCTTAGTATAGTGGACTAGACATTATACCACTGGACAAAGACATTCGAAAATCATCAGGGAAGATTTTAATAAAGTTTTAGCGATTATCTAAAGTAGTACAAGGTCCAATAAAGAGGAAAAAAAAATACGGCCGAACATACAAATACTCCTTTTCTAAAGTCGACTAACCTCTCGGCTGACTTTTTAAGACACAGATTTCAAAATGGCGGATCTTGTTTTTAAATATTTAGCCAATTATTTAAACTTATAATTTTACATGATATAATTTCTCATTGTCGAAATTTTTCAAATTTTGTAATAATTATGTATTTTTTTAAACTAATGCCATCAACATATTGTTGACCAGTGCATAAGGTCTACATTCGTTTTCGTGTGGAGTTTAAACCCTTATGCTTTTGGACAGTCCAGAGGTTAAAAAGATGCAAGATGCATCGTGGATTTACAGCAGTCCGGTGAAGCTATTAAGACCTTGCCACGTCAATAGCGTAGTCAGTTCGAGAAAAAAAAAGTGGATTTACAGTATAGAAAAATATAGTTTCTAACCTCCGTAAGTTCTTCTGGAATTTGCTGGCGGCGGTGAAGAGTTGCCGGATGGTGGCTGTCTTCTTGCGTGGTAGCCGTGGTGGTGGCGCGTGGGGACGGGACCGAGCCCCGGCAGCGGCACTGGCTAGAGCCTCCAACGCCGCTGCCGCTCCCCCATTCCCACCGCGGGACGCGCGTGACGATACGTCCCGCCAACCTGCAACACTATTTTGTTAATGGCTCGGCATAACGACTGAACTTCAAAAGATGTATAACAAAGGTACAATTAAAGAATAATGGAGATCGCAAAGATAATTCAATAGTCACTGTGCTTTGTCAATATCAAAATATCATTTTTGATTGCTCTGAATATAGCTGCACAGCACATAAATTTAGGTATAAATACGTATTATATTATATGCATAATATCGATTATTAAACAAAGTCCCCAACCGCGTCTGTCTGTCTGTCTGTCCGCGATAAACACAAAAACTACTGAACGGATTTTCATGCGGTTTTTGTCAGTGGATAGAGTGATTCATGAGGAGGGTTTTGGTCTATAAGGGGGCTCCATAAATCGGAGGGTTTTTTTTAACTTGTGTGTCTCGGGGGGTCCCCCCCCCCCCCCCAATCTCAGTGAGATTTTTAAAATGTGGATTTCTTGGTAAAGCGTTGATTGTTATTGTAAAAAGAAAAGAAATTTTTTTTAAGAAGGGAATAAAAAAAAGAGGGAATTTTTTTCCCCCGGCCCCCCCCCCCCAATACCCCCAAGATTTTTTTATCATGAGGGCGGGACAACGTCTGCCGGGCCTAGTTATTTGATAAAAAATGTGATAGAAAAAAAATCAATATAGAAAATAATTGAGAATAAAATCATTGAAATATAATTTTAAATTTAATCTGTCCCTTTCATGTTTAATTAAAAGTACAAAAGAGAAATTGCTATATTAACTTTGTGCTGTGAATATATAGTATAGTAAATATATAGTATAGAATATACATAGAATATAATGTATAGTAAATCTATACTAATATATAAAGCTGAAGAGTTTGTTTGTTTGTTTGTTTGGTTGAACGCTATGATCTCAGTAACTACCAGTCCGATTTGAGAAAACCCTTCGGTTTTAGATGGCTCATTTATCGAGGAAGGCTTTAGGCTATATATCATCACGCTAAGACTAATAGAAGCAGAGCACCAATGAAAAATGTTTCAAAATCGGGCACTTTTTTCCTTTTGAGAGATTTCGTTAGCGTTAGTATTATATACGTTGCCATGGTAACGTGGTAAGTTTCGCAAAAATTTTCAAAGTTTAATTTGTTTTCCTATTCAAAAAGTTTATACTACTTTTATTTCCAATTTTTTATTTGTTCTCTATTACGTATTATAAAAATAAAGTTTGTGTATGTACAATTAAAATAACAACTTTTTGATGAATGATATGGCTACAAATGACCAAAAAAATGTTGTCTATATTTTTAGAATATTATATTTTGTCTGTTTGTTTGTCTGTTCCGGGTAATCTCCAAAACGGCTGGAACTATTTTAACGGGATTTTTACTTTTTACTGCCAGATAGCCGAAATTATAGCGGTTGACTATATATTCTATTTTATTTGTCCGAGGCTTCGTCCGCATTGCTATTTCCAAAATGGTTGGACCGATTTTCACGGGATATTCACTGGTAGACTGCAGACCTCATAAAAAGTAATTTAGGTTTTTTTCAGCCGCAGTGGAATATCCGAAATGCTTGAAATAATTTTCACGGGACTTTCACTAGCAGACAACTAACTAACGAGCTATTTTATTTTAAGGTAGTAGGCTCGGCGGTCGTTGTCCCGCCCTGATAATAAAAAGAAAACCTTGACATATTATACCTAAACCTTCCCCGTGAACCGTTCTACCTAATGGTGAAAACAGCATGAAAATCTGTTCTGTAGTTTTTGACTTTATCGCGAACAGATAAACAGACTGATCAGAGGACTTTGTTTTACACTATGTAGTGAGGAACTGTTACCTATGCATTCGTTCGTGTGAAATTGATCAAAAATAATTGGTTTACTGTAAACAAGCGCGTGAGACGTGCGCTGTACTGGACTCCAAGAATAAATGTATGTAATTTGAATTATATTATCATTTTGGTCAATTTGGCGGCCATTTTGTTTTATTTACCGCGTTTGCACCTACATAACTCAGTTTTTTTTTCTCGAACTGACTATGCTATTAGCTTTGCGGCATTTACGGCTTCATCGAACTCATGAATAGTCAACTCAATCAACTCATGAACTCATAATATCTTATAATAAAAATTAAAAAATTGTGATAATGAAGTTAAAATTTTATATTAAAGGAGGAGATGGGGGGAAAGAGGAAATGGGGGAGAAAACCCAAACTATTGATCAAAAAGACGAAAAAAAGAGGGGGGTGTGGAAGTTATTTCTGTAATGTACACACCCAATTACAATTTTACATTTCTTTAATACATTTAAAAAAAACGCGTGCGGAGCCGCGGGGGACAGCTAGTTATATATAAATTTCTTCTGTACGTGTGTATGTCACTGAACTTCTCCTAAATGACTGGACCGATTTTGATGAAATTTTTGTGTGCGTGTTCCAGTGGATCCGAGAATGGTTTAGATTAACAAATGGACCCGCTTGATGGTGCTGCGGTTGAATTTTAGTTTTTTTATTATTATCAAGGCAAGACAACGTCCGCTCGGCCCGCTAGTAATATATATAGTTATAATATATAGAAAATTAATTTAAAAGCCTTTTAAAGTTCATTCTATTTTTTTAATTAAAAAGTTTTCAATTTCATTTAATGTACTTAATGCTTAAAGCTAAAGAAGTATAACTTGTTACGTGCGTACATAAGTACACAGACGCGTTTTTTTTCTGCTAAGGTATACTCACTGCTAGGGACGACACTCCTCGGCACGGACACCGTATAGGATCCCCAACCCTTGATGTTGCCAGCTGAAGCTCTGAAGAAGTACCGTCGACCGCGGGTGAGACCGGTCGCCATTAGCCTCGTACTGCTGTTAATCCCAGATGAAGCAACCTCACGAGAACCGCACACGTTTGAGAAATCAGCCCGAGATGACCATTCCACTGTAATAAACCAAGTGGATGTGTGCGTATAACCACACGGTAGAAGTGAAAACTTATAAATATATACATGCACCGTAAACTTCATACAGATCTATCATCAATATCTATATATAAATAAATAGTAGCAGTACGTAAATACGTAAAATGTTATACACTTGAAATATTATTATATATTCTTTTTATTATAATGCGTAATTATTAGGACGATGTATTCCTTGTCACATAATAAACGTGCTTGATGACGAGTGGAACCGTGTAAGCCCAACTCAGCGTCACAGAACCGAACGTAACGCATGGCTTTCGTTCACTATTCAACTTGTCTAAAGAAGTTTTCACTACAATAATGATATTTCATTCAAGAATAAAATTTACCCTTGCATACTACGCATAACACACCTTTAGATTGGTACATTCTCACACATAAATAATTGATATTATTTTAGGAAAGCTGAAATAGTAACTGCAAATCATTTTTCTCTCCGATTCCGGGCCTAAAGAAATTTCACTTCAAAAATCGTATCATGTAACTAGCAACACGGCCACGCGTTGCTGTGGCTCAGTTATTACATGTTAAATTTAATAAAACACATGCACCATAAAATAAACTGGAGTTGAAAAAGAAATTCAAAATTAAACGTGGTGCCATCAATGAAATATCTATAACAGTCGGTCCTACAGTTTTCTTTTTTTTTTATTGTAGCTCGGCAAAGTGACTGTACTGTGCCTGATGGTAACCACAGTACAATCCAAAAACAATGGCGACCACCGAAAGACATACTATCCATCGCCGGTCGCCGCTGTCATGCCGGCCTGAAAGCGACCCAGTCAGGGACAGCCCCTCCCCCCAGTTACTGGATATACACAGGTTCATCTCGGAACGCGACACGCCCAAACGTGCCACTATAGCGGATGTTCAACAAACTAATTAAAAGCGTCATCCGTTCGAGACTGATTAAACTTACAATTCATGATCATCATCATTACCCTTATCCCACCTAAGTAGGGTCGACACAACATGTTTTCTTTTTCCACTCTCTCCTGTCAAATGTCATCTCAATATTCACACCTTTCACGCACATATCATTTTTCACGCAGTCTATCCATACCTTTTTCGGTCTTCTTCTACTCGTATATCCGTCCACAAACATACTCAACACTTTTGTAGTTACATGGTTTTCATCTCTCCTCATGACATGCCCATACCATGCTAACCTATTACTCCTCAATTTATCTGTCACTGGTGCTATTTTCAAACTTCCTCTGATACACTCATTCTTAATTTTATCCATTCTAGTCACACCACACATCCACCTTAACATTCGCATCTCTGTCAGATGTAATTTTCTCTCACCCGTCTCTTCCGTAGCCCACTGATGAAACTTACAATTAACAACAATAATCAACATAGACAATCATGTAATGAGTAATAAAAAAATATTGAGGCTATTAATCGAAATATAAATTACCTCTCTTTCAAGTTGGACCAAACCATAGATAAATGTCAATTTTCTTGACGATCGATTGAATAGAGTCGGAGTTCATCGTGGACAAACATCATGACAATGGATTTGTATATACTGAGATATAACCTAATATAATATACTTAATTATACAGGCTGCAAGTTTAGACAGTAGCAATATTTGTGGAGAATAATCTGCACTCGATTCTCGTTCTAAATCAATAAAAAAAAATAAGTGCTTAATATTTGACCTAATTATCAAGAAAAATATAAAAATTACTATATACGCAATCCTCTACGCGTCTATGTTAAAGCACAGTGTCAATGACCGTCGGACTTCATTTTCACTTGAAAAGTGGCTTCAGTTCACTTTCACTGAAGAAAAAAGTGAACGTGAGAACGGCATGAAAAAAAAGGGTTTATTGTTCGCTTTATTATCGAAGGTTATTAACTCCGGGTCGACCCTTACAGCTTTCGCCACCGGTCATTGCACCTATTTTTATTAGGTTTTGTTTATACTTTTAAAAAGTCTTAGAACAAACTTTAACTTTGGTTCTCTTTGTTTTTTATTAGTATTTGTTTTAATATTATTATTTTATATGTTAAATGTGACCATGAACTATCATCTCTTAAAATACTGTAAGCGACTATCCTAACACCTGGTATAATTATAAAGCGTTTGAATACCTTTGTATTTAGTAATGGGCGGTGGGTCCTTGAGAGTGGTCGGTACTCGATAATCCCTCAACCTCACAGTGACAGCGTGAGCACCACACACTTCCAGTTCAGGTGGTGAGGGTGCCGCCGGTACTCGCAACTGTTGCCATCCCAGTACTAGGCGTCTGAAATTATGTTTTTTTTCTCATCATAGGTTAATTGACCTAAATTCCACCCAGTATTCGCCTAACTTTTTGACCGTTCTTAATATAGTTGCGTAGAACACAAATTTAGGTATAAGTACTTATTATATGTGTAATATCGAGAGAATTGAAGGAGAAATAAATGCCAATTTTAAATTACTATAATATTTTACCTTTGTTTAATATTATCCTTAGAACGGTCACAAAATTTGGCTAGAGCTGTTAAATATGTTAAGCTCAAAAGGCTGTGGCCGCGGGGGCGTCCGTTGCCGCGAATTGAAGGCCCGTGCGGAGAGAGCAAGGCTTTAGCCGCTGCTCCATGTGAGGAGTAAAGGAAGAATACCTCCTGAGAGGTGGGTCCCCCCCGTTTTACCATCCACGGGTGACCCAAGCGCGTGGCCAGGGCAGTGGAGTTTGCTAGTCGTAACCCAACACCCTGGTCCATATTCGCGCTCAGCGGCCGAGGGGTTTTTAGTCGGTAGGAGTCCGACATAACTCTCACGCTGGGCCCCGGCGGCGTGAGGTGTAACCTATGTAGGATTTCCCCTCGACAAAAAAAAAAGCTCAAAAGACTGGTTTTCATGTGCAGCATTTGTAACATGCCAATATGTGATTAATTGACAGAGAGACAATATGTGACAGATTATCAACCTGACGTTCTGTATTAACAGTTAGAATAAAGTAAGTAATTTAAAGATTACTAATTCAAAACTCACTTAAGAGTTCTCACTCTCCTCTCCCAATGTTGAGCTTGCTTGTCTTTCTCTGAGCCAGCACCACCAGCGCAGCCGGTCGTTCCTGCTGCTACACCAGCAGCTGATGATCTATAAATCAAACTATTCAAAATATTTATTCAATTTAAATAAGCGTCAAAGCTACCACCGGTTCGTAAAACAACGCAGTCATCGAGAATAACCGACCTGACTTATCTTTTTATTGTATTTATAAAAATTACATGATAATTATATTCGTTTCGGCGAATGCACAGATAGGGGTGTTATTTTCAGGCATCACATCCTTCACATATTGATCCACACTATAATAGCCTATAGACATCAAAACCCTCTTTACATGATGCTTGAACTTGCTATCCGGCGAATCGTTAATGTGCTTTGGGACTTTGTTGTAAAACCTAACATTGTTACCTAAAAAACTGTTACTGGATCTACTGAGTATAAAACATGAGATGACAAATTTCTTACTGTTTTTAGTATTTAAGGTAAAAATCTCTTACTAAATCCAGTTTTTTAAGGTTTTGCGGATTGCATTATTATTAATGATGTATATGGAGGGCAAGTACGATACTGAATTCTTGCATGTCTAGTAAGAGAGGGCGATTTTATAATATTCAATGGCTATTTCAATAATTTGCCCGAAACTGAAATACTAAGTCCGATTATGACATTTCAACTTCCCGTTTGATAGCTTTTGAATGAGTCAGTTTATCTGAAAATGGCGAAACATGACGTAACTTCTAGAATCCACCTTGATTTTTCGGACTCTGGCCCATTATTTTAAGTCTACCATAACTTTTTTTATAGAGGCGGGTGATTTTTTTTTAAATTATGGGTAAAAATTGCCAATCGATGGGCATACTCACTACGCATTTTGAATTTCTTACGCGAAAAATAGGGAGCCAACTTCCCAGAGCCGCGTATGTAGTAGTTATAAATGCAGTCATAATAATATTAGAAAACTAGCGGGCCCGGCAGACGCTGTCCCGCCCTGACTATAAATAAAATCTTGACAAATTATATACTAAAACCTTCCCCAAGAATCACTGTATCCACCGGTGAAAACCGCTTGAAAATCCGTTCAGTATTTTTTGAGTTTATCGCGAACAGACAGACAGACAGACGCGGTAGGGGACTTTGTTTTATACTATGTAATGATTAGAAAGTTTCTGAAGATGGAATTATATTTTTTACTCTGTCACACAAAAACTACTGAACGGATTTTGATGAAAAATCAATACCTTGTACATGTCTCATCTCGACAGTTCCTCTCAGGCGTACATCCAATAATCTCATGTAGTTTTGATTCAGCCTCTCTTGACAGCCGGCGTAGGTGTGCACCTAATGCCTCCGAGTTCATAACTGTAACAGAAGAAACAAACAATTTTACGGTTTATTTGCTAGAATATTCTACAGACACACATCAAAACTATAATCAATGCCCTGTAAGTATTAATTACACTTGTGTCTACCACTTTTGGCACGATGGTGAAAACAATATATCCAGAAGTAATCTATTTACGGATAACTTTTGACATTTATGTTTAATGATAAAATATAAACGAAATAGTTTTTTTTTCCCCAAAAAGTAGAATTATTTAAACCATATCTAAAACCTAAACATATATACAAATAAATACAATTTAACAGTTTCTATGTCGTTTGGAAATGAACATTTTTGAAGTAAAACTTTTTATGGGAGGGCTTTGAAATTTTGATCGGCTATATTTTTGTGTGATTAAAAGTGGAGGAGTAAACACGGTATCGAGTAGATTGTTGAAAACACCGGGTCTCGTCCGATCACCGAAGTTAAGAAATTTAAGGCGCGGTCAATACTTGGATGGGTGACTGTCTGGGTACACCGCGTGACGTTGGTTTTATGTTGTATGTTTTGATTAAAATATTTCACTGTAATACAGAAGTTTCACTTCTATCGTGTATCTCTACGACTCATCTGTTTTTTTCTTAAGCTCAAGCTCAAAAACAAGCGTTTTTGTATACATACGTGTTTGTTTGTCAGAGCTAATAATGACCAATATTGACGGAAGTTTCATTGAAGAATAGAGAATATTTCAGATATTAATCTAACATGTATACAACTTTTCAATATAACTTCAAACGGAATTACTATTTAAGAAAAGAAAAAAAATCACTTGTATCCAAAAAATACGCTAAATAGTAAACATAAGTAGTAAATAATAAAAGTAGATATCGTGGAATATATATTACTAGTGGCCGCCAGTGGTCGACATTCGACCATAGTTCATTGAATTTTTAAAGTTTGAACTTTATTAGGGTTCTTTTATCAATGGCATCGACTTCAAATATATAATTAGGTAGTTCAAATATCAATATTTTTTATTTAATTCGGTTAATTTAATAATTAAGTTATTTTTCGCTTTTTAGTGCTTTATTAGTTTTTCACATCGAAGGCGGTTTATTTTTTTTATTGTAAAAAAATTTATTTTCCCATTTTTAGTGTTCATAAATATATCTGGTTTGTAATGGGTATAATAAATCGATTCCAATTTCACGAAAATACGTAGAGACGAAGTGGGTGAAAATCAAATAAACGATATTTAACCCTCTTAGGGGTTGAATATTTTCTTCAATATTTATATGGGACCACCGCTGAATATAACTAATTCAAATAAAAAAAGAATCATTAAAATCGGTTCATAATTTGTGGAGATATCGATTAACATACATTAAAAAAAATACATACAACCGAACGTAGTAACCTCCTCCTTTTTCGAAGTCGGTTAAAAAATACATACAGTCGAGCATAGCAACCTCCTTCGCAACCTTTTCTGAAGTCCGTTATTGACGTTATTAATATTTAACCCTCTTTACTAATATAAACCTTTCCATACAATTAATAGAGTTTGTGCTGGCCGTCTGTGATACAGTCTCACAACTAGTACAGATGTCAACGTGAGCTTAAATTGGTGCCCTCAGTGCGACATTATAATCTTGTAAATAATTCATGATTTTTTTTGGGGAATAAATAAATTATTATTATTAATATTATATTCACGTGAACGGAGTAGCAACTACGATATACGACGTAAAATGTAAAATATTATATAGTATGAAAAATTAAAATTACTTCAGCGGTATGAGAAATATATTCTTATACAGATATCTATACATATAATAAGAATGTAAATCTAAGTTGTGTCTGTACCTTTTCGAGTTTCGTGAAAAAAATTGTTGCAGGTGTCTAGGAACAAGTTATAAAATACGTTTTAATTATTTTTAGAAATGTCTGTCTGTCTGTTTGTTTGTATGAACACGCATCACTGCTAATGTACTGGGTTCACAATAAAACCTCACCAATAAAATCATAAAGCATATCCTCCAGAGTAACTTAGTTTTGTTTCATTAAAATCGGTCCACTCTTTCAAAAGTTATTGTAATTTGAATGACAGCTCGAGGTAAGTACGAGAGAAAAGTAGTAATCTATGATTATAGTAATACTAGCTAACCTGTGCAACTTCGTCTGCACCAAATCGGTTATTAGCAGTTATATTTTTAAATGCAAAAAGTCTTAAAAAACCTAAAGACCCGATTGCAGCGTCATCTACCGCTTCCATGTGTGAATTCAAACTATCCAGAGACTCACGCAAACATACACCCAGTTGGTATGTGAACAATCTTTTAAAATAAGCCTATAACCCGTTCGGGGCATCACCTACAGAGTCCAATTAAGATAAAAACTAACCTACATATATTCCCGATAAATTACTTCCCATTACCCCTTGGGTTGCTCCCGTGCCGCTCAACTTCGCGCCCGTTCACTATTCGCGTAAAGCCTACTCAATAATATTCAGAAAACTAATTTTATCAAATATGGAAATAACACACGTACTGACAGAACTCTAATTGATATTCATCTTCTACAATGCAATGTAATTATTATGTAGGTTTATGTTTTAGGAAAACATCTTGTCATCTTTGTTTAGCAAACATTTCTTATATAATAAAATAAATGTAACAAAATATAAGTATCAGTTTCGTTTACACATATTTTTCAACTTTGTCGACATGGTATTATTGAAGAGAACTTCGTTTAGAATCGTTATGGTTTGAAAATCAAACAAAAAATGCCTCATGACATATATACAAACGCATATATCAATAGGATTTAGCCTACTTATTCTATTTTGTGGTACCAATTCTCTGATTGATAATTACGCATAGAAACGTCATGTAGCCGTAGCTCAATTATAACGTACTGTACATTATACGGCATCGGTTCGGAACCCAACGAGCATTTTTTTAAGTAGCATGGGGAGATGAAATATAGTTTCAATTTTTAGCTAATCTGTCTGCTATATATAGCACAAAGAAAATTTACCAAAATCCGTCGAGAATTTCATTAACTACAAATTATTGACTTTCGTCCGTTATTCTGGAGAACCCCTTTCGTTTTATGGGACAAAAGTATCCTTTAGATGTAACCTAATAATATTAGTTATCACTGTGCCAAGTTTCGTCAAAATTGGTTCAGTACTTTCAGAGTGATACGTGTTCACAGGGACAGACAGACAGCAGACAAAAATTGTAAAAGGATTATTTTTGGCTTCTATATCGATAACAAAGTCTACCCCGATTATAATTTTCAAAAAGTATTTAATGCAGATTATTTAGGCAGATTTAACCTAGTTACAGTTTTATTATAGTACTAGATGTTGGTCGCAGAACCGCAAGCGTTTTTTTTAAATGTATTAAAGAAATGTGAAACTGTGAGTAGGTGTGTACATTACACACATTTACCATCAGCAACACACTTGGAAATTTATCCTACTATATACCACCCTCAGTGCTCACTTAGACTATATAAGAAAGTAATGAAAAATTTAAGCTAAACATTATCGAACAATATGTGTTAAATCTTTTAGTTCCTGAGATTAGCGCGTTTAATCAATCAAACAAACAAACTCTTCCCGTGTTATTACAAAAAAGTTAAATACGTATTAAATACTTGGTTTAAAAAAGTTTCCTAATAATCGCACCGCGCTCGCCCGAGGTAAGTTCTCGTTATCCTTTCTCACAAGTCTAACCTAACGTAACCAAAGCGAGACAAAAAAGCAAGATGGCGGACATTCAGCGACCACGGTGCATTTAATATGAGGCCTTTTTAAAACCAGGGTTCAATACGTATTTAACTTTTTTGTAATAACACCGTTCAGGTTTATATATTAAGTATATATTATAAAGCTTATTTGTTTGGTTGAACGCGCTAATCTCAGGAACTACCGGTCCGATTTAATAAATTCTGCCAGTGTTAGATAGCTTATTTATCGAGAAAGGCTATTATAGGTTATATATCATCAAGCTAAGACCAATAGGAGCGGAGCACCAATGAAGAATGTTTCAAAATCATTTTTTTTTCCTTTTGATAGCTTCCGCTGCGGGTTGGCGTTAGCCCAAAGTAACTATTCTACGCGGATGAAGTCGCGGTCAGAAGCCAGTAATAAATAATGAAGAAAAATACTATGTAAATATTAAATCGTTTTGAAATATCGGCATACCATAGACAGTTCATTACTTCGACTAACACAATATCGTGGAACGGTAGGCAATTTATTTGTTTACCGAAATGGATTTGATTGAATTTCGTGTTCGATTTACCGCAAATCACTTGGAAATTAAGTGAACGGAAAATCGGTAGCTATTTATTAGGGTAATTTGCAAACAGTTATTGGACTTGGACATTTTGACAATTAAATTACCGGTAACGACCGCGCGACGCTCTGAATATATTACTCATTTGTTTCGAATTTCATCGGTTATTTGGAGTTGAGCATAAAATACCGGAAATTAAATGAAACGTAAACCTAACATTTAATACTTAGATGTAACGTAAACCGTAAACTAATTAAGGCGTCAGAAGGTAAACATGGATACAATTCATGTCACTTTATAAATAGGCCTTTTGAGATAGATTCATCACAGTAACAAGGATTTTATTATAAATCCCGGACATAATTTTGAGGTATAATAACAATAATTTCCTCATTTTCGAACTGGTATCTTGACACTTATAAATATTGTTTTGCTTGTAAAACAATTGTAACTGATATTATACTCCGCGTTAAACTTTTTAACCGCTCTGAAGTAGATGCATAGAACAGAAATTTAGGTATCGGAGGGACGCAGATGAGGTGAAAGGGGAGCAGGCTCGCCCGCGCTCGTACCTCGCCTCCTATTGAACAAACGTTGACACATGTGTCCTGTCATTACTAGTTGCAGTATAGTCGCATTCAGAATAGTTTTCTTGTTATTAATTACATTTTATTTTCGTGGTTTTCTTTTTCTTGTTATTCTAGATGTCAAACCGTTTACAAGACGATACGATCGGAATTAAACTTTCATTTCACATACAAAATCTTCTGAAATGTAATAGGCAAATATCTACTTGAATCATAATTCATTGGAACCTAATATATTGTACGTATAATATCGAGAGAGCTTATCTATATATATATAAGAGATTCCCACCTATATATTGACTCATCACGATATCTCTGGAACCATAAGGCGTAGCGACTTGAAATATGGTAGGAATATTCCTTTCGCCGAGTAGAGGTCAGCTAAGAACGGATTTTACGAAATTCCACCCACAAGGGGGGTTGTGGGGGGGTAATCAGGGCGGGACAACGTCAGCCGGGCTCGCTAGTAGATTAATAAATGTAAATGTTAAATTCCTATAATAATGTTTTGTATCAACCTCTTGACTGTACTATGCGCAAGACCAAACTTAAAGCTATATTCAGAGTGGCTAAAAACTATGTCGCTGACTAAACAATTGTATATCTGAGTTTGTTTGTTTGTTACGCTTTCACGGCTTAATTATTTAATCGATTATTATGAAATTTTGCATACACGTTTCACAAATCCTACATAAATGCGAAAGAAGCTGCAAACAAAAGCTAATTAATATTAGGAATAGCTGTTCATTAACTAGTGCCATTTTTGTATTTGGGTAGGATTTACCGTTGGTATATAACTAATTATAATATAACTTATTTGATGCTAAATACCGCTGTAGTCTGAGATTTTATCTAGATACATAGAGCTATCGATTGCAACTATTGAAAGAAATCTGTGGGTGCGTTATGATAGATTTTCGACTTGAGGGTGTTAGCTAGCCAGACAAGAGTTAGAAAAAGCCCTACTTTTGGTATTTCATCACGATGATTTCCTCCAACAAAGGTCCAGCTAGTTGCAAAAACTCGCAACTACGTCGATCGATACAAAGATTTTTGATATGAGAACTTTTATTATCCCGATCTAAGATTAAAAAAAAACATATTGAGAAATATAATTTGTTTGCTTTTGAGAAAGCTGTCACGATCAATAGCAAATAGGCTTTCTTCGGCTTGGAGATTAATTTGTCTGTTTTCGCCCTCCGGCTGCTTGTCAAATATCCGAAATTTATGTTATTTGTAAATACGGAGGCGAAAAAAGTGGTGTTTACGCGACCGCCGTGTCGCGTCTCTGACAGGACATTTTAAGTTTGTTATGAATTTATTACGTTATCAAGAATACTTATTACGAAACATTTTTAAAAGTGACTAATTTTATGCCATATTTAAAATGATTATTTATAAACGGTATTCTGTCGCAATCCTATCAAATACATTGTGGTACAAAGCGATGTGAATATGAATTCTATTTACCATAATAAGTTTTCTTTTCATTCACGTTCACTTTCTTATATTGCATAGTGTTTTTAAATTTAATATAGATATTGTATTCATGTCTGCTAGATATAAAGTTATTGTGTAAGAATAACCTTAAATTTTATATACAAAAACAAAATGAAATGGCCGTTTGTTTAATCATAAATAATTTAGATCTATTTTTCTAATAATAATCATTGCATCAAAGTTTCTATATTTATTTGCTAGAAATTTCTCAGTGTATTTTTTAATATCTTAAATGAGTTAAGATTTTCGCAGTTAAAAATATCAATGTTGCTACGAATAATAAAGAATGAGAAAATCTTATCGCTTTGTGATTTATTCAACTTCACACTACCTATTGAAAAGAAATATATCTGACTCTCCTGAGAAGAAAATAAATACATATATATTCAGCAAACACAAATATGATAAGCTGATTACGAAAGAGGTATGTTTTAAAAATATAGTTTGATTAAACTCAAGTATCTGCCATATTTGCCATCTAAGTGCTAAGGCGTTATAATACTTAAAATGTTTTGTTGTCAAAGCTGTATCGGCAATACATTAAATTGTTTTGTCGCTCAAGAAAATTAACCTTTGGACTGTCCAAAACTATAACGGTGTTATTACAAAAAAGTTAAATACGCATTGAATACTTGCTTTAAAAAGGTTTCGAATTAAATGCACCGCGGTCGCTGAATGTTCGCCGTCTTGTTCTTTTCTCTCGTTTTGGTTACGTTAGGTTAGACATGCGAAAAAGGATAACGGCGGTGCATTTAATTTAAATCTTTTTAAAGTAAGTATTTAACTTTTTTGTAATAACATCGTAAGGGTTCAAGCTCCATACAAACGAATGTAGACGTTATGATGCACTGACCTACAGATTCTTGGCAGCGTAAGTTTGAAAAAAATACCGTATTTATTACAAAATTTGGAAAACTTGAACAATAACAAATTATGTAATCTAAAATTATAATTTACAAAAAATGGCTAGATATTTAAAGACAAGATCCGCCATTTTGAGATCTGGGTCATAAAAAATCAGTCGAGAAGTTAAAAAACAAAATCTACTAAGACTCTAAATTCTAAACAATTGCAAGACTTTTAAAGGCGTGCTCACTGTGTGTACTTTACAGTTGACGGATTAGGACAATATTCTTACTAGTAACATAAATACGAAAGTTGGTTTGTCTGTTTTTAACCTTTCACGCCTTAAATACTCAACCTATCATTGCGAAATTTGGCATATACATTGTCAGGGGTAAAGAAAAGGATATAGGGTATCTTTCATACAGTAAAAAATATCTCGTGGAGTAAGTCAAATCTATTAATGTGAGCGAAGCCGCGAGTACAAACTAGTTGTTAGATAATTTTGATAAAAGTGTTGTCGTGAAGATAACATTACTTTTGATTTATATCCGATATGTTAACGGATATGTAACTCATATATGTTAAGATAATCGGGGACAGTTATCGGACAATATGCTCACGTTTTATAGAATTTATTTATATACGTTTTGAAATATAATGATGAATAGACACTTTTAAAACAATAGTGCATTTCGTTATGTTAGATCTGAGATTGATTATATGTAGCATTGTTTGTGCATGCATAATGTAGCTACGGACGTCCGAGTGTCTTTTGTGGAGACGGTTTTTATTCCATCTATGTTAATATAACTCGTCACAAGGTGGTGTCACGGCACATTAAATTCTGTATCGTTTATCTGATCATCATGAAACTTGTTACTCATAAATATTTGAACACTGAGATACGGAGACTTTCGCATTATCCTTCTACAGGACCCGGCCTTTGTTTTGGCCCGTCGGAGAAAAGAGTGAGACGTTCGAATAAGATCGCCTTGCTTCGGTTTTGTAAAATTCTCTCTATCGTACAATAAGATCACTGTGATAGACAAAGACAACGCTATATGATACCGAACCTAGCCGAATGTCTCACTCTTCATCATAGGCCGGCTAATGTACAATTCCATTTTTTAATAGAAAAAAAATAAAAGTAAATGCGAGTAGAAACTCGGGGATAGTTAGTTTCATATAAAAATTGTTTACAAGAAAAATGACAATCTAAATGAAATAAGCACTATCGAGTTAAGGTCACGATAAATTGGACATATATATCAGAACGACCACGAAACAAAATGTGAGCGCGGATATATTTGTTGTTTGAAAATATTTCGTCCCACTAACAACTAACAATGTAACGTTTCTCAGAGACTTTTCATCAAAGATGTGAAAGAAAACTTTATAAATTTGTCACACCTGTGTCGCACACCGCTGGTCATTATGCCGGCTCGCTAAACTTTGATAAATTTATGTTGTTCTTGCAACGAATTTAAAAAATAAACTAGATACTACCCGCGACTTCTTTCATATGAAAATGATGAAAATAAAAGTGGCCTGTCTTTTCTTCTTTGTTGTTTTATTATCTATACTTAACCATGAAAAACTATTTAATTTTATTATCATTACTTAGCATTTATGGAAAAGTGTAATCAATCATGTCTTGAAAATCAAAAATAATTTACTCAATTTAGCCCCTAAGAAGGCGCTTATGAGCGGCAAAAATACCAGCAGTTCGGAAAACAACCCAGTCATCGAGAAGAACCGACAAGAAGCTCGATTGGGTTTACCTTTTTAACACATATAATATATATTACAAATACATTACACGTATTTAGTGGATGCATAGAGAGAAAAGTTAATTCCTGATTTACTATCGTTCACTTATTGACCCACTCTATAATAGCCTTTGGACACGAATACCCGCTTGACATGACGCTTAAACTCACAGTTCGGCAAATCGGTAATATGCTTTGAGACTTTGTTGTAAATTAGTGTAGAGTCAGTGTTAAAACTACTAGAGTCATTAGATTTAAATAAGGGTGCAGGACCAGACTTAATTGTGCCTACCTTTGCTGTTAGATGTGCCAAATCCCTGTCAGTGCCACTAACCATTATATACAAACGATCCGTCATAGAGGGAATTGTACCTAGAATTTGGAAGTCTGCATTAATTACCCCTATACACAAAAATGGTAAAAAAAAATTATGTTAGGAACTACAGACCTATATCTAAATTATGTCTTTTCGCCAAAATACTTGAACGCATTGTGTATTCTCAGGTGTATCATTCGCTATCGGCATCTTTTATTCTCGAACAGCATGGATTTTTAAAGATGCGCTCAACTTCGTCTAACCTGTTATCTTTTATAGATTTTGTTACAGCCAGCATGGATTCTGGTGGACAAGTTGACGCTGTTTTAACTTATTATAGTAAAGCCTTCGATCGTATTGATCATCAAATATTACTGCAAAAGCTCCTTTTCGCTGGAATCCATGGTAATCTGTACAGATGGTTTACCTCCTACATCGAAAATCGATCCCAAGCAGTGGTAGTGAATGGGTTCTCCTCATTCTGGAATAAAATGCCGTCTGGAGTGCCCCAGGGATCATTACTAGGACCTTTACTTTTTAATATTTTTATAAACGATGTAGCCCATTGTTTCCAACATTTTAATTTTCTTCTATACGCCTATGATATGAAAGTATTTAAAAAAGTCGACGTGCTTGACGATTCCAAGCTTCTACAAAAAGACTTAGAACGCTTTGAACAATACTGCTTTGCTAATAAACTAGACCTGAATGTTGAGAAATGTCATTTCATAACTTTCACTCGCAAACTCAATCTCTTAGAAACGACATATAAATTGAAAAATCAGCTACTGCAGCAGGTAGATGAAATTCGGGATCTTGGTATCCTGCATGAGTCTAAGTTGACTTACGAGAGACACATAGATCATATTGCTAAAAAGGCTAATAAAACTATGGGTTTTGTGCCTCTATTGTTCCTTGGTGCGTAGTATTCTCGAGTATTGCTCACAAGTATGGAATCCGCGTTACAATATGTATATTGATAGGATTGAGTCTATACAGCGAAGATTCATGAAATTTCTACAATATAAATCAGGAGCCCACGATTGCAACTATGAGGCAAGATGTCGTAGATACCATATTCTATCTTTGCAGGAAAGAAGAAAAATTTCCGACGTTGTTTTCCTAGTTAAAATTGCTCAAAACAAAGTGGACTCTCCACACTTACTTTCTAAAATGATTTGAGGATACCTAATAGAACATTGAGACAACCTATATATTTGGACATCCCACAGTGTGCATCTAATTACAGACAGAATTCTTTCTTTATTCGTGCTGCAAAAATATTAAATAATATGGTGATCTTACCGCAGTATGATCTGTTCACATCTACAACGCAACACATTAAAAATACTATGGCGAATACATGGTTTAATGGTTCTCAAACTTATTCTTTAGTTAGTTCTCTTCATTAGTAGTGGGTTGATTTGCCCTAGTTTTTGTTCTTAGAATCTAAATAATGATATTAATTTAAGTTTGTGTCACTTACTGATTTTTTTTTCAAAAGAACTTGCTATTTTTTAGAATCTCATATGCCAAAACATATAACTGGTATATAGAGTCTATTTAGTTTGTATATCTGTAATAAATCACTGTTTGTTTTCCGAATAAATAAAATAAAATAGTCTGGAAAGTCTTCTATCTTCAGGAGAAACAACAGACACTGCAATTCTTATGTAGAGATTAATTATACCCACGAATTTAGAGTCTTGATATTAATTATTGAAGTATAAAGTTTCTTTGCAAGTACACAACATTTGAAGAACTTTGGGACATGAATAGCTAGCTTGTTTGTTTTAGTAATTAAAAAGTTATCCCACGTAAAATCTGGTTATGCGTAAAGCAACCAACTCCAAAAGTCATACCCGATAAATGCAGCGTCTAAAAATCAACTAATCACTTACCATCAGGTGACCCGCCTGTTCGTTTGCCCCCTATAGTATATAAAAAAAGGTATTTGTCAAAGTTTTTTTTATTATCAGGGCGGGACAATATCTGCCGCGCCTGCTAGTAGTATATAATCCTAAATTTTTAGCCTCCCAGCGCCTATCGATATTTTTCATTTATATTTTTTTTAATATTCATTACTTAAAGACTAGTGGCAGAATAAGGTTTGTCTACCAGTGCCGTTTGCATCTAAATATAATCCGTACTATATTATTATTTTGGTATATATTTCATTATCTGTACATTTTCAAAACAAAAACCTTTTTGGCTTTTATCTTAAATTCTCTTCGTCTTTTCAGTTTAATTCGTAACAATTCCCAGGTTGTCTTGGCTGATCTGAATAACTAATCTGCTTTGTTGTCTCCTTATTCTAATTGTATTGTTTAAATATACAAGTATCTCTGACTCTTAATTATATATCCTTAAAGGAAATTCTTATAATAAAAAGTTATTACCATCGGTGTGAATTTATATTACATACTTAAAAATGAAAGTTCCTTTATATAAATTACTTTATTATATATATATACTAGCGGGTCGGGCAGACATTGTCCCGCACTGATTATAAAAAACATCCTTGATAAATTATATACCAAAACGTTCCTCATGAATCACTTTATCCACTGGTGAAAACCGCTTGAAAATCCGTTCAGTAGTTTTTGAGTTTATCGCGAACAGACAGACAGACGCGGTAGGAGACTTTGTTTTATACTATGTAATGATATATATAATACTAATATCGTTTGACTGATGTCTAAATAGACCTTAGTGCTTTTTCCATAGAGAAGGTATTTACTATTTATGCTTATTCTTCGCTTGGTGGTATTAAGGTTTATTTTATTGTTATAATGCTGTAATATAAAGCAGGCGTAGTTGCGGTCAATTCCTAGTATATATTAAAATTGTAAATTGATCGTGTCAAAATACACATAACCTGAAATAACAATATTAATGTAGTTTTCAGATTAATATAGTACTGAACTCAAGGAAGTATGGAGGCCACAGGCTTTATTAATGTTTCCCATGAGAACTAAGCAGTAATTATAAACGTACTAGCGGGCCCGGCAGACGTTGTCTCGCCCTGATTATGATAAAATCCTTGACAAATTATATACTAAAACGTTCCCCATCAATCACTCTATCCACCGGTGAAAACCGCATGAAAATCCGTTCCGGAGTTTTTGGTTTTGGAAAAGAAGAAAGAGAGAGGGGGAGGGGATTTTTTTATAATCAGTACTGGAGGTCGTAACAAATGTTACGTGGATATTTAAATAACATCCATTTTGCTATATAATCCAAAGTAGATATAAGTAATAACAAGTAAGTCATATATGGTACAAGCCTCGTCAATATTTTTGGTCGCCCTGAATATAGCCGTAAGTTCGGGCTTACGCATAACACCGCTAAATATTTTAAATAAAACAAAGTTAAAATATTACTATAGACACAGACTTTTTGTGGGGGCACACGGGAGCGCACAGTGCCCTTAAAGGGAAATTCGCGAATACCGAAAAATTTCTAAAAGTTCTTTTTCGCTCTAAAATTTTTAGAACAAATTATATGCCGCAGGTACCCAAAATAAAAAGGTGTACATTTTTGCACTTTTTTAGATACAAAAAATTATGGACTTCCAACTTTCTAAATTAGTGTACTCTCAAAACGGAAGCAACAAAAAAAGGCCTGATTATAGGAATCTAAAATTGACATTTGTTAATCATGAAGTTATCTCGGTATGACACATATCATACATTACGTATTTTATCCTAAATTTGTATCCTGCACAGCTGTTTTCTGAGCGGTCAAAAAGTTTGGCGCGTACCGTATAATAATATTGTGGTAAAGAAAAGAAATATTTCAGAAATAATAAGCACATATCACTCTTTTCCTTGTACGTACATAAATGAATATGTTAATAATAACGATGGTTACAGTTAAGATCAAACGAAAAACCGATGCAAAAGAAAAATTAATATGTGAACGTGAGATACTTTCCATATACGCTGGTATTTCGTTCCCACAGTCTTAATACTTACTATGAGGTGAGTCTGTTCATGTATAAATGTAATCCGTTTCTCGGAAACGTCTGTAATGATGTGGATAAAAATTCATACATCTCAGTTTCCAAATGTACCTAAAAAGGTGTTGTTTTTTGTGTAACACAATTTTAACCAGCATCGTGAATTTGATTGATGAAGGCGTTACTTTGAGGAAATACTTCATTAAATATTCCACGCTGAAGTGCAAAGTAACGTCCGCCCTAATATTTAATGACATAAACGCAAATAAATTTGATACATTTTAACACCATAAGCACTCAACCGGAGTTTTTGACGGGATCTTAGTATGTCGTTTGGCTTTGATATTTTGTTCATAATCTTGCGTTAATTGCCTCTATATTTTGTAATATTGGTGTCATTTTACGTAATATTATTGTGCACAAGTGAAGTGAATGGGAAATAATACTAGCATGAATTCTGAGATGCCACAAAAAACTCTCTGGAAAGTTCTAACAAGGGGGCCACCATCTTGTGAAATTATCACAAGAAACTTGTAAAATTATTACATACTCGATAATGAGTCATGAAATTTTGAATTATTAAAGTAGTAGTAAAGATTATTTGAATGCTAATTAACATCAGTTGAAGAAATTGTGCTGTATCTATATTAGTAATTATTATAGTATGGAATGGTAAATATTCATATAGTTCACCAGATATTGTGTTCTGTGATAACGTATAACTAAATCATCCCAAAACATATCGCACTTTTATGACCAATCAATAATAGGCTGACAAACTGACTATGCTATTGGTCTGATGGACCTTCACCGGACTACTAAGGCGAGCGTTTAAGGCACTTCGCCGCTTGGCAAGCTCAAGGATGCCACACTGGCCAAACCTCGGTTTGGACTGTTGCCTTAGATGCACTAAGATGCCTAAGGCTTTGCACTGCTAGGTACTTTACTGCAGACATAGATACGGCGATGATGTTTCCGTGGTCGGACTTTAAAATTGAGTAAGTTATTTCTTTTTTATATTGTTTTTAAATACAAACATTATGGGAATGATTTAATTTATTGGAATACTAATACACGTAGTAAAACAAAAATCTTCAAAGTACAGCCTTCGCTAATCTTTTTGATAGCTCTCAATATATAGATGCGTAGAACACAAATTTAGGTATAAATACTTATTACATATGTAGAGATAGCATCGAGACAACTTAAGGGAAAATAAAGTCCAGCCTGAGATATCTATAATAATTTTTCGTTTTTTATATTACACTCTTGAATATTATATCTAAGCCCGAATTTAAGGCCATATTCAGAGCGGTTAAAAAGATTGACAGGGACTGTAATCACTTCGGTGCATTGTTACGAGAAGAATTATACGTATTGTTTCTTCCAAGGCATTTGTAGGTTGGCATGCAAAAGACGATCGTCATATTTAATTGAAAATTCATAAGTATTGCGAATAAACTTACATTGGGTTCCTTCCTTCGCACCGAATTCCATTAGCATTTTCGCTAGCGGCCTGTTCGTAGATAGAACAGCCACATCCAACGGTGATAGACCGTCCGCATTGAGACTGGGAACATTTCAAAGTATGTAAATTAAAATTTCAATGAAAATAAAAAACGAATGCTAAAACGTCTACGTACTTGAATAATACGTCGTAGAATCGTTTTGTTCTTGAAAATGCAAATATTTAAACGGTATTTAATTGGTAATATCGTGGGGATAAATTATGGACAACAAATATACACTATTAATTCATGAATGTTTAATTTCATGTTCCACATTTCTTTGAAATACCTTGTTTTGATAAAATTAATAGCAATTTACTAACGCGTCACCATATATCCAAATGACAAAGTGCCAATTGAATTGAAGGTAAAAAGTTACACACGCATTGGGAATTGGGAATCCTAAAGAACCGTTAAAGGTATTTGTTAACAGATTGACTTGACATGACATGATTGACATGACTAATCCATTATCGATACCTCTCCATAGAACTACCGCTTTCAGAGGGTCATTTAAATATGCCGCCACTTGTTGGAACAACATCCCACCGCCATGTCGATCCAAAAAGTAAACTTAGCTTTAAACTCTCATATAAGCATTATCTATTGCAATTTCAAATTCAGTAATTAAAGTGACGTATAATGTATTCACGTAGTTCTATTGTAAGCTCTGTTTATTGGTGTGTATTTTATATTTGTTTTGTTTAATCCTAAATTTGTGGTTACAGTAGTTATATCTCTTTAGTATGGCCATCCGTGACGTGTTACGTGTGTCTGTGTTATTTGTTTGTTCGTTTCAAATTCTGTATTAACATTAACGTCCTTTTATCGTCATATATAGGCTCCCATCGAAAATCAGCGCTGCAGTACTACTTACAGTATTGCAGATTTTTGCTGAATGGGTTCGCCAATTGTTGGACATCTATTTTTCATTTTTAAAGTGTATTTTTTTTTCTGTCTAATTAGTTTGTGTAATTTAATTCAATTGTATGGTTGTTCCAACAATAAAGTATTTCTTTCTTTCTTTTCTTCCTTCTATATACCCAATTTACTATTTAATCCTTAGTACAACCTCATCGCACACGATACAGAGCAACTAAAAAATCGTAGTATAGCTATCATTACAATTATTAATTAATTTGTGTCTGTTGCCAACACCGGTTACTACCAGCCGTAAATTTATTCAGGTATTTGTGGCATAAAAAAAGCTAGTACCACTATGGGTCTAGGGATTATTTAGACCAAATCGTCACCTAACATTAGGTGAAGTTATCGTCAAGATTATAGACGAAATCTAAAGTATATAAAAAGGTCACAAGCATCGTACCAAAATATCATTCAGAAGTTGATTCGAAATTGAAAAGAAATAAGACAAACATAAACTACCCGTCAAGAAGTTAAAATTCGATATCTCCTTGAAAACAAATTCAAGAAGTGGCCATGTTTGCGAACTGAAAACACATTTATCGGTAGAGTTTTGGTTCAGGACGTGAATTTATTTCCAACTGAAAGTTAAATAACAGTATAACATCTAAGATTTATTATTTGTGTACACACATATTTAATAGTATGTATAAAATTCGTAGCAGCGTTGGAATAACTAACCAAGCGGAATATACATCGGAGGTCCCGAGCTTGACTGTACGTTCCAATGAATTTTTCCCCAATTGATCTTTTATTAATTAGAGCACGACATAGTGACCACTGTATTTGACGGAGAGTAAAACAAAGAGTAATCCAAATTAGATCACGACATAGTGACTGCACTGTATTTGACAGAGTAGCAAAGAGTAATCCAAAAACATAGGCAACCATCATTAACAATTCATTCATCGCCGGCCGTCCCTGTCAAAACTCTTACTACAGTCGTTGATCCCGAAACGTGAGAAACCTAAAGAGATTTGCTGTTACGCGTTTTTCGTTATGTGTTATAGTGGTCGATACCCGGTCAGGTACATATCCTTAACATCCAGCTTAGTTATTGGCTGATAAGGGAATATGAAACTTCTAACTAAAGCAGGCTGTTTTTTAGCGTTTGAGCAAAATCTAATCTGATGGTCTAAGATGGTAAACACGCCAAGGCTCGAGGAGACTGGCTCTTAAGCGCAGCTGCTGGAACACACCGGCAGGTGTTTGGCAACAGATCTTCAACTTTAGGGTGGTATCCTAGTCAGGCGGATTTAGAAATAACTTTACCACAATGCTACGGCTTTATCACGGTGTTTCCTTCACCGGAAGCTTCGATCCAATTGCAAGGATTTGAACCTACGCCCCACGACGCTGTGTCCGAAAATTACCAGTTAAGCCATCATCGCTTCAATGGCTTTATACTTAATGTGTGATTGCCACGATAAAATCGAACGGTCGAATTACATAAACCAAAATATTTTCAAACAATATTATTATATAATCTCGTATGATATTTTTCATAGAGGTAAATAAAATACGTATGCAAACAAAAGCTTTGTCATGATCCCTTTGTAAGGGCGTCACCCAAAAGCTTTACCCTGTACCAACAAGCTAACGTATTTAAGTTCAATAATAAATGTGTTCAGAGAGGACACGCATCTGAACCTTCGTCGCAGGTAACAGTATAAATCAGCTTAGTGATACCTTCATTTTACTAAGACTATTTTATGTTTCTTTACAATTTATTTAGTACGGTCTACAATATATTATTCTAATATGCCTACAAAATATTATCTCGATGCTTTTTTAATGTTTTGTGCCTTTTTATACAGTTTACATTATAAATGTATTATGTTGTTGATGTTTTCTTTCTCTCTTTATTTTGTCTGTAAACTTTTTGCAAAATCTACTATTAGAATAGTAGTAATATATAGAATTAGAATAGTATTTAGTCTCTAAATTTTCTTCTATAGTAATCAATCTAATTCACGTTTCAATCATTGTTGAAGCCATAAGGAACGATTTGTACAATCTTTTTTAAAACGCGCCTTAAAACAATGGGGATACTACTAAACACACTTAAAGAAATTGTTGCGTTTAAAGAGCACATATATCAAATGGATATGCAGATTGTTATGTTTACTTGTTGAAATAGAGTCAGTGCGTGATCGTGAAGTAGCTTTGGGATAAGACAGATCTTGCAGAGTTTTGAAAAAAAAAATGTGAAAGTGCTCTCTCAAATCTGGCCGAAGGTCAGGAGTACCCCAGAGTACTTTTCCAGTGCTTGCTGAATGATATGAACAAATTCATTTTGAAAGTTTGACAGCCAGTAATATTTTTATTCATGATTATAAATATGTATTAGTTCATCGAATAAGTTTTAGTTTAAAATAAATTTAATTAAAAATTGTCATAGAATAGGTGTTCGAATATTATTTACCTATTGACATCCACGTCTGTCGACTCCAGAATGTTTCTAGCTTTGTCAAGGTATCCATGTTCAACAGCGGCAAACAATGCTGCAACAAAAATATAAACCCAATTTATATACGATACACATATACTTATGAATGATACTATCTTTTTGTCGTTATAGTTAAACATTCGCGATATGATGATATTTAACTAAACAGTGAAAAAGAAATCAATAGAAGGTAATGTAAATAAATTATAAGAAAAAGAGAAATTATATTTAACTTAATAAATAAATAAAAAAGAAAATATACCATGCAAATGTATGTTAACTTGTGCGATTTTGTCTTGCTGCGCACGTGCATCCTTTTGTTGGCGGCGGGTAGCTTTATCGAGGTGCGAGGGGTGAGGCGCGCATGCGCTTAGCGACGGCAGCTCCCCCCCGCACCCCTCCAGCAGCGCGCCGTACTGGAGCTCTAGAGGGAAATTATTGTCATTAAAAAAAAAAAAAAAAAAAAAAAAAAAGCACCAAAAATAAAATGAATCACGAAAATATTAAATATAAAAAAAAAATTTAAATACGTATAAAAAAGGAAAAAATCGGTAAATATAATTTCCATGAATATATTTGAATATATGACAGATTTAAAATTAAGTAAAAGAGAAACTTGTGTCTTACGTGGTTTTTATGACTTTAATATATTGAAGCGTTATAAATGGATCTAAATTATTGTAATACTTATAAGTATTACACTGCCAAGCTACATTGCGCCCGTGTGAATCCGGGACTGGCTGTTAGTTTGTAAGTACTTTTCAAATGTCAAATCTCAGAAAATAACAATCTTGTTGATCCAGTAATTTAATTGGAAACTCCGTATTTACATTACAAGCGAAAGCGAGTCAATTTGTCAAACTACTTAAGAACGTCTCGTCGACTCGGGGATAACTTTACGTTCGCGACAGGTTCAAAGTCGTACGGATTGTATGTTAATGCATTTAGTGCCGACGAGTTGGCTTAACGAAATCCTTTGAGGAAAGACTCCGACTTCCTGTCATCTTTTTATGGGATTTACAAGGGCGTATTACCGCTTAAGGACTTATCGACGCTCTACTAACCTCTCGTGTAATATATTTTATGTAGAAACTATATTTAGTACACAGTTATCAAACGGTTAATAGGAGGAAGTGCAATGTTCAGTAATAATGTTTTTTTTAAAGTCCCCGTTTTCTCTCCAGACATAACCCGAGACTTTATTTAAAGTTTTTTTATGCCCATTTCTTTCACATTCTCATCTGCAAATTTCCTCAATTCCATTTTCTTATTCTTTTATTATTATTTTTTACCCCTTTTGCGCCACATGCTCCATGAAATCTAGGAGCGGTTTCCTGCTTTTTTTATATCATAGGAGGCAAACGAACAGGCGGGTCACCTGATGTTAAGTGATCACCGCCGTCCATATACACTAGCAACACCAGGGGAGTATCAAGTGCATTGGCAGCCTGTGTTTCGGGGAGGGGAGGGGAGAGGGGGTTTGTCATCCTTCATAATATCGGGTAATTCGTCGATCGAGTCGGATGTCTAGCTGGAATTGGAGGTCACCAAAGCGACGGCAAAAGGGTAACGTGTTTGGACACCTTATTGATTAATCGAAAGCTTGAGTTTTGGATGAAGGAATATATATGTAAGGAGTTTTCCAATGACCGTCTGGCGTTGCCCGATGAAGCTGTTAAGATCTTGCTAGACCTCATGAATCACTTTATCTACTGGTGAAAACTGCATGAAAATACGTTCAGTAGTTTTTGTGTTTATCGCGAATAGACAGGCAGACAGATGACGTTGTTTCATAATATGATACTCAGATTAGATTAGATTAAATATGATGTTAATACTCAGACACTAAAGTGACAGTTACACTTATTATACAAAAGACCGTCATTTGCGGAGATAGAACCTATAACCATGACCTCTCCTCCCATTATTAGGGTTTACTACCACTTCACCACCAGGTTTGTTATTTACAGTATCCAAAAATAAATATTATGCATCGATCTGTAAAGAGATATTACAATCGACTAGATTTGGCTTCGTAGAGCGTCGTCTCTATCACTGATATCTCATGTAATAAAAGAATTACATTAGTATGTAAGTAAATAATTATATTGTAATGCTAGCCGATGCCCGCAACTTGGTTTTCATGAAAATTGTATTTATGTTTCGTAGGAACTAAGTGTGATATTTATTTGTTATTTTGTCGTAGAACTTTTTTGAATTTTGAGTTACTTTTGTTACATTTTTATAATTATTGCTTATCTCTCATGGACCAGGGAAAGGATATGTAGCCCACATATTACTCTGAAACATTCTTTATACAGTAGTAAAAGTATCATCAAATAATAGCTCGAATAAACAGCAGACACTGCCATTTTATTTATTTCTATAGGAATGTAGTGAATATAAATCACATATACGATAATATCACTACCGGTTGTAATTAATAAACTTGTTCAAACATACACCGCTCGTAGCACCTTCAAGGCAACGTCAATAGCCTTATTCGGGACCATACGATACATTACGATCCGGTATCGCTTTTGATTACAAATGGCATTACCAAGGTGAAATGTCGTCGGAATATTCACAAGTGTCAAATTTAAATTATTGTTTTGATTCAAGGTTATATGCTCAAGTTTATTTTGTAGTAGCTTTTACCGCTGATTTTGTTTATTTAAAATGAAACGACACGTACGCCATCTGTTACACAATGTATGTACTAACTCGGAAATTATCACGGGTGTTCGACAATAACTGATAAATAGGAGACGTGTGTGTATTTGTAGTTTGTAGTGTGTGTGTTTGTAATTCTCTGCTTGATTGATTTTAGTGAAACCCGGTAATAAAACTCAACCCGTTAGATGGTGCCATTGTCGAGATCTAGAATTTTCTTGAAACTTTCCGATGACTTGTGTATATCTTATTTAAATGTATACAGTCTGAAATCTTCAATCACCCAACGCTTCGTAATGTTTTATACACTCATAATTTATTAAGGTAGGCTACAGGACATTGTTTACCTACTGGGTCCGTTAGTGTCTAAAAAGCAATCTCCTGAATGACTCATTCAGTATAAAATCGATATTTGTAAAGAATTTCTGAATATATCGTATTGCAAGCAGCGATAAAGAAAGGCTTTCTCGAAATTCAACTCATAAAGTGATGAAAATGGATGGTAAAGTTTATGCAGGAAATAATATTTTTCATATCAATTCATAGGAATAAAACAACTACGCAAATCTTATAGTTAACGCGAAGTGCGGACCAATAGGAGCGGTGCACCGATGAAGAATGTTTCAAAATCGGGATTTTTTAGCGTTAGCCTTGAGTAACTATTCTACGCAGACGAAGTCGCGGGCAGAAGCTAGTACTTTATAAATTCTACTTGATACTGATACGAGTTTCAAATGAGAAGATACATGTCAGACTGCCATCTTCACATTTCGCATGCAACTTCAGTAGATAATATACGATCTGAATAACAATAATACGTGATCGGCCATATATTTATCCAATACAAAGGTATTTTTATAACTTTACTAGCTGACCCGTGCAACTTCGTCTGCACCAAATCGGTTATTACCTATGGCTATTAAAAAATAAGGGTTGATCGTAGAAGGGTGAAAATTGAGGATTGTATGTATTTTTGTATGTTGTATCATAAAAAAATAGAAATTAAAAATTTTGTCTAAAAAATAAAAAAAAAATTTAGGGGTGGACTACCCCTAACATTTCGGGGGATGAAAAATAGATGTTGGCCGATTCTCATAGATACCGGATAAGCATAAAAAATTTCATCAAAATCGGTCAAGCCGTTTCGGAGGAGTATAGCAACGAAAACTGTGACACGAGAATTTTATATATTAAGAAGAAGAAAGATTATTACTCGGTAGGGTATCTAGTGGCACAATAAAATATAATAGGTACATACAATTATAAATGTTACATATTTGTTATATATTTCTACGCATTTGTGTGTGTATGTATGTATGTACCCACGTTGTAAATGTATTCAGTACACCATGTATATTTAGTTATATGGCAATGTTAAGTTAATTTTATTATTATATTTGTACTTAATGTATTCATTTTTATCACTTCTTTTATACATATTTGTACTACCCACGATAAATTTTATTCGTGACTAGCCTCTGGCCGCGACTTCGTCCGCGTGGAATAGTTACTTTGGGCTAACGCTAACACGCAGCGGAAACTCTCAAGAGGAAAAAAAAACGATTTTGAAACATTCTTCATTGGTGATCCGCTCCTATTGGTCTTAAGAGTGATGATATAACTTATAACCTTCCTCGATAGATGAGCTATATAACACTGAAAGGATTTTCCAAATCGAACCAGTAGTTTGTGAGATTACCCCCTACAACGTCACAAACTTTACCTCTTTATAATATTAGTATAGGAGTATAGACAACAAAACCGCTGGTTAGCTGGATGAAAATGCTTTGTGGTTAAGATCGCCAGTGTACACACTAAAAAGTGCAATAAAGCATTCATTCATTCAAAATGTTTGCCGGTTTTTAATGGAACTTGCGGTGTTATTACAAAAAAGTTAAATACTTGCTTTAAAAAGGTTTCGAATTAAATGCACCGCGCTCGCCCGAGGCAAGTTCGCGTTATCCTTTTTCGCAAGTCTAACCGAACGTAATCAAAACGAGACAAAAGAGCAAGATGGGGAACATTCAGCGACCGCGGTGCATATAATTCGAAACCTTTTTAAAGCAAGTATTCAATACGCCTTTAACTTTTTTTGTAATAACACTGAAAGGGGTTTTCGCCCTATTACTCAACAATTCAATAGATTTTAATTACTTTAAATATCTACTAGCGCTCCCGGCGGACTTTGTCCTGCCTTGATAATAAATAAAAAATCTAAAATTCAACCACAGCGCCACCTACCCGGTCCAATTGTGAATCTAACCCAATCTCGGATCCACGCACACAAAATTGCATAAAAATCAGTCCAGCCGTTTACGAGGAGTTCAGTGACATACACACGTACAGAAGAAATTTATATACATATATAAAATAGATACACATCTAAATACAAAGTCAATACTTCTGTTATAGTAATTCAAGATTATTCATTTTGTATTCGTAATATGAAAATCATTTTACATATTTTAGCTGGTCATAGACAATTTTGATAAGTGGTGAGTGAAATTGCCGCGATTGCGATTATCTTGTCATATGAAACTCTTCAAATTACGTCCATTTTATGATTGTTACTTAAACAAATTATTTCCAATATAAATTAAGACCAATATAAAGTTTCTCAATTTATTTATTTAATTTTTTTGAACAAGCTTATGATCTTTTTGTCAAATTAACCATGAACATTTTCGTAGTACTCTATAGAACGTTTTCTCATCTCTTTCTTTCTTTATTGCATTACCGAACGTTTTATTTTCTTTCGGTGTTTTTGCTAGGTGTGCTAATATTTAATGTATGAAGAAATAACGTATGATTAAATTCAAAGATGATCAATAATCATACTTGATACTTTGGAATGTATACGTTTTGCTTACGAACGAAGTATCCATAATATAGCAAATATCTAGAAAGTTACTCGTGTCTATATTACGGTTGGAGAAAGAAATGAAGACGTCTGTATTTGTAAAAGTATTATGTAAAATTTTATAGAAATTGTAACTGGTTTCTTGAATAAATATAACATTTCAAGTTTGATTAAGCGTTGCATAGATACTACTATTGAATTTATCATTTTATTATTTTATGCAAATATATTTGCTGATATTCGGATTTAAATATCGGAGCCAGTCTACTACTTCCAATTTATAAAAACTTGTTGCCAAATATAATTTACAGAGTTCTGGTAACTATACTTTAGAGATTTTACCTTTACACTTAGCACGTTCACACTTTAAACTAAACCGGTGTTATTACAAAAAAGTTAAATACTTGCTTTAAAAAGGTTTCGAATTAAATTTAATTAAAATAAATTAAATGCACCGAACGCCCGAGGCAAGTTCGCGTTCTCCTTTTTGGAAAGTTAAACTTTTTTTTTTTTTTTTTTTAAGACCCCCAAACAAATGGAGGCCCGGGGGGGGGCGGGGGGAGGGGGGGAGATAGACGAAAAAAAACCACAAAAAAAACCCGCACCACGAGGGGGGCGGGGGGGGGGGGGGGGGGGGGGGGAGCCGCCCCGGGGGGGGGGGGGCGCACGCCGCCCCCGCGAGGCGGCCGGGGGGGAGCCGGCCTCCCCCCCGCCCCCCCCCAACGGGGGGGGGGGAGGCCGCGCCCCCCCCCCCCCCGCCCGGCGGGGGGGGGGAGGGGGGGGAAAGCACCACCCCGCCGCCCCCCATTTTTATTATTTTTTTACTTTTTTTCCCCCCCCCCCCCCCCCCCCACCCCCCCCCCCCCCCCGACCTCCCCCACCCCCCCCCCCCCCCCCCCCCCCCCCCCCCCCCCCCCCCCCCCACCCCCCCCCCCCCCCCCCCCCCCCCCCCCCCCACCCCCCCCCCAAACAAGAAGGGAGAGGGAACGGGAGGGCACCCCCCCCCCCCCCCCCCCCCCCCCCCCCCAACAACCCCCCCCCCCACCACCCCCACACCCAACAAACCCCCCCCCCCCCCAACCCCCCCGTACAAACTAAGGAGAAGGAAAGAAAAGAGAGAGCCCAACCCCACCCCCCCCCCAAACAAAGCCACAAGGGGGGGGCCTAGGGGGGGGGTGAGGAGGCCCCTCCGCCCCTCCCCCCCCCCCCCCCCCCCCCCCCGGCTCCTCGCCGGCGATCGTGGGGCGTCGGCGCCCTCGCCGGGCCGTCCCCGCAATAAGGAAAAACCCCCGCAAGGGACAGAATCCCCCCCCATAGGAAATAATAGCTAGAGAGAAAAAATGGGGGAAAAGAGAGAAAAAAATGAAATATAAAAAAATTAATAAAACAAAAGGAAAAAAAAAGTTTCCTCACAGCAATGGTGGCACTTCGGTGTGGGTTCTTTTCTGGCAATCTGGTACAAGTATTTACCAAAGCAACCGTGTCCTGTAATTATTTGTGTCATTCTAAAAGTGAGGACACCATGATTCCTTTGCATCCACTCGCAAGTTTAACCTAACGTTACCAAAGCGAGACAAAAGAGCAAGATGGCGAACATTCAGCGACCGCGGTGCATTTAATTCGAAACCTTTTTAAAGCAAGTATTCAATACGTATTTAAGTTTTTTGTAATAACACCGAATACGGTTAGTTGAAGTTAGGACGTTAATCTTTATATATACTAATATTATAAAGAGGTAAATAAAGTTTGTGACGTTGTAGGAGGTAATCTCAGGAACTACTGGTCCGATTTGAAAAATTGAAAAATTCTTTCAGTGCTATATAGCTCATTTATCGATGAAGTTTATAGTCTATATATCATCACGCTAAGACCAATAGGAGCGGAGCACCAAATAAGAATATTTCAAAATCGGGGTTTTTTCCTCTTAAGAGCTTCCGCTGCGTGTTAGTTAGCGTTAGCCCAAAGTAACTATTCCACGCGAACGAAGTCGCGGGCAGAGGCTAGTAGCTTATAAACATTATAGTTCTCTATGATAAATGTTGAAAAAGTCAATGACATCGTATAAACGCGTTGAAATCATAACTTAGTATTTTCTTGTAAAGGAAATATAAACATGCTTACCTAAGTAAGTATGGTGTCATAACTTTAATAGTTATTACTGTGACAAAATAAATAGGGGATTACCATTATTTTTGTAACCCATGACTGATTACGTTTTATATCGAAAAAAGTTTCTTTAAAGAATTCATGAGGCTGTGAGTATTATACACAGGTTTTACTTCAGTATCTGTCCTCAGCGCATAGTAAAAGTTTGCATAAGTAACATTAATAAATGTCAAAGGTTCTAGTTCTAAACTTGGATATTAAAGAGGTTTTTTCAAAGAGGCAAAGGCAACTCAGCCATCTGCCAACAGTGAATCGTGATTAGTATACAATAGAAACAATGGTAAGGTACGTAAAGCTAACACGATTCATGATGACACGCAATGTTATAGACAACTCACATAAACCTGGTATAATGTAATGACAAATGAAAACGTCGTGTCACGAAATCAATTTCCAGTTCGTCAGGTGTAAGGTTCTCATAATTGTGTTTATAGAATTATAATACTGGCGCTTCACTAGGATATGAAATCTGGTTTCGATACCGATTGATTATAGACCTTAATGCGTATCGGTTAACATATATAATTGTAGAACCTGAACTATTAATTTACTTAATCTTTATAAACTTTGGTGTGGCCTTGGCCTTAAACGAGATTGCATGTCAGCAAAGTTCCTTAAAAAGCGTACGGATATAAATATCTTCGTTACTAGCTGATACATACGACATCTGCGTTGTTTATTATCCTTACAATATATTTTATCCACAGAGGAAGAAATTTAAGTACCACACCTCATGCCCAATTTCTCTACATCAAGAAAACATATCGCCAAAATCGTAGTACTTGTAAAAGTTGTAGTTTCTTTAAACTTTAATAACTTTATACTGAATGAAACTATTATAATAATTTTTCTTTTACGTAAGGAGTACGTGTCTAAAATGTATAAATAAAAGAATTTGATTGAAATTTATAGAGTAATTTTAGTATAATGCTCACACAACCACAGACTTGTAATTTTTTTTAAATACTTTACGGGTTTTAGCATTAGAGCACAATCAATCTCATATGATGTTAAATGACGATGTGGTCCAAGACGGTAAACACGCTAAACTTTTTTTTTTTATATCATAGGAGGCAAACGAACACCGTTCTTAGACACTTGCAACACCAGAAGAGTCGCAAGTGCGTGGCCACCCTGTGTTTGGGAGAGGAGAGTGGAGAAAGGGGGAGGGGGAGGGGTGGTGTGTTATCCGGCGCTCTCACTGACCGAAAGAAACGCAACAATGCAAGCACTGTTACTTCACGTCGGTTTTCTGCGAGAGGGTGGTACTATCCCGGGCGAGCCGACCCATTCATGCTGAAACCAGTAATAGCTTCAGCGTGGCTCTACCACCTAAATAACCTAAAGGGGCCTGGCTCTCAAATGCAGCTACCGGAACACACTAACAGGTGCCTGGCGGCAGATTTTCAATTCGAGGGTGGGAGCTAGCGGGCGGCGAATTTAGATGATAACTTGATGGTTTCTACACGATGTTTCCCTTCATCGGAAGCTCCGACTCAGTTGCAAGGATCCGAACGCCCATCGAAGTTGTGTCCACACACACTATCAATTAACACAACAATCAATCATCGCTCGAAAAATGTGTATGTATGTTATGTTACTGCACCCTTTAGCTATGTATATACAAACTCAAGAACACCGCAAGCCTGAGTCTTATCAGAATAGGTTGGTACTCCTGACAAATAAATTGCTAGGCTTAGTGCACCAATATATTTTGCCATACCATCCTTCGAATCGGAACTGCAGCGCGAGCACTCTTTTTTATGGCGGAAATAGGTACGTCAATATTACTTCCGCAACGAACTTTGCACCAGTTACTCTTTGTATAAGCCGCTTGGTAGCATTTTTTATTACACTAATTAATATCTTGTATTTAACTGCTAAATTGAAATTGGCTTTTTCAGACGCCAATTCACATATCGTGACCCATTGTTTCTGTCACACAATAGAAACCAATATATTTTATCAGCGATCCTCATATACAGCTTTTTTTACAACAGTATGTGTCAAGATCGCCTCTTTTGTTTCACTGAATAAGTTCTACTTATGTATTCATTTTGGTTTTGTTTCTTTACTGGTATTATATATTTTCGTTTAAAGCTTAAAATAATTACCTTTATACTTATTTTTATTCTTTTATGGTATGATTCGTTTGCTACAAATCGTATGAATCTTACATGGAGATTCGGACACCATTTTTATTTACTAAGTCTTAGGATACTTATAAATAAATAAATCATATTTTTCTTTGACTTAATATTCATATCTTTTAGACGCATAATATTAGATCCACAAAATTCATCCAACATTCTTTGCCCCTTATTTACTTTTTTTTTTTTTTTTTCGAACTGACTACGCTATTGACCTAGCGAGGTCTTAACAGCTTCACCGGACTATTGTTATATCTGTCCACTTTTATACTTATCCATTTCTGGTTATATGGCTTCCATCCCTAAACTATTAACCTCTCAACTTCTCTGCCACTAGTGTTAATTTCATTTTTCCTCTGATTAATACGTTCTTAATCATATTTAATCGTGTGGAAAAAGAGAGTATCTATTTTTTATAACCTTTTTTTTTTCGAACTGACTACGCTATTGACCTAGCAAGGTCTTAACAGCTTCACCGGACTACTAAGGCGAGCGCTTAAGGCACTCAGCCGATTTTATTTGACAACTAGCTCAAGGGTGCACGGCACACCTCGGCTTGGGAACTTTTATAATCGTCGGTTGATTGATTACTCTATTAGTTGCTGCGAGGTTCAATTTATGTGGAACAGTGCGGCGGCCAAAAATTTGTTACTTTTTAACACCACCAGGGAAGCATGTGCAGGGGAATGCAAAGTACACTTCCTACGGACGCAAGTAACACCAACCCCCTATATGCTATATTTAGGTCACACATCTATTTTAACCACATCTTTTTTTTACACTTGTTCACTTCACGGTCCAATGCTCCAATATATATATATTAGAATAGGTCTCAGAGTTACATCGGTTAAAATATTGAATGCAAAGTATTATAATGCCTTCATGGCAAATAATTATCATCGGTAGGTACATCGCTAATAACAATTGCTAGTACGTAATTTTCTGGCGTGTTCATTAAGGTCGTGCCTTCCTACGCGAAGAGGCCTTCATCCAATAGTGTTACATGTACAAACTGGTAACATTATTACCAGCAATAAAATTATCAGTTACTAATTATTATCAAATGAATTATTAATACTCAGTCATACAAATGTATACATCGGTGACCGAGCTCACTTCGGTGTCTTTCGTAAAAAAAGTTCTATTTCATTTAAAAAAAAAACTAAACAAATTTATATCAGATTCCTTTACTACATATATAAGAATTTCTCGTTTAATGATTACTACTAGTCCTCGAAATTGCGACCATGATAAAGGGTACAAAATTTTTCTTTGAGTTTTTGGCGGGATGTAGGAATGTCATGTAATGGATACAGTTCGGTTATTGTGTACAAGTGAAGTGGATGAGAAATAATACCACACGGAGTATGGATTCTGACTTGCCACAAAAACTCCCTGGAAAGTTCTAACAAGACGGCCATCTTGTTAGTTCATTGAAATGATCGCAAGAAACCTGTACTATCGTCACCTACTCGACAATGGCAGTAATAATATGTTGCGAGATTGGTTGCCAAAAATATAATAAAGAAGAACTTTTTATTTTCTGTGTTCTATAAAATCTATTTACATTTTTTTTTGATAACACCAAAGCTCGGGAGTTTTTGGCGGGATGTTGGAATGCCATGTAGTGGTCTTTATATTTTATCCATAATCTTGTGTTATTTGGCTTCATATTGTGTAACGTTGGTGGTGATTTACGTAATATACTTTGGTTATTGTGCATAAGTGAAGTGGATCGGAAATAATACCACGGAGCAAGGATTCTGACTTGCCACAAAAACTCCCACGAAAGTTCTAACAAGACGGTCACCATTTTGTTAGTTGATTGAAATTATATCAAGAAACTTGTAATATCGATACTCACTTGACAATGGCAGTAATAGTCTACTAGAAGACTGGTTGCCAAAAATAAAATAGAAGAAGAAGAACACTAAAGCTCATCGACATCTACAAGCCAAAATAAAGAAAATAGGTTGAGATATAAAAGAGGAAGGTGTACTTAACTGATTTCCGTTTGCCTGTCTATATCATTACATAGTATAAAACAAAGTCCCCTACCGCGTCTGTCTGTCTGTCTGTTCGCGATAAACTCAAAAACTATTGAACCGATTTTTACGCGGTTTTCAACAATGGATAGTGTGATTCTTGAGATTTTTTTTAGTATATAATTTGTCTAGGATCCTTTTATAATCAGGGCAGGACAACGTCTGCCGTGCCCGCTAGTACAATATATATATATATTAAAGGATAATAGTTACTTATATCATACACCTCATAACATAACATAACATATCATATATATTACATAAAATAATCTATTCACAAACTGTTAAACGCTATTAAGCAAGTACAATACAATTAAAATGTACCAATTACTCTACAATTAATTTATTTTTAGATCATAATTATGCCATCACTTCACAGGATGTTAATTATGCTGTACACGTTACAATTTTATTACTGAACTAGCTGATACCCGCGAATTCGTCTGCGTTATTTATTATCTTACAGCAGCTTTCATGGACAAAGGAGAAAACATAAGCATGTGGTGCTTAACCCATTTCTCCACACCAGGAAAACATACGTCGCTGAATGCGTAGTGCTTACAAAAATTGTAGTGTGTTAAAACTTTAATAACTGTATAATAAATTAGCTCTGCCCGCGACACCATCCCCATGGAACCTAATGTAAAAAAACAGTGACTAATAAAATCATTTCAATGTATAAAATCCATTTACTTATCTACTTTTCTCTCGTCCTTAAGTCGCGTCGTTATTGAAATTACAATAACTTTCGATGGAGTAAATCGATTTTAATGAAACCAAGACTAAATGTTACTCGAACATATCCTTTATGATTTTCTTGGTGAGGTTTTATCGTGAAAGCGGTACTTTAGCAGTGATGGATATTCAAACAAACAGACAGACAGGCATTTCCAAAAATGATTGAAATGTATTTTATTACTTATTCCAAGACACCTGCAACAATTTTTTTCACAAAAATCTACGAGTACAGACATGTTACATTTACATTCTTATTATATGTATAGATAACGCTAAATGCCATCAAAAACAAAACTTGTAAAAAAAAAAACACCAAGACTCGCAACTCAAATTACTGGTTCAAATTGAATGAGATTTCAAATGTATCGTTTTAATACAATGCCTGCTTGGTTACTGAAAATTCAGGCTTCTAGTTTTATCCACAACGAAGTTATAGGGAGTCGAAAATGGCCTGAAATACTTCGAGAAAAGGATAGTACGGCCGTGCCGCTTTTTTACTCGACTTGGCGGGGGCATTGCCGTGCCCCCAGATATCGTGATAATCGTTTTCTTTTATAAAACTATTTTTTTACCAAAATCTATTCAGTAACTTTTGAATTATGCGCGTACAACGACACACATCTATCATTTTATTTACATAGAAGTTACACAATACGAAAGTAGGTAATTTTATACATCGCTGTTCACTTGATGAACTGCTATCAATACAAAGGTTTTGAGAATGAAATTTTCTTGGCACTACCTTCTACTTATTGTCGGGCAAATGTAATGTAAAACTTAAGTAAGATATATGTTTTGGTAATTCGTTATTTACAATTTCATTAGCGAAAATAAATTACCGTTAAAACACATCACAATAAAGAGTCACGTAAAATGTCCCAATACAATTTAGATAATTTCTTATCAAAAGTAAATTTATTGTTCTAAACTTTAAGTATTTTATGATTATTATGAGTTTGAACGTCACAGCCTAGACAGCAAAACAGCCATGTTGGTGATGGACTTTAATTGTAATGTTACTAGCTTTTGCCGGCAGCTTCACTCGTGTTAATGTAGATTTTATAAAGTGCATTAACAATAATTTTTATGGATGAAAGTCGCCAATATTTTTTTCTACTTTCTTGACAACGTGCATGATTTTTTTATTTTCGAACTGACTACGCTATTGACTTAGTAAGGTCTTAACAGCTTCACCGGACTACTAAGACGAGCGCTTAAGGCACTCAACCAATTTTATTTGACAACTAGCTCAAGGGTGCACGGCACACCTCGGCTTGCGCTGTTGCCTGATACACACACAACGTGCATGCACAACAAATTCACATTCGTATTTATAACTAGCTGTGCCCGCGACATCGTCTACGTGGAACCTGATGTACAAAACAATGACTAATAAAGTCATCTAAATGTGTTTAGTCCATTTGCTTATCTACTTTTCTCTTATACTTAAGTCGCGGCGCCATTAAAATTACAATAACTTTTGATAGAGTGGACCGATTTAAATGAAACAAAGTTACTCCCGAGGATATGCTTTATGATTTTCTCATGTGAGGCTTTACTTTGAACCCAGTACTTTAGCAGTGATGCGTGTTCATACAAACAGACAGACAGACATACATTTCTAAAAATGATTGAAATGTATTCTATTACTTATTCCTAGAAACCTGCAACAATTTTTTTCACGAAAATTGTATAGATCTTTAGCTGTGTATCGTGTACCATAAACAATGTTACATAAATAAAAATATATTATTGTCTCTAGTATTTGTATAAATTTTGCATATGATGACATCCAAAAAAAATCTTTCAAGTCTATTACGTATGCAGTCTTATAATTATTTTGGACACCAAGTATATGACCAAAAAATACATTTTCAAATCCTGATAGTTTATCAACTATGGATGATGGATATCTGAGATCTGATATATGAGAACTATGGATATCCCAATATAATTATAATAAAACAAAATTCAAATAATCTTCAATTCAAATAGTCTTGTTTAAAACCATTCCCCATTGTTTCCTATTTTCTTTCACGAATGATTTGTGTTATCCGGATGCCCCTTATCCTCCATACCAGGAAGAGTAAAAAACATATAGCCCTGGGCCTACTCCCTAAATTATGTAAATAATGTTATACCTTGGCTAAAGAACACAACATGTACAAAATAAACTACATGTGGTAATATATTTTTTTTTAGAAAATGTACTTATACGTCTTTTTAAGTTGCGAAAAAAAAAATCAAAATCACAAAGCAATAGAATCCGCACTAGTGTTGTACCGGAATCGATAAGTAATATATTAGGTACGGTAATAACAGTCATACCACTTATGACGTGGAATTGGAACGTAACGAATTGTTAGCTGTTTTCAAAATTTTAAATTCGAATGTATAGGTTTTTATTGTGCAACGGAATTCAGGTCACTGAATAATTCTATTTTTTTTTTATTTATTGTATGTATGAGACATGTTGACTAATCAAATATCATTGTACATACATGTGTCGGATTTTACAACGTTTTTATTAACTCGATTTGATGTATATTTGTTAATTCCTAATTTTTGAAGTTATACTTCTTTCGGCGCGTTAGGGAAAAATGATCAAAGTAAATTTTTACAATGCGCGCGCACACCGTCACGTAAAACCGACACCCTGAAGTTATTACGATGCGCGCGCACACCGTCACGAAAAACCGACACTCTGAAGTTATTACGATGCGCGCGCACACCGTCAGGAAAAACCGACACCCTGAAGTTAGCTATAGTCAACATTTTGTTTCTTTGTATTTGTTGTTTGTATTTCTTTGTATTAAAACTTTCAATGTATTAAATACCTTTTTTCTATTGTTAGTGTCGTTTTTTCTACAAACGTAGAATAAGGCGAAAGATAAAAATTTTGAAAAGATTTTTATCTTGTTACGCCAAAGAAGTATAACTTCTAACGCGCGTACTAGTACACACACACTTTTTTTTAAATTTAATTTAAATCAATTCCTGATGAACTAGAGACTTGAAATTTTGAGTGTAGCTCATAATTGGATGAAAAATGAGAAAATGAAGAGAGAGGAAGATTGTCTCATCTATGATCAATAAAAAAAATGACATAAATATGGAATATTTGGCGAATCTTCACACACGCACAAGTGAAATAAAGTTTATATTTAGCACAGTATTTTAAGTTAATTATATGTAAGTATACATTTATGACAAAGTAAACAATATATGATATCTTAAGCACCTTTTTCTAAACTTGTATTTTGTGTATAACCTTTATATGCGCAGTGGGAAAGAGTTAGTCATCGGTTAAATTTTATAAGCAAATAAGCACTCGATACTAAATCGTGTTACAATTTGGGTCACATCATTCATTAATTAACTGCGTATCATCCAATAAGTGGTTAGGAGTATATTAATATTTGTTATTTTTGTTACAGACCGTTAAAAAAGTTGTCGCCATTTCTGCTTCTGAATGCTATTCGTTGAGATAAATGGATAAATACTTGTCTATTGCTCCCTGTACGAGATTTATGACGTATTTTAAATTATTTTAGTCGTTTACTGGTATAATAATAATATTTAATTGATAATCATCAAAAATAAATCACATATTTTTAAAACGAAATCCTTGTTTAAAAGAGTACGAAACAGATTTAAATACAATAAAGGTTTTGCAAAAAGTATTTGTTGAAAAAAAATTTATAGTGAAGATTAATTAATGTCCTATTGATGCAAAAACGTACCAACCTAATTATACCACTTAATTAAAATATAGTCATCTGATCACTAAATAAACAATATTGTATTCTAAATATAAAATCTAAAAATATTACCATATCGTAGATATACTATATCTTAGTTAATATATTAAAAATAACACTGGCAGTAAAGTCCGGCGACACTGATGCACAAAAAAATAAACACTATATAAACCCGACACTAGTAATTGTAAAAAAAGGGAAGCAGTAATCCAGGGTTTTAAATAAAGAACAAGTTTTGAAAATGATACTGACCGCAAGTCAAAAAGTCTAACATGTCGCTCCATTGCAGTATCATGTTGCAACTGAGTTGCGAGTGGGTCGCACGGTTTCGGGTCGTTCTTTCTTGTGTGCATAATCTTGAGACGTCGCGTCGCTGAGCTTGTGTTACACTTTTGAATTTTTATTATTGTCTTAAATTGCGTCTTTCATAATACGGAACTGTTAATAAATTATACTAACATATTACTGTACTAATAATTATATTTTTATGGTTTAGATCAACGTTACTGTAAATTAAATTATATATGTAGAAATATGTTATACCTCTATAATATATATATCTTCATACGCATTCCTATATTACCATACCATCTTACTCAAAACTTTTCTAGTTACATGGTTTTCATCTATCCTCATGACATGCCCATACTATGCTAACCTGTGTCCTAAATCATAAAACTTGGCAAAAAATTAATTGAAGTGAACAGTGTAGATGTTTTTTTTCTATAACTTTCAAACTCCAATAAATCGTTTAAGTACAAGTTATACTGTATGGATGTTATTACAATAAAGTTAAAGACGTATTGAATACTTGCTTTAAAAAAGTTTGGACACTTACGTGTTAAATGCACCGCGCTCGCCGAGCGTTCGACATCTTGCTCTTCTATCTCTGTTTGGTTAGATTAGATTAGACATGGACAGAGAAAAAGGATACCACGATCTTGCCGCGGCAGCCGTCGGCAAGCGCGGTGCATTTAATACGTAAGTATCCAAACGTTTTTAAAGCAAGTATTCAATGCGTATTTAACTTTTTTGTAATAACACGGTAGTAGTTTGACGAAGCGTTTAGGTTAATCTACTTAAGTAGACCATCCACGTTTCCAGAAGTTTATGTTTAGGTTAATTTTTTATCTTTTAATTTATTTATTGCAGCACAATTACTCAGACAAAAGTAATCAAGAAGTAGGGATTTCTTGAAATTCAACCCTGAGAGTGTGAAACAGGTTAGCAGGGTTTGTGTTATAGAAAATAGTATTTCTGTTGTCAGAATTAATTGAACGATAAGTATTTATAATTTTTATAATAAATAATAATAAATTAAAGTAACAAGTGTTTTACCTTTTTTAAATTATTTTTTCGCCAAAAAATTCGAATGGGAAGTAATATTTTAATAATAAGATATCCGAAAATCTATTATACAATTACAGTATAATGAAACTGTTTAGAAATATTACACGATACTCAAATTTTTTTTATTAACATAAATAAAGAGGTTGGACGTTTCTATACAGATAAGAATAAAATGCTTAAGTGCTCGACATAGTTCGCTTCTTATACAAAATTATGATATAATGTTATGCAAGCTGATTAAAAACAATAGCCTGAGACTGTGAGTTTTCGACTTTTGCCCGCTTACGTAATTATGAAATCGGATGTTCACGTGGAAAGTTCAAGATTTCGATTCTTTGTATTGTTTATCTTCAATGAGATTATTACGTATTATCTTTATATCAATTAATTTATATTAATCTTTTTTAAACAAACAATTAATTATTGTTTTAGTTTTGTCCTATGTTGTACAGAACTGTAACTTACATTGTTCGAATTTGTAGATCAAAAAGTCTATTCAAAATTATTATTTCCTGGTTATCTTAAGATATACGCTTAAGATTATAAGGAACAATAACGGCGATATAGTAATACACTCGTTCTTATATTATTTTACAGGAGTTGTTGTTATAAACTGTTATCAGTTATTCTGCTATTGGATAATTTGTTTCTTCGTTGCAATATGATCCACATTGAAATGCATATTCATTATTCGTATCGTGACTTTGAGTCTAAGAGTGTAAGAACGAAAGAGTGAAATGACGGATGACGAAACGTCTTTTTCATTTACAAGTGTGTATATGTTGTGTGTCATTCAAGAAATAGTGTGAGTAATGTATATTTTCATTAATTGAATGTGTTATTACTGCATTTTATATAAAAAATAGCTTTATGCACTTCTCTTCCATATAAACTTTAACTATGCCAAATTTCACGTTCATCCGTTTTCTCGCAATTCGCTTAAAAAGGGGTACAAAGTTTTCGCTTCATCATATATGGATTATACTTTGTACTTAAATCATGCTCTTAAGATATTTTTGTAAAAAAAAAATTGTAATCACTGAATTTTAACTGTTATAATTGTGTTACAAACATAACGAATGTAGGTGTTTTGTTTTCTAGTAATTGATGTATAGGAGACAAATTTAATGAAGTATTACTAATGATTAATCTATAACGGACAACGGATAATAAACAGCAGAATAATTATGTCTTCAAAAGTTTGTTATCCAAGATATAGGAATAGTGCATTAGAATACACCATTATAACTATCAATTCTGTTTAAAATCTGAATTATGAAACAAAGATATGTTAATATATTTTACGTAAATAAATTCTACTCTATTTTATTTTTAAGATATAGGGTGAACTTACAGCTAACAAAATTGAACAATATAATGTCATTACATAGTATAAAACAAAGTCCCCTACCGCATATGTCTGTCTGTCTGTTCGCGATATACTCAAAAACTACCGAACGGATTTTCATGCAGTTTTCACCAATGGATAGAGTGATTCATGAGGAACGTTTTAGTATATAATTTGTCAAGGATTTTTTTATAATCAGGGCGGGACAACGTCTGCCGGGCCCGCTAGTAAGTAATAAGAGAAATATGGCCATTTACAAGTTCACACAGATATAAAACACTACACACTACTTACATTATGTTCTTTTTAAAATATTTTTTGTTTCAACTGTCATAATTACGTTTAGGCATAACTAATTGAGTGTTTTGGTTTGAAATACCTGATGCATAACGGACAAATTTAAGTAAGTATATTACTTAACAACATAACTGAATCACTGACCGCTTGTTATGTTAACAATGGCATAAAATCGACGACTGTGAAACGTTATTTTTTATTAAGGAAATCGTACGAAAGCAAAATGTATAATAACGGGTTACATTGCGTTTGGTCCGTTGAGAACTGTTAAATGCGATGAAAACATTTATTTTGTACACGTTGGTAATTAAGGTTGGAAGTTTTCTAATAAATATAATATTATCTGTGAACATTTCTGTTCTTAGAATTTGTTTCAAATATATAATCTATACAAATATTGTAAAGAATTTTGTTGCTTGAACGCGCTAATCTAAGGAACTACAGGGCCGATTTGAAAAATTGTCTCAGTGTTAGATAGCTTATTTATCGAGGAAGGCTATAGGCTATATATCACCATGATATCTAAGACCAATAGGAGCGGAGCACCATTGAAGAATGTCTCAAAATCGGGTTTTTTTAGCGTTAGCCCAAGGTATTCCACTCGCACGAAATCGCGGGCAGTAGCTAGTCTATATATGAATAGGCAGTGCTATTGACTACGTTTAGTGTTACCAATAAAAAAAATTGAATAAGTTTTGAAGTATTTAAAGCTTTGATGGTCGAAATCCGACCACTGCACGAGCGCTCGTATCCATAATTACATATTTATGACTAGCTAATGCCCCTGATTTGTCCTTATGGAAAAGTAATTTTATCGAAATTACTTCTTTTCTCTGCATTCACTGAGAGTTGTTTATTTCATTCATTGTGGTTTTATCAATAACTAGGCGATACCCGTGACTCCGTCTGCATCTTTTATTATACTAATAATATATTTTATATGCATAGGGATAACGATAAGTATTACAGTTATTGCCCCACTTCTCTATAGCAAGAAAAAAGGTACTGCTGAATGCGTAGTGTTTGTAAAAATCGTGTCTTAAAAGTCTACTAGTGGGCGCCCAGTGGTCGACATTCGACCATAGTTCATTGCATTTTTAGAGTTTGAACGTTACTAGGGTTCTTTTATCAAAGGGTATTATAACCTCTATAAGCAAAGGCTTTCATCATGCCTACTCAGTTATTTGCCTTTTTTTTTAAATTATATAAACATTTAAAAAAATCGATGTCTAAATGAAAATTGAAATTAATTATAAATTTGAAACAAAAAACAGGCGGTTACATAAGGTGGCTCTCAAATACTAAGTAAACATAACTTTACGAAAATAAAGAAATTTATCACAACACATGACACAATTTTCAATTAATTTTACACGACACCATAGGTGCGTGGTATTTCTGGATGGTATTGAATTATATATAGTCTGTACATTATAAGCAATAGTGATATCCCCAGTATCATCATTTGGAAAAGTAATGGATACACAATAGAATCAAATGATGAATCCAAAACAAAGATGTTTTTAGTACTACCATTAACTTTTGAAAATTAATTTATTTTTGTTCATAATTCATCACTAACTGTACTAAATATAATTGTTACATCAAGTTGAAGTGCATCATTGTAAACCCAAAGATGTAAGTCATGGTCTCATGGATTACTTTCATGACCAAACAAATTTACTTATTTTGATTTTACAAAGTATTTTTCGCTCATTTTTTATTGAATCATCATTTGAAGTGAGTACACCATAAAGAAATACTAAACATTAAAATATTGACATTGACGTTGGAAATATTGCTTTACTCTTATGGCAACATGAAGCAAAGTGACATAAAGTGAAAAGCAGTCCTGTCACCTAAAAATTTTGACATTCAATAAAACCAAAGAGAATAATAATTATTTCAGTAGTTCCATAAATTTACTAAAGATAAATTATTTATCAAATAATAGTAATGTATATTATGAATTTAGATATTATATTATTCTAAAATTAACCTACAATTTAACCAGTTGATTAAATAAACCACCAGAACCAGATAAAGGCCATATTGTAAGGCATGCAACGTCAGTCATTTTAAAAATATTTAAAAGGTAATTGGAACGTAAGAAGGATGAAGGATGTTCGAATCGTCTTTTTCATTTACATATATGTTGTGTAAAATTCAAGCAGTAGTGTGAGTAATGTATATTTTAATTAATTTAATATGATTGTAATGCATTTTATATAAAAAAAATAGCTTTGTGCACTTCTCTGCCATATAAACTTTAACTATGCCAAATTTCAAGTTCATCCGTTCGCGCAATTCGCTTAAAAAGGGGTGCAAAGTTTTGGCTTCACGTGTTAATATATAAGATATGTTATAATGTCATTGTTGAATGTAGAATAAAAAAGGGTAATTGAACGTAAGAGTAAAAAAAAACGTACAGTCGAGCATAGCAACCTCCTTCGCAACCTTTTTTGAAGTTTGCCAGTATGGATTAATTCCTTCGCCTGTCCTATTGGACGAATATTATTACTACTTTTTTGAAGTCCGTTATTGACGGATGTCAAAATGTCTTTTTTATTTACATGTGTGTATATGTTGTGTAAAATTGGAGCAGTAGTGTGAGTAATGCATATTTTAATTCATTTAATGTACTTATAATGCATTTTATATAAAATAAATAGCACTTCTCTTCCATATAAACTTTAACTATGCCAAATTTCACATTCATCCGTTCACGCAATTTTCTTAAAAAGGGATACAAAGTTTTGGCTTCACGTATTAATATATATGTTACTACAAAAAGATATCGCGATAATTCATTTTTTTAGATAAGGACCAAGTGTCTACGAAGTAAAACAAATTATACTTGATAGAAATGTATTCAGTAGTTCTGAGTGATGCGCACGCAATGGCAGACCTTTATCGTTTTAGGTTATAATTTATCTATATTTAATTTGTTCGTGAAGATTTAGCCCCTATGAGAACTCGTAATTATAGTTATAATATTTTCTAGGTACAAAACATTACGGAGACAGCCGGACAAACAGTAGACACCTTCAACTATATTTCTATGTTTAATTTTTTGTAATATAGTGAATGAGGTGAAAATATTATAAATCTGACATCTACATACTCATTGATATTAAGGGATTTGCTTCCAACCGGACCTCAAATACATTTGTGGTATGTATTTCATAAATCTCTGTATTTCCCTAAAGTGTTATATGAATTGGAATTTTGTTAATATAATTCAAATAAAAAAATGACAGGCTGATTAATGAATTTAGATATATTATAATCTCTAAATAAAAAAGATAAAAAAAAAACAGAGTGTGTGGTAAAGAAACACGGTAGAAGTGACTTTTGTATTACACGGAAACATTCTAATTAAAAGAATACTACAACAAAAGCCACACGGTATTCTCAGGCGGTCACCCACCTAAGTACCGAGCGCGCCCGACGTTGCTTAACGTCAGTGATCGGACGAGAACCGGTGTTTTCAACACTCTACCCGACACAGTATTTACTTCCACCACTTTTTGTCATACAAAAAGGTTGCCGATCAAAATCTCAAAGCCCACCCATAAGGAGTTTCAATTCAAAATGCTATATTAACAATCTTCGAGTGAAATCCTTATTTCATAATGTTCTAACCAATGACTCGTATAATGTGGTCGAAGTGGTGTTTACCTGTTATTTCATAACAATACAGTTATTGTTCAGTTTTTGAGATATAACCTCCAAATTTTATAATTCGGGGACACAAAGGACAATTATATCCAACTTTACATCAGGTAAAAGAACCAGCTTAGGTAATTATATAGGTGTATTTTGCTTTGGGATCACTCACTGTCTAGGCAGGTTTGTATAACAGCTGTATCTGTTGATGGATTGTGGTTCCCTTAATGATCGCTGTTATCAGTATTCCATCATCAGATTCGGTAAAAAAAAGTAAAAATAGTAGCATCGGTATAAATTATTCTTGCTTTAGTTTGAAGCTTGTTCGTAGTGAACCCTGTTGCCATTATCAGGTTTTTAGAATGACCTTTTTCTTATATATTATCCAAACTTATATACTCTATACTCATACTGGTCTAATCAATCTCATTCATTTGTGATTATTCCTATGCTTAGTATATCGTTATGAGATTTACAGTTCTTATATTTCCATCATACCTTTTATATCCCATCAATACGGATCCTATTTGTATGTATCCTTTTTCCTTTACCTGTCGTAATGTATGACATAATCTGTATATCATTCGAAAGTAAATTTATCAGTGTCAGAATGAAAATGTATTAAAAGAAGGATACTAAATATATTATTTATTTATAAAGTGTTTAATACTTTAGAACAACTGAAAATATTTTACTCGCGTGACCAATTTATAGTATACTTTATTTACATAGGGACTTTTATTCCACCGAACATATCAGCCCCATTGTTCCCCAACCTTTCTAGCTCCATCATGAGAGTCGCTGATGACGTAACATTACCAGGTCATACAGCACCTTAGCTTCATTCGAACAAGGCTCAGCCAAGATACTGTGACAAATACCAATATTCAGGCAACTACATCACATCAACGACTCTCTTTCGATGATGTTCTTAGCACCCTCCGTCATCAAGATTCCGCTTTTCTCATTAGGTATGCAAATTTTCTCGAAGGATAATATATAATGTAAAATATAGTTTAACAATAAGTGCATTCAAAAATCAAAGCCTGTAAAATTATTGTTTCCTCGTGGTATATTTATCACGGTGTTTATTCAAAAATCAGTTTAACAGGTAATTATATCTATTTAAGTTTAATACAGAACGAATACTTCTTTGTAAATTAAAAGGTTAATTGTTCAAAATATGGAAAAATTTTATAAACTAATTGTGACATTACTACTTTTTCACAATCTTCTTAACCGTAAATGTTATGCGAGTGCGTGGCATATTAGCAGTTTCATTATGTATGGCGATTATGACAATAAAACTCCAATGTAATTATTTATTTACTCCTGCAAGAAATGCGACACTTTTTTCATGCTTCTTTCCTGCCCGACCAATGTATGTCAGTCAGTAACATTGAATAAAAAAGAAAGACATTGCAAATTGTTACCAAAAAGTCTTTAGTTATTGTATGTCTAGACTAATAAGTGTTTAAAGTATTAGCAAGATTTAATCAGGCAAAAGTTTTCAACCTACACAGCTATTACATTGTTATATAAACATCCCTTAGGGACCAATAAATTCGATGACTTACTATTAAGTATAATGACTGGTCAATTTAGTTGAATGTCTCAGAAGGTAAATATAATAAAGACGATGAGACAGTAATTATAATTGTAGAATCTGCAGGGAAATTTCTTTAGAATGAATTGTGATGTGATAAGTCATCGAGTTTTAGCGAGAAATGATAAGTGTTTGGACACATTGTTTGTAAGATGTAGCAGTATTGTTTGCAATGCTTCAATATACGGTTTCGAAAAACCCATTACGGATCGTTTATTTCTGTGTGCATTTCAAAGTTTTTGAAACTTATTTTAAATATAACCATGGATCCTGTCATTATTAAGACAGTCAGGTAACCAAATGTAGCGTTTACCCTAATATTAGGTCTTTACCTATGAAATTGCCGTTTTGTATGAAAAATTTTAAACGAATTTTTTTCATGTATTTTTTATTTGTATTCATCGAAGTAATCACCCATGCAATCAATGCATCTTTGCCAATGCAGTGGCAGTTTATTGATGCCCTTCTTAAAGAAATCAGCTGGACGGGAGGCAACAAATTCTTCAAAGGCATTTTGTACTGCCTCTCGGGTATTGAATTTTTTTCCCGCCAACGAGTTATCCAAATTCTGGAAAAAGTAGTAGTCTGTAGGCGCAAGGTCTGGTGAGTAGGGCGGATGACGGAGAACTTCCAACCCCAGTTCTTGCAACTTGGAGACCGTCTGCTGTGCAGTATGAGGTCGCGCGTTGTCGTGCAGGAACAGCGGAGACGAGCGATTGACCAATGCTGGTTGGAGATGTGCCAGCTTCTCCATCATTGTATTCAGTTCTTCACAGTACACATCTGTAGTAATGCTCACCCCGTTTGGTAAGAAGCTGTGATGAATCACACCGGCGCTAGACCACCAAACAGTGACCATCACTTTTCTAGGGGTAAGTTTTCGTTTAGAGCATTGTTTCGGTGCTGTACCAGGATCCAACCAACTTGCTGAGCGCTTGCGGTTATCAAACAGAATCAATTTTTCATCGCAGGTAACCATGCGGTTCAAAATTCCTTCATTTGTGTATCTGTTGAGCAGTGCAAGGCACGTCTCGACGCCTACTTCGCGCTTGCGATCATTGAGTTCGAGGGGCACCCATTTGTCAAGCTTTTTTACCTTGCCAATTTGACGCAAATGGACCAATATTGTTTTGACGCTAACGTCGAAAGCTGCTGCTAATTCAGCCGTAGATTGTGTATCATCAGCTTCCACAATCGCCTTTGATTCGCCATTGTCCACCAAAGTCTTCGGACGACCGCGAGGTTCATTTTTCAGGTCGAAATTCCCAGAACGGAAGCGAGCAAACCAATAACAGGTGGTGCGTTGGTTTGTAGTGTAAGCTTCGCAAACGTCGTTGATGTTGCGCGCCGCTTGTGCAGCGTTGCTGCCACGACGGTACTCATATTCCATAATTACTCGAATTTTTAACGTATCCATGATGACAAAAAAGATTGAAATGCGATGAAAATGTAACACTAATCAATAAACAAATGACTAATTGTGGAAAAAGAATTCCATGTTTTTAAAATAAAATTAATTTGAAATTAGAATTCTTAGCCAAACAAAAATTATTTTGATTTGAAATGGCCAGTACTGCAGAACGGCAATTTCATAGGTAAAGACCTATTATAATCACCTAAATGAGCTACTCTGATAGATTTTTTTGCTATCAATGCTATTCATAAGTCGTTAATGGCCCGGATCAACTTGCGGACGAATTTTTATTCTTGATACTATAGGCATTTAGTACTGCGTCTACTACGATAGTTGTAAGAATACAATAGACTGGATAGTAACATTTACGTTATTTATGATGGTAGACGTCGAATTCATGTCGAGTATTTAATGTATGTCCGCAAGAACTTAGATATGTTGGATCTGGTAAAAGACCAGCATAATTTAAATACTAGAAACAGCAACAAATTGGTCATTCCATGCTTCAGGCTCACTAAGTCCAAAAACAGTTTTTTAGGTAACAGTGTTAGGTTTTATACAAAATCCCAAAACATATTACCGATTTGCCGGATAGTGAGTTCAAGAATCATGTCAAGCGGGTTTTAATATCTAAAGGCTATTTATTACAGGGTGAATCAATATGTGAACGATTGGGACGTCTGGAAATGACGCCCCTCTCTGTGCATCCACTAATAACGAATGTAAATATTTATGTTTTGTAAATATATATAACATGAAAAGATAAACCAGATCGAGTTTCTTGCCGGTTCTTCTCGATGACTGGGTTGTTTTCCGAACCGGTGGTAGCTCTGACGTTCATAAGCGCCTTGTCAGGGCCTAAATTGAATAAAGAATATTTTGATTTTGATTGACTACAATTGCACGTCTCCAGTGAATCTGCATTAGGTAAAAAAAAATTTCACGATGCAATCAAAGCGTTGTTAACGTTTCTAGATGTATGATGTTTGCACAGTTTCAATTTATCAGCATGCACCTGCAATGTATACCAAATTCCGACAGCTGCATTTGAAAACATTTCCTAGTTTTAGGATGTTACCATCCTCAACCGAATAGTCATTAGACGTACGTTAAATGGCAGTCATACGACTGGTAAATTCATTAGTCCGGTAACACTGTAAAGACCCATCATGCCAATATCGTAGATTTAGTTCGAAAAAAAAATCTAGTACATTCAGAAATGTACTCGTATGTTCTGTATTCATAGTTAAATAATAGAACTAACTATCAAGGGTGGCTTGTAATAAAACCTTAAATTAGGTTTACATCTTTAAACCAGGTCTAAGAATGACAGCTATATAAATTTTATCACAACTAAACGATACTGATAAAACTAGATTTAATTTTATGGTGTAAAGTGGCTGAGAATCGATAACAATCTGAAAACCTTGATTGCGAAATGATCAAAGTTTATTGTTTGAGTTTGGACCGACTAATAACATTTAATTATACAAAGGAGACTTGATGCGTAACTCTATACTGTAGTTAAATTTAATTAGAAAGATTTTCTTCAATACTCGTTTTTATGTCCGCTTTGTTTATAGTAAATTGATAGCTTTGTTAGATGAACATTTATCTTAAGTTTTTATACCTTCTATCTATACATATAATAACGATGTAAATCTAACGTGTCTGTACTTTTTTGATGTATGTGAAAAGATTTGTTGCCGATGTCTAGGAATAAGTAATAAAATACGTTTCAATCATTTTTAGAAATGTTTGTCTGTATACTGGTCTGTTTGTCTGTTTGTTTGAAGACGCATCACTATTAAAGTACTGCGTTCACGATAAATCATCACCAAGGGAATCATAAAGCATATCCTTGAGTAAAATTTAGTCTTTGTTTTCATTAAAATTGGGTCTCTCTGTCAAAAATTATTGTAAATTTAATGACGACGCGACTTAAGTACCAGAGAAAAGTGAATAAGGAAATGGAATTAATACATTGAGATGATTTTATTAATAACTGTTTTTTTTTAAATAAGGTTCTACGCGAACGTTGTCGCGGGCACAGCTAGTTCTTTATAAGTTCTTCTTTTTCGTCCAATTCATTTTCCTCTTTCGGCTCTATCGGATGTCATATATGTATTCACAAATTGTGAAGTCCATATACGTATTCTGTTCTTACAAGGTTAGCGCAAACAAGTTTAGAAATTAAAATATTCAAACTATAATATAGTCAAAGATATAAACAAACTTTGAAGTTTTTGGCGGGATCTTGATATGTCATGTGATAGTTTTAATCTTGTATTATTTAGCTCTGTATTTTGTAATATTGCTGGTGTTTTACGGAATATAGTTTGGTTATTGTGCATAAGTGAAGTGGATGGGAAATAATACCACGGCGCATGGATTCTGACTTGCCACTAAAACTCCCTGGAAAGTTCTAACGAAACGACCACCATTTTGTTAGCCCATTGAAATGAACACAAGAGATTTGTACTACATTACCTACTCGACAATTTCAGTAATAATTAACAAAAAGATTGGCTGCAAAAAAAAAACAAAAAACGGATTAACAAACTTTGGAGCGCATTTCTGTAAAATTACTTAGTGACGTCCTGCATCCAGTCATGTCTTGAATTCTTCACACAATTATTCATTCATATAATGAAAATAATACTATAAAGTGTAGAAAAAAGTACGTGACATCATTTTGTTAAACAAATAGTTATATAACAAGCAAAGATATACCTATAAACGTATAATGAGGGACAAATATGAGCTACTGTGTATGTATAATGGGATAGTAGTGTTGGTTTGTGGTCTGGATCAACTGATAAAAGTGTTGTCGTGGTCAGCATTGCAAATAGCGTACTAATTAATACCTTAACAATTATCCTCCAATGAACTGTTAATTATGTGTTATATGTATTATGTAATTATTCCATCCAGAGCATGCTATATAAGATTTGTATTCTAACTTTTTAAGACTATTAAAAATAACTATATTATTGAGAATTCTAGCCATAATCCACATCAACTTACTGCAACTGTGGATGTTTCTTCATATTCAATACCCGTTTGCCAAGTGAAATCAGACCGATTATAAATTACACGGCTATATATTACAGTTCTAATTACTCTATAAGAAGTGGCCGACATTTAACTATAATAAGCATCTATAGAACCATAAGCCAATAAAATATATACTAATTGCAATTTGAGTAAACGTGTTTGTAAATTTAATTATATCCTAAAACAGTTGTACAGCGTAACGTAGAAGATATACGATAATGATATGAAGTAATTATAATGTAAATTATATATCATAAATTAATTATAAACAAAATAGGCAAACAACTTTTTTTATGTAAATGTTGATATTTCTAACTTGTCGGTTCATTTAAAAATCAGAAACGCAAAATATGTTTACTCAAAAACTATGTAATGAGCTCGTTTTTGACATTTAATAGTTGAAATGAATGATAAAATTCATTTATAACAATTGATCTGGAGCAGTCATTAGACATGAACTACTTACTACAAATGAGATAAAAAGGTCAGAATATCGAAATCATTCTAGGTCAGGCACGTCACGAATGAGGAGTTTAGATATAATGGACTAGTGTAAAAAATTGCCTTCGCTCACTAAACAGAAAACACACATAAGATTAACCCGTATACATCAAACTGTAGAAAACAATTGTGGGAAAATTAATGAAAAAAAAAGTTTCGTTTACGTACTTATACAAGCAGACGGTGACAACGGCAACTTTCTCTCCTTAGGTGGGGTGTTGTAAACAAAAGCTGGGTTGACACATCCATGTTGTTGGTTCGGGCCCGTGTCGCCCTCGGAGCCTCTGCGCACACGTTTCTGACATGCTAACTCTGCCATGGACTTCGCAGACTCCGATTTCCCCATAACTTTCAATTTTTTCTTTTCCTTCCCTGGCGAGTAAATGTGTAGGATCGCAGCCGCTTTAGGCGGTATTTTCTCAGGATTCAATAACTCCTTAGCGGAAACACTCTTCTGCTTTTTATTCGTAAACAAATCACTGAATTTCTTTTCGACTTTTCTGGGTCTTTGTGGTTTTAAATTTAAATCGATATCGCCGCTCTTTCTCCTTTGCTTTCCTTCCAGTTTTGGTTTCGCCATTGTTAATGTTTTCGGCTTGTACGTGCCTTCAATACCTGTGTAAACTTTTTCGTAATCTTTTTCGCTCCAAATGGACGTAGTGAATAGCACGCTATTCTGATTATACTTCTCTATATCGTCCACTGGTGCTTCCTCTTTAGTGGTCCGCCAGCGGTTTCCTATCAATCGCAAGGAAGCTCTGACGGATCTGGAACGTCTAAGGCCTCCTTGCTCCCGTTTGAACTTGTCGAGGATGGTCTCCATAGCCCTGAGAAGGGTAAAGGGGCACACTGGGCCCTGGGCATTGCACGTCACGATCGACTACGCGCACTCTATTCACTCGAATGATAGTTACGTGAGTCGTTTAATACGACGTTCACTCGAAGCGGCGTCGCTTTAACGAATGACTGCCTGCAATAAACTGGTAAATGGTAGGGCTTGTTTTGAGACCTCGCGGTGGCCCACTGCGCCGTACGAGATTGCCTGATAAACTGCTCTCATTTGCACAATACTTTTGATTTGATAACGTATCTCCTCTATTTGGAATACGCATTTCACGACAGCCGAGATTTGTGACGTGAGAGATAATTTTTTAAGGTTACAGTTACTATACGCTCGACTTGAGTTGTTAACGTTTTACATTTGAATTGTAAGAAATTGCGCGTGTTGAGTATTTCGTAACTTTTTGATCTGTCGTAACTTAATTTAAAGCAATGCAGAACTAGACTGCCGCGCTGACAATAGCTGTTTCTTTGATCGATCATTGGGTTTATTTATTGTATATTGTCTGATATTGTGATTGATTGTCGGATAACAAGTAACGGCAACTATGCTTTGTAAAATCTTGCATTACCTTAAGATTTGCGGAGCAAATATAGAGAAAAGGCGATTGACACGCTTAAAAGTTAATAGTTTTTTTATCAATTTTATCACACCCATTTTTTTCATAGTTATGATATGATCGTTGATAATAATACATGTTATGATAACAATAATTACTATTTGTTACGCGAGAAAAGTGGATTTAAAGGTTTGTTCTATGTCCAGTAAACTTGTTCAATAAAGATGTACAAGTCACATTAGCCAGTTTTCTTTTTACACAAGTTTGGAAAAAAGCAGACATTCTCGTTTTTACAGCACAACTTAAGAAATCGAACTCACTTATAGAGTAAATGGATGCTGTACCTTAGTATGAAAAGCATTAGGCACTTTGTGAAAATTTGATGGACTGAACTTGAAATAAAATGTGTCAAACCACTTCGAGATTTATTTATGCATTTTCATATACTATTGAGGTCTAAATATATGTCATAAATAACAGAGACTTAAAAATGTAAAGTTTAATTAAGCCTTACCACGAAATGCCCTTTTAGTTTTTAGAAAGCATAAGCGATATTATCATATTACTATAGGAGTTCGAAGACTTTGTTACGTCAATATACAAAATACTGTTTATATTTCTTAAAGTTGTTGAAAATATTAGCTTCCTTAATAATCATTTTAAACCAAATCAGTACAGAATCGTTGTGTGTTATCTATACTAATATTATAAAGAGGTAAAGTTTGTGAGTTTGTGACGTTGTGGCGTTGTAAGGGGTAATCTCAGGAACTACTAAACCGATTTTGAAAATTCTTTTACCAATAGTAAGCTACGTTATTTGTGACTGTCATAGGCTATATATTAACGCCAAAAATGAAAAAACTTTTTTGTGGTAGTCGGATTTACAAAGTCGGAGAAAAAACGGGCGAACGAAAACGTTTCTTACGAACGCTGCCTTAGCGATGATAATATATGATTGAGTTCTAGAGAAAAGTTGTAGAGCTTTATAATGCCTACAAAAAAGTCAACGACAGCATATGTCTAACTTTTATATTTAAGTCACAAAAAGTAGTTTTTTATAAATGTTTACCGCTCAACGATGTGGGCACGAGTCAGTTAGTGTAATCATAAAACGAAATTTAAACCGCCGTTAACTTACGTACCTCTCATAAGTTTAGTAATATCCTTTTTCCTAATTTAAGCCTAGGCGTGTTTCTAGATTCATGAGAAGTTTTCTACATAAATAAAACTAAATTTGTAAATATCAGATCGTTTGTGTATTTGATTATTGGCCTTTTTTCATATGAAAATACACAAGTACGAGTAACACGAGCTCCTCAATTGTCTATATAATACATTTAGTTCATTTTCATAGGATTATTAACTTTTAAAATTTTTAATTAAATATCTGTGTCCGCGGCTTTCGCACGCGTGATATACAAAACTATTATTAAGATATTTTTAATACCTTTTTAAAGATTACATGGATTATTATTGTAGTAATTTGTATTCTAAATAATTGTCTATTTCATTATATTAATCAATATACATTTTATAATTACAAAAGATAGAAATAAAAACAACATAATGTACTGCTAGTCATTTTGTATCGATTTAATTTACTTTTAACTTCATAGGTTCAGTTTTTTTGTTACAAAACGTATACTGACACCTTAGCAAAGACAGACATATCGAAACTTCAAGTTATAAACAGACTAATCGACTCGCAAATAAAGTCGTTAACTTTTATAATATGTAAAGAGAAAGATATTCCAGTATTCTCTTTATTTTTTCCCGTAAATCTATTTCCATTTTCGTACATCACCTAAATCTATTTTATCAGTATCTACGATATAACAATGCGTATTTCCGAACACAGAGAAAAAAAATCCATTCGAAGCTACGAATTCACAGGCGACGAATAACTCCTTTTATTTGTATCGCAAATTCAACGAGTCGGTCTGAATACATTTTCCGAATTCAAAACGTGGCTCGATTTATAGCACTAACAACCGACACTTCTAAATTCAATTTAACGTCAACATGAATTCGTAACTTTTCGTTCTAGACCCCTAGTTCTAGATTGTTTTATTCAATCTATACTCGTAAACATGCAACACACTTGTCTAACTTTATCAGTTACGCAATATCTTTTTGAAGTGAAAACTTCTTTAGGTGCGTTGACGGTATTTTTTTGGCAAGAAGAAAACTTATGCGGTGTTATTACAAAAAAGTTAAATACGTATTGAATACTTGCTTTAAAAAAGTTTCGTATTAAATGCACCGCGGTCTCTGAATCTTCGCCATCTTGCTTTTTTTTCTCGCTTTGGTTACGTTACTTCGATCAACCATAACTAGATATCGGGTCGGCGCGAAAAATACGTCTCGGTAAATAACAGTTCACATGAAATGTGAGCTTTTATTTTGTTTAGTTTGTTTGAAACACAGCCAATGTAAGCAAAGTTTCACATGCCGCAGTGGATTCAAAAGATGCAAAAATAATACCCGAAAAAGCAATTTAACGGCCAGAGTATCTTACTTTCGCTAAATACATGTTGAATGAGTTATATTTTAAGCTTTAAACTAGCAAATAATATCAAATTTTGAACAAAAGAACCGATTTTAAACCTGTGGTACAAATGTTTGGCCTAGGCTCTCCATCCACGCACAAACACGCACAACAACGGGAAAAAGTACTTTATTCATTGCGTGTTAAGGTTGAATTCACACTAAATGTTGTTTATGTTGTCTTTTCATTTGTGACGGGAGTAATTTATTGCTTTGCTCGTTTTATCGTAAGTATTAGATAATATTTTGAACATTTGTGACAATTTGATTGTTATTACTAGGTGTCATGGTTGTAATTAGGTTAAACTTAAAACTGTTTTAAAACTTTTTTTCTCTTTCTTAGTAAACAAATAGGTACACATAAGTATATATTTACGCGGACAGCTTTTAGCTTCGATTTTGTACGTGACCCTCTTTATCTAGTTATTGTTGATCGAAGTTACGTTAGGTTAGATTTGCGAAAAAGGATAACGCGAACTTGCCTCGAGCGAGCGCGATGCATTTAATACGAAACTTTTTAAAGCAAGTATTCAATACGTATTTAACTTTTTTGTAATAACATCGATGCAGTCTTATTACGAAACAAAAATTAAGCAGTGCCTAAAATGTTAAATCTAGTGGAACACATATTTAAAATACTTTATTACAAAAGCGGGTCCAAGCGGTCTCTAGCTAAACATCTGATTTAAGTTTTTTTATGCAAGCAACTGAATACCATTCGTTGAATTCAATCTCATCATTCAAAAAAATTCTATTAGATACAGAGAGTTGAGAACAATTTCAATTCATTAATAATATTTTTGTTCAGATCTTCATTAAGAATATTTACTTCCTAATTTAAGTTAAATTGGTTATCATTATAGTCATATTTTACTTAAAAGAAAATGATGTAATTGTTAAAATAAGCAATTTATAAGATTAATATATTACGTCAAGGGCGTGAGGTGGAATAGCAGTAAATCTCAGATTTATAAATTGTGAAATGCATTGTCAATAGTGTCATATAGTAGTAAGTAGTTATGATTTACTTGTGAATCTCTGAAATTGTGTAATTTATTTATTTCTTCCAAATTAATTGTACCCAAGACATTCATAATTTATTACGAAACATTTTTGATGTGAAACATCTATAGGCGCGGGTAAACCTGATTGCTAAGGCAGCAAGTATTTTGTTGATATGAGTTTGTTATTTGAGAAATTAGTATGATATTCAATACTTTCTTACATATCTTTAAAAAATGAAGTTCCCACTACTTCGGCTTCCGTTGAAAGAAGTTATTCGGTAATGAATATGAATTGGCGAAAAAGAGGTACATAAATACATAAAACAAATTTAATAAGAAAATGATTTATTTGTTCAAATTTTGATTGTACAACTAACTTTGAAACTTTCATAGACAACGAATAATAAAATTGTTAGCATATGCTAAAAGCACACTACGATATGTTTTTAGGTGATGAATAAATAAATTTGATAAATCCGTTTTTTTTTCTTTCAAGTACCTTATTCTTTCCTATTTTAATATATGATACGTTATGATACATATAAAAAAAAAGTGTGTGTGTACTCATGTACACGCGTTAGAAGTTATACTTCTTTGGCGTAACAAGATAACAATCTGTTCAAAAATTTTATCTTTCGCCTTAATCTACGTTTGTAGAAAAAAACGACACTAACAATAGAAAAAAAGTTTAATGGTTTTAAAGTTGATTAATACAAAGAAATACGAAAAATAAAAAAAAAGAAAAAAAATGTTGACTATAGCTAACTTCAGGGTGTCAGGTTAAGCAGACAACTTCATACTGTTAATTTTGTGTCACAGATGCGCGCGCATCTTAAAATTTCACTCTCATCATTTTTTCATAACGCGCGTAAAAGAAGTATAACTTCAAAAAACTCTCGCCAATACATACCGGTTTATTTTTAGTGGAAATTTTAACGGTTTTAAAGTTGATTTACAACTTGTATGTAACGTGTATGTTTAGTAACTGAGACCAACCAACATTTGAGACACTACATTCTCAGAGTAATGCCATTCGTGTTCTTAGCAATTAACAATAACAAAAGCAACGCGACTGTTTACGGCTTCAAGTGTCTTTTCTAGAAATTTAGGCACCTCAAAGGTTTAATCCTAGTTTTAAAGTGATAACATAAATAATAATACTTAAATACATTACATAAATAAAATACTTGATATACAAAAACCCAAGATGCACACTAAACGTCTCATACCCGGCACACAAAAATGAGTCCATAATTTTGGATTATGCACTCATTTCAAAAAGTCTCGCGTCGCTTGCGTCCTTGCAAAAACAACTTTAACTCATTCAGGTAAGGTCGAATTTGCAAAATCATACGTTTATCGCATAACTATAACCACGTATGTATATTGGGGAGTTTTTGCTAGACGGTTTTGAGCGCTACTTTTATTCGAGACTGTGTGTCTTGGATTTTTATATGTCAATGCATAAATAATAATTATTATGATGTACCAGCGACAAACATATTTATAACTTGAATATTTCATATTATCTTAATTTCTTCTTCGGGAACTACTGATATATAAAAAACCCAAGATGCACAGTCAATGTCTCAAACCCGTCCGCATAAAATGAGTGCACAATTGAGAATTCTGAGCTCATTTCAAATAGTCCCTCGTCACTCGCATCTTTGGACTTTTTGTACACTGCTTTGTAAAAACAACTTTAAATAATTCGCGTAAGGTTGAATTTACAAAAACATAAGTTTATAGTATAACTATAAAGACTTAGGTATATTGGTGTTTGTAGGGACGGTTTTGAGCGTTACTTTTATTCGAGACAGTGCATCTTGGGTTTTTATATATGAATGTCGGGAACAGTATAGTTTTTTTTCGATGAAAAGTACCCTATGTCATGTTACTGTACCCTTAAATATGTCCTAACGGTACCCCCAAAAACGTCCATGCAGCATAGTAATAAGACTTGAAAACATAATAAACAAACTCACATTCGCATACATGTATAATATTAGTTAAGACGGGTCCTTTCAAGTTTCACGTTTCAATTAATAGCATAAAAAGATTATAATATCAATATAGGCTAATAAAAAATGGTTATTAACTCAACAAGAATATCCTGAGTGTTACAACAACCGTATATGGAATCAATTTGTCGCGGTGTAATCAACAATTAACTCAAGGTATTTATTTAATTGGTATTTTTCGAACTTCTGAGTTAATTGGTCGTATAATTTATGTATATGATAAATATGAGTTTATTATGGACTTCTGAACAGCAGTATATTTGAGAAAAGCAGTGATTCGATATAACTTGACATAACGAGTGTCAGAAATGAAAGCATTCATGCAACTTCGTCTGCGTGAAATCAGTTACCTATCGGTTTCAATTGTATATCCAAACTTGATAAATCTTAAAAAGCATAGTAATTTCAAAGTCCGTTAAATGTCTTAAGATTAGCAATTATACGCACGACAATATTATCGAACGATTTTATCACAGACTCCTTCTCCATCAAGCCCAAAAGATCGAATGGACACGTACGAAGATTATCACAAAGCATTATGTGCCCTAGTCTCTTCGTGCTAAACCTGGGGCAATCTTGAAGCAAGTATTCAAAATTTGCACAGATGTGTTATCGCAGGGGCAGGTTCTGTCGTCAATAATCTATCGTTTAGAGATATTTTTCCGGAAAAAATACATGCATAATACATTGGTATAAATGTTTATTTGCGTTGTTATTTGACAGAAATAGTGCCAATTCTAATGCAATTAAACTTTTCAATTAAACTAGGTATTTGACGTAGACCAAATTGCTCTTTACAGCATATTACTTCAATGAATATCTAAGATTTAAAATTACACGCAACAATTGTGGTTGCGCCGCTTTATATATATTTGAAATTCCCGCATTATTGTGATCAGATCGCGACACTTTTCCAGCCCCGCTCAATTACCCCTTCCTATGGCACATGCTTATATTCGGTAGCGCGTCGGACGCGCCACCACTACTACCACTACTATTATTGTTGTTTCCGCGCCGCGTCCATTTTATTTTCGTATCTGTGCCGCATGCAAACAGTTTGAATTTTCGCATGGTCGAGTGAGAAATAAACGCATCGCTCCGCATATATTGCGTGCCGACATACATTATAAACAATAAGTGTTGTGTGGGAGAAAACCCAGTGGTGAGCAACGAGAATCACCTAGCCGGCTAGCCACGTGGAAACTGCAGCGCGCGAGGTATGTGCCAAGTTTCCTTCCTACCATTGTCTCCCTCTTCGTAGCTGATCGCAATAGTTGAATATCAAATATAGCACACCCGCATATACAGTCCACTTAAATTAGCAAAGAAACCCCCGCCCTTCGGTGGCGTCGACAACGCAACGGCGTCACCAAATTGTTTGCAGATTCTTAATAATTACGTAATTTCTATGACTTCGTATGAAATCCTCAAACTATGGATTTAGGTACTTTAACTCTTTCAATGTGCTTTTCCATCGATAGAGGAATTAGACAAGGCAATACCCTACCTACGCAACTATTTATAGCCGTCCTGGAAGGAATAATGAGAAAACTAGACTGGAAGCAATACGAAATAAATATTACTGGAAACTACCTTATTCACCTTCGTTTCGCTGATGACCTGGTGTTGCTATCAGAATCAGGTATACAATTACAATTAATGATCCATTCATTGAACGAAACTAGCCAAAAAGTCAGTCTTGAAATGAACCTAACAAAAACAATGGTTATGACAGACAGCATAGAAACTAGAATTTCAGTCGACAGCGAAGTACTTGATTACACAGACTAATATATCTACTTGGGAAAACAAATAAGCTTCAATAGTAAAAATAATGAGTTGGAAGTAGAACGAAGAATACAAAAGAATAAATACTGAAGTATGAAAGAAATATTTAAAAAAATATGGCAGTAAACATTAAAACCAGAACGTCGAACACATGTCTTCTGCCGTGCCTAAATTACGCTTATAAGACCTGGGAATATATTAACAAAATTAAGAACAAATTTAACAGCTGCCAACGCAGCTTGGAACGTAGTATGCTGAACTTAAAAAAAATACATAAGATAAGACATACAAAAATACGGGGTATTTCGAAAGCCATCGACGCCCTGATCCACGCCCAAAGGCTAAAATGGAAATGGGCGGGCCCTGTAGCGAAACTACAAGATCACAGATGGACCAAATGAGTCACTACGTGGAATGGTCCAAAAGGACAAAGACGCATACGAAGACCCCACGCTAGATGACATCAAAAGAACAGCGGGCGCAAACTGGCCAAAAGCGGCTCAAGATAGGGAGAAATGGACGTCTTTCATAAATAAAAGTATAGTTATAAGATTTTTCCATGTTTGTGATTATTATGTATATTATATATATGTTTAAGTTCGTGTATATTTTGCAATAGATATAAGACTTTTATATTTTATTTATAACCCTTTCAAGACGACTTTTTATTTGGAGACGATAAAAACTTTACATATCTTAATACGATGGAACGGAATCGCGGTAGGAGTTGGCGCAATCGCAGAACTTTGTTTACGTTCTCCTACGACACTATAGAACTACGTGTCAAACTGTCAATGTGAAACAAATTAAATCTGGTTAAAAGCATTTACTAAAATATTTACTAGTACATACGTACATAACACACTACGGGTCGCTAGCAATGAATGATATCCAGTATAGTATATTTAATACTAGCAAGCACGGCGGACGTTGTCCAGTCCCGATAATTAAAAAAAACTTAGACAATTATATACTTAAATCTCTCTCGTGAATCACTCTATCTACTGATGAAAACCGCATGAAAATCCGTTTAGTAGTTTTTGAGTTTATCACTAACACACAGACAGACAGATGTGACAGACTTTGTTTTATAATATGTAATGATTTAGTATATAGTTAAATATATAGTTTACCGTACAATTGTAATTAAATTATCTCTTTCATTCTACTATTGTTCTGTTTGTATCAGGAAAATAAAATTGAGTTCCGTTACACGATACTGTAACGCCACTAAAAACAGTCGTGTAATATAAATTCATATTTAAACTGTATACATTTAAATCGCAAAATGAAACATTAAAAAAAAAATAACGTAGCAATGAATTTTGAATGCAACAGACAGACGAAAAATGTGAATGTATTTTTTTACGTTGAAAGAACAGGGGCAAGGTGTCAGGTAGCAGGTGTTTCAATCCTAAACTAAACGCCACCCCTCGTTGTATTCTTCAGTCAAACTGACAGTTATTTTTGTTTTTTATAAACGACGCGAAGACAGCGACGCGAAGCGACATGGTAAATAAAGTTTCATTTTACTTGATCTATTTAATTAGGTATTTTAAACGTCGTTGGTTTATAATCGCTCTCATTCAATATTACCGTTCTATCCAAGGATTTACACTATTACAAATATATTTCAGGTTTTTATTTTGTATTGAGTAAGGATACACGTCCTTTAAGCGCAACTTAGTACTCCTGTCTAAACTTCAGTGTACTAACAAAATGGTTGCTCCTTGTTACAATTATTCAGGCAGTTTTATGGCATCTGAGAATTCATGTTCCTCATATTTTTTTCTAGTCCATTACACTTGTGCACAATAACATTACTACATCACGTAAAAAACCAGCGATGGGCTATGGTGTTAAATAACAAATTTCTGAACAAATGACAGACCAAAATCGATGTCAAGAAGTCTTGTTTTACGATATGTTGATTTTGTTTCTACACTTGAAACCAACACTGTCCCTAAAACTTTTATTCCTTACACCAATCCCTCAAATACCATTCTGTTACGTTCATATAATGACTCTTATTTCATGAAAAACTTCGAATAATTGGACCATTTAAAACAGATTATCATAGATTCATATTGCATGAACGATAGTGATTATTCGAATTGTGGTATTATAGGTATATCTTCAATCAAATTGATATAAAATTATATTATTTATACAAATTTGACATGTACAATAGAAAAAAAAAACAATTTTTGCGAGTTATTCTGAACCATAGAGGTATTTCCAAAGTAAGTGGTAACTTTGACATGCGTAATTCTCGTCACAAGTTCTAACCTAAATCAAACTTGTTAGGTTTTAGTTCACGAAATACCGTTAATTTAAGTTAAGTTAAGTTAACGAAATAAGTTTGCAATTTTTTTTTCATGAAAACAAATGGTGATTAATTATTAAAAATATTTTATAGAATAATTATTATTCTATATTATGTTCCAATTATTACAACAAATTCAAACAATAATTAAACGTTCAGCTTACGTCATTGAGTACTTAGTTCTTATTATGAACACTTGAAGTTAAACTATTTATTTATGTCAAAGGGTTCACGAGTTTATTATCCTTATGAGAATATTTCGTATACTAATCATTACATATTATAAAAGAAAGTTCTTTGCCACGTGTGCCCGTCTGTCTGTTCGCGATAAACTCAAAAACTACTGAACGTATTATCACCAGTACATAAAGTGATTCATGAGGAAGATATATAATTTGTCAAGGTTTTTTTTTATTATCAGGGCGGGACCGGGGACAGTGTCCGCCGCGTTCACTAATCTATACATATAATAAGAGTGTAAGTCTGACGTGTCTGTACTTTTTAGATTTTTGTGACCCAAATCCTTGCAGGTATGTAGGAATTAGAAATAAAATACATTACTGCCATTTTTTAAAATGTCTGTCTGTTTGTTTGGACACGAATCAGCGCTAAAATACTGCCTTCACTATTAAACCTAATCAAGAAAATCATAAAGCATATGCTCCAGTAACATTTTAGTCTTTGTTTCATTAAAATCGGTACATTCTATCAAAACTTTATTGTAATTGTAACGACGACACAACTTAAGTACGAGAGAAAAGTAAATGGACTTCAGTCTCATCCACATCTGAATAAGAAAAGAGGATGTTATGTAGTATAAACCGATCAAGATCATTGACAACGGCTTCAGAATTTAAATCTCGCGGCGCAACGCTGCCTGTGGCTTATCGGAAGCAAACGATGTATCTTTTCCATTAACTTAAATGTCTCTGCTGTGGCATTTGATGGATATTTATCTCACTCGACAAACTCTGTTCGTATTAAATTTTATTTAACGACTAGCTGTACCCGCAGCTCCGCACGCGCTTTTTTTAAATCGTATTAAAGAATTATAAAATTGTGAGACTATGTACAATTATAGAAATGCTCTTTAAAGACAATTGTAAGTACGACGCGCACGCCACTTACAGTAGCATGTAACGTGTACATTAGATATATAAATACTAATAGCGTGCCAAATGAGGTTTGTCATCAGCAGTATATTTGGAACCTTAACCCACCATAATAACTACCTCAGTGCTCACTTACACTGTATAAGGAACTAATGAAACCATATCTTAAAATATTATTATAAAGATTTACATTACATTTAATATATTCGTACATTGTCATTATTATAATTAAGATTTTGTGACTATACAAAAAAATAAACGCATGTATGTTCCGCAAGAAATTGTATTATGGGACTCTTTACGTAATACGTTTATTATTTAAGATCTTATTAGGAAGACCTCTATATCATTAAAGTTCTTAATAATTGTAATGTCGAATTGTAAACAATAAGCTGATAATTATTTCTCTTATTAAAAATAAAGACAGTTGAAATCTTGCTAAATTTCATGCATACAAAGTCGCGGTTAACAGCTAGTCTAAAACAGAATAACCTCAATTACTTACTACCAGTGAAAGTCCCGTGAAAATCGATCTAACCGTTTTGGTGATAGCACAGCGTGCGAAGCCACGGTTAACAGCTAGTCTAAATTAAAATAAATTAAATCCTTTTTATAAGGTCCGCAATCTGCCAGTGAAGGTCCCGTGAAGACCGGTCTAACCGTTTTGGAGGTAGCACTACGGGCGAAGCCACGGTTAACAGCTAGTATAAACTAAAATTACTTCAATTACTTTTTATAAGGTCAGCTATCTGCCAGTGAAAGTTTCGTGAGGCCGGTCTCCGTTTTGGAGATAGCACTCGGGCGAGCCACGGTTACAGCTAGTTAAACTAAAATTGCTTGAATTTTTTTTAGGTCAGTTTGTAGTTTGTGGCCAGTCCCCGTTTTGAGATAGCACTGTGGGCGAAGCCACGGTTAACAGCTAGTATAAACTAAAATTACTTCAATTACTTTTTATAAGGTCAGCTATCTGCCAGTGAAAGTTTCGTGAAGATCGGTCGAACCGTTTTGGAGATAGTACTGCAAGCGAAACCACGGTTAACAGCTAGTCTAAATTAAAATAGCCTAAATTACTTGCTATAATGTCCGCTATCTTCTGGTGAAAGTTTCGTGAAAATCGGACCAATCGTTTTAGAGATAGCATTGCAGACGAAGCCGCGGTTAATAGCTAGTCTAATTTAGACTTGCCTTAGTAACGCGCTGTAATTTTAGCTATCTGCCAGTGAAATTCCAGTCAAAATCGGTCCAACCGTTTCGGACATTACCCGGAACAAACAGACAGACAGACAGACAGACCGACAAAAATTTTAAAAATTGCATTTTTGTTATCAGTTGCGTGTATACTTTCATACTCAATCAGTAAAAAAAAGTTATTTTGATATTACATACAGACACTTCATTTTTATTATATGTATAGAATATATATATACAAATTACATAATTTATTTCGTGTAATTCTTAAATAGTGACGTTTTAAACATTCAAAATATGTCGTGAACCGCATAATATAAATTACTTGGTCTAAATGGATTTCAGTTTTGATGTTTTTTTTTTGCTTTTCGTGTTTATAACCCATTATATAATTCTAGTAAATGGCACTTGTGACTTTTTTCTCGTGAAGATAGTTCTGTTGTCATACGGGAAATACCTATTTTATGTGAACTGTCTGTTATTTCCTTAATTGTTATTCCCACTTAACGTTAATAACTGTTTTACTCATTCAATATATCATTATTTAAATTTTACCATTACTAACTCCAATATCAAAATGAAAAAAAAAATCTAATATGAATAAATATTTAGAAATACTTTGACAAATCCTCTATACGTAAGTGAAAACTTGGTTAAACTTTGTTTTCCCATTTCGAACATTAACCCCGGATAAAAAGAGACACATTATTTTTATATATATATTATTTTAAGTACAAAATACGTATTTAAACCGACCTCGAAGATTAGGGACAAAAAAAACCGCTCCAAGTTGTGTAATTCCAACAGCTTCACTGAACAAACTGTGAATAATATACTAAATTTATCTTTCATTCTTGGACGTTATAATGTAAATTGGGAGATTTAAAACCTCGTCGTCGGAAGTTATTCAAGCAATTGTAAGGATACGATTAATATTTTAATCTGTTTCGTAAAAGAATTCCCGAGGACTCGGGATTTGTGTTAATCGAACAAACTTCTCATCATAAAGTAGTTTTAATGTTTTTAACGTAAAGTTTTAGAATCTCTATTATATCTTTAAATAAATAATTTGATAGTGAATGTGCTTTGAATTGATAGGAATTTGTATTTTCTAAAGACAAATGTTTTTTTCGTTCGATTTTCCCAGTCGAAAAAATGTTTCTAAAGAATTTTATTGCTAACGGTACCAACATTCCAGAATTTGTTTTCGTGAAAAGGGCTGACTTACTGAATCTTGTGTTATGTTACTTTTTATGTAGAGTTGTGTGCTACTATTCGCAATTTACATCTGAATAAGAAAGTCTTCTAGAAAGAACGAACGAATGACTCAATTAAATAGAGGTAATATATATCGCTATATATTTAAAATACGTACAATAATCAGTTTACAGGATACTGAATTAGCCGTATTAACACGTTGACTAACTACTACGGGATATTTTAGAAAACTGACCTGGGAAGCCATTTCGTTTTAATGATTTTACGTTACTAAAATGGTAATTGCAGTATATATGTAATAATAATAATCAAGAAATAAAAAAAAACGTTAATAACGTAAAAAGATAGTACAAATTATTTCGTAGTTATATTAAGTAATTATATTTGAAACTACAACACGAAGTTCGTGTAAGCCAAGCCTGATATTTTCCTCTTCCCTGAATTTCTGAAGTCGATCTATATTTACAATGCTTTTTTTTTTCGATCTGACTACGCTATTGGCCTGTCGGGCTTTCACAGCTTCACCGGATTAAGGCCAGCGCATAAGGCACTTCGCCGCTTGGGCTGTTGCCTTGGATGCAACTTCGCGAGTCTGTCTAAACTGAACTATGCTAGCTCGCTATTCATACCTATAAGAATTCCGGCGACACAGATGTGTACCGGTAGGCTCACCTCACGATATTTACACTGATATATTACGCCTTTGCTGATAGCTGTACAAATAGGGCGACCAAAGAAAGGACGTGATAACTCGTAGTGGACCTCCTGGGTAAGTTCATAAACTAGAAAATACCTCGTTGTTGGCAGTCAATCTCTCAATTGATTATGTACGAGTGTGGACACATATAAAAGTGGAGGAAGACCGAAGAAGTTATGATTAGATTATCTGAAGATATGTTTATAAAAGGTGTGAATATATAGCTGACAGCTGATAGAGCGGAAGAGGAAATATATTGTGCTCACCCTACTTAGATGGGAAATAGGGGAAAGAGATAATGACACTGTATCAATAAAGTATTAGTTCAATAAATGGTGTACTTACTATATTCTTGATAATTTCGTAAACGTTATGAGATACAAAAAATGGAACATATTTTAATTAATCTTAATTTTTATATATTACAACTTCACAGCAACAGTGTCAACCGAAGACAGGTACAACCATCCGCAAACGTCAAGTTCAACCATCAACCAATGATGCGTTTAATTACCTTTCGTTGTTTTAGTTACTAATATTTCGCTTTTTTTATTACTAGTTCCATATTTAACTTTTTTAAATACACGCAGCGCAAATAAAATCAAACGTTTTCTGTTGCAGTGAGACGTGACAGCGGCCTATGAAGCACATACGGAAGAGCAGAGTAACGTTCAATCTAATATTTTAAATATAAATCTCCACAAATAAACGCCTTCATCGAATTAGTATAAAGTAAATTCACTTAAACCCTCAGACCCAGATCTGAATACGGCGGATAATAAGAAAAATATGATTTGACAATACATAATTTGTTATTTTTCAAAGTGTTGTGTCAGGTATTCAGGTATTTTTTAAACTTATGCTGCCAATAATCTGTTGACCTGTACCTCATGAGGGCTACATTCGTTTGTATGAAGCTTAAGCGTTTATGGTATTGGACAGTCCAGTGGTTAATAACAAAAGTGTCACTTTAAATTCTTGGGTGAATTCTAAAATACTAATGTAGGTTATCTCATCATCTTATAATACTGTATGAATTCGCCTAATAAATTGAGTCGTTACATTTCAAAATGAGCTAAATCCAGTTTCAATCGTTCATATAACGTGTTTAATTTTTTTAAGTTTTCCAGTTTTCATACATTGAGATAGAAGGTCAAATTTTGCCGTACATAAGTTTTTTTGTATGTACAAAATTTGAAGATGTTGAAAAATAAGGTAAAATATTACGAACGTAAAAAATTAGATTTCGCTTATTTTGAAATGTAACGATACAATTTATCTTCATTAATACTATATCACTTATCGATGATTAAATCAGCAAGTTATTTAACCCTTGAATGTTATCCTTATCGCCGTGACGGAGGTCTTATATAATTAGAATTGTTCTATCTGTGTCACTAAGATTGATTGTATTGGCATTCGAGAGATTCTTCTTGTTCCCATCGGTGAGTTTATAAATTGCTCCTGACGTTTAACGTCTTTTTGTATAAATGGCTATGTTATTTAATTAATTACGTTACGCGGCATATCTCCGAGAATATTAATGATATTAATTAAGGATTCAGAATTACCAGGATGTTTATGTTTGAAGTAGAAAATTGTTGAAAGCATTGTATTTATATGTAAAGTAAAGCGATATAAGAACAAGCTAGGTAATTTAACTTCGTATAATTTATAAAGAACAAGGTTGACGTTTTCGGAGGGATGATTTGTCTATGATTTTTATTCATAATATTGCGTTACTTGACATATAATATTGGTGGCACCTTGCGTAATATAGTTTGTTATCTGTGCTGAAATGAAGTAGATTAGGAATAATGATAATCATCATCATTAACCGGTAACCGGACGTATTGGCGATTTCAAACTCCGAGGAATCCACAGTTCTATGTTTTCCCACATACAATAACTACAAGAACATTTCTCACGTTCAGGTTTCCCTTCGCCGTCAGCCGAAAGTGTTACCAATATAAATTAGTAAATTCACGAAAATTCCGAAAAATTCGTTTGTACATTCCGAGGTTCGAACCTGCGGACATTGATATTCCACCGGTCAAACCAATCGACCACCAAGACGTCATAACTACTAAAAAAGATTTAACAAGAGGCATTCCACTTTGTAGAATACTAAAGCAATCACAAGAAACTTAACAAAATAATAACCCCCTCCATAGAGATAATAATAATCTTCAATAGTTGAGGATTGGTTGAAAGGAGATAAATAGAAGAAACAGGTTTCGATTATAAATAGTTAGAAATGTACGAATAATAAGAAAAGTATTAACAATTATTACTAAAGGAAGTGATTTCATTGGATTTATGTATTGAATTAATTTGAATTAGGATATTTAATCGTATGGCTTAATAGAGTATCAATCTTTTATTATCGTCGATTAATTGATTATTCTATTTGTCACTGCGAGGTGCAATCTATATGGAACAGTGCAGCGGACAAAAATTTGTTATTATTTAGCACCATTCGGGGAGCGCGTGCAGGGGAATGAGAGGTACAATTCCTGGGGACGCGAGTAACATCAGTCCCCATTGTAGGTCAGTTATGAAGACGTAATCGATCTTTGCAAGACAAATTGCTTCTTCGTACATAAAATGCTCTAAATTATGCTTCAAAGTATTGGTATAATTTCGAATCATTCTGTCTCAGTATTTAACCGATAACTCGTAAAAAATGTTAACAATAATTGTGGCTTACCTATTTGCGTATTATGTGTTATGAGTAGGTGTATATTTGAATTGACTCATGGCAAAGAGTAATAAACGTCGCGTTTATGATTAATTTTTGCCATGAACTAGTAATTCCTGATATATTTATGAATGTACAATTTTTTTTCAAATAATGCAACAATTACCATATTTCATCCATTATAATTGAACTGTTGTCTACGTAATTATAAGTAATGCCACATTAACGTATCTAAAAGATATTGCTGAGGCATAAACTGATCATCTAAAATATCTTAAATACAGTAGTGGGGGTCTAGTGATTGGACTGGTGGAATATTATTTCGATATCCGCAGGTTCGAACCCCAACATGTACCAACGAATTTTTCGGAATTCGCGTACATTTACCAATTTCAATTGGTAACACTATCGGCTGACGGTGAAGGAAAACATCGTGAGGAAACCTGAACCTGAGAAATGTTCTTGTAGTACTACTGTATGTGGGAAAACACGAACTGTTGGTTTCTCAGAGTTTGAATTGCCAATACGCCGCGGGCTGGCGTGGTGTTTATGCCCATACCTTCCTTAGGGAAGAGGCCTGTGGCTCTGCAGTGGGTCTTTTATAGCCTGATGATGATGATCCTAAATATCAATTAAATCAACTCAATACCAGTCAAACATTTAATGAGTATGTTTTTTATGATTACCTTTTTTATTATTAATCTTTAATAAGCATGTGCAATAAATACTTTTTCTGATGTTTTGTTAATACAGTTAAGTCAGACAACTTTCGAAAATCGAATGAATTTATTTTATCGTTATTTTTCTATTGCTACCTTCAATCTGTTAGTTTATATGTACCTCTACATATCTTGATTGAATTCTGCATTAGGCTCATCTCTATATAATATGTCGCCATGTAAAATCTAGAATACTTATTATAAACGAATAATATGTGTATATTTTACGTATGTTTTCACCTTTCTCGTTGAATTTATACAGATTTTCGTTGCGTTTATTACTTTGTTATATTTTGTAATGAACCGAAAATTTGGATATGCATAGAAAGCTGTTTCTATTAATATAGATATATAATATTAAATTAGCTTATTTATTATCGCTTACGAGAGTTTCTTTTGACATACAACAGTGATTTTTTAATAATAATTTATATCCTGACAAAAATTAACACGGTTGTAAAGAAACAATAAATTAAATTTAGATGTTTTTATAACTAAAACCCGTTACTGTTTCAATACATAAATAAACTCAATGATAGGCATAAGTAATGAAATATCGGTTTCCGTAAGTCGAAGGTCTAGAACCAGGCCCCGCGAGATCTCAAACGAAAGTTACGTGCAGGATCAAACAAACCAGTCATGTAATGCATCTAATGTGGACTCCATAGTCGATTTTTTACTTAATTTTGATAAACACTCACAAATAAAACTAATTAATAAATGCACATAATATGAACATGTTTTTAAACAACAATTAATATAACCACACTTTCACACTAACTTTTTGTACTTCTCCCATGTCCGTGATGTGATTTTTTCTGTTAACAACACAAACACAACACGATTTGTTATCTTCCATTTATAAAAAGGTCCAAAATCGATGTTTTTCAACACCGAACGCCTACTTCCAATAGTTCAAAACATAACTAACGTAACGTTCGCGTAAATAACCGCTGCAGTCCGAAGTTAGTAGCAAAGCTGCCAACATGGTCACATAAATATGGCGTCAAGGGCACCAACATGGCGGGATACATGATCGTTTGCGCTTGTTGCGCCAGTCAACGGCCTTTCACGTAGCGAATGGAATCGAATGAACTTTGACGAACTTGTTTGATAGAGTGCACCTCTGCGTTTGCGCATATTGATGTATTATTGTTTTTCATATTATAACAATCACTGATTATATTGACTGACTGATATTAGAGAAATAATTTTAAATTTAATTCGTCTAAAATATGCGACGGATTTTCATACTGTTTTCATTAATACGTAAAGAATATCCTTCGAAAAATTTATTTCTAAATAGGTTGATATACTAATATTGTAATCACAACTTCAAAATATTTATGAGGTATAAAACTAAAGGCTAAACACTAAACATGCTAATATTTCGTTTTTTTTTAATAATGGGTTATTTGAAAAGATGTTTTGATCGAGATTAATACTATATCTTTACAAAATTAAATATATTCGTTACATTGGGCATTAAATGCAGATTATAATATGATATACAGTGTATTATTGCAAGGATTATCTTAGAAGTCATCAGCGATTTTAAAAGTTATTTGTGTGGTGACTCCAAGCCTTTTAGCCAATAGCAAATAGCTAAATAATGGTGCCGGTATTACATACATTAGTAAATTGCTCCTTTATAAAGCCAGGAGAGTTCACTAGTAGAAAGTAAATTTTAAAACCATAAATTGTTTAACAAAATTACTTTTCTCGTATTTTAAAACGGAGCAGCAGAGCTCATTGGAGCATTATGCAAACAGTACTAATTTAGCACGTTTACCGCGCCAGCTGGAGATGAAGTAATCAAGTCCTAGAGAAATTGCTCGTTGAATACATTAAGTTAAGTTACTGCACTCGCATAGTACACAATGTAAACGTGAAATTGGATATTAACTCTTATCATAATTATCATGATTGTGTTTTATGTAAATTTTGAGCACTAATTGTGCTTAAACCAAGTTTCCAATGTATGTTTTGTCTATTGTTTTACGTTTTATCTGCATTATGGGTATTTTTACCTTTGTATTGTGATTTTAATCTATACTTCTATACTAATATTATAAAGAGGTAAAGTTTGTGAATTTGTGACGTTGTAGGGGGTAATCTCAGGAACTGCTGGTCCGATTTGAAAAATTCTTTCAGTGCTCATTTATCGAGGAAGGTATATATATATATTTTGAACGCACTAGGACGCAATATTTTGAACCGCGCGAGTCGACTCGCGCGTAAATCGCTTCATCTGGACAGGCTCTTAATGTTGTCATGCTTTTTAATTTATAAAAAGACATCATGTGTTTGTGACCAAATCCTATCGCTGAAAAGTTTACAAACAAACAGATAATGGACACGGTTTGTGAATTGTACTAAGTATTTGGACAACTTCGCTCTGTTGTTAGCACAACAACTGCATTATTACTATTGGATGAAAGTTTAATGCGTTCGTATTCAGATAATGTCATCCATATAGCTGTATCTCATAATAATTTATGGTACCAGTAGGTTATCATCTATTGGCAACAATGCAAGTACAACAAAAATTTACAAGATGGCGCTATATGGTATAGAATATAATAATTAGTTATAACAAAATAAAATTGTGTACTAAAATGATTAGCAACTGTGACCCACCAATAAAATCAATATACTTTTAAAGTAAAATTCCCCACTGAATGTCACTATATATACATATATATATATATATATATATATATATATCATCACGCTAAGACCATTAGGAGCGGAGCACCAATGAAGGATATATCAAAATCGGTGTTTTTTTTTCTCTTGAGAGCTTCCGGTGCGTGTTAGCGTTAGCTCAAAGTAACTATTCCACGCGAACGAAGTCGCGGACAGAGGCTAGTAGTAAATAATTCAAATATCATTTTGCCAGTTTTAGCAATAATTTGACACGTAAACTGAACAATTAAATTGATTATGTATGTATGAAATTGTATGTATGTACGACAAGTTACATTATAAGCGTGTTCTACGAAACGTGAAAAACCACTACAAATGTAACATAAAAACAATATAATCATCGATAAAAGCTTATATGATTCTTTTGTATAAAAAATATCAAATAAACACACCGGGATAATCCTACATACTTAAGGTTCGGCAGTTGAAACATCACCAAACTTGATACCTGTTTCCTATATCATAAAATAGCAATTTTACTTATCGCGAAAACTTGAAAAACATATTTTACGAGGGTATATATTTAAGCCTATTATTGAAGCTATTTATCACGCAAATAAATAAAATATACAACTAAAGAATAAATAATTTTGAATGTTAACAGAAAGGGAAACCTCTAAAAATCATCGGTAAACTTAATGTAGGGTTAGGTCAATTCCTCCTTATAACAATTACATCACTTTTTGTTTACTTGCGTATTCGTTCAAATCTCAACGATGAGTATACTTACGACGAGTTATCCGTAGGTGTGACTAGCCCAACGTCTGAGCGATTATGCTCGGCATCTAGTCGTTGATCGCCTTTTAAGGCATCAAGATACGTAAACAGCCGCTACCTCCAACCAATGGCGTTTGAGGTCATTAGTAATGCCCCCGATATAGTCAATAGCGTGGTATCGCAGGTCAATAGTGGCTCTCCCGATATGTATATAAACCTAACAATAACATTTCAGAAAGAAAACATCAGAACGTGCGACCGAATAATCTAAGAAGCTAAATATATATTACATAAATATGTTCTAAAGCTAAACAAATTATTAGCTTTATGGGAATTCCATAACTGTAAATGTTACTACTGGAACCGCATAAAAAGCGGTCTGCTTGAATAAAAATATTAATACTAACGGTATAGTACCACCGCGCTCCGTTGCACGCACAAGCGCGTTGCGGTAGAGTAGCGTCAATAGTGAAAGTGAGTTTAGAAGTTATCACAATCGAGTGTCGGGTATAACAATTATAAACAAAGATAGGAATACATAGGAAATGACGGTACTCATTAATTATTTATTCATGTATTGTGCTCACAGAACGTATGTGGCGCACCATAGTAACTTTTTTTTTTACTTTTATTGTAGTGAAAACCTCTTTAGGCGCGCTGAGCGGTATTTTTTTGGTGGGAGATAAATTTATAATTTCGCGTCATGGCATGCTAGTAAGCGTGACCGACCTTATTCCGCTTGCGCGGCTTGCGTCAATCTAGCGGCGCGTAGTATAAGAGTATGTGTATATCTAATGTTTATATTTTGTAATGAGATTGTGCAGGCCATCGTATGTTTTATGAATTAATAGACTGTATAAAAAGTATATGATTATTATTCGGAGTGCAAATAGACGTGAAAGTGAGACTAATGATAATAATTTCAATTTACAAATTATGAAATTTAAATAATTCACACTGTAATTAATTTAAAAATTAAAAAGAGAACACAGTTTGAATTTAATTGTTTTAAGTTTTCACTTCTGTCGGTAGTCCTTATGAGTGTCTCGACTTTTTTCTTTGTTTTATTTTTGGCAACCAATCTTCTAGTAGATTATTACTGCCATTGTCGAGTATGTAATGATATTATAAGTATATTGTGAGCATTTCAATTTTCTAACAAGATGGTGGCCCTCCTGTTAGAACTTCCCAGGGAGTTTTTGTGGCAAGTCAGAATCCATGCGCCATGGTATTATTTTCAATCCACTTCACTTGTGCACAGTAACCAAAATATATTACGTAAACACCATCAACGTTTTATTAAAATCTATAAAACAAAAAGCCAACATCACTCGGTGTTCCCATACGGTCCCCCATCCAAGTACTGAACGCGCCTGACGTTGCTTAACTTCGGTGATCAGACGAGAACCGGTACTTCTAACACTCTACCCGACACAGCGTTTACCCCTATAACTTTTCATCACCTAAAAATATTACCGATCGGAATTTCGAAGCCCTCTCGTAACTAGTTCACTTCAAAAAAAGATTTTTATCGAAATGTTAATTTCAATTTAATTGCGTAACACTTATTAAAATATTTTTTAGTTTTTGTTTTCATGTGAAGCATTGGTACATAATAAAAAAGAGGGATAGAGCTTTTGGCGGAATCTTATATTTTATTCATAATCTTGTGTTATTTTGCTCTATATTTTGTACTATTAGTGCTGTTTCCACGGAGCATGGATTCTGAGGTACCACAAAAACTCCTTAGATAGATCTAACAAGGGGACCACCATCTTGTTAGAATATTGAAATTATCGCAGTACATTTGTAATAATATTACCTACTCGACAATGGTAGTAATAATCTAAAAGATTGTTTACCAAAACTAAAATTAAAAAAGAATCGAGGCCTAAAATGTACCAAACGTAAGCTACAGTAAAATCAATACATTGTTTTACGGTTATAAAAAATATATCGTGATAACGAGTGTTACATGTAGCATATAAAAAAGAGAGAAAGCAAAACGTTCCGTCGGTTAGGTGTTGAATGCTTCCGAATAAATAAACGTTTATGTTAATATTGTTATTTAGTAAAAAAATGCGTCGAAAAAGCGTTACAGCTAATAATTTAGAAGTTGGCGGAAGCCTAATTACCTCGTAAAGAATATGAGAAACCAGTTATATTGGTTGATATGGATTATTTTATTTGAGAACAAGTTCAATGTCGCTTTGCTTTGGCACAGTTCAAATTTTAATATAACTATGACTTTGTAACTATAATTTAAGCAATGACTTTTACAATATTTAAACATCCATGTATGGGGCATTACACATATCGCGAAAAACATGTGTACATGACCAGATCAGAATCGGAAAGCACGACACCTTTTTAACTTTTAGGTTATCTCCAAACCAAAACATTAAAAAACATAGTCTATAATGTAATATATTTTATTATATTATAATGAAGATTTGTTATTGCTAAAAATATATATTAATGAACGAGATACTACTTTACAAATCGTATTTTGCATGCATTTAAATAAAGAATTATACAAATATTCAGTGTTACCACACCAAAGGAATTTAAAAATGACTTTTATATGATAATGCCTTTTGTATCTTGGAATTATGTTGCTTTCATTCACAATGTTGCGATGCGACGTTAATTTATCGTGTGTTCCCGTAAAAAACATTCCAACGACCGCGCGGTCGTTTCACAGGCCGTAATGGACTTTTACTCGAAATGCTTAAAACAATAGGGAAGTAAGTTTAAGTGAATCGGGGTTACCAGTAGTAATCGGTATTACTAGATAAGTTATATTATTATAACCTGGAAAATGCAGGTATATATTTAAAATGTCTACACGTAATTCCTATCCATAGCGGCCTTCTTTTAAATTTAAATTAGTGCAATTTTTTTATTTAAAACATCTATAGCGGTGGGTCAGAACGACTGTTAGCATGACGATACGCTATGTGATTTTGAATTTTATATTTTTGCATATAATGAATACAAGTGTTTATTTAATAAACAGTCATCTTTTTATTGAAAACAGTTTTAATATTTTATTTTTAATTATGTTATATTTATTTCCTGCCGTAAACTAACCTCTTATGCATATTACCTGTACAACATAATTTCGATATTACAGGCTCAATTTTATTTTAAATATGCTTCATCGGATTTCGTGTCTAAACACAAGCTCACCTGATGTTAACTGATGGTAAGGCCTACAATGATAACACGTTAGGTACCTACTTAGGTACGTACCTTTTGGTTTACCTAGAGAGGAACTAGCTACATCCCTCCAAATACATGACGACTGGTTTTAGTGTTTCATCATATTTTCTTTCAAAGGATGTATGGCTTCATTGGGTTAAAACTAATAAAAAATACAATTGAATATATATTTATTTATTACTTTTATTTCGGTTTAGTTGAAGGATTTTAGAATAGACAATGGTCACTAAATATAATTTTAAATACTCATATAGCACTGATATGAATTCCAAGAATCTCGTAATAATTTTTAGTCTTGCAACTTTTACGTCACTATACTTTTTATATCCGACAATAAGTCGCTTTTGTTTTAAGTGGCTCTTTGACAATTATGAGATCTTATTATTTGCGTTATCTTAAGAATTAAAATAAAAAGTATTACGCCTTTCTTATATAAGCGAAGATACCAATCTATGAGATGTTCATCTATTTTTTGTGGGTATATAAATTCATTCATTTTTAAACAAAAGACTTTCATAGTGTTGTAGCTTGTCAGTGCTTTTGTATTTATTGTACTAACACAAAGAGTCAAATGAAATAATATTAATTACTTATATAATACGTATATAAATAATTTGTATAAGTTACATAAATTTTATTTAAAATTATCTCTGTGTAAAGATTGAGTATTTTAATTGAAAGAAAGAAAATCTATTTATTGAAGTAAAACTTCTTTAGGCGCGACTAGGAGGTAACTGGACGACAATGCAACGGAAGTCCGTTACGGCAATATGGCGGCACGTTTCTGTACCATCCGGTTAGGTAATAATTAAACATAACCAAAACTTCTATTAAATCATAAATAATTTAATTCGTTACTTATTACAGTAGTTTTTTTTTTTTTTTTTGTGGGTGGGAAAGGGGAGTGATGGGGGGGGAGGGAAGAACAAAAAAAAACCAAAAAAAAGGCGAGACACAAAAAAAATATCTCCCCTGTCGGGGCCCGCCGGAAAGCGAGGCCCCCCCCCCGGAAAACCGGGGCCGAAACAAAAAATGCGGGGGCCCCGGGGGGCCGCCCCCCCCCCCCCCTGTTTGTACTTTTCTATATTTTTTTTTTTTTTTTTTTTGGTTGGAAAATTATTTTATTTTTCTATTTACTTTATAACAAAGAGTTGCTAATAATATTTCCTGTATTATTTAAGTTCCGAATAAGCTGATATGGCACTACAGATAGTGAAGCTTTGATTTGATTTGTTACTTACTTACATTGAAACCAGGTGGCAGTATGGTCGCGCGCCCATATAATTATACATAATTAATTTTATTGTATGGTTATTATTATTATTCAATTTAATATTATTTATTTTATTTTATTTCAAAATTTTTTGATTGATTTGTTTATAAGCTATTTATTGACAAAATCAAAAATATTTAAAAAGTTTTACTTCAATCGCGCGTGACGGTTACACGCACTCATTTTTTTTTATATTATACCAAAATAATATTGATCTTCCATATACCGTGGAAGTAAGTAGTAGTAGTTTCAGTAAGTAAAAAAATGCAATTCTCCTCTGCTGAACATCTAAATACGAACCTCTATATTTAAATTCGAAAAATATTAACTCACTGTATATTTTGTCACAAAACAAATACTTATTAAATTATACTGTTAACAATTAATAACAGGGGTTCGTAAGTTATGGGGCACAGCTAGTAATCAATTTAAAAATAAAAAGTAAAAATTGTCAATAATTATAATTATGGACACTTAAAACTTACAGAACGTTCGTATATTGTCTTTTTATCTTTTATATGATACTTATCATCAGATTAGCCTCATACTCATTTTACTTTACCGCAAAAAGGGGAGCGTTGATATTTAATAATATTAAAATCAGTTGCAAGCGACCTCTTGCCTTAAGAATGTAAATAAAAAGAAAATAAAAATACAAGAAAGAAAAAGGAATGGAAACCAAGCTGAAATAGCGTCGGAGATGGTTTCAGTTAATGAGGTCCATGAACTAACGAAGCTGCAGAAGGATTGAAGTATATGAATACCACAATTTCTGTGTTTATCTATAATATAACATATTATTCTGAGATATTAACATTTTCAATTTCTTTTTATTTTAACACATAAATAATTGAATGCAAACAAGGATTTTTTTTGTTTTTTCTTGGTAGACCTGCAGAGAAATCATTTTTATTGTCAATTATAAACTTACGTTATGTATTGTTCAACTCTATATCCAAATTCGTTGTTACAAATAAATAACGAATTTCTGATCGACCGTTGAAAATAGAATCAATGTGATTCTTTGTTGAATCGTTCGAATAATGACGTCAGCCTTCTTTATGGAAAGGTATATAAGCAAGCCGCGTTTCGTGCGAATTGAGTACTATTTTGGATATCGCAGTTACGAAGAGAAAAAAAGGAAAAAAATTCAAGCTGATTGCGATTACAGCATTATAAATGTGACTATAGTGTAATTGTATGACAGCGAGTTTATTTGATTTCTGTCGTACAAATTTCACATATATTATGTACCTATATTAATAGTATCTTATGTAAAATGAGTTAGATCTTTGTGTACAAGTAAAATCTACGGAGTTTATAGCTGTGACAAAATCTCACGGAAACTTCAGTCAAGGAGTCCGCCATTTTGTTGGAATGCCAAAATCAACACAAGAGATTACGTAATGCCTGACTATGCCAGAAATAATTAAAAAAAAAGAGGATTGATTGTTAATATAGTAAAAAGAATAATATCATTACATAGTATAAAACGAAGTCCTCTGCCGCGTCTGTCTGTCTGTCTGTTCGCGACAAACTCAAAAACTAGTGAACGGATTTTCACGCGGTTTTCACCAATAGATAGAGTGATTCATGGGGAAAATTTTGGTATTCTATTTAATTTATTAGGTAGTTTATTTAATTATCCGGCTAGGACAACGTCCGCTGGGACCGCTAGTAATATATAAAATGAAGTATAAGTATCCATGAAAAGACTATCTGTTTGAAGTGAAATTGTCTGTAATAATACATTTTTATCGCGTAAGTTACAAAATTAAGAACATACTACAAAGAATTTGGAAGTTTTTTCGACTTTATTAAATGAAATTTTTGGATACACCATTTTTGCGGGTGAAAAAGAATGAAACACGGATAACGAAAGTTACAAAAGTTTATGCAACAAAATGTTGTTTAACGTTATATGGAGAAAACGAAACAGAATGAAAAACATTTTGTTGTTGGAACACATCACGCTTACAAAGTAAATAAAAGCATATACGAGTGAATACGTTTAATTAAAAATATTCAACAACAACAGCTCAATTGTAGCTACATGCTTATTATAAAGGTTACTTTACATTCCGTCTGGAAATATTTAATACTAGCTTCTGCCCACGACTTTTAATGGATTTGGAAAAAAAGAAAAGTGGGGGTTGGGGGGGTAATTACCGGGGGGGGGCGGCCGACAAACCACCCCCCCGGAAAACAGCCGACCCGAGCCGGCCCAACGGGGCCCCCCCCCCCCCGCCCGGCTAACAAATCCCCCATTTTCCAAACCCCCTCACAACCGGGAAACCCACCCCCCCCCCAGTATCTTGGCCCCCCCCGCACCACAAAGATCCGGAAACAAAAAAAAAAAAAAAAAAAAAAAAAAAAAAAAAAAAAAGTCAGCATGCAGCGAAAGCTCTCAAAAGGAAAGAAAACGATTTTGAGACATTATTTATTGGTGCTCCGCTCCTAGTGATCGTAGCGTGATATATAGCCTTCCTCGATAAATGAGTTATCTAACACTGAAAGAATTTCAAATCGGACCAGTAGTTCCTGAGATTAGCGCGTTCAACCAATCAAACAGATCCTCCAGCTTTATAATTAGTATAGATACAACAACAATAAATAATTATTGTATATAAAAGGATTTCAAAACAAAAAAAAAAACAGTCCTTCGTTACGGATAACCTAAAACGAATACAATCTTATCATTCATCAAAAGAGAATTCATTGAACTCTGAAGAAAACGACAAATAATGATAAAGTCAAACAGACTTGGTATTATCGAAACTGTCTTGATTTAACCTCTGTTCAGTTTTTTTCTTATCCGAGCTAGACAAAGCACTGCACTGTATCGGATACAGTTACAGTAAGGTGTATTTGTCATCAGTGACAAAGACAGTGCAATAAAAAAAAGTTGAGGAGAGTCATCAGGACTGCCGACAGAAGTGAGAATCAGAACAATGCATTAACTGTGTACTTTTTTGATTAAATCAATTACAATCTGAATTATTCAAATTTCATAATTTTTAAATTAAAATTATTAACGTTAGTATGGTTTTCACTTCTATTGGTACTCGGAGGAGAAATGATATATATTTTATACAGTTTATTAATTCATCAAAAATATGATAGACTACACAAGCTCGATACAAAATATCAATATTACAAGTACACAGGCCGCCATACTACGCGTCGCTAGTCTAAAGCAATCGCAATACGTCACGAGCATTTCGACGTCATCGGTGACGTGAACTCATAAGATTTTACTCATCCGTATATTCAAACACGCAAATGGTACAGTCTATTATATACAATGTCTGGCACATGTGCAATACGCTGCGGGCATGTCGAGGTGATAGGTGAGGTGAATCCGTAAGGTTTTCCCAACCAAATAAATTTTACCTACAAAATTACTCAACGCGGCTAAAGTAGTTTTCACTTCAAAAATTACGGCGAGCGCTGAAAAATTGAGCCACCGTAGTCACGCCTTGCACTGGTTCTCTTCTTACCATTCTACACTTAAACCACGTCTCTTCCTGGCTATAAGCTCCTTCATACCGTCATTAACTCTTTATTAAAAACAAATTAATCAATACACATTTTTATTTATAACTAGCTTCTCCCCGCGACTTCGTCCGCGTGGAATAGTTACTTTGGGCTAACGCTAACACGCAGCGGAAGGTCTCAAAGAAATAAAAAACGATTTTGAAACATTCTTCATTGGTGCTCCGCTTCTATTGACCGTAGTGTGATGATATATAGCCTTCGAGAAACGAGCTACCTAACACCGAAAGATTTTTTCAAAGGGGACCAGTAGCTCCAGAGATTATTGCGTTCAAACGAACAAACAAACTCTTCAGCTTTATAATATTAGTACAGATTTATGAAATAAGTAAGCTCTGTTCTTTAATAAATTCTACCTATTCTGCAAACGTTCACAGAATACGGTGACAAAAAAATCATTTCGCAAACGTCGTCTTTTATAGTTTTCTCAACATTTTCACTGGGACGTGAGGTGAAAATGTATGGAAATTACACATAAAACCATCTCCACAAAAAGGCTAACGAACCGCTCTTTATGATTTGATTATGTAGATCTAGATGTTTCAGCAAACATTTCATCAGGATCTCACGAAATTTGTTTATAACGTTGCCGCGGGACTAAATGCCAGATAACAATATTATTCATAGAAGCAATTTGAAAATAAAAACTCCACATGACGTATGCAAGATAATGAGTTTTTTGTGAAGGAAAACTGTTTTATTATTTTATAATAATACCATGTCTCTGTAGAGATAGTCAGAAAGGATGGTGATGGTATTTTGTTTAGAATAATAAGTTTCTAACCTTTTGATTTATTTAAATTCATTGGCTTATCTTCAACTATAGGAAGCCTGGTCCACGAAAAGCTATGATCCAATGTTATGTTGGATCATTTTGGGTTTAGGCATGAACCTCATACTGTCTTTCGTGCATAGCTATGTTATCTGAGAACTTTATGCTTTCTAACACTATTTTTCTTTTTCTATTTAGTTTTTCTATTGCATACGAATATGTTGGTCTCAGTTAGTCTCAATATCTGCTCCAACACACACCTCGTGGTTTATTTTGCAATCCTTTCAATCGTGTTTCCGAATTTAAATAGATTTATCTTAATATATTAGTCACAAAATAATCAAGGACTATAAAAATATCCAAAAGTTAGGGTTATTTTCCACAGGCTGTAATTCCGCAGCAAATAGCCGTAGTACATTTAAAAAAAAAGCGAATTGTAGCTTCAAGTGTCAAGTTTTTGGATTCGATTATGAAACGATTTTCAGTTCTATTGGTTTCAGAGGAATTCTTAGAAAAACATCGAACAAAAAATTCTCATCTTAAAAACGGTCCACGGGCTTGAATACTTTTTCTCGATAACTTAACCATAAGGCTTGGTAAGGAAATTGAATCCCCTTAATTTAAGCCGCTCACTAGGTCTGTACGATTTGGCACAGAGTTATCATGGAATGCAGCAAAAAAGTTTAGATTTTGACAATCAATAACTCGGGAAATGATCCTCGTAAAACAGACCCGGGGTACGACCAGTCTGCAGCTGGTAGTACCCACCAGATACGAACCTTTCCAAATTCTTAATTATCATAAAATATTGTGTTTAAAATATTCTGATTTCATATTTTCAGTGAATAATTTCATCATTTAGACGATAAAAGCTACCCAAAGCGATGATAATAGCACTCAGAAATAGCTCTTAAAAGTAATTCAAGTTAGCCGTTTTATGATAACTTATTTCAGACAAAAAGGGTTGGTTCCTTTTTAATCTAAATATTAAATAAGTTAATTAGGGCTGTCAGTAGCTTATTGACTGATAATAATTTATTACAGAAAAAGTAAAAAAAAAACGGTGAAATAATGTTTGTTCATTTTTTCAAAACAAAATATTCATGCATTTTCCTTATTGCGAAAGTGTCGTATGGATAAGCAGTATATTTATAAAAGTCTACACATCCACCCAAATTTAGTATCTGTATTATTTTTTTGCATAGTGTATATTGGTTCAATAACGTGTATTACGCAGAGTCATAATAAAGTAAACTAGTGGGCGCCCAGTGGTCGACATTCGACCATAGTTCATTGAATTTCTAAAGTTTGAACTTTATTAGGATTATTTTATCAATGGTATCGACTTCAAATATATAATTAGGTAGTTCAAATATCAATAAATTGTACAAAATTAATGTAGGCTATTGATAAGTTTATTGTATTGTATTGTTGTAGTTATATTCAGCATGTTATAGTTGTATGTTACTAGGCGATGTAGTCGCGCAGGCGACTAAGACTTAATTAAAAAAAATATATATCAATATTTTTTATTTAATTCGGTTAATTTAATAATTAAGTTATTTTTGCTATTTAGTGCCTTATTAGTTTTTCACATCGAAGGAGGTTTATTTATTTATGTAAAAAAAATTATTTCCCCATTTTTAGTGTTCATAAATATATCTGGTTTGTAATGGGTATAATAAATCGGTTCCAATTTCACGAAAATACGTAGAGACGAAGTGGGTGAAAATCAAATAAACGATATTTCACCCCCTTAGGGGTTGAATATTTTAAAAATCGGTTCATAATTTGCGTAGATATCGATTAACATACATAAAAAAAATACATAGAACGAACATAGTAACCTCCTCCTTTTTCGAAGTCGGTTAAAAAATACATACAGTCGAGCATAGCAACCTCCTTCGCAACCTTTTTTGAAGTCCGTTATTGACGGATGTCAAATTCTCTTTTTTATTTACATGTGTGTATATGTTGTGTAAAATTGAAGCAGTAGTGTGAGTAATGCATATTTTAATTAATTTAATGTACTTCTAATGCATTTTATATAAAATAAATAGCTTTCTGCACTTCTCCTCCATATAAACTTTAACTATGCCAAATTTCACGTTTATCCATTCACGCAATTCTTTTAAAAAGGGATACAAAGATTTGGCTTCACGTATTAATATATATGATAGTTTTTCACATCGAAGGAGGTTTATTTTTTTTTGTAAAAAAAATTATTTCCCCATTTTTAGTGTTCATAAATATATCTGGTTTGTAATGGGTATAATAAATCGGTTCCAATTTTACGAAAATACGTAGAGACGAAGTGGGTGAAAATCAAATAAACGATATTTCACCTCCTTAGGGGTTGAATATTTTAAAAATCGGTTCATAATTTGCGGAGATATCGATTAACATACCTAAAAAAAAAATACATACAACGAACGTAGTAACCTCCTCCTTTTTCGAAGTCGGTTAAAAAATACATACGGTCGAGCATATAGCAACCTCCTTCGCAACCTTTTTTGAAGTCCGTTATTGACGGATCTCAAATTGTCTTTTTTATTTACATGTGTGTATATGTTGTGTAAAATTGAAGCAGTAGTGTGAGTAATGCATATTTTAATTAATTTAATGTACTTCTAATGCATTTTATATAAAATAAATAGCTTTCTGCACTTCTCCTCCATATAAACTTTAACTATGCCAAATTTCACGTTCATCCATTCACGCAATTCTTTTAAAAAAGGATACAAAGATTTGGCTTCACGTATTAATATATATGATGATACTTATAATACGGTTGGCAACCCTAAAGTTAACTTAGAATAAATGTGATGCCTAAGTTTTGTCTGCAACTAAATATTACTCATGACTTCGTTTGTCTTTTATCGCAGTTGATAGACAATATACTGAAAAATACACAACGATATCGTATGGAAAATTTGTTATAAATAAGAACGTAATATATAAGTGTCCTCAGTTATATTTGGTGTAGGTGGTAGAGCCACGCTGAAGCTATTACTGGTTTCAGCATGAATGTGTCGGCACGCCCGGGGTACTACTGACACACAGAAAACCGACGTGAAGTAACAGTGCTTGCATTGTTGCGTTCCGTTCGGTCCGTGAGAGCGCCGGAGGCCCACTTCCCTTTTAAGGTTAAGCTTTAGCGCGTTACCATCTTCAGCCCCATTATCACTTAACTTCAGATGATATTGTGATCAAACTTTAAAACGTATAAAAAATCATGAATATATATAAAAAAAACTAGCTGTTCCCGCGACTCTGTCCGCGTGGAACCTAATGTAAAAAAACAGTGACGTAATTAAATCCATTTACTTATCTACTTTTCTCTCGTACTTAAGTTGCGTCGTCATTAAAATTACAATAACTTATAGATCGATTTTAATAAAAGCAAGACTATATGTTACTCGAGGATTGCTTTATGATTTGCTTGGTGAGGTTTTACCGTAAACGCAGTACCTTAGCAGTAATGCATGTTCATACAAACAGGTATTTGTAAAATGATTCAAATGTATTTTATTACTGATTCGAAGACATCTACAACATTTTTTTTAAATATGTAAAAAGTAAATTTTTAAATATGTAAAATATGTAAAAAGTACAGACACGTTACATTTAAATTCTTATTACTTATATGTATAAATACCATACAGGTGGTATGGATCTGTTTCTTTAACTGGATAAATTTTTGAAACAAAATAATACATTCAGAAAAAAAAGAAGCCCAGCAATCCTATCCTAACTAACATAATAAATCGAAAGTAAGTTTATTTGTTACGTATTCACACCTTAATTACTCAACCGATCATCTTGTAATTTTGCATACGGTTTGTGAAGGTTACATGTGGTACCTACATACAATTCCGAAAAAATGTAGGTTTCCTGAGAGAGGTCAAATCTACATTTGACTACATACATAAAGGCCACGGACAAAACCTATTATTCAAATTAAAGGATCTTTAAGAAAATAATAGAACACTGACGCTGAGACACTATTTTAACGCCAGAAGCTTTATCATCACATCTTAAGGCCTAGTTGAATATTTAACGCAGTTGCTGTTTTGGCGCTTAACTTAATACATTTATGGTTTCAATTTCAGTTACGGTAATACATTTTGCTTAAAAGACTTTATATTTAGACATTGTTAAATTATGTATGTACTCTTAAAGGAGTCACGAGATTAGGATACCTAGTAAATTGTCTTTTAGAAAGAATCGGCTTTTTTACTGAATTTTTTATTGGATTGGATTCCGTTCCTAAAACATTTATGTTTTACTTTGTCATTGGTTATTTTATTGAATTACGCGGATCATAGGTAGAAGTTTGAGATCATTCAGTCCTGGATACAAAATCAATGGGGTTAGGTATACTCCATTGACTTTACCGAATTAAAGTTATATGGTCTATAGCTCAGATCAAATGTGTGCAGATCGACACGAGTGTAATATTTATCGATATAGCTCGATATCTCGGTAGTAATTGCCAGGTTTATGAGAAACATATTATCGACAACAACAACAAAACATGATCACTATGATAAAAGTAAAGATACAACACTTACGAATATCATTATTGAGATTGTGACTTTGTTTGTTTGTTACGTTTTAACACTTAGAATACTTAACCAATCATCTTGAATTTTTTTAGGAATATTGTCATAAATACAGACAAGACCATAGGGTATATTTCATAGAGAAAAAGATACTGCTCGCGAGGTTTAGGTCAAATCAAAATTAATGCGAGCGAAACTGCGACCAAAAGCTAGTATACGATAACATCGATATATGAAAATAGCTAATATAGAAAAATATGTTTAACTTTTAAGGAATTCTACATAAACTGAAGATGTGTACTAAAATTGTAAACACGCCAAACTTAGAGAGGAACTAGCTTTCAAGTAGAGCTGCCGGAGCACACCAACAGGTGTTCGAAGAGAGATGAGAGAGATTCTTACAACTTGAAGGTGGTAGTTAGCCAGGTGGACTTAGAAAAAGAACTAACTATGCTCTTGATTCATTATGTTGTTTTCCTTAACCAAAAGCTCCAACTCATTGGTAAGGGTTGGTACGATAACATTTGAACTACTAAAAATAATATGGTCGATAGACGAGTCACGAAAATGTATATATCGTTTAATATATTATTTTTTATTTCCATCCCTAGTTATGACAGTGTAATACAACCCGTGCAGTAAACATTTTACGTAAACATTAAAAATATATTAAGATTAGTACCATTCAATTTTTTATGCATCTATTATAATTAAATATGGAAATAATTATGAAATGTTCACCTTAAGTAAGTAGAGTTTTACTTTTGCAAGATTATAATAGCAAAATTTGCTATAAATTCTTTCAAATATCAGGTAATTTTATGGAAAAAATTGTGTTTATATAAGTATTGCTAGCTTCATTGATGTGGGAATCGAAAATAACTGAAATTCTCAAACTAAATAATGAGGGTCTTTTTGGATGGCTGAACAGCACACCATATGTTCTAAAAGGTAACATGTGGGTAGTAACGTTCCTTGGTGTCAATTCTATGAACCTTTAAAAACACTATTATTTTTACCAGGTTTTTTTTTATAATTTAATGTAAAGTCGCACATTTTTAATGATTTAATTTTGAATTTTATAAATTCATCGAAGTTCCATTTTTAAACTTGACACAGAAACGAAACAGGGATTATAGAATTTGCTTGAATGCGGATATAAGATCATAAATTCAGAGGAAATTACTAAAAATAAAAAAAAAAACGGAAATAAATAATTAATTAAACACAAAAGATTAGTACTTACACTGTTATTTGTTTAAAATAAAAGTTCGACGTCCGTTCACTTGAAGCGTTTTTTCCGACATATACGTCAATATCTCTTATCAACTCATTGTATTTAAAAGGTAATGTTACAACTCCCAACGTTTCAAAATTTTCCCACGTATAACCAAGTAATCCCTTTTTCTTGTGAATATGTAAAAATGTTTCATTACGTTCTTTGTGATTGTGAACATTTTTAAAAAGACAGCTGAACGGGTATTGTTTATTTTCATAGAATAAAAGTTATAACATATGTGTACTGAGTTAGTTATTTATTCTTAAAATCTGATTGATAATTAAAACAAATCACCAATTCAATGTTTGTCACAGTCCATCGTTTTGCCGGGGAAGGAACCCGGGACTTCTCCAGTATACTATTCTTATATAGTGCCCGGCACAATGTGTAGGGGCTTGCGGTCTTAGTGTAAATCTTTAAGAGGCTCCTTACTTTGCTTACATCCATTGCCCACACTCCTCTCCCTGACTTATCTAATTTGGCAAGAACCCTACTAACGCCGCCTTATATATTGTCTCTAAACTTATATCGGCGTTCTATAAAACAAAACCTAATCTTCACCGTCAAGCAAATTTGAAAATATCTTTTTTTTCCTGTCAAAATTAAACATCGAAGTTCCATTATTACATAAAGTTAAAAACTCAAAATGATGGTTTGTTTGAAATTATGGTCACAGTTACTTACCACATTATTATTAAATAGCTGTGCTCGCGACTTCGTCTACGTGGAATCTTACGTAAAAACAGTGACTAATAAAGCCATCTGAATGTATTAAATGCATTTATTTATCTACGTTTCTCTCTTACTTAATTCGCGTCGTCATTAAAATTACAATAACTATTGATAGAGCGAACCGATTTTAATGAAACAAAGACTAAATGTTACTCAAGATATGCTTTATGGCTTTCTTAAAAAGGTTTTACCGTGAATACAGTACTTAAGCAGTAATACGTGTCCAAACAAACAAACAGACAGACATTTCCAAAAATGATTTAAGTGTATTTTATTTCTTATTCCTAGACACCTGCAACAACCTAAAAAGTACAGACAAGTTAGATTTACATTATTATTATGTGTATAGACAGGTTTTAAAAAATATATTCTCGCGTTATTTATGCTTTCATAGGATTCTAGCAATCGTCCGCGTCAAATTACAATATAAAACTTAACAACAGTAAAATAAAACCTACCATATCTTAATGGCGAGTTGCAGTGAAATGCATACCGTAATAACTTCGTTCAAGAGGAAACACTAAAATATAATAATTTTTATGATGATTGGTCAACGGTATCGAAGTTTATCTAATATATGTAAACCAACATCCGCTTTTAACTCGATGTTGTTGTAAAAATACTTTGTTTTTGTTTTATCAACATGACATTAAATTACCAAAAACCACTACAAGACAACTGTAATAAAGTCAGTTTTGTCGCAAACGAACATTTGACCGGCAACATTTTTGTTTTACCAAAAACCTGTATAAGGTTTTCTATACTAATATTATAAAGAGGTAAAGTTTGTGGGGTTGTAGGGGATAATAACTGGATCTACTAAACTGCTTTTGAAAATTAATTTTCCAATAGAAAACCACGTTACTTATGCGTGTCATAGGCTATAGCCTATGATGATGATGATATATAATATATATATTAACCCGAAAAATGAAGACTTTTTGAGGTAGTCGGATTTACAAAGTCGGAGAAAAAACGGTCGAACGAAAACGTTTCTTACGGACGCTGCCTTAACGATGAGAAATATATGTTTGAGCTCTAGAGAAATGTTGTAGAACTTGATAATGCCTACAAAAAAGTCATCGACAACACATGTCTAACTTTTATATTTAAGTCACAAAAAGTAGGTTTTTATATTAAAAAAATAATATAAATCGTTATGTTTATTGTTCATATTATCAACAACAATTAAAAATTCTTATCAATATGTAATAATATAATAACTTAGCCACAGCAACGCGTGGCCGGGTCAGCTAGTTGATGTTATTTGTTATACCTGTAGTCTAAGTTAGATGATCCTTAGCTATCTATATCTAGAAGGCGCTCTTGTCGGTGTCTAAAATGTTCCCAGCAGATATTTTGAATTTATTTTTTTGGAATTGGACTTCAGAACGCTTGCACTTATTTGGCTAACTTTTTTTTATTGCGTTTGTAATTATCAGGACAAGGTTTGTATGAAAAATGTTTCAAAAATCGTACTGAAAACTGAAAGATTTGGGTTAGAATAAATCCATGTAAAAAGTGAGTAAGTGAGATGCTATACGTTTTTAAAAACGTTGACAGAACTCACAGATTGACGTCAAGTTGTTCAGTTACAATTTTATTTCGTTATATTTTCGTATTGCAGAGGGAAGACTTTGTCTGAATCTTTTGAAGTTATACTTCTTTTGGTGTGTTAGGGAAAAATGATGGGAGTAAATTTTTACGATGCGCGCGGACACCGTCACGAGAAACCGACACCCTAAAGTTAGCTATAGTCAACATTTTGTTTCTTTGTATTTCTTGTTTGTATTTCTTTGTATTAAAACTTTCAATGTATTAAATACCTTTTTTCTTTTGTTAGTGTCGTTTCTTCTACAAACGTAGAATAAGGCGAAAGATAAAAGTTTTTGAAAAGATTTTTATCTTGTTACGCCAAAGAAGTATAACTTCTAACGCGTGTACATAAGTACACACACACGTTTTTTTCATTAGTACTCCTGTTCGAAGCCGGTGCGAGTAGCTAGCATATATGTACAAAGATGGATGTAGTATTTATATAATGAGATTTATATACTCCAGTACCGTTTGATGGATCACTGTGTAAATTGGTATACATAAGTGTTTTTTCTTGGAGGTTTTTATGCTACCCATTTTAATATAACTCGACACTACATAGCGCTAAGCTATATTGCATTATTATTGATTTATATGTTGCAATTTAACTTGGACGGAGTTACATGCGTTTGTAATAAATAAAACAATAACATCCCTATTTTTTTTATTTATTTAAATTTACTTGATTTTTGTTATATATGTGTACGTATGCATGTAAGTAATTATGTATATTTATGATATATATGTATTTATCTATACTAATATATAAAGCTTTTAGTTTTAAAGTTTGTTTGTTTGTTTGGTTAAACGCTATGATCTCAGGAACTACCAGTCCGATTTGAGAAAATCCTTCGGTTTTAGATAGCTCATTTATCGAGGAAGGCTTTAGGCTATATGTAATTACGCTAAGACTAATAGAAACAGAGCACCCATGAAAAATGTTTCAAAATCGGGGACTTTTTCCTTTCGAGAGATTTCGTTAGCGTTAGTATTATATACGTTGCCATGGTAACGTGGTAAGTTTCTATCGCAAACATTTTCAAAGTTTATTTTGTTTTCCTATTCAATATTCCTATTAAAGTTTATACTACTTTTATTTCCAATTTTTTATTTGTTCTCTATTACGTATTATCAAAAAAAAAATTTGTGTATGTACAATTAAAATAACAACTTTTTGATGAACGGATATGGTTACAAATGACCAAAAAAAATTTTTTTTATACTTTGTCTATATTTTTAGAATATTATATTTTGTCTGTTTGTTTGTGTGTTCCGGGTAATCTCCAAAATGGCTGGACATATTTTAACGGGAATTTTACTTTTTACTGCCAGATAGCCGAAATTATAGCGGTTGACATATTCTATTTTATTTGTCCGCGGCTTCGTCCGCATTGCTATTTCCAAAATGGTTGGACCAATTTTCACGGGATATTCACTGGTAGATTGCAGACCTCATAAAAAGTAATTTAGGGTTTTTTCTGCCATAATGGAATATCCGAAATGCTTGAATTAATTTTCACGGGACTTTCACTGGCAGACAACTAACTAATGAGCTATTTTATTTTAAGATAGTGGGCTCGGCAGACGTTGTCCCGCCCTGATAATAAAAAGAAAACCTTGACAAATTATACCTAAACCTTCCCCGTGAACCGTTCTACCTACTGGTGAAAACAGCATGAAAATCCGTTCTGTAGTTTTTGACTTTATCGCGAACAGATAAACAGACAGATCAGAGGACTTTGTTTTACACTATGTAGTGATGAACTGTTACGTATGCATTCTTTCGTGTGAAATTGATCAAAAATAATTTGTTTAATGTAAACAAGCGTGTGAGACGTGCGCTGTACTGGACTCCAAGAATAAATGTATGTAATTTGAATTATATTATCATTTTGGTCCATTTGGCGGCAATTTTGTTTTATTTACCGCGTTTGCATCTACATAACTCAGTGATTATAGCAACGTATAATAATAACACAATTATATTGACAATATGGGCATGTTTTGTCTATATAATAAACAATTTAACACATATTGTTCGATAATGTATAGTTTAAAATTTTCATTACTTTCTTATATAGTGTTAGTGAGCACCGATGGTGGTATATAGTGGTTAAAGTTCCAGGTATGTTGCTGATGATAAATCCCTTCCCATTCGATATACTATTCGTATTCACATATTAAATGTACACGTAACATAATACAGTAGATGGCATGCGTGTCGTAGTTACAAATGTTTTTGAAAAAGCATTTCTGTAATGTACACACCTACTTACAATTTTACATTTCTTTAATTCATTTTAAAAAACGCGTGCGGAGCCGCGGGGGACAGCTAGTTGTATTATAATATTGTATACATGTATATATTTATTTATCCATTTTCTTTTGTTTTGTTTATATAAGCACTACCTACAAAGTTTTATGATTAACATCAATACTGCTGGTTAGCTGGAAGAAAATGCCTCATGACATTAAGCTCGCCAGTGTACAAATCAAAAGTGCAATAAAGAATTCTTTCATTCAATTTTTTTGAATATATGAGATGGTTACATATTTAAACATTGTAACTTACTGGTATATAATAATTACTGATATAGCATTAGTAAGAATGTCGTCAAAAAATCGAATCGAACAATATGTTCTCGACTCACGAATCCAAGAACAATTTCTCTAATATACGTTAATTAACGTTGACTCCAGTTTTTGTTTAACATTACGTTAAATGAATTTTAAGCGCCGTCCATTATTTTACACACTCAAACAGTTCTTTGTATTAATGCAATTAACTTTTATTAGGGCACTAATAGTTGCTCGCTTTTTTCGTTGGCATAAATTATAAAAGTAAAAGATAGTATCCTACGTTATACTCCACTATACAACTTCTATGGCTAATTATATTAGGATTCGTGCAATCGATTTAATGTGATAGAAGGACAACCTTAATAATATTAAAAATGCGAATGTGTGTTGGTTGGGTTTTTGGTTATGCATTCACGCCTTATATACTGAGCCGATCTTAATGAAATTCTGCATACACATTGTCACGGTTGCACAAAAAGACATAGGGTATCTTTCATCGAGAAAAAAAAATGTAGTATTCCCGTGGGATAGATTAAACCTATATTGACGGGAGTAAAACTGCGAGCAAAAGTTAGTACCTTACAATATTATTAGCAGTTCCTTACCGTTTCAATCGTTTTAAATTTTTCACGTCCTCGGATCACGATACTCCGCTACGCGCCACTCTGATCGTCTACATTTCGTAAGCTGATTGCTCTGCTCCTAACTGTATCGTGATGCTAGATGTTTAACCCATGATGTGTTTTTAAATATCCATTTTTATCAAAGTATAATGTCAAATTACATCTTTATACTTATGCTGCCAACAGTCTGTTGACCAGTGCATCAAAAGATCTACATCTATACTAATATTATAAAGAGGTAAAGTTTGTGAGTTTGTGGCGTTGTGACGTTGTAGGGGGTAATCTCAGGAACTACTAAATCGATTTTGAAAATTCTTTTACCAATAGAAAGCCACGTTATTTGTGAATCTCATAGGCTATATATCATCACGCTAAGGCCAATAGGAACGGAGCAACAATGGAAAATGTTTTAAAATCGGGGCTTTTTTTCCTTTTGAGAGCTTCCGCTGAGTCTTAGCCCAAAATAACTCTGCCACGTGTACGAAGTCGCGGGCAGAAGCTATTAACTAATTTTTTATACTAATATTATAAAGAAGTAAAGTTTGTGAGGTTGTAGGGGGTAATATCTGAGGAGTCGGAGAAAAAATGGTCGAACGAAAACGTTTCTTACGAACGCTGCCTTAACTTTGAGAGATATATGATTGAGTTCTAGAGAAAAGTTGTAGCTTCATAATGCCTATTACCGCCCAACGAAGTGGGCACGGGTCGGCTAGTTTGTTTATATAAAGCTTAAACCCTTTATGGATTTGGACAATTCAAGGGTTAATATATGCGATAGATTATTCTGAATCTTTTATTGGAGTAATCTTTATATTTTTGGGAAGGTTTTGGTATATAAATATATTTGTAATATCACTTATTTTTGTTAATTTTTAATATAACACTAGCTAACTCAATATTCGGCGACAATTATTTCAAAGGCCATATGTAACTAAGCGTCTAGTCCCTTTAGTTCGTAATTATAAATTCAATAACCCAAAGCATTGTCCGTTAGTTGACCCGAAATCCGTCTGGTTCAGAGAAAGTGGTTCATTTCGCTACATATTCGATCGCCCTTTGTAATTCAGAATGAGTGCATCGTACGATCGTTAAAGGAGACTCACACAGTGACTGTTTAACTGCGCTGCGAGATATCAAAGTCATTTGATACATTGTGTGTAAACTTTAAGCACGGCGATAACGCTCCGTTAACTTTATGAAAGCTATCACTTGTTAGAGTCAAGAATGGTAAAGTCGGTGTGAACCTAAGTAACGAATTCCCTCTTCAGGTATGACAGCGTCACCGTAACCTACATTTAGAGCAGTATTTTTAGTTTTAAAGATATCACTATGAGTTTGTATAAAATCTATGTAAATAAAATAACAGAGGTTTACTGTTTGTACGCGCATCACTCAATAACTACTGTATTGATTTTGGTCAATTTTTTTCAATATCATTTCTTAGATACATGGTCCTTACCTAAAAAACATACCGCGATATGTTTCTTTTAATATAAAAAGTTATTAAAGTTTCAAGAAGTTACGGTTGTTGTAAGCGTTACACATTACGCGTGTAGAATTAAGACAACCGATGTGTTGCTGTTTTTTCTCTATACCTAAATATATATTCTTAAGTTAGACGATGTCTCGGGTAGAAGCTAGTATAATATAAAACCATTTCTATGATTAAGCGGGTACAATAAGAGTTAAAACGTTCAAGTAAGCTAAAGGGATCCTTCGTTTATAATCAAAATAATGTTTCAGGCGAGCACGATCTTTTTGTCGTTTGAATCGTCCCTGGATGATTTTTAATTCTTAGGTAATTAAAAGGCAAATTTAAATTTTTGTTTGTTCAACTTAGACGGCCCTAAGAAGACGCTTATGAACGTCAAAACTACCACCGGTTCGGCAAACAACCCAGTCATCGAGAAGAACCGGCAAGAAACTCGATCGGGTTTATCTTTTTACCATACATATATTTTAGATAAATTAATCTTATAATCATTTTTTCTGGAGACACAGAGAGAGGTATCAATTCCAGATATCACCATCGTTCACATATTGATCCAACCTATAATACCCATTTTACACTAAAACCCGCTTGACATCGCGCTGAAATATACAGTCAGGAAAATTGGTGATATGCTTTGGAAATTTATTGTAAAACTACTATCTAAAACTATTATCTAAAAAACTGTTATTGGTCTTCTGAGTCTGAAACAACGGACGACCAGTGTGTCACAATTTCTAGTGTTAAAATCATGACTGCTTTTTACGAACTTCAGCTTTTCAAAGTTTTCGATACTTTGGTAATTTAATGGTAATAGGAAAGTCTTGGTTTTTTTACTCAAAAAGTTTGTCAAACTCGTTAGCCTTGCCAAGCTGAAAATGAAATATTCAGAGTTGCGTTCTCTATTACGAGAGATATCTCAGGATTGAAGTATGAAGCGCACTCGTGTTCGGTACGCCTCCGACCAGTTCGTCAGAGAGTGCCAGAATTTTCAACCCCTCAGATCGCAAGTCACACCCGCCGGGACGGGGGGATAAAGAGCAAAAGCAGTACCTCCTCCCCGGCCAAAAGGTGTATGAAGAACACCATGGGGTTTTTAGTCAGTAAGAATTTGACATATCTACCTCTGCTGCCCGGTGTTGAGGTGGCGATCCTATGCAAAATTTTCCTCATGTTAAAAAAAGGTGGTATCTCAGGAAGTAAAAGAATCTTTTGTTTAGTTTCGTGACAATCACTTTATTATACAGGGATGATAAATCTGCCCGCGGTTACAACAATACGCACGCCCCTACAATTTTCTTAGAATATAAACCGATGTTTATAATTCTAAAGTGATCCTAATATAGTATAAGGAATTCGCTAACGAACGTTTGAATGTAGTTAGCATGCACACCGCGATTCAGCCACCAGACGCGACGTTTTACGCTGGCAAAATTTCAATTTCATACCGAGTGATTAACAGGCGACACTACAATATCGCAATTAAGTGTAAATTAATAATTACACGTTATTTATTTTGGTATTTAATTACCAATGTCAATAAAGGAAAATTCTCTGTTTCCGTATTCTGTTTATATGTGCTTTGTTAGAAACCATACGATTTATGATTTCTCAAGTATGGAAAACTTCATTTATATTATATTTTAGCAATAATTCTTCGCTTTTATTTGTCGACTTTAAAATTGTTAACACAAAATGTAATTATATTATTATTTACTTGGGAGGTTTTATAGCATAATATTAAGGTAGCATTTTGATTTATAGATGAATAGATATTAGGTATTATTCAACTGATTTGATTATGAAAAAATGTATTTAATTTAAGATAAAACAAACCTTACTATTTCCCACAATTAACACAGATTTCCATAATTTTCCGTACTTAATTTAAGAGAGATTAATTAAATTTAAATCCAGAATAAAATCAGACAACGGTTCTCATGATAACATTTTACCTACCTAATTAATTCTTAGCGAGTATATTATTCAGTTAAAAGGTATTTTTGGCTGTATTCATTTGCAAATGGGTATTTCAATTTTAAAGTATTTAAAATGAGTTATTTAGTTTTTTTTAAACAAAATATGGAGGTTATTTAAATTGTTACTTATCTTTCCAGATTATAAAAGTATCAACTCGAATAAAATATTTAATTTCGTATTCCTTCGCATATTTTCGTGTAAATATTATTGGAATTATAAATTAACTTGTATATTTATAATCTGCCTGGTGTTAATCGTTATTGTAAAATATATGCAACTTACGTTTTAGTTTTATCTTGATATTGTTTTTAGGGCTCCAAGTTGAAAACAATCCCGGTATGTCAACGTTACCACGAACACTCATTTACTCACACAAACTCAAGTTTTTTTCGCACACATTATGTTAATTGTCTTCGCATTTGAATACATTTTGTATTACTTATCTTAGAATTACACTTTTACTCGATTAAACGACGAATAAACGTAGTTCTATCACACTAGGTACGCTATACAAAGAGCATGCGCTTGGGCAACTGTCAACTCATGTTCTAAGTTTGTACCGCTAGTTGGCGCGTATCGGTTAGAAAGAGAGAGGGGATTCATCCGTTGCGGGTGCGAGGAAGACGTGAATATTGTATAGCCTTAAAAGCTTAACCCGAACTTCTGGCCGGGATTATAATATTATGCAGGCCGTAAGTAGATATTGCGTTTCTTTTGTTTTGTTTATTTGCTGATGAATTTGGCTCGCTTCCGCTGGTCGTGTACGATTTTACTAAGAATTTCACGTCATATAGTGAAATATTGGACGCCTAATTAAAGAACTAGTTATATAATCAAATTGAATGGTGTGTACGGATAGTCATTACTAAGATTCAGGTTTACTTTTAATAACAACTATGTATCTATATTTCTTTAGATATAGATTATTATATCCAGTTGAGATTTGTATTAAATACATTATTTACATTGGATGATATTACAAATATAATTATTTCGTAAATGTAACTATAAATTACAGATCATCATCTAAGTTAAAATGTAGTGCAGTTTCATTTTTAATTACAACTGCACGTATACTTTTTAGATTCAGTTTATTATATTCAGTGGAGATCTTTATTAAATAAATTGTATACAATGCAAATGTAATTATTTTGTAAATGTAATTACAAATTATTTATTTTTTATTTCAATTATCTATCTGATATTACTAAATATTTGTAAGGGATTTCACAAAACTATTAATCCGTTTTGAAAAATTTTGTAGTTTGTGTTACATGAGCTGTTTAAAAATCGTGTGACTCTGTTAATCTTTTACATAAAATAATGAGTTATTAGCGAAGTTGTTTTGATTACTTTAGTATGAATGTATATTCAACTAAATATGTTATAAATATTGGGTCTTTAATGAATATAAAAATCATCCTTTACAGTATATATATCACTTCAGTTAATATTAGAAGATATCATTAATTTCAGCGTGATGGCGTTGAAAAATGAACATTAATCTCGTGCGAAACCGAGGAATGTGCTTAAAATAGTGATACGTAGTATACTCTTAGTATGTGTATAATAGTATAATAGTATAATAGTATTAGATAGAGGTGTACGATTTATATCGAAAAATAATATCGATATTCGGTTTCGATATATCGAACATGGGTTGTTTACGAAATAAGAAAACATCTTGTGCATTTCTACCTCCTTTTTTTCGCTGCTATAAATATATCCCTGAATGTAGTATTTATGGATAGAGGCTTTTATTTTTTCTCATTTTAGGTACCTTTTAATATCGAGTAATGAAATATGAACTCTTTTCGATATGTCGTTTCGATATGTTGTATCAAGAGAAATATCGATATTTTTTTTGGATGAACATCCCTAATGCATGATATGTCATGTCTAAATCATTTGTTCGCATTATTTTAACTCGTTCCGCGTCACCAGGACCTCTGGTTACAGTAACCTGTTTGTGAACAGTTATATCTTAGTCGGTGATTATACTGCCGTTTAAGGGCCACATCACATAGATGGCCATGCAATGTGGGTCACAGCGTGCTTGGCTCTAGAAGAAACTGTATTTTAACTTGCTGTTTATTGAAACAACTATATATATGAGTTAATTCTTAATAAGAAAATGAATAAAAAAGTCTTATCAATTGATTAGGAAAATTAAAATTAAATTAAAAAAAAGTTTGAATGAAAAGTTTTGTTGTGTGCGCGTACTAGATGTCGCTGGATTAAATTTATTTTACAAAAACAATTTGCATTTGTAAAATAATCTAAAACAACTCTAACAAAGCTATTGGTAACATTTGTAAAATAATATTACTCTGTTAAATTAGCAACCATTTTTGTTTTCATTAAAATCTATATATATACGTATATATTAAGCAAATATATAAAATAAGCAAAGAAAGAAACAGTACAGTAACTTTTCTTCTTCGTTTTTCAATAAATTTTCTTTATTTCATTAGTAGCTATAATAATGATTATACGTTATCATGTGAACAACAATTTTTGTATCCCTTAATATATTCTAATGTAGACCACTGGGTGATTACTAGTATATATATACAATATATAATTTGTCAAAATATAAATCACGGATTTTACTAAGTAAATAACTTAAAAAAAATAGTGCGTGGAGTCCCTCCGCGCGGAAAAAGTGAAACTTCGTAATGTTTTGTAGGTGGTAGAGCCACGCTGAAACTATTACTGGTTTCAGCATGAATGGGTCGGCTCTCCCGGGGTAGTACCACCCTCTCATAGAAAACCGACGTGAAGTAACAGTGCTTGTATTATTGTGTTTCGTTCGGTCAGTGAGAGCGCCGGAGACCCACCTCCCCTCCCTATCCACTTTCCCTTCCCTTCCTCCCCCCTCCCCCACACAGGCTGGCAACGCACTTGTGGCTCCCCTGGTGTTGCAAGTGTCTATGAACGGTGGTGATCACTTACATCAGGTGACCCACCTGTTCGTTTGCCTCCTACGATATAAAAAAAAAAAAAACATGTGGAAATGAAAATAGGAAGGGGTAGAAATAGATTTTTAGTGAAATCATATTGTTTCATTAAGAAAACTCTATTAACATTGCTTACAATTCACAATTGATCGCATATTTGAATTATCATTTTCGAGTAGAGAAATATCCAAATCTATAACATTTACAATGGGATTATGATAACTAAAGTAAGATACGAAATGTTTGAGTTCTATTTTTTCAATATTTCTTGCAAAAACTGCATCAAGGAATATTGGACGCTACTCTTTGCTAACGCTCGCGCTGGCCTGTAACAGGTATACTACGCGCATGCGTTCGAGTGCCACGCATTCAATCTCGCTCTGTCTCTTTCTATTCCCCTTAGCGTTAAACGTTTAATGCAACCTTGTTGGAAGTCGCATTAGAAGTTTCAATAGAATAGACCAACAGAAGTGGAGATGGACAGGCCATATGACCCGAGATCGCCAAAGTAAATGGAGCAAAATGGTCACAGACTGGTACCCCAGAGATGGCAAGCGAAACGGAGGACGTCAACTAACAAGATGGGAAGACAACTTAAAACTTACAGCTGGTCATCACTGGAAAAGGGTAACGCAAGACAAAACCCAATGGAAAATGTTAGAGGAGGCCTATGCCAAGAGGCACACTGAACTACGCGATATATTATAATAAGAAAAAAAAATATATATATATATATATATATAGTATATATATATAGTATATATATATAGTATATAGTAGTAGTATTTGGTAGGTGGTAGAGCTAAGCTGAAGGTATTACTGGTTTCAGCATGAACGGGTCGGGTCACCCGGGGTACTATCACCCGACCCCCAGAAACACCGACGTGAACTAACTGTGCTTGCATTGTTGCGTTTCGTTCGGTCAGGCAGAGTGTCGGAGGCTCGCCTCCCTTTCCCCGCAGTCCTCCTCCCTCCCCCAAAGGCTGGCAATACACTCGCAACGCCCCAAGTGTTGCAAGTGTCTATGGACGGCGATAATCACATAAAATCAGGTGACCCACCTGTTCGTATGCCGCCTATGATAAAAAGAAAATCGTAACATAAAGTATCCCTCTGATATTTAAATTGCGTCTCAGAATATACACGTAAATCACTTAAATACCAAAACAAAACAAATACTTTGTATTCTAAACAGTGACTAAAATAATAATCAAAGACTCATCTACAGTAAAATAACGGATCGTGAAAGAAGTCTCAAAAATTAAAAAGTTTTTACACGCTTGAGGAATATAATATAAAATTCCGTAAAAACGTGACTTAGATAATAGGAGAAAGCTTATTTCAGGTGGTTTTGCGAGTAGGTACAGTCAAAGAACTTTGCGAAAAATTCGCCTTTTGATATGGTAATAAGCCAGTCTTGCATACACAATATTTTCAATTGGACACACGATACGTGAACTTATATAATAAGTATTTTGTGGAGAAAACATTTCAATTATTTTCAATATACTCTCGAAAATTCAGATATGCTAATAGGTGTCGTTCTATTTATCATGCGAGGGGTATAAAAGGTATTCGATTCTACGAACCGAATTGTGATAATTCGATTTCGATAGACTGACTCGAATATTTGAACTGTTTGAATGGTTCGAATAGTCAATTATAAATTGGTATCGTGTATTATTCAATTTTAACTCTATTCGCAAAACCCCTGGTATAAAGGCTCGGATTTAGGTGGGGCAAACTGGGGCACATGTCCTGTGCGGCAGTTTCAGGGGGCGCCATAATTATAATATAGTATGAATAAAATCAAAAAACTTGTTCCCCAAAACGCTTGACATACGGATGCCTGGTTGGCTCACCGTCGACTTATAAGAAAAAGGTGCCACACAGGCCAACTTCATAAATGAACTTTTGCACTCGTATACTACACTTTTTCGTACACTAGTAATTTGTGTACTCGAAATACCGATTTGAGATTTGCCGTGCCAACAATTGACGTCTGTTTACTGAAATTGTATGAATTGTTTATTTAAGTAATTTATCTGAAACGCTGGAGACAGAGACGGCACTACTAAGTTACTGCCCCGCTTGGATGAAATTGTAGATCCGGGGCTAATAAAGGCAAGGCGTCACCGTCCGTTGAAAAGATTTACTGTGCTGCTGTACAAAGATTCTGTGGCGCATCTGCCATTTTTTTACAATATTGAATTATATATACAATCAGGAAAAAATGAACATTGAAAAGTATTTTTTGTTCACCTATCAGCTTTTATTTTTAAATTACACGTAATAAAATAACGAGTTGTATGTTCTTCGCTAAACGCGCAAGATTTTTCGACTTTTCTCAGATTTGTGTTTAAGTTAAATGCGTTCATTTACCTTACGGCGTAAGTGTTGTTACTCAATATCACTTAATAGCTATTAATATGATTAATTAATATATAGTACTAGCGGGCCCGGCAGACGTTGTCCCGCCCTGGTTATAAAAAAATCCTTGACAAATTATATACCAAAACGTTCCTCATGAATCACTTTATCCACTGCTGAAAACCGCATGAAAATCCTTTCAGTAGTTTTTGAGTTTATCACGAATAGACAGACAGACGCGGTAGGGGACTTTGTTTTATACTATGTAATGATATTAAAAAATTTCACTCAACATTATTTTTCTTTTGTGGGACTAGTCACGATAATTAATCTAGTGATACATATACTCATTTCCATGAATTTGTTTCATATAGATTTTCACGATACGTAAGGCTTGCATCCATACTTGTAAATTTAGTATATATAATATTTCCTGTTTAAGAAGACAAAAAATATCTAATTGCAAAATTACAAAAGTATAACATCGCAATACTATATTGTAAAATTCGGGGACAATAATTCCATGGCATATATACATGAAAATTATTTATCACCAAATAACAACGTCAACACATAATATTGATATTGATTGAAGAAAGACCAAAGAGATATAAACTGTTCAAACATTCTTATGTTCAGATAATAAACAACTATTTACATTTTCATAGATTCGATAGTTCATTATTAATTCAAAAATGTATTCAGTGACGCAATAATTGATTTATAAAGTACGATCACGGCCGTAGTTAGGTAGGGGGCAATGCCCTACCGTAAAAATAGCAAAAACTAAGATAAATTATTATAATTAAATTGTTTGTTCATAGCTTGAGATAAAAAAATTGTAGCGAAAGGTATCTAAACTTTTCCGAACATACCACAGTCTGTGACATTCGAGGGCAGATCAACTATGATAATTTTATTACTTCCGCCCTACCTGTAACCAATGCTGCCATACCTCAAATTCGACTCTAACTACAGCCCTGGAGACGACATATCATTTAGAGCAGATTCAAGAACCAAAAAATAATAAGTATTGCGGATGATATAAGAAGTGTGAGAGAATACAATAAGATTATATTTAAAAACTTTGTCTGTCTGTTTGTAGATGCTAATCTTAAAAAATATTCGACAATTACTAGCATAACGTATATAAATTCTACTAAAGATATAATTTATAACAGGGTTACTTTGTAAAGTATCTCATACATTTCTTGTAATTTGAAAAGTTTTCCTATCCAGTATTGAGCTTATTGAAGGAGGAAATGAAAAGTGTTACACGAGGAAACTCGTTATAACCACCGCGACATCTATATTAATAAAAATAGATGTTCGTACATATTGTTTAGATTTAAAAACTAATATCGTTTGACTGATTACCATGAAACTTATTACAACACCTAGTTTACTATTTGTCGGCAATAGTTGGCGCTGCAGTAAATCAAATTTTGTGTAGTTTAAGCGATCATCATAGAAATCACGGTACATGAAGAATATTTACGAAATATCAATTTTACTATGTATTATTGAAGATAGTATTGACTACAAATAATAACAAACGCGTTCGAAGCAGCACGTACAGTTAAATGTGATAATTCGGTTTTGTAAGAAAAAATTCTCAAGTAATATCTCTAATAATAATTGAACGCGATAATAACATTATGAAATCACAACGAGCGGTCAATGGAACGAAAATTAACGGAGAGTTAATTAATGGTTAATACGAGAGACGTCGATCAGAGAATAAATTAAACGTAAATCGATCATTGACACTTTAATGTGATCAATGCAGGCGCGACGCGCGTTAATATTTACACGGACCGGTTATATTATTTATGTTTATCAATATTAAAGGAATTTTAATTATTTACTGTGAATACTTTTAGTGGAATATTTTTGGTTTTGCGTATTTTTAATTTGATTTATATTTATTTTTATGATTTAGTATATTAAAGTATTAAAGTATATTTGTACATTAAAGCACAGCGTATAAATAAACATAATACATCGAAATTATAACATAAAAATTAATTTATCGTTGAAATATGGGAATGTATGTATGTATATAATATATATACAATATGTTTGCGATTAATAGTCTACGCAAGATTGCAACACTGGCGCGTTACCAACCCTTTAAAAGCCTTTGTATTCCTCTCTGGAAAAGCTTCAAACTATAATCCCTTGGAAAAATCTCAACAGAAATCCCATTTCACAATCGGAGCGTTCCCGGGAGGAAACTCCTCTGGAAACGGACCGTCTGTGATCAATTTCGGTTATAAGTTATGAGGGTGAATTCTTTGCCGATGACGTCTGATATCTACTCAACAACAACAGTAGCAACTATGTCATAGAGGTTTAGATATTTTTTAACCTTTCACCTGATGTTAAATAATGATGTCGGTTAAGACGTTAAACACGATAAACCTAGAGAAGTACTGGCTTAGAAGTGCAGCTGTCAGACTACAACATAAGGTATTTGACCATAGACTTTCAACTTAAACGTGGTAGCTAGCCAGATGAGATTAGAAAAAACCGTTGATTCGAACCGGCAAAAATGGTATTTAACAAATAAAAAATAAAGTACACTATATTTTTTTATTATTATTTACTTATTATATATAGATAAATTACAATTAAAACGCAGGAGTTAATTAAGGAGTCTATAATAACCCCTGAACTGTCCAAAACAGTATCGGTGTTATTACAAAAACTTAAATACGTATTGAACACTTGCTTTAATAAGGTTTCGAATTAATGCACCGCGGTCGCTGAATGTTCGCCATCTTGCTCTTTTGTCTCGCTTTGGTTACGATAGGTTAGACTTGCGAAAAAGGATAACACTAACTTGTCTCGGGCGAGCGCGGTGCATTTCATTCGAAACCTTTTTAAAGCAAGTATTTAATATGTATTTAACTTTTTTGTAAAGAGAGTGCAAGAGTTTAACCTCCATACAAACGAATGTACAATCGCTCTTATGATGCAGTGGTCAAAATACTGTTGGCAGCCTAAGTTTAAAAAAAATACCGTATTTATTACAACATTTGAGAAACTTAAACAGTAACAAATTATGTAATGTAAAATAATAATTTAAAACATTGTGTAGATATTTAAAAATATGATCCGCCATTTTGAGACGTGAGTCTTAAAAAATATTATAACACAAAGTTCTCCGCCGCGTCTGTCTGTCTATTTGGGATAACCTCAAAAACTATTGAGCGGATTTTCATGCAGTTTTCATAAATAGATAGAGTAATTTACGAGGAAGGTTTAGGTATACAATTTGTCAAGATTTTTTGTTACTTGTTTGAAATATAACGATAATTGTTGGAAGTGTCAGAAAAAGTCAATCCACCTGGGAGCTTTCGTCGAAAACGCTGCCTTATCCCTTTGAGATATAAGAAAACAATTGAAATATTAAATGACGCAGACGAAGTCGCGGGAATCATCTAGTATAATATATTTCTGCGTTAGACACCACGAGAAATATTAATAAATTTGAATCAACTTACTTTAGTAGTCATTTTCATTTGTATAAAAATTGTTTATCGATTTTGAATTATTCTAAATAATATATGATCTCATCTAAATTGTAATTCTTTCTTAAAATTCCTTTGTAAATAAGAGTGAGGATCTACATAAACATATTATGAAGATAGAACTGAAAGGACTTTATACGAGCCTTCTACATTATACATGGCAACGTATACATAATATTTATTTAGGATTGCCTTTAATAAATATACAGGCAACGTTTATTATATTATTTCCCTTTGCGTCAAATATTTTGTTGTTTACTTATTTTATTACTACCCGGTCGCCTGTTGGAATTTCCTATCAATAATATCTCAGAAATGGTCTCATTATTAACTCACTATTTATCCCACTTAGTGGATGAATTTTCTATATGTATTTCTCATTGTATAAAGAACTCCTTTGTAAAATACACTTCTAAAAGTACCTGTTTAAACTGAATTGCAAGTTTGAAAGTTTTAAGAATTTTATTGAAGTTAAAAGTTAGTACCACAAATATTAGAAAAGACGTAAGAGGTTGGTAAAGGAGCGTACTTGCGTGCCCGAGGCCCTTTGCTTACCGCAGGCCATCAAGTAGCTCGATCCAACTTTTCTTGTTCGTACCGATATTGTGTACTCTTTATTGATGAGTCCAGATTTTGTCATAAGTCAGATGATGGAGGGTCAAGGTATGGAGGCGATCCGGAGAAAGATACATTGAGTGTAATATTGTTGGAAGAGAACCTTATAGCGGAGGGTCAGTAATGGTATGGGGCGGTGTTTGGGTATTTGCATAGGAGCACGTATGGAGCTAGACATCGTAGGAAACGGGTCCCTGACTCAGGCAAGATACGTAATAGCAATTTTAGAGTAGCATTAAATGCATGATAATACTCGTCTTAATACCGCGGCGGTAGTATCGGAGTAAGTTACTGACGTCGAAGTAGTTTTGATGTGGCCAGTACGCTCGCCAGACTGATAGAATATGTTTGGAATAAACTGGGAAAACAAATTATAAAAATAAATCCAGGATCAGCTACCCTAAGGGATCCCAAAACTGTATTGGTTGAAGAATGGAATCGAAACCCAACAATTTAATAAAAAAATAGTGCGTGGAGTCCCACCGCACGGAAGAAATGAAACTTCGTAATGTGGAAATGAAAATAGGAAGGGGTGGAAATAGATTTTTAGTGAAATCATATTGTTTCTATTCTCCCTCCCCAGGAGCGTTGAACGTTTAACGCAACAGTGCTTTCATACCCCCTCCATGGTAGTGTTAAACGTTTAACGCAACCTTGTTGGTAGTCGAAATTAGAAGTTTCACTTCAAAAAATACGCCCAGAAGGATGCAGGCAGTTTTGACAGCGAGATGAAGTATGCAAATAATGATTTTGTCACCCATTATAAAAAAAAAAACAGTTTTTAGTACAATATTCAATTTTCATTATGTTAGAACAACAATCATTACAGTTAAAATACTACCTCTAATTTGCTTTTTTGAAGTGAAACTTCTTTATCGACGTAGGGAGGAATTTTAGAGCATGTAAAAACGTATGTAACGTTTTTCGGTTACGCGCCATCTTAATTTCTGTACATTTTTCCGTTACGCGCCATGTTTATTTCTAAAGGTGCGCTCACAATGATCAGATTCCGTTTTTTTTTTATTTTTTTTTTTCTGTAAAGTTGTGAATATAGTAGACCATTTTTCGAAAAATGATGTCATAAAGAAGTTTCACTTCTTACGTGTGTACACTGATACACGCACGTATTTTTTTTCGTTTAGTCTAATTTTTTATGTTCAGAAATGTTAAGTAGTTTTTTTAATTTTTTATTTTATAGGTTCTATATTTTTATATTTATTTTATACGTTTGACCACATTCTTATTTGATGTTTAATAACAATGTGATTTAAAATGGTAAACACGCTAAACCTAGAGGGAACTGTCTCTCAAGTACACCTACCGGAACATACCGACAGGTGCTTGGCGACAGATCTCCAACTTGAGGGTGGGAGCTATTCAGGCAGGCTACCAAAAGCTTATGTTGTACAAATACATCTGTTGTCATATTAATTTGCCTCTTTTTTATATTGTTACTCTAAATACATCCATGAATGTATAAATATAGGAAACACTTCAAGGTCTAGTCTTTCTATATTAGTATATTATCTATGGTGTAGTCAGTGTCTATACAGGAGCGACGGGGGAAATGTTGATCGATTTTATATAAGACTAAAGTTAAAAGGGTTGGTTTTTCGTATTGTCAATACGTTTTAGTTGGAGACTTTACTGGCTATTAGATTTATCAAACAGAACTGAACATTATATCATTACATAGTATAAAACAAAGTCCCCTACCGCGTCTGTCTGTCTGTCTGTTCGCGATAAACTCAAAAACTACCGAACGGATTTATACGGTTTTCACCAGTGAATAGGGTGATTCATGAGGAACGTTTTAGTATATAATTTGTCAAGGATTGTTTCATAATCAGGGCGGGACAACGTCTGCCGGGCCCGCTAGTAGTATATAAAAGATAATAAAATTCACTATATTACCAGAATTTCGCTGTGATATCTTAGAAACCAGGATACGACATATTATCGTAAAAACATCACCCTATGATGGCAATCAACTTCTTTGTTTTTGTAGCTTACCTTTGTAAAAAAGAATCATTTTACTATGTCAGTACCAGTAAACAGACGATTTCAAATCACACACAGATTATATGTGTCAATGATAGATATGCTCTGTGTTTGATGTTAAATGAAGGTTATGTGTTTATTGGCATGATTATATGAAAATAATCTCACAAAAACCTTCATGTCCAATTAACCAATTATATTGTTAATAATTATTACAATTACTCAGATTTTATTATATATTTTATCTTCAATCATCTAACATTTTTAATAAAAAGAATTTAAAATACTTTTTTCATAAAGATGGTCCATATAAAGCCTAATTCAACGTTAGCGTTTTTACTGTCTTATACTACAAAGAAAGAAAGATACATTTTTAAACCCCACACAATAATTAGATATACAGCTTCGACCCCTGTCAAAGCACGCTATCTTAAAGGAACCTTTAATGCTTATGAAACACGGCAAACTTATCAGTTCCCGTGTTCTACAAGTTCGTCAAGTAAGCGTATATATTAAAAACAAAGTTCAAGTGAGTACGTATTTATATTATTAGTATTTTTATTATAGTCATAACAATGGAAATTAATAAATCAGTTAGCTATATTCCTATTGGCAATATAGAGGTGTCGGTTATTTTGTTATAGTTGTATTTATTTTGGCGTCTTATGGGAAGTCGCTGAGAGTGAATTTTTACCTTTTCCGCGCGACTATGTAACACACCATGAAGTTATTTAGTAAATAATTTATTTTGTAATATCATATAAACAATATATTTTATACATACAATTACTTAATGTTAATTCAAACATTTTATATTTAATTTCGTCTTTTGACTCCGTTCAAAACTCCTTTTCAAATTTGTAAAAAAATAAAATTATATTCACTTCAAAGAAGTATAATTTTTCACGTGCGTACAAATTGTTGTACGTATATATACAATACATGTATATAAATTATTTTTTATTGTATGCACACTTATATAACACACTTACAAAATGAGATTGAACATCGATATCGACATTTCGTTGACTTATCGACTTGATTCCTTTTTTTATATCATAGGAGGCAAACGAACAGGTGGGTCACCTGATGTTAAATGAACATCATCCATAGATACTTGCGACACCAGGTGAGTCGCAAGTGCGTTGCTAGCTTGTGTTTGGGAGAGGGGGGAGTGAGGGAGGGGAGGTGGGCTTCCAGCGTCTTACTGACCGAATGATACGAAACAATCCAAGCACTGTTACTTGACGTCGGTGTTTCTGTGATAAGGGGTACTACCCCGGAGGAGTCGAACCATTCATGCTGACATCAGTAATAGCTTCACCGTGGCTCTATTCCTAAACTACTTTATTTATTACCATAATACAAACGTTAGGTAATAGAACAAAGATAAAGTGGAGGAGCAAGTGCAACTCTCCAGATGTTCCGACCACTATCTCCTGTCGTGATCTGAGATCTCTACTCGCATTTTATGTACCCTTTGTTATATATAATTAAGAGTTAAATATATTAAAGAAATGTAAAATTGTATGTAGGTGTGCACATTACAGAAGTGGTTTTTTAAAATCATTTGTAACTACGACACGCACGTCATCTACTGTAACATGTAACGTGTACATTAGATATGTGAATAACAATAGTATATCGAATGGGATGGGATTTATCATCAACAACATAACTGGAACTTCAACCTACTATATACCAAACTCAGTGCTCACTAACACTATATAAGAAAGTAATGAAAATTATAAGCTATACATTATCGAACAATATATCTTAATTCTTTTATTATATAGATATAATATGCCCGTATTGTCGATATAATTGTATTATTCTTATACGTTGCTATAATCACTGAGTTATGTAGCTGCAAACGCGGTGAATAAAACAAAATGGCCGCCAAATTGACCAAAATTATGATATAATTCAAATTACATACATTTATTCTTGCTATCCAGTACAGCGTACGTCTCACGCGCTTGTTTACAGTAAAAAAAATATTTATGATCAATTTCACACGAACGTATGCACAGGTAACAACAGTTCATTACTACATAGTGTAAAACAAAGTCCTCTGGTCTGTCTGTTTATCTGTTCGCAATAAAGTCAAAAACTACAGAACGGATTTTCACACCGGTTTCACCAGTAGGTAGAACAGTTCATGAAGAAGGTTCAGGTATAATTGGTCAAGGTTTTCTTTTTATTATTAAGGCGGGACAACGTCTGCCGAGTCCGCTAGCTTAAAATAAAATAGCTCATTAGTTAGTTATCTGCCAGTGAAAGTCCTGTGAAAATCAGTTCAAGCATTTCGGATACTCCACTGCGGCCGGAGACGAATAAAAAACCTAAATTACTTTTTATGAGGTCTGCTATCTACCAGTGAATATCCCGTGAAAATCGATCCAACCATTTTGGAAATAGCAATGCGGACGAAGCCACGGACAAATAAAATAGAATATGTCAACCGCTATAATTTCGGCTATCTGCCAGTAAAATTCCCGTTAAAATAGGTCCAGCCGTTTTGGAGATTACCAAGAACAAACAAACAAACAGACAAAATATAATAATATAAAAATATCGACCGAATTTAAAAACATTTTTTTTGTTATTTGTGGCTATTCCATTCCCCAAAAAGTTATTATCTATTTTTACATACACACACTTTATTTTTATAATACGTAAATAGATTGCAAATAAAAAATTGGAAGCAAAACTAACGTAGAATAAACTTTTTGAATAGGAACACAAAATAATCTTTGAAAATGTTTGTGATAGAAACTTACCACGTTACCATGGCAACGTATATAATACTAACGCTGACACGCAGCGAAAGCAATCAAAACGAAAAAAATGCCCGATTTTGAAACATTCTTCATTGGTGCTCCACTCCTATTGGTCTTAGCGTGATGATATATAGCCTAAAGCCTTCCTCGGTAAATGAGCTATCTAAAACCGAAAGGTTTTTTCAATTCGGAATAGTAGTTCCTGAGATTAGCGCGTTCAACCAAACAAACAAACTCTTCCGCTTTATATATTAGATAGATAGGTTGTTTGTGATTTTGTTGAATATATTTTAAAATAAATAAATAAGATTTATAGGAAACGAAAATCGCTATCTCAGAACATTATTCAACCGTAAACAGACGTGGTATAACTAACGTTTACGAGACACGCTAAGGTTTTCAACTTGCCGTTGATAAGTAGGTACGTCCATTTGTAACTTAAAAGAGAGAAGTTAGAGTGAGTTCATGTCAGTTTTATGTTTGTTTAAAGGCAACAATTTATGTGAACAGTTTGTTTCGAATTATAACATAAGTTTTAGGTTATAATATGGTTGCCAAATTGGGGGTTTTGCCGCAGTGTTTTAGGGTTAATAAATGTGTTATTTAGGAGGTCTTCTAATGTCTAGATAATGACAAAACAAGTAAGTTTTTATAAATACATTTAACAATTTTTTACCACGTTCTTATTAACTATCTTCCTTGTATGATTACTCGCAGGAAATTTAAAAATTGATTCTATCTTCTTGATGCGTCAGTAAATTGGATGCAAAGAAAAAAGAAGTTTCTATGTCAGATATACACAAATGAAAATAGCCTGAAACAAACCTGGAATTTATCGCAAAATTTCATATACACAAGATTTTATCCTTTACAAGATGACCTGATGGTAAGCACAATCCAATACAAAACACAGGTGATTACCGAGAAACAGGCAGTCGCTATGGTAGTTACAACCCTGTCGGGAGTGTCGGGTATAGATCTGTACCATTTCTAAATAGCAGAAAATAATCTTCTATTTATATCTATAATCTATACTAATATTATAAAGCTAAGGAATTTGTTTGCTTGAACGCGCTAATCTCAGGAAATACTAGTCTGATTTGAAATATTCTTTCAGTATTAGATAGCTCATTTATTGAGGAAGGCGATAGTGCCACGATAATGCCAATAGCAGCGAATCACCAATGATGAATGTTTCAAATTCAGGGTTAACGTACGTTTTGTTTAAAAATATTTTCGCCTTCTACGTAAACGAAGTCGCGAGTTAAAGTAAGCGTTAGCCTAAAGTAACTATTCCACGCGGACGAAGTCGCGGGCATAAGCTAGTAAAATAATAAAAATAAGCCGTTGTGATCATAGTGCATCACGAAAGAACTACTCGATGATTTCTATATAAGATTCAGGTTTACTTATTAGACATTTGGCTTTTATGTGAAATTAATACGATCACAATATTTTACGATTTTATAAGGACTGCAAGAGTCTAAAAACATTTGTGCGCGAAGTATATTTTTATATTCATTTTTATGTCTTTACCTACTGAGGTATTTGTATTTGATATACTGATATCAAATATATGTTTATTTGTTTGTTTTCTTTTAGGAATTTTCAATCTGTATAAGTTTACAAAAATAACCTCATACTTTTTAATTCATTACAAAAACTTGATATAATAAAATATCTATTGTTAAATATTATTTTTGTTATATAAATATAAAGATTGGTAAATGAGGCTATTATGAAAACTGAATGGAATAAAATATCTTATTAAACAAAAAGTTTTAGTGCTATAATATAAATAATTCATTTAAAGATAAGGTACCCACTGTAAGTATAGCGGTACACTTATCCAAAGCTATTTGTATTTTCATTGGAACAAAAAAAAACATTTCATAGTTCGTACATTTTATACCACAGTTAAATTGTTAACAGTAATCCGAAGTATGTATTTTTTTTATTTATATAGAAATAAATGTAAATGCTTTTTTATTCAAAATCTATTATCGATAAAACTTCTTCACTTACCCTGCTTTTAAAACTTCAAGACAATGTCACGGGCATACGCAAACATTTTTATCTATGTATTTTAAAATATACAGACAAAATCACAGTAAAATGTGGACATTTACAGTGATAAAAATGTATGTTTTTTTAGCTCTCTATAACTTTATATTATTGATCCATTTGTGATGATATCTGACGTAATGTCATGTCTGAGATATTTTCCGATCTACTCGTAGCATTTTAATATTCATAAGCCTACTCACAACCTAAATTATATATAGTATTTTTTATTTCGGCTTTAGTTTATCTCTATATAAATAGACATAGATAAAATAGTTAAGTAATTTTTTTCTGAAGATATTTCTTTTTCATACCATCTACGAGTCGAAACGTTTATTTATTCTCCACCAGGTAATTCTCGCGACTTCGTCTGCGTCATTTATTATCTCAATTGTTTTGTTATATCCCCAAGGGATTGGGCAGGGTTTTCGACGAAAATTCCAAGGCGGCTTGACTTTTTCCGACACTACCAACAATTATCGTTATATTTCAACCAATTTACAAAAAAATCTTGACAAATATATACCTAAACTTTCCCCGTGAATCACTCTATTTATTAATGAAAATCCGTTCAATATTTTTTTCGATTATCGTGAACAGACAGACGCGGCGGATGAATTTATTTTATATGTAGTGATATCTATTCATTATACTGAACGCTCTTTGCGTCTATAATATCAAAATAATTAGAAATATATGAATAATAAGATCTGTATGTTATGACACGTGAAGGTAAAACTTTGTACCCTTTATTATGGTCGAATTATGACCACTGGTCGACCACTAGTTTATAATATTTAGTAACGTGACAACTGATTTAGTATATAATGTAATATAATAATAATAAAATATTTCTACGTTTTATAAAACCAAAACTCAATATTTTATGTATTTTACTACGCAGAGCATAACAAATTTTTAAAGACATAATTATTATGCTGTTGATTGTTTGTTGTCAGTTATCATTATTGACTAGCTATAACCGCAGCTCCGCGGCGTTTTTTTTAAATCGTATTAGAGAAATATAAAATTGTGAGACCATGTACAATTATAAAAATGCTCTTTAAATAATTGTAAGTATGACATGCACACAACGTACAGTAACATGTTACGTATACATTAGAAATATAAATACTAACAGTGTATTAGATGAGGTTTATCATCAGCAACATATCTGGAAATTTAACCCACCATATAACTACCTCAGTGCTCACTTACACTGTAACTAATGAAATAATGTTATTATAGTATGCCCGTATTGTTAATAAGTAATACGTTTATGGTCTAATATCTTATTAGAAAGACCCCTTCTATCTTCAAAATTACTATTAATAATTATAATGTTGAGTTGTATACATTTAATGAGTTGGCGTCTTGAAATCTTGCATAAATATAAATCAAGATATAAAACTTTATATCTGTGTAAGCAGTTTTTTATATTTGACAATTTAAATAGTACTCATTGAACTCGATACAACATTCTTATATGTTACTATAGTAACTGAGTTATGTAGACGAAAGCGCGGTAATAAAAAAAAAATGGCCGCCAAAATGACCAAAAAGACGATATAATTCAAATTACATACATAGATATATGAATTTAAAATATATTTATTTCTGGAATCCAGTGCAACGCACATGTTTGTAGTGAACAAAATATTTTTTGCTCAGTTTCATGCGGACGAAGTCGCGGGTAACAGCTTGACTAAAATAGAATAACCTAAATTACTTCCAATAAGCTCATTTATCTGCCAGTGAAAGTCCCGTGAAAATCAGTCCAACAGTTTTGGAAACAGCAATGTGGGCGTAGACACGGTTAACAGCTAGTCTAAATTAAAATAGACTAAATTACTTTTTATAATATCCGCTATAAACTGACTACGCTATTGACCTTGCAAGGTCTTAACAGTTTCACCGGACTACACTTGAACTTTATTACCATGTATTAGAAATAAGTAACAACTGAGAAAGAGGAAAATAATCTGTATATACTTTAACTAAATAACTAATATGATATATCATTCTTATACAGCATAAACATTGTTATCGTTGGGCGTTAAGTTGATGTATGTGGTAACAGGTTGCGTTGTAATGTATTCGTATATTACTAACTTAACAAGAATAATTAACATAAATGATAGGAGAGAAGCTGAATGTGGCGCCTTCTGTAAGGTATGTTAAACGTGATAACATGATTTGAATTATTTTAGAGTTGTATTAAATCATCATGATTAATGCTAAGTGATTCATTGAAACTAATTTGCATTTTTCTATTAGAAATATTTTTATCTCTATAAATTTAAATTCAAGAATTTAATTCTCATTCATTGTAATAATTTGAAATTCCCCAGTGTTTGAATGAGATAATAAAAATGAATACAATTATTTATAAAATTACAAACGTTTTAAGTGATCCATAAGACATCTGTTTTAAAGCTATGTAATTTTTTATGTATGTATTAGATCTGAAGTTTTAATCATTTCTTTTTTTTTTCGTTTTTGTTTATATATAGAATTTAATATTTTACAGTTGAATAACTTTATTGTCGTTTCTTCGTGGAAAAAATACAGAATATTTTCATTTAAAAATGTACTCCAGTTAGATATTCTATGTTTTGGAGTACAGAAAAAGGAAATAAAAATTTTGCGGTTTCAGGAAATCTATTGTTGGATTTTTTTTTCGTTCGCTGTTTTTGAAATACATTTTAATACAGTGATCTATATAATTTGACTAACATTTGTTCGTAAACATCTCTGAAAGAAAAAGAAATACAATTCTGAAAATCCTTTCATTCATAGAAATTAAATTTTTCTTCAGTAATATGGGATATATTTTATTATCTTCTATACATATAATAAAAATGAAGTGTCTGTATGTAATATCAAAATAACATTTTTTTACTGATTGGGTGTGAAAGTATACACGCAACTGATAACAAAATACAATTTTTAAAATTTTTGTCTGTCTGTCTGTCTGTTTGTTCCTGCTAATCTCCGGAACGGCTGGACCGATTTTGACGGAAATTTCACTCGCAGATAGCTGCAATTACAGCGGGCTACTTAGGCTACTGTAAATTATACTAGCTATTCACCTTGGCTTTGTCTGCAATGTTATCTCCAAAACGGTTGGACCGATTTTCACGGGAGTTTCACCGGTAGACAGCTGACTTTATAAAATGTAATTTAGTGTATTTTAATTTAGAATAACTGTTAATCGTGGCTTCGCCCACAGTACTATCTTCAAAACGGTTAGACTGATCTTCACGAAACATTCATTGCCAGATATCTGACCTTATAAAAAGTAGTTCAAGCAATTTTAGTTTATACTAGCTGTTAACCGTGGCTTCGCTCGCAGTGGTATCTCAAAAACGGTTCGACCAATCTGCACGAAACTTTTATTGACAGATATCTGACCTTATAAAAAGTAATTTAGTTTATTTTAATTTAGAATAACTGTTAATCATGGCTTCGCCCGCAGTACTATCTTCAAAACGGTTAGACTGATCTTCACATAACTTTCACTGGCAGATAGCTGACCTTATAAAAAGTAATTTAGGCAATCTTATACATATTTTTGAATATTAAATGTAATGTAAATCTTTATAATAATATTTTAAGTTATTGTTTCATTAGTTCCTTATACAGTGTAAGTGAGCACTGAGGTAGTTATATAGTGGGTTAAGGTTCCAAATATGTTGCTGATGACAAACCTCATTTGGCACGCTATTTGTATTTATATATCTGATGTACACGTTAATGTTACTGTAAGTAGCGTGCGTGTCGTACTTTCAATTGTTTTCTAAAGAGCATTTCTATAATTGTACATGGTCTTACAATTTTATAATTCTTTAATACGAATTAAAAGAAACGCATGTGGAGCTGCGGGTACAGCTTGTTATATTAATAAAATAGCAATCGGTCGCTGGTCTTACAAACGTATAAACATGAATACGAGTATCTGTATGCTCGAGCTGTGAGTTCAAACTTTATTCATGTTATAAGTTGTAGGTCTATGCAGTTATTGTTGGCATGCGCGTAAATGTTACTGATTATAGTACCATCGAAGTAAAATAGGTGGCACCTTAGTCATTTCCCTTAATAAGTCTATTTTACATATTTTCGATATTTTAAATATTACATAATTTAAATTTAGGATTTAAGCTACATATTATTAAAATTTCCGTTGGAAATTAAGCAATAGTAAACATAATATGATAAAAAAATAAAAAGCACGTCTCTTTAAATGTAGACAAGACGTAGATTCTATGAAATAAAATCATTGTTGAATATATGTAGGACCGTAGGTGGTAGAGCTACGATGTAGCTATTACTGGTTTCAGCACGAATGGGTCGGCTCACCCGGGGTAGTACCACCCTCTCACAGAAAACCGACGTAAAGTAACAGTGCTTGCATTGTTGCGTTTCGTTCGGTCAGTGAGAGTGCCCGAGGACCAGCTCCCTTCCCCTTCCCTTCCTCCCTCTCCCCCCAAAACACAGGATGGCAACGCACTTGCGACTACCCTGATGTTGCAAGTGTCTATGAACGGGGATGATCGCTTAACATCATGCGACCCACCTGTTTGTTTGCCTCCTATGATATAAAAAAAAGAAACCGCGTCGATTCAGATTGGCTGCATTTATTTGGCTAATTCTTATTCTTGGCGTGTTTATAACTATCAGGTCAAGGTTTATATGAAAGAAAATATTTGGAAAAATAAAAAATTTGGGTTAAAATTCTCCATTTAAAAAGTAAGTGAGTGTGTGAATAATTGACAACGCTTTTTTATTGTTTTCGCACAGTTATATTTGGAATTAGCAATATAATGAGAGAGATGGGTGGTCGCCATTTGATACAAGTCACTTCTCTTGACGCGTTGCATGAACGTTATATAAAAGTCACAAAGGTTTGTCAGTCATGATGTAAGTGCTCAGAGTGTCGTGACAATTCCAAAGTCCGTTAAATGCCCTGATATTAGTTATCACACGCTTTAAAAAATATCAATTTGATAGCAGACTTCTCCATCAAGCCCAAGATACAAGGGTATATACGACGATTATTAGAAAGCTTTATCTTCGTACTAAATCTAGGGAATTCTTGAAGCAGATGTTGAAAGTTTTACACTTAAGTCTCATCGCATGGGCAGGTGTTATACTAGTCATTAATTTTAAAACGATTAAGGAATTGTTTACAATAATTGACAGATTACAGGTCAGTTGTTTAGTTGTCAATTTATGTAATTATATTGTCGTACTGTAAACGGAGGATTTGGCCGTGGTCGTGGCGGGTAGCTAGTTATTTATAAAAGAAATTGGTTATCTGTAAAGTCAGTTTACGGACGATAATTTTACGTGATAATGACTCGGACGCATCGGCCGACGGAGTGGAAGTAAGATAGATTCGTCACAAGCCAAACGCTTAGGCCGATCGCGCCTCTCTATCACTTGTTCCGCGCACTCGCTTGCACGCTCCGCTCAGGCGGAATGTGACAATGAGTCATGCTTCTTCGTGCGTGCATCCGGCGTTCATCGATTTATAAGATGTTATCACGTCAAAAAGCATTTAAATTGACCTACTGTCCTTAATTATACTGTGACAAGAACTTGTCCACGAGACGGGTAGCCGCAACCTCATTACCATATCAAAGGTTTCAAGGTAGCTTTAATCGTTTTTATATTTTTATTCCAACATTTACTTACATACAAATGAGCTTGACAAAATTATTTGATGAGATGAAGACCATGAGACAAAATAAGCGAACCGTATGCATAAACTAATAGAGCTCATTTTAGAAACACAAAAGGATTCAATTTAGGTATCTAAGTTTTGATGTTAACATTATTCTAGATTTATTTTTAGAAAGAAACAATTTTTTATTATTCTCTGTATACTTAACTGAAGCTGAAGGGATTTATTTCCAGTAATTGTTAAAAGATGTAATATAAAGTAAATGAAAATCATTTAAAATGTTAATAATACCACGGAGGATGGATTCTGACTTGCCGCAAAAATTCTCTAGAAAGTTGTAACAAGTGGGCTACTATCTTGTGATATCACTACCTACTCGACAATGGCAGTAATAAGATTGAAGATTGGTTGCCAAATATAAAACTAAAAAAAACGTACTCACCAGTCTGTCCTCTTGGTGTCTTCGTTCGTCTTCCTACAGCTGGTGAGACCAGACTGAACGCTCTGTCGGCACGTGTCGGCAACTGTAGTGTAGGCTGGCTCGGTTCCGAATGCCGCGCACATATAGCCGCTTCAACAACTGAATCGATGCTGGCTGATCGATGTATTTGTCCTGCAGATTCTCGCCTAAAGAAAAAAATCTATATTAATAAATTGATAGCGATATATCGATCTAATCGATATATTTACTTACTTTTTTAATTAAAAAAATTGTGAAAAATTAGAAATTCTATGTAAAATTAGAAATACTGAGTATTTTAGATTAATCAATACGTATTATAAAACAAAGTCCTTCGCTGCGCCTGTCTGTCGGTCTGTTCGCGATAAACTCAAAAACTACTGAGCGGATTTTCGTGCAGTTTTCATTAATACACAGAGTGATTCACGAGGAAGGTTTAAGTATATAATTTATCAAGATTTGTATTTGTAAATTGGTTGAAATATAACAATAAACTATAACATGGGGTCCTTCAAGCGTAACGTGAAGAGGCATTTACGCAGGTCGGCATGACAGCGGCGACCGATTAAGGATGGCTTATCTCTCGGTAGTCGCCGTTGTTTTTGAATTGTACTGTGCTTACCATCAGGCATAGTGCAGTCACTTTGCCGTGCTACATAAAAAAAGGATGACCATAGGGCTTTTTGTAATGTCCGTCTGTCTAGCCTTAAGTTGAATATCCATCCGCATCCAAGTGCATTTGAATATACTTCGGTACGTAAATTTGGTGTAATTTCTAAGCTTTATTCCATTATATAGTGGTTACATTCTTCCATCAAATCTTAATAATAATTTATTTAAGTTTTCACAGAAACGCTAAGAAGTGCGAGCACAAGTAGCCATCCATGCATTGGATCCGTTTGGGTAATTCCAACACCTCAAAAAGAATTTCGTTAGTTCCCGAAACTTAAATGGTTACCCTAATTCTCGAGGGAGAACGCTGCGTTCGCTCTTTTCTGGCTACTTTAGTTAACGCTTTATTTTATGGTTCTGTAAATTTTCTTTTGTGTTAATATACATTTTAAATTAAAGGTTTTGTCAATTTTCTTTTTGTTATCGGTACAAGAATCCGCATATAACCCAATGTCATAACCGAACCCAAGTAGAATCGATATAGATTTTTTTTTAAACTGGTTCGACAAAATGACTGTACTACCTGATGGAAAGTACAGTACAGTCTACAAAATATCGAGGACTGTCCGTCTTAAAAAGCAGCGGTAGTCGTCGCTATCATTCCGACCTGCAAAAGTGCCTCTTCACGTCTCTTTTGAAGGACCCCATATCGTATGAGGAAGGGAACACACTGGCTGGGAGGTGATTCCACATCCAATTACAAATGCCTGCTGTTGTACGCGCATTCCATATTTTGAAGTGAAAACTTCTTTGGGCGCGTTGAAAGGTATCTTTTGGCAGGAGATAAACTTATAACTTCGCGTGATGACATGTTAGTAAGCGTGTCCGGCCGTATTGCGCTTGCGCGGCTTGAGTCAGATTAGCGATGCGTGGTATAGCAGCCTATGTACATGTAATATTGATATTTTGCAGCTCATCATTGGTCCCATTGAATAATAAAGTTTATACGAATATATATAATTATTGCTCCCTGTGCCAATAGATCTGAAAGCCAGACTAATGTTAATAATTTATTGCACTATAATTATTTTAAAAATTCAAAACAGAACAGTTATTCCATCGTTTTAAATTTTCACTTCTGTCGGCAATCCTCATATGACTGCCTCAACTTTTTTTTAGTTTTATTCCAAGGCACTTTGTGCTTATCTAAAAAAAGAATCACGATATTCTCGTTAGATATAAAGTTATTAAAGTTTTAGGAAACTATAATTCTTATACTCGTATGTTTATACGAATGTGTGTTTGTTTGTTTGTAATACTTTCACGCTTTAATTACTCAACCAAACATCATGAAATATTGCATACACGTTTCAGTGACACAGAAAAACATATATAAGGTACTTCTCAACCACAGAAAAGTGTTGCTCTGAAGTGTCAGGTCAATTTTTTTTAAAGCTGAGTAAAGCCACGGGCGATAATTAGCAAAACCATCGTTCCGTGGACGTAATTACGGCCAACGATTTGTAAATTGTAAAATTTGTATAATCAACTAGCTTCTGCCCGCAGCTTCGTCCGTGTGAAATATATATTTTGGGCTAATGCTAACAGGACGCGGAAGCTCTCAAAACGAAAAAAAAATTTGGAAACATTCTTCATTGGTGCTCCTTTACCAGACCAATGTCTTAGCGTCATGATATATTATGTAGCCTATAATAGCCTTCCTCGATAAATGAGTTATCTAATATTGAAAGAATTTTTCAAATCGGACAGATAGTTCCTGAGATTAGCGCGTTCAAGCAAACGAACTCTTCATCTTTATAATATTGGTATAGATATTATTACAACGATATTCGACTTTTTTTTATCAATTTTTTAAGCTTTTGTTCTAACGAACATATCAGTCCCATTGTTCCTTATTCTTTCTAGGTACATCAGGAGGGTCGGATGAGATATCATTACCAAGTCATACAATATCTTAGCTTCATCCGAACAAGGTTCTACGAAAAAGCTGTGACAAATACCTATATTTTAGCAACTAACGCTCATACTGCACATCAACTATTCCACATTTAAAGCGATAATTGACCTCAGATACCGACACAATGCACATAATGATAAAAGTGGAATTACTTTTAAAAATAATTCACTTTCCACTAATAAAACATTGTATGTAAAAAGAAAATGTAATATTCAAGAAGGTAGAACAAAAAATTCGTTTTGTTCTTCGCTTTAACTCGATATAAGATTTCTCTATTAGTTTTATCTTTGACGATTCAACTGAATTCTGTGCTTGAAATTGAATTTTCATATTATCGAATAAAAAGAGTCACACATACTGTTCTTTAGTTTAATACATTGCTGTTGTGCAAATTAGGTTTGGACAAAGAAAGCAACGAAATAACTTACAATTTTCTATACATTATTAGGCGACCCTAATAAAAATAAACATGTCTTTTTGAACAAAACACAGAGAGAGATCAGTGAACTGTTTGGATAATATAAATTGAAGGTATTATTGGTATACTTAATCGATATTTATCCATTGTTTATAAATACTATTTGTACTCACGGTTTGACTCATGTAAACAAAACTTTAAGTCTTTTTTAAGCACGGTTTATTTTATATCTAAATATTTATTAAGTACTTTTTGAATACAATACTAGCGGGCACGGCGGACGTTTTCCTGCCCTGACAATAAAAAAAACTTTGACAAATTATATACTTAAATCTTCCTCGTGAATCACTTTATCTACTGGTGAAAACCGCATGAAAATGCGTTCAGTAGTTTTGGAGTTTATCGCGAACAGACATACAGGCAGACGTGGCAGGGGACTTTGTTTTATACTATGTAATGATATATTGTCTAAATATTCAATTTATGTATATTTAATTTTGATGACGAATTTATTTCATTCAATTATCAATTACGATTAATGTTTTGCATACCATGTAGAATATTTTAGTTTGTTTTGACATATAATGGCGGTGTAACTGTGTCTTCTATAGAAAATTCAAGTTTACGATATTTTACGTTTCCTAGTAGGGGTTCCCAAAGTGTGCGCCGCGGCGCCCTGGCGCGCCATAGAAAGTAAAAAGGGGCACCGTGAGGCACTTCTCTTGCCCTTGCTCCGGTAGCCAACTTAGTTATTCATAGGTATAACGTAAACCAATAAATTTCTAAAACACACAGATCCGTTTTGTGGATGTTTTAATGCCTGTGCTTATCTAACATAATCGTTGTACGTATTCCTATGGACTGTATCTATTTCGACTACGTAGCTAGGTTAGGACGTCGCGCTGTGATAAAATAAGAAACCGGAAAGTGCGTCGCGGACTGAAAAAGTTTGGGAACCCCTGTTTTATAGGTTTTAACGTTTGACTACATTCTCACCTGACGTTAAATGACGATGTGATACAAGATGGTAAACACGCTAAAAATCTAGGGAGAGGGGATTGTCTCTCAAGTGTAGTTGCTGCGATCGTTTAATGTCGTATATACATACACTACCGGACCCGGCAGACGTTGTCCCGCCCTGATTATAAAAAAATCCTTGACAAATTATATACCAAAACGGTCCTCATAAATCACTTTATCCACGGGTGAAAACCGCTTGAAAATCCGTTCAGTAGTTTTTGAGTTTATCGCGAACAGACAGACAGACGCGGTAGGGGACTTTGTTTTATACTATGTAATGATAATCGTATATACAATTTTGTTATAATTACAGAATACTTCTTTTTATTCAATTCATTATGAACATATAAAGAAAATTACGATTAATTATCGACGTTATTATAATAGATTGGCGCCGGGTAAGCCGGCGTCACGACGTCGTCCGCCGCTGTTTACCGCCCTATTTGCATTTTAATCGAAGTAAAACTTACTACCGGGTAGGGATTCAGAAAATAAAACTGTGGGTCAAAAGATTTCTTTAATTCATTTTCCTTACTTTCCTACTTTAATCTGTGTAAATAGAATTATAGAGGTCTACCGTTGTGAGCGTATATAACAAAAACTATTAAATAGATCTCTATCGTCTTTTTACTTTCATTTCATAGCTACTTGATCCTTGTTTAGTATAAAAATATGATAGCTTCATTCAATATAAAGCTATGAAAGTATTAAGAAATTATACTCGTAAGTTTTATAAGCAATATGCGGAAAATCGAAATTCGTATATTTTAAAAAGAACTAGAAGAGTCCCGAACGTTATGTCAACATATTCAACTGATTGGTGTTATTGTGTTTAATACATAAACCACGCCAATAAATCAAGGTTTTGTTAAGTTTTCAAACATTTTATGAGTATTTAAAATGAAAATTTTCACAATAAAGCTAACATAACTCTAACACGAAAGAGACTTATAACTTCTATATGTACGCAAAATTGTCTTTTCAATTACCAATTGGCTTTAAAATCTAAGCGAATTTAAACATTGGCACTAAAAAGTAAGATATTATATTTTTGTTATTCCAACACCACTTCCTTTTTGTGAAAATACTATAAATGCGAAAGTGAGTTTGTTTATTAGTTACACTTTCACGCCTAAATTTGACAACCTAATACAATTTTGCATACACTTTATTAGGGGTACAGAAAAAGACATAAAGTACTTTAGAGATAGGTCAACTCTAAATCAACGTTAACGAAGTTTACAATATACTCGTATATATATTTTTATACCATAGGAACCAAACAAACAGATGGGTCACCTGATTTTAAGTGATCAGCACCATCCATAGACACTTGCAACACCAGGGTTGCGTTGCCAGCCTGGGTTTGAGGGAGGGAGAGCGGGGGAGTGGGGAGGAGGAGAGGAGGTGCTCTTCCGGCGCTCTCACTGACCAAACGAAACGAAGCAATGCAATCACTTCACTTCACGTGGGTGTTTCTGTGGGTCGGGTATTAAGTACCCCGAGTCGACCCATTCACGCTGAAACCAGTAATAGCTTCAGCGTGGCTCTACCACCTACAAAATTTATCGAACTATGCAGGAGGGTAATCATTTTATATTATTCGTTACATAAACTAAATAAAGGATTCGGGTCCCATAACATCACTAAATACAGACCTGTGTTTAACAAGTCAACAAAATACAAGAAAAATAAACATGGTAGAACAACTCTTTTAAGAAAAACCCACTGTTATTGTGGAATGGAGAATACTAATTAGTTTTGTTTACTGGTTTTTTCAAAGTTTTTCAATTGCCTTCTGATGTACACAACTTGGTGGATTTATTTTAATCATAAATTTATAACTAGCTAACTGTATATTGTTTGTGTGGAAAATTTGTCTGACACGATTGTACAAGACTGAATTAGTTCGACGCCGACTCCGATTATTTACGCATTTAAGTATGTTAAAAAACATGGTAATAAATTGTTATGACACTCAATATAGAACTTGTAATAGAATAGTTGACCTCGTGACGGTGGAAGAATTGCTCAGTAATGAGCTAAAAGATTACAGGTTTGATCTCTGACTAATTTCTACGTTGGTAATAAAATTGTGAACTCTATATCTGGGTTTTGAATCTATTTATGTATAAATATAAATCATATACTGCATGTAAGCGTATTACTTCATAACGGCTGCTCCTATTTCGATGATTCTTTATCGTTGTGCTTATATTTGTCAAGAGATGGTTTGTACGAAAGAAAGTATTAGAAAAATTATACACAAAAGTGAAAATTTGGTTTTAAACAATAAAAAAAAATTGTTTGCCGTCGCAGGACGTGTGGCAGATGCGAAACATTGAAGTTATTTTGTATAGGTATGCATAAAAGGATAGTTTGCAACAGGAAATGAATAGGGCATAATGAAAATTATATTATTGGGGTTTTATTTCAAGAAAAAGATGACTGTTTATGTAATAAAAAATACTATTCATTAAATACAAAAACTAAAAATCTTAAGCGTGGCGACGCGTCGTTATTACGCACGTCTCGTTGTTATAAATGCTTCACATCAAAAAGTGAGTAAGTGCGACAAAAGACAGAAAATGCAGTAGCGAGATCTTCAAAGATATTGGCAGAATTGATAAATAGACGTTCAGTTGTTCAGTTTTCATTTTATTTCAATATAACTATTACCGTACTATAATGAGAAGATTTGATCACATTTTCTTCGTTAATACACTCGTGCGAAACCAGGTTGGGCTAGTATGTATATAAAAATATGTATAACTTATATATACTCCAATACTATTTCATTGATCTGTATGTACGTTGACACACTTAAGGCTTTTTCACACAGACGATTTATATCCTCTCCATTTTATTATAACTAGCCGCTAGATAGCGTTACAATAGATCTACTTTTTTAGCGTTCAACCGATTATCATAGACCTAGTATTTGATTTTGAGGGCAGATTGAGCACACGACGAGAAACTAAATGATTTAAAAAAATTAACAATGTTACTAAACGAGTGATCATGTTTAAAAACGATAAATATTGTTAATCAAGATAAGGTATCTGTTTATTGACAGGGGATTTACTTATTACTGAATTTAAAAAAAATATTGGTACAAGTTATCTACTTACTTTGTGCTTACATGACTGCGCGTGAGATTATCCATTTGAAAAATCATTTATAGTAAATTATAAATATATAGTTTCTTAGTGGAAGATAATTTTTCGAATATATAGTTTATTTTTTACTAATCTATGTTGTTTATTATCTTAATAAATTATATTTTCTGTAGAAATATAATAAACATAACACAAAATTGAAGAAAAAATATTTTGCTTGCAATATATTTTTGGAAACAGAATTATCCATTTACTGGCCCTCTCTTGTGCATGCACACCATATAGCTTGCCTGCGCAGTCCTTTTAAAAATCGTAGTTTCGTAAAACTTTAATAACTTATATCAAATATAGATATCGTGATAAATTCTTAGATAATGGCTGTGTCTAATAAGCAAATTAAAAAAAAAATTAAGAACGTGTGTGTGTACTTATGTACACGCGTTAGAAGTTATACTTCTTTGGCGTAGCAAAGATAAAAATCTTTTCATAAATTTTATCTTTCGCCTTATTCTACGTTTGTAGAAAAAACGACACTAACAATAGAAAAAAGGTATTTAACACATTGAAAGTTTTAATACAAACAAAACAACTAATACAAAGAAATAAAATGTTGACTATAGCTAACTTCAGGGTGTCGGTTTTTCGTGACGGTGTGCGCGCGCATCGTAAAAATTTACTCTCATCATTTTTCCCTAACGCGCCAAAAGAAGTGTAACTTTAAAAATGAACGAAATTTAGCCAGCACTTTCTGCGTGATGCGCCTTTACCATTAACATTTTATTTCTGTGAAATAGAAGTATATTTTATTGCATTTCATGCGTAAGAAATCACGGGACACAATATTTGTCTCAAATTCTAAAATACTAATACAAAATTTAAATGTATCTCAAAAAGTTGTATTTGCAAATAAACATTGTTTCAAAGCAATTTCCTTCACGCCTATTGTTATTTCCGGAATAAGGAGGTGTTCAAGCCGTAGACAATGATCACACCGCGCCAAGTCGCTTCTAAACTCCATTGTTTCAATAAACCTTCAGTGAGATCATTCGTAAAGTGAATATTAAAGTATTTTTCAGCGCCGTACATGTGTGGTTGAGTTATCAACGCTCGTAGGTGCAAGGAGAGGCACTGACGAAGCTGCATACAGCCCAATACTAGACATATGACAAAATGAACTTAATAATAAGAATAATTTATAACAAAAAATATTACTACTTTATTGATAAAAATAAAGAAATTCGTGAAGTAAACTGTTTATTAGAACTTCCACAGTTAATTCAACTCCAAAATTGTTAACTTTTTTAAGCATAAAAACTATTTACTGAGATCTAAAAATACATAAAGAAAAACACTATACACGTAATGTGATAGAAGGTAAAAAACATACGTATTTTATAAGCTACATTATGAACTTACAAGCAATTGTAACAAATTTAAGAGTACGTGGTTTAAAAAATCTAATTAATAGGATTATTTGCAATCTATCACACCATTGTGTAATAATTATTATTAACCGTTTTTTTTACTTCACAATATGCTGAATTGTTGCTTTCATAGTATTTTAGCCATATTTTTTTTCTGTTATAAGCGTGATGGTTTTGTAATATTGAAAATATACGTTTACACTTAATCATTGACGGATATTTTTTTTCTTATCTCACAACATGCTGAATTATTGGTTACGTGATTTTTCAGTTATATTTTTCCAACTATGAGTATAGTTTTTCTTGTAACATTTAAAACCATGAGATTATGGAATATATTATATATTGCAGATGCAAATCTTCATTGATAGTGGAATATTGGAAATTTACTTTTTCGGGCAAGTCTCTAGTTATAGTTGGTTAGAATAAATTAGAGCTTCGGTAAGTTATAACAGAAAATATAAATAAACACACACCACATATTATATTTTTATATACATGTGAGTACGTTATATACGAACAATGAACGTGCGCTCGAAGTGTGAGCGTACTGTATCCACTTTACAAATGAAAGCAAGACGTGAATAATCAGTTATTTCAGGTGTTTCACTTAAAGCGATATTGAAACAGATCCAATATTGACGATAACTTTGTTTGTTGGTATTTCTTTTTATGATAGTGGCGCATATTATGATGGGTAACAATAGCAGAAACCTATAATTTATTAGTAGATATAATTAGAATCAGTTGGGAGCGAATACATTTATTTGTGTTTTTTGGCGGTATATCAATCCTAAATTTTTGACTTCTGGACAAAGACATGCCTTGAAGGCTTGGGCGTAATTATGACAGCCTTCGATATTTTTGTAACTTCAAACGCCTATAGACACCTACCTACGCAGGTTGTGGATTAGGAGACCAGTTCTTCATTAGTAGTGAGCGATATTTTTGTAACTTCCAACGCCTACCTACACAGGTTGTGGATTAGGAGACCATTTCTTCATTAGTAGTGAGCCCTAGAAACATAGGAACTTAATCATGACAGCCTACGATATTTTGCTGATTTCAAATAGCTATAGATGCCTTTGCAGGTTGCAGTGTTAGTGGAATGGTAGTGCGCCCTAATATTGACCCGAGAGCTCACAGGATCGATCCCTACGTGACTAATAAGTATAATTGTCAGTTCTGTGCCTGAGTATTCATTCTCTATACATGTGTGGTATATTATAAGCAGTTTAGTTACAGTAATACAAGCTACTTGTATTGTTAGTTTGGATTGAAAGAGTCATTTATGAAATCGTTTTCTTATATTCGTTTTATTTATTTCTCAAGGAGTACTGGTTTCATCACGCAGTTTTATTTCGATGTCAGGCGATTTTTTTATAAATTAAAATTATTTAGTAAATGTGTGTGAAATTCGAAAACTTTGTTGGTGCACGTTTGATATTCCACTGGGATTAGAATATGTTAGAGACGAATATATTTAATCGGTTATTACATATTCATTTTTGAAGGTAAATGTCACGGCAGGGTACGTTTTCGTTACGCGTTACACGTTTTAATTAAGGTAGGCATGTATGTATGAGTGTCTGTCTGACTCTAGGAGTATACTAGGTTTATAGGTGGTAGAGCCATGTTGAAGCTATTAATTGTTTTAGCATGAATGGGTCGACTAGCCCGGGGTACTACCACCCGACCCACAGAAACATCCACGTGAAGGTAATAGTGCTTGCATTGTTCCGTTTGTTCGGTCTGTGAGTGTGCCGGGTACCTACCTCCCCTCACCCCTCCCTCCCCTCCCCCGAAACACATATCCTGTCAATGCACTTGCGACTCCCCTGATGTTGCTAGTATCTATGGACGGAGGTGATCACTTACCATCAGGTGACCCGCCAATTCGTTTGCCTCCTATGATATAAAAAAAAAACAAAATTGATTAAATGTATAGTTAAGTATTTACACCACGGAGCGTTATATAGTATTTAGTTTATAAGCATTCTCAGATATATATAATTTTTCTTGACTTTTTTACTTAGCTCTACCCTAAGTCTGCATTCTATGTTTTAAAAATATTGTCAGTGTATCCCACCTCTGATTAATGTACTTGAATTTACCTTAACACTTTTTTCTGATTTTCACTATATCGTATTAAAACCAGAAGAGCAACAATATGGCTCTACTATTAACAGAAATAATAACTGAAATCCTTTATTAATAAAACTCAAGAACATTGTGTTTTATATTAGCTGTATCGAGTTATTCACAGTGCAAGTTGATATAAGAAGTTAATTATCAACTTTCAGAAACTCGAAACGCGCGCAAAAAGAACAGGAAATTTGAGCGGGTTTCGTTTAAGGAATGCTTAGTAATTTTTCCTCACATGCCCGTCGTAAAATATATCATTAAACAGTATGGGGGATTACAGACCACGCTCTTATTATATGTGAAGTCAGGGACTTACTTGGGAGTACGTTGTAATTTATTTTTAAGTTTTACAGATCGAGGCTTGGTTTCCATCCCACATAATGGTAAATAATGAGACCGATGACGGATGCCACTTACCCGTTAAATGCCTATTTACTTCTCCTTTGAACACTCCTAAGTTATAAGCTTACGTAATGACAGACGCTGGGGGTGAATTCCACTCCTTATCCGTGTGTAGTACATGAGGGAGCGAATAGTTCTCAAAAATCATGAGATATCAACTTCATAAGGATAGAAATCGTGACCTTATCCATTCGTCCTCTGGTGGAACGGAGACGGCAAAATGACAGCATGTAATTCCTGCACATACTTTAGAAAGTAGAATCTATAATAAACTGAGAAACGAGATAGTTTTCGTTGGTGCTCTAGATGAAGAATTCTGGTCTTCATCAGCGTTCATTACCGACAAGCGGACAAACTAGGCACTCGATGGAGTCAAGAGCTCTTTTGGTATAAAATATCGCTTTATTATACTTTATAATTTTTTAACCAAAATATCATCTGGTGTTATATTACGATATGGTCAAAAGCGCTCAGGTAGTTTATTGCGTAATGGGAAAAATACCGGCTTTTTATGTGTATAGATACATAAAACAAATAGCTATGTTGTTCACTGTAGCCTATGTCCCTTTATAATTAACTTCAAACATAACTACAGTACTATTCGGGGTCGGTCGTAAATTGTTACCTCTGTGGACCAATTTGCAGCCGTTTCTGAAACCATAGTAACTCGAGTACTGTGTGATCAGCCTTCCATACCTACTCCTTCCAGTACAGTTAGCGTGTACGAATTCCACTACAGAAGATTTATACCTATTTAGAGATAGGGCGTCCGTGAACGACTGCATCGCTATCATCATGCATATGCTGATAAATTGGTCACAGTGACTTTATTAGATTGTTCGTTCAGGACCAGCCAGTAGGTTCATAATTTAGCTGTCGAGAGGCTTGTAAGCTGGCAATACCGTGACGACTGTGATAGATTATTAAAAAAAGGAGTAATCAAAATAATAATAATTACTAAATAAATATGTGTCTAAGACCAAATGAGGTAGTAATAGATTATTAAAAGAAAAAGTAATAATAATAATAATTACAAAGTAAATGTGTATAAGACTAAATGAGGTATGTTTTGGTTAAGATGAAAGATTTCTGTTAAAATGTACTAGCATTTTAATCAAATCATTACACTGTCTTTAGTATGGTAAATAACTTGATAAATAACGATATAAATTATTTTGTAGAAATCAACAGTGAGGCTTTTAACAAATATGTTAGCTAATACCATTATTCAAAAAGCATATAGTTTTTTCAAATACCGTGACGATATTAATACTAATACTAATCTATACTCCTATACTAATATTACAGAGTTGAAGAGTTTGTTTGCTTGAACGCGCTAATCTCAGGAACTTGTGGAATTATAGTTGGTAGAGCCACGCTGGAGTTATTTTTGGTTTCAGCACGAATAGGTCGGCTCGCCCGGGATAGTACCACCCACCCTCCCATAGAAAACCGACGTGAAGTAACAGTGCTTGCATTGTTGCGTTTCGTTCGGTCAGTGAGAGCACCGGAGGCCCACCTCACCTCCCCTCTCCTCTCTCCCTTCCCTCCCTTTCCCCCAAACACAGGCTGGCAACGCGCTTTCGACTCCCCTGGTGTTGTTAGTATCTATGGACGGTGGTGATCACTTAATATCAGGTAATCCACCTGTTCGTTTGCCTGCTAAGCCATAAGAAAAGGGAACTACTGGTCCGATTTGAAAAATTATTTTAGTGTTAGATATCTCATTTATCGAAGAAGGCTATGGGTTATTATGTAATGCCAATAGGAGCGGAGCACCAATGAAGAATGTTTCAAAATCGGGTTTAACGTACGTATTTTTAAAAATAATTTCATCTTCTACGTAAACGAAGACGCGAGTTAAAGTTAGCGTTAGCCCAAAGTAATTATTCCACGCAGACGAAGTCGTGGGCATATGTTAGTCATTTTATATAAGGACGAAGCATTTAAGAATTAAAACTAAAAAGAAATGATGGAATTCTATCCAGTAGTTTGTGTGATGCGCGCAGAACGCCAGAGTCATTTTATTTATATAAAGGTAGGAATATAATAGTATATAGTAATTTCCTAACACGTAAAGAGCACAAATACCCATCGCGGTTAGGTAGGATACCAATATCCTATTTGGCGTGAAGACATTTTATCTAACGGTTTGATCAATTGATGGGCAAGTTACCGTTTCTTTGCTATGGCGACAGAAAAATGTGATCATTTTCTATTTACAGACATATAAGTGTTTAATATATTTATTTATACTAAGGTTAGCTCATGATTTTTGTTGAAAAATACTTGTGAATAATATTTAATGCGATGAATGACATGGTATATATACAGTGACGTAGGATTATATTAAATGTAATGTTTGAAAACAATTATGTTTTTCATATACATCATTATTTATTTATTTAGAACAGCTAGGTGACCAAACATGAAATAACAATATATACGAATAGTTTATATGCATATAGGCCTTTAAAAGCTGTTACAGCTAGTGCTGTATACTAGACAGTTTCCAATAAAGTATTGCATAGATAGATAGAATGTAAACTAACATAAACGAATAATATCATAAAGAACTAATACAAAAATAAATATCGCATAATGAACATACTCAGTATAGTGAGTCGGAAACACATAATCAGAACAGAAACGTAATAAAGTCACAATTTATAAATTGTTAGGAACTAAAACTTGTAAATATATCACTAGAAATTAAAAATATATCATAAGATTTTTATTCTTTATACTGTGCAGGCACTTATGAACGTTAAGATGATGTGGGTAATTTGGAAAATACCTCTGTTATCGAGAAGAGCCGGTAAGAAATTAAATTGGGCTAATTTTTTATACAGAATGGAAGCAATGAACGGGACGTTGAGGAAAAATATATTGAATATAGAAGACAGCAAATGTAGCAGGAAAGTTAATTTTACTTAATCTTCTGTGTATGTATCTATGTATTCATAGATTTTTAGAAACCTTATTATTTGAGACAGGAATCAAACCAACTAAAGATAAATACAAAAAGAAATATTCACTACGTTATTGTACCAATCGAGAGGTTTACGGTAAGAATAAAGTATCTCAAACAATTACTTCTTACAATTAAAGATCATGCAGTTTATCAACTCGTGCATGTGGAACTATTAAAAATAATAACGATGAAAGACGTTCCTCGACCCTTAACATATATAGTTTTATTGTATTATATGGCAAAACTTTCATTACAAGACCTTTATCAATTCTGATTAATGAGTATCATTAAACAAGGCTTTTGTATCTAGCTTGTTATTCTATACACACTTATGTGTTATTTACTTGTTATCTCGGTGCCATTTAAAGGCAAACTCTTGGAAGAACTTCGGCTTAACTTGCATAATCGTGGGACATCTCAACCCTTTCGAAGCGAAGTTTCCGTTCGCAAACGGGGCTTTATTTAGCAACTACACTGTTCGGTTAAAACGGAGGCGGAATGTTAATAGTTCCGAAGTTTATTTGTGAGAACGTTGTTGATTTGTTGATGATTTCGTGGACAATGTTAGTATAATGTACAAATTCACATCAATGTACAAACAAAACTGAACCGTACAGCTTATATATAAGGTCCGTTTTACAAAGTTATCGTTATCTTGTTACAAGTTTCTACAAACTATGTAAGAAAACAGTCCTTTCTACCCGTGAATTTATATTTCAGAACTCACTGACTGAAAACGAATTGAAACGTGTATAATTCTATTCGAAGATGCCGAAATTACGCATTAGTTCTATGCTTTGACATCCTTATTAATATTATTAATGCAAATGTGAGTTAGTTTGCTTGTTATGTTTTCACGACTAAACTACCAAATGATTACTCTTAAATTTTACAAAGAGAAATAATCCAGAAAAAAATGTAATTACGAAAGTATAAAATAAATGTTCATTAATGCGAGCGAAACCGCTAGCAAAGGTTAGTTCTTCAATAACTCAGTTCTTTTCGATAAGAATCGCCTGTTATGTAATTCCATTTAATACGAAGTTACTACTAAAAGTTCTGAATTAAAAGTGATTGTCGCGAATTAAAATCCATTTCATTCATCTCATTTACAGCGAATATAAGACGCATATTTTATACTAGCTTCTGCCCGCGATTTCGTCCGCGTGTATAACTTTGGGCTAACGCTAACTTTAACTCGCGACTTCGTTTACGTCGAAGATGAAAATATTTTTAAATAATAAGGACGTTAACCCAGATTTTTTAAATAATTCTTCAATAGTGCTCCGCTCCTACTGGTCTTAGCGTGATTATATATAGCGTATAGCCTTATAAATGAAATATCTAACACTGAAATAGTTTTTCTTCTTCTTCTTCTCTTCAGCTTTATAATATTAATAAAGATATTATATATTAAAAATACTAATTTACTAATTACGTTATATCATTCCTGTTATTAATACAAATAAGTCATTAATAGGTTAATTAAACATATTTTACCGTAAGCCCGGATAAACAAGGCTTTCGCCCGGTTACGATGGATATATCCGGTTTACTGTGTCACTGTAACCTGACCCCGGATATTCAGTTTCAGTGGACGCCGGCTACCTAAAGATAAAGGGGTCAGTGCGAGGGAGATTGACACAATGACAGAGTACACATGCGAGTATAATATATTCTTCAAGATAATACCCGTGCCTGGCGTGAAAAGTTTACACGTTGGCCACAGATTACGGACCTTTTGTTATATAATCTGTGATCTCTGGCAAAAAATGAGTAAGTAGTTTGTCAACGTAAAATACACTTTTGTAATGCTATGACAATTTTTATATTTTGAGAAATTAAGCTATCCTTTTATTAATATATTTTACAAGCCATCATCACCATCAGTTTATGAGTATCCAGGTACCCATGGTCTATGATAATTATTATATATCACATTGTATGAAGTTCATAATCATTTAAGTCGACAAAAACTTTGTGACACTATTTTAATTTATCATAAAATATTAACCAATAGGATTTAGTACACAACTGTTTAGAATTTAGAACAAAAATCATTACATAGTATAAAACAAAGTCCCATACCGCGTCTGTTTGTCTGTTTAAAATGTCGCGTTAAATTCAAAAACTACTGAACGGATTTGTACGTGGTTTTCACCAGTGGATAAAGTGATTCTTGAGGAAGGTTTTAGTATATAATTTGTCAAGGATTTTTGTATAATCAGGGCGGGACAACGTCTGCCGGGCCCGCTAGTTATATATAAAATCAACATTACAAAAAATCTAACTTTATATTTAAAGCAAAATGAACGGTGACATGCAAGAAAGCAAATTAAAAAGGCTGAACGCGACAGCTATAATATTAATTTTAATCGAAATAAATATATTAAACTTTTTTGGTTTTAAATTTAATTACAAAAAGGCCCTGTAACAATAACAATTATAATTGTTGTATAAAAGAAACAATTTTATATTTAGAAACTATTTTAAAAAAGTGTGTGTGTACTTATGTACACGCGTTAAAAGTTATACTTCTTTGGCGTAGCAAGATAAAAATCTTTTCAAGAATTTTATCTATCGCCTTATTCTACGTTTGTAGAAAAGACGACACTAACAATAGAAAAAAGTATTTAATACATTGAAAATTTGAATACAAAGAAATACAAACAACAAATACAAAGAAACAAAATGTTGACTATAGCTAACTTCAGGGCGTCGGTTTTTCGTGACGGTGTGCGCGCGCGTAGTAAAAATTTACTCTCATTATTTTTCCCCAACGCGCCAAAAGAAGCATAACTTCAAAACGGTTTTAACAACTTCGTAGTTAACGCGAACGGAACCGCGAGATTATCTAGTAATTTGTAAACTTAATATTCATTTTCATGGTAATTTTATTTGAAGGTTAGTGCTGCTACACGGGATAAAAATTGCTGACAATATTATTGATAAAATAACCTACAGACGTGCCACACTCTTGTAGATGAAAAATGTATTCACATTTCTGCCACAACAATTCGCCCGTCACTTCGTGTTGCGAAAACCGCCCGTGTATATATTATTTATTTAGCTACCTTAGTAGCGAGGTTTTCTTTATTGTCGCGTGGCGGATGAGGATATTTTCGAGGGGGTCCCAATTTAATATTATTAATATTGATATGTTTATGGCAATCCAAGACTATGCGCAGACTAGGGTGGGTCAAAAAAATCGGCTGTTTTTTTTTAAACTCTATAATCTAAAAAATAGGTCGGTAGACACCTCAAAAAAATTATCTCCAAGTATGAGCTCTTAATTTTAATAGGAAAGTCTTCCGCCTCTCAGTTTTTTTATTTTTTCCTTATCATTAGAAAGAAAAATTCATATCTCGGAATTTACTATTTGAAAAAAATATCTCGTCTCATATATTTCTAGGAAATTTAATTTCCTACAAAAAAGCTCTCTTACAATTTTTTTGTAAACCTCACCGTTTAAAAGTTATTGAAGGATGAAGTTCGATTATTTTCAGGCAGATTTCTCTTTTCTTATGAATTTTATAACTCGTTAACAAATTAATATTATGATATGCGCACCTCACAGTTTCATAGGACATTCATTGCTCTACAAAAATGGTACCTTATGATTAGTCAGTTAAATTAACCGTTCTAAAGATATTCATCGTCAAACTTCAATGCACACTAATTTTAACAGTTTTTGATTAATAACCTATAATAAATAAATAATATATGTATCTATATATAAATAAATAATGAGAATAATCGAATCGAATTTTTTGAGGTGTCTACCAACCTATTTTGACGAGTATAAAGTTAAAAAAAAATAGTCGATTTTTTTGGCACACCTTAATTGTAGACACTCGACTGTGGTCAAAAACGTTCTTGTCCAATTTTCGACTAGATTTTTATGAAGTCTCTGTTATTTTTTGTTAAATATCTTATATTCAATACAAATTCTATTGAAGTACGTTTATTCTCGTAAGCAATTCATAACTCTTGATAAATTTGATACAATTTTGAAACACGTTATTTAAGTAAATTTAAAGTAAAAATTTGTAGAATAACTTGAGTGCTTTTAATTTAACTTTTTAAATCATAACTTCTAACATAACTTAACGCTTCGAATTCTAAATGAAATTAACTTTTGAAAAACTAGATTGTTAGATTGTAATAACGTAGTCTCTTTATTTAAACAAAATACTGATTTCATTTCAATACTAGCTAGTACCCGAGCGACTGCGATATAATTTAAACTGTGTTGTTGATTCATTAAATTTATATATTTTGTTTGAATTAATTTAGGTCTGTATTTCTTTTTAACTGTAAACTAGACGTTATAAGTCCTAAAACACTTTTGCCGATTTTAAATTGTCTTAGTTTATTTATTTACTTAGCTCCTACGTAAAAGCGCAACGACTAAACAAAATAAGGTTCAGCATTTTCGGAAACGAATCTATACAAACGACATATATGCTTTCCAATCCACTGTATACATTGATATATAATGAATTTATATATCTACTAACGGCGGACGTTGTCCCGACCTCTTAGTAAAAAAAAAAGTTGACAGTTTGTATACCCAAACCATACCTCATGAATTAGTTTATGTGCGGTGAAAACTGCATGAAGATCCGTTCAGTAGTTTTTGAGTTTGTCGCGAACAGACAGACGTGGCAGAGGACTTTGTTTTATAATATGTAGTGATTTCATGCTCCTTTATATTTTTACACATTGTCTATGTAAATCAATTGGCGAATGTATGTAAGCGTATCACTTCATAACGGCTGCAACTATTTGGTTAATGCTTTCTCTGGTGTGTGTCAAATTGTTAGAACAAGGTTTGCATGAAAAGAAACAATCGAAAAATCGTTTGAGATAGTGAACATTTTGGTTTAAAAAATCTCCATATAAAAAAGTGAGACAGATTACAGTAAGAAGATCTTTAAAAATATTGACAGAATTGACTGATCGACATTCACTTGTTCTACTTTGTTCCATTATGTCTTTCATTATATATTGTCTTCATTAGTGTACTCATGTGAAATAGTGGTGTACAGCTAGTAGCTAATATTAAAGTAATTTGGCCTTAATTACTTAGCCAATAGGTAATTGTGTCGTTTGTCAACTCGAGACCGTAAATAAAACAAAAGAACATTTAGGCTCGTCTTAGAATTCGAAATATTATGCTTACATTCACACCATCGGTAGGCAATTATCGATACAATGATATATATATATATATCTTGCGAACAATATCGAACAATCGAATTGTTATATATGTCGCTTGTAGTAATTGCCACCGACATTCGAGAGCGGAGCGTCGGTTCGTATTATCTAGCTTCGACAGCTGAGGCCGCGGTTTTATATTTCCAGAATATAGACAAGCCATTCTATTGATCTTCTATCCCCTTGAAATTTCTATGTTTTAGACATTCTATATTTTATGCTATATCATTCGATATTTAATTTATTTTCGTTGATACAATGCCAATAGCATTTACACAAAGAAAATTATGTAACGTTGAAATGTCTATGCTTTTTCATAGATACAATGTAAGTGTAATGTTTTCAGATTGTGTACTATTTCATCTAGTAAGTGTGTATGGTTACTTTTATTTGAGTTTGGTCGGTAAAAAAAACAGATGTTTATTCGAATGCAACATCTAATATATAAAAATCTCGTGTCACGGTGTTAATGTTCGAACTCCTCCGAAACGCCTCGACCGATTTTTATGAAATTTTAAATGTATATTTGGTAGATATGAGAATATGTCGTAAAGTATATTTTATATCTCTATGTGATTAGGGTGTCCGTATCCAGAATGTTTTTTTTTTCAGTTTTTTTGATAATTTTTATTTTATGTATTTTTTTTTCTTTGCCAGCAAAAGTTAACTACGACCCCAAATTTTCACCTTCCTAAACCCACTCTCTCATTTTTTATTCGCGATTTTAGTATTTTTGTATGAACAATATCCAAATGATTCAACAGTCGTTTGTATTTCAAACAAAACGAAATTATTGATGTTGCTGGATGACAGATGGCGCTTCGTCCGTCTCATCGATAGATATGTGTTTGAGTGAGTCCCTGAATAGTTTGGTTTCACAGTTGGAAACGGTGGGAGTCGCTGTAATCGGACTCTAGATTTTTAAATATTTTTAGAGTTTGGAAATTCAACTGGAACCGGTAGGTAGCCGATTTCACGTAGACGAAGTTGCATGGGTCAGCTAGTTAGAATTATTACCTTTTATTACCTATTACCCACCCTCTCATTTTTTATTCACGATTTTTGCATTTTTGTATGAACAATATCTAAATGATTCAACGGTCGTTCGTATTTCAAACAAAACGAAGTTATTTACGTTGCTGAATGACAGATGGCGCTACGTTCGCCTCATCGACATATTCCATCCAAATATGCATAAGTCATTTACTAAACCAACTAGGTATGTACTTGTGTGAGTCCCTGAAATGTATGGTTTCACAATTAGAATCGGTGGGAGTAGCTTTAATCGGGTTCTAGGTTTTTTAAAGGTTTTTTGAGTTTGTAAATACAATTGGAACCGGTAGGTAACCGATTTCTCGCAGACAAAGTTGCGCGGGTGAGCTAGTCGTATCAAAATATTGAAGTAATCGGCAAAGATCTTTACGAAATTTAAGATATTGAATTCATCATCATCATCAGCTTGTAAGAGATCCACTGCAGGGTCATAGGCCTCTTCCCGAAGAAATGTATGGACATAATGACCACGCCAGCCCACAACTTATTGGTGATTTCAAACTCTGAGAAATCCACAGTTCTATGTTTTTCCCACATACAGTAGTACTACAAGAACATTTCTCAGGTTCAGGTTTCCTCACGATGTTTGCCTTCACCGTCAGCCGGTAGTGTTACTAATTTAAATTAGTAAATGTACGCGAACTCCGAAAAATTCGTTGGTACATGCCGGAGTTCGAACCTGCGGACATCGAATTAATATTCCACCGGTCACACCACTAGGCCACCTTTACATTAACATTTTTGTTCATATAAATATCTATAAAATAATATTGAACAAAATTTAAATAAAGAATGTATTTTACAGCACAACATCGACGAATAATATAATTAGCTGCAATCGTGAAATAGTTTTACAGTCGTGATGGTAAAACTGTCCAAATACCACCAAAGAAATAAATATATAATATAGGACACCAATTCACTAGGCATTCGTGGCCAGTCAAAATACATAAAATACCTCATCTCATTCAGTTCAACTATTTAAGAGGAACGTAGTTATCATCGTTATTATTCAATACATAACCACAAAATCGCACATAAATATATCTGAACTAATTAAAATAAATAAAGAACCATCATATAGCTACTATGATAAACGAAAGTATCTTATTTTATAAATAACTAGCTGTGCCCGCGACTTAGTCCGCGTGGAACGTTATGTAAAAAACAGTGATTAATAAAGTCATATGAATTTATTAAATCCATTTACTTATCTACTATTCTCTCGTACTTACACCGCGTTGTCATTGAAATTATAATAACTTTTGGTAGAGCGAACCGATATTAATAAAACAAAGACTAAGTTATTCTCGAAGATATACTTTATAAATTACTTCGTGTTGTTTTATTGCGAACCCAGTTCTTTAGCAGTGATACATGTTCATACAAACAGACAGACAGACAGCAAAAATGATTGTATCTCAACTTAATGATATAAATACACCAGACAACCTGTGCAAATTCGTCTGCGTGAAATCGGCTACCTACCGGTTGCAATTGTATTTCCAAACTCTAAAAATCTTTAAAAACCTAGTACCCAATTACAGTGACTCCCACCGTTTGCAACTGTGAAACTAAAGAATTCAGGTACTCATTCAAACACATACCCAGTAACTTCGATGAGACGGACGTAGCGCCATCTGTCCTTCAGCAACATTAATAATTTCGTTTTGTTTGAAATACGAACGACCGTTGAATCATTTAGATATTGTTCATACAAAAATACTAGAATCGCGAATAAATAATGGGAGAGTGTGGTTAGGAAGGTGAAAATTTGGGATTGTAGGTATCTTTTGATTAAAAAGAATTAGATTAAATAAAAAAAGGACAAAAAATAAAAATTGAAAAAAAAATCTGGATAGGAACACCCCAGTCACCTAGAGGTATAAAATATACTTTAGGACCTATTCCCATACCTACCAAATATACATTTAAAATTTCATAAAAATCGGTCCAGCCGTTTCGTTTGAGTTGAAACACCATCACCGTGACACGAAATTTTTATATATTAGATATTTGTCGTCTAGTTTTGAATATCAGAATCGATTTGAAAATAGGAAACTGAAGTGTAATGTGTTTGTCGAAAATATGTCAGTTCCTGAAAGGAAAACGTAGCTCGTTCCCAATAGCGTCAATAAAATATGCAATTCTGTACGTAGGGAAATCCAATAATAGAAACTTTAAGGAATATATTTCTCATAATATTATGTAGATTTTCTAGCTGTCAAGTTTCAAAATATCTATACATATAATAAGAATGTAAATTTCACGTGTCTGTACTTTTTACATTTTTGTGAGAAATATTGTCGTAGGTGTCTAGGAATGAGTAATAAAATAAATACATTTCAGTATTTTTTTGAAAAGTCTGTCTGTTTGTATGAACACGCATCACTGCTAAAGTTCTGGGTTCACAATAAAACCCCAGCAAGAAAATCATAAATAATGTTTGTCCACGATGAACTCCGAAACTACTCAAGTGATCTTTATAAAAGTTGTCATTTATATATAACTAGCTTCTGCCCGCAACTTCGTCCGCGTGGAATAGTTACTTTGGACTAACGCTAACTAACACACAGCGGAAGCTCTGAAAAGGAAAAAACCCGATTTTGAAACATTCTCCATTGGTGCTCCGCTCCTATTGGTCTCAGCATAACCCTATAACCCTATAACTATTCTCGATGAATGAGCTATATAACACTGAAATAATTATTCAAATCGGACCAGTAGTTCCTGAGATTACACCTTACAACTCACAAAATCACAAACTTTACCTCTTTATAATATTAGTATAGATATAGAAAATTTGGTTCAACTTCAGAGATAAGATAATTTATATTTCGAATAATGGCCTCAATATGTTTTGATTACAAATTAAACGATTGTCAATGTTGATTATTGTTATTAATTGTAAGTATATATCAGTCTCGTAAAGATGGTGCTTTCAATTAGTTTATTGACAGAAATCTGTAGAACTGACTGTTACTGATATATCACAGATGGTGCCACGTTTAAATTTTGAAAATAGCTTACTATAATTTTAGTTTGAATCCAACATGTAATAACTGAGCCACAACAACGCGTGGCCGGGTCAACTAAGTATAAAATTTATCAAAAATGAACGCAAAATCATCCTTCAATCTATATAAATGACATATATTTAATATGTGGAAAATAATTTGACCTACCCCACAACTAATTTATGCCCGAACAAATATCATTGTGTTGATGAGCCTTCACAGTTTCGCTGGACTAATTATTTTTTAAATGTCGATCATTCTACCTACCACTCATATTTAAACTCTTTGTTTATGTACCTATAGATGTGTTTTGACAGCTGCACACGAAAGCGAACTTTCCCTTGGGTGTATCGAATTACCATTTTATGTCAGATCGTCATTAAAATCGGATGAGATTTTGGCTAAAAGCTGATATCTATAAAATATAAAAATAGTTTTTTCATTTAAATAATTTTATCTTCATTATAAGATAAAAATATGTGTAACAATAATGTCATACGTATTCAATTTAAAGAAGCTTATATAGATATACATTAATTTTGTTCATAATGTAAACGATTAAAATGTTAAGACAATGTTATGATTATCAAGAAGGATAAAAACTAACAGATAAATACAAGCTCTGTAAAAATTCAACGAAATCGTAGAATCAATAACTAACAACACCAAACACTTGAAATTCCCAATAGACAGACGGCAACGCAATTTAAACTCTGCGAGCAACCTCGCTTCATTAGGAGACGAGCAGCTCTCATGTTATGATTTGATTTCATATTGTGTACTCGGTTCATTGGATAAATTGCACATAAATTAACAGCCAAAGGTTCGTTAACGTCTTTATAATTTATTAACGCTGTGATAACTTACTAACTTTGCACGGAACTTCGTTTCCGTTGTCTTCAAGATGAAACGCCTCGTGTGACATCTATTGTACTATTTCAGAAATAATAGTTTTAATGGTAATGTGAAAGTGAGTTTCTTATTACGCTTTCTCGAATTAATTACGCAACCGATTGTAACGAAATTTTGTTTTGCTTAAATGTCGTCAGGGGTACAGAGAATTATAACGAGCATATTTTATCCATAACAAAAATACTGTTCCTGAAAGATGGATCACATTTACATTAACGCTAGCGATCCCCGTAGGCAAAAACTAAAATACTAGTTTTAACTAAAAAAAACTATAGTTCGGTTTAAATCACTTTGCAATTAATTATTAATGTAATTAACATATATTATACTATACTATATACTATATACTATATAGTTACTATACTATATAGTTCGTTTGACCAGTTAATTTCAAAGGGCATGTAATATGATATATGGAACGTAAGGCATGTTAAAAATATTGAATGTAGTATGAAAAAAGGTAATTAGAACGTAAGAGCAAAATGAAGGATGGCGAAAGGTCATTTTCATTTACATGTGTGTATATGTTGTGTATCATTCAAGCAGTAGTGTGTGTAATGTATATTTTAATTAATTTAATGTATTTTATATGAAAATAAATAGTTTTGTGCACTTCTCCTCCATATCAATTTTAAGTATGTCAAATTTCACGTTCATTCGTTCGCTCAATTCGCTTAAAAAGGGATACAAAGTTTTCGCTTCAAGTATTATATATATATATATATATTGAACGGTAAAATATATATATATATATATATATATATATATATATATATATATATATATATATATATATATATATGTATATATAGATGTCACGTCGTAATTAAATATACCTATAAAATATAAAAATCTTTTTTCACTTAAACAGGTATTTTGTTAACATAATGTAAAAAAGTGTTACCTACTATTTACTGCTCTAGTGTCTACTGCTTGTTGTTAGTTTTTCACCATTTTGTTGTTGATCGTTATATAAACCTGTTGGTAATTATGTACGCAATCGTTCAGACCACATTCGTTCTAGACAGGCGACTCGTTGTCATCTGTCAGAGCTCGCAGCAACCTCGTAAGTTATTCACAACTGGAGGCGTAGCGAGGCGAGTGTATTACTTAAATGCACGATTCTAAAATACATACATTGGATAGATTAGTTACAGTGTACGTGACCTTAAATCTATTATAGCTATGATTTATTATAAGTTTTAGCCATTTCATTAACTACAAACTTCCAAATTTAATCTAGTTTTATTCAAAAAATGTATACATGTATAAGGATAGTTTAAAAAAAGATAAGCATGGGCTTTAATTATTTCAGTTATAATTATATGAAAGACATTAAAAATAAATTAAGATTTTTATTTAGATCCAATTAATAACTATTTTACAACACAATCTGTATAATAATGTAAACATGTGCCAAGTTTTTTTTATTTTTTTATTTTCGATTCATTTTTTGATATGACGAGCGATACCTGTATACTAACAATTATTTGTATTTTCTCAATAAAAAAAAGTCAAAATTTAGAATTTATCGCAGTATTACATTTCAAAATCTAAAGTTATATAGCGGGTCCGGCGGCCGTTGTCCCGCACTGATAATATAAAAAAAATTGACAAATAATAAACCTAAACCTTCCTCATGAATCATTTTATCTTTTGGTGAAGACCGCATAAAAATCCGTTCAGTTGTTCTTGAGTTTATTGCGAACAGACAGACAGACAGACGTGCAGAGGACCTTGTTTTATAGTATGTATTGATATAAAAATGTCAAATATGTATATATATTTTTTCAAAATAATTCCAACCATCAAACAAGGCTATTTTTATCGAAGTTTCTGTTTCGTTATTATGAATGTCACAATAATTGTTTTACTTATTTGAGAGAATACATAGTACAGTCCATGTGAAACTTTTTAACTACCTTAAATATAGTTTCTCAGAGTACAAAAGGCATAAATACGTATTATATTCTATGTATAACATTCAGACAACTTAATGATAAGTAAATGCTAATTTTAGATTAAAATAATAATATTTTGAGATTGTTTTGTATTAAAATGTTGACGATATCATGCGCAAGCCTAAACTCACGGCTATATTCAGAACGGACAAAAAGATTGACGAAGACGAAGCTTTGTTATACTGAAGGGACCTCAATGATGCTACATATCGATATATTATCTTAATGTGACGTCGTGTTCCAGACACTGTGTTAACTTATTCTTCTAATATGCCGTAAAGAGATTACGGGTGGCAATAGGTTGTGGACCTTATTAATCTGTTATTTTTAGTTTGACCAGTACTTATCATCAAGTGTAGTGACTTCACATTTTCAAATCACTATAACGAAAGTAGTTTTGCAAAAAAAGGAAGATACTCTAGACCTGAACTTATTACGATGAAAATCCTCAAGGCAAAATGCGGTGCAAAATTTGGTACGGGATATTGGCAAGCTAAATAACTATCGACACGATCCGTGGAAAATACTCTTACGTTAGATTTTCATATGACTAGGTCAGCGATTCTCAACCAACCTGTCGCTACCTATTGGTATGTCTAAAGCATCTGTCAAGCGTGTCGTGAGATTTACAAATATAATATGTGTAGGCTAAAATGGTTAAAAAATATCGCAATGCACAACGGTATATTATCCGCCCCTCTTGAAATCCATCCAGTGTCATATTTCCTCCCCCCATCCCCTTCGCTGGTACTTAAGTATCAGTTCAATTACGGAGTGACGACGTCGCGCGTCTCTGTGGTCAAAGTAGAATAATACTTTATATTATAGATATTTATATTAATAATTGATTGAAGAGTTGAAAAGTGTGACCGAAGTGACAACAATTACAATTAAAGTGATTAAAGAGGAGGCCTCTTACGACTGCGACAACAGCGAAAAGGTGAGTCCTATTTTTCCTATATACTTCCGGCCGTTGTAATGCACAACCAACGGGATAGTAAATACCGCCGAAATATTGAATCTTTTTACAAAATAACAACCAACGCTAACACAATTTATTTATTATTTTATGAAAAAAAAAAATTGCACGTAAGTATGTAAGGTTGTCACGAATGTGTAAAATATATGTTAGTATTTCGCTGAGTAAATAAGGTTGAGAACCGCTGGACTATGAGACTTTTTTGTCCTCAATCCTTCGTAGCCCATTTGAAAATATATTTCGATTCTCAACTCCTCATTGAAATCTATCTGGAGATGGTTCTTCTCGATATAATACAAGAAATACTATTTGGGATAACCTGAGACCGTCAACTGAAGTAGATGTTTCATTAAATCTGTTAACCGTATTGTCATGCTTGCTTGAACAATATTTCATTTCGAGAACATTACATTTTCATCCAATGACAACACGCAATCAAAACAACTGAATTAAACTGTTTACCTTTCTTATTAAGAAAATTACAAGTTGTAAAGTGAAACACGAACTAATTTCGCCTTTCAATGAACGTTTCGGTCTGTCTGACGCCTAACTTTCTAAACATTCTATCATAGCTAAGTGAGAACAGCTAGTATATGTAAGTTAGTTTGACCCGTTTATGAGAAATTGTAGTCGACCCGGAATAATGAAATTCGGTGTATGAAGTGGCACCGAACATTTAAGACTTTGAAACGAGCAAAGTATTTTGACACGGCAAGTGGTCTAATATTGATTTGGATCTCATAGTAATCTAAAACTATTGGTGAAGGACAACATCGTGATCAAACCGCAGTAATGTTTAGAGCTTTTACCAATTTTTGCTTGGTTAGCTAGCATCTTCAAGTAGGAGATCTATCCCCTACTTCTCTATCTACTAACCCTACTAAACATCTATAAGGGTATTCCGGCAGTAGTATTTAGAAGCCAGCCCTCCTCTCTCAGGTGAGATTGTTGCCAAACCTATAAAGTACAAAAAAGACCGGAAAGTTATTGATAAATTATTCACGATTCCGATATATATAACAATTGAGTTATCAAGATTTTTCTATTAACAGAATGATGGTGTCGATACTTTTCCATTGTTTCGATACAAGCAGTTCGAAAGGAACGTGGTGTGGACAGGTAATTAAATAAAATCTTCACGGCTTCCTACAAATCGTATGCGTACGTTGAATCGCATGAATATGTAGGTACACTGTTAATAAGTACTATTTTTACAAACATTTTATTATTTTTAATTCTATACCAAAATCTACCTGTTTAAACAGTTCAATATATTGAAATTACGAATAATAGAGAAGCGAAATGTTAAATCACTTTAGTGTATCGCTTTGTAACATCAACAGTGTAACCTGTATAGTATTAAATCTGTTCCTAATATTTGTAGTGTAGCTTTCCTCAACTAATCCTAGCTAATATTATAAATACGAATGTTAGTTTGTTTATTGCACTTTCACGCCTTAAATATTTAACCGGTCACCATCATTAGTTTTATAAGAAAATACTATGCATTCGCTACCATAATGGGAATGACTAATAGTTACTCATTAGTCTGACGCTACGAAAGTACTACGACGTGCTACGAGGTGCTACATGGCCGCTACGGTCGACTGAGCTACGCGCATCGCTTCACGGTTGCACGCTCCTGATCGATGTTAGTCTATTTTCTACGGGTTAATTTGATACAGTCTGTTCTAGAAACGCGATCGTTTAATCCACCCTCTACTGTTATATCAATGTTTTCTACTTAGTGATATCTGAAAAAATTGAATTGCATATAACATCGTTACCATTAATAGTGTATTGTTGATAGGATAGTATCCAATGTATCCTAATTACCAAACGAATAGTGAAAACTGTATGTCTGGCTGGAATTAGACAGTTAAATACTAGTAGATTAATATACGTTTTTAAATAATTAATTTTTTTTTGTGTATCAATTTAATTATTTATTTAGTGCTAATATGATTTATTTGTTGTAAAAAACAATTTGTTGATTTATCATGAATAGAAGGTTATAGAATTTGACAAAGTTATGTAGTGAGTTAGGTATAGTAAAATAAACAACAACCTCCAGCGTGAAGTACACTCTGATATGTCGAATTTTACAATATTATATCAAATGGTATTTTCGCGTCTATTCTTATATTGTCAAGTTACAATCCTTACTAATATCAATAACTATCTTTTACCCGTGGCTTTGTCCACACTAATATAGGTTTCATCTACCTCTCGTGAACAGTTCTTTATTTTCGGGGTGAAATGTCCTTTCCTGAATCCGTAACAACACATATGCAAAATTATCGGTTGAGAAGTTAATAAAGTTATAATATTAGTAAGTATGTTTAGGTGAGCTTCTTTGTTACGCTTTCACACTTCAATTACACTAGTGTATGAATATGATTTCACAGGAAACATTGATTTATTTTCCCGGTCATTTCCGGAATTACACAACCATTTAACAAATTTTATAAAAACCAGGTAGGGTTTTTTCTAAGTTAGCCTAGCTAGCTACTATTGTCAAGTTGAAAATCTGTCACCGAGCACCTGTTGGTTTATTTCTGCAGCTGCACTTGAGAGCCAGACCCTCTAGATTTGGCGTGTTTACCGTCTGAGACCACGTCGTTATAACATCAAATGAGACAACTTTGTCAAACGCTACAACCTATTAAGTATAAAATAATAACAAGACAAGAAGTTGACAGATTTATTAATTAACTAGCTGTGCCTGCGACTCCGTCCGCATGGAACTTAATGTAAAAAAGCAGTGACTAATAAAATCATTTAAATATATTATCTATTTTTCTCTCGTACTTAACTCGAGCCGTCATTCAAATTACAATAACTTTTGATAGAATGGACCGATTTTAACAGCTCGGCGGACGCCTTCCGCCGAGCGGACCGTTGGGGCGGATATCCAAGGGGACTAGCATAGTTCGATCTCTTGTCGCCTCAACAATACGGTCGGACGGTACACCGTGGGGGGGGGGCGATTTTAATGAAACAAAAATTAAGTCACCCTCGAAGATATGTTCTGTGATTTTATTGTTGAGGTTTTATTGTGAACCCAGAACTTAAGCAGTAATGCATGTTCATACAAACAGACAGACAATTCTAAAAATGATTGAAATGTATTCTATTACTTATCCCAAGACATCTGCAACAATTTTTTTCTCTAAAATCGAAAAAGTACTAACACATTAAATTTACATTCTTATTATATGTATAGAAGAAGATATAGATATAGTATGTATAGATATCATTACATAGTATAAAACAAAGTCCCCTACCGTGTCTGTCTGTCTGTCTGTTCGCGATAAACTCAAAAACTACCGAACGGATTGTCATGCGGTTTTCACCGGTGGATAGAGTGATTGATGAGGAACGTTTTAGTATATAATTTGTCAAGGATTTTTTCATAATCAGGGCGGAACAACGTCTACCGGGCCCGCTAGTACTTGATTAAATAAAGAACATATATTTGTATAGAGAATTACAAATTGACCATAGAATGTTCACATTAACCGCAAATGATACAGTTTTGGTGTCAAGCTATTGACCTCGGGGAAAAGGTTTCTCAGATTATGTTTCGCTTTTGTTTACTCATAAGCAATGTCTTTGTTTCAGACCGTAACGTATATTCGTTACGTCACTTCCTTTGTAACAGTTATTTTGACCAGAAAGGCGAACACAATGAGGTTACCGTATTTGTTCATATGGGGTGACATAATGTATTACAGGTCATAAATATTATTTATTTATTCAGGTTAATACGTTTGTGTATTTGTATATAAAGATTACTATATTTTTATTGGCGATAGTCTCGTTTATTTATTCTAGCTTAACGAGCCGACACCGCCTGGCACGAGTGTAATGTATAAAAAGAGGGTGTGTCGCAAATACACACGATAGAAGTGAAACTTAATAATTAAACATAGAAATACACCAATCTGTATCAGATCAGTGATCTTACAAAATGTACAAGTGATTAAAAATATATGTGTGTCGTCCACACGTGGTAGAAGTGAAACCTTCGAAAAGAAAACGAGACTAGCGTATGTCTCACTGTTCTTCAATACCCGAAGGCAAACCAGACACTGCTCGCATTCTACCCGACACAGTGTTTACTCCCACCACTGTATCGTCACACAGAAAGGTTGTTTAGCTAGTGTTAACAATGTAAGCTCCTGAAAAAGGTTGTTTACTACTTTATTTAATATCCATTCTTTTCTATTGTTATAAATCTTAATATATATATTTCTTGTGTGCGTGTGTATGTGACTGAACTCCTCCTAAACGACTGGACCGATTTTGATGAAATTTTTTGTGTGTGTTCGTGGAGATCCGAGAATGGTTTAGATTCACAATTGGACCCGGCAGGTGGCGCTGCGATCGACTTTTAGGATTTTTTTTGTTTTCAAGGCAGGACAACGTCCGCCCGGTCCGCTAGTATAATATATATTTTTATGTATATACACAAATACACACACAAACAACTAAGAGCACACATATCAATAGTGACTCTGTTTCATAATATAAATTATTTAATGAATGAGTCCAATCAAATACTATTAACAGGAAAAAGAAATGTTCAAAAAAACTGGATTATCTGTAGGTATTATGGTAAACAGTTTTTCTATTACCCGTTACGCAAATAATCAAGCCTCCAACTTAAAAATTCACACGATTTCAACGAACACTTTTGATGCTTATTTCATCCATTTTAAATTACATTTTAAGAACGCTCTTGTTATTAAATGATAAAGAAAATATCTCACCGTTCCCAACTGAGACGGCGGGGAGCATCGGCAGCCACATCCTCGGGAGTACCACGGACCCCTTGAGTTAGAAGTCGAGCTAGCCTTGAACCTGCGCTCGTGCTGGTAGTACTAGATACCGAACCGCGTGGAGTTGGTACCCTGCAACAGAAATATGCATCCTTATCCTTCATCGTGATCAACATCGATCTATAAGAGACTCACTGCAGCGCCACGGATTTCTAGACAAAGGAAGGTATTGGCATAATTACAACGGCAGCTCACGACGTGTTGGCGATTTATAATTCTGTGAGATCCACAGTTCTATATTTTCTCACATACGACGGTACTACAAAAGGTTCAGGTTTCCTCACAATGATTTCCTTGAAGGTCAGTCGATAGTGTTACCTACGTAAATTGGTAAATATACGTGAAATCAAGCAAATTCGTTGGTACATGCCAGGGTCTGAACCTTCTATTCCTTATATTTACATACTATATAACCTATACGGCTCTGTCTGTCAGTTAGCTTGCAATTCAAAAACTACATAGCCTAATGCCGCGATTCTCTTTTATATCGTTCTTTAACCACATTTTAGTATATCTTTTGTTACACTATCTATACATATAATAAAAATCAAGTGTCTGTATGGAGTATAATATAATAAAAAAAATTACTGATTGGGTATGAAAGTATACACGCTAATGATAACAAAAATGCAATTTAAAAATTTTTGTCAGTCTGTCTGTTTATTCCGCGTAATCTCCGAAACGGCTGTATCGATTTTGAAGGGAATTTCACTGGCAGATAGTGGACATTATATCAAGTAATTAAATCTATTCTAATTTAGACTAGCTGTTAACCGTGGCTTCGCCCGCAGTGCTAAATCCAAAACGGTTCGACCAATCTTTACGGGATTTTCACCGGCAGGTAGCGGACATTATGAAAGGTAATTTAGTCTATTTTAATTTAGACTAGCTGTTAACCGTGGCTTCGTCCGCAGAGCTATCTGCAAAATGGATGGACCGATTTTCACGGGACTTTCATTGGCAGATAGCTGACCTTATAGGAAGTAATTTAGGTTATTCTATTTTAGACTAGCTGTTACCCGCGACTTTGTCCGCATGAGATTTGGAAAAAATATGTTGTTTACTGTAAACATGTGCGTAAGACGTGCGTTGTGCTGAACTCCAAGAATAAATATAATTGAAATTCATTTATCTGTATCTATGTATGTAATTCGAATTATATTGTCTCTATGGTCATTTTGGCAGCGATTTTTTGAAATTACCGCGCTTTCGTCTACATAATAACTCAATACCCATAGTAATATAAGAATATTGTATCGAGTTCAATGAGCACTATTTAAATTGTCGAATATTAAAAACTGCTTAGACAAAGTTTTATATATTGATTTATATTTATGCAAGATTTCAAGACGTCAGCTCATTCATTGTTTACAACTCAACATTATAATTATTAATAGTAATTTTGAGGATAGAAGGGTCTTTCTAATAAGATATTAGACCATAATCGTATTACTTATTGACAATATGGACACATTATATCGTTATAATAACATCTTCTAGTCATTGTTTCATTAGTTCCTTATACAGTGTACGTGAGCACTGAGGTAGTTATATGGTGGGTTAAAGTTCTAACTATGTTGCTGATGATAAACATGATTGTCACATTGTTAGTATTTTTATATCTAATATATAATTTATAGTTTATAAATATATAAATTTATTTTATATAAATTTATATATATTTCTTGTGTGCGTGTGTATGTGACTGAACTCCTCCTAAACGACTGGACCGATTTTGATGAAATTTTTTGTGTGTGTTCGTGGAGATTCGAGAATGGTTTAGATTCACAATTGGACCCGGCAGGTGGCGCTGCGATCGACTTTTAGGATTTTTTTTGTTTTCAAGGCAGGACAACGTCCGCCCGGTCCGCTAGTAAATTTATAATAATATGTTACTGTATGGCGTGCGTGTCGTACTTACAATTGATTTTATTACAGTTTTATTACAGAATTACAGTTGTTTTAGATATTCACAGTGCCTACAGAGTGTTAATTGGTTTTCCTGACTGACTCACTATACGTTTGTTTAATATACTAGTCTCGGAAGAAAGTTAAGTAAAACGAAATAAGTTGATGTTATAATGAAAAGTAATTACCTTATTTACCGTAATTTATTTAAAAGAAACTAATTGTTTCAGTCTGTTATTTTATGCTTTTACTCAATCTGGATTGAAATTATCTTTTCTTATTTTTTTTTTTAATGCTTATGTATACGTCTCTGTGTTACACAAGGTGATATTTTCTACAACGACCAAATAGCAATATAATTACATCCTACTTATAGTACTGACTTAAAGCGCTTCCATTTTTAAGATAAATTTAAGTCGAACGTATAAACATAGTGAAACTTTAAACTCCTTATCCCACAAAATTGAATTTTTGAGTTATTTCTTTTTTTTTACTACATCTAAGATATAATATAATACGAATTTTATATATAACTAGCTATGCCCGCAACTCCGTACGCGTTTTTTTAAATAGTATTAAAGAAATGTAAAATTGTGAGAATATGTACGATTACAGAAATGATCTTGCAAAAAGATTTATAGGTACAACACGCGCGCCACCTACTGTAACATGTAACGTGTACCTTAGATATATAAATATTAAAAGTGTGTCAAATGAGGTTTACCATCAAACACATATTTGGAACTTTAACCCGGCATAAAAACTACCTTAGTGCTCACTTACACTGTACACAGGAACTATGAAACAATGTCTTATAATTGTTATTATAACGTTATAATATGTCCATATCTGTACATATAATAGGAATGTAAATTTAACGTGTTGCAGGTGTCTAGGAATACGTAATAGAATATGTTTCAATCATTTTTAGAAATTACCGCGCTTTCGTCTACATAATAACTCAATACCCATAGTAATATAAGAATATTGTATCGAGTTCAATGAGCACTATTTAAATTGTCGAATATTAAAAACTGCTTAGACAAAGTTTTATATATTGATTTATATTTATGCAAGATTTCAAGACGTCAGCTCATTCATTGTTTACAACTCAACATTATAATTATTAATAGTAATTTTGAGGATAGAAGGGTCTTTCTAATAAGATATTAGACCATAATCGTATTACTTATTGACAATATGGACACATTATATCGTTATAATAACATCTTCTAGTCATTGTTTCATTAGTTCCTTATACAGTGTACGTGAGCACTGAGGTAGTTATATGGTGGGTTAAAGTTCTAACTATGTTGCTGATGATAAACATGATTGTCACATTGTTAGTATTTTTATATCTAATATATAATTTATAGTTTATAAATATATAAATTTATTTTATATAAATTTATATATATTTCTTGTGTGCGTGTGTATGTGACTGAACTCCTCCTAAACGACTGGACCGATTTTGATGAAATTTTTTGTGTGTGTTCGTGGAGATTCGAGAATGGTTTAGATTCACAATTGGACCCGGCAGGTGGCGCTGCGATCGACTTTTAGGATTTTTTTTGTTTTCAAGGCAGGACAACGTCCGCCCGGTCCGCTAGTAAATTTATAATAATATGTTACTGTATGGCGTGCGTGTCGTACTTACAATTGATTTTATTACAGTTTTATTACAGAATTACAGTTGTTTTAGATATTCACAGTGCCTACAGAGTGTTAATTGGTTTTCCTGACTGACTCACTATACGTTTGTTTAATATACTAGTCTCGGAAGAAAGTTAAGTAAAACGAAATAAGTTGATGTTATAATGAAAAGTAATTACCTTATTTACCGTAATTTATTTAAAAGAAACTAATTGTTTCAGTCTGTTATTTTATGCTTTTACTCAATCTGGATTGAAATTATCTTTTCTTATTTTTTTTTTTAATGCTTATGTATACGTCTCTGTGTTACACAAGGTGATATTTTCTACAACGACCAAATAGCAATATAATTACATCCTACTTATAGTACTGACTTAAAGCGCTTCCATTTTTAAGATAAATTTAAGTCGAACGTATAAACATAGTGAAACTTTAAACTCCTTATCCCACAAAATTGAATTTTTGAGTTATTTCTTTTTTTTTACTACATCTAAGATATAATATAATACGAATTTTATATATAACTAGCTATGCCCGCAACTCCGTACGCGTTTTTTTAAATAGTATTAAAGAAATGTAAAATTGTGAGAATATGTACGATTACAGAAATGATCTTGCAAAAAGATTTATAGGTACAACACGCGCGCCACCTACTGTAACATGTAACGTGTACCTTAGATATATAAATATTAAAAGTGTGTCAAATGAGGTTTACCATCAAACACATATTTGGAACTTTAACCCGGCATAAAAACTACCTTAGTGCTCACTTACACTGTACACAGGAACTATGAAACAATGTCTTATAATTGTTATTATAACGTTATAATATGTCCATATCTGTACATATAATAGGAATGTAAATTTAACGTGTTGCAGGTGTCTAGGAATACGTAATAGAATATGTTTCAATCATTTTTAGAAATGTCGCGGCGACGACGCGGCGTTAATACGAGAGAAAAATAAACGCGTAAATGGACTTAATACATTCAGATAACTTTATTAATCACTGTTTTTTACATAAGCTTCCACGCCGATGAAGTCGCGGGTACAGCTATTGTCAATATAATTCAGTTTTTGTAACTATACAAAAATAATCGCTTTTCTCTTTCGCAAGAAATTGTATTACAGAACTATTAAGGTGGTAATACGTTTATAGTCTAAGATCTTATTACAAAGGCCCCTTCTATCTTCAAAATTAATATTGATTATAATGTTGAATTGTAAACAAGTTGATAATTATTTTTGTAATTAAAAATACAAAATGAGCTAAAATCTTGCATTAATGTAAATCAGGATATAACATTCTATATATGTTTGTAAGCAGTTTTTAATATTTGACAATTTATATTTATTCTTAGAGTCAAGTTCAGCGCACGATCCATGGATATGTTTACGGTGTACAACATATTTTTGCTAAATTTCATACGGACAAAAATAGAAATCTAAATGTAAAATATAAAATAGATAAGCTTAAATTATTTCTTATAAGGTCAGATATCTGTCAGTAAAAGTCCCGTGTAAATCGGTCGATCCGTTTGGTGATAGCACTGGGGACAAAACCACGGTTAAAGCTAGTATAAAATAAATTCTAAAATAAAGCTTATGGCATCCGCCGTAATTTCAGCTATCTACCAGTGAAATTTTCATCAAAATCGGTTCAACCGTCTCGGAGATTACCCGGAACAAACAGACAGACAGACAGACCGACAACATTTTTTAAATTTACATTTTGGTTATCAGTAGCGAGTATACTTTCATATCCAATCATTAAAAATATGTTATTTTGATACTACATACAGACACTTAATTTTTATGATATGTATAGATTTTGTGTTCTACACATGTATATTCATAGCGGTCAAAAAGTTTGGCATGGTCTATACAAAAAGGTCTGCGCAACAAATACTTAGATTTGAAATAAAGTACGTAATATTCAAAAAGTTTTGTTAAAAAACACTTTAATAATAATTCTATAGTTCACAGACGGAGTTTGTGTAGAATTTATACTAATGTTATACCTAAAGCTGAAGAGTTTGTTTGCTTGAACACGCTAAACTTACGAACTACTGATTTTAAAAATTCTCTCATTTATCAAGGAAGGCTAGGTTATATCATGACCCTAAGACCAATAGGAGCGGAGCACCATTGAATAATGTTTCAGAATCGGAGTTTTTTTTCCTTTTGAGAGCTTCCGCTGTGTTAACATTAGTCCAAAGTATCACGCAGACGAAGTCGCGGGCAGAAGCTAGTATATTATAAATTGTTATCAAAAACGTTCCATCCATAGACATATTAACGAAGTACCAAAAACCGAGTAGCGAGAGAGTAATATAGGCGTAATGTGGTAGGTAGGTTTGCAAACATTGTACATAATAACTCGAAACATTGTTAAACTACATGTATGTACACTCCATTTGAGAAAGTTTTAATGAAAGCAAGACACGGCCATCTTTTACAGGATACGTGGTATACTTTTGTAGTACTCTCGAATGAGTACTAAGTAAACTAAGAATTGCTGGTATGCTTTTATATATCACTACATATTACAAAACAAAGTCCTGTTAATGACTACGTCGGGTACCGCTACGACATACCCGAGAGGCCAGACTACAACGCCACCGGAACATTACTAGTGCCACCATGTTAGAGATATATCGAGGGAGCCACTATGGACCTGCGATATCACGCTATTGACTATATCGCGGGTGTTACTAATGACCTCAAACGCTATTGGTTGAAGTTATCGAGTGTTAATTATTCACCCTGGTGTAAGACGTCATTGGTTGGAGTTCGGCATATAAAGGACAAGATGTCATTGATCTGCACGCTTACCAATGTGGAAGTTATTGTAAGGTGAAGCTCTGCCCGGATGAATAGTTACAGTTCCTACAGAGTGTTATTGGTTTCCCTGACCGACCGGCTGACTATACGTATTTTGTAACAGTCCTCTGCCACGTCTGTATGTCTATCTGTTCGCGATAAACTCAAAAACTATTGAACAACGTCCGCCGGATCTGCTAGTTATTTTTAAAATGAAAACTTGTTTAGCCTCGTTCAGCGATTTTTGGTAGGGGCAAAACTTATTCGCGTCACCGATGACCTCGACATTCTCGTGACGTATCGCGCTTGCGTCAACCTAACGACGCGTAGTGTAGCACCCTGTGTACATGTATTATTTATCAAAATATAAATCGAGCTTTTGCAGGTCATCATATGTTTGATTAACTAATAAACTATATATATATATATAACTATATGTATATAATATAACTATTATATGTTTTATATAGTATAACTATATAATATAACTATATGTATATAATTATTGCTCGGAGTGCCAATAAATGGGACTACGAGACTAATGTTAATAATATCAATTAACAAATTATGAAACTTAGATAATTGTGACTATAATTGATTTAAAAAAAATAACACAGTTATTCCAATGTTGTGAGTTTTCACTTCTGTCAGTGATCGATTTTTTTATTATTCGTCCATTTTTTTATGGCAGCTCAAATAAGTGACCATTCTGTACCTGGTGTTAGACAAAGTCTTTTCTAAAAGTTTCCGAGTCATTCACAATCCAGAAAAAAATATCATTGTCAAGCGGGTCCGCAAGCCCATACTGTCTATTATCAGCTGAGCGTTATAGCTAGACTATAACTTTTATCTATACCTCTATATGTACTATTCTAATAAATATTATAAATGTGAGTCTCTTTGCTTGCTTGTTTCTTACGTTTTCACGTATGAACTACTCGACCAATCATTGTGAAATTTTGCATACACGTTGTTAGACACGAGACACAAATTTACATAAATGCCAGCCAAAGCCGCAGTCAGTTATATTTTATATTATAAAGAGAAAAGAGTAAATTGTTTGCTTATAATTGATAAAGTCAAAAAATACTTAATCAAATAAAAAAAATCTTTCATCAGTAGAAATATCCATTATCAGCGAGAAACATGGGCAAATATACTATATTTTCAAAATACAATTTATTGCAAGCGAAATTGCGAGCAATAGCTATGTTAGGGAATCACAAAATACTAGAATAGTAAAACAAATACGATTCGAAAATGTTTACTGCATAAAATAGCGTGCGAAGCCTCTAGCACACAGTATAAAAGAAGTTTTAGCGGAAATTAAACCTATTATAAACTTTGGCCACGAAATGATCTCAACTTAACCACTCTGCATATTCTATTTCAAAACCCGGTAACTTCTGAATACGAGTTCTTGTTTTGCCTTGAACGATGATCTGTTCCTGATAAATATCGATTATAAGTATCGACACTCAAATTGGACAAAGTTAGCACAATAATTCTTCCAAACTACACCAATTAATTACACCTTGATATTGATTGTGTAATTTTTCAACAATAGTTCGGGTATATTGCTTGAAACTTTTAATTAAAAATAAAAACATCGCTCTTTCGTGTACAGTTGCGGCTACTGGAAAAAGATGAAAAAGCTCAGAGAAGAGTAATTGGAGTGAAACACTTGTTTTAATTGAGTTTCATTTGTTTGCGTTACTACTTTACGACTTAGATCACCATTTAATTAAAATTTGACAATGATATTATTTTGAGTGTATTTTTTTTTCTCAAAGTATATAGTATCATCTATACTAATATTATATATTAAACATTTTAACGAAGTGGAGTAAAAACTTCTTTTATCCCATTGTGATTTGAAACTCAACGAAACGAAAAAGCGACATTAGAAAGAGACAAACGTATACTATACATCTATAGGTTTTAACGTGAGAGAATAAGATAGAATACCTTATGCAGTGTTTCTTATATTTACGGTCTTCTCATTGTATATTGCACTGCCTAATACTTGCTCTGGTTCGAGCATTGTACGCGTGTATGTTTTTGTACGTGTACACATGTGTATTATATACCTTTTTTGTGGAAAATGGAACGTAGTGTTAGAATAAGAAAAGATAATATGATCGTTTCATATATAATTATTAGCAGATGGCGTACGAGTGTTTGAACTGTGAGAGTGGGTATAACGAGTGAGTGTTACGAGTGAGTTATTATTAAATCTCAGTTATTCTTCGGCTCAAAGATACAAACTATAAATAATATATATTTATTAAATTATAATTCAATTGTGGCCTCTTCTCGGGTACAGACCTTTTCCAAATGTTTTCATTCGTCTGTTCTGCACTATCTCTATCCAGTATCTGCCCACTATTTTATTTATATCGTAAAATATATATATATAAGAACATTATGAAGGGACACGAAGCCTCATAACATGTAGAACATGATATTTCTAAACGTTTTAATCTAATGTACCTTTTTAACCTTTTTTTTTTTCGCAGGGGAATCCTCTTGGATATCTGCACCTAGCCGGGCAGCATAGGTGAGAATAAATTAAATTAATTAAATGCACCTTTTTAACCTAACCTGAGCACTCCGCATTACTGTTATGTACGCGAATCTAAAAGCAATAATCGAATTATTGCGAAAAAATGTATAGTAAACGTAACAGTAAATGAAATATATCACTTGTACTATATGTACTTTGTATCATAAAAATTCTTTGAAGAAACTTCGACAAAAGTATACGACAAAGTCAAGCGAGTGAAAAGTTTTTGCCCTTTTGCCGGCATTTACTGATGCATGTCAGAGTAGATTCAGTTTGAATTTCGTTCGTATATTAATCAATATATAACTTTATTCACAGTTAGTGTTAGTTAGTAACTAGTTAGTAACTTCGTCTGCTTTTGTATTTTAACAAGTGGTGATTTTATTTTTAACGTGGGGATATCCTTTATTGTTACGCAACCCTCCTGGGGGAGAGGGTGGGTTATGTCCGACTCGCACGGACTAAAACCCCACAGTGTATCGACAAATCGTAATTGTTGGGGCGGCAAGGGATCGTACAATGCTACTCAACCTTGCCTCCTTTCTTCCGGCCCATCCACTCAGGTCCGGCTACGGTGGCGGGAGGAGTTGGGCAAAGCGCCGCCTCCTCCCGCCGGTCCTCCGTTGGCGGAGAGGGCCGCTTAGAGGATCTGCTTTGCGGGTCCTCTCCGCAAGGAGGTCATCACGCAGAAGGAGGCTATAGCTTGCCAAGCCTGGTCGCTGCCGAGCATGGGTAAAACTACACTCGGCAGCGACAAATCACGTCCTACCACCGCAGCCAGAGTGCGGCGCTGTCCCTCCCATGCAGCACACTCAGACAGAGGATTATGGCCATCGTGGCTAGGCGCACCAATTCCCCCCATTCTCTCCCCGGGCTACGACTAGGGTGTCATCTGCGTAACAGATTAAACGTAAGTGGTGGTACCCTAGATTATCGTCGTGTAATAAGATTTTCATTGCAGATTTTCAGAAACGACTACTCGGCATGATGTGTTTGTGTGTATTTTGTCGTACATCTTTTAATATTTAAATTTATAGGTATGCGTACTGACACATGAGTTGTTTCAACTCTCTGCTCGAAATTTCTGAAGTGATAATTTTTACGGCACGGTAGGGAAAAATTTGGGTTACACATTAAACGCGAGGTATGTGTGCATTTGTAAGTATGTATAAGTGCCTGTTTGGGTGTAGAAGTATACGAAATTTAATAAATGTATAATTAATAATTTATACTACTGGAGTTCTTTAGTTTATAATTTAATACCTATAAGCCAAAGATGTTTCACTTCCTCTGCGTGTACACACACAATACACATTTATTTATATTAGCACTGCGTACTGATTGCATCATAGTACCTGACTAGCTGCTCCCGCCACTACGTCCGCGTGGAACCTAATGTATAAAAAACAGTGACTAATAAAATCATCTGAATGTGTTAAAGTCAATTTCCTTATCTACTTTTCTCTCGTACTTAAGTCGTGTCGTCATTAAAATTACAATAACTTTTGATATAGTGACCTAATTTTAATGAAACTAAGACTAAATGTTGCTCGAGGATATGCTTTATGATTTTCTTGGTAAGGTTTTATCGTGAACGCAGTATTTTAGCAGTGATGCTTGTTCATACAAACAGACAGACATTTCTAAAAATGATTGAAATGTATTTTATAACTTACTCCAAGACCTGCAACTATTTTTGTCACAAAAATCTAAAAAGTACAAACACATTATTGTAGGTTATAATGACTTGAAATGTTCGAGTGAACTGCATGCGTAGAAGGTAGAATGCACTCATGAACACTTGTAATCCCATTTTTGTTCGATTATTTTAATACTTGGTTTAATAAAAATCCGAATAACTATTTGTATATTCATACGAAAAGTTCTGCACGAATAAAGCTTGGAATTCTGGTATTCATCAACATACCTATGCCTATGATTACTGTGGCCACTGTTAGCCGGTAGGTTGCGTCTCAAAGCATTCGCCTCGCTCGACTAGTCCGGCATAGAATTGTATAGGCTTTTGACATACTGAGATGCTTGGAATACTTATTTTGTTTTCATACGTAGTTGCTACTATGTGACCACAAGCCTCCAGAGGCCGGTTGTATTGGTCATGTTTTATGAAATGTATTTTATGGTTTATTATATTTTGTTAACGTTCTGGGTTACGTTGTACGTAATTTTTTGTTAATAGCCGACTGGACGTCCGTATATTCAAATCGCATTAAAAATAGGAATTACAATTTTACTTTGCTTTATTGTGGTTCAGCACATACCGCAAATTTGTCTAAATAAGACTAAATATATGAGCGTTCATTTCCTTTAGACGTTTTTTTAACGTTTCTCTTTATTCTTAATTTTTTTTATACTTTAGCGCAAGCTAATTCAGCTCTAGACGGTACCTTATACGTAGAGTACAAAGATCCCTACTAACAAAGTAACTCCTGATGATATTATGACTAGCTTTTACTCGCGGGTTCGCTCGATGTAATGTAGATCTGACCTGTTCGCGAACAGTACTCCACCTTACACGTCCTTTTCTGTATGCCTGGAATGTGTCTAAAATTTAAACAATTTGCGTCGACCGACGCGGTATTCGAAAACAATATCAGAACGTTCTTATATATTTATTTCTGATGTTATACTATTCGTTTCAAGAATGATCTAAAATATTGTTTGGACCGATTGTAGCAACAACTTTATAGGGCAAAATAGACGATTCGTAGCCGTGCCAGTCACGTGCATGCACACCACCCTACATAGAGAGTCTAGAGAATCTTGTTCAACGACTACTATACATTATTATACACGCTACCTGGTACCAGCGTGTTGATACTTGTGAAAAGAGTTATGTTGTTTTATAAGAACTACACATTTTATCTCGATTAACTTTGGCATGTCTTTTGTTACTTAATAGTAACTGGCTATGAGCACTAATAATCTGATCAGATATCATTATATTACTTACTAAAATAACTTATTGCACTTTTATAAGTTTGTTTAGCAAATTTTATACCCCTGATAATCAGTCTCAAAAGTGTTCTATCTGCTTAAAATCTATCTCGTTAAATCACTTAAGCTGGTTAGGAGATTATCTCAAACAAATAATTGACACTTCAATGTATTTATGTGTATAAATAGTAGAATCTATTTTTGACGTGATAAATAAAATAAAAATGAAAACGCCTTTTATTTCATGACGCATATTTCGTTAAATAAGTTAAAAATCATTTTACGAATTCGAAATAAGCACGAATCCCTCATGTGCGGGTCACCCCTCCAAACTAATCCAGCGGTTTCTGTCTGTCGCTTCCGTTAGCCAGTTTTTCCCTGCGACATATTTTATATCATCTTCCCAGCTTCCTTTAAGTCTTCCTCTTTTTCTGGCACCTTTTGGACCTGCCCATGTTATTACCTGTTTCGTCAATCGATCGTCATTCATTCTAGCAACATCTGCCAATTGCCACTTCAGTTTTAATGAATATGTAAGAGCATCAATCACACTTGTTTGGTTCCTTATTTTATTTTGAGGTATTTTTTGAATTTTTTAAATGTTTTCAATATTCCTCTCCATACTCCTTTGACAAGATCTTATTTTGTTTTTTTTACGCGATGTGTATATTTCCACGTTTGGCATGCGTATGTAATGGATGGGAGTATGCAAGAATCCATCGCCCTTTTTTTAATTTTTGTAGGCCTAGAACATTTCATAATTTCTTTTAAGTTCCAAAACTTCCTCCATGCACCGGCAATTCTTCTTTCAACTTCTAATTCATTGCTTTCCCTAGTGAAAGAGATATGTTTACATAGATAAATATATGTATTAATATATTCTATTGGTTTATCGTCAAGAATTATGGGATATCTTACAGAATTTGTTATAACTTTAGTTTTATTTAAATTTATTTCCAGACCCACGTTTCTACTTGCTCTGTGAAGTGAAGAGATCATTGATTCTATCTGTTTAGCATCTTCTGAAAATAAGGCAATATCGTCAGCGGAACGTAGGTGACTGATGAATTTTTGTATGTATTTGTTATTTACTTCTTGAGATTTTAGAGCTACCCATATTGAAGAGTGGTGAACAGTATCAAAGGCTTTCTTATAATGTATAAAAACTATCTAAAGTGGCCTCTGGAATTCACTGTATTTCTCGATAATTTGTTCTAACGAGTGTATATAGTCTATTGTAGTATCCTTTCCTAAAGCCCGCAAGTACTATTGGTTGATGCTTCTCTGAAATCACACCGATCAGTTTGCCAAATATCGAGGAAAATAATTTATAGAAAGACGGAAGTAAGCTAATTGGTCGGTAGTTACTTATATCCTTTGGACCACCTTCTTGTAGAGCAGTATCATTTCTGACTGTGATCATTAGTTGGGAGTAGAGCAGAAATCTAATATCATGTTGAATAGCTGAGCCAAAGGCCTTACTAATTGGTATTTAGCTATTTTTATTGCTTTATTTGATACCTTGTATAGACCCGGGAATTTTTCGATTTTTAATCTATCTATTTCTCCAATAATTTCTTCTTCGTCGAACATATCTATCCCATCACTTTCATTGATTAACTCTAGGTCGACGTTGTTATGAATAGTCTGTTCCGTTGAGCTATGTAACTCTTTATAGAAATACGAGTATAACGTCCCATAAATCGATGTACGCCGGCTGCACGCACGAAGAAGCATGTCTCATTGTTACGTTCCGCCTGAGCTGAGCATGTAAGCGAGAGCGCGGAGCAAGCGATAGAGAGGCGGGATCGACCTAAGCGTTCGGCCTGTGATGCATCTCTCTTCCACTCCATCGACCGTTGCGTCTGAGTCGTTATCACGTAAAATTATCGTTCATAAACTGACTTTACAGACCACCAATTTTTTCATTTCAGTGTAAAAAGAACTGAAAGCGGAGTTAATTGTAGAGGGATAGTTTATGTGAAAGTTATTAGAGTAACATCTGCTTTTTTTATATTATAGGGGGCAAACGAACAGGTGGGTCACCTGATGGTAAGTGATCACCGCCGTCCATAGACACCAGCAACACCAGGGGAGACCCAAATGCGTTACCGGCCTGTGTTTGAGGGACGGGGAGTGGAGGTAGGGAGAGGGAGAGGGGAGATGGGTATCCGGCGCTCTCATTGACCAAACGAAACGCAACAGTGCAAGCACTGTTACTTCACGTCGGTTTTCTGGAAGTACCACTTCCCCGGACGAGCCCACCCATTCATGCTGAAACCAATAATAGCTTCAGCGTGGCTCTACCACCTTCAACCTGCTTAGATATGACACATGAAATGTATACATACTATCATAACCTGAATTATTAATAAGAAAGCGCTGTATTTCAGTACGACTCAGAAGCACACCAGTACTTAATTTTTGCAGGTTTTTTAACATTTACATTTTAAAATTAAGTCTTTTTCGTTACATACATTATTAAATAGCTATGTATGCATCCCACGCACCGGAAGAAAAAAGGACTCAATTAATTAAATCACAAGTCGTAGAAAAGTCGAATATCTGTAGCTCGCGACTTTAGAGAACTATATACGTATAATCCTTCTTCAAATTAATTTTAAATTGAGATTAAACACTCGTATGCGAAGAAAAAAATAACATTAGATGCCCCTTTTTTCTTCATTCCGAATATACATAAAACTGAGGATTACAAATAGCGGCAGATGTTTCCCATTTTCTTTGGACGGCAGCATATCCAAGCTCAAAAAGGATTCGAGTTCTAATTAAGGTCACGCCATTATAAGTAACCAGTCGTGCGAGCTGAATTAGAACATCTTTTGTCCCAGTGCGTATTGTCCATTGTACACTTTGGACTGGAACGCAAGAGTGCGAACACTGCTGCATTGAAGAAATAGTTATGAATAGTGCATTTATAGCGTTCTACCATTATTAATTATCTACTCCCAATTTAATTGTGTCAAATCGTATAAAAAATCATGTGTATAGTTTACACGCGGTATAGATGAAAACATAAAAAAATTATGATTGTTATGACGCCTTTTCACAAGGCTATGTAATACGCGAGCACATATACTAACAAACGTACAACGTTCAGACCAGAAGAAGGTATTAGCTAATGCAATATACAATACAATAAGGAGACTGTATCCGGTTTCCATGTTTTGTTTATGATGGCAACTGTTCCATACAAATAATTACTATGTTATAACTTTATTAATTATAGGTCTGTGTGATCCGTTCGGCCGCATATTACATATAATCGATAGACTTTGACAAGAGCTATCTCTTGAAACTTCAAAAAACGTGGTAGCTTCACCGAGTCGAAAGTTATACTAAATGGAAATCTCAAAAGGCAGCAGAATTACCACAAAATAGCGGCGCTTCCCCCTACACCGCGTGCGATGTGTTACAGGCCTGACATAGTGTAATGATTTCTTTGAACCTTTAGCTATTCAATGGTATAATTTAATTTTAGATGCAAAGAATAGATTCGAAACTACATTGCCAAACTGTATCCCCTGATTTTGTTATCATTAGGTTTTTTGGATTACCCCTGTATGGTAGCAAATTTAAAGACGTATTCACGTCAAAAGTTCGCAACGTCTTATCTTTGCCGTACCGTGAAGCTGTGGAACAATCTCCCGGCCAGTGTGTTTCCTCCTTTCTATGACATGGGGTCCTTCAAGCACAACGTGAAAAGATACTTACGCAGGTCGGCATGACAGCGGCGACCGGCGATGGATAGAATGTCTCTCGATGGTCGCCATTGTTTTTGGGTTGTACTGTGCTTACTATCAGACACAGTACAGTCATTTTGCCGAGCTACACGCTCGCGCGATACATTGACACAAAATCTTACATCACTGCGACAACATATCACCTCCACATATCACCTCCACACACGTGCACGCATATACGCTTACACATGCAAGTGGAAGGGTTTTATTTTTCCCTTATCAAACTGAAATAGTTTAGAGAATTATCCAATACGAAATATATATAAGAGTTGTTGTGGTATGTATGCTTGGTACACATATATGTTTCAACAACTCACATATGTATGAATAGTTAGTTTAGCTTAGGTTAGCTCAGATAGGTCGCGAATTGCATGTATCAGGTAACAGTCCAAGCCGAGGTGTGCCGTGCACCCTTGAGCTAGTCGTCAAATAAAATCAGCTGAGTGCCTTAAGCGCTCGCCTTAGTAGTCCTGTGAAGCTGTTAAGACCTTGGTAGGTCAACAGCGTAGTCAGATCGAATAAAAAAGCCGAGCCCCAATAAAAAATAAAGACTGCGATTATAAGAAACACTGTATAATACATTCTATCTCATTCTATCGCACGGTAAACGCTATAAATTGATATATACTTGTCTTCTTTAAATGTCACTTTTTCATTTCGTCGAGTTTCAACTCACAAAGAAGTTTTTCATCGTAATAAATTTAAGGACATCCATAGTAGTCATCACTTATAAGCGCCAATTGTAAAAGCCTCACCTTAAGCCCCCGTTGCAAACACTTTTCTGTTATCTAAATTAGAGGAACTATCTTATATTGAACATCGGCATCTTATATGGAGAGGATTTCTGGAATATACGTTTCATAGGAAGATAGCATATACTTATTTAATAAGGTAACTAACATATAGAATTCTTTACAGGCTCTACATAAATATACGTGTTTACAATTTACACTTTAAAATTCCCCTAATTTTTCAGGACAAAATATAATATACATGCACATTTAATTTTTGTATATGAACTTATATTATAACAATTAGATAGTAAAAAAAACATATATTTAACATCCAGAGACAAAATTGGCAACTATGCTCATCACATAATGTCGATTATGTTCCGGAATAGTACCCGCGACCTCTGCTATCAATAGTAGGACTTAATATCACTGTACCATGAAACAAATCCTGAACGAATCAAACAGATACAGCTACTGTAGGAAGTAATACAAAACTTTAAATTGTATCAAGAAGTTAATTCTACTGTAAGAAGTTTGAAGAGTTTCTTGAAAAACTTTGGCGTGTTTCAAAGTAAGCGAAGGCTTTGAAACAGTATCGAGATATAGCTTTAAATGAAACAAACATTTATTATATTTCAACTAAGTCAGTGTTAATTAAATTAACAGTTAAGTAAGTAACTTTATTAATGTTCTTAGATTTTAATGTATAGATTTTGTATTGCATTAATCAACAAAACATCTACATATACGTACATACATAGGCGTAGATGAAACAGTTCAGTACCTTCATTCCTTTTGCTTCTTAAATTTTTGAAGTTATACTTCTTTTGGCGCGTTAGGGAAAAATGATGAGAGTAAATTTTTACAATGCGCGCGCACACCGTCACGAAAAACCGACACCCTGAAGTTAGCTATAGTCAACATTTTGTTTCTTTGTATTTGTTGGTTGTATTTCGTTGTATTAAAACTTTAAATGTATTAAATACTTTTTTTCTATTGTTAGTGTCGTTTTTTCTACAATAAGGCGAAAGATGAAATTTTTGAAAAGATTTTTATCTTGCTACGCCAAAGAAGTATAACTTCTAACGCGTGTACATAAGTACACACACACTTTTTTTTGTTTAGTGGCTATTGACGAGCTTCATAAACTTTGCACACACGTTGTCAGTGGTATAGTAATGAACACGGATCATTTTTTCCAGGAAAAGACTGTTCTTAAAGGATAGGTAGATTCTATAATGAATGCGAGCGAAGCCGCGAGTAAAAGCTAGTAATGAATAAAGTATAAAAAACTCTGTAATTAACTCCTTTAAAGAAACGCAGTTATTGTTAGTTACGCTTACAAGGATGTAAATAATTATTTCTGTACTGTAACAAATTTTACAGGTAGCACTGTTACATAGTACACGTCATTCGGCAAATGAAATAGTGTGTTAAAAATTCGATAAATGGCATGTTGCATAGTTTATAGTATTTGGATAAAAACTGTAATTTGTTACGCTATTTAATAACTTTTATAAAAATAATTACACAAACGAAATCTGCATTTTAAAATATATATAACACCACGATAAATTTCAAATCTAGAGATCAAAAGAGTATAAAAAAAGTGTGCGGTCGGGGGACCTCTTAACGAAGTTCCTTACGTCTTTTCTTCAACTACGAATGTAATTCGGAATGAAATCTGTATATTTTTATGTTATATTATTTTTTGAAGGCAAATAATCTAAAGGGACGAATTGCATGGGAAAGTTTCATTCATATTCATAAAAAATTACATAAAAGATCGTAAATTATACGCTATATGAAGATAAATACTAAATGAAAAACAATCAATCATCATGTAAAATAAACAAATGCAAACAGTAAATACTTATATCAAGTTAGCTACACACGCGGTAGTGTGTTAAGCCAAGTTCAAGCTAACAGAATGGCGAGCGCGCGTTACCGTGTGTAATATTACGCGGACCATTTGGATCCACTTTTCACCCCGTCATATCTCAAAAACTATTTCACATAAACTTGTCAAATTCGGCCCATGTATACTTGCGAGATATATATATATATGCTCCAAATTGTATAAACACACAGTTTTTTAAATATTAACGTTCAAAAATCGTAATTATTATCACTCACTGACCTATAGATTTAAATTCTAAGCTTTTCATGGTTAGTTGGGTGAATATAAAGGAAAAAATATATTTAATTATGTCGCAAGTTCTAAAGCTGTAAGTTCTCATTTTATTCTTCCGAAAATTTGGCTTGCTGGTAGAAATTAGCCATCGAACATACTATAATTTGTATGCTGGAACTAGCCAAGTCAGATCCTAGGCTACAATATTCTCCCAAGTTATAAGCAGAAATCGACCGTGGCACCCATTTAGATCTCACTTCTTTTGTCTTTGAAGTCAACAACCAAGGCATATATCATAATATTGAACTTGATATTGAGTCTCACGAAATTTACACGTGTCTGTACAATCGTGTGTTGAGGTTATATGATAAAAAGGGGCGGGGACAGAGATAGAGAGAGTTGCGCACCCGGCTGTGTACTCACTTGCTCGTTAGATCATTTGCTTGTAGTAAGCTCGATACACACGCACAGCATTTTCGTTACGTGACGATGTCTACTAAATCGCACTACCCGTAATGCGGGTTAAGGAACTTCGTTCAAAAAATTCTTGGAAATTGTAAATGTACATTACAGATAAAGATATGTCCTTTTCACGCGGCGTCGCTTGCGTTAGTGTCAATTAGTTGTATCTTTTGAAAACCCTGCATTTTTCTGGATGAAAGATAACTGTTATATTTTTCTATATTCCCAGCAACGTGTATGCGAAACTTTATGATGATCGGTTAAGTAGTTAGATCGTGTAAGCGTAACAAACAAACTCATATCCGCAATTATAATATTAATTAGGATAGTCAAGACGAGGTAGAATAAGGATGTGTTACCAAGAAAAAACTGAAAGGAAAAACAGAGATAAAGGGCGAAAATTTCCGTGTACTCGAATGACTTACCGTAGCTTGTAAAGCGATTGAAATAAAATATAGGTACCCGGTTTTATTGACCGAAGGAAAACAAAGTTCGCAATAAAGTTCCCTTGTATTTAGAGTTCTCTTTGAGGCACAGAAAAAACATTTACGCTTCAAGGCGCGGCTAGTTTCCAGACAAAGGTATTCTCTGTATTCATGTCATAAGTCGGTTTACCGTTAGCGAAGATTCCTAGCTTTTATTTCGAAACGTTTGAGATATTAGATATCTTTTTTTGTAGGCGGAGATGAATATAAATGTGTGTGTTTATGATTTCTTATCTTATTTGCGTTGTCATGTTTCTTATACTTTACTAGCAATCGCCCGTGACTCGGTCCGCGTTGAATCCTAACTAAAATTACCAGAAAAAAAAATTACTGGCCCCGAGGGATTTGATCTATACTAACGCGAGTGAAGCGGCAAAAGCTAACTACTTACTATACAAATACTATAAAATTTAATAACAATGAAATGCAACTCAGCGCCACCTAGTGTCAAGTTAGAGGAGAATGGAAAGCATAAAAATCTTCTCAAGGGAAAAACACTTGGGTGTGCCAAGCATTACATAGCTCGGTATAACGGTGTTGGAATTTATCAATCTCAAATATGGTTGCGCCGCTTTATGTATGTTTGAAAATTCCCGCATTATGGATTAAATCGCGTCACTTTGTAGCCCGACCAATTAATTGCGATCAGGTCACGCCATCTATCGAGCCCAATCATCCATTCCTGGCACATGCTAATTAGGTAGCGCGCCGAGCCGCGCCGCTAGTTTCGATTGCGGCGGCCAGTGTTCGCTGTTGCCGCCATTGTGTCACTTCGTCTGCTATCGTCGAGTAGTTTATGCGGCTCGTATAGTGTGGTTGTGTCCGCGCCGAGCCGCGCCGCATGCTAACATTTTGAGTTTTTGCATGCTCGAGTGAGAAATAAACGCATCGCTATATACGTGCCGACATTTATTATAAACAATAAGTGTTGTGTGAGAGAAGACTCGGTGGAAAGAAACGAGAAACACCTAGCCGGCTAGCCACGTGGAGACTGCATCGCCGCGAGATATGTGTCAAGTTTCCATCCTGCCCTTCTCTCCCTAATCGTAACTGATCGCAATAGTTGAATATCAATATAGCATCCCCGCACATACAGTCCACTTAAACTGAACATAGATAACCCGGCTCCCGTAGGCCCCTCCGGCTCGTCGACCATCGCATCGGCGCCACCAAATATACTAACATATATTTTTATATATTAGACATCCGTAGGTACATATCGTTCAATATATGTTACTTTCAGACTATAACAATAATCTCACTCAATTATCAAATGATGATAGAATTTAAAATGGTAACACGCAACACCTAGAGAAAGTTGTATGCCAAGTGCAATACACTTATACTTTCTCGGCGATAGTTTTTCATTTTGTGGTTTGTAGCTAACTGAGCAGTTTGATGTACTTTATAATTTCGATTTTTAGCTTAAAGTGTTATCATCTTCAACCATGAAGCCTTTTCTGTTTATGTATTAAAAACTAAATCTTTTAGGTTTAACGTTGACCTATCAATTGGATCCAATAATAAATATACGTAATGTTAGCAGAAGCTCAAATCGATTACATCATATAAGGATACGGGCGAGCATCGACTGAAATGATATAAACCGAGATAGATTGAGCAAATCGGTACCGTAACGTATGAGCAGGTTGCAAAAGTAAAGGTCGATTCACATTTTCAAGTAAAAACGATTAACTAAAATTTGTACGGAAACTGTGTACCTACAGCTCTACAACAAGGTTTTTTTCGCGACTGTCTGTCTGTTCCTTAGTTCTTCTAAAGTACACAATAGATCTTAATAATCTTAAAGGATACTTCTCGTTAAATATCTGATTGTTTTTTTAAAGTGAAACTTTTATTACATCGTCTCAAACTTTTTCGTCTGTGTGTTGCATGTCGCGTGATGGTCGGCCGCGGAGTAGGGATAAAGTGAAAGGCGCTCGTCAGAGCAGCCAGGGCCAATATGTCGGCGCCTATAGTTCGCAGCAGCTGACCGTGTAGTGTATAGACTATTATTAGTTAAATGTCTATAGTGTGAAAAAAAGTTTCACTTATACCGTGGTTTCATAAAACCACACAATCCTTTTTTTTCGTTTATATGTATTTCATAATTATATAAAGTAGAGAATGTATACTAATGAAGTCGTAAGGAGTTTTTAGGCGGGTACGTTGCTAACATTAGCTAAGACTTATGAAGCATACAAATAATGTATAAAAAAATTGTACACTTTAAAAATGTCTACTAAAGACTTTCGAATGATATAGGTATATCTCCTAAGGGTAACCCACATTAATAATTGAAAGTGTTAACACAAAGAACTACAAAGAAATAAAATGTTGACTATAGCTAACTTCAAGGTGTCGGGTTTTTCGTGACGGTGTGCGCGCGCATCGTAAAAATTTACTCTTATCATTTTTCCCTAACGCGCCAAAAGAAGTATAACTTCAAAAATCACGATATCTACATTACGACGACTAGAACTTTGCCTCTATACATAAAATATATTACTTTTCAGATAATACACAACACAGACGTAGTTGTGGGTACCAGTTAGTCAGGGAATAAAATAATTACTAATATATTCTTTATATTTTCTTTTTAAAACTCACGAGTAATTTCGTCGGACGCTATTTACGTTACTGTAGCAATATTATTATCGTGTAGTCTGAAACGGACTGTTGTGATATAGTGCGTTATTGAAGTGTTGACAAGGCTCATGTAACAGAATGGACGGAATTTATTACATTTATTCTTTAATATTCTTGTGAATTATATATTTGTATGTATATAAATAAAATGGAAGTGTATTTTGTTTGTCCTGTTAAACCGCGGGATTTTAGTGATAGATAGAAATGTTATCATTACACTTATCGCAAAGGAGCTAAGCTTAAAATTTATAAAATAGTTATACGGGTTAAGTAGTAATAAAATTGCAATAAAAAAAGACAGACCATAATTAAGCCAGGCAAAGGATACGTATTACCTATAAAATAAGAAAATAATTTTCATGAGAACGGAGTCGCGGGAATCTGCCTTTTTGTGCCCAAAAAGTGAAACGACGCTATGTTGCAGTGTATTTGGGCGTCGTGTCGAGCTACGTACAGACATTAGATGGAGATGGCGAAACTACACTTAAGTTAAAGACATGTTGCCAAGGATCCGTTCATAAAATCCGTTCCCTCTTATGGGAGGAGAGGGTGTCGCTTATTGTGATATGTGATAAGGAGTGTCGGGGTTCTAAGGAGATATTAAATTAGCAGCTCATAAAACAACTCCTCAAATTTCTCTCTTAATTTTTTTTTTGTTACGATACAAAATCATTCGTTTCATATCTGTATATATATAAATATATCCTCGTATATCTTTATGTCATAATAGTTTAATAATATGCTATGTTTATTGTCGAAAGTTATGTACTAACTAGCAGGTCCCGCAGGCGTTGTCTCGCCCTGATTATAAAAAAAATCCTTGTATACCAAAACCTTCCTCATGGATCACGTTATCTACTGGTGAAGACCGCAAGAAAATCCGTTCAGTAGTTTTTGAGTTTATCACGAACAGACAGACAGACACGGTAGGGGACTTTGTTTTATACTATGTAATGGTAATTGTCATATGAGTTGTTACATTTCAAAATAAGCAAAATCTATTATTAATTAATCAAACATATGGATGAATAGCATACCAAATATCAATAGTACATGTAACACGGGTCGTTATACCACGCGGAGGCGTAATACGTCACGAGCATGTCAACGACGTAGGTGACGAGAACCCATAAGTTTTTTCTCTACCAAAAATCTAAGTTTTTCCCCTACCAAAAATCACTCAACGCGGATAAAAAAGTTTTCACTCCAACAAGTCTATACTTAATTTAATGGGAAATACGATAAAGGACGATCGGAGATAAAATTGAAGCTTAGTATCAAGATTGTCACGTTTTCAATGTCCATGTTACGCGTCTCTCTTATTTACTCGTATAGCATGTCGAGACGTGACTACTCAACTCTGAACAGACACATTCGAGGTCGAGTCATGGATTTTAATGGAATATTCTTGCTCCTTTTACATCACATAAATAAAAACTTATATCGTGTTATAGCAACTTGTGACCACCGATTTTTTGTTGAGACAGTGTTATCTGAATTTCTGAAATGAAAACTTTTTTAGGCGCGTTGAGCACTTTGTGGGTGAACAAAAATTATGGAACTCGCGTCATCGTCACCGCACGCTTCCCATGAGCTATATGTATACTGTTTTATTATCAAGGCGGGACAATATCCGCCGGGCCCGCTAGTTTTAAATAATCCAGACTATAATTAATTTCAAAATTCAAAAGAGAACACAGTTATTCCATTGTTTTGAGTTTTCACTTCTATCGGCAGTCCTTACGACTGCTTCGTTTTTTTTGTAATCCATTTATTAGACAAACTTTTGTAATATAAAGTAATATTTCTTATAGTTGACACTTTTAAGGTCCATAAATAGCACTGTAGAGCGTAAATTTAATACTCAAGGTATATGCGATTAGGATTCTCTCACGAATTTAGACCTACTGAAGTGGAAATTCGGAATTTTAAATCAAATAAAATCCACTCCCTTGACTTTGGGACGGTGTTTTATTAAGTAATTTGAAAAATATGAATTCTACATAAGTTACGGTTTTCTGAGCAATGTTAAACGTTTAAGCAATTCTAAAGATTTCTTTCTGAATCACGACATAAACTTGTATTATTTAATATCAGCTGTGCTTGCGATTCGAATACTTATTTGTATGAAAATGTTAGAAGTATTTATAATTCGATATAAATAAAAATCAATCGCTGTATGTAAGCACATCGCTTCATAACTGCTGCAGGTACTTGGCAATTAATTTTTTGTGTTTATAATTGTGAGGACAAGTTTTGTATGAAAGAAAATATGTGAAAAATCGTACAGAGAATTTGGATTAAAAAAAAGGATTTAAAAAAAGGATAGTTTGGATTAAAAATAAAGGATAAGGTTTGTATGAAATAAATATATGTGAAGAGTCGAAAAAAATAATAAAAAAGGGTAACTTGGTGGTTGCGCCGCTTTATGTATGTTTGAAAATTCCCGCATTATGGATTAAATCATGCCACTTTGAAGCCCGACCAATTAATTGCGATCAGGTCACGCCACCTTTCTAGCCTTGCCCAATCACCTCTTCCTGGTACAAGCTAGTTCGGTATCGCGACGCCCGCGCCGCTAGTTTCGATTGCGGCCGCCAGTGTTCGACTGTTGCCGCCATTGCACGAGTTCGACTGCTATCGTCTTGTAGTTTGCGCGCCGGACAGTGTTGTTGTTTCCGTGCCGAGCCGCACCGCATGCTAACATTTTGAGTTTTTGCATGGTCGAGTGAGAAATAAACGCATCGCTACATACGTGCCGACATACATTATAAACAATAAGTGTTGTGTGAGAGAAGACTCGGTGGAGAGAAACGAGAATCACCTAGCCGGCTAGCCACGTGGAGACTGCATCGCCGCGAGGTATGTGCCAAGTTTCCTTCCTACCCTTGTCTCCCTAGTCGTAACTGATCGCAATAGTTGAATATCAAATATAGCACCCCCGCAAATACAGTCCACTTTAAATTAGCATAGATACCCCCGTCCCCGCACGCACCGCACGCCTCCGGTGACGTCGACTATCGCGGCGTCACTACTTTAAATTTTGGTCCTTCGAGCCGGATTATACCAGTTGTAGTTGTAGATTGATAGATATTAGCAGTTAATTAGTCAAAAGAAATCGCATAAATGTCAATTACCGTTTCTAAATTATTAGTAGGTAGTTAAATACACTAATTGTTTCGTATTTCTCACTCGAACAAACTATAAATCGTTGTTTAGCCGCATATTTATAAAGTATATTGTATGCTTAATTATTTCGTTTCAACCGCAATTTATAAACTTATCGTAATAGTTCCCGCATAGTTACTTGTTTACCTTTATATTATTGTTCGCCCCGCATCAGGTAAACAAGATAACGATCTCTTTGTTCTCGTATTCTTTTAGTTTATAAATAAATTGTTGAAAAGTATTTCATTACAAGTTATACTTAATTTGTTTTCGTGGTATTTCGTTCACCTCGCGTAACATTACATAATTATTATTAGCGTTGGTTAAGAAGCGAGCTCATTAAGCGTCGATGCTTATCTACCTACATATTCTGGTTTTTTCTAATTATTGAGGAAGTTTATGTAAAAGTTATCTCGGTATTATTTTCGTCGATGTGTACCTACCTGCATATTCTAGTTTTTTCTAATTACTTGAGGCAGTTTATGTAAATGTTATCTCGGTATTATTTTTTGTAGTGCATTTATATTTTCTTTTTTTCTCGTTATATAGACCACACGGTAACAGAGACGTACATAAGATACGTAAATTTTCAAGCTTATTATTTTAGAAGTGCATTTAAATATATACGGACGTATTCTGTTTTATTTTGTTTATTTCGGAAGTGCATTTAAATAAATACGGATGTATTCTGTTTTTATTTTGTTTATTTTGAATCATCATGGCACTTACACAAAACTTAGATGTACAATTAAAGGTGTTATATGCAAAAAGAGATAGAATTTTCGCTCGCATGCAAAGCATTTGTGATCGCGTGAAGGATCTTAGTTCTAATGCGGCATCAAGAGAATCATTTTTGTGTGAAATGGAAACCGTAGATATCTTGCATAGCGACTTTGAAACCATTTTAGACAAAATAGTCAGCCTAGAATTAAGTTTAAATTCCGCGTCAGTAATTGAGTATCAATCGCTGTCATCGTTCGAAAATTTATTAGGTTGTGTAAAGCGAGCCGCCAAAACAATACAGTCGGAAACAGAGATCAAACCAGTGAGCCATAATAGACTACCTCGACTTCCTCCAATTGAGATTCCTGAGTTTAATGGCGATATAAAAAATTGGCCACTTTTCTTCGCTAGCTTCGAAAGTACTGTACATAATAATACGTCATTAACAGACTCAGAAAAATTGTATTATTGAATAGGGAAGTTAACTGGCAAGGCTCGATCCACCTGCGCCGGTATAACACCATGCGCAGATAATTATTTATTGATTTTTAATCTTCTTAAAAATAAATACGAAGATAAACGACTACTAGCCACTTCGTATCTAGATCAAATATTCGAACTAAAACCTATTTCGTCTGCATCGCCTAATAATTTAGAACAATTTTTAGATAAATTCACATGCTCGGTCGCCGCTTTAAAAAACCTGAAGGTTGATGATCTCTCAGATTTTGTATTTGTATATCTCGCCCTAAAGAAATTAGATTCAGAAACTGCACGTTCATTCGAATCAGATAAGCGTAGTTGTAAAATGCCATCTTTCGATGAATTATCGTTATTTGTGCGAGATCAAATTAAAATATTGCAACGGACCTCGTTACCAAAACATGAAGCTACAAAGAAGGTTATTTTCGATCGTAGAATGGAGGTGGTATCCAAACCACTCAAATCCACTCAGACATATGTTAATACTACATCGCAGTCTGTTTGTTCGTTGTGTCACGCTCATCATGACCATATTTATAAATGCTCGAGTTTCTTAAAACTTACACCTAGTGAGCGTTATAAATTTGTTCGGGTCAATAATTTGTGTATCAATTGTCTTAGTGCTGGACATCGTGTTTCTTGTTGTAATTCCAATTCTAGTTGCCGTAGATGTCAAAACAGGCATCATACATTGCTTCATTTTAATGATAATAATGCCGCATCTAATGTGAGCAGAGTTGGTTTATCGCGCCGTGGTATTGTTTCGTCCGGGACAAACTCGGAGCCCGGCCGATACGAAATCGCGCGGTCGCCGCCTGGCGCTGCCTCGCGAACGTACACTGTCCACGTGCAGTCGGACACTGTGAAAGCGCGCGCCGCTTTCGCTCACCCAGGTCATTCAAATGACGTTGCCTTGTGCTCGTTATCGTTATCGCGAACTCCTACTACTGTGCTTCTCGCGACCGCTCGTGTAATAGTTGTAGATACTTGTGGGAAGGAACATAGTGTTCGCGCTCTTTTAGATAGCGCTTCGCAGAGTAATTTTGTAACTCTCGAGTGTTGTCAACGCCTTGGTTTAAATATAAATAATCACTCAGTATGTTCAGTTGTAAAGGGAATTGGAGGTTCCGTAAAAGCCATTCAGGGCTCTGTAAAAATTAAATTTTGCTCACGTTTTGATTCGAGAATTAGTTTTGATATGGATTCGTTAGTTGTAGATAAGGTGACTGAACGTTTGTCAACGATCTCAGTCAACACTTCATTGTTGTCGAATTTTGGTGACTTACCTTTGGCCGACGATACTTATGCTATTCCAGGAGATATTGAGATGTTGGTTGGAGCTTCGATTTTCCCGCACCTCCTGTTATCACGTAAGGTTCCCGGTCATCCGTCACAAACCGCACCGCACGCACTGGAAACAGTTCTTGGATTTGTTATTGTAGGTACCGCTCCCGCTCGCATGGATTCTTGCTCGACCGTGTCTTACTGTTGCACCACCGAGCCCACTAGAAGCCGCCGTTCGTAAATTTTGGGAAATTGAAGAAGTCAGTTGTCCTCCTATTCTCAGCCCAGAAGACAAAGCTTGTGATGAGTTTTATAGCCGTACGACTACTCGAGAGGAAGACGGTCGTTATGTTGTCGCACTCCCCTTTAAGGGTGATATTTTTTCTCTCGGTGATTCTCGTCGATTAGCAGAAAAACGTTTTTATTGTTTAGAAAAGGAAAAATGCTAGCATCTCCTAAGTTGAAACAAGCTTACGACGACGTTAAAATCGAGTACCTAGATAAAGGTAACATCTCGCCCGCGCCTGTTGAAACAGCAGAGTCTATGAATAATCTAGTGAAATGGACTAGCAACTCGCGAAGAGTTTTGAATTCAATTCCGCCATCATATCGCTTGTCAACTCTTAAGGAGTTTGACGAGGGTGATTTGCACAAGATTCTCGGCTTGTGCTGGTCACCGACATCAGATTCGTTTAGTCTTAAAATCTGTTCGACTCCACAAACTTGCACCAAACGCACCATATTGTCTTGTGTAGCGAGAATATGGGATATAATGGGGTTTGTAGCACCTGTAGTTTTATATGCAAAGCTTCTTATAAAAGAGTTTTGGTTGTCAGATTGTGACTGGGATGACCAGCCACCAGATAGAATCGCTAATTTGTGGGCTCGCTTTAGGGAAGAGCTTCCTTTGCTCGACCAAATTAATATTCGCTCTAGGGTACACAAATGTGTGCCATGTTATAGGCTCCATCCGAGAGCTGCTGCTCCGGAAATGGCCGACCATCGTTCTTGTCGTGTAGTAGAGTCAGTTAAGCCATTTGCACACACCGGAACGGATTACACCGGTCCATTTAGAGTAGCGATTTCACGTGGTCGTGGTATTCGCTCGACGAAGGCTTACGTTTGTCTTTTTGTTTGCATGACACCTCGTGCAATTCATATAGAATTAGTAGGTGACCTAAGCACATCAAGCTTCATGGCAGCGTTTAAAAGGTTTTTGTCGCGTCGTGGCCCTGTGGGACAAATGTATTCGGATAATGGCACAAATTATGTAGGAGCTAAACGTAATATCATAGAATTGCATGCATTTTTAAGATTAAAGTATTTTAACATTGAATTCGCGCAAGTATTAGCTGAAAACCGCATCAAATGGTCGTTGAATACTCCTCTCAAGTACCTACCTTGTAGAGATATAGATGAAGATCGATTGCATGTTCTTTCGCGTTACGATTTATTGGATAAACTCGTCCAGTCGTTCTGGAAGCGTTGGAGAACAGATTATTTGCACACATTACAGTCGCGTCAAAAATGGAATACACCATCGACTCCAATTACTGTTGCAACTATTGTGATTCTTATAACTGAAAATACACCACCTCTACATTGGCCATTAGGCGTTGTTGAGGAAGTATTTCCAGGAGCTAATGGAATTACTCGCATTGTTCGAGTTAAAACCGCAACCGGATCGTATTTACGTCCTGTTATTCGTCTCTATCCTCTGCCTAATCAGCAATAGCAGTGGTTAGCATACCTTAGATTTAGCTTAGTGTAGATTCGATTTAGTTTAGTGTAGATTCGATTTAGCTTAGTATAGATTCGGTTTAGCTTGGTATAGATTCGACTTGATTTGATATAGATTCGATTTAGATTAGTCATTTTGAAGGGACCTCTTCAAGCCGGGGGAGATGGTTGCGCCGCTTTATGTATGTTTGAAAATTCCCGCATTATGGATTAAATCATGCCACTTTGAAGCCCGACCAATTAATTGCGATCAGGTCACGCCACCTTTCTAGCCTTGCTCAATCACCTCTTCCTGGCACATGCTAGTTCGGTATCGCGACGCCCGCGCCGCTAGTTTCGATTGCGGCCGCCAGTGTTCGACTGTTGCCACCATTGCACTAGTTCGACTGCTATCGTCTTGTAGTTTGCGCGCCGGACAGTGTTGTTGTGTCCGTGCCGAGCCGCGCCGCATGCTAACATTTTGAGTTTTTGCATGGTCGAGTGAGAAATAAACGCATCGCTACATACGTGCCGACATACATTATAAACAATAAGTGTTGTGTGAGAGAAGACTCGGTGGAGAGAAACGATAATCACCTAGCCGGCTAGCCACGTGGAGACTGCATCGCCGCGAGGTATGTGCCAAGTTTCCTTCCTACCCTTGTCTCCCTAGTCGTAACTGATCGCAATAGTTGAATATCAAATACAGCACCCCCGCAAATACAGTCCACTTTAAATTAGCATAGATACCCCCGTCCCCGCATGCACCGCACACCTGCGGTGACGTCGACAATCGTTAAAATTAAAGAACAAGGTTTGTATAGAAGAAAATACAGAGAAAGAAATACAGCTAGTTCGATATATTAATAAAGGTCTACTAGTTCACTAAGACGGTAGAGAGTCAAGTAGTGCTGGTTATACGAAAATTAACTTACACTAATATTTTTGCCCGCTAACCACAGATTCTGGAAATCAAATTACGAAACGCTATTATTTTACCAATCTACGAAATTTACTAAACTGAGCAACAGAGTTTACTTAAGTTTTAAATTAAATAGATATGCAACTTATACGTTACCCTAAGCTACGCTTAAATTATCTGTAAAAACCGCAATGAATAATTTTACTAAATTGAGCTAACTTTGTAAGCTTTAAGTTAAGTAGAAATAAAGCTTTATGCCTTACCCCAAGATATGCTTAAGTTATTTGTAGATAACGCCATATAACTTTGTTTTGGAGATTAATATTTTCAACCACACGAATTTATTTATTCATTGGAACCGAATTAAAATACAATGTATAATGAATGACCTATATATAAACAGACCTTTTAAAAGTAATCGTCTTGTTTTCTATTACGCTCTTTATATTTCATTCAATAAGTTTTTCGCTAATATTTTCAATGAACAGACACGACGTTTCTACAACTTTATTGTAATATAGAAGAAGATAGAAGATTTATTTTATGTATACAAGTATTTTAATTACTTTCTAAATATATTTGTATGGTTATATATTACTGCAAAAATGCTCGAAAACGAATCGGTACTGAAAGAAAAGTTAAATTTATCCAATAATTTCATGTCAAATTTACTTACGTAAATTTATTATAAATTTCAAATCTGAACCTTACTTAGACCGAGATACGGGTGTACACGTAATTGGTATAAATATTATTTATCATAAGCGCGTGACACGTGGCTTAGAAACTCCAGTAATATCGCGTATATTTTATGAGAAACGTAAAGAGTGTTTTTAATAATACAGGGAGTATACTACGGGTGTTAACGATAAACCTTGTAACTGAGAATTTCAACGTACATTTTAACGATAAACTTCATTTAATGAGTTTTTTAACATGTGCAATTTTCAAATAAATCAAACTCTACTGGGCTATTATTAGTTATCGCTCTCTGTTGGGATCCTATGTTATCAAACTGTCGGGGCAGAGGGTTGACACAATGCTTCTCCGTTCTCGATCTGTCGATGGCTGGACGCTTCACCTCTAAGTAAGGTCAATCCTCGTAGACTCTGCGAGCACAGATCTTCGCCAGGTTTGTCTAGGTTGACCACGTTTCCGCTTGCCTTGGGGATTCCAGTCCAACGCCTGATTAGGGATATGGCTGTTGTCCCTTCGTAAAGTGTGGCCGATCGTAATACATTTTCGACGTCGCACTTGATGGTCTATGGGATCTTCATAGCATATTCTTACTTATACATTGATCAATCACCTAATATTATGGCGTAATGTTATCTTTTTTTTATAAATATATGTGCGTATGTGGTATCAAAAAACTAAAGTTAAGTTATAATAACTAAGGGAAAATAAAAGACCAACTAAATAATAATAAAAAGTTTAAAAAAATGTGTGCCATCATGGGACAAGTGGGATATGTAACATACGTATATTTTATATGTACCATGTTGATTATTTTTACCTATTTTTATTAACATGTTCATAGTAATTATTTCACTTCCAAGGGTTGTAAAGTTATGTTAAATAGTCTTTACTCGTCGCCAAGAATATATTATAAAATACAAAAAGAGATTTAGATGTCTTTTGTATTAGTTATTAAAAAAAAATCGAAATATTAAAAATAACCCTAGACCTCGACAACAGTAACATCTAATGATCCAGCTATAGCTGGATGGATAACTATAACTGGACATCGACCAATGATCATAAATTAGGTATGCTAGATACATATTTTCTTTATTATTTTTTTTTAAGTTTCAAGTAAGATTTAACTGTAATGTTGGGGAAGAAAGTAAGTAGCACTCGAGCCACAAGTTTACAGCCTAATTTGTTTGACGGGGTTCATTCATATTTATTTGTATAGGTACCTAAAATATATTTGGAAACAAAACATTATTATTGTCATATTAGTCATGGAAGCAAATGCGTAGGGTAATGTACTGGTAAAAATAATTTAATCAAAACAAAAAAATTATACTGGTATATTTTTTTATTATTTGAAGATATGGTATTTTCATGTTTAATTAAATACTACTTATCAGAATGTTATTTTCAAAATGCTTATTGAATGTTATTGAAGTATGTAGGTACTCGTATGTTACATAATTCAATAGATTTAATTAAAATCCGCAACGCTTTTGGTGGATACCGATGAGAAATTACAATCAGAGTGTGATACCGCAACCACATCCGAATGGAACAGAGGAACTATTTAAACATTTCATTTAGTACGTAATATATTTCCATCGGTGGTCTTCTATCGAGGCTTTATTTTATTAACTGAAATTAATATGATATTAAATGAAATTAATTCTAAAACATGTAATCCTTTGTCTTTTCACATTTATAGAATATTCATTAAGGGTAGGTACATTTGAAAATTGTTACTGCGTAGTCCTACCCTATTTTTATTACAACTCTTCCGCTTTCTTTCCTATGTGCCTTTCTTATTGTGGACGCAATGCTACGCGTATGGTATCGTACGCTGACGCTAAAAAAGGGGACCCTTGGTTCAAATACTAGCAACACTAGACTTATTAAAATCCTCGTAAAAATGAATAAATTGTGAAGCGATGAAGTCTTAGTGAATATGTTGAGATACAGCACCGAAGCACAGGTTCGAAGCCTTGCAAATGAACTGAAGTTTTCAGGGAAGAAAAGCCCATCTGCCCAGCTACCACCTTCAAGTTAAATATCTGTCCTCAAGCATCTCTGAGTGTGTTCCCGCAGCTGCACTTGAGAGCCAGTCCGTCTGGATGTGGCGTGTTTACCATCTTGGATCACATAATCATTTAACATCGAGTGAGATTGTTATGAAACGATAAATTCTCAAAATATAGTATTTAAAAGTTTAATTAATAAAAACTATCATCAGGAATGATTCGCACAATAGTTATAATATCGCAGAAATGTATCCACTAATCAGAAAGCCCTTTTCATTATATCCCACACAACACCCCTTAATCCTGATCAATTTAAAAGTTACAGCATTTTCAACACTAAATTTAAGATTTTATCTTTTAAATAGAAAAATAATATACACACGATATAATGTAATTTCTGCATTTATAAATAATGAATTCTATGCTGGTTCTACCCGTAATATAGGAAATAGAAAATTCTAACGTCGGAATTCCATTAGGAATTCGCATAATGAATTATACGGACTTTCACAATGAACTATATATCTACAGGATATAGTAAATTCTACAGACTTTCAAAATAAAAAGGGAATGGTAAATTGACAGGACTGCATCGACTTAAAATTATAAAAAAATAACGGTATGCTATATTAAAAACGTTGGAATTCCTTATTGTTTATTTGACCTTCTAAAACATCTACTTATGATCCATGTGGAGTTATGGAATCAATAATAGCATTACTAGAGCACTGTCCCAACTTTGTTGTCTTTTACCTAAAGACAAAGACTTTACGCTAATGAAATTAGCACAGGTGCTAAAATTTCAGTTAGCTATTGCATCGATTTTTACTTTTCCACACCCATCCACTGCAGCCTTCCAAGGTCTAACTACATTATACAGATTGTCGCGTCATGTTTATCGTTATTTCCGTCGTTGGATATTAATTTTGCTTCCTCGGTGATTTCGATAAATCATCTAATCCTTCGACTGTCAATTATTATTCACTATCAGATCGCTGCCACATTTACTAATTTACCATTTTAACTATGTCAATAATCCTATTTGTATGTCTGATTACAAAGGGGCCATAGGGCCGTGGCTAAAACCTATACATATAATAAGAATGTAAATCTAACGTGTCTGTACTTTTTAGATTTTTGTGAAAAAAAATCTTTTTAATTGAATTTATCATTTTTAGAAATGTCTGTCCGCCTGTTTGTATGAATACGCATCACTGCTAAAGTACTGCCTTTACGATAAACCAAGAATATCATAAGGCATATCCTCGAGTAACATTTAGTGTTGGTTTCATTAAAATCGGTTCACTATATCAAAGGTTATTGTAGTTTTAATGACGACGCGACTTAAGTACGAGAGAAAAGTAGATAAATGGACTTAATACATTCAGAAGACTTTATTAGTCACTGTTTTTTACATTAGGTTTCGCGCGGACGGAGTCACGGGCACAGCTAGTAACTATATTTATTCATCTAGACCCCAATCAAACTATACATAGGTTTATATAATGGAGATCTAATTCTGTTTGTTGGGATGCTTAGTGTTTTGAATGTGTAATATAGCAACTCAAGTCACATGAAGTAGCGGTTAGTCTAAAGATTTTTAATGAGAAAATATGCTTTTATTTTAATGATTCGACAATGGGGAATAAAATTTTTCTAAGTAAGGAAAGTCATATGAAACTATGAAATTATACACTCCTATTTTAGATAGCATTTTAAATAGGCCAAACTTATAAAAATTATAATTTTAATATTAGCATTGAAGAGTTTGGAACACTGCGGCATTTTATTTCGTAAACACCATAGATTGCCTAATTAACTTAATTAATACTAGAGAAACATGACTAAAACATAGTAATATCAATTAAATATATATACTTATTAAAACTTATACATTACTTTTATCCAATTAAAAGAAAATCGAATTTATAAACACACACCATTCTTTTCTTTGGGCCAACATTCAAACGCCAAGCTCTGAATTATTTATTACTCCGTGAATGGTCTTGTTGACAGCGGAATTCCCGGAAAATCTCGATAATGGAGATAATGTTGAGTAGATGTGCCTCTAGCGGGCGACATCTATACTAATATATAAAGCTGAAGAGTTTGTTTGTTTGGTTGAACGCGATAATCTCAGGAACTACCAGTCCAGCTGTATGGGCGCAGCCGCCGCAGACGGTCCAATAGGGACCCCGAGGAGGAGGCCCGGTTGTATGGCGACTACAGGACCTGCACGAAGACGCTGCAATTCGCCATCAGCCAGGCGAAAGAGCAGGCATGGGAGGAGATGCTCCGGCAGCTGGAAAGGGATCCGTGGGGGCGCCCGTACAAGCTGGCCCGGAAGAAATTCCGCGGCCAGGCGCCTCCGGCAACGGAGACTCTCCAGCTGGAGGTGGTTGAGAGGGTCGTGGGAGCATTGTTCCCCGAATCTCCGGAGTTCCTCCCTCCTCCCATGCCTCCTCGTCAGGTGGTAGAGGGGGCGCTGATCGGCCCTCCCTCAGTGCAAGTACGAGAAAGTCGTCTCGCAGAAGGAGGCGGCGGAGAGCGTCCGTGAGCAGGATCCTTAAAGTGACCCTCTCCGCCAACGGAGGACAAGCAGGAGGAGGCGGCAGTTTGACCGCCTCCTCCCACCGTAGCCGGACCTAGGGAAGATGGGTCGGGGGGCCCATCTTCCTATTGCACAGGTCCGGCGGTCGGAGGAGACGACCGATTTGCTGCACCGTGGGGTTTTAGTCCGTGCGAATCGGACATAACCCACCCTCTCCCCCGAGAGGGTGGTGTATCCATAAGAGATTTCCCCACTTAAAAAAAAAGGAACTACCAGTCCGATTTGAGAAAATCTTTCGGTTTCAGATAGCTCATTTGTCGAGGAAGGCTTTAAGCTATATATCATCACGCTAAGACCAATAGAAGTGGAGTACTAATGAAGAATGTTTCAAAATCGGGCACTTTTTTCCTTTTGAGACATTTCGTTAGCGTTAGTATTATATACGTTGCCATGGTAACGTGGTAAGTTTCTATCGCAAACATTGTCAAAGTTTATTTTGTTTTCCTATTCAAAATTTGTTATCTATTACGTATTATAAAAATAAAGTTTGTGTATATACAATAAAAATAACAACTTTTTGATGAATGTATATGGCTACAAATGAGCAAAAAAATTTTTTTAATATTTTGTCTATATTTTTATATTATTATATTTTGTCTGTTTGTTTGTTTGTTCCGGGTAATCTCCAAAACGCCTTGACCTATTTTAACGGGAATTTTACTGCCAGATAGCCGAAATTATAGCGGATGACATATTCCATTTTATTTGTCCGCGGCTTCGTCCGCATTGCTATTTCAAAAATGGTTGGACCGATTTTCACGGGGTATTCAATGGTAGATAGATAGCAGACCTCATAAAAAGTAATTTAGGTTTTTTATTTGCCTTCGGCCCCAGTGCTTTGCCATTCGTACTGCTTGAACTGATTTTCACGGGACTTTCACTGGCAGATAACTCACCTTATAAGAAGTAATTTAGACTATTTTGTTTTGTTACTCAAGACTTCGTCCGCAATATCCTACTATCTCCTAATTGGTTGGACCGACTTTCACGGGGCTTTTACGGGCAGATAACTAGCGGGCTCGAAAGACGTTGTCCCGCCCCGATAATAAAATGAAAACCTTGACAAATTATACCTAAACCTTCCCCGAGATTCATCATTCTATCTACTGGTGAAAACGGCATGAAAATGGTAGTTTTTGACTTTATTGCGAACAGATAAACTGACAGAGGACTTTCTTTTTAACCGACTTCGAAAAAGGAGGAGGTTACTATGTTCGGTTGTATGTATTTTTTTTATGTATGTTAATTGATATTGTCGTGAATTGTGAACGGATTTTAATTATTCTTTTTTTATTTGAATTGGTACACTATGTAGTAATTAACTGCTACCTGTGCATTCGTCCGTGTGAAATTGATCAAAAATATGTTACAACCGCGTGAGATGTGTCCTTTACTAGACTCCAAGAATAAATATACATAATTGAAAGTCATATATTTGTATGTAATATGAATTATATCATCTTTTTAATAGAATAACTTAAGTATATCAACAATATGGGCATATTATATCTATATAATAAAAGATTTAAGATATATTGTTCGATAATGTAGCTTATAATTTTCATTACTTTCTTATATAGTCTTAGTGAGCACTAAGTGTGGTATATAGTAGGTTGAAGTTCCAGGTATGGTGCTGATGATAAATCCCATCCCATTCGATATACTATTAGTATTCATATATCTAATGTACACGTTACATGTTACAGTAGATGGCGTTCGTGTCGTAGTTACAAATGTTTTTGAAAAAGCATTTCTGTAATGTACACACCCACTCACAATTTTACATTTCTTTAATACATTTTTAAAAAGCGCGTGCGGAGCCGCGGGTAACAGCTAGTATTGAATAAAATCATATTTATATTTTTCTTAACAAGCTTTCATATCTTATAAAATTCTGATAGATATTCAAAAGGAATGTAATATACATTTTTAATAAGAGACTTTTGCGAATTATTTGTTTGCATAGCAGCAACGACAGTCGGTAGACTTGCATCTCGTAAGTGGAGACCATTGTTCATGAACTATATTTATCGAGTACAAAAGAGATTGAAGTCTTCTTATATATTGTAACGATTAGTGTGACTCTTATTAAAATCAACAAGACCACGAGTTCAATAACAACCAGAACCATTTTAATTCGAAGTTGGTTTGGTTACGTCTGATAAAGCTTTATATTATTTGTTTTTGAAACTCATGTGCGTCGATAGAAAAGACTGTTCTACTTAATGCCATGTCCGGTTATGACTTATAGGTAATGGATGTATTCCCAACAATAATAATAAACTATATTTTCCTACCACTGGGCAAAACACTCTCCCGAATAAAAGCAATCATACCACAAAACCGGGCCATAAAATTAACCGCCAAGTAAATTTATAATTTTATGCTTTGCACTTAACTGTGGTATCACAAGGACATTTGTCGAATATTGGGTTTCCTCGCTCTGTAACCTTCAACATAATTTTATTATAATGATATCAACATTAGTGACTGTAGAAGAATTGTAGGAAACCAGTTAGAGTAAGCTGAGGCTCAAATCTTTGTGACGATGTAACGCTTGAAAGAGTGTTGGAAATAAATGAATCAACTTTTTAATACAATAATGTATACTTATTATATAATAGGTCTTTACCTATGAAATTGCCGTTCTGCAGTACTGGCCATTACAAATCAAAATAATTTTTGTTTGGCTAAGAATTCTATTTTGAAATTAATTTTATTTTAAAAACATGGAATTCTTTTTCCAAAAGTTGTCACTTGTTTATTGATTAGTGTAACATTTTCATCGCATTTCAATCTTTTTTGTCATCATGGATACGTTAAAAATTCGAGTAATTATGGAATATGAGTACCGTCGTGGCAGCAACGCGGCACAAGCGGCACGCAACATCAACGACGTTTACGGAGCTAACACTACAAACCAACGCATCACCTGTTATTGGTTTGCTCGCTTTCGTTCTGGGAATTTCGACCTGAAAAATGAACCTCGCGGTCGTCCGAAGACTTTGGTCGACAATGACAAATTAAAGGCGATTGTGGAAGTTGATGATACACAACCTACGGCCGAATTAGCAGCAGCATTCGACGTTAGCGTCAAAACAGTATTGGTCCATTTGCGTCAAATTGGCAAGGTAAAAAAGCTTGACAAATGGGTGCCCCACGAACTCAATGATCACGTACGCGTCGAGACGTGCCTTGCACTGTTCAACAGACACACAAATGAAGGAATTTTGAATCGCAATGTTACCTGCGATGAAAAATGGATTCTGTTTGATAACCGCAAGCGCTCAGCAAGTTGGTTGGATCCTGGTTCAGCACCTAAACAATGCCCTAAATGAAAACTTACCCTAGAAAAGTAGTGGTCACTGTTTGGTTGTTTAGCACCAGTGTGATTCATCACAGCTTCTTACCAAACGGGATGAGCATTACTGCAGATGTGTACTGTGAAGAACTGAACACAATGATGGAAAAGCTGGCACATCTCCAACCAGCATTGGTCAATCGCTTGTCTCCGCTGCTCCTGCACAACAACGCGCGACCTCATACTGCACAGCAGACGGTCTCCAAGTTGCAAGAACTGGGGTTGGAAGATCACCGTCATCCGCCCTACTCACCAGACCTTGCGCCTACAGAGTACTATTTTTTCCATAATTTGGATAACTCCTTGGCGGGAAAAAAATTCAATACCCGAGAGGCAGTACAAAATGCCTTTGAAGAATTTGTTGCCTCCCGTCCAGCTGATTTCTTTAAGAAGGGCATCAATAAACTGCCACTGCCGTTGGCAAAGATGCATTGATTGTATGGGTGATTATTTCGATTAATACAAATAAAAAATATATGAAAAAAATTCGTTTAAATTTTTTCATACAAAACGGCAATTTCATAGGTAAAGACCTAATATTTATAAAAGTAGCTGAATTCAGTCTCGTATAAATAATTTTGATCACCCTTAGGCACTACGAGCTTTATGTGGCTGAATTTGTGGGTTTTTTTTTTTACTTTTCCTCATTACTACTGGAGTCGTACAAAGCTTTTGCTGATTTTAAATTACCACATTTAAATGTTACCATTACTGATTATCATATATAGAAAAGCGTAAGGAGATATAACCTAAATAATATTTAGGAAAGACCTCTACCCGCAACTAAATGTCACCGGTAAATTACTTGTACAGTTACGAACATCAAGTCGAACAAAAACTTCAATTTTATTTATATGTATTATAAAACACTCAACATATTAAATCATAAATTATTTATCATCAATAAACGCTAACAATAAAGGATTTTTGTACAACAACATACGATGTAGCAATCGGTTTTGTTAAAAACATCACAATAGAAATTACAAGGACATTGTTTTCTGTAACATTTAATAGCGCTATAACCTTAGAATTATATACTACAATTTATTTTAATTGTCATGCGAAATTTGATTTTTGAAGTGAAAATTTCTTTAGATGCGTCATCGTCACCGAATGTACTTTTTAGCCGAACAAAAAGCGTGGATCTCGCGTCATCGTCACCGTACGCTTCCTATGAGCTATATGTATACTGTTTTATTATCAAGACGAGACAACGTCCGCCGGGCCCGCTAGTTTTAAATAATTCAGACTATAATTAATTTCAAAGTTCAAAAGAGAACACAATTATTTTATGGTTTTGAGAGAACCACAATCTCATTTGACGATAAATGACGATATGGTTAGAGAAGGTAAACACGCTAAACGTAGAGGAGGACTGGTTCTCAAGTGCTGCTGCCAGAACAATGTGTGTTATAAATACGATCTTCAATTTGAATATGGTAACTGTAGTATACGTTAACAAACTGTATTATATAAATGAACATATGTACAGTTATGCGAGGGTATTCATAAAGTGTGATGTGAGAGTGCACCCACCCACGATATTGTGATTGATTGTCAGTAGTTAATAAATAAGTGATTGTGTTACGTAAAGAGTTTGTTTTTCTCTACATATAAACCAGTAACCAGGTCGGCTTAGAATAATCCCTACCACTACACTATGGTTTCTTCACGATGCCTCCCTTCATCGAAAGCTCTGGCCAATTCGCAAACCACTGAACGATCGTGGGTTAATATTTTCGGTTACTCAATTCTAGGAACTACTATACAGATAGACGCCTATTGAAAGAAAAGAAAGAAAGAAAAGAGAAACGAGGTTTATATCTGATTTATCGCCCAGACGTGTTGCAACAATCGTATAGAAATCTGTTTGGATAAGTTGTTGATAGACACAAGCTTATACGAAACTTATAACTTCAAGGCATATAAATTCTTATTACGCGGTTTTGGATTTGATTAACATTCGACTAGCTAGAGTAAATGTTAATTGTCTTCTATTGAAGTGAGACTGCTCATGGCACGATAGGGAAATATTTTTGTTATACGTTACGTGTATTTGTGTGATGTGTAAGGATGTATAAGTGCTGCCTGTCTAGTAGTATACTTTTTTAGTAGTGAGTATATTTCTTGATAATTTAATGTATGTTAACCTTGAAAAGCTGGCTTTCGTAAAAAACCGGCATGATCTAAATACTAGAAACTGTGACAAACTGGTTGTCCCATGTTTCAGACTTAGTAAAACAAGTAACAGTTTTTTTTTTAGGGAATAATGTTAGGTTTTACTACAATGTCCCAAAAGATATTACCGATTTGCTGGATTGTGAGTTTAAGCGCCATATCAAGCGGGTTTTGGTATCAAAAGGCTATTATAGAATGGATCAATATGTGAACGATGGTTATGGGTGGCATGGACTCAACTCTGTGCATCCACTAAAAACGATTGTGACGTGTAGTGTAGGTAATCTACATATTTGTGTATATATTTTTTGATTTTGATACAAAAATTAATATAGTATAGTATATATAGTGTATAGGTAATGAGCATTCTCATATATATAATTTAATACGAATAAGCTAAAGAAGTTTCACCTTTTCCGTGTGTACACACTGATACAGGATTTTTATTATGGTACTATTATAATCGTGCCGTGTATGCTTTGCAGATTCGTTGTTCCCATTTTGTATAACCATAATTTATTTTTTTCATCTCGGTTACTCAGACCATCAGCCAATTTCAATCCCATTCGCATATTCGACAGTTGCCTTAAATATTCATTTTGAATTTTACCTTCTTTTTACAAACATCAAACTCCAAGTACGGATCAGCACCAAGATATAGATTTTGTAAAATTAACCAAATATTCAATACATCAAACAGTAAAAATAAAGTTAATGTTTCGACTATAAGAGACGAGTTACTTTAATTTAAAAGGAAATAAAAGAATCTATCACAACAAAGCTTGTAAATTTCACAAATTTAGTTGTAAAATAAGATATTTATATCGATAATAACTCTTCGCTGATTACTTTAATAAATACAGACTCTGTCTTGCAACACGAAGCTGATGATGATATACTTTTAATTATCTAAAAATAAAAGAACTGTCCGTGGTATGAAGATATCAAAACGTCGCGGGTCTTAGAAATTGGTCGTTATAGAGTCTTGATATCTGTGCCTAACAAATAAAGTGCTAAATTTTACGAGCAAATTTAATGTAGTCGTTAAACAGGTTTACGGGACCGAGAGTGTTCTATCTAATTTAAGTCGGGTAAATACTATACTAATAAATATCACGATTTTGTGGCATCTTGTGTTTGCTACTATTGATAAAAGATAAATGGTGGCGCCGTTGTGTTCTCGACGCCACTGAAGCGGTGTTTCTGTGCTATACGAGTGGACTGTATTTGCGGGGGGTGCTATATTTGATACTCAACTATATTGCGATCAGATACGACGAGGGAGACAAGACTAGGAAGGAAACTTGGTACATACCTCGTGGCGTTGCAGTTTCCACGTGGCTAGCCGGCTAGGTGATTGTTCTCGTTGCACTCCACTGTTTTTTCTCCGTCACAACACTGACGGACACTAAAGTCTAGTTTCAAAAGGTCTCACACAACAATTATTGTTTATAAAGTGTGTCGGCACGCACTATATGCGGAGCGATGCGTTTATTCCTACTCACTCGACCAGGCGAAAATTCAAACTGTTCTTGCACGCGGCGCGGAAACGACTCTGGCGTGTTCGACGCGCTAATGAACGTAAGCATGAGCCAGGAAGGGGTAATGAAGCGGGGATGGAAAGTGTCGCAATCTGATCACAATAATGTGGGAATTAAAAATATATATAAAGCGGCGCAACCAATAAACAAGGTCTTTTTTTTAAATTGTAGCTAAGCAAAATAACTGCACTATGCCTAATGGTAAGCACAGTACAATCCAAAAACAATGGCGGCCACCGAGAGACACACTATCCATCACTGGTCGCCGCTGTCATCCCAGCCTGCGTAAGTGTCTCTTCACGTTGCGCTTAAAGGACCCCATATCATAGGAAGGAGGACATATTCTGCCCGGAGGATGGTTCTATAGCATCACGGAACGACAAAGATAACACGTTGCGAACTTTTTAGTGCCCAGATAGGATTTACCGTAAAACTATGGCTGCGAAGACCAGCGCGCGTGGTGCGGTTATGAAAAGGAGAGGAAGGGATCAAATTCAATAACTCTTCAGAACACTCGCCATGATACAGACGGTAGAACACGCTCAGTGAGGCAATGTCCGCAACTGAAGCGGCTCTATAAATTCTGTAAAATCTATATATCTATCAAATAAATAAACAAACTCCACTGTTTTAAATTTTAAAATTTGAGTACTTCTAGTTTATGTCTTTATCTTCGTGCATGTACGCTTGCTTGCAACGTGTTACAGGAACTAGCCGTCTTATTTAGATTGAATACGTACTGCACTTTATTGACTTCATGTCTCATCAACTAAACATTGATTTTTGAAGTAAAACTGCTTATGGCAGGGTAGGGAAAAAGTTTCGTTAAGCGTTAAACGTAACGTAGGTAAGTATTTGTGTGTATGTATGGATGAGTCTGTCTTGCATTCGTCTTTATATATAAAAATCAATGTTTGTATGTTTGTCCGCTATGCATGCCGAAACTACTGAAGAGATTGTGATAATAATTTAGAGGGGTATTCTGGGGACGCTCGAGAGTGTTCCTGGCTTAAAAAATCTATATATATAAATGTTATTTAAAAATATATTAATGAAATTGTTTACCTTCAAGAAAGAAAGGGCTTTTTTTTATTGAAACTTTTTGATATTGTTTTGACATGTTTGACATATTTCAATAAAACATCAGTTATCAGAATTAAACAGTTCCATTTGTACCAATGTCATTGTTTAGGAATTTATGTAGTTCTGGCATGGATACGAGGACATAGTGTTATCCAGGGTCATGAAGCTGTTGGTCTTATGGCTAAAGTAGCTATCCAGACTGGATATTTTGATCACATTAAAACCTATGTCAGGATTTATCCCCCCAAAAAAGAATGCCATCCCAATTACAGATAAATCATATGCTTCCATTCAGAAGAATATTTTTGGTAAGCCATGGCTATATAATAATAAGCCGGTAAAATGTTTACGTTGTTGCGAGGATAGTAAATGGGGCGCGGAGGTGAGAGCCAGAGGAGCACCCCAGGGGATACCTGGAAGACATTTCTTGCCAATATACCATAAACTTTCTTCTGTTGAGTCATAAAAAATGAACAAAGAATTATTTGATCTTGAAATTAACAACCATGTTGTGAACTTGTGACAATGATCGTAGTTCTATAATATTTAAGCTACATTATAAATTAGTTTCAAAATTTCCCTAAGGCTCGACGACCTCTCTTAAAGACATTTAATTTGTTTTATATTTTTATGTCCATATTTTTTTTATATATCATAAGAGGCATACGGACAGGTGAGTCACCTGATTGTAAGTGATCACCACCGTTCATAGACACTTGCAACACCAGTAGAGTCGCAAGTGCATTGCCAAGGGGAGGGGAGGTGGGCCTCGGGCGCTCTCACGGACCGAACGAAACGCAACAATGCAAGCACTGTTCACGTCGGTTTTCTGTGAGAGGGTGGTACTACCCCGGTGTAGCAGACCCATTCATTCATGCTGAAACCATTAATAGCTTCAGCTAAATAATAACTCATATTATTTATTAAATAAAGTTTCTCAGATTATGTATTGAACCAATTCACTAGAAAAAATAACAAATAATATTTTCTTTTGAAAATATATATAGGAATATATTACAAGTAGTAATAATGCTCTTCGAAGTACAATCTGATTACTGTAGAAATCAAAAATGGCGTTTAATTTATTTTCCGAAAGTTTTTTAAAATTATTACTATTTATTATTACGTTAGCAAATTATTTCCTTAAGGAATATACTTATAACATTCTAAATGTATTATAATTTTTTATAAGTTATAATATTATTACCCTATATTGTGCATTCCTCAAATATTACAAAACCGAATTACATGATTCCTTTTCTAAATCATATTTGTATCCTTCGTATGTTTTGTTGCATTACATAACATTTGCAATTATCAAGATAAAAATCAATTTAGTAGACAGAAAATTACTTCCCACTGTTAAATTTTATCTAAGTTATTAAAGTATTAACCAACATATTGCAGTAGATTATTACGAAATTACTAAATAAATCTATGGGAAAACTAAAAATCAGATTGTTATATTGAAATCACAGTAATCACTAATACTCGCTGAAGCAAATGAAAAATGTTAAACATCACAAGCTGAACAACATATTTAGTTAAACTGAATAATTTTATCATCGTAATGAAGTATAGTATTTTAATGGCATTTAATTTGCTCCCATCGTCAACGTAATAATTATTGAATAAAAAAACATATAATATATATAAAATAGACCAAGTAATGTTTCAAATGCCTTATTACTAATATATATTTTAAAAATAATATTGCAGTTCACGGGAGTGGGTCTATTAGCATAGATATTTTTATTCGAATGCACTGTGTTACAATTCCGCCAAACAGGATAGTACGGATCATGGATTTCGAACGAAGGAAAAATAAAGTAAATCCAGCGACGACACACAGTGGATACGATGGAAAGAATTATCACACCCTTACTACGATCCCATTATTTTCTAAAAATACAGCAAATTGAGTTCTATAAGATCATAATTATTCTAAAATATTAACGCGATTTCGTTATAAAGCAGTTATTTTGATAAACAGTCAAATAATATATAGTTCGAATATCCGTTCCACAGGTAAAAAGTATTTGTAGTAACATAAATATTACGCGATACCCTCTAATATATTATTGTATCTGCTATTACGGCAAAGTTTTCATCGGGATCTTGGAATGTCATGAAATGGATTTTATATTTTATTAATAATCTTGAGTAATTCGCCTCCATATTTTGTAATATTGGTGGTGTTTTACGTAATGTAGTTCGGTTATTGTACACAAGTGAAGTGGATCGGAAATAATACCACGGACCATGGATTCTGACTTGCCACACAAACTCCCTGGAAAGTTCTAACAAGACGGCCACCATCTTGTTAGTTCATTGAAATGATGTCAAGAAACTTGTAATATCATTATGATTGGTCTTGAGTGACTGATCGATTAAATGATAAAGAGGACGTCATCTTTGATTGACGTCATACCTTTATAACTACCGCCCCAACATCCATCACAACATATATATCATGGCTGTAACTTCATTGTCATCAATGTGGAAAACAGAACATTAGAGAAAGAGAAAGATTATATAATTGTTTCTTATTATTATTATAAGATACTCGTAATTGTGACCTCAGATCCTATTAGCTATAGCTAAATTGGCTGTGAAAGCCCATCAAGCCAATAGCCGTTTAGTCAGTTCAAAAAAAACAGATCAAAACTTGCTCTAAATACTTGTACGTTCGAACACATTATCTTGCATGAACTAGTCCACGCTTATTTGACTTACCGAGTTTATCATCTTGTACAAAATTGTGCACGCTTATCGACTTGTTAAGTTTTTTTTTTAAATACAGCAATGAGTACTTCGTACTAAAATATTAGTCATTCTTATAACAAGTTGGTACACGTAACACATTTTAACAGTATCTTGAAAGTTTAAACTGAGAACTTGTGTTAATTAATAGGGGTCGATTTTTAGACCTCGTCGTCCCCAAAATCAGTTTTTGTTTCGTTATCAACTACTTTGGGAATCCTTGACTTATATCGTTCCTCGAGTTCAGTCCTATATTATTCTAAGAAGTACATTAAAATTGCTATTCCAAGTGATGCGTCTTCTAATACGAACAATTTTGTAGACGTAAGGAGCGTTACATACGACGAATAAACTTAAATAATGACTTCAACTAGTGGTATGGAAAAAAAAACAATTCAGAAAATTGTTTTTATTGATGACACGAAAACTCGTCGATAGCTAAAATAGCTACCAAACAAAGGAAAAAATAATCGGTTGTTTTATTTTCACCTACTTATCTATACTAATATTATAAAGGAGGGTTTGTTTATTTGGTTGAACGCGCTAATCTTAGGAACTACTGGTTCGATTTGAAAAATTATTTCAGTTTTAGATAGCTAATTTATCGAGGAAGGCTAACATCACATTAAGACTAATAGATGCAGGGCGTCGATGAAGAATGTTTCAAGTTTTTTCTTCCTTTTGAGAGCTTTCGCATCTTGTTAGCGTTAGCCCAAAGTATTTCACTCACACGAAGTCGCGAGAACAGTTAGTATACATATAAAGATACTATAAACTTGTATGACTGACTTTTAATTACAAAAATACTAGCGAGCCCGGCAGACGTTGTCCCGCTCTGATTATAAAAAAAATCCTTAACAAATTATATACAAAAAAGTTCCTCATGAATTACTTTATCCACTGTTGAAAACCGCATGTAGATTCGTTCAGTAGTTTTTGAGTTTATCGCGAACAGACAGACGCGGGAGGGGACTTTGTTTTATACTATGTAATGATAAGTTAACGAATATAAAAAATATCAATATTTTAGATAACTTAGTAGGTGCTCCACGGGTTTGAGTAAATCAAACTCGAGCCTACGGATGTGACCTAGCTTAACGAATGTAGGCGGGATTTCAATATGAAATTACTTTCAACCTTCAGAGCCTATTTTGGTCTCGTAAACATCTCCTTGTGTTCTTCTTTTCAATTTTGTTGGTTTCGCAAAGATATATTTTGGAATTAGCAATATAAAAGGAGAGAGGGATGATCACAATAAAAGTCACCAAGTTATGGCTATTTATGATATAGATGTAAGTCAGAGAGTCGTGGTAATTTCAAAAACGTTAAATGTCTTGAGATTAATTAACAATCACATGTTTGACAAAATTATCAAACGATTTGATTGCAGACTCTTCCTCCATCAAGCCAAAATGATCAAATGGACATATACGAAGATTATCGCGATGCATTATATGCCCTAGTCTCTTTGTAATAAACCTCATCTTCTGGTGTTGAGTAGTTTATTATATACAAATATTTATTTCCTTTACATTAAAAATAAATTTTACTAAAATAATAATGAATATACATAGGAAAACGAAACGTGTTGTCGGTTTTTAAAAATATTTTTTAAAGAATTGCTTTTTTTGTTCGGGAATACCTTCTCGAATCATCGACTAACGGCAAAAAACTCAACAGGGTTTATTAGTGTAACCGTCCTTATTTATTAAAAGTGACCAGCATTGGTTTTTGCATGGGCGCAGTGTATTAATCAGGTGTTATAAGTATTTACACGATTGAAATTAATTTTTAGTGCTTCGATATTTACAGTCTATCAAATTCATTGAATTTGCTTAAGATTGCTAACACAAAGAAATTATTTCTTGCTCGTATTTTGGAATACGAGATACCTTCTAATACAGTAATTTACCCAATATGCTGTAAAATTACATTTTTGATTTAAATTTTATATTCAACATACACTACAGTATTTAATTGACTAGGAATTAATACTAAATTTGTTAAAATTACGTCACTGATGACCAATTATTTTAATTTGAAAAAAATAATGAAGTCCTACTAAGTCTTTCTGGATTCCATATCGGGGAGTTTTTAAAGCATAACATGGGCTACATAACATTAAGTTTTTCACTACAGGCTAAACAGTAATAATAAAAATTAACAACGGCAGCTTAAAATCGGGAAGTATCGTATAGGTTAGTTATTTAAGCAGTAATGTCAAAATTAAATGAAGATAAGACTGTCCACACTTACTTCAGGGAAAACATATAATTCCCACAAATAAACAAAACTACTTTCACAAAACTGAATCGTAGATGTAATAATTTGGAAACAAATAAAAGGAGACATACCTAAGTGCAATACCATCCGGTCGATCTTCACAAGCGATGCTTGTCCTGGGCGAGCATCCAAGGCGGCTGCTGGCGGACTTCCGCCGTAACTCGTGCGTTTCCGGTTCCTCTTTGTTAGTGAAGGAAATACGCGGCGCGTGCGCGCGAAGGCCGCACACCTTATGAGTCGATACCCCGCGGCACAGGAGTTGACTTTGAGTGAGATCTGTAAATAAGTTATCTTTGTTTTAATTAAGTTATTTTCCGCTACTGTCAAAAGGTTGGAGATATAGTTTCTTTATGAACTTTTTTGCTCCATTATTTTTAATGTAAAGCTAATAATTTTGTTGGTTTCGCCCAAATATTTTCGGAATTAGCAATATAATGGGAGAGGGGTGGTCGCAATTTGATAAGAGTCACTTCACCTTCCCGTGACATATTGCTTGAGCATTATATAATAAGGTTGCAAATATTAGTCGGTCATTATTTAAGTGCAGGTCAGAGTTTTTTGCCACAATTTCAAAGTCCGCTAAATACCTTGAAATTAATGATCACATACTTTACAAAATGATCAAATGAATTGATAGCATTCCTCCGACTCCTTTCCCATCAAGCCCAAAAGATCAAAGGGACATATACGAAGGTTGTTACAAAGCATTATATGCCTTAGTGTCTTCGTACTAAATCAGGGGCATTTTTGAATCAGATGTGCAAGGTTTTGAACAGATGTGCTATCGCAAGGGCAGATTAGTTATCGTCAATAATTTTAAAACGATTAAGGAATTGCTTACAATACCCGTGTCCAGTTAATATTTGTGTCATATAAACTAGGGGTAACGACTTGAACAGAGTTATGTAATTTTTGGTAACATTAAATATTTTTAAATTAAAAAAATGTAGATATTATCAGTTTTAAATAATACACTTATAGTACATACACGTATGTAGCATGTAGGTATAATCTTAATATATATATTTCTTGTGTGCGTGTGTATGTGACTGAACTCCTCCTAAACGACTGGACCGATTTTGATGAAATTTTTTGTGTGTGTTCGTGGAGATTCGAGAATGGTTTAGATTGACAATTGGACTCGGTAGGTGGCGCTGCAGTTGACTTTTAGGATTTTTTTTATTATCAAGGCAGGACAACGTCCGGCCGGTCCGCTAGTATATATAGTATGTAGTACGGGTATAACAATAATATGAAGTATTTATGAATGCAATACCCAAAAAAACTTAAATGTTAAAGAAAAGAAATGGATTTTATAAATTAAATATGTAAGTATGTAAAACTTGTTATAGTATTCATGTATAATTAACTTCTTATCCAATATATAAATATATTTTCACGAAACGAGCTTTCTATGTAAATAGCTCTTCACACGTGTTACATATAAGCGATGCGTGTACATAAGTCTATATGCGTCGAGTGAAAATAAGCGCTCGAGGACGCGCCTTCTTCAGCATATTAGATGCTGACTCGAGGCCTATTTGTTACACTCACTTATCAACATGAACAAAACATAACGCGAAATACAACAATACACAAGCTTTTGTTTTACTTGCAAATGTTTATATTTATTAGTATTAACTATCATTACATAGTATAAAATAAAGTCCCCTACCGCGTCTGTCTGTCTGTCTGTTCGCGATAAACTCAAAAACTACTGAACGGATTTTCATGCGGTTTTCACCAGTGGATAAAGTGATTCATGAGGAACGTTTTGATATATAATTTGTCAAGGATTTATTTTTAATCAGAGCGGGACAACGTCTGCCGGGACCGCTAGTTTATTTATATAGTGAACTTAACTGTTATAACAAATAAATGTCTTTTTACGTATTGAATTCTGTAACCATCAGAAATTAAAGTAGAATTTTTAAACGAACAACGAGAGTTCACCAGAAACTGACTCAAGAATAAAATAAAAAGAACAGAAAAGATTTCTTTTTGTTTGTATGTATTGTAAATTGGTACACTTTTGCATAATGCATGGGATTAAAATTATCACAGATAGTTACTCCTATCACCGAGAGAGATATCACCTATAACGAGAATACGTCCAATTATCAATAACCCCGTGTATACATTGTCTTGTAAGTGCTCTCACGTATTAATTGATTTTGTACTCAAATCTGCATTGTTATAAGCGTCATTGACACGGAACTTTCTGGGTTGTAATCATTACATAGTATAAAACAAAGTCTCCTACCGCGTCTGTCTGTCTGTCTGTTCGCGATAAACTCAAAAATTACCGAACGGATTTTCATGCGCTTTTCACCGGTGGCTTGAGTGATTAACGAGGAACGTTTTAGTTTAGTTTTAGTTTTAATTTGTCAAGGATTTTTTCACAATCAGGGCGGAACAACGTCTGCCGGGCCCGCTAGTTTTAAATAAAACAATACAGAAAATTGGGGTAGAATATTTCAATAAAGTAGTAAGAAGTGGAAGAGAATAATGACCTTGAGTTCCATTTCACCCGCTCTTTTAAGGGAGCGCCCTGATGGAATAATCTTATAACAAAGTCGTAAAGTAAATGTCTTGGCCCGTTAATGTCTTACAGTGAAGCAATTAGAGACAATTAGCTTGTCGAATAATTGAAGGGAAACAGTGGAATAGGGAGGAATCTCAGTTAACAAGTTTAAGGCACGTTTTAGTTCAATGATTATATTAGATAATAGAATTTATGAGGTTGAACTTTGCATGGTTCAACCGCGGGAACACTTCCGGCACACTTTGACTGTCAGTCCCAATGCATACAACATCGTATTTTATAACTGTAAATGCTCAGAATATACTTAGTCTGGTCATAAATACTGTTACAATTAACCATAAACAAAATATTACATTTGAATTTGGAATCTGTCATTTTTATATGATTATTCATTGAGTTTTCACAGAGTTTTTGGCGGGATTTTGGTTTGTCATGTAGTGGATTTTATATTTTATTCATAATCTTGTGTTACTTGACTCTATATTGTGTAAAATTGGTGGTGTTTTATGTAATATAGTTTGTTTATTGTGCATAAGTGAAGTGAATGGAAAATAATACCACGGACCATGAATTCTGAGATGCCACAAAAACTCCATGGAAAGTTCTATCAAGAGAGCTACCATCACAATGGAAATTAACAAACACTCTGGGTGAGAGAAACGAAATAATTCAGATAAAGAAGATGGTACGCTACTATTAACAATGAGATTAAGATAAAAAAAGATGGATAAAAGAATATATACGAAATATTATATAGAAGATTTGGCGCTTATGCCTTTATATTAACTTGGACACGGAAGAAAATTGGTTAAAGAATACATAAGAACAACTTATATTGACAACTTCAGAATTGGCAGTATGGATTAATTCCTTCGCCTGTCCTATTGGACGAATATTATTACTACTACTGAGTTTTCACATTTTGGCACCAATACATTGTACAATATTTTGCGAAATTAAAATGGAGAGGGGTGATAAATAGAACCGAATCGCTGTGATTGCATTACACAAAGTAGATATGGAGCTAATAGCAATATTTAAAACTCTCCATACGCTTGGTATTAGTAAAATGATTGTGTACCGGGCTATTAATAGGTACAATGAGACCTCCTCTCTTAGAGACAGAAAAAGATCTGGCCGTCCACGTAGTGTTCGTACAAAATAGGTGGTCAAAGCAGTAAGGGAAAGAATTCGAAGAAATCCTGTCCGAAAGCAAAAGATTTTATCTCGGGTGATGAAGATAGCACCTACAACACCTGTTTATTGGTGTGTATTTTTTTCTTCTAAATTTATATTTGTTTTGTTTAATCCTAAATTTGTGGTTACAGTAGTTATATCTCTTTAGTATGGCCATCCGTGACGTGTTACGTGTGTCTGTGTTATTTGTCTGTTCGTTTCAACTTTTGTATTAACATTAACGTCCGTTTATCATCTCCCATCGAAAATCAGCGCTGCAGTACTACTTACAGTATTGCAGATTTTTACTGAATGGGTTCGCCAATTATTGGACATCTATTTTTCATTTTTAAAATGTTTTTTTTTCTGTCTAATTAGTTTGTGTAATTTAATTTAATTGTATGTATTAATTGTATCCAACAATAAAGTATTTCTTACTTTCTTTCTCTCTAACCATGTCGCGTATTTTAAAAGATAACTTAGAACTTGCAGTCTATAAGAGACGTACTGGTCATTTCTTAACTGATAATTTAAAAAAGAATAGGGTGGTAAAATCTAAACAACTACTGAAGCGGTACGCAAAGGGAGGTTACAGTAAAATTTTGTTTACAGATGAGAAAATTTTTACAATTGAGCAACATTTTAACAAACAAAATGACCGTATTTATGCTCAAAGCTCTAAGGAAGCTTCCCAATTAGTCAACAGAGTGCAACGTGGGCACTATCCGACTTCAGTGATGGTTTGGTAGGCTATTAGCTATGTACGAGTGACTGAGCCATACTTTTGTGAGAAAGGTATCGCAATATCGGCACAAGTGGATCAAGATACCATTCTTGAGAAGGTAGTGAAGCCCCTTAACAACACCATGTTCAATAACCAAGAATGGTCCTTCCAGCAGAACTCGGCGCCGGGTCATAAAGCTCGGTCTACGCAGTCTTGGTTGGAAACGAACATTTCGGACTTCATCAGCTGAAGACTGGCAGTCGTCTAGTTCCGATCTTAATCCGTTGGATTATGATTTATGGTCAGTTTTAGAGAGTACGGCTTACTCTAAACGCCATGATAATTTGGAGTTCCTAAAACAATCCGTACGATTGGCAGTGAAGAATTTTTTCATGGAAAGAGTGCGTGCTTCTATTGATAACTGGCCTCAACGTTTAAAGGACTGTATTGCAGCCAGTGGAGACCACTTCGAATAAGCTTTTTATATTTTTAATTGTTTTATATTTCTGTATTAAACTAACACACTGTAAAAGTAATAAATATTATTTGCAATAGAAAATATTTTTTTTCTTTGTTTCAGTATTTATGGCAAGACTAGGTATACATAGGTTAGGCGATGTATTTTGTTTCTTCTCTACTTGGCTTAAATTAGGGATGGTCAGATAAATAATATACATATATATTAAATATACGAGTACTATAGGCAGACAGCTTGTGAGATTCAATTTCCTGAATTGTATCTACGCAAGAACAGCTCAAGGCAAAATTTGGTTAACATGGTACCCTTGATATCTTGCTATTTCGGCTAACACCAAACCAGATGGAGTTCTCCAAGTAGGGTTTGGCACTTCGCAAAATATACACTTTATGTACCCTAAAATACTTACCATTAAATTTCTCAATATAACACTCAACAGTACCATACCAACACTCAGTATCTGACAGAACTAAAGGTTGATAACAATCTCGTCTAAGGTTAGGTGACAATATGAATGAAGCTTACAGCACGTTAAGTCCAGAGGAACTCGCCCTCAAGTGCCACTGCCAAATCAGATCTACTTGGTGACAAGTTTTCATCTTGAGTTTAGTTAGGTGGGAATTAGAAAAAGCCCTACCTATATAGGCAATGGTTTCATCTACGATGATTTTGTAAATTTAAGTGATCCTGTATTGGACACTTGCCAACCCAGGAGATCGCAAGACTAATGTAAACAATTCCACGATGTACGTACCATCTGCCACGTTAAAAGGAATACAGGGTCCCATGAGTATGTATCAAAACCCTCGGGCTACAAGACACGGCGTAAGATAACTCTCTGCTCGTATACCAAACCAGTGTAGTGGAGAGTTTCGTCCTTGGCACATCTCCTCTTGCCTAGGCAATAAAGATAGAACCATCTCTAATTGCCTATCGTTCCATTACATTTTTCAAGAATTTTATTTTATTTTCTACCCGTAACTTTTTAAACTGGTTTCCTTCCTCGGACTCATACCTAAGTGTACGACCTTAGTGAATATGCCTTCGGCGGGGCGTCCAGCGGGGCGTGGAGCGCCCAAGAGATCCGCTCGATCCCCACTCAGGACACCTACGTATTAATGTATCTATTTGACACGAACGCCGCACGCTTCGCTTCGCTCGACGCTCGATTTAAGCGTCCACTAAGTTCATGTAAGTTACTATTGATTCACCATAGTTTGATTCCCTTGGTTATAGATTACCACGGGCTACTTTGATTTGATTCTAACATATTTTTATTAGTGTTATGCAATATCTTTTGCAGGTCGGTATGACGGTGAGGACTGCCGTTGGTGTTTAACACCTAAAGTCGCCGTTGGTTTTGGACTATATCGTACTTATCGTCAGGTATTCTGCAGGCATTTTGCCGAACTAGTATAAACTTATAAATAATGATAATTGTAATATTCTCTAAATTTCGTACTATTTATTAATTATTGTACAATGCTTTCTTCATTTGCATACGACACATATTATTACGGTATTCCTTATTGGAATTAAGTAATCAAAATTTCGATAAGTTAAACCGCAACTTACATCGGCGTTTAGAATATTGGATTTTTAAAAACACAATTAATAAATTTAGTACAAGGACGCAAAATAAAATCAGTCATAAATGTCACGTAATATTTATATAACATGGCAACACACAAAATTTACACGCCTCAAGCAGGTACATCCAATTCACAGCGATTACATCGGGGCAGTCTCGAGGGAAATAAGAAAACGTTAACAGGACGCCTATATTACTGTATATCGTACTGATTTCAAATAATTTCGACTGTTAATATTCTCATAACTTAGGTTGTATTTTTTTTAAACAAATATCTTTTTATTAACTATACTAATCATAAAGCGCAAGAGACTGTTTATTTTTGAAGTGAAAATTTTTAGAGCTGCCGTGAGCGATTAAAAAAAATTGGTAGAGAAAAAACTTATGGGTTCACGTCACCGATAACTTCGACATGTTCGTAACGTGTTGCGCTTGTACCAGATATTTTATATACTCAACTGTATAATATGCGTGTTTGAATTTTTGGATGGGTAAAATCTTGCTCATGTCGTATTACGTTTGCGTCTAAAATCAAAATACTCTTTATTCAATTTAGGCCCTGAGAAGGCACTTATGAACGTCAAAACTACCATGTCTGACCTGTGTACATGTAATATTGATTAATATGAGTATAATAAACTGTATAAAAGGCATATAATTATTGCTCCGAATGTTAACAGACATAAAAACCAGTCTAATGTTAATAACTTCAATTTACATACTACGAAACTTAAATAATTCAGCCTGAAAATGATTTCAAAATTCAAAAACATATTATACCTACATAGTTGTTCCATTGTTTGAGGATTCACTTCTGTCGGCAGTTCTTATGACTGCCTCGACTTTTTTATTTGTTTGAACGCACAAACATCTGGCTCTACCAATCAGACTTTAAAAGTTCTCTTTATTTTTATAGCTCTATAGCGGTCGCTTGCGAATTCATTTGCGTTTATACCTTTATAAATGTAGACACCATATTTTATCTTCGTGTAATTTTAACAGTTTATGAATGAATGGGTTTATTGCGCTTTTGGTTTGTACAATGGCGATCTTAATGGCACAAGGTATTTTCTTCCAGATAACTAGCGTTCATGCAGTCCACGGCGAGATAGCTCTACGATGACAGGATTTTTCTAACATACCTATTTGTCTATCTGATTTGTAATTTAAATAATTACATATTATAAAACAAAGTCCTCTGCCACGTCTGTCTGTTTGTTCGTTCGCGATAAACTCAAATAGTACTGAATACATTTTGATGCGGTTTACACCGGTACATAAAGTGATTCGTGAGAAAGGTTTAGGTATATAATTTGTCAAAGTAGTTTTATTATCAAGGCGGGATAACGTTCGCCGGGCCCGCTATTTATATGTATACAGTTTCATCAAAATCGGTTCAATAGTTTTTGCGTGAAAGAGTGCCAAACATCCAACCTCTTAAAGTTTCTCACTAATAGCATTTATCGAAGAAAAGTTACAAGTTATCTATAATTAAGTTTTTAGGAGCCGAGTTATCACTATACAAAAAGTTGATAAAAAAAGTACGCTATAGGGTAAAAGGGTGGAGTGGCAAGGGGTGTCGAGAGATGAAGGCGGGATGGTCGAATATGAAACCATATATCAATGAAGTACCATGCCTCGCGGCTCAGTCGCGTGGTCGGCTCACTACGCGGTAGTTGTTCCTTATTGGAATTAGTGGAATTTGTTTAAATTTATATAACTACTACCTGTGCCCGCGACTTCGTTCGCGTGGAACCTAATGTAAAAAACAGTGACTAATGAAATCATCCGAATGTATTAAGTCCGTTTATTTATCTCCTATTCTCTCGTACTTAAGTCGAGTCGTCATTTAAAATAGTTAATACATTTTGATAATAATGAATAAATGTAACTCGAGGATATATACGCTTTATGATTTTCTTGGTTATGTTTTATCGTGAAAACAGTACAAACAGAGACAGACAGACATTTCAAATGTATTTTATTACCTATTTTAAGACACCTGGAACAATTTTTTCCACAAAAATCTAAAAAGTACAAACACGTTAGATTTACATTCTTATTATATGTATAGATATTTAACAATGTTGATGATAATATCAAATTTAAGAAATAAGTGTGTGCAACTGCGGATACAGTTTATCAATACAAAAAAGTTTATATGCGACATTCTTTGTAAATATGGTAATATTTACTTAGAAACACTTTTAAAACTGAAGACATCTAGAAGCATTAGTATAAATACATTAACATAGCAAATTTTTACTAACAGCTCTATAGCCAGGGACCTAGTACAAATACACTTTACGTACTCACTTTAAGTAAATCGAAGCCGTAAATTGCACCCCGATGTACTTTAAACAAAGACAGGTTAAATCTATCTATCTATATTATTATTATTTATATATATATATAAGAGATTCCCACCTATATATTGACTCATCACGATATCTCTGGAACCATAAGGCGTAGCGACTTGAAATATGGTAGGAATATTCCTTTCGCCGAGTAGAGGTCAGCTAAGAACGGATTTTACGAAATTCCACCCACAAGGGGGGTTGCGGGGGCTAATCAGGGCGGGACAACGTCAGCCGGGCCCGCTAGTGAATAATATAAGAAACCTTAAGTTTTGAGTATTGCTTCATGTACTTAGAACGCTAGCGCACTCACAGAGTTTTGAGTCTGGGGCCAATGTATAGATACCAGGTGAGAAAGGTGTCTAAATATAAGAGCTACTTTATTTAAATGGCTGATTTTTTATATATGTTGTGTATAATATCATTATAAAGCAGGATCCAGTATCTTTAGACATTTTTTGAGGGCCACAACTTCTGCCAGGTGCTTTAAAGCAGGCGAAAAATAAATGAACTTTAGTTATTTTTAAATGCTTGATGCTTTAATATATTATTCAGATAACTATTACAAAACTATATTTCATCAGCTAGATAGATTATAATGGCCAAACATCCCACCAGACGTGATAATATACATAAATCCTGAATGGAGATCAACATGAAAAAAATCAAAATCATCAAAAAAAAATCCGTCCTAAAATAATTAATAGTTAAATAAAATAATAAACATAAACCAATAAATATAAATAAATAATTAAAAAACGAAAAACACCCAATAGTTGCTTACAGATACGATTTTTGGTGTATACAATAAATTGAACGAAAGCAAAAAAAAGTGTGGACCAAGAGTCTGCAAAGTAGAAAAAATGGAGATCATGTATGATCATTTTGCTAATGATCCAGTCAAACGAATGTCTACAAACTCATTCGTTTGTAAGTAATTCATTATAATCCGATGTCAAATTAAATTTAATCTTCGTTCGTTCGACGTCATTGTCTAATTACAATAGGATTATTGTCGTCCCTAGTATCGCAAAGAGCGATGGAGCAGAAAATTTTAATGAATTTGTTGAGGGGTTCTGACTCGAGTCCCGCCTTCCATTGCGTGCAACGTTCCACGTTTTTGAATATTTTTTTTTGTATGACACTCCACGTAACGAGACCGATATAAGTGTATGACAGTCGAAATAATTGAACTTGAAGTAGTGACGGTTCAATGAAAAACTTAGGTTCATTACTACAATGAGTCTGGGACTTCGGTTAAGAAAAATCTATACTAATACTAGTGGGCACGGCGGACGTTGTCCTACCTTGGTAATAAAAGGAATCCTAAAATTCAACCGCAGCGCCACCTACCGGTTCCAATTATGAATCTAAACCATTTTCGGATCCACTGGAACACACACACAAAATATCATCAAAATCGGTCCAGCCGTTTAGGTGGAGTTCAGTTACATACATATGTATAGAAGAAATTTATATATAACTAGCGGGCCCAGCAGACGCTGTCCTGCCCTGACTATAAAAAACCCGTGACAAATTATATACTAAAACCTTCCTCATGAATCACTGTATCCACTGGTGAAAACCGTATGAAAATCCGTTCAGTAGTTTTTGAGCTTATCGCGAACAGACAGACAGACAGACGCGGTGGGGGACTTTGTTTTATACTATGTAATGAAGATTATAAAGCTGAAGAGTTTGTTTGCTTGAACGCGCTAATCTCGGGACCTACTGGTTCGATTTAAACAATTCTTTCAACATTTAGCATTTAGCATATCACAATAGGATTTAGCATAGCATGACACTGCACAATACTGAATTCAAAAAATGTTGAGACAGTCGTAAAGACTATCGATAGAAGTGAAAACTCAAACCAATGAAATAGCTGTGTTCTCTTTTGAACTTTTAATTTAATTATAGTCTGGATTATTTAAATTTAGTAATTTGTAAATTGAATTTATTTTCATTAGTCTGATTTTCACATCTAATTGCACTCCGAACAATAATCCTATATATTTTTATACAATTCATGAATTAATCAAACATATTATGGACTGCACAATCTCAGTACAAAATATAAATATTAAATGTACACAGGCTGCTATACCACGCGTCGCTAGTCTAATGCGAGACGCGCAAGCGCAAAACGATCGGTCACACTTACTAGCATGTCATGAAGCGAAATCATAAATTTATCTCCTGCAAAAAAATACCGCGCGACACGCCCAAAGAAGTTTTCACTTCAAAAAAAAAATCAAATAATGATACATAAAGAAAAAACTTTGTACCCATTATTAGGGTCGAATTACAACCGCTGGACGAACACTATTTTATCTAAATTTATTTAGTATTTTTTTTTATAGCCAACAGAAAAGGTTGGACCACTTTTGAGAAGATTCTCACTGATAAGAAACTCTACGCAACGCCCGCCAGTAGATCTCCCGTCTTATTTACAACGCTGTCTAACATTCATTAATATTGTAGCGTAATTTTAAATTTATATAACTTTGATCACTTTAACACTTATTCTTCCCTACACTTTGTTAATACGTTATCTTAGACGGCCAACATGTACGGGCAATCGTACCTACTTTACTTACTAAGCAATAAGCAATACATTATTAACAAAAATAAAACAGCATAACATCAAACAGGCGGCGGATTCAGTTCTTTCGGTTCCCTAATCCGTCTATCATCTACAATTATCATTTTCTATGAACTATCACTATCTATCATCGATAAATTATCAATACTGTAAGACATCTCTACAGTATTTTATCGGAATTTGATAAATTAATGAATGGTAAATTTTAATAAAGGTGACTTGAAATCGTTAAGTAGTAGTGACAAAATTTACAAATAATAAACTAAATACACATTTAACCCAGGGAATTCTCATGATCTGACAAGACAGTTTTCATAGGAACGGTGTGGCGAATATTGCTTAATATATAATATGGGTAGGTATGTATATAAATACCTTAAAACCATGAAAAATATGTTTTGCAGTATTATTCTAACACGTATAATCGAAGATTATTTATTTAAGACTAACAAATATGTGTGTTTATATCTTTGTGTTTCTTTTCGCAGCAAATATATTCAAAACTAAGAGAAGAATAATTCTACAAAATCCAAAACGAACCAGTCTCGTCTGTCTAGTGAGTGAGTGAGTTATATTTGACTAGCGGGCCCGGCAGACGTTGTCCCTCTCTGATTATAAAAAAATTCTAAAAATATATACCGAAACGTTCCTCACGAATCACTTTATCCACTGGTGAAAACCGCTTGAAAATCCGTTCAGTAGTTTTTGAGTTTATCGCGAACAGACAGACAGACAGACGCGGTAGGGGACTTTGTTTTATACTATGTAATGATTATAAAGTTAGAGATTCTTAATTAAATTTAATTTTGGTTTAAATAAACTGTTGGTTTTATAGAACTTTAATTTTAACAGAGAGAAAGCTTCAGTAAAAATATAATAACTGTTCTTCTGTGTACGCATTTATAAAATTAATTTGATAAAAAAATGTGTATTAATTTACATAAGTATGTATATTTTTGAGCTACAATTGTAATGAACATATCTACTCTTTTGTATATTAAAATTAAACATGTTGACAATGTTGGTAGTACTTAATGTTTAAGAGTGAGAGATCTTTTTCAAGGTTGCATTGCGTTGCTGTGTTCCGAGTCGAAATATGTGGTTGACAGTATATACTGGTACATAAGACATTCCAAGTATAACTGGCTTCCTAACTGTATTCGTATTAAGGTGGGTTATATCTATAGGCAGCAATTACCGCTTAAAATCAAGAGGAACGCAAGCCGTGTGCTGCTTCATAACATAAAATACCTGTATAAATGAAAATAGCCTCTGCGCGCGACTTCGTTCGCGTAGAAAAGTTACTTTGGGCTAACGCTAACACGCAGCGGAAGCTCTCAAAAGTAAAAGAAAGCACCGATTTTAAAACATTCTTCAATGGCGCTTCGCTCCTATTGGTCTTAGCGTGATGATATATATCCTATAGCCGTCATGAATAAATGAGCTATCGAACACTGTTTTTTTTTTTTAAATCGGATAAGTAGTTCCTGCGATTAGCGCGTTCGAGCAAACAGAATCTTAAGTTTAATAATATTACTATAGATAACAGAGGTCTTTCAATATTTTTTTTAGTTTTATTTCTTAGCCACTTGATCCATATCTAAAGAAATATAACGATAACGATATAAAAAAGTTTTATTACTTTAATATCAAAGTTATACGACCGGAGCGCATGGTGCTCGTTTCCTAGAATTTCCTTATTGGTTCGCATGCACACTCGTATAAACTACAAAGGGACAGTGAGAGGGATAAAGTCATATGATGAGCCATAACGCTTTTTTCCTTACTTGACGACTGCTACCAGTCAGCTCCTAATTTAAACAGCGTTGAAGAATGTTCCAAATAGTTTTTAATTAAAATTTGTTCTTCTTTTCAATCAGCCTTTTTTTTAGTTTCATTTTTGGCAACGAATCTTCTCGATTATTTACTGCCATTGTCGAGTAGGTAATAAATAATATTACAAATTTCTTGTAAACCTTTCAATTTTCTAACAAGGTGGTCCTTGTTAGGACATTCTTTCTTCACTTGTACACAATAATCGATTATATTACCTAAAACACCACCAACATTACAAAATATAGACTGAAATCTATACTAATATTATAAAGCAAAAGAGTTTGTTTGCTTGAACGCGCTAATCTCAAGAGCTACTGGTGATTTGAAAAGTTCTTTCAGTGTTCATCAAGCTTTATCGAGGTAGGCTACAGGCTATATATCATCACGCTAAGACCAATAGGAGCGGAGCACCAAATAACAATGTTACAAAATCGGGATTAACGTATGTATTATTTAAAAATATTTTCACCTTCCACGTAAACGAAGTCGCGAGTTAAAGTTAGTGTTAGCCTAAAGTAACTATTCCTCGCGGGCAGTAGCTAGTAAAATACAAGATTATGAATATCATTACATAGTATAAAACAAAGTCCCCTACCGCGTCTGTCTGTCTGTCTGTTCGCGATAAACTCAAAAACTACTGAAGGGATTTTCATGCGGTTTTCACCGGTGGATAGAGTGATTGATGAGGAACGTTTTAGTATATAATTTGTCAAGGATTTTTTCTAATCAGGGCGGGGCAACGTCTGCCGGGCCCGATAGTAAAATATATATAATATAAAATCCACTATATGCCAGCCTAAGATCCCGGCAAAAACTCTTTTATCAGTCATCTTATCAACGCTTTCATTTCATTCTTAGTACCGTGAGCCGGCGTCGTAAATATTTCCCCTAAATAACTCATTTCGGGATATTTATTTTTTCTCGTTATATCATAATAATTTATTAGATGTGTCGCACTTGGAAGATAAGTTCGAGTATATTAAATACACGGTTATCAGATATGGAAGTTATTGCCAAGTTTCAATAAACATTGACACGGTCGATCGGTTCTCTATTCAAGCCAGCTCTCTGACGAGGGTACGACATTCCCTGTGAATACAGAATTAGGTGTATTCGGCCAATGTACGGCATTGAGTCTCTGGTTTCTTATATATTTGTCCTTATAATATTATATAGCCTTCTGATCCAGTATTATTATTTCTATATTAATACGAGATCGAATCCCTTATGTCTTTAGAATATCAATAAGTTTATTCTAGAAGAAGCATGTAGGTAATTTAAAGGACGAAAAACAATTTCGTATTTTGGTAGAATTACACGTAAGTATTTATAATATATATTCATACCATGTGGAAGACTGCCTTCCAACTAAAAACTAGCCTACATAAGAATCTCCACATAACCTTTTTGGTTGTGGTTAATTTTCAATCACTGATATTCTAATCTTTTCATTCGAATGATATGCTGTATAAGGCAATATCAAACGTAGGACAATTAATTACGTATGTATTAAAAGTATATTAATGTAAATAGTATCGCAAACAACCATTTTTTTAATAAGTCATAAAAGATATAAGTGATTACTATGGCTTATCCTTAGAAGACTTTTTTTTACACATTCTAGAGGCGGTAGAGTCACGCTGAATTTTTTTCTCGAAATGAATACGCTATTGACCTAGCAAGGTCTTGACAGCTTCACCGGACTACACAAATATCAGCTATAACTAAGCTGAAGCTATTACTAGTTTCAGCATGCATGGGTCGACTCGCTCGGGGTTGTACCGCCCTCTCACAGAAAACCGACGTGAAGTAAGAGTGCTTGCATTGTTGCGTTTCGTTCAGTCCGTGAGAGCGCCGGAGGACCACCTCCCCTCCCATTCTCTCTCCTCGTCCCCTCCCCCAAACACAGGCTAGCAACGCATTACCGACTCCCTTGGTGTTGTTAGTGTCTATGGACCGCGGTGATCACTTAACATCAGGTGACGCGTCTGTTCATTTGCCTCCTATAATATAAAAAAAAAATCTGAGACATTTACTTCCGTAGTACATCACTTTAATGCATCTCATATGGTAAATAGCCAAAATTTTCAGTGTAAACGGAAGATAGCTCCTTCTTATGACTGTATTAAAATATATCATTTTTTTTCTACTATATATAAATATAATATACATGTATTATATATAAAAACCTGCTGGAAAAAATCTCTAAACGAAAGTGAAAATTGTATCAAAACCCATTGCATAGGTTGTTCTATAGTCTTTATTGGTAATGAAAAACCCTATTTTCAATTCCCAAGTGTTTTTTAAAGTAATTAAACTTAATGTACATAAATACTGCGACATTATTATAGTTTGATTCTCGCTCGAATCGTTGTGCGTAAATTTAAGTTAAAATAATTAATTAATAAAGTGTGTATTTATAGCTTTATAGCTTTATAGTTTCACAAAATGTATTCATTGCCTTATTTCACAATATAAATGCCTCCATTGTAAAACTTAATTACACCCTATCTGGCTATTCTAACATGATTGAGAGACGATACCCAAGTATGTAATGTTAAACGTTTTCTAAAGAATAATTTACATATATTTGCAATAAGGCGGATAGGGTGGATCTATATGTGAACGATGGTGATATCTGGAATTGATACCTTGTTATAAAACCTAACACTATTATCTAAAACTGTTACTGATATTGAGTTAGAAACGTGAGATTACCCGTTTGTTATAGTTTTTAGTATTAAAATAATGGACATCTTTTATAGGCTATTATATTATTCTAATGTTAAGCTGTAATACTATACAGTTTTATCAAAATCAATCAAACAAATGCCCATCAACCTTCACAAATTTTCTCATTTACAATGTTAATAATATTGTTTAACCTTATTATACCTATATTCTATCATTTTTTATTAAATATTTCACATAATTAATTTTAAGAATATTTAAATCTTTAGTTCCCGCTTGTATTGTATTTTTATCATTGAAATGAAAATATAATATAAAAACCTAAACAAAAATAGTATTTTTTATTAAAGAAACTACTTAAGTGCCCATTTTTTTTTATTCTACAACATCTGAATTACGAAAGTTTATTTGTTTTCAAATTTACCGCGATATCTCGTTTAGAATTTATAAGGACAAAGAAAATATAAAAAAAAAGAAACTTAAATTTTCCTGTAAACTGTCAGTAAAACGTAAAAGTTTGTGAGTTTTATAAATTTCATTACGATCAATAGTGTCTTTCACTCGTACTCACGATCGTCTGTGTGGTCACACTATCATGCACCATACCTCAGCACAGATCTAGTTTATATTCAAACTCATTCACTATAACTGCCATACGATTATGGAATACATTACCGCGTCGACTTCAAGATGTCGAAACTATCAATAAGTTTAAAACTCATTTACACCACTATTTATTCGAAAAAAAGGAGGCAGAGGGTTTCTGATTTTACAGTTTGTAGTTATAATTAACTGTGGCTGCGTGTATACATTTTTATTAATATCTTTGCCATTGTTATATATTTGTACGTAGGTATGTAAGTAATTATGTATGTATGTATATTTATGTTATATATACACACATATATATATATATATATATATATATATATATATATATATATATATATATATATATATATATTATTATAGTATTGTATACATGTATATGTTTATTTACCCATTTTCTTCTGTTTTATTTAAATAGGCACTACCTACAAAAGTTTTTGCTTAACATCAATACCGCTGGTTAGCTGGAAGAAAATGCCTCATGGCATTAAGCTCGCCAGTGTACGAATCAAAAGTGCAATAAAGAATTCATTTATCATGCCCCAATCGTCAGGACCTTCATTTGTCTACCACCCAGCTCCATGGTAACAGCCTAGCCACCTTCGCACCCAACACATAAAGATAAGGTATTGATCACTTTTTACCCTTGCCTGAATATATTATCATAAATAATATAAAACATTGGTCAAACAAACTTACTAATCAAATAGTGTTTAGTACTATTGCCCTACTATTGACTCGCACTAAACTACTATTCGCTTACACTACACAGCAGCCAAAATTAACAATACTAGATTACTATTGGCTGTGTAATTTTTGCTTCAAAATGGCAGCCGATGACGCTATGTCCGACTCGCACGGACTAAAACCCCACGGTGTACCGACAGACCGTTGTGTGGGGGCGGCAAGGGATCGTTCAAGCTAATCAACCTTGTAGAGCCGCCCCCACGGTCCGCCCGGCGGAAGGTGACCGCCGGGCTCCTACCTATAGGGGGACAGACCGGGTACACGCCGGCTGCCCCCCCTCGTCCGCCGGACCTGTGCAATGAGGAGATGGGCCCCCCGGCCCACCCCCTCAGGTCCGGCTACGGTGGCAGGAGGAGTTGGGCAAAGCGCCGCCTCCTCCTGCCAATCCTCCGTTGGCGGAGACGGCCACTTAGCGGGTCTGCCTCGCGGGCCCTCTCCGCCGCCTCCTTCTGCGAGATGACGTCCTCGCAGAAGGAGGACATCGCTCGCCACGCCTGTTCGCTGCCGAGCATGGCCGAGACCACGCTCGGCAGCGATAAGTCCGGTCCTACCGCCGCCGCCAGAATGCGGCGCTGCTCCCCCCACGCAGCACACTCAGACAGAGTGTGCTGCGCGGTATCTTCGACAGCGCCGCACTCGTGACAGGCGGCGGTCGGCTCCCTGCGTGCGATCCGGTGCAGGTACCACCCGAAACAACCGTGCCCGGTGAGTACCTGCACCAGTCGAAACGTCAGGGAGCCCCACTCCCTTGAAATCCACTCCCACAGGACCGGGCGGACGGCGTCTACGGTAAACCGCCCGAACCGCTCGTCCGCCAGGTCCTGCTGCCACCTTTCGACGGCGTCTGTTCGTAGACGCCGTCTTTCCGCCTCTACCTCCCTGGGAGCCGGAGGCTCCCCCCTTCGTTTCCTCGCCGCCGTGAATTCGTACACGGCGGCGAGAACTCCTGCCTCCAGCTCCCAGGGTAGGGAGCCGGCGAGCGTGAAGGCCGCCGCTGAGGACACCGTCCGGTACGCCCGGATCGCCCTCAGTGCCACCGTGCGTTGCGCATTGCGAAGCGCGCGCACGTTGGCGGCACCGAGGGCATCGGCCCAGACCGGTGCCCCGTAGGCGGCCATCGCCCGCACGACTCCCATGTAGAGTCGGCGGCACCTGGCGCCCGGCCCCCCTATGTTGGGGAGTAACCGGCCGAGTGCCGCCGCCGCCCCAGCAATTCGCGGTCCGAGCCCCGCAAAGTGGGGCTCGAACCGCCAGCGCCCGTCCAGGGTGAGGCCCAGATATTTCATCTGGGTCCCCACCCTGATCCGAGCGCCCTCCACCACTATATGGGCCCCAGGTGGTGGCCCCCGCCGAGGCCCATGAAAGAGTAGGGCCTCGGTCTTTTCTAGGGCCACCCTGAGGCCCAACCTCCTGATGCGCCTGACCACGAGGGAGCACGACACATTGTAACGTTGTCCATCACACCGTTCACATGTCTGTAGACATTCCCTAACAATATTCGTAGTTGTACTGCAGTATATATTGCTTAAGGTATTAGTTTTGTTATTAATTCGGATTTCCCGATGGAAAGATTAAATGATAAATATGGTGTCATCATAGATAAACTCATAGTTTCAATCTTCTTTCGTCGATGGTGCCGCGATATATATACCTTTTTTTTTTTTTTTTTTTTTTTTTTTTTTTTTTAAGGAGGGAAAATCTATATAGAACACCCCCCCGGAGGGGGGGGGGAAGGTTTGACTCGCACGGACTAAAAAAAAACGGAATACGTTTCCGCTATAGTTGGGGGGGGGGGGATGTAAATAAATAAAATGACCGCCCGGCCCCGGCGGGGGGGAAAAGGAAAACAGCCGGCCCCGGCCCGGCGGGTTGGGGGGGGACAACCCGGACACCCCCGCCTCTCCCCACCTGGGGAAGGGAAGAGGGGGGAGGGCCCCCCCCCCCTCCGGGGGAGGAAAAAGGAGGGGGGGGGAAACCCCCCCCCCCCCCCCCCCCGGGGGGGGGGAGGTTTGTGGGTCTCCCCCCCCCCCCCCCCCCCCCCCCCGCGGAGACCACCGAGAGGGAGGGGAGCAAACCACACAAACCCTCCCCCCAGCAGGGGGGGAACAAACCTGGGGGGGGAGAAAATCCCCCCCCCCCGCAGCAACACAACACGCCCCCCCCCCCCAACAAACAAAAAAAAAAGAGAGAGGGTGGGGGTGGGGTCGGGGGCGGCGGCGGGGGGAGGGGGGGGGGGCGGGCTTCCGGGGGGGGGGGGAAGACCAAACGAACCCGGCCGGGGCCAACCGAACGAAGGGAGGCGACAGCGCGCCCCACCTTGGAGGCGGGGGGGGGGGGGGGGGGGGTGTGAATATATCCCCCGGCCGCCCCCCCCCCCCCCCCCCCCCCCCCCTCCCCCATTCTCCCTCTTCTCTTTTCTTTTTTTTTTTTTTGGGGGGGGCGCCCCCCCCCCATATAAATATGAAAGAAACCGCGCCCACCCCCCCCAGGGGGGGGAGAAAACGGCGCCAAGGGGAGAGGGGGGACATGGGTCCCCTAACCCAACGCGGGGCGGGGGGGGGGGGGGGGGGAGGGGGGGGGAGGGGGGGCCCCAAGGGGGCCGGGGGGAACCCATAAAAGGGAGGGGGGGGCGGGGGGCCCCGGGCCCGGGGGGGGGGGGGTCGGGCGCCGGACAAGGCAAAGGGGGGGGAGGGGCGGAGCCCCGCCCCAGGAGGGGCGCGAGGGGGGCGGGTGGGGAGGGGGGGGGCCGGCCGGGGGGGTAAGTAAACCGGGGGAGGGGGGGGGGGGGGGGGAGGGGGGGGGGGGGGCCGGGCCCCCCGGCGGGGGGAAGAGGGGGAGGAGGGGGGGGGGGGGGGCCGCGGGGGGGGGGGGGTCGACTGTAATACTGTGTAACTTAGCCCAATCTTTTTTGGATTTTCTGGTTCATTTCTAAATATTTTTAATAATAATATTACTTTTACTTTGTGGTTATGCTTGACTACTTACCAGCCAGTCTGTTCTTTGAAAATAATGTAAAAATAATGTTTTGAAGGTGGTAGAGCCACGCTGTAGCTATTACTAGTTTCAGCATGAATGGGTCGGCTCACCCGGGGTAGTACCACCCTCTCACAGAACACCGACGTGAAGTAACAGTGCTTGCATTGTTACGTTTAGCTCAGTCAGTGAGAGCGTCGGAGGCCCATCTCCTTTCCCCTTTCTCCTTTCCCTACCCCTCCCCCATACACAGGCTAACAACGCACTTGCGACTCCCCTGGTGTTGCTAGTGTCTATGGACGGTGGTGATCACTTAACATTAGGTGACCCACCTGTTCGTTTGCCTCCTTATGACAAAAAAAAAGAATGTAGAATATTATTAAGAAGATGTATATTTATGTGAGAAAATCGTCAATTTAGAGAATGGACCAAAATATGGAAGAACTATTACGAGTTTGCCCATTTTAGGAGAAAACTCATAACTTTGTAATATTTTACCTCCTGATCATGAAATTTAGCAGTTATTCTAGAAAATAGCCAAACTAAGAGGTCATTTTATAATTAAACATTTAAAGATTCATAATGATCGTCAAGATTAAGTGGGCAAAGACGTAACACATTTTTTGTAACTTTTCATAGAAATTAGTGACATGAACTGTTGATATTGTATGTTCATGAACAAGATATTAAGAATTTTATATACTACAATATTCCTATATATCTCTTAGTAATATCATAATATAAAAACTTGCCACGTACATAGGTCATAAGCGTTTGTTCGTATGTTAACATCACCCCGAGGACATAATTCTTCTTAATTAAGTCAATAAAGTTGGTATGTGTTTCGCAATAGTTTGCGATACAATAAAGGCCGCGTGAACAACTTCGGCTATTTTATTATCGGACCCCTACGGGCCTATATCAGTTTTTATTGAGAATTATTATGTACTTTATTTTAGGTAAAAATATTATAGAACTGTATATAAAATCTTGTTCACTTGCGAACGTTAACGTTAATTAGAGTTCTCCGAAGACATCTGAAATATTGCATGGAACAAATAAATTTTTTTTTTTTTTTTTTTTCTCGAACTGACTACGCTATTGGCCTTTTTGGGGCCTCTACAGCTTCACCGGACTACTAAGGCGAGCGCTTAAGGCACTCAGCCGATTTTGTTTGGGCAACTAGCTCAAGGGTGCACGGCACACCTCGGCTTGGCTGTTGCCTGTATCATGTAATTCGCGATCTATCTTTAGCTAACCTAAGTTAAGCTAAACTATTCATACAGATATGAGTTATCGAAACATTCATGTGTACCAGGCATGCGTGTCTCGATAACTCTTATGTGTATTTTGTGTCGGAAAATTTCTGAACTATTTCAGTTCGATAAGGGAAAAAAACAAAACCCTTCCACTTTTATGTGTAAGCGTGTGAGCGTGCACGTGTGTGGAGGTGATATGTGTAGTGTTGTAGCAGTGATGTAAATTTTTGTGTCACTGTATCGCGCGAGCAGCGTACTCAAGGGCTCCACGCCGAGGGATCGGACCTAGGCTTGAGCCGCTGCCGAGGGGGGCATAATCAAGTGTGCGGGAGCGAAGTTTACCCCCAGACCACGGCGGCGTGATCTGTGGTTACGCGGGCGTGGGCGTGAACACGCTCTGTTTGGAGAGACAGGCTGGTACTGATCGTTGGCTGCCGTTATTTCGTCGGGAGGATCGGTGAGAATATGTCGCGGACGTCTTTTATATCGCGCAGCGTTCGGTACGGTTGCGTAATCCGTGGCGGATACCACTAACGGACTGGGATGATTCGCGGCTTTTTCTAAGTAGCTAGTAGTGAGTGATTTTACGTACGCCCAGATAGAGGGCATCTCCAGGTCCCTGTGGAGATCCTCGTTCCGGACGTAGAACGGAGCCCCGGTGGCTTTACGTAAGAACCGGTTCTGAATTCGTTGTAACGGTAAATAGTTAGTTTGACACATATGTGCAAAGACGGGTGAGCTGTACGTTAAAACCGGACGAATGCAAGTTTTATAAAGAGTGAGTTTATGTCTTAGGGACATCTTGTTTTTGTGACAAACTAATGGGTATAGGCGAGCCATGACCATAGCGGCCTTGTTGCGTACTCGCTTCACGTGAGATCCGAACGTGAGGTGTCTGTCTAGCGTAACTCCTAGATATTTGATCTGCTTATTCCACGGAATGCCGACTCCGTATAACCTGATGGGTTCTAATTTGCGCTCTTCGTAATTACGGCATATGGGGTCGAAAAATATCGCGGCGCTTTTGTCGGGATTTACTTCTATACGCCATCGAAGAAACCAATCACCGAGTGTGCTAACGGCTTCTTCGATGCGTGTCCTAAGTCGTATCGGAAACCAATCGGAAGCGTAGATGACTGTGTCGTCAGCATAGCAACCTACCTCTACCCCCGGGAGCCGAGGTAGGTCGCTGACGAACAGATTGAAGAGGGAGGGTGACAGAATAGACTCTGGGGCACGCCAGAGCGTATGGGGTGGGGTGAGGACACTTCACCTTCCACTCTGTAGCGGAAAGTCCTATCTGATAAGTAATCGCGGATTAAATGCACTAATCTATCTGGGATACGAGAACTAATTAGCTTGTGTATGAGCCCTTCGTGCCAGACCTTATCGAAGGCCTTGGCGACGTCGAAGAAGACTGCTATTGTGCGTTTCGGTTTAGGTTTTTCCGGATCCGGGTTTGTATCGGGATCGTCATTAAATCTGGCGTGAATGTACTCCGTGAGGCGGTGTATTTGGTGTGTACATGAGTGACCGGCACGAAATCCGAACTGCTCCGGTGGTAGCAGATTTAGATCTGACATGGAGGTCTGGAGACGGTTCAGAAGGAGCCGCTCGTATAGTTTGCCTATCGTATCTAATAAACTAATAGGGCGATAGCTATCGGGAAGCGAAGCTTTTTTGCCGGGCTTGTGAATGCCTATCACTACGGCCTTCTTCCAGACGGCTGGAAAATGACCCTGGGACATGGCCGCATTGAAGATGCAGACCAGTAGAGCTATGATGCGGTCAGGAAGGAGCTTCAGAACCTCGTTCCTGATCCCATCGGGACCTGGGGACTTCCTAAGCTTTAAACGCTTGATGGCATCCGATACTTCGACGAACGTGATAGGGGTTAGGGTATCCGCCGCGGGGGCCCTGAGCACGCGCTCTACCGAGGACTCGATCGATTCAATATGTGAAGGGTCAGTGTTTACTGTGTTCGGTGAACATTGTTTTTCTAAACTCGCGGCGAGACACTCCGCCTTGTCTATACTATCGAACGCGGGAGGCAGACCGGGGCCTCTATCGAGAGGGGGCATCGGAATGACTATATCTGATTTGAATGTTCGCGCGAGTTTCCAGAACGCCAGGTGGGACGGCTCGATGTCCTCGAGCACCCTGTCCCACCTGTCGGCCCGGATCTCGGAGATGCGAGTTCTAACCTTTTTGCGTAATAACTTTAAGCGTTCGCGATTCTCTACGGACGGGTAGGTGTCGTGGGCTCGAGTCGCGGCGTTCTTTTCCGTGATCAACGCTCTCGCGTCGTCCGGGAGTATGAAGCGGCGATCGTTCGCCGCTTGTACCTCTTTCGAGGTCTCCCTGACGGCGGTCTGGAGATAGTCGACCAGGGAATCGATGGCCGAATCCGCGTCAGCTTTCGACACTAACACGTCCGGTATTCTGTCTAATCCTACTGACGTCGGGTTGTCTTTGAAATATCGTTGTAATTTCGCGTAGTCGGCCACCCTGACCGACGGCGGGGTGGTGTCCGAGCTCGAACCTAATAGTAGTACTACCGGGCGGTGATCTGAGTCAAGTTCGTGTACGACTTGTATGAGTCGTAACCGAAGCGTGACGTTTTTAAAAAGAGCTATATCTAACACTGTCGGGCGACAGTTGTCCTGAAAGTGAGTGGGTTCCGAAGGGGCTATGACGTCAAAAGCTAGATCGTCCCCTAGCCTATCGAGTATCCTCCCGTTGCGGGAAGTAGTCGGATTATTCCAGAGGACGTGTCCGCTGTTGAGGTCCCCCGCTATAATGACGGAGTCTCCTAAGTTGAATAGCGCTTCTAAGTCGGTTTTTAATAGAACTTTGTTCGGCGACAGATACGCGGAAACTATTATAACGGATGGATGACCGGTCATCCCTAGTCTACACACTGACACTTCCATATTGGATAGAGCGGGCGATTCTAGTGGCATGCAGTAGAGCGAGCGTTTGTAATAGATTAGCGTGCCACCCCCGCGGGTGGCGCGGTCGTTTCTAACTATACTATAGTTCGCGATCGCGGGGTTGCGCATTTTCGGTTTTAATTGCGTTTCCTGTACGAGGAAGATATCTATTTGTCTATCGCGTAAGAAGGCAGCTACTAGATCGCGCTGTGTTTTTAGACTTCTGGCATTAAAAAATGAAAGAGATAGACCGCGCGGTTTTATTCTATTCATGGCAGACATGATTAGTTCGTGTAGGTGTTAGTGGCTTGCGAGCGGGCGATGCTGTGTAGTGTTTTCGCGATGTTAGGGAAGCGTAAGATCGCGCTAAACGCTCCCGTTTGTGGGTTTGATTGCATCATAGAGGCGAACGCGATAACCTCCTCTAATTCGTGAACTGCGAATAGTTGATTTATTTGAGTGAATCCGGCGATAACGGCCGGGGAGAAGAGGTCGGGTTGTGTGTGTTTCGCCTGCGGAGGCTGTGTGTGTGGTCTGGGAGCCTGTTGCGGCTGTGTTTGTGGCCTGGGAGCCTGCGGTTGGGATCTAGGAGCCCAGGGGGCCATAGGGGCCCACCCAGGTTGCGGCGCGCGCGGCACAGAGGGTGTCACGCGTGATATAGTGGGTGGCACGCGCGGCACTGAGGGTGACGCGCGTGGGATGGGTGCGGGCGCTGCCGGGGTGCGAGAGGCACCCGGCAGGCCGGGGAAGGCCTCTACGGACATGAGTGGTGGAGGTGGAGGGCGGGTGGCGGCGGCGGGCGCCCTGGGCGCCTGCCTCCCCTGCCGGGGGCGTTGCGTGCGGGGCGCGCGGGGACAGCCGCGATAGTTCGCGGGGTGGCCCGTGGTCCCGCACAGAACGCAACTCGGAGGGTCTGCGGAGGTCGGGGTACGGGGGCACTCCCTAGTGGAGTGATCGCCTAAACACTTAACACATCTGGGACGCAGGTGGCAATTCCTAGCCGTGTGACCGTAGCCCTGGCAGTTGTGGCACTGCGAGGGCGTGTGTGACTTGCGCGGGGGCTCTACTGTTACGCCCGTGAGACCGCACACGGACGTAATGTCGAAAATCTTCTTGCCTTCCGTAGTGCGGTCGAGGATGACAAGAACTAAATTGAACTTTGCTTTTGTGAGTGGGTGGTACATACGGTGTACCTCGTGGACTGGGAAGTTTTCGTTCTTAAGGAACGCTAACACTTCGTCTGTCGGGATTTCTGCCGGGATGCGGCGTAATACTACTCGTAGGAGGCGCTCCTCCTCTAACGTGTATGTGAAATACGCGAGTTTGTGGTCGCGTAAGTATTCTGTTAGTTTGCGGTGCTGGTTTGGGTTCGGGACCTTCACCTGTATTCCTGCCTGGGTGTTTAATGCGGAGGTGTAATGAATGCCTAAGTGTTTAAGTGCGGTGGAGATGGCGATCCACCGCGACTTGTCTTGAATCGTGACTGGCGGGGGTGGGCGGGGCTTCTTGTCCGCGGTCTGTGATTGTGTGAGCGAGACGGCGATAGGGCTGGATCTGCCCGAGCGCGGTCGAGTGTTGTGTGTTGTTGGTGTCGGTGTCGGTGTCGCGGTCGGCACCCGGGTGCCGTCTACATTGGCTTCGCGGCACGGAATTTTTTCGGCGGGGCCTCCGGGGCCTGAGTCTGAGTCCGTGAGGGACGCGGGTTGCGCGGTCTTTTTCCGTTTGCTTTTCGCGACGGTTACGTAACCGTCGTTTTCGGGCGCGGGCGCGGACGCGGGAGGCTCGGATGACGCGGCGGGTGACGCGGTATCTATCTCCATGTCGTCGTTAAGCGGCGACAAGGGTGAATCTAAATGGGCGAACGCGTTCGCGGTAGGCACGCGGGCCACATAGGTTTCGTCCTCCGAGGACGGGGCTAAAATAGAACTAAAAATCGCGTTCGCGTCGACCGCGGGATAATTCGCGCGAAACGACGCTATGATATCTTCTATTTGTTGTTGGGAAGCCATTTCGATGGCTTGCGGGGGGCCGCGAAACAAACCTCCCTGCCTTAGGGGCAGGGGGGCACGCCTGAACGGAAAGTTACGGGACTATCCGAGTCCGGACCAAAATACCTGTGGGCGAAGTGCAATGCCGCACGGTATAGAGCCTACAAAGCCTAAAGGGAGAGCCCTAGCAATCCCGGGGCCGAGAACGCAGACCGGTAAACCGGGCTACGCCCAAACAGACACCCGAGGATGGAATGAGGGGATCAGGTGGGTGGGAGGGAGACACCGTGGACTTGACTAGGCGACCTCGCCAAGGCCAAGCTACCCAGGCCCGTCTGTCAATGCAGTAGGCCGCGGGGCCTACGGCGAGCGGACAGGTCGCTCCAACTCAGTTCGTTGTCTACACCGTTAGGTATCCGTGAGTTGGCCAGACGACTGGACTTTCAAAAGAAATTAACCCGGGTTCGCACCGAAAGGTGCGGTTTGATACGCTCTAAAGTCGAGCGCCTTTCGATTGACAGTCTGTTGTAACAATTGACAAACTGTTACTATTGCTAGTAACAGCAAATGACGATTCGCGGCGGACACACACGAGTGTTCGTAACGCACGATACGCGACGATCAACCGGCACTAAACGCGCCACACACGGCACTGAACGCGAAGAAGCGCGGCGCGACACAACGTAAACACGAAGCGGGCGACACGAAACTCGAAGACAGCACTGTGCGTACGGCGCGCGGAGACCGACTGAACGCGAGCGAAGCGCGGACACGACTAACTGCGAGAGCGTCGGAGGCGAAGTGAAGCGAGCGCGAGCGCAAGAGCGAGATAGCGGATCGGACGGCGAGAGTAGCGGACGCAGCGGAGGCACGTCTGTACACGACGACGGCCCGATCGGAACCCTTTTCCGACGTTTTTCGAACAAATAAATATATGTGTATATAATATATACATATTAGATTAGATACATAAGGCATATCATGTGAAGAGTATAACGAAAAAAAAAAAAAAAAAAAAAAATGAGGTTCTGGAATTCGTCTATATTCAGCCTAATTGAAGTTCTAGTAGATATATTCATGAAAATACAATACTTTTTCTATAATACTTTTTTTTTTTGACCTGATAACGTCTTCTTATAAATCGATGAACGCCGGCTACACGCACGAAAAAGCATAACTCATTGTCACGTTCCGCCTGAGCCGCGTGTGCAAGCGAGAGTGCGGAACAAGCGATAGAGAGGCGCGATCGGCCTAGGCGTTCGGCTTGTGATGCATCTATCTCGCTTCCACTCCAGCGGCCTATGCGTCCGAGCCATTATCACATAAAATTATCATTCATAAACCGACTTTACAGACAACCAATTTTTTTAAGCAATTTATTTAAAAAATAGTTACAATAAAATATGACATATACCTTCCGTATACGATATTTTATTAAAGACGGTTCAGATGAAAAGAAACTATAATTTTTTTGCTTTTTTTTGGATGTGAAAACCTACTTAACCGCATCGAGCAATTTTTCGAGGGTAAACCTTGGGTTCGCGTCACCGATGACCTCGACATACCCATAACGCATTGTGCTTGCCCCAGACTAGCGACGCGTAGTATAGCGGCCTGTGAACGTATGATATAGATTTGACTTAAACAAAGAGACATACGTTGCAATCTTAATAAAAGCTTGTAAAAAAACAAAGATTTCTCTTGAAAACGCTTGCAGCCTTTAGCTTCAGCCACAGTCGTATCTAGTAAAACCGTACATAGCCCTGCTGGCACCATAATCGCGATACTGTTTAATTTGTTTGCCGCCGTAAGCCGTAATAATGGCGTACTGAAATAAACATTATGAATACCGTATGGTTATTTTCATAAAGTCATAAATAATCGTTTCACAGTCCGGTACTTACTGCACACGCCGATTTTAGAATTTAGTAAGTAATTATACTGAGAATTATTCAAGCGTGTTTTGATGAATAAATCAACGATTCATGTGTGTTATTCGAATGGCTATTAATACGTTAGGTCAGTTTTGAAGCAAATTGCTTTAGGGTTGATCTATTTAATAGTGAAGTTAATCGACCGCTCTAATATTAGATTAATATCTTCTATATGTATGCAAGCAGAGGGATACAGTTAAGAACATCTTCTTTCTGTATTTCTAAACCAATTTTCTTTTTTTTAGTTCCTTAGTACACATTAACGAGCTTTAGTATTACCAAAAAAAATTGAGCCGTCACCGAACGCTTGGCAGATGTGCAACATCGAAATTGTTTTTTATAAGTTACATGCATAAACGATCAGATTACGACAGGAATCAGATACGACTTAAAGAAAAGATAAAGAATTACAAATTTGTTCCATAAAATAATGACTGTTTATTTATTACATAGATATTCTTTTTTAAGTACAACACAAGTTACCCTCACATGTGTAACGTAGTAAACAACACTGTATACACTATAGGTATGCGAGCTCAGAACGGTGAGAAAAATTGCGCACAGTCGCTTGCACGTGGCATCGCGTCACTACGTCCCGCCATGCTAACAACCACGTTTACCCTCACCTATAGATGTTTCACATCAAAACTAATTAGACATTATTGTTTTCTTTCTACAAATTGAAACTGATTTTTTAAAAATAATATTAAGGTACAATTTCGACCAATAATCGACCACCACTTTTCTTCTCTTTATTCGTACATAGATTTTTATGTTTAATAAGATTGGGTTGGCGTAAGATATTTCATATTCTTTATAGGTTTTTAGCGTATGACCACAATTTTATCTAATGTAAATTACAATGTAGTCTAAGATAATAACCACGTTAGAAGTACAGCAAAACTGGCTCTGAAATGCATCTACTAGAATAAACCTATAAGCACTTGGCGATAGATTATCAACTTGAAGGTAGTAGTAACTAGAGCCTGGGAGGTTTACCACCATGCAAATATATCATGTAGCACGGGTTCTACTGAGTGAAGTAAAAGAAAAGAGAGAAACCAATCCCCGATTCCCACTAAAGCTGTTGAAGTAATATCATGAGAATTTAGGTAAGAATCTAATACAGAACTTTCTTACGATAAAAAATGTTACATTAGGGATTTATTTTAGGTTTCAAAAATTTTGCGTACGAAATTTAGGGCATATGTTTGAAATACTAGATTATTTATTGTTCGGCGTTCTCACGGCCTGTGGTACGTTGCGTAGGAAGCTGCGGGAACTAGAGACTGAGTAGTGCGGTGTGGTACCTCACTGATATGAGCACTTCTCGATAATCTTTGATTCTCATCGAGGGTTGAACTCATCGTCTGCTTTCAACACACTGCATTGCGGTACTTTGCTCGCTAGCGCTATTACTTAGTTCTCGGTTAGCGTACTTTCTGACCTACATTTTCTATGCTGAACACTCTACGTATAAGGTTTGTAACGTGGTGTGAGGTTTCCTATAACTCTTTTCAATAAATTGTTATATTGTCAACGAGAAAGTTTGTGAGGATGTAGGGACATTTTAAATTTTTCAGTATTAAACGGATTTTAATGAAACTTTCAGTATTTTTTTTTCGAACTGTCTTCGCTATTGGCCTCACGGGCCTTCACAACTTCACCGGACTAAGGTGAGCGCTTGAAGCACTTAGCCGTTTGACAGCAAGCTCAAGGGTGCCAGAGTGGCCGAACCTCGGTTTGGGCTGTTGCCTTGGATGCAACTTCGCGAATCTACGCTACGCTAACTATTCATACCTTTAAGCATTTCTGCGACAAATATGTGTACCGGCATTTAAGCCTCATAAATTCAAACGTGTATTTCGGGTCTGACAACTAGGTTAATCTAAAATAACCCAGTTCGAAGATAAGGGAAATAAATAATAAAAACCCTCCCACCATATGTGTACCTATGTGGTATGTGTGCACGTATGTGGGGGTGATCTGCGCTGTGTTGTTCAGCTAGTGATTGAAAATTTACAGTGTCACTGTATCGCTATAGCAGCGTGCTCGAGGGCTCCACTCCGAGGATCGAACGTACAAACTTTTCAGTGATATAGCTTATAACAGCGTAACCGATTGTGACGTTTTGTTAAATGACGCCACTCTCTGTAGATCCACTAAAACGATCAACTGTTTTTGTTTGTAAAATGTATCATGAAAAAACTTTTCGTTTTGGTCGAGTTTCTTTCCGGTTTTCTCGATGACTGGGTTTTTCGAACCGGTGGTATTTTTGACGTTCATAAGCGCCTTCTAAAACCCTAAATTGAATAGTTCTGATTTGGTTTTGAACACAGGTCATAATTTAAATCCTTTCATCTCAGAGCTTTCTCAGTGTGTGCTGTATATGCCATTATAGTTAAACGAATGTAATGCACTATGCACATCATTTATATTACAGACGCAGACAAAGTCATGGGCGGTCGCTAGTAGGCTTCAAAATACATAGAGAATTATTCAAATCTGACTAGTAGATTCTAAGGTGTTCAAAGAGACAAAAAAAAGTCAGGTCGTAAAGGGTGCCAACAGAAGTAAAAACTCAAAACATGAAATAAAGATGCTCTTTTTTATTTTTTAAATTAATTACATCCCGAATTATGTAAAATTCATAATTAGTAAATTGAAATTATTACACATTAGTAGAGAATTATTCAAATCTGACTAGTAGATTCTAAGGTGTTCAAAGAGACAAAAAAAAGTCAGGTCGTAAAGGGTGCCAACAGAAGTAAAAACTCAAAACATGAAATAAAGATGCTCTTTTTTATTTTTTAAATTAATTACATCCCGAATTATGTAAAATTCATAATTAGTAAATTGAAATTATTACACATTAGTAGAGAATTATTCAAATCTGACTAGTAGATTCTAAGGTGTTCAAAGAGACAAAAAAAAGTCAGGTCGTAAAGGGTGCCAACAGAAGTAAAAACTCAAAACATGAAATAAAGATGCTCTTTTTTTATTTTTTAAATTAATTACATCCCGAATTATGTAAAATTCATAATTAGTAAATTGAAATTATTACACATTAGTCTGGTTTTCAGGTATATTGGCACCCCGAGCAATAATTGTATACATCTTTATACAATTTATTAATTAATCCAACATATGGTAGGCTGCACAAACTCAATATAAAATATCAATATTACATGTACAGAGGCCGCTATACTAGTCAGACACGCTAGTCAGACACAAGTTCAATATGTCAATAATGTTTTTTAAATCGCTTAACGCTGTTAAAGAAGGGTTCATCTCAAAATAAAAAAAAACAATATTCTGACCTTTATAATATAAATGCTCTAAAACATCTATTATTGAAGTGAAAATTCTAATGCGACTTCCAACAAGGTTGCGTTAAACGTTTAACGCTGCCATGGAGGGGGTATGAAAGCACTGTTGTGTTAAACGTTCAGCGCTCCTGGGGAGGGGGAATAGAAACAGACAGAGCGAGAAAAATAATCAAACATTCAGTATCTTACTTTAGTTATCATAAACCCATTGTAAATGTTATATTTGGATATTTCTACACTCGAAAATGATAATTAAAAGATGCAATCAATCGTGAATTGTAAGCAATGTTAATGAAGTTTGTCTTAAAAAAACAATATGATTTCACTAAAAATCAATTTCTACCCCTTCCTATTTTCATTTCCACATTACGAAGTTTCACTTCTCCCTCGCCGAGAGACTCCACGCACTATTTTTTTATGTGTATGTCGCGCTTTAGTGGTACGAGCAGCCTATTCCACAATTAATGTACTTTATAAGAATTAAGAATAAGATCCAGATAAGTTTCGAAATAAGTCGGCTTAAGTTACTCTTCTCGAGACTGCGAACGAATCCGATGTAAATCTAGTTCAGAAACTCGAACAGAAAACTCGTTCAAACAAAACTGGGAACTTTCTTAATCAAGTATTCCCGGTTTTTGACTATATTATCGATTGATAATCGATGTAGTGGATACGTATTTATAAAAACGATTGCATAAATAATTATATCCAATACTAGCTCGCCCGATAAAAAAACCTTGACAAATTATATACCTAAACCTTCCTCACGAATCACTTTATCTACCGGTGAAAACAGCATGCAAATCCGTTCAGTAGTTTTTGAGGCAGACCTGGCAGAGGACTTTGTTTTATAATATGAAGTGATTATATTAATCTAAATTATTATTATAAATAAGAAAGTGAGTTTGTTTGCTTGTTACGCTTTCCCGCTTTAATTATTCAACTTATCACCATATTTCTTACATATTTATTACGCGTTACATCCTCGGCCTCGTCTTCACTTTCCATCAGGTGTGACAGAGGTCAAGCGTCACTCAGTCTATTATAAAAAAAAATTAAAGGATATAAATGACATAAGCGAAGCCGAGGGTAAAAGACTAGTGTTTCAATATAGGTAAGATTCTTTGAACTATGTGGTTCATTAAAAACTTGCCAAATTTTTTTTTTTTATTATTACAGAAACTTACCAAAACTTTTTGTTTATTATTATAGAAACTTACCAAAACTTTTTTTTAATTATTATAGAATCTTAATAAAACTTTTTTTTTATTATTATAGAGACTTACCTAAACTTTTTTTAAATTATTATAGATTTGTATATTGTGTAAAATTGTTTTTTTTTTAATTTGTAATAACCGTTAGATGAAATGAAATCCCAATGTGATATTTCTTTTTATTTGCAGAAAATTAATTTGTACTCAATATATTTAAGATTTTTTTTTTATTACAATCATTGTCAAAAATAGATCGTTTTCTCATAGCTTGTTTTAATGAAAATAAATTTGTTCACAGTATAACGTATACCAAAACAAATCATATTGGAATAATTAAATACTTTATTTTAGTAACTTTTAGTATCAAATTTTATTTCAAAGGTATCCATTTTCCAACTTTACACTGAGAGTTCTGATTGAATTACATTTTCTCCTTAAGATTTTGTCCTTAAAGGATAAATTGTTTTATCTGTCAGTTAGTATGCTAATAACTGTAAAGCTATTGAATCGGTTTATATTAATACGTTTTCTAGTATCCATATAATTTCTGGTGAGGCTTCGAGACGTGTATATTGGATGCGTACATTACACACACGCTTTGACACATTATAACGTCAAATGTTGTTTGTGTACGTTATACTAGCAGGCTATATTGACTGTCCCGATCTTTTGGTTTCTATATGAGTACCAACATACTGTAAACGCAAAGAACCGCTGCTAATTGTCTCAGACGCTGAATCCAACTGTGCCCTAAAGTTAGTGTGGTTTTCCATTCCTATTCCTATAACGATCTGTATGATATAGTAGATATATCGATATTCATAGAATACATTTAGAAGTAAAAAAAGGTCTTGCAATAATTATTTACATGTAAAATAAACCCCTATAATTAAAATAACTTCATTACAATATACAGGAAATCGGACGGAATTCATTTTTAACCGACTTCGAAAAAGGAGGAGGTTACTATGTTCGGCTATATGTATTTTTTTTAATGTATGTTAATCGATATCTCCGTCAATTATGAACCGATTTTAATGATTCTTTTCTTATTTGAATTGGTTATATTCAGAGGTGGTCCCATATAAATTTGAAGAAAATATTCAACCCCTAAGGGGGGTGAAAAATCGGTTATTTGATTTTCACCCACTTCGTCTCTATGTATTTTGTTACAATTTATTCAAGTTTTTTTTTAATTTAAATATATGTAAGATAATTTATAGGATAATGTTAAATGAAACGAAAAGCCTTACTACTCCATCTAGTGCCATTAAAGGATATTTATGAATATCGGGCTAGGAAAATGTAGCCACGAACTAATTTATCTCGAACCGTAATAATTTCCCTTGCGTAGTTATTAAAGTGGATGTCAGTTGCTATTAAGCGATTAAAATTCAAATATTATGTAAATAAGACTCGCCGGAGAAGTTTACGCATCAATTTGAATCAACCGTTGCTATGGACGTTTCCCATATAAATGCTAAAACTTATATTACGGTGACCCAGTATAGAGAAATGTAGTAACGCATGTTTATTTAACGTTTAGAAAGGATTGTTAAATAAGTTTTGAAATAATATTATAAGCGACGCGGACGCGCGCAATACATGTGTCACACTGAACATCTTAATATTGTTTGCATAAGTATGTACGTATATACCTATATTCGTATCGAATGGACACAACGCTTGTGAACGATTATTGATGCATAGCTTTATAGCAATGTTATTATATTACACCGTACTATCAGTGTTACGATTAGTGTTTCCATATATGTATTCAGGAAACTAACTCTACACGAGGATTTCTTTTTTCATTTCCTTCCTGTTGAAATAAATTATGAAATACTAGAATGAAAGATAGAAAAGAACTATTAACAGCAAATAATTTATATAGAATAATAGAATGTAATATTAATATCCAATGGATACCATCACATATAGGAGTTCTAAATAACGATATAGTAGATAAGTTTGCAAATAGAGCCATAGTTAATGGTAAGGACGTGCTATGTAAGCCCCTAGCTACAGAGTTCTTACCCCTAGCGAGGTGTGTTGTTTCGACTATGTGGAAGGAACACATGGATAGGACTCCTGTAGACAGAGGTATTTGGTACAAAACGTTTGAAGTTAAGTTATGGGAGTCTCCTTGGTTTGACCATGCTAGGCTTTCTAGACGGGAACTGATTGCAGCGTTCAGGATTCGATCCGGTCACATGCCGCATAATAAATACCTTTTTACGATAGGGAAAAAAATATCTCCGCTTTGTGAAGTTTGCCAGTCTACGGATGATATTTATCATATGTTGTGGGAATGTGGCCGAACCAAAGAATTACGCCAAAAAATGCTTTTAGAGTCCTGGAGAGATCTTGGAGAGGTGAATATTGTATTAGGAAATCCTGTATGTGATGTGGCTAAAGTATTTTATAAATTTGTTTCCTTAATCTCTAATTGTGAGAATCAAGCTTAATGATATATTAACCCAAGTGAGTTACCTTATGAGGCTGGCATAGTCATCAAGGATGTACTGAAGCCTCGTTAAAAAAAAGAGAAAAAAAATAGAAACCTGCGCGGACGCCAATTCGTACCAACGATCGTGCAGAGGTTGCACCATATATGTTAACTGTCTGACAGTGATCTTTTCAATAAAAGACTAGGAGAGACTAGGAAGAGAAAAGCTTCACAAACACTAACGTTCAAATTATAATAAGCGTACTATGATCAACACAGTCAAAGGCTTAAGACGGATCACAAAACACACTAAAAAACACTGAAAATATGACTCAGTGGCGTTGCACTAGCATCTGATTTTGATTTTGTAAAACCATACTGTCGATCAACCAGAATCTCTTGCGCTATAAAATATCCCACTAATTTCATAAGCACATTGTTTTTGAAAATTCAGCTTAGCGACGGAAGTATAGAAAGCGGTCTATACTTTCCAAGATTACTTCCGCAGGCTAATTTAAACAAAGGATCCTACATAAAATTCCTTTTGAAATATGTTAGCCAAATGTGGTGAAACGTTAGCAATTAAGAATTGTATTATTACTACCAACGTTTCGCATATAACATGTGTAAGGTTAAAGACTCGCAGTATTCTCTGATATGATACTTCATGGTCACATTTAATAGAATAATCATATTAAAACAAATATTAATAAAGAACAAAGAGAACCTAAGTTAAAAATTTGTTCTAAGACTTTCAAAAGTATAAACACAAACCTAGATGCAATTACCGGTTCCCAAAGCTGGAAGTAGTGACCCGGAGCTTATAAACTTCTATAATAAAACGGACAATAAAACTTTTTGTTTTGTTCATGCCGTTCCCACGTTCACTTTCAAGTTAAAGTGAAATCACCCGACGGTCATTGACACTGTGCTTTAACATACAAGCGAAGGGGATTGCGTATATTTTTTGTATTTTTAAGATAATTAGGTCAATTGTTAAGTACCTATTTATATATTACGAGAATCGAGTGCAGATTATCCTTCATAAATATTGCTACTATCTAAACTTTCAGCCTGTCTATAATCGCTTATCCTTTAAACCATAAACCCACAGTCATCTCAATATTCCAAAGCAATATTTATTTGTAGAGAGAAAATTTATGTAAACATAGTACCACCTTTTTTTTTTTTTTTTTATTAACGTGGGGAAATCCCTTATGGATACACCACCCTCTCGGGGGAGAGAGTGGGTTATGTCCGACTCGCACGGACTAAAACCCCACGGTGTACCGTCCGACCGTATTGTTGAGGCGGCAAGGGATCGAACTATGCTAGTCCCCTTGAATAGCCGCCCCAACGGTCCGCTCGGCGGAAGGCGTCCGCCGAGCTCCTTCCTAATAGGGAGGCAGGCTGGGTACACACCAGTTGCCTCCCCTCGTCCGCCGGACCCGTGCAATGAGGAGATGGGCCCCCCGGCCCATCCCCTCAGGTCCGGCTACGGTGGCGGGAGAAGGCGGGCAAAACGCCGCCTCCTCCCTCCGGTCCTCCGTTGGCGGAGAGGGCCGCTCAGAGGGTCATCCTCGCGAACCCTCTCCGCCGTCTCCTTCTGCGAGATGACGTCCTCGCAGAAGGAGGCCATCGCTCTCCACGCCTCCTCGCTGCCGAGCATGGCCGAAACCACACTCGGCAGCGACAGATCTGTACCCACCGCCGCAGCCAGAACGCGGCGCTGTCCCTCCCACGCAGCACACTCAGACAGGGTGTGCTGCGCGGTATCCTCCGCAGCGCCGCATTCATGGCATGCGGCGGTTGGCTCCCTACGAGCGATCTGGTGCAAGTACCACCCGAAGCAACCATGCCCGGTGAGTACCTGCACCAGTCTGAACGACAGGGAGCCCCAACGTCTCCCTATCCAATCCGGCAGGACCGGGCGGACGGCGTCAATAGTGTAACGCCCATACCGCTCGTCCGCCAGGTCCCGCCTCCACCGTCCTTTCGCCTCCTCCCGGCCCTCCCTTCTCTTGGCCTCAATCTCACTGGGAGCCGGAGGCTCCCCGATACTCTTTCTTGCCGCTGTAAATTCGTAGACGGCGGCAAGAACTCCCGCCTCCAGCTCCCAGGGCAGGGAGCCGGCGAGCGCAAAGGCCGCCGCGGAGGCCACGGTGCGGTACCCCCTGATCGCTCTCAGTGCTACTATGCGCTGCGCAGCGCGCAGCGCCCGCACATTAGCGGCACCAAGAGCGTCGGCCCACACCGGGGCACCGTAGACGGCCATCGCCTGTACGACCCTCATATATAGTCGGCGGCACCCAGCATTCGGGCCCCCTATGTTGGGGAGCAGCCGGCCGAGTGCCGCCGCCACCCCCACAATTCGCGGTCTGAGCACCTCAAAATGGGGCTCAAACTGCCAGCGCCCGTCCAGGGTGAGGCCCAGATACTTCATCTGGGTCCCCACCCTGATTCGGGCACCCTCCACCATTATGTGGGCCCCAGGTGGTGGCCCTCGCCGAGGCCCATGAAATAGTAGGGCCTCGGTCTTCTCGAGGGCCACTCTGAGACCCAAACGCCGAATGCGCCCGACCACGAGGGTTGTGGCCATCGTGGCCAGGCACTCCACCTCCTGCCAACTTTCCCCCCGGGCTACGACTAGGGTGTCATCCGCGTAACAAATTATGCGCGCTCCGAACGGGAGCACGCCGCGGAGCACCCAGTCGTAGCCCATGTTCCACAGGAGTGGGCCCAAGGCCGACCCCTGTGGAACTCCCCGCCGCGTGACTCGCCGGACCATACGACCGTCGCCATCTATGTAAGCGATCTCCCTATCGACCAAATACGCCTCCAACAGCCGCCGCAGATACGGAGGCAGACCGAAATACCGGAATGCCTCCCGTATCACACTGTGCGGTAGGCTGTTGAAGGCGTTGGCGATGTCCAAGGACACCGCCAGAAGTCTCTCCCCTTGGGAGGTCGCCTCCATAGACAGCGACTTAAGGAGGGTCAGGGCGTCCACTGTGGAACGCCCTGCCCGGAAGCCAAACTGCGCGTCCGCCACGTTCGGCCCAACTTCCTTCAGGTGCTGGACGACCCGGAAAGCAACAACTCTCTCCAGGACCTTCCCGGAGTCGTCCAACAGCACCAAGGGCCGATACGCGGACGCGCTGTCCTGGTGGCGGCCCACCTTTGCCAGCAGGCATAGCCGCCCCTGCTTCCAGGGTTTCGGGAACCGCCCAACCTCCAGACAACGGTCGAGTAGTCCCCGAAACCACCCCCCTATATGGTCCAAAGAGACCGCGAGCACCCGACCCGGGACACCATCCGGACCGGGGGCTCTCCTTCGATTGCGGAGGCGCTGTAGCGCTCTCCCCATCTCTTCCTCCGTTATAAGGGGGGGAGGGCCATCAAGCACCTCCGCAACTACTACCCGAGGAGGTGGAAGCATGAGAGGAGGTGGCAGCACCGGAGGGTTAGGGAACAACTCTCCCACTAACCTCACCACCACCTCAGGCCGGAGGGTTTCCGTCACTGGGGGCGCCCGGGACAGTAACTTCTTCCTAACCATTCGATACGGGCGCCCCCACGGATCCTCCTCTACCGTCTGGAGCAATTCCTCCCATGCCTCCTCTTTTGCCCGGCTGATGGCAGCCTGCAAGATCTTCTTGCGCTCCCTGTAGCTGCTATACAGCCGGGCTTCCTCCTCAGGGTCTCGGTGTCGCCTACGACGGCTGCGCCCGAATAGCCGTCGGGCCGCGGAGCAGGCAGCACGAAGATCGGCAATCTCCGACGTCCACCAGTACACCGCCCGTTTGTTTGGGCGGTGCGCACTCCGCGGCATCGACGCGTCGCAAACCTCCGTGAGGACACCACGGAGGCGGGCTGCAGACGCGTCGACATCCTCCACAGTTGGGGGTCTCATGGCCCAGGTCTGGACGATGGCCGCCTCTTCCGCCAGTTCGCGGTCGAAGCGGCTCATCGCCCAACAGGGGAACTTCGCGCCCCTCCGGGGGCGGGTACCAGTACTGGCTTGGGAGGCGGAGACCTCAAACCTTATGTACCGATGGTCGGAGAGGGTCTCCACCCCCACCAGTACACGCCACCCCCGGACACGGCGCGCGACAGTCGGGGTAGCGAAAGAGACATCCACTATTGATCCCCCGTTCTGGCGCACGCACGTGTGCACGTGCCCCTGGTTGAGGAGAGATAGCCCCAGTTCGGCTGCCCACTCCTCAACGGCCATCCCTCGCAGGTCTGTGGCCGCCGCTCCCCAGGCCCTGGACTTAGCATTTAAGTCACCCAGGACTACTACAGGGAGCGGCGAGAGCCGCCTTACAGCCCCTTGCAGGGAGTCAAGGAAGTCTTCGAACTCCCGCAGAGGTCTGTTAGGGGAGAAGTACACCCCCACAATGGCGTACTCTCCCCAGACGGCTGCCACGAACCCGGCTCCCGACTCTCGGACCGCCAGAGACGAACCCGAACCAGACAAGATCACCACGGAGCCGTTCCTATCCCCAGCCCAGTGTGGCTGGGTTGGGATATAATAGGGCTCCGCGGCAACCGCCAGCCCAATACCCCACTCCGCCACTGACTGGACCAACAGGTCCTGTGCAGCGGCGGAGTGGTTCAGGTTAGTCTGGAGGAAGCTGAAATGGGTGCAGTCCATTACTGTTCCATTTCAGCTTCCTCCTGCCTGGCGGCTTCCTCTCTCGGGACTCTTATCGTTGCGGGGGCGGGGGCGTCCCTTCCCTTTACATTGGGGGGCTTGCAATTGCGGCCCCCCATCTGATGTCCTGACGGCCTGCCTGCATCGGCACATACGGCGCACTTCTCAGCAGCCGATGTACAGGCGGCCACCTTGTGCCCCGACGCACCACATCGGTAACAGTCCGCCCCTCTGTTTGACGACGAAGGGCACATGGGGCGAGTGTGCCCCAAGCCCATGCACTTGTAACAGCGCATGGGCTTCTCGCTCAACAGGACCACCTGAGCCACACTCCAGCCGACCAAGATCTTGCCGACTTGGAAGAGCTCTTTAGCCGCCGTCGCCGGGAGGGTCATGTGCAGAGCTCCCTGGCCTCCCCCACTGCGCCTAATTTCACCAGCCTTCATTAAGCTCTCTTCACACCCGGCTTTAGCCGCCACGACCTTCAGAACCTCTTCGCGCGACACCGAATCGTCAAGGCCGACGATCCGGATGTCGGCTTTTTTCACCGGTCTGGCGACCGTGGCGACATCCGCCAGGGCCTCACGCAGCTTCCGGGCAAGCTCTTCGGCTTTCTGGGCACCCTCTGGCACTTCTATAAGCCTGGCTCCCGTGGCCGTCTTCCGCACGTTGGGAGCAGTGATTCCCATCTCTGCGAGGGGAATCTGCTCCCGTGCCTTCAGGAGGATGGCCTTATAGTCCACTCCTCTCTCCGCCGCCCCCTGCTGCAGCGTTATCACTACAGCAGCAGAGCGAGGAGCGGACGGGAGCTTCTTCGCCCGCAATTTGGCTACAGGCCTCCCAGCCACCGCCGAAGCTGCAGTCTTAGGCGCGGCTACCTTCACTGCCCTTGCCTTCTTCCGGCTGATGACTGTGGCCCAGTCTGCTCCAGGCACAGTCGCAGCTGGGGCAGGAAGGTCTGCCCACTCCAGACCCAGAGGGGCAGTGCAAGGCCCCGCTACTACCTTCCCAGCCCCCCTCGACGAAGAGGTCCCCCTAGAAGCTGCCGGAGCCTTCTTCGGCTTAAGCTGAGGGGCCGCCAGAGACTTCGGTTTAGGCTGTGGGGCCACCTGAACCCCCTTCTTTTTGTCCGCTGCTAATTGCGGACGAACGGGAGCTTCAGGGGGCAAGCGCCTCTCCAGGTTCTCCAAGCGCGCGTTTAGCATATTGCTAAAGGACGCCTGGAGGGTCCTCTGTAGCCGCGAGACTGCCCCTTCGAGAGCCTCCTCCCAGTTTAGGCTTGGAGCCTCGACCACCAGTGGCTGCCGGGAGGGTGGAGGAGGCATCTTCTTCGCCTCCTCCACCGTTCTCTTCCAGGCCATGATTTCCGCCTTGAGATCGTCCACTTGGCGGCGGAGGTTTTTGGTTTCCCTCTTTAGTTTGAGGGTTTCCTCCGCCTCCGTTCTCTCAGCCAAGGACTCCACCACCTCCTGCAGGATCCTCGCCGCCCCTTTTAGCTTGCCGCGGCAAGGTCCCTGCAGGTTCTTGGACTTCTTCACGACGTCAAATATCGTCGCGATGTTACCCCCTGCAAGTGCCTTCAGCGAGTCGGCGTCGAGGGCGCCAATATCTATTGGAGGTGCAGGGGGCTCACTCTCTGCCCCGGAACTAACGGCCGAGCGAGCCGCAGAGCCAGCACGTGATCCCACGACAGAGCCACCCTCGGCAGAGCAGGCTCTAGATCCCGCTGCAGAGCCAGCAATGGAGCCAAACGCGGAGCTTGTCAGACTCACGCTCAAGTGTCCAGACATTGCTCCGGATAGCGCTCTGTCATAGGAGCCATCGGCCTCCCCCATGACACCCCGTCCTCCACCACGTGACCGGGGGCGTCCCCTGTCCGAACCCCTCTTGCGGTATGAGACCTTTGGTCCCTGCCGTTCCTCCACTTCGGTGTCCGAGTCAAACACTCGGGACACACTAATGCGCTTCTCGCCTATCTTGGCCGCTTTCTTTTTGGCGACAGTATCCGCCTTGGCCGCCTCCACTTCTTCTGCTCTACCCGCCGCACGGGTGGTAACTCCCGTGCCATTCTTGCTTCCTGATTTTAAATAAATAAAAGAATTATGGTCCATTTTTGTTCCCACGAGTATGGGGGAAAAGACGGTCCACCCAGACAGTGCCCCCTGTACCTGGGTAAGCCTAGCGTAACCCGTCAAGAGAGTCGGCCGGTCCTCTGACGGGGGTCGCACTAGAGACTGATCTCCCATCAGCCATGCATCCTCTCGCGGTGCGCCGCCGCTTAGGATTGGGGTAATTTTTTATAGAGGTTGTCTTCCTCGCGGTCCGGGCGATTAAGCCAAGACCCTCGGTTCCATTGGAGCCGCGAGACATGACCACGACACTCCAACTGGGATTACGAGATCGACGGTAGGAGGCAAGGCAAAATGCCCTACCAACACGCCCGACGGCAGTGCAAGTGCACGCCGGACCCGCCAGCGCCCCATTGTCGAGACGATGAGAGAATCAAGTCCGTTAAGCAAGCCCAGTTTGTCAGGTATCAGCCGCCGGTCAAAGGGACCGACGTTGCCCGGGGTTGCCACCTACATTTATAAAGGATTACCACGCTTTAGAATTACATTAATCATGCGAAATATTTATATCCATTGTTTTTCATGAATGAATTGAATGATGAATAATTTTACACTAATGGGAATAATTTAAGCTGGATTGCATAAAGAAATAGACGGTAAAGTTTATTCAACTCTGAACGTAACTTTAATAATTACTAAAGCGCTTCTAGACCTATAGCGGTTTCCAAAAACATATACGACGTTAGAGATAACAGTCAAGTTTGTTATCGTTATTCTTATTCAAATTTTAATTTAAACTGGAATATATTAGCTGCATGCTCTAATTAATAAAATATGTTGTACATTTCATGTGTTCACTTAGTTTCATTACGTCACAATTACATATAATTCCTTTTGTTGATAAAAGAAAAAATATTCTATCTATCTATCTAATACAATAATTATTAATTAAAATTAAAACTTTTTTGTTGCAGTGAGACGTGACAAATCTATTCCAAGCGGAAGTGCAAAGTATAACATCTAATATTTAATTATGGATTTCCGCAAAGTAACGCCTTCTTCAATCAAATTATACTATTAGTACATTAGAGTGGGCTCATCATAGAAAATTATCACTACCTATTATAAAACAAAGCCACCGCCGCGTCTGTCTGTCTGTTTGCGACAAACTCAGAAACAATCCAACGGATTTTCATTAATAGATAGAGTGAGTCACAAGAATGGTTAAGGTATATAAATTGTCAAGATTTTTTGTAAATTGGTTGAAATAAAGAGATAATTTTTGAACCTGTCGGAAAAAGTCAAGCCGCCTGGGACCTTTCATCGAAAACGCTTCCTAATCCTTTTGAGATATTACAAAACTGTTAGCCAGTATTACAAACGAACAATGCTTTTAACATACAGATATAGGAACTTTATTGTAGATCTTAGCTTAACAATAATATAGCGAAACGATATATTACATATATAAAACACGCTTCCACGTTATGTAAGAAACCGCTTGAATAACAAAGAAGTGCTTGTGTGAGAGAAACGTGGTGGACATTATCTCTCGCTGAAACAAAGCGAGAATATTATCCTTTCTGAACCCTTGGTAACATTTCTCAGTTATGCATGCTGAACTGCAGATTAATATATCCATTTAGTATTCCGGATACTAATATTCAGTTTCTCACTTCTGATGGGAACTATCTACACGTTCCCAAGAACTTGTAATTATTTATCTGGATTTAAATATATTAATGTATATTTTATATGGAATAAACAAAAAGAATCTTCATTATTTAATTTCGTATATACTGTATCATCGCCAAAGGTGATTCACTTCACTTCGAACACAGAATCATCAATAACCTCATTACGGCGAAATAAGAAAGACGAGAGTAATTTTCGTTACATATGATTGATGAAATCATATTCTTCGGTAATCTATTACACATCTTGCATGAAGAAACGTAATTTCTAATTATATAATTTTCTGATGTATGGGTAATAATGATATGAATGATTTCTCTATTTATTATAGCACAACAAAGCTGTTACACCATCGTGCCGCACGGGAACAGCCAAGTTGCGACATAATTCAACGTTTACTTATAACCATTGCGACACATCGGCCGCCTTCAGCATGATGCGACAAGTACGGGGAATTGCTGTCACCACCGTGGGATCATGAGACCCGGCTGGTACTGTAGGGTATCCTTTGTGCTCCTCACCGGCTCGACAATGCCCACGTATGCGTAACTATAGCCCAATCGTCTACACGCGCCCGCGGCTCTCGTGACCATGACGTTTGCTATTTTCTTACCAACATGGGAACACACGAGACAGCGTATGTATGCTATAGCGCATACACTACAGGTACATTGAACCAGATTTGGAGGCACTATTCGTTCAGACTTCGAGCAGTAGTCACCTTTTAAGGAATATAAGTAAAACGGTATTCTTTTATTATTAAAACATCTTATATTTTAAGTGCATTTTTTCAATTAAGTGGGGCATGTGCACCCCATAATTAAATGACTGCAATCTACCTATCTGTAAACATAATGCGACCCACAAACAACAATCACTAAGAAATTTACAAGACATCGGTAGTTGTCACTGACATGCTGGTGTACAATCTTTTTGGTAGCTGATTATAGCGGTCATATCAAAAGACAACGCCAATAACCTGACCTACGGACATCGTTATCAGGAGGGTCACAGTCCACCTTTCTACCATATGGAAGTCAAACCAGGAGGGAACGATCCTCTAGAACAAATTTCCAGCGTCGTCCAGTAACAATGGAAGCTGGTACGTGGACGCGCAGTCCTAGGGGCGACTCTTCTAGAGCATAAGACATAGTCGCTCCGTTTTACAGGGTCTAGGGCACTGTCCGACCGTCAGACTGCGATTAAATAACTCTCGAAACCATTCCCCAAGATAGCTGAATGAACACTGGGTGATCTCTAAATAAAACGAAATAAAAAATCACTGTGATAGTTTTATCTTCATATGCGTGGTGGCAGATAACCGATTGATCAATCACATTATCAATCCGCTTAATTACTGGATATACACATGTGATCCTAGAACGGAGTACGTCTAAGCGTCATCATCTTTTTAGCCTTATCCCACCTAGGTAAGACCGGCACAATATGTTATCCTCTTCTGCTCTCCCCTGTCCGATGTCATCTCAGTATTCACACCTTTAATACACATATCATTTTGTACACTGTCATCCATACCTTTTTCGGACTTCTACTCGTATATCCGATATAACGATGATAAAAAAACTTAAGCTTTACCTTCTACCTCTTCCTCGTGATACAAAGGTTGATGTGCTAATTGCCAAAAATAAATAAAGACAGGACGCAACTTGCTCACCACTATTTCAATTAATAACGACTTTAATTAGAACTAATGTTTTTTTTTGAGTTTCATTAAGTAGCTTTGTTCCGTCACGCTAAAGATTTATCAATACGAAATATCTACTACTCTACAAAGTCTATATATAAATCCTTGACACCGGTAAATTGATAGAATAAAGTTAAAAAAGGGTTACGTCGCGTCTATGTTTTTTTTTTTCTGAACGTAAAGTACTTCTGAGTGATTTATTCCGAGAGTCCAACCTTGTTTTAACGTCAGTCTCGAAACATATGGACTGTGCGACCGTGCCGGCTGTCGAGTGCCGCACTATTACTGCAGTATACGTCGAGCTACAAATTTTACAAATTGCATTCACGTTTTTAATTTCGTTATAAAACCTTCTCCATTTAGAATTTCATTCATTTTGAGTTTTTAAACTTTATTTACGCAGGGATTATTTTAAATATTATTATAACAATAACCGTCTCGCTGGAAGATAAAAAGTACTTCTGTCCCAATTCAAGACGCAATCAGTTTCTTTGCAATGAGCATTTTAAATTAAAATCCGTCCAACTATTTAAGTATTGATGAGAAAACGAACTTTACCATTTGTATCTTCCATTAACATAAATGCTAAATTTCAGCAAACAAATTTCCACATCGCGTTACCAGACTTCGAAGTTCTAACGAAAATTGAAACTTTAACAGTTTTTCAATCACTCTTGGGAAAATACGAAAGAGGCATATATACCAAAAAAGTTTTTTATTGAAGTGCAAAACTTCTTTAGGAGTATTGAGCGGTATTATTGGCAGGACATAAATTTGTAATTTCGCATCATGACATATTACGTCAGCGTGACCGGCCGTATTGCGCTTACGTGGCTTGCATCAGACTAGCGACGCGTAGTATAGGGGCATATGCACATGTAATAATGATATTTTTCAGCTCATACGTTTGATTTCAATAAACCAATTCTGAAATTTAAACTCACACTATAATATGAAAATTCAAAAGCGAACACATTTGTTTCATTGTTTTTAGTTTTCACTTCTGTCGGCAGTCTTTATGACTGCCTCGATTTTTTTTTTTTTTTTCAAAGCGATCATAGATCAGCAGAAATGTGTTCAGACATATGTCGATCGATACAGTAGCTTAATGTGCCAGAGCTGTCAGCAAAATATCGTAATGGAACCTAAGGCATTTTCCACAGGCACGTTTAAAGATAAAATTTATTGATAAACACGCCTGTAGATTCATTTGAAGTCCAATTTTTCGCTTATCATAGCACTTTATTCGACATCAAGTGAAACTCTGGGCAAATGCTAAATTAAAAAAATGCAAAAAAATACAAAATATTTTCTTCTAAAAATCCTAATTTTAATTCCCAATGTGCCATTAGTTCTTGAGCCATGTGTTGACTGCATCATCTATTGTTCCATGCCCTAGTTTTCAACGAGGTCGCCCATTTGTTTTCAAAGAAGACGTATCACTATACCTTCATTGAACCTTCGGAGATTGAAGTATTTATGGTATTCTATGGAAACCTGAGTAAATAAAAAACAACGAACCCTTTCATAATATTTATCACTTATTTCAAACGTAGTCTCGATATTTATCAAAATTAATTATGTATTTGATTGTTATACACATATTTACATACATTTATTTCAAGATAATTAAAAAAATGCATCATAATGTGGATGAAATGATAAAATAAGAGGAAGTACAATCAGTGAGAGAATTTGAAGAGCAATAAATTAATACGATATGAACATTTCAAGAGGAAGAATGAAAGTCGTATAACTACAATAACTATGAAGATAAACAGATATAAGAGTAAAAGAATACCGAAGTAGGAGCGTAGTTTTTGAGAAATGATATGTGTGTAAAGGTGTGAATAGGGAAATGAAAGTAGATAGAAAAAAAAGTTTCCCTAATCCTACTTAGTCTGAGATAATGATAAACCTAAAAAAAATGTAATGTTATTAAGCAAAATGTACACTGGTTTCTAAACATAACGGTGAAGTTTAGCAGGAAACTCTGCTAATTTTGAAGTACAATGTTCCTAAGCGATACACTATGACACAATTTTTAGCCAAAATGCCAATCAGTTTTCTTCCTGCAGTTCGACGTGAATTGCAAATGTGTTTGCATTAAAAAATAAATTATATTGCTATTGCTTTGCATCTCCAAAATAAAAATCCTTAGAAATGGATGATTTATATTACTTCTGGAATATAGATACAATTAAGTCATGGAATTTACAGAATTTGGTACATTCCGTTAAAATATATTAAATACTAGCTGTACCCGCAGATCCGCACGCGTTTTTTTTAAATTGTATTAAAGAAATATAAAATTGTGAGACCATGTACAATTATAGAAATGCTTTCTAAAAACAGTTGTAAGTACGACACGCACGCCACTTACAACATGTAACGTATACATTAAATATATAAATACTAATACTAAATACTAAGTGTGTCAACTGAGGTTTATCATCAGCAACATATTTGGAACCTTAACCCACCATGTAACTACCTCAGTGCTCACTTACACTGTTTAAGATATATGAATTTCAATTATATTTATTCTTGTAGTCCAGTACAACGCACATATTACGCACATGTTTACAGTGAACAACATATTTTTGCTAAATTTCATGCGGGCGAAGTCGCGGGTAATAGCTTGTCTAAAATAGAATAACTTAAATTACTCCCTACAAGGTTAGCTATCTGCCGATGAAAGTTCCGTGAAAATTGGTCAAACCGTTTTGGACATAGCACTGCGGGCGAAGCCACGGTTAACAGCTAGTCTAAATTAAAATAGACTAAATGATTTTTTATAATGTCCGCTATCTGCCGGTGAAAATCCCGTAAAAAATGGTCGAACCGTTTTGGAGATAGTACTGCGGGAGAAGCCACATTTGACAGCTAGTATAAATTAAAATAGCCTAAATAATTTTTTATAAGATCACCTATCTGCCATTGAAAGTCTCGTGAAGATCGGTCAAAACGTTTTGGAGATAGCGTTACGGGCGAATCCACGGTTAACTGCCAGTATAAATCAAAATAGCTTAAATTACTTTTTATAAAATCAGCTATCTGTCAGTGAAAGTTTTGTGAAGATCAGTCCATATCCATATATCAAGAAGATTGTGGAAAAAGCCGCGGTTAACAGCTAGTCTAATTTAAAATAACCTAAGTAACCCGCTGTATTTTTTTCTATCTACCAATGAAATTCCCATCAAAATCGGTCCTGCCGTTTCGGAGATTACCCGGAACAAACAGACAGACTGACAAAATTTTTAAAAATTGCATTTTTGTTATCAGTTGCGTGTATACTTTCACACCCAATCAGTAAAAATGTGTTATTTTGATATTACATACAGACACTTCAGTTTTATTATATGTATAGAAGAAGATAATCGTGTTTAAAGGTGAATACTGATTTAATATTGACTACATGTGTACCTAATAAAATTTCTCATCCTCAACATATTAGATAGAAACAATGCTAATTTTAACCCAAAAATCTTTTTATAGTTCTGACCTACGTTATATAATGACTTCTCATGCAAAATTTCATGTCTATAGGTCCAATAATTTAAGATGTGCATTGCCTCGCAGTCACATTTAAGAATTGTATGAAGTCGACTTATATATGAGTGAATAGTATTAGTAGGCTGGTCTTAAAAAAAGATGATATAATTTACAAATGATGACGTCTTTTTATTTTATAGCATTATAAATTTAATTAAAAACACTGCTCTAACAAAATAAATACTTGGCTAAGGAAGTTAAAATACCCGCTGCCTATAAATTGCGAGAGTCATTTTCTGCAGCGCCCACCCGTTTGTGGCCGACTCCATTATATGGTTCATGAAATCACTCGGTCCCATGATCGTCATAATCGCGTTGGACTCCAGCCAGAGCATTTGCATCGCATGATATATTTTCCGCACCGGTATTGAACGACATGAGTTAAAACTGAATATTTTGTTCGTAGTATAATTATGATCTATCCATCTCAATCATTTCACCAACGAAATATATATTTATTTAATCACACGAATATTTATTTATATCATTTATAAATATACTTTGATGTCTGGTTAGAGATATTAGTTCAGACAAAGATGAAATAGCAATGTATTCGTATGCGTTCTACCTTGAATTAGGATTATCTATTACATCACATGTATGATAGAAGGAACAGTTGATATATTTAGAGTACACGTCTGTTGCGTGTTTTATTTACACATGTCTTTTCTTGTTGTACTACTGTAATGACTTCTGTATTTAAGACAGCGAATAAAAATAGAAATATACTTACTTCTTTTATAGCTAAATATGAATCAATATATATTGGACCTTAGATATCATGATTTTTGAATCAATAACAATAAATATAAAATTTAAACCTTAAAAAGGTATTTGTAAATGGGAGTCCTTATGTTCGAAAAACAACCGCACACTTGAAATCTTAAACTTAATTCAGATACACTACCCGTTACTTCACTTTTGAATTCGAATGGCGACAAAAGTTTGAAGTTGTTCCAAGAATGGCAATCTCAACTAGAGAAGGAGGGTCTATTGAATTCGCTCTAAGATTTGTTGACCTTTAAAAGTAACTGACTGCCTAGCCTTCTGAGAAATCCTTGGAAAATTACTCCCAAAGTTTTACTTTTTAGAGCTCTACTAAATTATGCATCTGTCTCCTTAAGGGTATGCTTGCTGTGTAATTCAAATTGCCTGTTTTCATATTACTGAACAAGTTTATAATATTCTTACTTCCATACTATATTAGTATAGTATAATATAATATAATATTAGTATTATAAACGTGAATGTGTTCGTTTGCTTGCTACGCTTTCACGTGTTAACGACTCAACCGAGCATCATTAAATTTTAAATCACAGATCCTTTTTTTCTTGACCAAAATTTTTACTGCTTCTGAAGGATAGGTCAAATCTAAATTAATGCGAGCAAGGCTTGGACAAAAATCTAGTCAAATTATAAATAAATGTTTTGCTTATCTAATTTTCGGCTCAAACTTCAAAGACCTGACTTTATTTTTGTAATGTAACGTTATTTTTTGTAGCTGGTAGAGCCACGCTGAAGCTATTACTGGTTTCAGCACGAATGGGTCAGCTCACTCGGGGTGGTAACATCCTCTCACAGAAACACCGACGTGAAGTAAAAGTGCTTGCATTGTTGCGTTTCGTTCGGTCAGTGAGAGCGTCGGAGAAACAACCACCTTCCCCGCTTAATGTGTATGGAAGCCATTTATAAATTCGCCATCTTGTTTTTTATCCACTTTCGTGTAGTATCATCAAGACTGAACAAATATGCAACATTGCAATGGAACTTATTACAATTAGAACTCATTTTGTAAGTGTTGGCCTAAAAAGTAATAAGAAAAATTGTAAGATAAATAAATAAAAACCTTGTAAAAAAGTAAGGTAACATCTTAATGTTGTCTTAGCTATTCATCATGGTACAGTTTCAAAATTTATTGCCAAACATTTATTTGTATTCACTTTCAGTGTTCTAATAAATGATGAAGTTATTCAATTATTTTAAAAGATTATTGGTTATAAATGTTAATTGAGACACTCCGTAGTAGAAATGTTTTCAATAGCATTTATCACTACTCTTATGCAGAGTTGGGGCAGAGCCAATATTGAATTCACCTCTGTCTATTATGATATTGGCTAGATGTTACTTCGTCGCACGTTTTGTGCAGTGGAATGATAAAAAATCGAGCTCGTTCGCTAATTCAATACACGCAGTAAAAGTTTTGTATTTTGATGTTGAGCTGACTAGATTGTTCCTCAATCAAGAGTATAATCTCAGATTAAATACATTGTCATATGTCAATAATGTCATATAGTAGTAGTTATGATTTACTTGTGAATCTCTAAAATTGTTTATCATTCCTTGCTTCCAAATTACATAGTATAAAACAAAGTCCCCTATCGCGTCTGTCTGCCTGTCTGTTCGCGATAAACTCAAAAACTACTGAACGGATTTTCATGCGGTGTTCACTAGTGGATAAAGTGATTCATGAGGAAGTTCATTATAATTAGTTAATTATAAATTCATAATTTACCAGGAAACTTCTTTTGCCGGCAAAGAGAGGTACAATAAATTACAACAATAAAATAAGAACTGTCAACTTACTTAGTATTAGACTTACTTACTTAGTATTAGACAATATTTAAATCTAAATAGTGTCTATCTGTAAACAAAGGTAGAAAGAAAGAAGAAAGAAAAACTTTATTGTTGGAACTACCATACAATGAAATTAAATTACACAAACTAATTAGACTGTAATTAACTGCAGGTGGTAGAGCCACGCTGAAGCTATTACTGATTTCAGCATGAATGGGTCGGCTCGCCCGGGGTAGTACCACCCTCTCGCAGTAAACCGACGTGAAGTAACAGTGCTTGCATTGTTGTGTTTCGTTCCATCAATGAGAGCGCCGGAGGCCCACCTCTCCTCTCCCCCTCCTCTCCCCTTCCCATCCCTCTAAACACAGGCTGGCAACGCACTTGGGACTCCCTTGGTGTTGCTAGTGTCTATGGACGGTGGTAATCACTTAACATCAAGTGACCCGCCTGTTCGTTTGCCTACCATGACATAAAAAAAACAGAAAAGAGAAATACATTTGAAAATGAAAAATAGATATCCAACAATTGGCGAACCCATTCGGCAAAAATGTGCAATACAGTAAGTATTACTGCAGCGCTGATTTTCGATGGGAACTCATAGGATAGGGCACTCGTTTGTAATAAAACTTTTTTTAAGCGAGTGTTCAATGCGTATTTAACTTTTTGGTAATAATACGGTTTATGTTTAGCAATAAAGGTCGAGGCTCCCTTCTTTTTCTGTTAAATATTTCGCCACCTTCATTATTCTAGCAAATGCGAAATTAATGGAGAAATACATTTTCTCATACAGTGCTCCAATGGTGTGTTACTTATTTTGTTACCTACTGTGTTTAAGTACCGGTATTCTTTATAATATTATAATAAAAACTGTTACATCTCAGTACAGATATAGCCCATATTCCGACTCATAGAATGGCAGAAGCATTCCCGTGGTTGACTTTTTATCAGAAACATAATAAACTACTCACAAAGATTTTAACGACAGAGAATCAAATTAAAAACTTGTTGTTTCAGACACACGATTCTGGTGTGTGTATATTTTCCATTCAATTCTATTAAAATCAAAGAAACAGCTTATAATTATTATATTAATAACTAGCTTTGCTCGTGACTTCGTCCGCGTAGAACCTGATGTACGAAACAGTGACTAATAAAGTCACTAATTCTAAGTAAATGTATTAAGTCTAATTCCTAACTACTTTTCTCTCGAACTGAAGTCGCGTCGTCAATAAAATTACAATAAGTTTATGATAGACCAAACCGATTTTAATGAATCAAAAACTAAATGTTACACGCAGATATACTTTATGATTTTCTTAAAAAGGGTTTATCATGAACGCAGTTCTTTAGCAGTGATGTGTGTTCAAACAAACAAGCAGACATTTAAAAAAATGGTTGAAATGTATGTTATTACTTATTTGTAAACATTTGCAACAATTTTTCTACAAAAATCTATAAAGTACAGACACGTTGGATTTACATTGTTATTATATGTATAGATCATTTAGACACTAAAATAATTATAGTCTTAACATAAAGATACCTTAATGATACACCCGAACAATAGACCAACCCTTTATTAAACTATATATATATATTATTAAACTATGACTATCCCGTGACACCAACAAATTATAGCGGTGACCTTAAACTATAATATTATATTATCGCATAGACTTGTTCACGGTCGAGGCGAGGTAATACCTGTAAGTAATGTGTTAAATAAAATTTTACAATTTGCTACATTTGACTCTACAAAATATGTATTTCGATTTCTATTTGTGTGTAAAATCGTGTTTGTATTAAATATATCATTCTTGATCGGAAGGAGCAGATTCTTATTTAGTTGAAGACTGACTTCTCTCGATTCTACTTTTTTTATATAATTAATATAAAAAAAATAATATGTAGAAAAATTATTCTTACGGAAATATAAAAACAATATAAAGATCTAAATAAAATAAGATCAATTACTTTCAACTTTAAAAAACGCATTTTTTTTCGTTTAAATACAAATTAAACTACTAGCCGCTCGCGACTTCGTCTGCGTTTGTTGCCTTATAAATGATTATATTGACGCGGAATCCTATTTTTTTTTTCGAAAATAAAAATAGCCAAAGTTACTCATTATAATATCAGTTATTTTCCAGACAAAGCCCCGTCAAAATCGGTCCAGCCGTTTCGGTGATTAGCCGGAGCTAATAGACAGACAGACAAATATTTAAAAAAATAGTTTTTTTTTTGTGTAAGTACTGTACTTATATCACTTCATATCCATTTACTGTAGAGCTTTTTTACTTGAATTTTGAAATATTGAGTACATCATATTTGGTTAGTATAAAATAATATCATGGCAAAACTTTGTCAACTAAAAATAGTATATGAGTGTAATGTTGTTTTAAATAAATACATATAAAATTATATCATATTGATAATTTTAGATATAGAGACACTGAATCATCGAAATAAACAAGCGTAACCCACCCACGACAAATCTCGTGGAACATCGTTTTTGGCAGAGTACAAAGCAACGCTTCGGATGCAATAATTCATTTTTTACTCATATCCGGAGTATGATTTTATTAGGTAATACCTGATTTAACAGTAAGACCTTGATTTGGCATCTTTGACTATTCTAGTGCAGATTTTAGGTAATACGCGTTTCTGATAGATACGCTGGAACTAAGTAGAAGTTAACAAGAGTCGTACTGAATCCTTTTTATAGGTTTTAGCTTTCAACCACAGTTTTACCGAATGTAAAATGACGACGTGGTTTAATTTGGTAAACACGCTAAATCTGAAGCATTGTCTATCAAGTGCAGCTGCCGGACACACCAAAATATCTCAGAGGATTGGGCTCACTACTGTAAGAGTCTAGACTGACTTGGACAGCGTAATAATAAGACTCGGAGTGCATAAAATAGACTGTTATATTGTAACTCCATATATGGTATTTATACATACAAGCGATCGTTCAATTGTTTGAATGACATATTCTATTTACAATAAATTCAAACGTTTCAGCCAGTCTGCCAAATAGAATGACTTACTCGGTAGCTACCAATGATATTATAGATAAAAACACGTAGATACGTTATACGCGCTCCGAGCGCGACATGTCACACTGTGGCTAGATAGCCAATAGTGACCTCAGTATCGTGTCAGCGGTGACGGGAGTGCGTTGTGTACCGATCAATTCATTGAATGCCACAAAACTGTCAAAAACCCTCGTGTGTTATGAGATATTGTACAAACCATACAAGCAAAATTTCTAGAAGTAAGGAATCACATATCATTCAGAAATAATTACTATTTCCATGAATAATATAATATTTTCAAAAATTAAATATTACAGCCGAAGTTTTACGTCAAAAAATTTCGTACGGAACAAAGATTAAAATTATATTATAAGAACAGTACAGCCTGGCTATACAAATTGTGGAACATATTTAAATTGTAGATTTTTTTGTTAATTATATAATTAAATTGAAAAATGTTTTTAACGTCTTGTATGATTTGCTAAGTATTTCATATTATTTAGCTGTATATTCTAATTACATGTAAACAGAATAATGAAATGCAAATGTAACTAAAAAAATTGAATCTATCTATATTTTATTTGAACCTATCTATATAAAAATTATATATGTTGGGGTGACCTTGAGGAGCAGTCATAAAAGTATTCTGGCAATCATAGATGACGTCCTTTTTCTAATTTGTTCGATCAGTTACTCAAGGTCAACCAAATATTAATAACAAAAGTATTTTATGCCCAGGTTCGCAGCTAATGAAAATTAAATGCTAATGCTAATTGAATTTGTATAATAAAATTGATTTTATTTTCATTTATTTATATCATTGGTAGCTACAGGTTGTTGGTGACAGTTTGTCGACTTGAGGATAGTAACTAGCCAAGTGCGGTTAGAAAAACCTTTACCACTACGCTATGATTTCATCACGATATTTTTTTTTTTTATATATCATAGTTTGCAAACGAACAGGTGGGTCACCTGATGTTAAGCAATCACCACCGTCCATAGACACTTGCAACACCAAGAGAGTCGCAAGTGCGTTGCCATCCTGAATTTGAGGAGAGAAGGAGGAAGGAAAGAGGGAAGGGTAGGGGAGGTGGAGCTCCGGCGCTCTCACTGACCGAATGAAACGTAACAATGCAAGCACTGTTACCTCACGTCGGTTTTCTGTGGGTCGGGTGGTAGTACCCCGGGCGAGCCGACCCATTCATGTTGAAACCAGTAATAGATTCAGCGTGGCTCTACCACCTACACTATCCTTCAGCGAAAACTCCGGGTCATTGCAAGAATTGAAATCCACGTCGAAATCTTCATAAACCATCTTTGGATTTACTGATCCATAAGATATCTCTAATATCTAATATGTATCATACAAATCTCATGGCAGGGTCGGAAGGAGAAGGACCGGAAAGGACAATACGATGGAGAACAAACTTAGGTACATAAAGCATGCCGAAGACAGGGCAAAGTTGACGAGATTTAGTCGGAAAGCGGCAGCAGGCCGAGAAAGCGCTAGGCAGAAGAAGATATATTACATAGAATTTAACGTCATAATGTAAATATTTTTATATTAAAAAAATATATATAGATAATTCATATAAGAAGTCAAATAATAGGGTTGTGACGAACGAGTCCTCGGACTTAGTAATTGATTAATTAATTTACATAAAAGCTCTTTCGAATCGCGTGACTTTCGTAATGACAGTTCTTCGTTCTGATTGAATTATAAATCATGTATAGATTAATTTGAATATCACTCGCTTGAAGGTTAATCATTACATAATATAAAACAAAGTCCCCTACCGCGTCTGTCTGTCTGTCTGTTCGCGATAAACTCAAAAACTACTAAACGGATCTTCATACAGTTTTCACCAGTGGATAAAGTAATTCATGAAGAACGTTTTAGTATATCAATTTGTCAAGGTTTTGTATAGATTGGTAGAAATATAACGATAATTGTTGGACAAGTCGGAAAAAGTCAAACCGCCTGGGAGTTTTCATCAAAAACGCTGCTTAATCCTTTTGAGATATAACAATGTATAGTCCACGTCAAATATTATAACCGCTCTGAAGTAGATGCGCAGAACACAAATTTAGGTATCAGAGGGACGAAGTGAAGTTAAAGGGGTGCAAGTTCGCCCGCGCCCGTACCTCGCCCCCTATTTCACCTACGTTGACACATGTGTCCTGTCATTACTAGTTGCAGTACAGTCACATTCAGAAGTCAATTTAGTTTTGTTGTTGTTAATACATATTATTGCTATTTTCGTTGTTTTCTTTTTCTTGTATATTTGTCATTATTAGAAGACCCATCCACTTCGAAAAATGTTGTTTCTATGAAAGGCGTTCTAATAAATATATTTACTTCGTATACTGTTCGAACTAACTTTGTTGTTAATTTCGGCCTGTAGTGACTCTGCAGATTTATAGACTTACAGTTTGATAAGTAGGAAAGTAGGTATAGCAAGACAATGTTTAATACAATCCAAGAATGACGGATACTAATCAGATTTCCATATTAAATTACCGGCGGTATACTGATAATGTATACTGATTGATCACAAAACACGAAAAACTAAAAAAGAAGCACTATGGCTGTTTTATCATGTGGATGCTAGTCATAATTCACTGGGTAGGGATTTCTATCCCGCTTGGTTATTGAATATTTCGGCCGATATCGGAACGGGCTACGTCTATGCATGGCCTATTTGCATGGTTTAATTGCCTAAATTTGGTGCACTGTATTAAATTAGGCATATTTAATACATAAAAGTGCCATAAGAGAGTTTTGTTTATCGAAGATTTAACTTATTTTTTAACCCAGCGCCAAAATTCCTAAGAGAAGAGCCGAACTGTTAATGCCTATGTGAGGGCGGTAACATTTGGTTGTCGGCTCGCTACGCATCGCTCGCACGCTACGGTTGTTTTATACGAGACTTTTAAGTTTACGGAACTACGTTGAAAATAATTCAAAATTATAACTACTAAATGCGAGTAAAAGGGTGAAGCAATAGTAAAGAAATATATATAGGTAAGTGAAGACGTTTCAAAGACTATTTAAAATAACCTAAGCTATTGCGTGTTAGTTAAGTGCACCAACAGGATGAAGAACTGAAGAGGAATTGTAAGACGTCACGCGAACAGTAATGGAAAATTTTCAAATGTACTTTAAGTATTTCTTTGGAAGAACTCTTACTTAAAATCAGTGTGAGAGTATTTCTACTACCTGTTCTCGTAATAACAGAATACGATGTATACTCAGTTCTTATTTTTAAAGTAACAATGCCTACGACTTCGCCGCGTGGGGCCTGATAATAAAGTCATCTGAATGTAGTAAGTCTAATCACTATCTATTATTCTCACGTACTTAAGTCGCGTCGTTATTAAAATTACAATAACTTTTGATAGACAAACCAATTTTAATGAAACAAAGACCAAATGTTACTCAAACATATGCTTTACGATTCTTTCAAGGCGATCATGAACGCGGTACTTTAGCATTGATGTGTGTTCAAACAAACAGACAGACAGACGGACATTTCAAAAAATGACTGAAACATATTTTATTACTTATTCCTAGATATCTGCAACAATTTTTTTCACGTAAATCTAAAATTACAGACACTTTAGATTTACATTCTTATTATATGTATCATCATTACATAGTATAAAACAAAGTCCCCCACCGCGTCTGTCTGTCTGTCTGTTCGCGATAAACTCAAAAACTACCGAACGGATTTTTATGCGGTTTTCACCGGTGGATAGAGTGATTAATGAGGAACGTTTTAGTGTATAATTTGTCAAAGATTTTTTTCATAATCAGGGTGGGACAACGTCTGCCGGGCCCGCTAGTAAAAGATAATTTTCAAAAACATTAGTATTTGTTATCGTTGAATTTTCAACGATGCTACATAAAATTATAATTAGTACAGTTTCTAATCTTCATATAATGAGCCTAGACCGGGGTAACATCTGTGTAACCAGCTCGAAACATAGAGTAATTAAAAAGCAAAGATACATACTAAAATATTTTGCAATAAACACAAAACGGGACAATATGAAGATTGTTATACATTTCCACAATTTAATGACTTGGAAACTTCACATTGCACAAGTTTCGATGCAATCTAACTCATGTTATGGACGTGTAGCTAAACATTCCTTCAATGTATGCAAGGATAAAAATAATCTATGTTAATCTAATCACGCAGTTATTCAAGGAAAGACGTGCCCGTTTTTCAATGAGAAACTTGCAATTACATAACTGTTTCACAGTTTAGTTGTTAACTGTACCAAACTTTTGCAAATAGAAGCATATTTTTAAGTAGAACTAATAGCAACAACCGATAAACAAAGTGCTCACATGGTTATATATATATTTTTTTTTTTATATCATAGGAGGCAAACGAACAGGTGGGTCACCTGATGTAAGTGATCACCACCGTCCATAGACACTTGCAACACCAGGGGAGTCGCAAGTGCGTTGCCAGCCTGTGTAGGGAGGGGGGAGGAAGGGAAGGGGAAAGTGGAAGGGGAGGAGAGGTGGGTGTCCGGCGCTCTCACTGACCGAACGAAACGCAACAATGCGAACACTGTTACTTCACGTCGGTTTTCTGTGAGAGGGTGGTACTACCCCGGGCGAGCCGACCCATTTATGCTGAAACCAGTAATAGTTTCAGCGTGGCTCTACCACCTACAAATATGTATATGTATTTTTATAGCGCATGAAGATATTTTTTTATACATGGGGAGATCCCTAACAGATACCCATCCCGTCGGGCAGTTGAGGATGGGTTATGTCCGATTTGCACGGACTAAAACCCCATGGTGTCTTCATATACCTTATAGGTGGGGGAGCAGGGACTGCCGGCTGGCACTGCATCTACTCCCCCCACAGGTGTAAGCCCTCCAAGAGGCCCTGACTGCGGTCTGAGGGGTCAAAGATGGTAGACCCCTCAAAGAGGGAGTGGGTGTTAGACCCCCTTGACGAACTGTGGGAGTCGCATCGGCACAATGCACCTCAACCACATGGGCCTGTGCAGTTTAAACTGCATGGAGATATGAAACCATGTTTAGACAAGACTCTAGTACTGCCTAAAGTAAATGTTCGTCACCGATCACTCATAGGTGTGTGCCACTAGTTATAATTGAGCGTCAGTTCTCCTCTAGCTTTAGTATCATAGACTATAGTCATGCAGCATCAGATGAGATCGCTGAAATCTACAATTTAAAAAAAAAGTGTGTGTTATGTTAATTTATTTTTAAAAGGAATGTACATATTTAATAAATATGTTCTACAGTTTAAAAATCGATATCGATTACGTAATACCTTTCTAAAAGGGTTAAAATTATTCATATTGATAAAATTGTACACATTTAATACAAATTAAACTAAACAATAAGCTAATGACCATGCGGTAGAAGTAAAGAACCAATAAAAAACGTGTGTGTGTACTTATGTACACGCGTTAGAAGTTATACTTCATGGCGTAACAAGATAAAAATCTTTTCCAAAGTTTTATCTTTCGCCTTATTCTACGTTTGTAGAAAAGACGATACTAACGATAGTAAAAAGGTATTTAATAAATTGAAAGTTTTAATACAAAGAAATACAAACAAGAAATACAAAGAAACAAAATGTTGACAATAGCTAACTTCAGGGTGTCGGTTTTTCGTGACGGTGTGCGCGCGCATCGTAATAACTTCAGGGTGTCGGTTTATTTTTTTTATTTTTTATTTACTCTCATCATTTTTCCCTAACGCGCCAAAAGAAGCATAACTTCAAAAAAATGACAGGTCGTTATGAATCAGGACCAAGTTGCAATATGAAAAACACTCCCATCAATCTAAAACACAGTTACCGCACTGCGTATAACTTATTTAAGTTGATAATATCTATGAAACGCCATTAAATTAATTTAGATCAATATGACGTTATTTTACTCGACTGTGCAGCAGTTTGTATGTATGTTTTTCCTGTGTCATAAAACATAGTTTTACAGTCGGGTCCTGTTTTTCTTTAATAATAAAACTACGTATTTGACTATTTATAACTCTTGAAACATAAAGAAAGCGTAACTTTGATACAAAAAAGAATAATGATAAAACTTTAAGACATCAGTCGAGCGATATAATAGCTACAAACTCTAGTAATACTCGCAGTTGAGAATTACAAATGTTTTTATAAGCGAAACTAATTTAAGATCATTTTTCTTACTAAATACAATACAACTTTAACTTTATTTCTATTAGTCCAACATAGTTTCTCACTTTCGCCTTTCGCTAAAGAAAGAAATACTTTGTAAGAAGCGACGCGGCCGAGACCTTTTTTGAGTATTCATTTTGTAACGACAGTTGTGAATGCTTTAATATATTTTATCAAAGAAAGTGAGATAAAAATGGTTTTTATGTTAAACATTTTAATTTTATACGTCGAGAAGTGGAAAGTTACGATTTTCTATCTTTCTTTTCTAGGCTTATAAGCAAGATAACTCTAATAGATATAGCTCGAGGCTTGGTTTGTTAATATTTTTTTGTGTTCGAATATTTACGCAAAACAAATTGATCGGTTGAACGGTATACAGTTGATCCGATGCATCGCCAACTAGTGGCGACTTATACTAAAAAAGATATAAAGAGAACTTTTGCCATAAAAAACACATGTACCGACAATCATGGTGATTGGTCTTATGGTATTGGAGTTTCTCAATCTCATATATCGATATGCATTTATATATATAGATATCTTTAAAAGTGAAACTTCTAAATTCTGATCAGCTACCTTTTAGTGTTACGAAAGCGGTTTAAAATTAAACTGAAAATTTAATTGTTCTTATATATTTTTGACAATAGTAATGCGGGGCGCACCAGTGATAGTATTTTTTGTAGGCCGATTAAAGATCTGAATGAATTCTTTATTGCACTTTTGATTTGTACACTGGCGAGCTTAATGTCATAAGGCATTTTCTTCCAGCTAACCAGCGGTATTGATGTTAAGCAAAACGTTTGTAGGTAGTGCCTATATAAACAAAACAAAAGAAAATGGATAAATAGATATATACATGTATACAATTTTATAATAAAATAAATACATATATAACATAAATATACATACATACATAATTATTTACATACATACGTACAAATATATAACAATGACAAAGATAGTAATAAAAATGTATACACACAGCAAAAGTTAATTATAAATATAAACTGTAAAATCACGAACACTCTGCCTCCCTATTTTCGAATAGATAGTGGTGTAATTGAGTTTTAAACTTATTTAAATATAAAGATAAGTTTAATAAATACTTACCAGTAGTCCGTTGTGGATCGATCTGTGCTTGGAGTATGGAGAAACCAGGTGCTATAATGGCAGGTAATGTGCGCGAACGTAGCAAAGGCGGTGGCATACGACGACTTCCACCGCCCAAAGCTTCGGCTGCGGCCGCCGCTGCTGCGGCCGCACTAGAACAAACACATTATTTATAGATTATATACTAAATTATCATAGAATATATACCTATATATATACAATATCAAACCTGTACCGGCTTCCATGTATGCAATATATCGCGTTATGAGTATCTAGACGTTTTAAGTCTATTTTTTGGCGCTCAAACATAGAAGCTGGAAAAGAATTGAATACAAACATCTTTTTTGTTGCGCGTAAATTAAAATCCTGATATCTTCTAAGGTATTCATTAAAATTATATTATGTAAAGGGCAATTTTGATTTATATTAAATACCCCGCGTAATTATATATTTAGTAGGATAAAGATTAATATCATATTTTATGAAAATAACCTCACAAAATTACGTCAAAAATTAACTTTCGTATAACATATTAACAATATGCGATGTTTGTTTTTTTTTGTATTTAGAACTTTAGTATGTATTTAAGTTAAACTTTTTCCGTGCCTTATTTGTATTCGGTTTTTAATGATCCTTGTTCTTAACCGATTGCATTGAAAGAGAGTAATATAAATTTAATAGATTATATCAATAAAAATAGCAATAATATTTTAATAAATGTATATTACAAGAAAACATCGTGTTATATTTTTAATTTAAAAACCAACGGTCTTATTACAAAAAATAAAAATGAACACGTGTATAACACGAGTTTTACTAAGCAGAGCCTAAAATTTAAAATCTAGTTGAAGTCATGTTTAAAATCTCACAGAAAAGCGTGTCCAAGCGGTCTCTAACTAAACATCTGATTTAAGTTTTTTATGCAAGCATTCGTTAAATTCGATCTCATCATTCAAAGACGTTTCATTACATACAGATATTTTGCAAACAATTTCAATTTATGAATAATATTTTTGATCAGATCTTCATTAAGGAAATTTATTTACGATACGTTAAATTGGTTATCATTATTGTGATATTTTAGTTAAAAGAAAATGATGTATAAAATAAATAAAATAAGCAATTTATAAGATTTATATATTACATGAAAGTACGTAAGGTGGAACAACAGTTTAATGACAGATTAAATATACTGTCAGATGTCATTAGTGTCAAATAGTAGTAGTTTTTTTTAACTTTATTTTTGGCAACCAATCTTTTAGATTATTATTACTGCTATTGTCGAGTAGTTAATAGTATTACAAGTTCTTCTTCCATTCCATTTTTGGCAACCAGTCTTCTAGTAGACTATTACTGCCATTGTCAAGAGAGTATCGATATTACAAGTTTCTTGATATAATTTCAATGAACTAACAAGATGGTGGCCATCTTGTTAGAACTTTCCATGGAGTTTTTGTGACATCTCAGAATTCATGGTCCGTGGTATTATTTTCCATTCACTTCACTTATGCACAATAAGCAAGCTATATTACATAAAACACCACCAATTTTACACAATATAGAGTCAAGTACCACAAGATTATGAATAAAATATAAAATGCACTACATGACAGACCAAAATCCCGCCAAAAACTCATAGTAGTAGTTATGATTTACTTGTGAATGTTTAAAATTGTTTAATTTATTTACTTCTTCTAAATTAATTAAGCCCACGAAATCCATAATTTATTATGAAACTTCTTTTGCCGGTAAAGAGAGATACAGTTAATTACAACGATAGAATAAGAACTGACAACTTAAACAAACGTTAGAGAATATTTAAATTAAAATCATGTCCATCTATAAGTAATTAAGACACTCATTTTGTGATCAAACTTTTCTTAAGTAAGAGTTCAATGCGTATTAAATTTTTTTTGTAATAACACGGCAAGTGTCTAAAAATAGAACAAAAAAATGTGATAGAGTGTAGTTTTCAATACGCATACTTTTGATAGAGCGAACCAATTTTAACAAAACTAAGACTAAATGTTACTCGAGGACATGATTCATGATTTTCTTGATGACGTTTTTTCATAAACGTTATATGTACTTTAGCAGTGATACGTGTATAAACAAACAAACGGAGAGACGTTTCTAAAATGATTTAAATATATTTAATTACTTAGTCTAAGTCACTTCCAATAATTTTTCTTCACAAAAATCTGAAAGTACAGTCACATTAAATATATATATTCTTATTATGTTTGTATAGATAATTAATTCTTGTTGACAACGATATGGACTGCGATATTTATGTAAAAATATATATTTATTATTTATAAAATACATAGAAGTTCTTCAAAACATTGAGAGTAACGGTTTATCAATTTATTTAGCGTTATTTCCATTCAGTTAGGATTTCATTTCGTCTTAATTTGACGTTGAAATGACAAATTTATTCATTATTCTTTTAGAACAGCAATGAATATTAACGTAGTATTGTTTTTCCTTTAATTAAATGTTTTACGAAAAGAAATAAGTCTGTAAGATACTTTTTTATTTATAACTAGCTTCTGCCCGCGACTTCGTGCGCGTGGAATAATTACTTTGCGCTAACGCTAATAACACGTAGCGGAAGCTATCAAAAGGAAAAATAAACCCCGACTTTGAAACATTCTTCATTGGTGCTCCGCTCCTATTGATCTTAACGTCATGGTATATATATATATACACACACATATAGCCTTCCTCGATAAATAAGCTATCTAACACTGAAATAATTTTTCAAATAAGACCCGTTTTTCCTGAGATTAGCGCGTTCAATCAAACAAACAAACCCTCCAGCTTTATAATATTAGTATAGATGAGAATCTAATTTGTATTTTAAGCTAGCTGTCACATGCGATCTCACTCGTATTTTTTAAATATTGAAGTACCCTCAACGTAGTTAGGTAAATTTACACAAATACCGTGTATAAAGCAAAGAGCCGACCAAGAATGAGCGCTGCGTGACATGATGCGTTGCTAATATAGGCATTCACAGTTCGGGCCTTCTCATTAATGCTCTGTTTTTATCGAGCGACCAACTTGCTCTCAGTCTCCGGTAACCAATACCGCACCACAAAGGTTCACCCACACAAGTACTTCGTTTTCGTTTAGCGTAACGTGTCACCAGCACTGTTTACAGGAATTGTTCCATTCCTAGCGGCATAGCATGATAGATGATATACATGATAGCTTTACTAAATACAGAGACTATACAATTCAAATAATATATTTTAAAATGTGACTGACAGTTATAGAGCTTAGCGTGTTCAAAGAAACAAATTAAAAAAAGTCGAGCCAGTCATAAGTACTGCCGACAAAACTTAAACCTCAAAGCAATAGAATAACTGTATTTTACTTTAATTTGTAAATGATTTATAGTCTGAATAATGAATAACGCAATCAGCATTGTAATTTACAGTTAAAAGTAATGCCAATAAACTTAGTGCAAAGGTCTCCAGTAGAGGTTTTAAAACACAATATAACTTTGATTGAATAGTGGTAACTCTCCAGACGAGCAAACGATAATAATGCCTCAGAAATATGCTGTAAACATTAAATATTCTTATTTATTATCTTTATTTCTTGAATTGAATTATTTTTATTAAAAAAACAATTCTACACCCTCACTTTAAGTTTCCACTATTTGGGATTTAAATGTTGTGAATAAGTTTTTATTTTTTATTTTATCTTTTTTTTATGATTAAACTTTTTAAATGGTTGACTTTATGAATATATACCTAACATGACTACCTAAAAGATTCTTTTACCTTTACAGTTACTAAGCCCAAAAGATGGGGTACCTATTTTATGATTATCTCGAGGCCTGAAGTTATGCCAATCGTTTATAAATACAAATTTATCTAAGTTTTTACAAACGTAAATTGAATTCTCAAAGTGAAATATGAAGGAATAGAATAGAACGCCGAGTAGAAATAAATGACTCGAAGGATTTGAAAACGAAAATCATTGTTTCAGTTTTAAACACATTTAATGGGCGTGAATTTAAATACTTATCAAATAATATTTGTTGTTATGTTATGTTCAGCAATATTCAAATTGGCTGTACTGGAACTACTAATTACAGCTGTATCTGTTGTAACATTCTCAGCTACTACAGCTGTACTATTTTGCGTGGTACCGTCCAAGTTACTTTGTTGAACATCGTTCTTCGCTCCTTCGTGTAGACGAATTTCATCAGTCTCTTTATTATTATCATGCTTTTCATTGTGTTTACCACACACTTTGATGAGAGGCCGACCTAAAAGTTATTTTCTTGTATAATATTTACTAATAACTACTCTAACGTCTGCGTCTATTAGTTTTAAGTTGATAATGCAATTTAAGATTAGAGTGAGAGATTTTGCATTGAGTCAAAATAAGGATGTAAATAGAAACACTTTTGGCATATGTGGCTGTCTTCAGGAGGGGTAAATTATTACTGACTGCAACCATTTTTAAATTTAATTTTATATCGCTATAGGCTGCATCTATTATTTAACACCGGTCTAATATGCCTTCATTGAGAGCCTTATCTAAGTCAGTCTGGTTAGTTACCTCCTTCGGAATGAAAATCTGTTGCCATTCAACCTGTTACTTAGTTGTGAGTTTAGCGTATTTACCATCGTAAACTATATCATCATTTGACATTAAATGAGATTTTTAACAAAGGCTAAGACTTATAAATTATAAAAATGAATCTACTTCTGGACACATTAGTGAATTTGGTTAACTCTTTTTACTGTTTCTCATAGTAATAAGGTAAAAATGAAGGCATATTAGACCGGTGGTAAATAATAGACGCAGCCTATAGCGATATAAAACTAAATTTAAAAATGGTTGCAGTCAGTAATAATTTACCACTCCTGAAGACAGCCACATATGCCAAAAGTGTTTCTATTTACATCCTCATTTTGACTTAATCGTATCACGATCAATTTAGAAAAGAAACGTGCTCAAATACAGCTTTTAACATTATTTATTTCACGACAGAATCGGACAGGATAACTGCTCCAGCAACTATTAGAAAAATATCTGTCACGCCGATTGTATTTGAAAGTTTCCAGTTAACTGTTAAAATCATTAGAAAATGATTGAATTTAAAATGATTAGAAGACTTTATTACCTGTTGTATCATAGTTTCCATCAATTATATATATTTATACAGTATAAATGCATCATTGATTCAAGGAAATATTACATTAATTTACTATTCATAAAGATTTAATATGCCATTGTCATTTTTACAGGAAGTGTTCTCTCTGCGTCTGTATTATTTTTGTCTTCATTAAATCGAGTCACTTATTATAAAGGTAATGTTGCTATGAATTTAATCACTTGTAACAACTAGCCATGTATAAATTGATTTAGTTCAGAATAACCTTATTAAAACCTATTGGCAAAAGCGTACAATATGTGTCCTTACCGACAAATAAATTTTCAAGCCCAGGTATATAAACGGCACCTTCCCCGATACCTAAATCCAAACGAGCACTCCCCACATTAGATATGCCAGTCGCATTCAAATTTAAGTTACCTTTACCTGAAACAACAGGGGTTTCTTTATTTATGTTCACGACGATTAGTTTTAATTCCGCTGGGAAAGCTGGTCGCTTTTTACCCTGAAATATCTTTTTAATGTATACAACTGTGTTTATTATTTATCTCGTCAAATTGGATAGTTTAATTTTCTCTGCCAAATTTAATAATGTATGTCGCACCCTGCACTCTTTTGTTGAATCAAAAATAATCCTTAAGAAATACATTGTACGTTTTTAATTACATGAGTATAAATAAAATGACTTATATAAAGAGTTACCGAAATGTAAATCTGCGAAAACAAAAAAATCTAATTTATGCTATACCCAGTAGATAATCTTTATCTTTTTGATATTGCAGTTGTCCAGAGACGACGTTAACCATTTACCATCAGATGCCGTCTGTTTGTTTACTGATCTTTGGCATATTTTTTTTTAAATATAGAGTTATTAAAGTTGTAAGAAACTACAGTTTTTATAAGTATTACAAGTTCCCCTCTGTATGTGTCTCTATGGGACTCCACTTCTTAATCACAACTTATGTTTATTCCTCTGCAAATAAAATGTATTGAGAGAGAACCAAGTCGCGGGTATCAGCCAGTAACTAATGTTTGTTTTATTATTTAGCTGCTATCTAACAATTTAGTAAAAACGTTCAACTAATAGTTTTATTGTAATTGAAAATATTCGTATCTAAAATCTATCAGATCTACAGACAATCGGTATGATGTGTTTGAAAGATTTTAAGCTGTATGAATAAAAAGAGGTAACGTACTGTCTGGATGATGGTTTAAATTTTTCATAGTATTTTCACAGTAGACAGGTATGATATCGATGTTTACATAACAAGCACTCGTTTTAATGAATCGGTCTTGGGAATACTTGATAATGAAAATATTCATTATAGAAACAATTCCATAACAATAAGAACATATGTAAATGAGTTTCAGAATTTAAATTTTCTAGTTCTATTTATATAAATGTGCTTGCAACAAAACATTGTTTAACAATTCGAAACCATTGTAAAGTCTTTGACATCAGCCTAAATTACTTTTGTAACATAATGTCAAAATGGAATTAAGGAATAAATTCAATTTCATTAAATAAAATGGCTGCCTCTCTAAATATATTAACATGCGAGTGATTGTCCCAAACTAACTCATGAAGTATATCATTTATATTAACAAATTTTCGTCATAAATTACTAATAAGTACAATTAACAATATATGCGAACGCGTTATTTACAGGAAATATAAGAAGATAATCTCTCTGCAGCATTTTAATGATTCTTATTATTAATCTCTTAAGATTACATTCCCATTGTGTTTATACTGATTATATTTAATAAAAGCGCAGGTTTACTGCTTTCAAGGAATTTACATAATATGATTGTGTATTGTATGAAAACAAATTGCGACTAAAAAACCGTAACAAAAAGCTCAATACTGAAGTTACAAATGAAATTTAAGTAGCGGGTACTTTCTTTTAAGTTATTTCAAAAAGAGCTCTTAAGGGCACATGATAGAAACGTGTATAAAGTCATAATCAGTTTTGAAGCTGTAAATATGGCATACGACAAAGGACTTTAATACAATTAAAATGAAAGCGATATATACGTTAAATCAAAATTAAAAACACTTTATTCTATTTAGGCCCCAAGAACGATTATGAAACTCAAAACTATCACCAGTTTGGGAAATAGCCCAGTTATCAAGAAGAACCGCCAAGAAACTCGATCGGGTTTATCTTTTTACCATGCTTATATTTAAATATATTAAAGTTAGAATCATTCTAGTGGATGCACATAGATAGATGTCAATTCCTGACATCATCATCGTTCATATATTGATTCACCCTATTGACACCAAAACCTGTTTGATATGACACTTAAATTTACAGTGCGGCAAATTAGTAATATACTTTGGAATTTGTTGTAAAACCTAACACTATTACCTAAAAAACTGTTGGTTTTACCCAGTCTGAAAGATGGGATGACCAATTTGTCACAGTTTTTAGTATTAAAATTATACCGGTCTTTTACGAAATGTAGCTTTTCAAAGTTTTTGCGGACATACATTAAATTATCAAGAATGTATTGGGTATATATAGAGGCCAGTAATAGATGCACTGTTGGAGATGCAGATGACTTTCAAATTGCTTCCTTATAACAATATTGCCGAAGTATAGATAGTATAAATAAGTGTATTGTTTGCGTGTTCATGGTCTAAGCGTACTTGTATCGTTTATCTGATTGAGATGAAAATTTGTACTGTTGCTGTCGCTTACGTGAAAGTTTCTGACATAATACTATCAACGGTGGCGCGAGAATCGTTTCAATAAATCAGTGTATTCCATACAGTTTTCAATGATATCAGTGTAGTTTCCTATATTGTAAGCGATAGGCTATGTAAAACAGGCTACGTAAGCTATGTATCAATGTAATTATTCCTAATGAAGATCTTTGACTTCTTGGAGATTTTTCTAAGAATATTGGCATTGCAATTAACTTTGATATAAAATTACCAGAAGTTCCGAATTTGAGAAGCACATCAGTTTCACCAATTGCGCTGATTCCGTGAGCTTTTAATTTTAAATCCATGTCAATAGTTAGGTTATCACATTTGCTAGATTCCAAATTGTGATCTGTTGACCTTTCAGATTTCTTTTTCTTTTTTTCTCTGACTTCTTTTAATTTCGTTTCAAGCTGTAAATGGTATACTGTTACAACGAATTATGTTAGTCAATAGGAATATTTAAGTAATTTACAGTATGACATACCATATCCAAAAGGATATCCTTTTGTTCTAAGAAGGTTTCATTTACTAAATCGCTTCTTCGTTTAGGGTCCAGAATTGAGTGAAAAGGCAATGTAGAATTCGTTGCGAGGTTCGCATCCACGGTAAGAATGTAAAATATCTACATGAAAGTAGAAGATAAAAAACAAATGAAATGATAGAACGCATGGTGGATGGGAAATCGAGAATGAATATATATAATGAGAGTTGTTTAGGACATTATATAGCTTCAAATAATGATCATATGTAAATTATCTAAATTCACATTTGTATGTTTTTATTTATCTTTTCATCCTTATATTAAAATATATCAAATACTGTCTGAATCATTATTGGCATTAGCTTTCACATTTTTATGAATTTAATTTCTCTTACGTCATGTGACAACATTATTTCTTTTCAGAAGATTTGTAGACTACACTGCATTTTTTTCAGATACCTGAACATATTGTTTATCGCATCATTAAATGACCGGTTATCAATGTTTTTTTTGCAAAGGCGCAGTAAACAAACGGTGGCCCATCTGGTGGGTCATGTGGTTTACCATTGCGTATAGACAACTGTAACACCAAGAGTATCACTATGTTGTTGACGAAGACAACCTCGGAGAGCGTATTTTAGTTCCTTTTTGTAGGAATATTGCGATTAACATATTGAAAACTTCCTACAAAAACTCCACATTGTACATGCGGTAGATTAGTCATATAGACCCCAGTCTCTTCGAAATTCTAAAGGGTCTAGACCACATTTTATAAAATATGAAACTCGCATACCACTTACTCTAAGTAATTCAGAAACAGTACACTACGAACCAGGATCATAAAAGGTAAACGTCTGCTCGCCATTTGTACGTTTTAGTATTGGCATGAAACAAACCAATAAGATCGGTAACGTATCGTCGATTTTATGAGCAGTCCCGCAAATCGACATTTAAGATTCGACCGACAAGGAATCAAGTCATACCTAACCGTGCCGCGCCACGCCACGTGTTACAGCTACACATGCCTGTACGCTGTTTAGTATAATCTATTGTAAAATTTATTGTCTGTAATGTCTAAATAACGTTTATATATAATCATATTAAACAAATACTGACCTTAGCCTCGATATTAACAGATTTAACGAGCCACTTTGGCATAATCAACATTAGTGTATTTTAGTTATTAATATATTATAGTTATTAAGCTTTAGTTATTACCGAGCGGATATAAATAGATTTTATATTTATGTTAATTAATTTAACAAAATTATCAATTGGTTACATATTTAACCTTTTAACTGTAAAATTTCAGATTACAACTTTAAATTTTTAAACTATTAATATCTCTATAGAATGAATATTGAAAAGAAATATAATATTCACCCTTTATTTAGGATGTGCATGCAGCTACTGTATATTTCCATAATGATAAGAAATATTGGTTGCTTATGTTTAGATTTTCAATATATGCGAAGATTCGTAGATAGTAGTTGCCATATGAGAAAAAGATGTTTTACAATTAATATAGAAATCAAAGTCATTGGTCTCTGAACCTTTAAAAGCTTGACAAATATTATTTCTTTTATAAAACTCCTCATTAGACAATAAAAAGAAAAATAGTTTAATTTATACATATAATTTGTAACAGTGGAATGATTCAAGAGTTTAAGCAGACAACCGAGTCAACGATTCCATTGCAAATAAAGTTAACTTCTATAAATTAGATTTTAAGACTTTCCCACGTTTAGTCCGATAAAGCTGTGAAGGCCCATCAGGCCAACAGCATATAGTCAGTTCGAAAAAAAAAGACTTTCCCACAAACCTGAAGGTTAACCTATCGAGTGCTTTTGGAATCACTTTTACAGGTTTGGTTAAAATTGAAAAGTTCACATGTACAACTCCAACTAAAACCGAATAATAGAAAATCAATCTTGGTAAATACAGAAAATTTTGCCTTCATCTACAGTTCTAGTTAAGGGCCACTTTAAAGCGCGAATGGGATATATTTACATAGGAAAAACAAAGTTCCCTACCGCGTCTGTTTGTGTGTTCGCGATAAGCTCAAAAACCACTGAATGGATTTTCATGCGGCTTTCACCAGTAGATGAAGTGATTCATGAGGAAGGTTACATATATCATTTGCCAAGGATTCTTTTTATGATCAAGGCAGGACAACGACCACCGGGCTCGCTAGTTTGAAATATTTAAATAAGCAATACTATTATTTAGTACTGAAACGTAATCAATTTCTATTTCGTGTTAAAGAATAAAAAAATTTTCACAACAGTCTTAAATATAGTTAATTATTTATCCAAGATGTAATAAAACGCCGTAATAGACGCTTAAAAATAATACCTTGAACGGTGTTTTTCATTTCATATCAACGTGTTGTGTAGCGTAACGTGGTGTAAGTGGAATGTACCGACCTTCTAACAAACATATATGAATTAAAGTGCATTTTATCGTTTGCATGCAATACGAATGACGCCAATACGCATTTGTACAGAAATAGGAATATTATAAAACGACAATTGAATTCGGTCGTAAATGCGAGTTCCTTCAACCAATCTGTTATTGTACTCTGTATGTAATGTATATTACGCCATCTCTTTCCAAATATAAAAAATTAAAATTTTAGGCATATGATATGACATGGTACAGATTTGTGTCTTAATATTTAGACATAATCTATTAACAAACCTTGTGTTATGATAATCTTCTATACATATAATAAAGATGTATATCTAAAATGTCTGCACTTCTTAGATTTTTGTGAACTAATTGTTGCAGGTGTCTAGGAATAAGTAAAAAAAAAACATTTCAATCATTTTTAGTAATGTCTATCTGTCTGCTTGTCTATCTGTCTGCTTGTTTGTATTAACACGCATCACTGCTAAAGTACTATGTTCACGATAAAACCTCACAAACAAAATCATAAGGCATATCCTCGAGCATCATTTAGTTTTTGTTTCATTAAATTCGGTTTACTCTATTAAAAGTTATTGTAATTTTAATGACGACGCGACTTAAGGAAGGGTTGATAAGTGAATGGACTTAATACATTCACATGATTTTATTAGTCACTGTTTTTTTTTACATTAGGTTCCACGTAGACGGAATCGCAGGCACAGCTATAATAATAAATATTTCCATGTATAGTAAATTTAGAAATTATCGAAGCCAAAATTGAGGCCAAGTCTCGCTGTGACTATAACCTCATAAGTCCATATAATGGAATTCGTTTACTTGTGGCTTTAAATTATAATGTATCCACTATAACGTATTATCAAATGTGGTTTGCATAAAACGTATCCTATTGTTGAAAATTTACCTAAGCCAGTTGAATAAATTTACCTACGTATTATTACAATTTACTTGGTTATTCAATAACGAATTATCCTTTATTTCTAGTGCATGTGTAATATAATGTGACAGCTATACTTACTAGAACTTTAGCTGATCCAACGTTAAATATAATCTAGGATTGATCATATGGAAAATGTATTTTAATTGGAGTTTCTTGTGCTTTATTGTCAGTTAAATTGATTAACTATGTGGTTTTACAATCAATGCTCGTTTACCGGAACATCTGTTTATTAACATGATCCATCATAGCATCAGGTTCAACGAAGATTCTATGTACGATGCTTCTAATTTGGTTGACACTTGGGTCCATTAAGGCCTCGTTTCCGATGGCAAAGCTATCTTAGATGAATAAAGAAACACACCTAATGTGATAAAATGGGATTAATCTTGAAGAAATATTGGTCAAAAGTGTGTGTTTAAATTTTGTCTAATAACAGTAAAAGAGAAGTTTATTAATTCTTTATTGCTAAAGTATACTAGGACACGTCATGGGCTTTATACTGCAATACATAAATTGTCTGTAATAAAATGAGATTACAGTCAGTAATCTCGAAATATTTAAGATTAGCTTTTGCTCGCGACTTCGTCCGCGTTGATGAACATTTAATCTATCCTTCTGAAATAATCGTTTTTTTGTGAATGATAGGTACTCTATGTTCTTGTCTGTATTCCTGGCAACGCGTATACCAAATGTTATAAATTATAATCATCGATTTTATCGTTAAGGTGTGAAAGCGTAACAGACAAACTATGTCATTTTCGCATTTATAATTTTAGTAAGGTATTACATATTCTTTCATATTTTTTTAGTTTAGTTTCTTGACATGTAACTTTTTTGTTATATTCGGTAATATATAGAACATATTATGTAGTGAAGACTGTAGAAACCGATCGCGGTACTACCACAGTAAGGAAAAGGAGCGTATCAAACTCACACAGAAAATAAGATTTTTTTTAAAAGAGCGCACCTTTGACAAAGTATGTCTATATATAAGTATATCGTTTTTTGGTTATGTGTAATTTGAGGACAGTAGCTTAGATGTAAAAATTCATGTGTTGTTCAGGCGCGCTAGATGTGAAACTTTCAAAAAGAAAGCGAGGAGAACGTATGTTTCACTGTTCTCCAATACCCGAAGGCAAGCGAGACACTGCTCCCACTCTACCCGACACAGTGTTTACTCCCAACACTCTTTGTCATACAAAAAGGTTGCGAATGAAAATTTCAAAACTCTCCCATAATAAGTTTTACTTCAACAAGAAATATTATTAAATAGAGCTTTCTTTTCTGGTTCCGGGTGGAAATGGCAGAAGCGCCGATATTTTTTTGGGAGACAGAGCGAATTTTGTTTCGTTTGACGCGTTTCAAGATTCAACAGTAGAGAAGCTTGCTATCTAGCATGGTTGCGACGATTGCTGTTGATTTTTAGATGTTGTACTCTGCTTTACCATAATGAATGGGTCGGCTCGTCCGGGGTAGTACCACCCTCTCACAGAAAACCGACGTGAAGTAACAGTGCTTGCATTGTTGCGTTTCGTTTGGTCAGTGAGAGCGCCGGATACCCACCTCCTCTCCCCTTCCCCGTTCTTCCCCTCCCCATCCCCCACTTCCCCACTCCCCTCTCCCCCAAACACAGGTTGGCAACGCACTTGCGACTCCCTTGGTGTTGCAAGTGTCTATGGACGGTGGTGATCACTTACCATCAGGTGACCCACATGTTCGTTTGCCTCCTATAACATAAAAAAAAAAAAAAAAAAAAAAAAAAAAAATGTATGCAAATGCAAACATTATATCATGCTACAATAGAAAAATATATTGAATAAACACAAAATTACTAACATATTTTATTGCTTTTTAGAGGTTTTAGAGATGGTGATTAAACCTCTAACCACTAATTTTTATTTACTTTAATTTTATTTCAATTCGAGGGTATGGAAGTAAAAACACAACTTTGGCGTACGACGATATATTTCTCAAGAGCGTGTGCGGTACAATGCATTAACTTAAATAGATTATAATTGTTAATAATAATTATGCCGGTGAACGGATTATGACGCTGGCGCATTGAGCACGGCGATTGGCCATCGTGTGTGGCCATTTCAAAAGAGCGTGTTTTATCCCATTGTTCGTTAATTACCTCTTATCGCTCGTGGAGCGTTTGAATGGACTAGCCTACTATCCTATTTCTTAGGATAGTAGACTAGTTATACGCTCGCTACAGCTTTAATACATAATACTGTAAAATATCATTTTTTCGATAATCTTTAAAATCTTACCCTTATTTTGTACCCTTTTACAAATATATACAAAACTAGCAGGCCCAATAGACGTAGTCTGTCTTGGAAATTAGAAAATCAAACCGCAGCGCCATCTATCGGATCCAATTATGAATCGAAATCATTGTTGAAATTACCTGAACACACTAAAAAAAATCATTAAAGTGGGTCCAGCCGTTTAGAAGGAATTCAGTCACATACACACGTATAGAAGAATGATATATATAAAGATAGAAAATAAAAAAAACGAATAATATATTTCAATAATTATCTTCATTTTCAAATAATCCGTTATATAAACTTTATGTAACACGTAAGGTTTCGAATTTAAAAACAAAGTTAGTGATTTTTTATGAGTTAAATTCTTTCATCTCTAAATTATATTTACTAACTAGCTACGCCCGCGACTTCGTCCTCGTGGAACCGTATGTAAAAAACAGTGCTTAATAAAGTCGTCGGAATGTATTAAGTCTCTTTACATATCTACTTTTCTCTTGCAATTACGCCGCGTCGTCATTAAAATTACAATAACTTTTGATAGAGTGGACTGATTTTAATGAAATAAAGACTACGTTATTATCAAAGATATGTTTTATGTTTTTCTAGGTATGACTTTATTATGAACCCAGTACTTTATCAGTGATGCGTATTCAAACAAACAGACACACAAACATTTCTAAAAATAATTGGTACGTATTCTGTTATTCCTAAACACCTGCAACACTTTTTTTCACAAAGATCGAAAAAGTAAAGATTACATTTTCATTCTTATTATATGTGTAGACTAGCGGGCCCGGCAGACGTTGCCTCGCCCTGATTACAAAAAAAATCCTTGACAACTTATATACCAAAACTTTCCTCATGAATCCCTCTATCCACTGGTGAAACCTATGTGAAAATCCGTTCAGTAGTTTTTGAGTTTATCGCGAACAGACAGACAGACAGACACGGTAGGGGACTTTGTTTTATACTATGTAATGATGTATAGATTCCTAGACACCTGCGACAATTAGTGCACAAAAATCTAAGAAGTACAGACACATTCTTATTATATGTATAAAACCCACCTCCCCTTCTCCTCGCCCCTTCCTCACTCCCCCTCCCACAAACACAGGGTGGTAACGCGCTTACGACTCTTCTGGTGTTGCAAGTGTTTATGGACGTTGGTGATCACTTAACATCAGGTAACCCACATGTTCGTTTGCCTACTATGATATAAAAACAGACGCGGTAGGAGACTTTATTTTATACTATGTAATGATGATATACAAGAAGATGAGCGTTCTGTCCTGTTGTTGAAATCTGATCATAATAAGAAGTAAGAACATTTTCTTTATGTAGATATTGTTATTGGTACTGAGTACTGTATAAACATTGTATTCATTAATTACTTATTAGAGCGTAGTCGATATCATGTTTGGACAAAATCGTCGATGGACGTAGCTTTGAATACTATCAAATGAGTGATGACACCATAGCATGGAGGTGGGGCTTTTTCTAACTACCACCCCCTCAAGTTGTAAACCTGTCACCAAGCGCCTGTTGGTGTATTCCGGTAGCTGCACTCGCGAAACAGTCACCTCTAGGCTTAGCGTGTTTACGATATTAGAAATGGTCTTTAACATCAAATGAGATTTTGTGCTAACGCTCTATAACTATAAAGAATAAAAAAAATAAAGCTTCGTCTCGTCGATGATATGACAAAAATTATAATTTCCAATTATTGATAACACTAAAGTTAATAGCCACTAAAGAAAAGAACATCGATTATTAGAGAAAATGGTACTGAACTGAATGGTGTTTCATCTTCCTGTATTTGCTTAAATTGCATATATTAACAAATTGAGGAACATTTACTAATAGATTAGAACTTATTCGTATAATTATGTATGCTATATATGGAAATATACGCCAGTTTCTCGTATCCTTTTTTTTTGGAACTGACTACGCTATTGACCTAGCCATGTCTTAACAGCTTCATCGGACTACTAAGGCGAGCGTTTAAGGCACTCAGCTGACTTTATTTGACAACTAGCTTAAGGGTGCACGGCACACCTCGGCTTGGGCTGTTGCCTGATACATGCAATTCGCGAACTATCTGAGCTAAGTTAAGCTAACTATTCATATATATATGAATTGTTGAAACATATATGTGTACCAAGCATACATACTTCAACAACTCTTATATATATTTCGTATCGGATAATTTTCTAAACTATTTCAGCTTGCTAAGGGATAAAAAATCCTTCCACTTGCATGTGTGAGCGTGTATGCGTGCACGTGTGTGGAGGTGATATGTGTAATGTTGTCGCAGTGATGTAAAAGTTTGTGTCAATGTATCGCGCGAGCAGCGCACTCAAGGGCTCCACGCCGAGGAAACGGACCTAGGCTTGAGCCGCTGCCGAGGGGGGCCTAATCTGGTGAGTTTCTCGTATCCTACCCAAGGAAACCTACAGTACCTAAAAGTAATAGCTTAAGAAATGAAATATGTAGGTACCGTATAAAATTTTAATATTAAAATTTCACAATCGCAACCATAAAATAAAACGCAAAAATAATAAAAATAAATTACCGATATAGCAGCACGATTTCCGAGGAAATATCGCCATTGCTGAAAGGCACGCACGAATGGTAAGTTAATTTTTTTATCGTATAAACTTTCTTTAACATTGGTATTAAAACTTCAGTACTTATATTTTTAGCTTTTAAAAACTTCCTTTCCCGGGTCCAATAAAGGGAATTCGGAGGCAATGAAAAACTTTGGCCATGTTTGAAGGAAATATATAATAATTTACGATGACGAATAATTTTAAATTTAGTTGCTGCTTGATTAAGTCTTTATTTATTTAACCTTTACCTTTAAAGTTATACCTTTTCGTCCATTTTTAAGATCGTAATCTTTTTTTTCGAAACGGTCATGAAGACTTTTGGTGTATGTCTTCTATATATGCCATCTATATTATATACTCTATCTATATATAATGAAGAGGCTTAGTCTTAGAGGCTCAGTCGTGTCAAAACGACTGAACGCATTGGGATGATGCGGAACTTCTCGTAAATGATTCTAGGCTACTTATTATTGAGATTAAAGTTACCCTTGGACATCTTTTTTAAATTATAAGTTTATTTAATGTACAAACAAGCAGGAGGGTATTAGCTACTTAAAAAAATAGTAGTAAAAAAACTAGTAGAGAAATGCGTTATATTATTAATTTACTTTTGAGTTGCGATTCATGGATCAAAAAACATAACGAATAACAAAAGCAGAAATCCATCTTTAGGACTTGTACATCCACAAATATTATAAAACAGAGTTGCTTTTTTGTCAGTTTGTTCGCTTATTCCTTCTAAATTACGTAACGAATATTGATACGGTGTTCACTACCATGTAGAGAAATTCTTGCGGAAAGTATTATCTTATATATTAATACGTGAAACCAAAACTTTGTAACCCTTTTGATGGATGAACGTGAAATTTGCCATAGTTAAAATTTATGTGGAGGAGAAGTGCAGAAAGCTATTTTTTATATAAAATGAATTAGAAATACATTAAATTAATTAAAATATGCATTACTCACACTAGGTACTGCTTGAATTTTACACAACATATACACACATGTAAATGAAATATTATTAATATATATAAACTTATTGACATCCGTCATTTTAGTTTTACGTTCCAATTACCTTTTCAATATTTTTAACATGACTGACGTCGCATACCTTACATGGCCTTTGAAATCAACGGGTCAAACTGTAGGTTAATTTTATAATAATACAATATGTAAATTCACAATATACATTAACAATTAATTGATGAATAATTTATCTTTAGTTAATTTAAGGAACTACTGAAATAATTATTACTCTCTTTGGTCTTATTGTATGTCAAATTTTTTAGATGACAGGACTGCTTTCACTTCATGTTGTGATAAGATTAAAGCAATATTACCAAAGTCAATGTCAATATTTTAATGTTTACTCTCACTTTAAATGATGATTCAATAAAAAATGAGCCAAAACATACTATGTAAAATCAAAATAAGAAAATTTGTTTGCTCATGAAAGTAATCTATGACTTAGATCTCCGCGGTTACAATGATGCAATTCAACCTAATGTAGTAGTTATATTTACTACAGTTGATGATGAATTTTGAACAAAATTGAATTCATTTTCAAAAGTTAATGGTAGTGTTAAAACATCTTTGTTTTGGATTCATCATTTGATTCTATTGTGTATCCATTACTTTTCCAATCGATGATACCGGTCATATCACTATTCTTCATAATCTACAGACTACATTTAATTCAATATCATCCAGAAATACCACCCACCCACCACCCATGGTGTCGTGTAAAATTAATTGAAAACTGTGTCGTAAGTTGCGATACAAATTCTTATTTTCGTAAAGTTATATTTACTTAGAATTTGAGAGCCTTACCACCTTATGTAAACGCCTGTTTTTTATTTCAAATTTATAATTAATTTCAATTTTCATTTAGTTTAATCTTAATATATATATTTCTTGTGTGCGTGTGTATGTGACTGAACTCCTCCTAAACGACTGGACCGATTTTGATGAAATTTTTTGTGTGTGTTCGTGGAGATTCGAGAATGGTTTAGATTCACAATTGGACCCGGCAGGTGGCGCTGCGATCGACTTTTAGGATTTTTTTTGTTTTCAAGGCAGGACAACGTCCGCCCGGTCCGCTAGTATTTATATAAATAAAAAAAAGTGGCAAATAACTGAAAATCTTTGATTATAGATTATTGATAAAAAACCCCAATAAATTTCAAACTTTAAAAAATCAATGAATTATGGTCGAATGTCGACCACTGGGCGCCCACTAGTATATACCAATATACTATGTATTAACATAATATATTATCTATTATATATATTAATATACAATAATCATTTATTATATTGTATATTATAGCTGTTTGTCTTCCAAATAAATAATACTTCTATATTGTACATTGCTTATATTATACTTGTACAGTCATACAAAATAGAAAAAAACTCGATATATTTTAATGAAATCGTAAGAAAGAGGTTTCGAGCTTTTACATTGATAAAACTGACCAAACTTTATGAGATACATGAAAATAATATACTACATAATTGCACATATAAAAGATGACTACAGAAAAGTCCACGATATACAATCGGGTAATAGGCATATGCCTATCTCTTAAGAATAACCGGCAGGAATCATATTTATATTTTACATAATAGTAAAGAATATTTGGCCATTTGCATCATTATTTTAACGTTAAGCATTTAATGTAGATCAAAACTGCCTTTTACAGCATATCATTCTAATTAATATACTAAAAAGTAAAACATTATTAAAAATACGTGTAACAAAAAATGTTATGTGTACGTACTTTCTATGGCTTTGATGAACTGTAAGAATCAAAGGGAAAAAAATTTATCAAAATAATTTAGAAACCTACGACGACTCATTAGTATATCGCACCCATGTGAAGCCACGATGAGTCGCTAGTATTAAAATAAAAACAGGGAAACGAAAATTGTGAAATAAATATTTTGCAGATAATGCAGTTCCAAGTTTTGGTGACGCTCCTAGGGTGTTTGCAAGCAGTGATATGTCGCGACTACGATAAATCTTCTAAGCTTCTACCAGCGATCACTAATTCTTTGGTTAATTTAGGGAAAATGGAAATCTCGTTTTACATCAATAGTAAACCAGGTAATAATACTTGTGCGATTAGAGGAATCCCATCAGGAACAAAGTTCTTTACGCTTTTTCTTCAATTCCGAATGATATCCGATATAGATGCTTAGATTGTTTGTATATTTTCATCATGCAATTCTCTCTTTCTATCTATATAATCTGTGTAAACATTTTTTTTATTTTCTATCATTTTTTTCAACGCAAATAACGTAAAGAAATTATGATATTTTGGAAAAAAAAACATTTATTTATTAAAGATTAGATACAAAACTGTGAATAATAAATTGTATTATAAAAAGGGTAAAATAAAAAAAGCAGATTAAATTTCTATGCGTTGAATATTCAGGAAACACAGTCTAATCAAAATGTCATACTCACCTCACACACATACACAGCATTACACACTCTCGTATACAACAAAAAGAGATAGAGAGAGAAAACATCGCATGTGGATAGTATAACGCTATTTCCTTATGTGACGATTTCTACGAGTCAACTCTTACAGCAAGCAGCGTGAAGAAACTTCGTTTCAAAAGGGAAACGCATCTAAAATTAAGGACCTCAGTTTCTATTTCTAAATAAATAAAATTTTCTTGCAGATTCGACACCTAAATCGGACCAGTCACATAATTCATTTTTCCCCTTTGTGACACCAAAACGCACCAGCGTTTTCGATGAACCATGTCCTTGCTCAAACCTTCGTAACATAAAGGACTCTTTCTTAAACAACCCTTCTTGTATTATTAACAAAATTCTGCGAAGTAATGACTTATTTAGAGACAAGAATCCAGCGATTTCCTCTTTATGTTGCGATACGGTAGAACATCAGGACACAGTGTTCTTTGAAATAATGCCAAATCAAAAGAAAACGAATCCAACAAGATTGAACTCGTTCTCGCCTCTACTTTTCGACAGTTTGATGCCAACTCGTCAAGTTTCGCCAATAAAATCGAAAGCCGTCGATATCTTCTTATATCCCAAAAGAAAAGATTTGACAACCTTTCAGTTACCTAACGTTGTTCCAAAGAGGAACATTCTTGCTAAAGACGGTATACAAATTGTTGGAGATAAAACCCCAAAAAACGATCTAAAGCTTGTTAACACATCAACATCAGTTAAGAAAGATTTAACAGGGTTCGATAAGAAGGGTATTGTTACAAACGAAGTAATACAGAAAGTGGAAGAAGATACAAAAAAATCCAATATATTGTAATAATAACATACATATTTGCCGAATAAAAAACAAACATTGGGAAAATTGCCTTTTAATTTATAAGACCGCAAAAGGTTTTTTTTAATAATCAAAAGATACAATAATATCAATTTTTATTCCTTACGATAAGCATCTAAACTATGAGTAAATGTTCTTGTGGTTTATGAAACACATTTTATAGAGCTCATTTATATTATCTCATGATGTATTTGTGACACACACTGAAATTACCTGCTGATATACAAAATATTATCTCCAATTTGTTTTCGTCCTATCCATAATAATCGTATCAAATGAGATAAAAAAAATTCAAAAACAAGAACGATGACGTACAAAGAGTGGTAGTAGTGAAAAGAATAACAATAAAAGACCTTTTACGTATCAGCTGTCTTTTACATGTGATGTCTTGTTAACTCAAATCAAATATAATTAAGTAACAGTAACTTAATGACACTGAGTTAGGATAGCTTTGGATGACGCTTAAATGGTTGTATTGAATTCTTTGATGTTACTATAAAGAACTTAATCCGTTTAATAATAATAAAGAAATTAAATAATTATTACATTTCATTAGTCTAAAACACTTTTGTTTCGAATCCTTGCAACTGAGTCGAGCACTGTTACTTCACGTCGGTTTTCTGTGAGAGGGTGGTACTACCCCGGTCGAGCCGACCTATTCATGCTGAAACCATGAATAGCTTCAGCGTAGCTCTACCACCTACAATACTATGACGTCATTTAACATCAGATGAGGTTGTGGTCAAACGCAAAAATCTGTAAAGTATAATAAATGTAAAATTCCTAACCATACTATTTGTGAATGAAATTTACACCTGTTAATGTTCAAAATTGAGACAAGGTAACGAAATCACAGATAAATGTGCAAACGCACGTCCTATTAACTCGGATGATCATAATGCAATGAAGAAGTTGAATTTTTACCCTGAAATTACGTTACTTTAGTTTTATTTCGTATACATTGCTTGTTCTATTCTGTTCTTAAAGCAAAGTCGGCGTTATCATGGATTAATGGTCGGTGATTACGTCGAAGTTTTCCAAGGACAAACAATATGCCGAGATTACGAGGTCTGTAAAAGGAAAACGCGAAGCGAATGCGAAATGTGTATCCACCCTCATTTACATTTGTATAAGCAGATGAAATTATGTAATGTCTAATGAAACCACGAACGTTGGTGGAACGTGAGCTTTTTTGTCTAAAAAATATATTTGTACTAGCTGACCCGGTCACGCTTTGCTGTGGCTCAGTTATTAGACGTTGAATAAAAATAATGATAAACTATTTTCAAAATTAAAACGTGGTGCCATCTATGAGATATCTATAACAGTCGTTCCAACAGTTTTCTGTCATCAAACTAATTTAAAGCGCCATCTGTTGGAGACTGATGAAACTTACAATTAATAACAACAATCAACATTGACAATCATTTAATTTGTAATTAAAAAATATTGAGGCTATTAATTGTTACATAAATTATCATATCTCTCAAGTTGGGCCAACACATATGCAAACTTTCATAAAGATCGCTTAAGTAGTTTCAGAGTTCATCGTGAACAAACATCATGACACTGGATGTTTATATATTAAGATTTATCTTTAAAAACTTACTGCTTTTCTTTCCTCTGCTGCCTCTTCTTCTTGAATGCTCTCTTGACTCTTAATAGGAGAAAGGCGGCCCTGTCAATTGTAAGAACGGAGGGTCTCTTGGCGGCGCTGTGCTCATCCATGCCTTCCTCCTCTGCTGGTTCATCGCACAACCTCAGGCCTAGCCATCGCTGTTTTGATGTAGTACGCGTCTTGACAATTGTAAAGTACAGAAACCCGAACGTTCGCTAACGTATTTCACGCAAACACTTTTTATGTCCTTTACTCATGCGTCTAAGGCACTTGAAATATTATTTCCATATATTTATCTCAAATTAGCAATATATATTTCTAATCACTGCACTAAGCACTTTATGATTCAATTTATAGAAAGAATATATTGAGTATTTAACAAATCAAACTTCACATGAAACCGATAACACCTGTAACAAAAAAATATTACTGAATATTTCATAATGTATTCATAATGAGTCTGTCTGATTTAACTATAATACAATATAAAATTTAATGAGAATAGAATTTAATATATCAAACACATGATCGTTAGTTGTAATAGAATTGTTAGCGTAAACAACTTGAAGATATTCTTTGTTGTGTCAAGTTCTATCTATATATAAAGTTGTTTCTACTCTGTTTGTTATTCGATTTTATATTTTTTGTTTAAAGATAGTTATGTAATCCGGTGTAGGTGTAAACTTTTTTTTTTATATCATAGAAGGCAAACGAACACGTGGGTCACCTGATGTTAAGTGATTACCACCGTCCATAGACACTTGCAACACAGAAGTGTCGCAAGTGCGTTGCCACCTTGTGTTTGGGGGAGGAGGAGAGGGGGAAGCGAGGAGGGAGGGGGAGTAGGGATGAAAAAATAAAATAAGATGTGGGGAGGGGGTGGTACTACCGCGGGCGAGCCGACCCATTATGCTGAAACCAGTAATAGTTTCAGCGTGGTTATAGCTAAGTCGGGATAATTGGGTGGTCATCCACATGCATAACATTCGACTGATTGAACGGAAGATTTATTAATTTTATAAGTTAGTCTTGCAAGCACTTATAGTTTTACTTCACGTTCGAGTTTTAGTGTTAACGATAAAAAAAATTGGAAACAATTTTTCCATAGCATTATATTAAATTATAAATCTCTATTTATCATACTTCACGATCGTTACGTCAAATAATCTGCAGTACTTGTACAATAATCAATACAGTTTTATGATTTTGAATAAAAAAAATCAATATTAAATGTATTTAATAATACCCCTTATTATAGTCAAATTTCAAACACTGAACGACCACTATCATATGTCAATAATTGTTACTATAAATGTATTGAATACAATAAACATAATTTTGTTATGTGAAATGTTTAAAGAAATATCCTTATTATTAAATGAAATTATTACTTATAAACACTTCTTTATATTCTTTTATGGTAATATATTTAAAATAATACGATACGTATGTATATGTTTGTAGACTGTAATTTATTGTTCTCTACTTAGATATATTTAAATATCAGGACACTCAATTAAAGCTTAAGACTTGTCGCTTAAGGGGGATTAGCATTTTCGCCACTCTAATTAATTTATTCAGAAATCGCCCTCCACATAAGTGAGGATATTGTCGGTTCTCTTCCTCTTAATTAGAAATATCTTTGGTCTACATGATATACGGTCTTGAACAACTACGTATTATGTCTTTAATTTAATTCTTTATTGATACCAGGGCATAATTATTTAGCTTGAGTTAGTAAGATTAGAATTCTAATTGAAGGTTTTCGATGAAAGCTATTTGCTAAAGAAATACTATTTTGTCTGATTACATTAAAGCGAAGATTTGTTACATCTAAAATCTTTATATATATATATAACTCTTTTGTCCGTGTGTATGTGGACAATCCCGTCGTCCCCGCATACGAGGTCGTCTGAGTAACCGTACCACCGACCTACGCGACGATGCGCCGCACCAGCGCCACCACTTCCATCCCGGCAACTGCGAGTGGAAGATACAAAAAAGGCCCTTCTTAGGGCCAACCAGATGCCGTCACGACATCGCGACGAATGTCCCAATACCTGCCTACGGAACCCGCCGGTGCTCGACCGACGACTACCGTAACGCCTACTGAACTCCGCGCACCGAACGTGCATCCGCCTACGGAATTCGCCGAAGCTCTTTCGACGACGACCGCAGCGCCGCAAGAACACCAAATTCAACAGGATGTTCAATTGTTCCGTTCCTCGCCTTTTGATGCGTGGGTGCGGCCGTCCGCCGGTTCATTCTCCCCGATCGAATTGTACGAAAGTGATTTGTACACTCTCGCCCGGTTCATTAGAACAGAGGACCTGTCAAAGGAGATGATCCGATGGATGGCATTGTATTTGCGCATCGAATAGGCTGAGGCCGAGTAAAAAGAAGCCCTTCAACCAAGATGCAGCCGCCCTAGAGCTCGCTGCGCACGGAATGCTCCGACCTCCTTAGATCCTGAAGCCTTGGCTATCTACGAGCTCCCTCGGGAAAGCTCTACGCCTGAAGCGAGATTACAGCGCCATCTACAGCTACAGACCTAACTAAGAAGCCGGTTACCTGCCTATGGAACCCTAAAACGCCAATATTAAGCGACAGTGCTGTCACCACCACTCTGATTAACCAATCAGAGTAGACGCCCGCGTCACCCGACGCGAATGAACCGCGATACCCGCCGATCGTCGTGGAGAAGCTACCCAACTGGGTTCAGCACTTTTGGCAACTGACGAACAAGCTTGGACGCGAACCGAACGCCTGACCCTACGGGCAAGGGATCCGTTTCATCCCCAAATTCGCATTACCCAAGACTACCTTGAAAAACAAGAGGGGGGTGAGTTGGTTTTCGCACACTGCACGAAACGACCCCCACCCAACGAAGGCTGAAGGTCGCTATACGCGGCCTCCCCACAGAGACCGACCCGGCCGATAGTATTGAAGCTCTGCGAGTGAAGGAGCACACCGCGAAATATGTCCGGCCAATAAAAGGGCGTGGCCGTAGACCGGGGTGCATTTATCACGAAGTCCTCCAGAGAGCACCTGGCCTCGTACCGGCCATTTACAATGTCACCGAGCTCCTGAGCATGACCGGCGTGACCATCGAAGCGTGGCAGGGGAAACGCCGGCCAGCGCAGTGTCACTGGTGTCAACAATTCCGACATTCCTCACAAAATTGTCATCGCCCAATATCCTGTGTACGGTGCGGTCCCACCCTGCACACCAATGTGAGCGCCCAAAGGGAGAACCAGCGACCTGCGCGAACTGCGGGGTCCTCAATTAGCACGTTACGATGCCCCGTATTCAAGCGAGAAATGAGAAACCGCCGAGCAGGTACCGGACTGGTGATTCCGAGACCAAGACAGACAGCAAAACGGTACCAGTGATGGTCGAGGGTTCGGCCGTGGGCAGCCTAATGGCCCCCGCCAACAACCCGCCTCTACGAGGGAAAGCGGCCCAGAAGCCGAAGGAAAAGAAGCCCTTATGATCGGCGAGCAAAATCCGGCAGCCACAACAGCTGGCCGAGAAATTCATTGGACAGATTAAAGACGCCGCGATTATCCAGGGTTCCTCGAAAATATCCTACTCCCCAGTGACTAGGTTCGCTATGCAGCATCCCGGCCACTCAGTAAGCCCACCTACATCACCATCAAACAAGTTACAAAAAGGCGTGAACGCCGGACTACCTCAAAAGCGGACTACTTCCACGCAGCTATACGCCCTTGGATAAGGGCGGCAAAGGAAGCCACTACAAGAGGAGCAATCCTGATATGGTCCCCCCACACTACGAAAGTAGGGCGAGAAGAATGCGAAGCATGTGTGTGTATGTGACTGAACTTCTCCTAAACGGCTGAACAGATTTTGATAAAAAATTCTGTGTTCAGGTGGATTCAAGAATGTTTTAGATTCACAACTGGAACCGGTAGGTGGCTTTGCGGTTGACTGTTAAGATTTTTTTATTATCAAGACAGAATAACGTCCGCCGGTCCCGCTAGTCTTTATATATAAAAGTCAATGTTTGTTTGTTTTCCTCTATGCATGCCGAAACTACTGAACAGATTGTGGTAATAATTTTGTAGCGTGTTCTGTGGACGTCCGAGATGGTTCCTGGCCCAAAAGAAATATATATGTATTATATGTGTATATAAATGTTTTTTTACTCAATGAAATTGTTTGCCTTCAAGAGAGAAACGGCTTTTTCTTCTTATTGAAACTTTTAACACTACATTTGATGTTGTTTTGACATATTTCAATGAAACATCAGTTATCACAATTTATCAATTTCATTTGTATTAATGATTTTATCGCTAAAGAAGCTATCCAGACCGAATATTTTGATCACTATAAAATAAAATGACTGATTTGTTTTATGGAACTCAAACTGGAATGTATCCAACCCAATTACAGGCAAACCATATGCTTCCATTCAGAACAACATTTCTGGTAAGCCATGGTTATATAAGTTGCAACTGTTGCAGGTTTGCTGCATCAACTATCTGTAAACGTGTGCTCTCCAGGCCATCTTGCAAATCTCAGAATCAGGGACAACTCAATATGTGAATGTGGGTTGAATGAAGGCACTCTAGAACACATTTTTTTCAATTGCCCCGATTTAGTATTGTATTGTGTGATATTTTACTTAGCAATCAATATACTACGTTTTCTCTTTTTGTCAATACTTTGGCTAGTCTTATATGTTTTAACATAACACAATAACTAACAGTAATTATTATATAAATATACATATTTATTTAAGGAATGATGTATATAAGTGTTATGTTTGTCTCTTTGAGTATTTCAGTGGCCTAATCTGGAAGAACTAAAGATACAAATTGAATAGTACCTATAAACGGACTCTCTCATGACTGACTTGATACTGGTAGAATTCGTATCTATGAATATATCTAAAAAGTTTAAATTTGTGAGTTTGGATGTTCGGAGTAATCTCTGATACTACTGATCCGATTTTGAAAATTATTTCACTGTTAGAAAGGTATATTAGATTACTTTTTATTTAGGGAAATTTATATATTATATAGTAAATGGGTTGTGGAGGTGAGGGTCAGAGGAGCAACCCAGGAAATACCGAGAATATATTTCTTTCCAATATATATAGGATAGTTTGGAGTCTCAATTGGACCCAAAAGTTTCACTGCAATCGGGTTCTAGGTTTTTTAAGATTTTTCGCGTTTGGAAATAAAATTGGAATCGGTAATAACCTATTTAGTGCAAACGAAGTTGCAGGGGTCAGCTAGTATAATATATAAATTACTGACAAATTTAAATTACGATATAAATATTGTAGATAGAAATACATTACAGCATGTTATAATACGTTGTTAAAAATATAAAACAACTACCAAAGAAATCATGAAGGTAAACCTTTCAAGCAATCTCTTTTATCTTCTATTGTATTTTTGCTATTTTATGAAAAGTCGGCATCTCTATATAATTTAACGTCACCTTTGTCCCACATAATCTTAAGGGCTGCGAGATTATTTTACGAATAAATATACGACAGATAGAAAATTCTCGAAAAACAAAAAATAATGATTGTAATAAAACCAGCATATTCCAGCGATTCTGTTCTCAGAGTAAACTTGTTAAATATCATTATTTTCAGATTAATTATAAATATAAAAATCTCTCTATAGCCTGCACAAAGACCTCAGTCTATCCCGAACTGCAGTAAGTTCTATACTAGAACGAGCCTCTAAAGCTGCACTAGCAGGTTCATACTAGATTTGGATAGGCAGGGAGAGAAGCACGAGTAGTTAAGGTGAGTGTTAGTGTACATTCGAAAGGGGCGCCTTAAACCTACACCCGTGTCACAAGTCTCGGGAACTACTCGGAGCTTCTCTTGTTGTCACGCGATGGACCCGGCACCCGCACGGTGAATCCATGGTATACTAAGTAGTACGTCTCTCTCTCTTGTGTATTAAAAAAAAGCCGAGGCAGTTATAAAGACTGCTGATAGAAGTGAAAACTCAAAACAATGAAATAAATGTGTTCGCTTTCGAACTTTCATAGTAATCATAGCGTGAATGACAATATTAAATTTAGCGCCATTTGTCATTCGGCACCATCGATAATCTCGTTTTATGTGAAATACGAACGACCGTTGAATCATTGGGATATTTTTTATGAAAATACTGAAATCGCTTATAATAAAAGGAAGGGTGAGGTTAGGAAGGTGAAAACTTGAGGTTTCAGACATTTTTGATGGTAAATATATAAAAAAATTGACATAGATATTGAAAAAAGAAACTCAATTCCAAGATCCAGATCAAGAATTTCAAGATCCTATTCTCATACCTACCAAATATACATTTAAAATCTCATAAAAATCAGTCCAGCCGATTCGGAGGAGTTCAAACACTAACACCGTGACACGAGATTTTTATATATTAGATATATACTAAATCCTGGCGGAGGAATACATGTAAGATTTCAGAGTAAGAATCATAAAACTCTGTTGCATAGATTCCGAGTTCCAAGCATAGTAACAAGACACACAGACGAAGAGATTTAAAGTAAGCTTTAAAGTTGAAGATAAAACGGTTGTATATAATTCAAAACTATTAAAATTCTACTAAGTAGAGTAAAATTAAACTAGTAAAAACTTAGACGTTTACGATTAATTGACACTCGTGACCACTATTTTCAGTTAAAACCACATTTCTGGCTGGAATTAGTACCTTGTAAACGCGAAGCGGTTAACGAAATACCGAAATCGACATTATTAAATGAATTATTTATGCAAGTTTGCATCGTCACGGACTTGAGCCCGGGCCCTCTGCGAACTTTCGTGAGGATATGCTTTATGAATAATTCACTCAGATCTAGTTAGAGGGCGTCACGGCAAACTTGGAGATATTTTTGGACCGTTCATCTCCGTAAAAGCGTCTAACTCGATTTTACAGGACATGAGTAATTAAATCAACGTTGAACTTCATCGTTCGACGTTAAAAAGTATGTTTTTTATTCAATTAATTTCATCTTTTATGTGAATCTTTTTAAAATTGAGATTAAAGATATAGATAAATAGATAAATACTTGCACCCAACTTGCTAGTAATTTTAGACAGGAGTATATATTTTATTTATAGTATTATTAATATTTATTTTTATTATTATGTCAACATCTGATAGTGATACATTTTCTTTCTGCAAATGATTCTGTTAGCTGTCTGATAACTGCAGTTACTGTTCTGTGACCGAAACCCTTGGTGACATTTTACGACAAAGCCTGAATCGACAATCAAACCGGTTGTTTAATGTTTGTCACATCAATGCTAAAGTCTGCCAAGTATTATAGTGATTTCCTAGAAGCGTTTTAGATACAAACGTTCATGCCATCCTGATTTCTGAGAGTTGGTTCAAACCTCACTTACTTTCTACTATGTATTCTCTCTCTGGTTTTGTTTTGTTCGTACGACCGCGTCGATAGAAGAGGCGGTGGGGTGCTATATATCTCCGTAGCGATTTGTCTTATAAAATTGTTAAATTATCTTCTTCTCAGTATCTTGCTTCTGTGGAGTATCTTTTTCTAGAGGTTTGTGTCAGAGGAGTTAAAACCTTAATCGGTGTTGTTTATTGTCCCCCTTCCATAGATTACTTTACTGACCTTGAGCCAGTTCTCGAAACTTTGGGTTCTGATTATGAACATCACATAATCATGGGTGACTTCAATACAAATCTTTTTGCGCAGCGTGATTCGCGTACTGTTAAGCTTATGCGTGCCATTGAATCTTCCAGCTTCCATATTTTACCCCTCCAAGCTACTCACCACAATGTAACTGGAGATGACACCTGGCTCGACATAATTCTTACTTCTAATCTGTCACTTGTTTTCTCTCATGGTCAGCACCCTGCACCAGGTTTCTCCCATCATGACCTTATTTTCGTTTCTTATACTCTTAAACCTCCGAAAAAAGAACCAAAAATATTGCTCATACGTTGCTTTGCACAAATGAATGTGGACAAGCTCTGTGCAGATGTTTCAGAAATAAATTGGGAACCTCTGATAAATGCTAACAATATAGATGATAAAGTTTGTATTTTTAACAATTTTATCACAAACTTATATGATATTCATGCGCCCATAAAACAAGTTAAATTAAGGCGACCTCCGGCACCCTGGATGACAACCGAGATCCGAATGGCGATGAGACGTAGAGACTGTGCTTTTCGTAAATTTAAAAGAAACCGTGTCGAGATGAACTGGAATTTATTTAAGTCCGCTAGAAACCGATGTAACCAGATCATACGCAATGCCAAACGTCAGTATATCCTTAACAATATCTCTGTTTGTTCTTCTTCGGCTGATATATGGAAGTTCCTTGGGACTCTTGGCTTTGGTAAATCTCAACATCTAGATCTACCTAATACAATAAAGTTAGATGATATCAATAACCATTTCACAACCTCCGATAAACTGAGTGATCTAACTAAAAGTAAGACAACTCACTACATAGCCGCATTGCCTCGTATGGACATGGTCCCATTCAAGTTTTCCACGGTTACATGTGATCAGATTAAAAAGTCCGTTCTTTCAATAAAATCTAATGCTACGGGTTGTGACAATTTGAGTAGGCAAATGATTATTACTATTCTTGACCAGATTCTTCCTATTATATCTCATCTCATAAACTTTTCTCTATCCTTTGGTCAGTTTCCATCCATATGGAGTAAAGCCTATGTCCGTCCTCTCCCTAAAACTGCAAATCCTTCTCTTCCCAGTCACTTTCGACCTATATCTATACTTCCATTTCTTTCTAAAGTACTCGAAGCATGTGTGCACAATCAACTATCATCCTTTGTACATTGCAACAATATCTTGAGTCCACTACAATCCGGTTTCAGGCCAGGTCACAGTACAGTTACAGCTTTGCTTAAAGTGACTGGTGATTTGAGAAATGGAGTGGAGAATAAAATGATTACTGTGCTGGTTCTAGTAGATTTTTCCAATGCCTTTAATACTGTTAGTCACGATATTCTCTTGGCTATTCTCTCTCATTATAATATCTCATTAGAGGCACTGGCATGGTTCGCTTCATATCTAAAGGGACGACAACAATCGGTTCGTATAGATGGGGCTACGTCTAATTGGTGTGAGCTCGGTGCTGGCGTCCCTCAGGGTGGTATACTTTCACCTCTTCTTTTTTCTCTCTTTATTAACCTTTTAACTCATGAACTCCGATGTACGTATCATCTGTATGCTGATGACCTGCAATTATACACTCAGGCCACAGTAGATTCTCTATCAGCTGCAATTTATACTATTAACCGGGATCTAAATGCCTTAAGGGATTGGTCTGAGAGATTTGGCTTATCAGTTAATCCTTCCAAATGTCAAGCAATTGTAATAGGGAGCTCTCGTATGATTTCCAGAATAGACTTCAACTCGCTGCCTCAGATTATATTCAGTGGTCTTGTTATACAGTTTAGTACGGATGTAAAGGACCTTGGTTTATATATTGATGCCAAATTGGATTGGAGAACTCATATTTCCAAGGTTAGCCAGAAAGTGATCGGTACTCTAAAGTCTTTTTATCGCCTGAAAAATTTTCTCCCAGTTAAAACGAAAACCATGCTAGTGCAATCTATAATATTTCCTATAATTGACTATGGTGATGTGTGCTTTTACGATCTGAACGCTGACCTTCTTAACAAACTTGACAGATTACTCAACAATTGCATTCGATTTGTTTTTAATCTTCGTAAGTACGACCATGTATCGAGCCATCGTTCAGAGCTTAATTGGTTGCCCATACGCCAGCGTCGGAATTTGCGGGCTCTGACAACTCTGTATTCTATACTATTTTCTCCCAACACTCCCTCTTACTTAACTCCACATTTTCAGTTCTTATGCTCTAATCATGACCTTAACCTTCGCTCTTCTAATAATCTTATTCTTTGCTGTCCTGTCCATACTTCCGGTCTAGTACATTCATCTTTCTATATCCAATCTATTCTCCTATGGAACGCGCTTCCTTATGAAATCAGGATGTCATCTAACCGTTTCAGTTTTAAAGTCAGGGTACGTCGGCTTTACCAGTGTCATTTATCAGAATTATCTGGTTAATGCTGTATTTAGTACTTGATGTTGACTAACTATACTTTTATTTATTGTATTGATATTTATGTATGATGTTGTTATGTGTATGTATTGTATATGTGTAGTATATATGTATTATATATGTAGTATATTGGTGTTGATATTTTATTTATATATTGTAATATTAAATAGGCTAAACATAATTTCAAAAAACCTCACCTTTTACACCTACCAACATTTATCTCTGCACCACCTAATGGTTGACTGGTAGAGAATGCCTTAGGCATTAAGTCCGCCATTGCGTATTTAACGCATAAAGTGTAAATAAATAAATAAATAAATAAATAAAGAATGAAAAACCGAAAATATGTTTGTTGTAGTTGTATAGTCATAGTTTGACCAGTGTAATGTTATATGTATACTAAACCTGAAATATGTTCTTGTAGCATCACATTATTTGGCGAAATATAAAAACTGTGGATTTCTCCGTGTTTGAAATCGCGTATACGTCGTGAGCTGGCGTGGTGATTATGGTAATATGTACTTTCCTTCGAGAAGAGGTTTATGATCATGCAGTAGATATCTTACAGGCTGATATGATAATGATGAAGCACACTGGTTGACCAGAATTGGAGTCGTAAAATTATTAAAAGATATTAAACACTAGAAGGAAAAATATCGTGGATATAATATATTATGCCATAGTACTATAACAAAGGCACACTATTGAATAGGATGATTGTTACTAAATCGGATCGGGCACTGGTACTGTATTACGAAAATCGCTTGAAAATCGATTGCGACCACAAGTACGTCTGGTGTAATACGCGTAATAATTTCACGTTCTTAGTATGCCGCTTTCCATGATCAACCAATATGTGTAATGCATTCTAAATAATACATCTATATACCTTAAAAAGATAAACAAAATCGAGTTTCTTGCCGGTTCTTCTCGATGATCGGATTATTTGTCCGAACTGGTGGTAGTTTTGACGTTCATAAGTGTCTTCTTAGGGCCTAAATTGAATAAAGTATTTTTGATTTTGAATCAAGCGGTAAGATGTCTGTAATCACTTAGATTGCTATCATAATTGTAGTGTATGCGGTAAAGCAAACATACGCTATCTCGCGTGTTCCCGTGTTGGAAAGCAAATAGCAAACGTCATTGTCATGAGAGCCGCGGGCGCGTGTATATGATTGTGCTATATTAACTAATACGTGAGCATTTTCGAACCAGTGTGAAGCACAAAGGATACCATACAATAATGATTTTTTTTTCATTATAGGTTTTATCTTTCGACCATAATCTCAACTCATGTTAAATGATGTAATATGGTAAACACGCTAAACTTACAGACACTGACTCTTAAATGCAACTATCTGAACACGGCACATGCCTACAGGTGTTTGGCGACAGATTTTCAAATTGAGGTTAGTAGCTAGCCATACGGGTTTATGAGAAGCCCTACCACCATACTATGGTTTCATCACGATATTTTCCTTCGCCGAAAGTTCCAGTTTATTCGCAAGGATTCGAAACTACGTCGATCAACGCGGTGTCCGAACACGCTAAGAACATAGCCATCCTCGTTTAATAAACCCAACATTTTTTATATATATTTTGCATGATATTAAATGAATGGTCTAAGATGGGAAACACGCTTAATCTAGAGGGAGCTGGCTCTCAAGTGCAGCTGCCGGAATACACAACAGGTGTTTGGCGACAGACTTCCAACTGGAGGGTGGTAGCCAACCAGGCGGACTTCCAAAAAGTCCTACCGCCATGCAAATAAAACTGCGTGACAATGACGATTAACCGCTGTATTGCTGATCTTTTAATGGTTAACGTTGTTGTTTTTATTCTTACTACGATGATGGCAAACAAGCATGCGGGCCGCCTGATGTTAAGCAGTCCCCGCAGCCTATGGACGCTTGCAACATCAGAGGTGTCAGCGTTGACGACCCTTCAATATTCTATTCACTTTCCCCTTGAAGAATCCCATACTGTAGCCCACAGAAAAAACCTCAGAAGGAAGCTCATTCCACAACTGAGGAGAGTGCGTGGGAGGAAACCCCTCTGGAAACGGACTGTCCGAGACCATTTCGGTTCGAGTGTGTGAGGATGAATTCTCTCCCGATAACGAGCGGTACGATAGTGAAAAGTAGTCAGAGGCATAAGGTTGAACAATTCGGAACACAACCCATTATACAAACGGTAGAACACACATAGAGAGGTGACGTCTCTCCTTAGAAAATAAAAAGATACAGTGCCATCATTCTGTTGTGCTACAATAAAAAAGGATTAATTAGCAAAATATATGTAAAATTTTACCACCAGTTAGGTTTACTCATTAAGCTAATCTAATAAAAGACGCGCCTTAACAAATACGACGTTATAATAACAAAAATTCTGGGATTCACGAGTACATTTTAATTAACCACAGAGAACAGACAATGTTTGTTACATTAATTGCAAAAACCTAGAGGGCTTTGATAATGTTTCACGCTAATAACAAGAAACATTTGTGATTATAATTATGATAGTAATTATATTTGTTTTATTTCTTTATTATTTATATTTCACTTTTTTTTTCATACTTTCATATAATTATACATCTACCTTTTTGTATTTTTAAAATATTAGTACTTTTTTGTTAAAGAATAATTACACACAAAAAACAAGTGTGTGTGTACTTATGTACACGCGTTAGAAGTTATACTTCTTTGGTGTAACAAGATAAAAATCTTTTTAAAAATTTTATCTTTCGCCTTATTCTACGTTTGTAGAAAAAACGACACTAACAATAGAAAAAAGGTAGTTAATAATACATTGAAAGTTTTAATACAAAGAAATACAAATAACAAATACAAAGAAACAAAATGTTGACTACAGCTAACTTCAGGGTGTCGGTTATTTGTGACGGTGTTCGCGCGCATCGTAAAAATTTACTCTCATCATTTTTCCCTAACGCGCCAAAAGAAGTATAACTTCAAAAATTATTGTACCCGTTTGTGATGTCAGAATAACACATTTTTACGAAATGGATATGAAATTATATATGGCAATTAAAACAAAAACCATTTTTATTAACTTTTGTCCGTGTCTGTCTTTCTGTTTGTTCCGACGAACCTCTCAAACGGTTGGACCGATTTTGACTGGGCTTTTACTAGCAGATAGCTGATGATAACTAGTAACATAGGCTACTCGTATTTTGTAAAAATATTCTTGCTAGTATGATCTATGATTATAGATGATACACTCTTTGATAGAAGAACCACAATAACATTAAAAATTTTGACGACTACTAGAAACTAAAAAAATATGAGTAGCTGTCTGTAGGCAGTACTGAAGTGTAAAAACAAAAGAGATACCCCCTCCCGATGAAATAACGGCAGTGAACGATCAGTACCAGCCTGTCTCTCCAAACAGAGCGTGCTCACGCCCACGCCCGCGTAACCACAGATCACGCCGCCGTGGTCTAGGGATAAATTTCGCTCCCGCATACCAGACTAGGCCCCCCTCGGCAGCTGCTCAAGCCTAGGTCCGTTCCCTCGGCGTGGAGCCCTTGAGTACGCTGCTCGCGCGACACAGTGACACAAAATCTTACATCACTGCGACAACATTACACATATCACCTCCACACACGTGCACGCATACACGCTTACACATGCAAGTGGAAGGGTCTTATCTTTTTTCCCTTATCAAACTGAAATAGTTTAGAAAATTACCCGATACGAAATATATATAAGAGTTGTTGAGGTATGTATGCTTGGTACACATATATGTTTCAACAACTCATATATGTATGAATAGTTAGCTTAGCTTAGGTTACCTCACATAGGTCGCGAACTGCATGTATCAGGCAACAGCCAAAGCCGAGGTGTGCCGCGCACCCTTGAGCTAGTTGTCAAAATAAAATCGGCTGAGTGCCTTAAGCGCTCGCCTTAGTAGTCCGGTGAAGCTGTTAAGACCTTGCTTGGTCAATAGCGTAGTCAGTTCGAAGAAAAAAAAAAAAAAAAAGAGATACCTAAATCCAGGTATGCCGTGAAAACATTATTAGCAATAAAGTGCAAGTCTTCGCTAATTTAGTCTCATAATATATAAAAACAAGTGACAGCGATTTCCAAACTTTCTTCTACCTGCCATAGGCGACACAATAACGTGTGTTATCGGATAAAAGTTTGGCGATTGTTACATTAAAAGGGTATGACAAGCACTCCGAAAATTTTCCACGCGGTTTTATGATGAAACTAGTAAGTCGACCCGGCTTCACTTGATGCAATATATTAGTGTTTAAACGATTTAAACTAACTAGCTGTTCCCGCGGCCTAGCTCGTGTTAATGTAAATTTGAACTATCTCTTGATGATAGTACTTGTTCTGGTTGAAAGGTATTTTATGTTCTTTTGTATGTACCCTTGACAATGTGTATGCAAAATTTGATAATCGGTTGAGTAACTAAGGCGTGAAAGCACAACAAAAAAACAAACAAACACACATACGCATTTATAATATTAGTAAGGGAAAAAGGATATCCTGAAAATTGCCTCATAAATTTCTAAAAACAGAAGTGTCTTACGCGTTACAAAAAAAAATATATGTGTATTATAAATTTTACAAAAAATAATCTTTATGGAATGCAATGGTGGCTAACTATTCTAAAATAGTGAGTTAAATTTACAGACGTTTGTTACTAAACCAAAGTTTTGACATACAATAGTAAATAGTAATTCCTTTCAGTGTCACACGTGTTTAATTTATCTTGCCCTCGGCCCCTGTAACCCCGTACCATGTCATTTCTTCCCCTCCACAAAATTACTTAGTTTTCGCTTACCGTACTTTCTGACCTATAATTTGTGCAGTAATTGCTGTAGAGTTGTATCAGATATCTTATAGTCTTCCTTAACAATCGTGACTGGTGGTTTTACTAATCAGCGCGTTCGACCAAAGAAAAATGAAGTCGATAGCAGCATAAGGACTGCCGACAGAAATGAATACGCAAAACAATGAAATAACTGTGTCCTTTTTTCAATTTTTAAATCAATTGTCGTTTGAATTATTTAAATATCATAACTTGTAAATTAAAATTATTAACATTAATTAGGATTTCACAGCCGAGTATATACGACGTCTGGTGGAAGCGCAATACGTCACGACGAGCTTGTCGAGGTCAACGGTGAAGCGAACCTATAAGTTATTTCCCTAGCAATTTTTCTTAAATTGTTCAACGCGGCTAAAAAGTTATCACTTTAAACACAGCTTTTTTTAATTGTATATACTGAAAACATAGATAAATACTGTATAATATAATACATATGCATGGTCGATGTAACATACGTTATCTCTTTTGTTTCACTGTCCTGAATAAAATCATAAATGTCCATACATAAGACACAACACACCGTTAAATTTAACACCTGCGCGTAACCCTTTGTCTTCCAAACTACGTAATAAAACAACGTACAACAAAAGGAAATAAAGGGCTTTCTTATTGGCGGTAATACGTGACCCAATTTACTATGGATTCTCAATACAATTAAAACTGTCATTTATGAAAGCCGTTTTCAAAGTTCGCTCTTATATTTCAAGAAAATATTTTCTTTACTATTAGTGACGCCCAAAAACTTGAACAAATTTTACATACTTCAGAGTACATGTTATTAGTAAATATATATAAAATTATAATCCTAGTGATCATTCTTAGTAACAAAATGGTTTTTCTTCATGTTCTGGACCAGAGGTTCCCAGACATTTTTTCTCATAGACCACATTCAAAATTTAGACTGTTACGCTGGACCCTCATTTCTACATTTCTACCATATTCCCCGAACTCGACAAAAATGTGAAGAATCGATCTAACGATGACAATTTGCGTTCATCTAAATCAATGTAAGTCATGTAAGTAAATGTCAAACAAGTTCATACAAGATTGCAAACACATACACCACAAGTCGTATGTCGTCCCTTTGAACAAGGGTTGCAAGTCTCGACACAACGTACTAAATACGGAAGCCCCATTTTCTTGTCACATCAACGTAGACCTCCGTCGAGTCGAGTCCCGTGAACTACTTTGTGAACTAATGCTCTAGACTAGAATGAAAAAAATATAATTAACTTGATTTTCTATTACGCTAATCAATTTAAATTACACGGTTACTTTAATGCCTTAAAGTGATTATTCCCATAGTTCTTCTACACGTTGTCCTACGCTTCACTTTGTTAGTATTGTAAATTAGAACACAATATAGTGATAGAGTAAATTTATATTAGTGAGAGTGGTTAACAAACCATTATAGCCATTCAAATAGCGATGGGAACGCGAAAGGGAGGAAACTGTATCTTTAGATAATTTATTATTATCGTTACACCCTTTATGCGAACTCGTAAACAAATAAATAACGGATGCTCATCGACTGTGGGAACCAAAAACAATGGGTTTTTTAAATAGCTCGATTTGTCAAGTCCCTCGAAGAGTGACGTTAGCCTTCCAAAGATTTCCAACATCCAACAAATAAACAACGGATGTCTCATCGAGCGTGGGAACCGGAAATGAGTTTATAATATAGTCTTAGATTTTGTCGAATCTCTCGAATAATGACGTTAGCCTTACAGAGATTTTCAACCTCCTTTGCTAAAAGGTATATGTGCCACGGTGCGTCCGATTGGAATTCTACGTTAGACATCAGAGCGAGTATGGGGAGGGTCAAAAGTCGGAAATCTTTGTACGAACAGTGACCGCAAAATTATAGGCCGTAGGTGTGTTTGTAGTGTCATACTGAGTCTGTTTAATTTCTGTCTATACGAATACCCATTTCAACGGCAAAAGGTATTTGAATAACCTACTTTTACTTTTACCAAGCTACAAATTTTAAAACGACCCATTACCTTTATATGTGACGCTATTGAAGCAATTGATAGTGATTTACCGAGCGCGTATCTCACTCTGAATTTATAGTCAATAAATTGGATGATCATTTACATTGTTCACTTGCAACGCGAGTATAAAATCTAAAACTTAGCAGACTCACTGATAATGGAACTCTTTTTTTCGACCAACGATTTAACCTGTAAGCTTTTAGGACGAGCAGGTGAGGCGCTCAGCAGTAAGGCGACAAACTCAAAGATGTTTGACTAGGCTTTTTGCGCCAGCAGGTAAGCCGCACCGTCCTATGGCGGTAAACTCAAAGGCGCAAAAGTGGCCGGTTTGGTTTAGGCTGTTGCTTTAGGTCGAACTAAATTAACTGAGTAAGCTAAATCAATCATACATGTACATATGCGTTATTGGGACACATATTAAACTGTAGCCAACAATAATAAGAGTTGTGTTTAATATTTCTAGATAACTGATGAAGCAAAATCCTACGCATGCGACAAAATAAATTGAAAACTGACATGATCTATTTTTAAATTCGTGCCCGATTAGATCAATACCTCTACACGTACATTGATAAAATTCAATCATATCGAGATTTAGGTCTTTTGTGTTTTAGTTAAATCGCATTATTCGCATTGTTGACGATCCCGAGCTGACATGCGATTTAGAGTCATTAGAATTTCGCAGAGACATTGGGTCTCTGTGTGTTCTGTATCGCATGTATAATGGAGATTGTTCTGAAGAACTCTTTGATATGGTGCCCTCATCAGCGTTCCAAACTCGCACCACCCGCCGCTGACTGGCTGCTCATCCAAATACCCTAAAGCCCAGCAAAATGGCAACAACCGTAAGGTTCTCTAGAAGCTTTATTATGCGCACTTTGGCGTTGTGGAATGAGTTACCTGGTACAGAGTTTCTCCAGGGTTATGACATGGGGCTCTTCAAAAAGGGATTAAAACACGCTCTTCAAGGTCGGCAACATAACAGCGATGCCCCTGGTGTTGAAAGTTGGTGGTGGTGGTGTTGGTGGCGACGGTAACCATTCAACATCAGATGGGTCGTCAGCCTGTTTGCTGCTCTTTGGCGTAAAAAAATATCGTGGATCCTTTCTAGGAACTTTCTATATGAAAAATGACTATTAGATTTGATTTCATGTTAATAAATTCATGATATCATAAAACAATATTCAACGAAGCTGACAAACATAAATCAAAAATAAAATAAAATATTGTAAATTATTATAACATCTTATTTTAGTTTCATCCGATATTTCAAACCACAATGACGACGTTAATTTTGTTATGTTACGATTTCCTGTGCCGGATATGTTATTATCGATGTTTTCTTTCCCCGAATCCCACCACTAGTGCCGCATGTCGATAAAGCTGTCCGCGATAACCGGTAATTAAATATTTTAATCAACGTATAACGTCACAAAACATCGTAATCGGTCTCTGTCTTCCGGAAGTCAATATCTATTAAATAGCTTTCAATAGGGTTGTCAAGAACGAAAACTATAAAAAAATATGTACTCTTATATACATTTTTTATTATTATCATCAGCCTATAAGGGACCCACTGCAGCGTAATAGGCCTCTTCCGAAAGGAAATTATGGGCATAATCACAACGCCAGCCTACGACGTAATGTCCATTTCAAGCCCCGAGAAATCCACGGTTCTATGTTTCCCACATACAATAGTATTAGAAGAACATTTCTCACGATTTTTTGCTTCACTGTCAACCGATAGTGTTACTAACTAACATTAATAACGTACGCGAATTCGGAAAAATTTATTGGTACATGCCGAATTCGAATCTGCGGACATCGGAATGATATTCCGCCGGTCAAATCGCTAGACCACCACGACTTTCTCACTTACATAGACTATCCTTCATATTATTATAAATTATTTTTGACTATTACCTAAAAGTGGTACTAAGTGATAAAATACTGTGTTTACAAAAGAGTAGATCAATAACTTATCTTTTAGAAGTCAAGAACAAATTAACTTCAATCATTGGACACATGGCTTAGGGGTTAGCGTGTTCGCACACCCCGGTGAACGACGTAAGTCCGAATCCTTGCGAATGAGCGGAGCTTTTTATGAAGGAAAACATAATATATGTGATAGGGCTGCATCTAAGCCCGCCTGGCTAGTTACAAACCTTAACTTGAAAAACTGCTGCCAAGCACCTGTAAATATATTTCGGCACTTGCATTTGAAAGCAGGTCCCAGTCTCGGTTTAGCTTGTTTACCATCTAATCGTGTGGGCTGCGTCCGCAAGATGTTAAAAATACACTTTTAATATAAAAGGTCTAAATGTCAAAAGAATAAAATTGAACTTATATTAACTCTATAACTAAAAAGTGTCTACAAGTGTAAAACTAAACCTATTAAAATAAAATCTAATGTATACGAACTTGATACAAGTATATAAAGAATGAGTCATGTACCTCAAGGTACATGTTCTCAAGAACGCAATAGCGACTTCGGGCTTCCAGAATTTTCCACCCCTCTTTAATGAAAGATATATAAAGCGTGCCGCGGCGCGTCCGACCAGTTTTATTCAAGACATCGGAACGAATGCTAAGGGAAACAAGGAAGCGATCTTTAAGAGAATAGCGACAACAGCGTTATAAGTGTGGATGTAGTGCAATTGTGTTGAAGTGAGACCACTCGATTTTTTTTTGTACAAGTATAAAATAAATAACTTCTAACGCAAACGGCACTTTATTAACCTACGGCCATAATAATATCGTGTGTGCATAAAACTACCTGTAAAATATTTTAAAAGTTTGATTTGATTATTGTCAACCCTAGATAAATACTAGCCAGTTAGTCCCTAAATATGACGTCGTTAAAACATACGCACGATGAGCCATTTACGTTGTGTTTTATGAGTGAATGCACTCTAATTTAAACAATTGTAGATGATGTTAACTTGAATACTTAGAGTAATTTAGGTTTTATATGTCATTCTGTAGCTTCGAAGATAATTTAATTTCAACCACCTATGTACCGCGGATTTACTCGTATTAATTTTTTTTTTATTTTAAATTACTAACATCTAGTAGTAGCAAACCACAGCCAGAACTGAATGTCATTTAAGTTTGAAACCACTAGTAACAGCCGCGGTCACACGACCGCGAGCACTTCACTTATAATTTTGCTTTACCATCAAAAATGTATAAGGAAATTTTAACACACTGCACGAGTTTTCACATATTATAACGAAGGCCATAAAACTTTAGCACGTGGTAATTAATTTTGAAATTTTAACTTAGTGTTGTATGTTTTAACAGTACCTACGTATATTGGCGTTATCGTTGAATTAATGTAACCCTAAGGAGGAATATTTTTTTTCTGCATTTACGGTACCTTATATCGTATTCTGTAGCCCTAAGAACGTGCATGCAAAATTTCATGACTATCAGTTAAGTAATTAGGTCATAAAAACGTAACAAACAAACATTTATATCGTCGCTTAGCAAACAACACCGCGCATATCGATTTGACTCACTTTACAGGGGAGTGAAAAAACTGTTTTTTTTTATTGCATTATCTTGCATTTATCTTCATGCAGTAATTATTAATTTGAATATTGGTCTTATAGATTTAAACGTTCAGAATGTGATATGTAATTTCACGCGTCATAAGAATATTTCATAATCCCGTCACATACCGCCCTCATAATAAAAAAACCCGGACAAATTATATACTAAAACTTTCCTCATGAATCACTTTATCTACTGGTGAAAACCGCATGAAAGTCCGTTCAGTAGTTTTTGAGTTTATTGCGAACAGACAGACAGACAGACGCGGTAGGGTACTTGGTTTTATAATATGTAATGATAATAGTAGTAAAGACTAGTGACGATTTAGTTAGGAAATTAAAAACATTAGTCGAGTTGAAATTTTATTGTAAACGCTGATATAAGGTTAAACAGAAAATTCATTAAAAATTATAGAAAAAGTTTTTCTTTCATTTACATTGCGATTGTAGTTACTTATGAACGAAATTTTACTCATTAATTTTAGTATACTTGAATATTAAGTAATTATTATCACAAATAACATGAATCGAAGTTAGGGGGCGTCCATAAATTACGTGAGGTGTTTATTTAAATTTTCTGTCCCTCCCCCCCCCCCCCCTGGTGAGATGTCGTAAGATTTTATTCAACCCCCACCCCCATCCCCCAATCTCACGTGAGATTTTTCAAAATGTGGATTTCTTACGTAAACGCGTTGGATTGTTATTGTAAAAAGAAAATGAAATTATTTTCTTTCGAACGAATTAGTGAATGATCTTAATCGGATTACGATTACGCTTAATATTAAATCTTAAGCATGTACAATCTTGATTAAATGAACCAACAAATTTTTTTTTTGTTTCAATCAGAAAAAAAAATTGCGTGATATTTGCCGAGACCCCCCCTCTCTCCAACTTAAGATTAGATGAGATTTGACTCGACCCCCTCCCCCCCTTAAACATCTCACGTAATTTATGAACGCCCCCTTACCAGGGAGTAAAGTGAAAACCAATATCTTAACACAGACACACTTCAAGTCGCGTCCGAAAACAATAGACGTACCTTGTGCGTGACCGTCACAATAGATTCCTTTGAGGTTGCGCCACTGCACTCTCCGATAGCGAACTTCTAAAGAGAGCTTCAAAACATCGAATAAAAGGCTTTCTCGTAGATTAAAAACCAATTCAATTGACATTTTTTTATTCTGTCACATTTTTGTCTGACTCCATTTTTACATGCTTTAGTTTCTTATTGTGTTTAGGTTAAATCTTTGAAATTGAATTAGAACCAGTTATTTTAGATCTACGACTATGCAATTTGGAATTCGCTCTTGTTCTGTTGACAATACACGAAAATAATAATAAACACAAAATAGCGTATTTCAAAATGGCCGATATACACATTAAAATTATTTAAGGCATTTGTATAAAATCATGTATTTAAAAAAAATATTTATATACATATGTAATATAGAAGTTTTATTCTAATATTAATTATAACAGTTTTAAATTAAAACGTCTTCTGCACTAAGATAATTATGATTCTTTAAGCAACTATTTCCACTTTGTGGAATTAAATATTATATAAATATATTTATTATATGTTACGTTACTATTATATTTGTTTTTAACGCCATGTACGTTCAGAGGACGATTTGCTTCTATGACTTTTGCTTTTCGACCGTTCGTAGAGTTATTTAGCTAACGTTTGTGCTGAGAAAATGGAATATAGCAAATCATTTTTCTCTATTGCAAATTTTATCTTTCAGAAAATATGGAATTGGTAAATTTGTCGTACTGGCATTCGACATCAAATTAAGTTTTAGAATCATTTTATATTAAAGTCCATATGAAATTCTTATTAGGTACTATAATAGATTTGACGTCGGACAAAATAATATCACAGAATCTAAATCCACATTCAATCAAAGTTTTTATAAATTGCGCTTAGTCTAGACGACGAGCTAGACAACTTTAGCAAAAAAAAATAAAGAATTTTATTAATAACTAACTGTGCCCGCGACTTCGGCCACGTGGAACTTTGTGTAAAAAACAGTGATTAATAAAGACATCTGAATGTATTAAGTCTATTTACTTATCTACTTTTCTCCTGTACTTACGCCGGGTCGTCATTAAAATTAGAATAACTTTTGATAGCGTGGACCGATTTTAATGAAATAAAGACTAAGTTATTCTCGAAGATATGCTTTATTATTTTCTTGGTGTAGTTTTATTGTGAACCCAGTACTTTAGCAGAGATGCGTGTTCATACAAACAGACAGAAAGACAGATAGAGAGACAGACAGACAGACATTTCTAAAAATGATTGAAATGTATTTTATTATTTATTCCTAGACACCTGCAACATTTTTTTTAACGAAAAAGTACAGACACGTTAGATTTACATTTTTATTATATGTATAGATATAGATAAGATAATATATTTTGTAATTTTAAATTTTGTATACTCTTTTATAACTAAGACCCGCTTGCAACTTCGTTTGCTTTCACCTATACATATAAATAAAATTAATTTATATTTTGTGTGTCCAGAGGAATCCTTGAAACGATGTAAATATTTCGACTTTCATAGTGGCAGATAGTGTGGTATTTTTAGAGTATTATCAACGTTGCATATCATTGCGCTTTCCTATAGGTGTTAAGCAGTAATGATATATTTAACAGAGGTAACTTAAAATCAGAAAGGTTGTAGCGGTTAAGTAGTAATAGAAAATTACATTAAAAATAACCGATAATTAATCTAGATCAACAGGTAGATAATTCTTACAAAACATCAAACCCGCTTCATGAGAACAAAATTACTTGCATTACATAGTACAATAGTAAACATGTCCTGTAAGGACATTGTGGCTTTTTATTAATTACTAAAATTTAGAATCGAATCAATATATCTTTATAATGGCTTGCTGATACCCGCGACTTTATCTGCGTCGTTTATTTCTTAATTGTTTTGTTATATCTCAAAGGGATTAGTCAGCGTTTTCGAAGAAAGCTCCCAAGCAGTTTGACTTTTTCTGACACTTCCAACAATTATCGTTATATTTCAACCAATTTAAACAAAATCTTGACAAATTACATATCCAATCTTTCTCGTGAATCACTATATATATTAATGAAAACCGCATGAAAATCCGTTTGGTAGTTTTTGAGTTTATCGCGAACAAACAGACAGGCACGGCGAAGAAGTTTGTTTTATAATATGTTGTGATGATATAAATGATACAGATGATATAGTTGATTTAAATGTAATAGAAAATATGTATATTATAGAAATGACATAGATAGCTAATACTAGTTACGGGTCTTAATACCGTTCGCTTAAGTGATACTGTTTGAGAAATTCTACAAGACGATTTATAATACACGATAATTTGACTTTCGCGGAAACTGGACAAATTGTTACGACCCACGACACCGGCCCATACTATGAACGTATCAGGACGGAAGATACACGCCTGACACTAATATACCCACTGGAACGAGTATCAATGTATTGTATCATGTAATTCATTGACGGCCCGATCAGAGGACACTGCGGTATTGATCGGTGTCGGAAGGGTCTAGCGAGCGTTGTTTCGTACAATTTATGCATGTTTTTTTGCATGTTTTGATACGATTACGAACGCTGTATCGTCTGGTGTAATAGGCAGACTCCTTTAGAGTAATATTCTATTATTTTTGTCATTTAAATATCTCATAGTAATTAAACGCAAAAAAACTTCTATGGGGAAGCCACCATACCACTTTTCAAGGGGAACTTCTTAAGGAAGGGCTTTGAAATTCTAATCCTAACCTAACCTTCTTGTATGACGAATGGTGCTGGGGGCAAATACTGTGTCAGGTAGAGTATTGAAAATACCGGTTCTCGTCCGATCACCGAAGTTAAGCAACGTCGAAATCAGTAGGTACTTGTAGGGGTGACCGCCTGGGAACACCTCGTGACGTTGACTTTTTGTTGTATTTTTTTAATTTATATCTTCCTGTAATATAAAGACGATCATTTATACTCCTACCGTGTGTCTTTGGGACACATCCTGTTTTTTTTGTTGTAGCACAATATAGCAATGTTACTGTACTTGATGACATGCCCAATGTTATCCAAAAACGGAAGTCAACGAGGGATCTAGGATCTTTTACATATTGTCACTATCATGTTGTTAGCAAGCATCTGGATAGTTGGGTACTACTAGGTGATTCCAAAATAGGAAAAACTAAAATAGTTACTGTAACGGATTTATTACCACCAGCGCTCTTGTTTACCCGACATGCCTAATGCCTAAGCATGCCTTTATACCTCGTGTCCTCGTGTCCAATCCAACCTACCACCAAAAAACTGTGATTCTATATACTTAACTATTTCCACGATATATGAAACTTATATTCGTATATCTAGAGGAAATTGCGTCCGCCAGTAACGGGCCTCTAGCGAATAGCCGACGGTTAGAACTAACGAAGTTCCAAGTCAATTTATTGTCTACTATAAATCCGGGCTCATTGTTTCGAGGATTTTCCTCTGTTGAAAATATTTCGAGACGAAAGCTGTTAGTATTTCTTTTTACGACTTCGCCAGTAAAGCGCCAGAGAGTGACCAACATTTAGACAGACTTATGCTTTCATTCTAAACCTTGGTTTAGGAAACCGGTGACTGACTTATTTATACTATATAGGCTTGTACTATACACCAAACTCATCTAATACCAAGTGACGCTGAGGTCTGAAATTACAGCATGCTAAATGTAGACATACTGGCTTTTAAATATAACTGTTATAATTATAGATTATCGATATTTCTTTTGATACGATATATGGAACTGTTATATCGATGCTAAATAAAATATTGAACAATACAATACTGATATTATATTATAATATTATCGGTATATTGAAAAGTGTTCACATTTCATTACTCGATACTAAAAGCTACCTAAAAGGAGGAAATTTGAAAAGTATTCATTAATAATTATCAATATTTGTAATTTAAATCTTGTAGAAATACTAGACACATGGGCATATTTAGAGGAAAGAAAAAGAAAAAATAATAGTGCGTGGAGTCCCTCCGCGCGGAAGAAGTGAAACTTCATAATGTGAAAATGAAAATAGGAAGGGGTAGATATTGATTTTTAGTGAAATCATATTGTCTCTTTAAACTTTATTAACATTACTTACAATTCACAATTGATCGCATCTTTTAATTATCATTTTCCAACGGAGAAATATCCAAATCTATAACATTTACAATGGGATTATGATAACTGAAGTAAGATACGGAATATTTGATTATTTTTCTCGCTCTGCCTCTTTCTATTCCTCCTTCCCAGGAGCGTTGAACGTTTAAGGCAACAGTGCTTTCATACCCCCTCCATGGTAGCGTTAAATGTTTAACGAAACCTTGTTGGAAGTCGCATTAGAAGTTTCACTTCAAAAACTGAAAATATTATCTTACTAGCGAGCCCGGCAGACATTGTCCCGCCCTGATTGTAAAAAAATTCTTGGCAAATTATATACCAAAACGTTCCTCATGAATCACTTTATCCACTGGTGAAAACCGCTCGAATATCCGTTCAGTAGTTTTTGAGTTTATCGCGAACAGACAGACAGACAGACGCGGTAGGGAACTTTGTTTTATACTATGTAATGATATTGTAAACATTCGATAATCGATATATCGAATAAAATATATCGATATTTATACCGATATTGACCGGTCTGTTATTTCGGATAACTGTGATATGTCGAACCAAATATCGATAATGTTATTAATATCATTATATCAAACACCCCTACTTGATAGCAATAAATCTGCGCCAATCTTTGTGGCCACTCTGAATACAGCTGAATGTTCAGGTTAGCGCGTAATATATAGTCAGGAGCTTAATATAAAACAAGGTTAAAATATTGTTACAAGAATGTAAATCATCTATTCATCCTTAAGTTGTCTCTATGTGTATATCTATAATATAATACTTATATATATCTAAATTTGTGTTACGCAGCTATATCCGGAGCGGTCAAAAAGATTGACGCGAAGTGTAGCTGCTTAAAACTCATTCTATTTTATGTATCTATTTATAATGGTTGCATAATACTATTAGAAGAACTGCCATACAGGTATACTATATGCTAAATATGTATACCGTCATATAACGTGGCACGAGTGTCAACAAAACATGGTATTCAGGTATTTGCATTGCAAACGCTTAGGGTTGCCTCGAACAGGAATTTATATTACGTGAAAGGAATGCAAACATAATATTGTCTACAGATACACATAGGGATTTATTGGATTATGCTTGACTTTTCATTTGTCTTCGAAAAATAATAATATATATAATAATATCTATATTATATTTTACTTTACTTTTTGTATCACCCAACAGTAACTATCTAGATAATAAGAAACCATATAATTATGTATTTATAAACTAGTAGCCACCCGGAACTTCGCCTACAATAGTATTTTTATAAATGTTGACGCCATATATTATCGTCGTGTACTTGTACTTGTAACGAAGCTTCGACTACTTGTCGCACTAAAACTGATATCAAAAATCATTCCGATAAAAGCAAAGATTATACATTGCGACACTGCACCTGTATCTTTCCAATGACTTGATATAAGCGTTCGCTAAACTCCTTTGATGCGAGTAAAAACCGCAAGCCCAGTTATTGCGCTGCGTCTATCGTTACGCAGCCCGATAGTTCGTAACGCATAACAATAATGCCTTCCCACCATCTTCCGAAGACCGGGCAAAGTGGAGGAAGTTAAGTCGAAAAGCAAACCCTGGCACCAGGCCGGGAAAATGGTAAGGAGAAGTATGTTAATGCATCTTTTAACTGGATTTTTAATTTGACCTTCAAGATAAGATAAAAATAATTACGACTTTTATACATACTTATTAGCAACCCTGGGATATATCGTAACTCGTCCTTAACGTAGGCTGGTGTTCTGTCGAAATAATGAAATTCTATTGGTCGGCTGGAGGATTGTTTTATTTCGCTTTTATCTCAACACTAGCATCACTGGATTGTATGTTCGAATACAGTCCTTTATTATTTACTAGCTATTTCATATAGTAGGTAAATTGTACCCCAAGGACCTGTCTCTAAATACAAAGAATCTATGGGAAGAAGCTACTGTCTCATACAAAGTTTTTATCATTATTTTTTCTGGTTAAAGATAATATATGTATATTTTATTTGTCTACTTTTCATATCTTAGGTTACTGTCATTTGTATTATATATCATAGGAGGCAAACGAACAAATGGGTCACCTGATGACAAGTGATCACCACCGTCCATAGACACCTGTAACACCAGGGGAGTCGCAATTGCGTTGCCAACCTGTGCTGGGGAGAATAAGGAAGGGGGATTAGAGGAGAGGAAAGGAAGGTGGGGGAGGGGAGGTGTTCTTCCGGGGTTCTCACTGACCGAACGAAACGTAACAATGTAGGCACTATTACTTCACGTCGGTTTTCTGTGAGAGGGTGGTACTACCCCGAGCGAGCCGGCCCATTCATGCTGAAGCCAGTAATGCATGTGTTGTAGGTTATTTAGCGGTTGATCATAGTCTCGCCTGGTGTTAAATGTATATGTGGCATAACATGGTAATATAATAAACACTACAGAAGAACTGACTCATAAGTGCAAATGCTGGAAAATAACCGTATGAGCTTGATGAAGATTTTGAACATGAGGGATCTAGCCATAATAAGTTATGCGTTCGTCTCAATGTTTTTCTTCGGCTAAAATTTTAGCTCGTTACAGGATTCCAACTTACGTCGATAGACTCACGGACACGTTACCATTAAACCATCGTTGCAAGAACTTGCACTTACAATAAATATATTTACTCCGGTTCACAACAAATCTCTTTCAATTTGTGATAATTGATCAATTTCAATGTTAGTAATTATTGACGCACAGAAATGTAAATAAACCAGATTAAAAGATAAACAATATAAGACCCTAATGTTAAAAATGTTGGAGAAATCGTAATACATATTATCGAATGATAAGCAAAATTATTATTAAAATATTTTAATGCAACTCGCGTTTTCACAGAAAAATGCACGTGAGCCCGTTGCCAATAGAGCGAAAGAAATGTCAAATAAAGACTATCGCAGCAACAGATCTGTCAGAAAAAATCTAATATATTTGCCTTAGACATTTTATTGAGTCTGACAAACTGTAACTGTTTGTTCTATGTCAATATATGTGCCTGGAAACAGAAATGAAACTATGCACAATTTTTGAATTAATTTATCACACACTCACAGTTTGTGAATTAATATATATTCATTTACATAACCCGTTTACCGTAATATATATATTGGTGGGTCAGTATCACAGTATTGCAGCATAAAAAACTATAAAATATTTTGGTATTCGATTAATGAAGGTGTTACTTTGTGGAAATCCATAAATAAATATTATAATCGACATTACTTTGCTGCTTAGATTTGATTGGCCGCTGCAACAAAAAAGCCACGTGACGAAGTGAAACACGTGTAATTGATTGTCATCATTTTACGTTAACCTGCGACATATTTAAATTGCTTATTGTATGTTTTACAGTATTTTACAGTTACATGCCAACAGTGTCAAACGACGACAGGTTCAACTATCCGCCAACGTCGGGTTCAACAGTCAGCGAAGGACGCGTTTTAATTACATTTCGTTGTTTTAGCTACTATTATTTTACTTTTTCAAATACTTTTTCCGGAACACGTCGCGCAAATAAAATCAATAAGGCGTGACAGCAGTTAGTCAATTTCAGATGGAAGTGCAAAATAACATCCATTATAATATTTAATAATAGGTCTTTACCTATGAAATTGCCGTTCTGCAGTACTGGCCATTTGAAATCAAAATAATTTTTGTTTGGCTAAGAATTCTAATTTCAAATTAATTTTATTTTAAAAACATGGAATTCTTTTTCCAAAAGCAGTCATTTGTTTATTGATTAGTGTTACATTTTCATCGCATTTCAATCTTTTTTGTCATCATGGATACGTTAAAAATTCGAGTAATTATGGAATATGAGTACCGTCGTGGCAGCAACGCGGCACAAGCGGTACGCAACATCAACAACGTTTACGGAGCTAACACTACAAACCAACGCACCACCTGTTATTGGTTTGCTCGCTCTGTTCTGGGAATTTCGACCTGAAAAATGAACCTCGCGGTCGTCCGAAGACTTTGGTCGACAATGACGAATTAAAGGCGATTGTGGAAGCTGATGATACACAATCTACGGCTGAATTAGCAGCAGCTTTCGACGTTAGCGTCAAAACAATATTGGGCCATTTGCGTCAAATTGGCAAGGTAAAAAAGCTTGACAAATGGGTGCCCCACGAACTCAATGATCGCCAGCGCGAAGTACGCGTCGAGACGTGCTTTGCACTGCTCAACAGACACAAATGAAGGAATGTGATGAAAAATGGATTCTGTTTGATAACCGCAAGCGCTCAGCAAGTTGGTTGGATCTTGGTTCAGCACCTAAACAATGCCCTAAACGAAAACTTACCCCTAGAAAAGTGATGGTCACTGTTTGGTGGTCTAGCGCCGGTGTGATTCATCACAGCTTCTTACCAAACGGGGTGAGCATTACTGCAGATGTTTACTGTGAAGAACTGAACACAATGATGGAGAAGCTGGCACATCTCCAACCAGCATTGGTCAATCGCTCGTGTCCGCTGCTCCTGCACGACAACGCGCGACCTCATACTGCACAGCAGACGGTCTCCAAGTTGCAAGAACTGGGGTTGGAAGTTCTCCATCATCCGCCCTACTCACCAGACTTTGCGCTTACAGACTACTACTTTTTCCAGAATTTGGATAACTCCTTGGCGGGAAAAAAATTCAATACCCGAGAGGCAGTACAAAATGCCTTTGAAGAATTACTTCGATTAATACAAATAAAAAATACATGAAAAAAATTCGTTTAAATTTTTTCATACAAAACGGCAATTTCATAGGTAAAGACCTAATATGTTGTTAATGTTACGTCATTAAATTTAACGTCAATACTCTTACGAAACAGTGAATCCGTGATTTTAAATCATAGGTAAAATACTTTTTCATAAATTCGTAGTGCTTGCTATATTAAAGCTTTTTAGCTCGCTTAAAAGTACAAAGTCAGCTTTTAATACACTAATTAGTATGCAACATTTCTAACGCAAAAGGGAAAGTTGGTTGGTTGGTTTGGACAAGGAGAGAAATAGATGACAACGATTAAATAGGACAAGTATGTGCCCAAAATTAAAGAATAAAGATAAAGTGTCAGAAAGTAAAGAAAGAATAATTGCATATTAAATAATTGGTTTACGGTTGATAATATTTTTATTATTTCAAGTAAACTTATGTATCGTTAAAGACGTTCCTCTGACTTTTTGTCACAGGAGCACGTTTTTATTATTATATCGATGATTCTATATACCAGATCATATTACTACTAGCTTCTGCTCCCGACTGCGTCCTCGTGGAATAGTTACTTTAGGCTAACGCTAACTTTGACTCGCGACTTCGTTTACGTAGAAGTTGAATATATTTTAAAATAATAAGCACGTTAACCCCAATTTTGAAACATTATTCATTGGTGCTCCGTTTTGAAATCGTTCAAATCGTTGAAATTTTTCAAATTGGACAAGTATTTCCTGATATTAGCGCGTTCAAGCAAAAAACTCTTCAGCTAATATTGGTATAGATATAGATTCTGCCTTTTACAACGTTTATGTTACCATAACATAAAGAATATTTCCTATGACGTGCGAGTGTCTCTGAGTATTAGTATATTTGAATGTATATTTAGCAAGATAACTGAGATAGATAATTATTGATTTTAATTCACGAAACTTTACCAAATGGAGCTGATATGATATTACTCGATCAAACACGAACAAGCTCTGTAAACGTGAAAGGCGCATCGAGAACATCCTTTATGAAGGTCAAAAAAATATTACCAACGACAAGCATGACCTTAATGTGTCAGACGATGTCCATAGAAACTGTAATGGAATACGTAATAAATTTTTTTCGCGTGGACCGACCAACGAAATGTGTCAGCCGAGGGGTTCATTAAAATCTGACGCGAGGCACGTCCTAGCAATACGGGTTGACACGAACGCTATGCCTTAGTAATACAGGCACGTACGTTTTACATTACGTTTAAGTTCTTTGAACTGTGAACTTGAAATTCTGTAAAGACTATAGTATTTAAAACATCAGTGAGGAGAATATTTTATATGTAAAGAAAGATATGCTAACCTAATCTGTTTATGGATACTTTAGTTTGTATTGAAAAAGTAACGTCATTGGATTTGATGTCATTTTTATCTCCTTTAATTTCTGAACTATTATATAACTAGCGGGCCGGCCAGACGTTGTCCCGCCCTGATTTTTAAAGAAATCCTAGACAAATTATATACCAAAACGTTCCTCGTGAATCACTTTATCCACTGGTGAAGACAGCATAAAGATCCGTTCAGTAGTTTCTGAGTTTATCGCGAACAGACAGACAGACAGACGCGGTAGGGGACTTTGTTTTATACTATGTAATGATACTAACGAGCCCTGCGAACATTGTCCTGCCCTGATAATATAAAAAATATCCTAGAATTAGATTGCAGCGTCACCTACCGGGTACAATTGTTAATTTAAACTATTCTCGAAACCACTAGAACGCACACAAAAAAATCATCAAAATCGGCCCAGTCTTTTAGGAGTTCAGTCACGACCACACGGACAGAAGAATTATATATATAAACTAGCGGGCCCGGTAGACGTTGTCCCGCCCTAATTATGAAAAAATCCTTGAAATTATATACTAAAATGTTCCTCATCAATCACAGTATCCATCGGTGAAAACCGCATGACACTCCGTTCGGTAGTTTTTGAGTTTATCGCGAACAGACAGACAGACAGACGCGGTAGGGGGACTTTGTTTTATGGAGAGAGACGAACTTCTTAGCCTTCCATGGATTCACCGTGCGGGTGTCGGGTCCATCGTGTGGCAGAGGGAGAAACTCAGAGCAGTTCCCAGGACTTGCGACCCAGGTGTAGGTTTAAGGAGGCCCCCTTTGAGATGCGCATCAACGCTCACCTTCACTGCTCGAGTTTCCCGCCCTGCCTATCCAAATTTGGTAGGAACCTGTTAGTGCAGCCTTTGATACTCGTTCTAAAATAGAACTTACTGCAGTTCTCGACAGGCCAAGGTCCTTCAGAAGGTTGTAGAGAGATTTTGCTGGTATACCTCTCGCACCTACTTCTACCGCGTATAACTTAACCACATAGCCATTTTTACTTAGTTATGAAAAGATATTCAACGTAACGAATAACATTTTTAATTAATTTTTTAAGCCATTCAAAATACTTAATCGCCAGCTTATTAATAAACCTACTGTATGTAACAAATCCAGTTACTACCAAAAAAATCCTATTCGTGGTTCAAAATCCTCCATCGATAACTGAAAGAGCGTTAATCAACGTAAAAAACGTCAGCAAAGTAAACGAAAATAATCATCAAGGAAGCGTAGTATGTCCAAATGATTAGGGCAAGTCGACCTAGTTCTGAAACAAGAAGTATACAAAAAACCAAAGCAATAATTAGCACCCGTCAGTCAGGGAGCAAAACATGATTTAGTACGTTAAACGTATCTATAAGACACTCGTAAATAGTCTTTAAGATGTATTATCCCGGAAAAACAGAAACGACGTACAAACCCTTTCACGACGTTGAGAGCCACTTGGACCCGATCCGATATTGCTTCCGGAGAAGGAATTCCTATGACCTCTGTGAAATTTCCAATTTTCTACGATACCCATCCTCCACTTTTAGTGATCGTACGATCTTACTTTGATGTCGAATCGATTCACGTTCGAGATTAGTGGAAAATAAATTATACTATTCGTCAAATTATAAGCCAAGTGGAATTCAAGAGTTTTGGCAGAATCAACAATAACCAAATCTACTGTGAAATCATTGTTAAAATTAAAAATGTGAGTTTGATTGAGGAAGGCGTTACTTTGCGGAAATCCATAATTAAATATTATAGTGGATGTTACTTTGCACTTCCGTCTGGAATTTAGTGGATGTTACTTTGCACTTCTGTCTGGAATTGATTAACCACTACTACGTCTCACTGGAACAAAAATCGTTTTTTACTATAATAATGAATAGAATTAAAACCGCGTTCCTTGGTTGAACCTGACGGCCGTTGACATTTTTGGTATGTAAATGTATACATTTTTTATATTTCTAGTTTATTTGTTTTATTAAAAAATGCTTCTTGTTGCAGTGAGACGTAGTAGTGTCAATCAATTCCAGACGGAAGTGCATAGTAACATCCACTATAATATTTAAAAGGAAGTTTGTTTGTAATAGAGTATACGTTTTAATTACTCGACCTATCATTATGACATTTTGAATACACATTGTCAAGGGTACACAAAAGGAAATAGGGTACGTTTATCCATGAAAATAATAACGTTGTTGAGGGATAAATCAAGTCTAAATGAACGCAAACCGCGAGCAAGAACTAGTTGGATATACATTGATTAACCAGGAAACTTAAACATAAAAATGGGACTTTGTGATCTTTACTGTTTTTAGTTCTTAAAACGTTGACTTCCAACAATTAGATATCTCGTAGTTAATGAACTTACCGAGGAAGCCCACTACGAGTTATCTCGTCCTTTCTTAGTTGTCATATTTGTACAGCTACATGCAAAGTTATAATATATCAGTATAAATGAAGATCGGCTTCAGGAAAGAGAAAAAACATTCACGTTTGGCTTGCAGTAACTTCTCTATTGCAGTTTCAAATATAATTACTAAGATTCAAATATAACTACCAGATAACTCGTACCATGTTTTTCTTCTAGAAACATTTTTTTTATCTGCTCGATAATTACTATTTACTATAATGAGATTTTTAGTAACGTAATATCATTTTAATGGCTTCCCACGCCAGTTTTAAGACAAATCCCATAGCAGTTAACATGCTAATTAATTTCTAATTCAATTAAAGTAAGTAACAAAGAATCTTGTTTCGATTTTAATATGGACAGAATTATACACGCGATGGTAAAATAGAGTAGTGCCTTAGCTACGCCATTACCATTACAATATTTCCAAAATAAGTATCGCATTGAAAACCGAATACGATCCCATATCCCTTACAGCAAATTGCCAAAGTCCTGATTGTCATCTATACTAATATTATGAAGATGAAGAGTTTGTTTGCTTGAACGCGCTAATCTCAGGAACTGCTGGTCCGATTTGATAATTATTTTCAGTGTTAGATAGCTCATTTACTGAGGAAGGATATATGATATATCATAATGTCAAGATTAATAGGAGCGGAGCACTAAGGAAGAATGTTTCGAAGTTAACGTACGCATTATTTAGAAATGTTTTCACCTTCTACGTACATGAAGTCGTGAGTTAAAGTTAGCGCTAGCCCAAAGTAACTATTCCACGCGGATGAAATTACGGACAGAAGCTAGTTAAAGATAAACACCATTATTAATTAGAGATACAACAAGGGGCAAGTGACGAATAATACACGAATAAAAGAGAGGAAAATTATGCAAGTTAGAAGCAACAAATGAACATAACTACTGAATCCTCATTAGATAACCAATATAGGAAGAGAAAATATTAATAAATTTAAAGATGTTCTATGCCAAAGTGTATCTATATTCTGTTACCTTTTATAGATACTTGACTACATTTTCATCTTAAATGGCCATTTCTACAAATCGCCTCTATCAGTTTTCGCTTACTCTCAATTTTCTATATTTTTATGCTTCACCTATATTAGGTACTCCGTTCTGATGATATAGTATCGTTTGCGGTTTCCAATTTTCATACTGTAGTCCGGTGAAGCTGTTAAGGCCTTACTATGTCAAAAGACCTTTTTTTTTTTTTTTTTAACGTGGGGAAATCCCTTATGGATACCCACCCTCCCGGGGGAGAGAGTGGGTTATGTCCGACTCGCACGGACTAAAACCCCACGGTGTACCGACAGACCGTTGTGTGGGGGCGGCAAGGGATCGTTCAAGCTAATCAACCTTGTAGAGCCGCCCCCACGGTCCGCCCGGCGGAAGGTAACCGCCGGGCTCCTACCTATAGAGGGACAGACCGGGTACACGCCGGCTGCCCCCCCTCGTCCGCCGGACCTGTGCAATGAGGAGATGGGCCCCCCGGCCCACCCCCTCAGGTCCGGCTACGGTGACAGGAGGAGTTGGGCAAAGCGCCGCCTCCTCCTGCCAATCCTCCGTTGGCGGAGACGGCCACTTAGCGGGTCTGCCTCGCGGGCCCTCTCCGCCGCCTCCTTCTGCGAGATGACGTCCTCGCAGAAGGAGGACATCGCTCGCCACGCCTGTTCGCTGCCGAGCATGGCCGAGACCACGCTCGGCAGCGATAAGTCCGGTCCTACCGCCGCCGCCAGAATGCGGCGCTGCTCCCCCCACGCAGCACACTCAGACAGAGTGTGCTGCGCGGTATCTTCGACAGCGCCGCATTCGTGACAGGCGGCGGTCGGCTCCCTGCGTGCGATCCGGTGCAGGTACCACCCGAAACAACCGTGTCCGGTGAGTACCTGCACCAGTCTGAACGTCAGGGAGCCCCACTCCCTATCCATCCACGCCCGCAGGACCGGGCGGACGGCGTCTACGGTAAACCGCCCGAACCGCTCGTCCGCCAGGTCCTGCTGCCATCTTTCGACGGCGTCTCCCCTGAGACGCCGTCTCTCTGCCTCTACCTCCCTGGGAGCCGGAGGCTCCCCCCTTCGTTTCCTCGCCGCCGTGAATTGGTACACGGCGGCGAGAACTCCTGCCTCCAGCTCCCAGGGCAGGGAGCCGGCGAGCACAAAGGCCGCCGCCGAGGACACCGTGCGGTACGCCCGGATCGCCCTCAGTGCCACCGTGCGCTGCGCATTACGCAACGCGCGCACGTTGGCGGCACCGAGGGCGTCGGCCCACACCGGTGCCCCGTAGGCGGCCATCGCCCGCACGACTCCCATGTAGAGTCGGCGGCACCCGGCGCCCGGCCCCCCTATGTTGGGGAGTAACCGCCCGAGTGCCGCCGCCGCCCCAGCAATTCGCGGTCCGAGCCCCGCGAAATGGGGCTCGAACCGCCAGCGCCCGTCCAGGGTGAGGCCCAGATACTTCATCTGGGTCCCCACCCTGATCCGGGCGCCCTCCACCACAATGTGGGCCCCAGGTGGTGGCCCCCGCCGAGGCCCATGAAAGAGCAGGGCCTCGGTCTTTTCGAAGGCCACCCTGAGGCCCAGTCTCCTGATGCGCCTGACCACGAGGGTTGTGGCCATCGTGGCCAGGCGCTCCACCTCCCTCCAATCCTCCCCCCGGGCCACGACTAGGGTGTCGTCCGCGTAACATATGAGGCGTGCCCCATATGGGAGCACGCCGCGGAGCACCCAGTCGTAGCCCATGTTCCACAGGAGCGGCCCCAATGCCGACCCCTGTGGAACCCCCCGCCTTGTGGCCCGCTTTATCATACGCCCGTCGCCGTCTACGTAGGCGACCTCCCTATCCTCTAGGTACGCCTCCAACACCCGCCGCAGGTACGGGGGCACTCCGAAATACCGGAGCGCCCCCCGAATGACCCCGTGCGGCAGGGTGTTGAAGGCGTTGGCGATGTCGAGGGACACCGCCAAAACCCTATCACCCTGGGAGGTCGCCTCCGCAGACAGCGACTTCAGGAGGGACAGGGCGTCCACCGTGGAACGCCCTGTCCGGAAGCCATACTGCGCGTCCGCCAGATTCGGCCCCACGCCCTCTAGGTGCTGGACGACCCGGGAGGAGATAATCCTCTCCAGCACCTTCCCGGCGTCGTCCAGCAGGACGAGGGGCCGATACGCGGACGCGCAGTCCGGAGGGCGGCCTGCCTTTTCCATCAGGCAGAGCCGCCCAAGCTTCCAGGGCTTCGGGAACTGCCCGACCGCAAGACACCGGTCGAACAGCTCCCGAAGCCACCCCCCTAGTTGGCCCAGTGCGAGGCCGAGCACCCGACCCGGGACCCCATCAGGGCCGGGCGCTCTACGCCGGCTGAGGAGGCGATCGACTGCCCTCACCATCTCCTCCTCCGTTATCGGAGGGGGAGGACCGTCGAGCACCTCCTCGACTGCCTCCCGAGGCGGAGGCATGGGAGGAGCCGGTAGCATCGGAGGGTCAGGGAACAGTTCTCCCACGACCCTCGCTACCACCTCCGGCCGGAGGGTCTCCGTCGCCGGGGGCGCCCAGGATTGTAACTTCATTCGTACAATCCTATACGGGCGCCCCCAAGGATCCACCTCCAGCGTCTGGAGCAGCTCCTCCCATGCTGCTTGTTTCGCCCGGCTGATGGCAGCCTGCAGGGTCTTCCTGCACTCCCTATAGCTGCCATACAGCTGGGCCTCCGCCTCCGGGTCCCTATGCCGGCGCCGGCGGCTGCGCCCGAACAGCCGCCGGGCCGCGGAGCAGGCCGCTCGGAGAGCGGCGATCTCCGGCGACCACCAGTACACCGCCCGTTTGTCTGGGCGGTGTACGCTCCGCGGCATCGACGCGTCGCAAACCTCCGTGAGGGCTGCACGGAGGCGGGCTGCGGACGCGTCGACATCAGCCCCTGTGGGGGGGGGCATGGCCCAGGCCTGGACGATGGCCGCCTCTTCCGCTAATTCACGGTTGAGGCGGCTCATCGCCCAAGAGGGGAACTTCGCGCCCCTCCGGGGGCGGGTGCCGATCCCGGCTTGGGAGGTGGAGACCTCGAACCTGATATATCGGTGGTCCGATAAGGTCTCCACCTCCTCCAGCACCCTCCACCCCCGGACACGGCGTGCGACGGACGGGGTGGCGAACGAGACGTCCACCACTATGTCAAAAGACCTGTCATCATAGAACTTATAATAAGCCAACCCCGGACTTTTATCGTATTTATTAGCTTACTCTACTTTTCAGATTATTATAAAAGGAAAAGATTAATTAGGTTCCGTTTTAATTCAAATCAGTAAATTTATTGATTACGGCTATATTTATTAGAAACATTGCTTTTTACACATCACGCCGTTAAACTTAAAGTTTTATCTGGTGCATTGAGTATACAACTTTGTATTATAAATGATAATTATTGAGAAACGAGTTAAGAAATTCTGCCCAGATTAAATATGACTCCACAGTGGCATCAATGAAAACCAAATATGTAACCATTCTATTCTACCACGGATACATTGGAGGTTAAACAATTAACGTGTGACTCAGTCAAAGGGATAATGGCTTATTTGATAGCGTATTCGGCTACCGTATCGACCGACGTAGGTTTGAATCCTTACTCAATCGAAGCTTTATGAAGGAGAATATCGTGATGAATATATGGCTCTTTTTAATCCGCCTTGCTAACTGTGAACCTCAAAAACATTCACCAAGCACCTATTGGTGTATCCTGTTAGCTACACTGTAGAGCCGATCTCAGTAGTTTTAGCGTATTTTCCATCTTGGACCACATCGACATTTAACATCAGGTGACTGATATGTGACAGACTGTGATCAAACCATAATGTTTGTGTTGTGTGAAGCTATTACTTGTTTCAGCATGAAAGGGTCGGCTCGCCCGGGGTAGTACCACCCTCTCACAGAATACCGACGTGAAGTAACAGTGCTTGCATTGTTGCGTTTCGTTCGGTCAATGAGATCGCCGGATGTCCACCTCCCCTCATCTCCCATTCCTTCTCCCAAACACAGGCTGGCAACGCATTAGCGATTCCCCTGGTGTTGTTAGTGTCTATGGACGGCGGTAATCACTTAACATCAGGTGACCCCCTGTTCCTTTGCCTCCTATGATATAAAAAAAAATACCAATAAAGTATTAAAAAGCTAATAATAATAAAGAAGTATGTATTTTAAAAATATTTCTTACAAAGATAATTAAAACGCCTTGCCATTGAAGAGCTGAGTGGAAACAATGAATTTATTTCGGTTTCGAATTACGAGAATGGTTCTTTTTTCAAGCCCTCTCCGATACAACGTGTCAACTGTGACACGGGTCTAATGATGTAACCATATGCGATGGCCGATTATTCTAAATTCAAGATTATATTATTGAGTATTCTCTTTGCGTTGGAGTGTAATAAAAGATAACCCATAAATATTAGAAAGAACACCAACCCGGTTTAAGAAATAAAATCACAGAGGAGACGAATAACATGGCCTTAATTTGCGATAGAACGATCTACTATATTTTATGGAGAAATCCCGAGAATATTATCGTAATAAATTATATTACTCATCTATATTAATATTATAAAGCTGGAAGGTTTGTTTGTTTGGTTGAACGCGTTACTCTCAATAACTACTAGTCTGATTTGAAAAATTATTTCAGTGTTATATAGCTCAATTATCGAGGAAAGCTCATACATCCTCACACTAAGACCAATAGGAGCGGAGCATCAATGAAGAATGTTTCAAAATTGGTTGTTATTTCCTTTTGATAGTTATCGCTGCGAGTTAGTGTTAGCTCAAATTAACTATTTCATGCGGACGAAGTCGCGGTAACAGTTAGTAGCTAGAGAGAATGTTTGATTTTTGTTTGCTTGAACGCGCCATTCTCGGAAACTACCCATGACATTTGAAAAATTCATTTTGCATTTTATTGAAAAATTTATACCGGCTGATTGAAATTACCCTTCGACCATTAAGAGCGGAGCAATCGCCATAAAAATTATAGATTAGACATTAAGAACGATAGTGTAAGCTGGTACTATAGTGCGCCGCTGAGTATTAGGAATCAAGGTTGTGGTGATTGCTCGTTACTGAGAAGGGCCGATCTGTGAACGCCTATATCATTGCCATCACTCAACCGTCACAATTCATGCTTAATAAAACAATATTTAAACTTAACTAAACACGATAATTTAAAATTTAAAAAAAAATAATTACGAGTCACACCGTAGTTTAAAGCTAGTAAAATATATTAAACTGGGTAAATAGTAAATATCGATCCTATATGCGTAACAGGCTTTCCCTCATAAGGTGACGATTTATCGGAAATTCCTGTTTAATTGGTAACACTATCGGTTAACGGTAAAGATATATTCCTTTGCCATAAGAGAATGGAAACAGGAGAGATATTCTCCTAGTTACATCATATACCGAAGAAGCCAGAATTCATGTAAGAGGATAAAATATTTCATCGTGAAGTTTTTATAAAATAGAAGAGGCGAGGCAGTCATAACTCAAAACAATGGATTTTAAACTGTCTTCTTGTTTGAATTTTTATATTAATTACTAGCGGACCGGGCGGACGTTGTCCTGCCTTGAAAACAAAAAAAATCCTAAAAGTCGATCGCAGCGCCACCTGCCGGGTCCAATTGTGAATCTAAACCATTCTCGAATCTCCACGAACACACACAAAAAATTTCATCAAAATCGGTCCAGTCGTTTAGGAGGAGTTCAGTCACATACACACGCACACAAGAAATATATATATTAAGATAGTATGAATTATATAAATTTTATAATCTCTAAACAAAATTATAGTCTATCTATCTAATCTATATCTCTCTTTCACATTTATTGGTACTCCGTATAATCTATACTTAATATTATAAAGAGGTAAAGTTTGTGACGTTGTGAGTTTGTGAGTTTGTGACGTTGTGGCGTTGTAAGGGGTAATCTCAGGAACTACTAGTCCGATTTGAATAATTCTTTCAGTGTTATAGAGCTCATTCATCGAGAATAGTTATAATAGTTATACATATCATCACGCTAAGATCAATAAGAGCGGAGCAACAATGAAAAATGTTTTAAAATCGGGGTATTTTTTCCTTTTGAGAGCTTCCGCTGCGTCTTAGCCCAAAATAACTATTCCACGCGTGCGAAGTCGCGGGCAGAAGCTATTAACTAATTATATTATCTATAATCTATACTAATATTATAAAGAGGTACCTAAAGTTTGTGAGGTTGTAGGGGGTATATCTGGGGAGTTGGAGAAAAATGGTCGAACGAAAACGTTTCTTACGAACGCTGCCTTAATTATGAGATATATATGATTGAGTTCTAGAGAAAAGTTGTAGCTTGATAATACCTATTACCGCCCAACAAAATGGGCACGGGTTGGCTAGTAATTATATACTCTTTCATATCAAACATATGATGGGCTGCAAAATATCAATATTATATGTACACAGGCTCTTAAACTACACGTCGCTAGTCTGACGCAAGCTGCGCAAGCACAATACCGTCCGTCAGGCTTAATAGCGTGTCATAACGCGAAATTATAAATTTACCTCCTGCCAACAAAATGCTGTTTGACGCACCTATAAAAGTTTCCACTTCAACAAAGTTCAGAACCTTATTAACAGTGTTTATAAAATTAATAGAACTTATGACTCTACATATGGAATGACTAGAATTTTAAAATAAATGTAATAAATGATTAGTTAGAAATAAAGTTTCTATCTGCATCCATGTATTGTTTTAATTTTTGTTAATTATTCAATGGCTTTAATAATGGTTTTTCACTATAATATAGAGATTTTTTAATGCAGGTGTAAATCTTCATATAAAGGCATACTGTACATTTCATAATATAAAGGATAATTTGGTCTCCTTTCCCTCGTAAAACCAGCAATAAATATATTAAATACATCAGAACAATTATTTGTATAAGAAATACGACCCCGTCACCTGACAGCTTCACCCTAGCAATGCGAGATCTGTCGTGTATAAAGTGTTACCTAGCATTTCCTACGTATAATTACAGTTTGATTATATGAAAATCCTTTCCTTAAGTAATTCATAAAGAAACCTACGTCGCATAATACATAACAATCAAACCACAAACTAACAATACAGAAAGCCAACTAACATATTCGCGTTATTTCACAACGTCATATAACGATATTACAGAAAATCTGCTAAGAAGCTTTCTCCTTTTAAGTGTAATCTAGAAGATTATCCACATTTAGTATGAATTATAATTATGATACAGGTATTCGTGTCACATGTGAAACACATATAGAGTTTGAAAAAGTTAGACATTTGCATTTAGATGTGGTTCCTACGCCACACGTCGTTTTGTGTTGAACAAGAAATAAAAACTATTAAAAAAAGCATTTCAAGACTAGAGGGATTAAATTTAAGTAACCTTTTAAATTAAGTAACACTACATATTTGTACATATATAATTAACTAGCGAACCCGGCAGACGTTGTCCCGCCCTGATTAAAAATAAATCCTTGACAAGTTATATACCAAAACGTTCCTCATGAATCACTTTATCCACTGGTGAAAACGGCATGAAAATCCGTTCAGTAGTTTTTGAGTTTATCGCGAACAGACAGACAGACAGACGCGGTAGGGGACTTTATTTTATACTATGTAATGAAGATGTAATGGTAGTACTATTGAACAATAATGCGCCTTGACCACATGCGCCTGTGCAAGAGTTGCCAGGGCGACTGACGCTGGCTAGGTACCTCTCAAGTTGAAGGTGTACCTCCATACACATATAGGTGTGTTTCAGCTGTTGAACGTGAGACACATCCTTACAAAATTAGTTTCTTATCATTTTAGGCCAAATCGTCATTTAGGATCATGTGCGTTTGGCGTCAAACGCTGAATAAATTAACATCTACGAATTAAAACTTTTTGAATGTTAAGATATAATTTTGTATTTATATCAACCATTTCGTTACTGCTATACGTAGTTTCAAATCAGAAGGCAGTGTATAAGATTCTCCCAAAAATTATATATGACAAGATTGGACCTTCTATGCCCACGTATGCTATGACAAACCCGGTTCATACTAATACACTGCCACTCGTAAATTGTCCGATTCATAAAACGCCGTATAACTTGCTAACTATCACGACAGATGCGTTCCGTGGCTTATTAAACTATTCATGGCTTAATGTAGATTTACTATGGGTTTCACAGAGAAGAAATCTATATAAATTAAATCACTGGTCTGCGGTTGTGTTCGCATAACATATTTTGAGTATTTTTAATGGCAACATAAGTTGTTGAAAATATGGCAAAAAATCGATGTTTTGATGTTTACAGACCTCTAATATAAATTCATTTTTATTTTCTGTGGAATTAGACTAATATACAAGAGAGATGTATTGAGCAAGATCACGTCAAGTGGACCCCCCATTTACCACTTGATCATAAAAATTTAATCTATATATATTTTTCATAAGTACTTATGATGGAAAAATGATCCCCCAAACGATTTTTGAAAATTTTGATTTTAACAACATTTTTTTTTACAATGAAAATTTTAAGCACTTTTAATTAAAAAATAGATTAAAAATCAACCGTAAGAGATAAATTCATGAAATTTTCAGCGTCTATGGTCAAATGTCTATACTTTAAGAATATATTAACGACTTAAGATTATTTGTTTATTTTCGTATTGTTAACTAACTTTTAAGTTAACAAATGAAAATTTAACTCATTTCTTGGTAAAAAAATGCATTTTTTTTTCATCGGTCACATGCTTTATTCATTTAAGTTTAAGATTCCGGAAGAAAATTTCACTGCTCGCCATTAGTTTAAACAAAATGAATTTATTTATGACAGCGCGCCAGCCGCCGAGCGCTGTGGAAGCGCCGCGCTACCGAGCGTCTCGTACTGCATTGAAGCTTTTATCAGTGATAATTTAAAATAATAATACAAAATATTATTATAAAACAAATTTTATTATTATTTACGTTATATTATTATAATTATTATCAATAAAATTTTATTTTTTGTTAACATTATCATAAAGAATATAATCAAATTTTTTTATTATTTTTACCAAACAGCGTAAATTTAAAAATAAATAATCAATTAAAAATTCTTACAACTGTTATGGTCTGTATTCACTTTTTTAGGTCATTCAGTAAATTATTATTTTTGAATTTTCTAGTCAACACTCCATCTTTAGTTAACAAAAGAAAAACCGCTCCGTTACGATTTTCATTTGTTTTTCGCGTATCCGAGTAAATAACAAAATCATTTTAGAAGTCATTCCTGTCTATTTGTGACATAAGTTTATACGCAAAGCATGAAATAATTATTAAAAATAAAAGCTGAAGTGTTGTTAAGTTGTGTTTTTTCAGTTAATATTTTAGTATTATAGTTTTTAATTGTAATAATAATATTTTCTGTGATTTAAAATGGGCCGAGTGAATAAGTGTTGCAATCCGTTAAATAAAAAAAATCACAATTATGTAATTAAAAAATTAGTTTTAATTACAGCTAATCGTGCTTGCCAATTCAAAGCCTTTATAGGAAATTATATGTGTAATTCTTGTGAGAGGGCAATTTATCTGGGACGCGAACCTGCGATACGGAAGAATACATGCAATAAACCTGTAAATAATGATTCTATTGTTGATATGACTGAGCTAGAAGTAGATGACATTACAGATGATGATAAGAAAGATCCGACTTTTGAGTGTGATGCTATTGGCAATCAATTGAAAATTGAAAATGTTAATAAATTGCTGTCGGAAGTTGGTGAACCACCGATAAAATTAAGACGAGTGTCAAGTGTTGCTGAGTGTCAGAAAGCTATTTTAACTTCTGTGAAAAAATTAACTGGTAATGATATTAATGGTAATAACTCTAGGGACGTTCTTTTAAATAATTTCAAGTCTGCTTTTGATCAAAAAACTAGTAGATCCGAGAAAATCCAAGTTTTGACTACTCTTCCGCTGGATTGGTCTATCAAAATGATACGACGTGAGTTCAAAGTGTCAAAGAGAATGGTACAAGCTGCTAAAAATATTAGAAAAAATTCAGGATTTGCGTCACAGCCTGACTCTAAAAAAGGTAAAGGTCTGGACAATTCAACACTTGATCGCGTGAAAAATTTTTATTTATCAGATGATGCTAGCCGTGTGATGCCCGGAATGAAAGATTATGTTACGGTTATGGAAAATGGTAAAAAAACACAGAAACAAAAGAGACTCTTACTATTTAACATACATGATTTATATAAAAAATTTAAAGAAAAATTTCCTGATGGAAAAATTGGGCAGACTAAATTTCAAACTTTAAGACCGAGGCAATGTATTTCTGCTGGAAAAAGTGGAACACACAAAGTATGTGTATGCAAAATCCACCAAAATGTAAAATTACAATTACATGGATTAAAAAATGAACTGAAAAAAAAGGTGTTGATTTTACTGAAAGTTCTAATGACTTGATTCAAAGCTCTGTTTGCGCGCAACCTACATCATCATGTTTTTTTTCAACCTGTAAAAAGTGTCCAGAAGTTAATGCTGTTATTGATAAGTTAAAATTATTAATTGAAAGCCACGAGATAAAAGACATATCGTTCAGTCAATGGAAAAGTACCGACAGGTAACGAAAAGGGTTCAATATAAATAATTTAATTTTATCAATTTGTCTAATGATTGATTTGTATACACAGCTTATTATCTAATACATTCTTTGAAAATTTTGCAGGACTGAAATTGTTGAAGCTACGTATTCAAAGGATGATTTTTTGGCTGAGTTGAGAAATAAATGGTCCGAGCTGTTAAAGCATGATTTTGTGGCTAAGTCTCAAGCGTTTTATTTCTCCAAACAAAAAGAATCTGTTGATGATGGAGAGTTTGTAGTGTGTCTCGATTTTTCCGAAAATTATTCGTTTTTTGTTCAAGATGCTATTCAATCACACCATTGGTCCAATGATCAGGCTACACTTCACCCTTATGTAATTTATTATAAAGTAAATGGAGAAATGAAGCATGAGAATTTTGTTGTCATATCAGAAAAAGTTAGTCACGATGCGAGTTCGGTACATTTATTTAATACTAAATTGATAGAATTTTTAAAAACTAAATTTGGTGCCGATAAAATTTAAAAAATCAAGTATTTTTCTGATGGAGCCGCTTCACAATATAAAAATAAATATAATTTTGCCAATTTAGTTAATCATAAAAATGATTTTGGTGTTGATGCTGATTGGACTTTTTTCGCTACATCTCATGGCAAAGGAGCGTGTGATGGCTTGGCAGGGAGTGTAAAAAGACAAGCTTATCGTGCTAGTCTCCAACGTGATAAAAACAACCACATAACAACCCCACTTTTCTTTTTTCAGTGGGCCCAAAGTTCTTTTAAAAAAATTAATTTTGCTTTCTGTACGATTAAAGATCATGAGGTACATGAAAAAAAATACCAACCACGATTCGAACGCTTAACTACAATAAAAAATACTCGCCAATTTCATTACTACAAACCATTGGAAAATTTTTCACTAGAATGCAGGCTCGTTTCAGAAGATGAAAAAGTATTTATTAACAAAGTTTTTAAAAAAAAGTGAAAAGAGTGAAAGTATCTGACGACAAATTTACCATTTAATTATTTAAATTAAGCTTTTGTTTGTTCTATTCAGTATGTTATGATTATATTCTGTATGATATTGTTAACAAAAAATAAAATTTTATTGATAATAATTATAATAATATAACGTAAATAATAATAAAATTTGTTTTATAATAATATTTTATATTATTATTTTAAATTATCACTGATAAAAGCTTCAATGCAGTACGAGACGCTCGGTAGCGCGGCGCTTCCACAGCGCTCGGCGGCTGGCGCGCTGTCATAAATAAATTCATTTTGTTTAAACTAATGGCGAGCAGTGAAATTTTCTTCTGGAATCTTAAACTTAAATGAATAAAGCATGTGACCGATGAAAAAAAAATGCATTTTTTTACCAAGAAATGAGTTAAATTTTCATTTGTTAACTTAAAAGTTAGTTAACAATACGAAAATAAACAAATAATCTTAAGTCGTTAATATATTCTTAAAGTATAGACATTTGACCATAGACGCTGAAAATTTCATGAATTTATCTCTTACGGTTGATTTTTAATCCATTTTTTAATTAAAAGTGCTTAAAATTTTCATTGTAAAAAAAATGATGTTAAAATCAAAATTTTCAAAAATCGTTTGGGGGATCATTTTTCCATCATAAGTACTTATGAAAAATATATATAGATTAAATTTTTATGATCAAGTGGTAAATGGGGGGTCCACTTGACGTGATCTTGCTCATTATTAAAATTTAAACCCCTGTTGATTTCAGATACAAACTATGGCCACGTGAATATACACAAACAGTGAATTGACAGTGACTTTGCATATTTTTCAGGGATATACTTTAAAAATTTCACAATAGCTTCTTAAATATATGTATAAAATGATCATAAACTATAGATAAATTATACAGAGTTATTGGTACGACTAGATAATTCAAGGATTACCAATAAGCCCTGTTTACATTTCTTCCATACGAAGAAAAATTATGAAAACCATTAGAAAAACTCATTTTAAGCCTACTTCCTCCCTCATACATCTTCGTCTCAATATTTATTGGGAACATATTCCTTGATTGTTATACCAACAATTTATAGTGTAAATTAGTGTAACCAGAATTAGGAACCACATTAGGAATGAGTATAACAGAGGAAGTTTGATAATAGCACGAATGACAGAGAATTTGAGCAGTAATAAGTTAGCATGGTACGGGTATATTATGAGAAGAGATGAAGGCCATGTAAGAAGAAAAGTTTTGAGTATAAAATTTGACGGGTATAGGAGTAGAGGAAGACCGCAATAGATGTGAACGGATTGTGTGAAAAATGGTATGTGACAGGGGAGAGTGGTAAAATAAAATTATCGTGCCGACCCTACTTAGGCGGCTTACTAATTTATATGATTTTATACCAACAATTTATGTTATAAATAAATTCATTTTTTTTTTCAATTGACCACGCTATTGGTCTGACAGGCCTTTGCAGCTTCACCGGATTACAACAATAACAACCGACCTTTTGAGCCACCTATACCTATTTCCTCGTTTAATCGCAGGTTATACCTTAAACTATCAACATTTTGAAATTGAATATCTATAAACTATAAACAGCATAAGAAAAGATATTCTATATGCAATAGAAAGATAAAATCAAAAATAAACAGTGCTTGATATTCGTCGTATAAAAATAAAGTAACAGTCGATTCAAATATCTAAACTGTGAGAGCTCACTGAACCGAAGTCGATCAATAACACTTTTAGGATCAAAAGCCGAGAAATATTAAACGATGCGATGTAAATCTCCCTATAAATATCAAAAACAAAATGCAATATTGCCATCGGTATGGCGAACGTAAATTACGCGCGGCTTACCGAACACAGTAAAGGAGGTCGCTAACCTGTTTCGTACTGGCAATTCTACTTTGATTTATTATCACAGAATAGCCTTAAGAAAACGTTAGTACCGGGTATTTGAAGAGTGGAAGAAATGATGTAAGGTATACTGCATCGATGAGGAAATGGGGCGCTTCTAAGTAAAACACAAATCGGAGAAAAGTAGAAAAGTTTGCTTGTAGTTTAATCCAAGTACGCTAACTCGTTTAAGTTAAGAAACTCGTTTTTTGGCTAAATGTAATTTGAAAACAACAAAAAAATACTATTATGTACTCGTACATCTTTTTTGAAGCGAAACTTCTTATCAGACGGCTTTAAAATCCTGATCAGCAACCTTTTTGTGTGACGGAAACTCGTGGGGTTAGAAAAGTTTGGTAGAGTATTAAAAATACCGGTATTAATACACCGAAGTTAAGCAACGGCTGAGCCGTCATTAATTGTCTATCCAGCCAGTGCCTGGGAAGTGGGAACACTACGTCACGATGGCTTTCTGTTGTATTTTTTAATTAAAACGTTCCCCTGTAATACAAAAATTTCACTACTATCTTGTTTATCTACGACACCCAATTTTTTTCCTGATTCTGAATATATATAGAATTCATTATTGCATAAAACTGCAAACGCTCTTCTCTTTAGATGGGAGTATTTCCATAATAATGCAATAATGATTGTATTACTGCACTCCATTTTTTACTCATATGGTACACAGAACCATGTCAGCAGAAATATATGAATATCTTATTCCGATTAGGTTTGAGATTAAGGCGTCTCTATAACACCAAAATCTTTTTAAAAGAATAAATTTGTAGAGAAGAGTACGCATTTTACTTTACATTACGTCTAGTGTTTAATCTGAATTTTCCATTTGGAAGCCATTAATTAGCCATTTCTGACATCGATTTGCTCTTGCGGAATAAGCTAGTAAAATGCGGATCTAGAAAATTTGGTTGTCAGTATGCTATCTCACGCGAACTGTTCTAACATTTGCATACATGGTTTACACAAAAGGAGTATTCGATAATTCACTTTTTTTTTTTTTTTTTTTTTTTTTTTTTTTATCGTAGCTCGGCAAAATGACTGTACTGTGCCTGATGGTAAGCACAGTACAATCCAAAAACAATGGCGACTACCGAGCGACATACTATCCCTCGCCGGTCGCCGCTGTCATGCCGGCCTGCGTAAGTATCTCTTCACGTTGCGCTTGAAGGACCCCATGTCATAGGAAGGAGGAAACACACTGGCCGGGAGATTGTTCCATAGCTTCACGGCACGGCAAAGATAAGATGTTGCGAACTTTTTAGTTCGTGCCCAGATAGGATTTACCGTAAAACTGTGGCTCCGAAGACCAGCGCGCGTGGTGCGGTTATGAAAAGGAGAGGAAGGGATCAAGTTGAATAACTCTTCAGAACACTCGCCATGATACAGACGGTAGAACACGCTCAGTGAGGCAATGTCTCTGCGCAACTGAAGCGGCTCTATGAACTCTGTAATGTCTGCATCATTAACCATGCGGACAGCCCGTCTTTGCAACCTGTCCAGGGTATCCAAGAGGTACTTTGCCGAACCGTCCCAGAGGTGCGAGCAGTATTCCACGCAGGGCCGAACTTGTGCCTTATAAAGGAGATATAGCTGTTCAGGCGTGAAAAACCGTCGCACCCTGTTCAGGATTCCGAGTCTCCGAGATGCTGTGGAGATCACGCTCTGTATATAATCCCTGGGATTGAGGTCGCTGCGAATATCTATGCCTAAGATATTAAGACTGTCTCGCATTGCGAGCGAGACATTCTGAAGAGCTGGAAGGGGGGTAAATGGGGATCTCTTGCAGGTAAACGCGCATACCTGTGTTTTGTTGGCATTAAACTCGACCAAATTACTTGCTCCCCATGTTGATATGCGAAACAAAGATTGGTCGAGCTTAATGACTAGTTCCTGCCGTCTCTTTTCTGTGTCTCCCTGACCGCAAGAAGGCTTGCTGTAATAGGACTCATGGATGGTGCTATCGTCTGCATAGCAATGAATATGGCCTAAAGGCAACATATCATTGATATGCAGAAGAAACAGAGTTGGCGAAAGTACAGAGCCTTGAGGAACTCCAGCATTTACTGACATGAGCTGCGAATCACATCCTTCGACAAGGACACGAATTCTGCGCTCATGTAGAAAGCCAGAAATCCATTTGCATAGATTGTCAGGGAGTCCGTACGCCGGAAGCTTCGAAAGAAGACCACGGTGCCAGACCCTATCAAAGGCCTTGGCAATGTCAAGACTGATCGCCAAGGCTTCGCCGTGCTTGTCAATTGCTTCCCCCCAGCGGTGCAGTACGTAACCTAGAAGATCACCCGTTGATCGGTTTTGGCGAAAACCATATTGCCGATCGTTAATTAGCGAGTGATCCTCCAGATAGCGGACAAGCTGGGTGTTAATGATCCGCTCCATGATCTTGCACAGCACTGAGGTTACGGCAATTGGACGGTAGTTGTTAGGATCTGATCGATCTCCCTTCTTGGGAATCGGTTGAACATTGGCCTCTTTCCAAGCCCGGGGCACGACACCAGAGACGTAGGACAGGCGGTATAAGCGCGTAAGTATTGGAGCCAACTCGGCTGCACATTTTTTAATAACTACCGCTGGGATACCATCCGGACCACTGGCCTTCCGAACATCGAGTGATCGTAGTTGTTTTAATACGTCACGTTGCCTGAATCGTAATTCCGGCATAGTGACACCGCAGCATGGAATAGTAGGTGGTTGCGCGTTTCGATCATCGAGCCAGGAATTCGCCGCAAAGAGATTGCCTAATAATGTCGCTTTCTCCTGTGGATCATAGGCCAGTGTCCCATCAAAGTACCTCAGTGGCGGTAACGTTGGACGGCAAAAATTGGCTTGCACAGCTTTGGCCAAACTCCAGTAGACTCGACTGTTAGTCGGATGACTTACGAGTTCATGACCTAAGCGTGCAATGCGTTGGGCATCCGCTCTAGTATAGGCCCTCTTACAAGCTTTGGTAGCAGAATTATAGGCTGTTTTGAGGATATTGATATTAGGATCCTTGTTAGCGCGACCCTTGATCCAATCACGATACGTGGCTTGCTTCTTACTGACAGCATCAGCACATTCACGATTGAACCAAGGGCGTCCCCTGCGATTACCGACGATCTTGGAGGAAGGAATATAATACTCCATTGCTATTCCAATCTCGTCAGCAATCGCATCGGCAATCGCTGAAGGATCTTTCCCGTCGAAACAGCGTCGCTGCCAAGGAATGGAAGCGAAATAATCCCGCATCCCGTCCCAATCTGCTGACGAGTAGTGCCAGACTTTGCGCTTAATTCTTGTACTGGGTGGAGGTTGAGCGCGTGGCACAGACGATACAACAAGGCAGTGATCCGATGTGCCCAAAGGAGCACTGACCGACACATCATACCCAGTTGGATGACTCGTCAACAGAAGGTCCAGTAAAGAGGGCGCATGACCTGTGATATCAGGAATCCGGGTATGCTGGATTACTAGTTGAGTCAGGTCATGTGTTAAGGCGAATGCATGGGCTATTCGTCCTGCATGGTCCGTCCTAGAGGAACCCAACCACATTTCGTGGTGTGCATTAAAGTCCCCTAAGACCACCAATTCCGCAGTAGGGAACTGCTCCTGTGCGTCATCTATTGCCTTACTCATGTACTCAAAGAGCCGAGTAGTCTCATCATCCCCATCATGGGATCTGTAAAGGCACACGTAGATACGGCTTTGAGTGCCCAGGTCCACGTGTAGCCAAAGGATGGAAAAGGAAGGATCCTCCATGCAGCGCAAACGACGACAGCACACCTCCGACCGTACATACACACATACACCGGCTTTAGCTTGAAAGTTGGCCTCAAGCTGGTAGCCGGGATAGTGCAGATAAGATGTATCGGCCGGACGACGTATCTGTGTTTCGGTCAAGAAGAGTATTTCAGGCTGAACCGTCTCAAGGTGTTGATGAACAGCATTTAAGTTAGAATGAAGTCCACGGATGTTGATGAACTCCATCGTAAAAGCGGCGTAGGGGTTGTGCACCGCTGTGGAACCTAGATTTGTTATTTGCGCTGTCATGATTTAAGAAAGAAGGAAACGTGAAGAGCGAGCAACATTCATACAAGCGCAGAAGTATTCAATGTTAATCGCCGACTCACTGTAATACCTGCAAGATTTGCACTGACCCGGCGAACGGAAGGGCCCCCGTACCCCCCCGGAATAGGTCGCCGGAACCCCAAATCCGGTCACCAACCGGCACGACGAACCTACCCAAGATTATGCGCGGCATGGTGGGGCAGCCTCTCATGGTGGTTATTCATAATTGGGCCCCTGTACTGTACCGCGGGCGGCCAGCGGAACAACCGTTTCTACAGGTCTCCCTGTCCGCCGGGTCAATGCAGCTCTCTTAGGCGGTGAGCCATTGGAGAGTCACACTGGTACCTGTGCCAAGACGAAAGTCGCCCGGTAGCTGGATATGCACAGGCTGATCCCGAAACGCGACCCGCAGAAGCGTATCACTATTACGGGCTTTTTCGCCATATACATGGTGGTTGCGACCCAGTCGGGCTGTAAAACCCTACCACCCCGCTTTCGCCATTGCCTCGTTCGTTGTTCAGCAGGGTGCACCACGTGCAGGTGAGGTTGGCTTGGGTATCTCAAGTCTCATGATGTTATTCGACACCCCTTACACCCCACTTTGCCGTCACAACGCCTGTGATCATTGTTTACATGAAACTAATAGCACCATTGCTATGTATTCCTGTTGCGAACATAAATTACACCTTCATAGTTATACGAGTGTTGTGAAAATCCAATCCAGTTTCAAGCTTCCAATATTATCAGTACTTCCAGATTAGCTGTTTAGAATAGAATAATTGAAATTGCTTCTTATAAGGTCAGCTATCTGCCAGTGAAAGTCCCGTGAAAATCGGACTAGCGGTTTTGGAGATAGCAATGCGGACAAAGCCACGGGTAAAAGCTAGTATAAAATAAAGTAAACCTATGTCACCCGCTGTAATTTTAACTATCTGCCTGTGGAATTCTCGTCAAAATCGGTTCAGCCATTTCGGAGATTACCCGGAACAAACAGACTATTACTCCTTAACTGATACTGAGGTGACATCTGACAGAGGAGAGTATCGGAAAAAGATATATTGTGCCGACGATAGTTAGGTGGAATGAAGATAAAATTATGTTTATATACCAGTTGGAGTATTGGAATATGAAGTGAATCACAACCTTTGCAACAGAAATAGGTGTGTTGATGAAAGTACCGAATCCAAACTGTGCTCTGTTCCTCCTACTTATAAAATATTTTATATATATTAATATGCTAACTCCTTGCATAGCTTTAAAAATAGACTTGACAAACGGGCCGCGGACTAATAAGCTGGCACTAATGGGTGAACAGTAATTTTGATCGAATATCCAAGGACTTCGAAACAATGATACTGGCATATCAGCAATTATGCTGCACGTCAACAAATAAATAAATTAATAAAAATCAATTACAGAATGTATGCACGTACATCACGGCTGTACCTATTTGGCTAATTGTTTTTTGTTGTGTTGCTAATTGTCAGGACATGGTTTGTATGAAAGGTTATGATCGGAGAGTTTTTGGTGGGATGTTAGTCTGTCATGTAGAGCCTTTTATATTTTATTCATAATCTCGTGCTAAGTAACTCTGTATTTTGTAATATTCGTGGCAATTTACGTAACATAGTTCGGTTATTATGCATAAGTGAAGTGGATGGAAAATAATGAAAGAATGAATTCTGAGATGCAACAAAAATCCCTGGAAAGTTCTAACAAGGGGGCTACAATCTTGTCAGAACATCGAAATTATCACACGACACTTATAATTTTATTACCTACTTGACAATGGCAGTAATAATCTAAAATCTAAAGATTGGTTGCCAAATATAAATAAAAGGAGATGAGTGTTCGAAAAATCTGGGTTTAATTATTCGCATATGAAAAAAGTTAGCGAGCGTGTGATACGAAAGTTACGTTACGAAAGTTACGGTCGTACTATTAAGCCAGCTAGTTTTTAATAAAAGAATATTCCAATGCCCATTACAAAACGATACTGTTTTATAATCATTTTCCAACTTTTCTTTTGATGTGTTTAAAACACTCTGAACACTTATATTTTCTTTTTATATGCATAATGCATTATGTTTATTTAATGTAGTAAAGTTTTCTACATCTTTGGAATAACAAATTTAATAATATATCAAATATTGTTGCTTTTGTATTCCGTCGGAGACTTCGTAGGATTTGCAATTTTCGATGAAATGTAGACTATTTATATGCATTACAACACTACGTAATACATATTTATAAAATACTAGATTAACCCGTGACTTTGTTCCATTAAAAATAGTGGTTCCATTAAAAATGACAGGAGGGGTTAATTGTGGATTACGTTTTTCATAACACAGATCCGGGAAGGCAGCTGGTGTGTATCCAGTCTGTCTCCCTATCAGGAAGGAGCTCGGCGGAAGGTGGCCATTGGGCCGCCTATCCAAGGGGACTAACATAGTTCGATCACACCGGTACACGTTTTAGTCCGTGTGAGTCGGACATAACCCACTCTCTCCCCCGAGAGGGTGGCATATCCATAAGGGATTTCCCCACGTTAATAAAAAAAATTGAATCACGTTTTTCATACGCTACGCTACTACTTAAGCTATATAACTGCTGGGGGATCCTCCGATAGCATGGGTATACCCATGGTTAGTACTTTGAATAGTGAGACTGATATCCTATATGAATTGGATTACCTCTATTGGATTACCTCTTTATATGAATTCAACAGACATATCAATGTACAAGGTATATATAAATATAGAATATTTGCAAAGAATTAGAGATAAAAACGAACGAATAATAAAAATTAAATCTGGGGTAATTAAATAACAGTAAAAACTAGAAATGGAACAGCTGAATGATGATAAAGCTAAAATATTAACAGTTCGCCACATCATGTATTTGTCAGTTATAATTAAATCCAAATAACATTTAATCACCTGGTTTGTGAGTTTTGGGTGATCGCTTACTTTTATTGAATGATCGTCTTTATGCAGTATTTATTTCTATCTTATCTAGTAGCATATATTGTGCAGATATTATGCGTGTTGCAATAAAGTTATTGTGAATAAACTACATTCATAATGAATAAATAATTTGTATTAAAAATAAAATAAACAACACCTTTCATAGAAACATCATTATTCGAAGTGGATGGGTCTTCTAATAATGACAAATATACAAGAAAAAGAAAACAACGAAAATAACAATAACATGTAATTAACAACAACAACACTAAATTGACTTCGGAATGCGACTGTACTGCAACTAGTAATGACAGGACACATGTGTCAACGTGGGTGAAATAGGGGACGAGGTACGCGCACGGGTGAGCTTGCTCCCCTTTTACCTCACTACGTCCCTCTGATACCTAAATTTGTGTTCTGCGCATCTACTTCAGAGCAGTTAAAACGTTTGACGCGGACTATAGTCTATATGACCTTTGTCCAGAAAGTACAAAATAAATTTCTTATGTCATAGACAAACATTTATTAAGTTAACGGCGTAAAAATATTTTATTTTACACTCAATTTACTTAACTACTGATTAAATTAGCGTACCATATATTGCTAAATTTACAATCTGCCGTTCATAATTATAATTATTTACTGCCAGATCCATCAATATGAAGTACATAATTACATTATATCATGAACTCTGGACGCGTAAGTGAAAGCTTTTGATCATATACTTTGCTATGAACCTACTAAAATATATAGGAGCATAATATAATATACACCGATGCGGTTTACCCTATAAATATGATTCGTATTAAAAAAATATTTTAATTTGTTGCTTCAATCTGTCTGTCTATCTGCCTGTCTGTTTTTTTGTATGAACACGCATGACTGCTAAAGTACTGGGTTCACAATAAAAGCTCATAAATAAAATCATAAAGCATATCCTCGAGAGTAACTTAGTCTTTATTTCATTTTTTTTATGTCAAAGGGCGGCAAACGAACATGTGGGTCACCTGATGTTAAGTGATCACAACCGTCCATAGACACTAGCAAACCCAGGGTAGTCGCAAGTGCGTTGCCAGCCTGTGTATGGGGGGATAAGAGGTGGGCCTCCGGCGCTCTAACTGAACGAACGAAACGCAACAATGCAAGCACTGTTACTTCACGTCAGTATTCTGTGAGAGGGTGGTACTAAGGGTTTCATTAAAATCGATCCACTCTATCAAAAGTTATTGTAATTTTAATGATGGCTCGAGTTAAGTACGAGAGAGATCGGACCAGTAGTTTCAAAGATTAGCGCGTTCAACCACACAAACAAACAAACCCTGCAGCCTGAGCTTATATTGTGAACCCACTACTTTAGCAGTGATACGTGTTCAAACAGACAGACAGACATTTCTAAAAATGATTGAAATGTATTCTTTTACTTATTCACTAGACACCGGCAACAATTTATTCCACGAAAATCGAAAAAGTACAGACACTTTAGATTTACATTCTTATTATATGTATAGATGTATAGAAGATCTATAGTTAAATAAGTTGTGAACAAATATACGTAACTTTTTAACATTCACAATTTCTTTAAAGGTCACATATTCAATTTATAAGTAATAAATTGGATAAATATATATTACATTATCGTGCAAAACACTTACATAATGTAATAAATTTATACTTCGTAAAAGAACAGTAAAACCTGTAAGTACAAATTGATACAGGTGCCATCAACTTGAGTTTGTTGGAAAGGTCTATATCGCGTGAACCCCCCTAAGCGCTTTACGTTTATTATATGAACTGTAAAAATATGTCAGGCTTTCACTACTTATTACTCTCTTGAATTATTGCTATATGTCTGGCCTACTACACGAATGACCATTTTATAATAATATCTCTCCATTGTCTCTCTATTTGTTTGTCTGTTAGTTAGTGTAGTTACAACGTAAAAACTACTGAACTGATTTAGATTATTTTCTATTCTAAACTAGCTTTTTTATATCATAGGAGGCAAACGAACAGGTGGGTCACCTGATGTTAAGTGATCACCACCGTCCATAGACACTTGCAACACCAGGGGAGTCGCAAGTGCGTTGCCAGCCTGTGTTGGGGAGGGAGGGGACGTGGGCCTCCGGTGCTCTCACTGACCGAACGAAAGGTACTGTTATTTCACGTCGGTTTTATGTGAGACGGTAGTACTACCCTGGGCGAGCCGACCCGTTCATGTTGAAACCAGTAATAGCTTCAGCGTGGCTCTACCACCTACGACCCGCAACTCCATTTGCGTCATTTATCGTTATCAGAGAAAACAACATAATCACTACACCGCTTGCCCCACTTCTTTACGGCAAAAAAACACCCATCGCTGAATGTATAGTGCTTATGAAAATAGTAGTCTCCCAAAACCTTAATAACTTTGTATTAAGCAAGTATTACGTGATAATCTTTTCTTCAGATACATAAGGACTAACTTTGTTGTATGAAATAGTATGTGGAACAAGTCGTGATTTTTAATGAGATTTTCTCCCTCGTGAAATATTTTACGTGTTGGGACGACGTTGAGGTGGTAGTTATAAAACTATGGCATCACCCTATGTAGACGTCATCTCTAGTAGGTGACAAAGTATTCCACTACTATATACAGTTACTAGCGGGTCCTGATAATAACAATATTATTATTTATCATTACATAGTATAAAACAAAGTCCCCTACCGCGTCTGTCTGTCTGTCTGTTCACGATAAACTCAAAAACTACTGAACGGATCTTTATGCGGTTTTCACCAGTGGATAAAGTGATTCACGAGGAACGTTTTGGTATATAAGTTGTTAAGGATTTTTTTATAATCAGGGCGGGACAACGTCTGTCAGGCCCGCTAGTAATATTATATAATAATAATATTATATAATAATAATATTATTATGTATAATAACATTAACACTGATAATAGAAAAGCCTATACAAATTACTGTACCCAACGTACCTCGTAAATTACTTCTTACTTACAGTTAATCCTTCTTACCAAAGTGTTAAAAAAGTGTTAAAAGTGGAAAAAAGTGTTATTTTCAGATGAAATAAAAATAATTATGGTAAATTCCAATGGAAAGCGCTATGTTAGACGTCCTGTAAACAACGCTTTTAATTATAAATACATAAGGAGTATAGTCAAGCACGGTGGCGGTAACATTAAAGTTTGGGGATGTTTTTCCGAATGTGGAGTTAGACCCGTTCGCAAGATTGAAGGTACAATGGATCAAGGGCAATACAAAAATATCTTAGAGCACACAGTGATTACCTACTGGGACGATCATTTGCCTGTAACCTGGATCTTTCTGCATGACAATGACCCTAAACACACGGTCAATAGCGTCAAATGTTTCCTTAGCGAACAGCATATATCCGTTTTAGACTGGCCAGCAAATAGTCCGGATTTAAACCCGATAGATAATCTCTGGTATATTGTTAAAAAGGAAGTCTCAAACAAACGTAACACCAGTCAAAACGAACTATATGAAGAATTTGTTTAAGCCTGGAATTCAATCCCCCTAGAAAAATGTATGAAATTGAATGAATCAATGCCACGTCGTTGCTGTGCTGTCATTGAAAATAAGGGATACGCTACTAAATATTAATTATAACTATTGGTATGCTGCGGATAGTAGCTATTTCGTAAATAACAATACTAATAACTAATACTTAAAAAAATATTGTTTTTTATACTTTTTGTTGTTGTTTCTAATTAGTTGACCATTATTGTTCATACCTTAAAAATGATTTAAATGTTTGTCCGTAACGTAATATTGAAACTGCACTTATGTAGTGGAATTTATATTGTTTTTCTAGTAAATAATAAATCGTTGAACATATTGTTGTCCTATTTATTCTTTAATTTCAAAATAAAAACGATTGCGGTGAAATATCTTATATAATGTCAAGGATCGTTGGTAGTGTTTTTGTTTATACGACCACCACTGTATGTAGATATGTAAATGGTCCGACGATCCGTGTAGTCCGGTGAAGCTGTTAAGACCTTGCTAGGTCAATAGCGTATTCAGTTCGAGAAACAAAATCCGATGATCCGTGCGAGACTGAACCCCACTCCTTTTTTTCTCGAACTGTCTACGCTATTAGCCTAGCAAGGCCTTAACAGCTTCACCGGACTACCTGAACTCCACTCCGTTTTAGCTACGCCTTTTCTAGATTTGCTTCACATTAAAGGGTAGAGCGTAATATTTATGTCACTACAAATACTTCCGGACGGTAGAGAGAGCATTTGCGCCGACATACATAATAAAATATGATCTACGAAAGAAGTCATCGTTGTCGAGTACTTTGACCGGTGGAATGTGAGTTCGATGTCCGCAATTTCTAACCCCGGGAAGTACCAATAAATTTCAGGGAATTCGCATACATTAACTAATTAAAATTGGTAAGTAACCTTGACTGACGATGAGGCAAAACATTGTGTGGAAACGTTAACCTTAGAAATGTTCTTGTAATACCACTACATGTGGGAAAATATAGAAACGATTCTAAATGTCTCGAAGTTTCAAATCGTCAGTGTGGCGTGAACTGACACGCTGATTATGTCTATACCTTCCTTCGATAAGTGACCAATAACCCTGCAGTGGGCCTCTTAAGTGTTGATGTGATAATATAGAGAATTGTTTAAAATAGAAAAAAAGTGTGTGTGTACTTATGTACACGTATTAGAAGTTATACTTCTTTGGCGTAACAAGATAAAAATCTTTTCAAAAATTTTAGCTTTCGCCTTATTCTACGTTTGTAGAAAAAAGGTATTTAATACATTGAAAGTTTTAATACAAAGAAACACAAAGAAACAAAATGTTGACTATAGCTAACTTCAGTGTGTCGGTTTTTCGTGACGGTGTGCGCGCGCATCGTAATAACTTCAGGGTGTCGGTTGTTCGTGACGGTGTGCGCGCGCATCGTAAAAATTTACTCTCATCATTTTTCTCTAACGCGCCAAAAGAAGTATAACTTCAATAATAGAAAAATGGATAGCGGTAAAAGGAATAAATATTTGGACATAAGTCATATTTAAAAAATCCCTATTAAAAAGACGTTAACAGTGATTTTATAGTTCACGCGAGAAAATTCGCAGGTATAGCTAGTATCTTAATATATATATTTCTTGTGTGCGTGTGTATGTGACTGAACTCCTCATAAACGACTGGACCGATTTTGATGAAATTTTTTGTGTGTGTTGTGGAGATTGAGAATGGTTTAGATTCAAATTGGCCGGGGTGGGTGGATGTTTTGGATTTTTTTTTTGGGGACCCCGTAGATTAATATATAAATCAGTTTTATAATTTTACATTATACTTTGTAAAATAATATTTATTAAATTTGAATAACAAGACTTTTCCTTAACTGAAGATGAACGCCCGAGTATGGATTTTTTAAAAGTCATTACTATATTTTACGATTTATCGTGAATCGATATACTGCTTTCAAACGCTCCAGAATATATGGTATTATAATGATACGAGAACACATGGTATGATGAGTTAATATTTATTATAATGCAAGCCGATACCCGGCCTTCGTTATGGTGAATATTTTTTCTAATTCCATGCTAACTACGTCATTTATATGAATTAATTGTGACGTGTCTATTGTTATAAAGATTCAATTTTATATAATAACAAGCTTCTCTCCGCGACTTCGTCCGCCTGGAATAGTTAGTTTGGGCTAAGTAGCGCTAACACGCAGCGGAAGCTCACAAAACGAGAAAAAAATCTGCCGATTTTGAAACATTCTTCCTTGGTGCTTCGCTCCTATTGGTCTTATTAAGATTTCTAACTTTGAAAGAATTTTTCAAAGTGGACCACTAATTCAACAAACTTTTCAGCTTTATAATATTAAGTACTAGCGGGCCCGGCAGACGTTGTCCCGCCCTGATTATAACAAAATCCTGGACAAATATACCAAAACGTTCCTCGTGAATCACTTTATCCACTGGTGAAATCCGCATAAAGATCCGTTCAGTAATTTTTGAGTTTATCGCGAACAGACAGACAGACAGACGCGGTAGGGGACTTTGTTTTATACTATGTAATGATATACATGTTATATACGTTAAGTCAAAACTCTGTAAAATTATATGCTATTAAAGTGTCGACCAAATATGTTCAACTGCCGAGGATAGACAATTTTCTTGTATAGACTCTTTCATTGTATTTCTCATCAACAAAAAAGCTTGTAAAGATAGATAAGTGTCTGTTACCCTTCCACACAATAACTACTAGACCGATTTTGATGAAACTTTACAGTAATGTATAAATCACTGCAGTGTATGCGGTAAAGCATACATATACTGTTTCGTGTGTTCCCGTGTTGGTAAGTAAATAACAAACGTCATTGATGAGAGCCGCGGGCGCGTGTGGACGATTATGCTATATTTACTAATACGTTAGTATTGTCGAGCCAGTGTGGAGCACAAGGGATATCATACAATCACAATAATACACAGGCTACATAGGCACATTTTATACAGATACTGTATATATAGTTAGTAGTAGTTACACTACTAGTATGAAGAAAAAAGATTCAATTTTTATTTGTAATGAATAATCTCAAAAACCATTAGCGAGTAACATGTATTTTATTTTCAAAGTTTATATTAATACGAGTGACGCCGCGAACTAAAACTAGTATGTCATAAGGCGCCGTTCATAAAATATGTCACGAAAAATTTTACGTTTTTAGACTCCCTCCTTATCGTCACGCTGTCACATTTTCTGCAAGCAACCCTATCAATATTGCGTCAAGAATCATAGAACTAAAAGTATTTATTACAATAACTATTGCGAATATATGCCAGGTGGTCATAAATCACCTCTATCCGCAATATTTATATGGTCCTTCGAGTCAGATTACTACTAAGAGTTTCGCTTGAACAAGAAGAAAAAGTTTGCATAAATAGAACGCATTTTACAAATATCGCGGATAGCGGTGATTTACGATCACCTAGTATAGGTATACTCGCAACATTTCTTGGGCCTATAAATTTACAAATAGAAACAAATGACTTTATATTATAACAAAACAATTAGACCTAAAAAAGCAATTGAAAATTTTGCAAAATTTGGTAACCTGCGTACATCTACTCCCGCTATAAGTGCGAATGTATTTTATGTACGGCTCCTAATCAGAAAATTATTCTTTAGCAACCATAAACGTAAACTTAATGGAGACACAGTGTTAACGTTATTTTCAAAGGTCACACACAGTTGTATGAGGCTGCCCTCTCGTTGTTCACGGTAGAATGGCGCTCACGCTGAATCGCTATCTGCTGATTAACGTGATAACCGTTGACGCAAAGTAATTTGAATGTGATTACCGCCACTATAGCCTTTCTAAGTATGATTTACACACGTTGCGAGGACGACAATAACAGTGGAAAAATCGATATCGGAATTATACACAAATTGGTTTTCCGCCTTTTTTAGTTCTTTACTAAGTAATACCCGCATCTTCCTTTGTGTTGTTTATTATCTTAACAGTGTGCTTAGACAGTGCGCTCTTATGCTTAAAGGAGAAAAGATAAAAAAATTGAAAGAAAAAATATACTATCAATTTACTTCCTCTCTTCTGCGTAGATGCACGACAACGTTTGTCCCACTTCTCCACGACAAGAAACTCGTTGCTAAACTGTATTGCTTATGCTTCTTCTGTTTCTTAAAACGTGAATACCTTTATTTTGAAGGTAGATACCGTGGTAATTATATTTCAAATAATAATCAGTCGTCTATGAAGTAAAATAAAAAAATTAAAATCGAGTCATTTTATTTATAGAAATGTATGTATATAATATAAGGATACCGCCCTAAAGCCAACAGGTCATAACAGTCATAAAAAGACAACACGCGATCATACAGCGTCAACCGACTTAGATTAGAATACGCAAACAGACGGGAGGGAGCTTTCGATGAAGGAAAGTATCGTGATGGTAATAACATGGTAGTAGGTCTTTTTATAATGCCCGCCCTTACCTAACACTACAAAGTATCTATCTATCTATCTAGCATCTATAGATATGTTCCGCCAGCAGCAATTTAGAACCAATCTTCCTGTAATTCTAACGTGTTACGGTCTTAGATCGCAACATTATTTAGCATCAGATGAAATTTTAGACAAACGCTAAATGCCTACAAAATATTAAAGAAACACTTTTTCCCAAAATACACAAGTGACCTAATCAAATAGTTTTTAAGGAACTTACACAGCTGTAAAAATAGGTTCTTGGTGATAAAATTTCTGCTTGAACAAACCAGGCAAGTATTAAAAATTGTCCAACCACCAAAGTGCACCTTGTTTTCCTTCGCCAACCCACATATACCGACGCAGTTTCTGATTATACTATCACAGATTCATTATCAGCTCAAGTAGCCTACATTTGAAAGGCTTAAAATATAGGGTAGAGCCCAAAAGTCCGTTTATAAATTAACTAAAGCATATGTTTAGAACTCAATGTGTGAAAACAACGCATAAATAAATCTGATCCCGAGATTCGGTAGCTCGATTACATCCGAACGATTATTTATACTCCTCCCACATTTCTGTAACTAGGGAACATTAGGGAAACATTACACCGTTGAGATGGCTGTCCGTCTGGCCATAATGATTGCACAGTCTAGAGTCAACCATTACAAACATGAAAGGTCAATTTGTCTAGAATTTCCTATGAAACTTTCCAGTTCTGTGAACTTTACGAATACGTTCAACTTTTGTGAGATCAACAAATATATTTGCGCTTTATTCCAATTAGACGATATCTACTTTATGTCTGTTCTTTTGTACATTCGGTAAAATACCTTCGTCGTTTATTTTAGGGGAGACAAGGTTCAATTTAATTTTTTTCGCTATTTAATTGAAATTGTTTCAATTCATTCCTTGAATCGTATATGTAATATTGAAAGACTTTGTTCTTTTTACGAATCCGCAGGATTTATATTAAATGATATATTCTATATTAAATTTACCTGGTGTTTTAGATTTAGTGTAATAGTTTTAACTTTGTTATCTTTGCATATACGCGGTACCTAATGCTAGTTCCATATCTGCGTGTATCGCCACGAAGTTTTGTCTCTGGCCACTATTATTGCAGGTGTAGGAATAAATTATCACGCGTTACGAACTTTCGGGCTGCGTGACGATAAACACAGTACAATAACTGCGCCCGCGTTTTTAATCATATCAAGAGAACTTAGAAACACTATTTTCCAGATATTTTGGGAATGACAAAGGTTTACGGACGTTTCTCATCGGAACAAATTTGGAGGTTACTTTTTAGCGTGACAAGTAGCCGGAACGTCATCTTTTTTTTTTTTTTTTTAAATAAAATTATTAAAAAAAAAAAAAATAAAAAATTAACAAAAAAAAAAGGGAGAGATTAAAAACTAATTAAATTTATATTAAAAACAAAAAAAGGAGGGGGGAAACTTGTTTTGTTTTTTTAAAAAATAAATTATTATAAAAAAAAAAAAAAAAAAAAAAAATATATATAAAAAAAAAAATTATAAAAAAAAAATATAAAAAAAAAAAAAAAAAAAAAAAATATAAAAAATATTTATAAAAAAAAAATAAAAAAATTTAAAAAAAAAAAAAAAAAAAAAAAACCTAAGGAAAGGTGGGGGGGGGGGAGAAAATATAATGAGAAGAATATTTACATAGGTATGAGAGTAGCATAACTCACTTGTCATACTTTGTACGATATTGCTTCATTAGACAATACTTGATAAGAAAAATAATTTTACAAAACTAGTTGGTAGTTCGAGAGATTAATGCGTTCAAACAAACACAGTTTCTTGCGACTTTTTTTTGGTGTTTATTTTATTGGTTCAAGAATAAAGTGAAATAATTTTTGACTTGAACACATAAGGCAAGAGAACAAACTATGCAATAAAAATATTACCCTTAAATAACAAAAGCATTGCACCACTAAATAAAAAGCACTGCTAAGTTAAGTTTTAAGTATTTTAATACGTGAGGATCGAACACACTTCAACTTCATTTAATACTTCGAAGTGTCAACCGGAATCTATATATCAGAAGTGAAGGACTAGTGTATACTATGATGAAAGGTGATCAAGAGAACAATGTGATTTATAAATGCTATTAAGGAATAGTAAAAAGTAAGTCTAAGTGTATTCTTTGTTTCAGTGCCATAGAAATTCATTAAGCGTAATACATGGGCAGTTTAAAATGTATATGACACTAGTTTCTGCTTTCGGCTTTGCCCACGTTAATATAGATTAGACATATATACGAAAGCCCTATGTCCTCTACTGTACTCTTGATTCTCGTGCAAATTGTCGTCGTCGATTCAGTAATTAAGGCATGGAAGCGTACAAACTAACAAACTGACATTCATGTTTATAATATTAATAGGGATGCGGATTAAATAACATAATATTCCAAAGATCTATTCAATGTCTAGATATAGAAAAAGTATAAATAGATGTAATGACTAACAAAAATGTCATTCAGTAATTTAAATTTTTAACAGTTCCGTATTTAACCAGAATCGCTGCTAAATCAGTATGAAAATAATTTCTTCCTCTTTAATACATCAAAGTCATCTTAAACAGATACAACTCATCGCTCCAGACAAGAATAACGAGCGAAAATCCAGAGACAAGGAAATTAAACAAGGGCCTTAATCAACCTAAGAAAAAACAAAACGTTTTTATGGATTTTCCGTTTTCTGGTCAAAGACGTTCTAAAGGCAGTGGAATGGGAACTAAAATTGTCTGAACGGAGCGGTTTACTCAACTGAGTACTATGAAAATTGAATCAATTTACGCCTTGGAATTGCCAGGGACAACATTTGCAATATTTCTTCTTCAATAGTCTTAAATCAATCTCTTTTTACTTGTCCAACGTCGACCTAAATGCTAAAATGCGCAACAATTACAATCATTCGCTTATTCAGTCCAATTCTAATTAACCAATAACAGTAAAAAATGTCGTGGTGGTCAAACTATACCGGTGGAAAATCAATTCGACTCCCGCAAGTTCGAACCTCGGCATGTACCATAAATTTATCTCGGAATTCACGCACATTGACTAATTTAAATTATATTACTGTCGACTGACGGTGAAGGAAAAGATCGTTAGGAAACCTGAACTTGAAAATTGTTTTTATACTACCACTATATGTGGGAAAATATAGAATTGTGCATTTCTCGGAGTTTGAAATCATCAATACGTCGTGGACTTGCGTGGTGATTATACCCATAACTGCCTTCGGGTAGAGGTCTATAGCCCTGCAGTGGGTCTCTTAAATGCTGATGTGATGATGACGAATAACAGTGAATGACTTATGCTATTTTACACATGTAGGCGGTAAACTGTTTTAAATACCTGCGTAAAAATAAATTGGATAAAGCTTATTTTTTTTATATATATAAAAACTTGGGGCATTTCGTTACATAAAACAAATTTTTATTTTCAAGTATATGTCACAACGAAAGAAAGAATTAATCCACCTGTTGTTTTAGTCGTAGCCTGTTTCGCACTTTTTCACGCGTCATTACAATAAAGTAAAATCACTGAACGCATGACAGTTCGATATTATACGTTTTATAATAGCGTTATTTTTAAATTAGCGATATAATCACGTCGGTCGACAACCGGTTATTCCTGCGAGAGGCTGTCAAACAGAATTATAGAAATATCGTATCATATCCTAACGAACGCCATAGGTACGTTATAAAAGAGTATAATATGTGTTTTTGAACTTTGTAGATTTTGACATCTGATTACAATCTCATCTGATGATAAATGATGCCATGGTCTAAGATAATAAGCACGATAAACCCAGAGAATGTCTGACTTTTAAGTGTGGCTACCGGAATAGATATAGAGACATGTAGATGCTTGGCGATAGATTTCCAATTTGAAAGTTGTAAGTAGCTAGCCAGGCGAACTTCGAAAAAGCTGTATGACAATTAATAAAAAAGCCCGGCTCACTGCGACTATAATATCATCAAGCTACATTCGTTACGATGTAAGCAAAGATTAGGTCGTAATAAACTCGTACATATTTCACAAGATGTTATAATTATAGGTCATAGTAAGCAATGGACGTAAAGATGACTGATTATTAAAAATAACGCAAAACTTTAAGAGTAGTGATAAACAGTCGGGCGAGAATAAGAAAATATTCGACAGTAATTCCAAAGTGACATTACAAAGTTTTCCTCCAGCACTAGACAAATGACAATCTGCGATTAATATTATAGACGTGAAAGTAACTATGTCTGTTACATAATTTTCACGACTAAACCTCTGAAGCAATTACAATTAAAATTTACGTAAATGTAATCTGGGAACTTGAGAGAGACTAATTTTCATACCAAATATTTACGACAAGACATATTTTTTGATGAAAAACAATTGTTTGAGAAACGCAGAGACGGCACGAGGATACTTATTTAGCACAAAGCTTCAGAATGAACAAAAACTGTTTAAATTTGATCCCACTCTCGCTGAATAGAAAGAGAAAATCAACTAATTAAAAGACCATGTTTTCATTACAAATAATAAGGCCGATTATACCAAATCACATTTTGGCTACCGCTATCGATTTTTGGGCAAACAATAATCGTTGACTAGAATAACTTCACTATACAGAAGTTTAAAGTCAGCTGCATTAGAGTTATTCATCTAATCAAATATAAAGAAACATAAAATGAAAGAGCTGCCACAATTATTTATGTCTTTCGACTGTAATGCTTCTGTTATATATTTAAAACGGTTTGGCTGGAGTTCTCGTGCGTCACTAGTGGAAATTATGACAAATGTTAAAAGAGACAGTAATTATTATTTAGATAAATAGTCTTCAATTTAATATAGAGTAGATGGTATATTAAGTACACAAGATACTATTACGAGATATTATGATTCAGAGATAGCACATACGAGTAACACATCGATGGACTGAGATTATACAATAATCCTAGGCTTTCACGAAGGAAACCAAAATGTAATCACATCGAGATATTTTCTACTGTTTGTCTGACTAACTCCATTCTCGGTATGAAAATCCGTTGATCAATATTGTATAACAAATGAAAACATTTCTATACGGTAACATAAATAACCTGCAAATATTATTTTGGCTTACATATTCAACGTAAAACCATCCAGCTGTACACGGCTAAAAATTGGACACAATATAACTGAACCACTTATTGTATCCAACTTTGAACGAACTCAATAGAGATTTTATTCTACACGTCTCACAATGAGAAACGAAAATGGAAGGCATTAATAGAAGATTGCTGTGGCTGTACAACATTCAAGGATGTACAAAAATTTTGGGTTACCAAGAATAAAATGAAATAAGCAGAGTTAATTGCCAACCCTGAAAAGTTGATGAAGCATTCTAAAAAGAGGAAGATTTCACGCATAACTTTATACAAATTTGAAGAAGATTCTCTTTATACTATGCTCATATAACACAAAATAACGATCAGTATATATGGAATAGGTATACAAGAACGCCATATATTAAATAACTCTGTAAATGTCCCGCAATCAAACAAGGTGTCTTCCTTAAGGAAATCATTTAATCATCATACAAACCCACGACATAGAAGTAAAGAAATATATCTTCTTGCTTTTCCGCTAAAGATTGGTGTTACAAAGACATTTATCGCACATTTTCATATCTTCACGGTAATTTATTCATCACTATTCTATGGTGCTACTTTTAGGTCAGTTTTATCACAATTTTCGGAAACTTCAGTTCTGAAGTTTGTTTAAATATTGATATTACAACCATTGAATAAACAATAATCACGAGGACTCCTGTACCTCCCGCAATCTACTGTCTTATGTATTGATATATGATGATACAATGTGTCTATTTGAAATATGTAGAGAAAACGTCTGTTTCTCCCGATTATTATTCCTAGAAAGTAATTCCTAAGTATTCCTTACAAGCAAAGGGAAATTTAGTCAAAATATAATAAACACTGTAGAAGAACTGACTAATGGCAATTAAGTGTAAATGAATCACGCATAAATCACACACACATACACACGTTTAAATTCGTAAAATTATAAGGAAGCTGTAGATTTTCTGTTAAATAAATAAATTTAATCTCAGAATATATGAATAAGATAGAGATATGAAATGATTTATAATATAACCTGTTTACGATTTTCACGTCCGCCTAGCTTGTTCTCTTCCATTGTATGTTGCTTATTAGTAAGGAACCGTTTACCTATAACATTATGCGCGTACACCTGACACATATTTATTATTGTACCATCTGTTCATATTATGATTTATACCAGACTTTGTGTACAGTTTAATTCATTTTCTTCGCTTCACTCGTATGTCAAGCGTCATCTGGTAACAAATAATTGACGTTTAGATCAACCATCGTACGGATGAGCTGGCATCTTATAAACAGAATACTATAAACTAGAAACTTTTGCTAGTGAAAGCAATTGTGATACAAGGCTACATAAATTGAACCGGAGTTTTTGGCGGGATCTTAGTTAGTCTAGTAGTGGATTTTATATTTTATTCATAATCTTGTGTTATTTTATTCTATATTTTGTAATATTGGCCGAGTTTTACGTTATACAGTTAGGTTATTGTGCACAAGTGAAGTGGATGGAATATAATACCACGAAGCATAAACTGTCAGATGCCATAAAAACTTCCTGGGAGTTCTAACAAAGGAGCCACCATCCTGTTGTTAGAACATTGAAATGATGATAAGACGCCTGTAATAATAGGTCTTTACCTATGAAATTGCCGTTCTGCAGTACTTGCCATTTCAAATCAAAATAATTTTTGTTTGGCTAAGAATTCTAATTTCAAATTAATTTTATTATAAAAACATGGAATTCTTTTTCCAAAAGTAGTCATTTGTTTATTGATTAGTGTTTTTCATCGCATTTCAATCTTTTTTGTCATCATGGATACGTTAAAAATTCGAGTAATTAAGGAATATGAGTGCCGTCATGGCAGCAACGCGGCACAAGCGGTACGCAACATCAACGACGTTTACGGAGCTAACACTACAAACCAACGCACCACCTGTTATTGGTTTGCTCGCTTCCGTAGCGTCAAAACAATATTGGTCCATTTGCGTCAAATTGGCAAGGTAAACAAGCTTGACAAATGGGTGCCCCACGAACTCAATGATCGCCAGCGCGAAGTACGCGTCGAGACGTGCCTTGCACTGCTCAACAGACACACAAATGTAGGAATTTTGAACCGCATTGTTACCTGCGATGAAAAATGGATTCTGTTTGATAACCGCAAGCGCTCAGCAAGTTGGTTGGATCCTGGTTCAGCACCTAAACAATGCTCTAAACGAAAACTTACTCCTAGAAAAGTGATGGTCACTGTTTGGTGGTCTAGCGCCGGTGTGATTCATCACAGCTTCTTACCAAACGGGGTGGGCATTACTGCAGATGTGTACTGTGAAGAACTGAACACAATGATGGAGAAGCTGGCACATCTCCAACCAGCATGGGTCAATCGCTCGTCTCCGCTGCTCCTGCACGACAACCTCATACTGCACAGCAGACGGTCTCCAAGTTGCAAGAACTGGGGTTGGAAGTTCTCCGTCATCCGCCCTACTCACCAGACCTTGCGCCTACAGACTACTACTTTTTCCAAAATTTGGATAACTCCTTGGCGGGAAAAAAATTCAATACCCGAGAGGCAGTACAAAATGCCTTTGAAGAATTTGTTGCCTCCCGTCCAGCTGATTTCTTTAAGAAGGGCATCAATAAACTGCCACTGCGTTGGCAAAGATGCATTGATTGCATGGGTGATTACTTCGATTAATACAAATAAAAAATACATGAAAAAAATTCGTTTAAATATTTTCATACAGAACGGCAATTTCATAGGTAAAGACCTAATATTATAACTTATTCGACAATTATATTAATAAATGAAAAAGATTGATGGCCAAAAAAAAATGTAAAAAAAAGTGGAAGCAGTCAAAAGGCCGCCATCAGAAGTGAATACTCAAAACAATGACATAACTGTGTTCTCTTTTGAATTTTTGAATTAATTAGAGTGTGAATTACAACATTTAAATTTCATAATTTTTACATTAGTCTAGTTTTTACATCTATTGGCACCCAGACAATATATACATTCCTATAAAGTTTATTAACCAATCAAACATATGAAAGGCTGCAAAATGTCAATATAAAATGTCAACATTAGATGTACACATGCTGCTATACTACGCGCCGCTTGTCTAACGCAAGCCGCACAAACGCAATACGGTCGGTCACGCTTAGTAGGATGTCATGAAGCGAAATCATAAATTTATCTCCCGCCAAAAATTTAGCGCTCAACGCGTCTAAAAGAGTTTTCACTTTAAAAAAAATTGGTTGTCTGTAAAGTCGGTTTACGGACGATAATTTTAAGTGATAGCGGCATAAGAAAACATTGATGAAAAATTGTGTACTTTTATTAATTGAATTGAATTATTCTATATATAGATAGATGCGTCACAAGCCGAACGTTTAGGCCGATCACGCCTCTCTATCGCTTGCTCCGCGCTCTCGCTTGCACGCTCGGCTCAGGTGAAACGTGACAATGAGTCATGCTTCGTCGTGCGTGCAGCCGACGTTCAAGACGACATTTATAAGACGTTATCACGTTAAAAAAAAATTTAATCTTTAGTCTTCGTTCAAAATATTGAACAACGTGACTCGTCTGTAAAACCATTATCGCTAGAATACTGATCATTCTTGTCTTTTTTTTTTAAATTACTGTCCATTTTCACATGTAAGAAAATTTATAAAGGAGTGTGGTACGCGTATCTCTATTTGAGTATTCACTACTGTCCATCCCGGGACCACTAGGAACGAATAATGGCTTCCACCTCGGCAACGACTGTAATTAATTGTACCCATTCATTTAACCTTTGTTCCTCGACGATTTTTCTTAGCCATTTGTCCTGTAACGTACAGATTAAATGTGCTCTTATACAAATTCAGGTCAAAAATCGTAGTACTAAGTTTTTGTCACGCTTTTATTAGCTTCACCTGTATGTTTGTATGTATATTTGTTTGTAACCGACCCCTTTGAGCTCGATTTTGTCCTACTTTGAACGATCAGATTTAATTCAAACTTTGCACACCTATCAAGCGTCGATGACAATACAATAACCCGAAAAAAAAAGTTAAAAAAAATTTACATGCGATGCGTCACTGTTAATATCAGCACCTCCAGATATCAGTATTTTTATCATTTTTTTGTCACTTTTTACAAAAATATACATTTATTTCTAATTTACACTATTCTTAATCCTAAATTTATTAAATTTTATTTTCTGTTTTTTAGTTGGATTTTTTATGATAGCGTGTTTTTTTAGTTTTTTCAAACTATTATTTATTTTTTATTGTAGCTCAGCAAAGTGACTGCTCTGTACCTGATGGTGAGCACAGTACAATTCAAAAACAATAGCGACTACCGAGAGACACGCCATCCTTCACCGGTCGCCGCTGTCATGCCGGTCAGCGTAAAGTCTCTTCACGTTACGCTTGAAGGACCCCATGTTATAGGAAGGAGATGGCCAGGAGATTGTTCCACAGCTTCACGGTACGGCAAATATAAGAAGTTGCGAACTTTTTAGTTCGTGCCCATATAGGATTTATTATTTGTATTTCGTATTTGAGCTATTTAATTTATTTGATTAATTAATAACGTAAATTAGTGCATTTTATATATTCACAAATATATTATTATCGGCTGACAAATTAATTTTACCGAGGCTTAGAAACGGAACATGTAATATATATTTGGTATTTTCTATATTACATAAAAATCGTACAAATAATTCATAATCTGCCAAAGATTAAAATGTTTAGCGCATTTGTATAAAAGCTTGTGAATAATAATATTTTGTTTATATATTACTAGCCTCTGCCCGCGACTTCGTCCGCGTGGAATAGTTACTTTGGGCTAACGCTAAAACGCAGCGGAAGCTCTCAAGAGGAAAAAAAACGATTTTGAAACATTCTTCATTGGTGCTCCGCCCCTATTGGTTTTGGCGTGATATATGGACTATATACCTTTCTCGATAAATGAGCTGCATAACAATGAAATAATTTTTCAAATCGGACCAGTAGTTCCTGAGATTAGCGCTTTCAACCATACAAACAAACTCTTCAGCTTTATATATTAGTATAGATAGTGAATGGATGGATTTCCGCAACGTAACATCTTCTTTAATCAAATATTTTGTTTATATAATATACAATGAATTTTAAATTATGTCAATAACTAGTAAGTTCCACGATTAGAATATCTTTAAAGAATATAATTTAATTTTAATAAATAGATAATTTGTAACCAATTCTACTTACATATTAATTATTTTCAAGCGTATTTGAAAATTTAAGAAATAGTTATATATATTATACACATTTATCATTACAGAGTTAAAACACCCCTACCGCGTTTGTCTGTCTGTCTGTTCGCGATAAACTCAAAAATTACTGAACGGATTTTTGTGCGGTTTTCACCAATAGATAAAGTGATTCTTGGAAGGAAGGTCTAGGTATATTCAATAAGGATATTCAAGGTTTTTTATTATCAGGGCGGGAGAACGTCCGCCGGACCCGTTAGTTTAACATAAGAGAAGAACGTAACCGTGGACACGACATTTCATAGCAGTGATCAATATCTACTTTATATATATATATATATATATATATATATATATATATATATATATACAGAAGAAATGTAGTTTGATGATAAAAAAGTGAATAAACTAATATCACCGCAGGTTTTGTAAATCCATTTCAGTCGTGTGTTCGGGCATGAAAATTCGCACACCTAAGTGTCATCTCATGTAGGAGATTTTTATGATGTACATTTTATTATAATTCGCCACTAGATAGCGCTGGGTTATATCTTACAATAATAATGTTTATACAATAAAAGTTTGGTACTAATTTTATCTTTATATATAAATTTCTTCTGTACGTGTGTCTGTCACTGAACTCCTCCTAAACGGCTCTACCGATTTTGATGAGATTTTGTGTACGTGTTCCAGTAGATCCGAGAATGATTTAGATTCACAATTGGACCCGGTAGGTGGCGCTGCGGTTGAGTTTTATATTTTTTTTTATTATCAAGGCCCACTAGTATATATATAACAGAGAATATTCTTTCCATTATTATCAAAAAAGGACATATTGTTGTTAACATTTTGTCAGTCACGACGCAATTATATGTTTCTTTTAGAACGCAACGGATAAATTTTTATAATGTTAAAAAGATCTAGCGATTCGATTGCCAATGACCGCCATGGAAGTAAAAGGGTTAATAAAAATATCAAATTACTATTAACCAAGAGTTAACTGAACAAAATCAAGCCGATATTCGATTCCCTCCAGAGTAATAATGACCGAGCTGTTTCCTCAACCCGGGAACTTAATTAACGATGACTTGTTCTATCTAAAACATTAATCCACTAACGCACGTTATATATCGACTTATGAGATTACCGCATCGAAAGTATTTCTAATATATTTATTATTAACCGCATTACTTTATGTTTACTTTATATGAGATAATATATGTTCGCTCAAATTAATGTAACGATGAAAGGGGTATAACTATGTCCATTTCTGTACTTTTCACAACGACTATGGAAAAAATTCATAATGATCGGTTGAGTAGTGATTTAAAAACAAACACTTTATCTAACTTTTGCATGTTTGATACTAGTAAGAATAAATAAGGTGTGTTTTTAAATTAGTTTCAGCATTGTATGAAGAAAATAACATGATTGGTGAATATTCTCTAATACTTATTAAAACCGGTAAATTTGAAATATTTTGTCAACTAAATATGTGTGCTTTCACATGTTAATTTGACATTAGGTCTCAATTCTAGTTATAGTTTACTATTATACATTAAGTAGCGGGAACGGCAGACGCTGTCCCGCCCTAATTATAAACAAATCCTTGACAAATTATATACAAAAACCTTCCCCATGAATCACTTTATCCACTTTCAAAAACCGCATGAAAGTCCGTTCAGTAGATTTCGAGTTTATCGCGAACAGACAGACAGACAGACGCGGTAGGGGACTTTGTTTTATACTATGTAATGATGATACTGTTAAGGTTGTCTTTTTTTTAAAGAATTAATCTAATATGTTAGTAAGTATTAAAAAAAAATAGAGCCGTCACGGGACGCCTGGCAGATGTGAAACATCGAAATTGTTTTGTATAAGTTATATGTCTAATAGAACAGATTACGACAGGAATCAGCTATGGCATAATGAAAGATAAAGCGTTACAAATTTGTTCCACTGAATAATTACTATTTATTTTATTACATAAATATTCACTTTTATTAAATACAAAAATAAACTAGACGCAGGCGCGGTGAGTTTGTCGGCATCTATCAAAGGGCGCTAGGTCGTCGGCGCGTGCCGCGTAACAGTAGTATAACGAGTGGCCGACAAAACAATTTGAATCTTTTGTTTATATAGATAGGGTTGCAAATGTTTTTGAGTGTCTCGTTAATAGTGCAAATTAATAGTTCGTTAATAGTGTTTTGCGTCGCCACGTCATGCCAAGCCAAAATCAGGTTTACCCGCGTGTATAGATGTTTCACATCAATAACTTTTTGCTTATTTTATAATTTTAGCGTTTCCCCATAAACTTATTTGATGTTATATGACGATGAGGTCTGAGTCTTAACACGATTAACCTAGAAAAGGATTGGCTATCAAATGCAGCCGACAGAACACACTTATGGCTGTTTGGCGATAGATTTTTTGCTTGAGAGTGCAAATTACTTAGAAAAAATCCTACCACCACAAGCTATGGTTTCCTTTACCGTTGAATCCGATTCAGAAGAATTCGAACCTACATTAATCGAAACCGTGTCCGAAAACCCTATCAGCTATGTCATCATCGTTCCATGGTTTATAGTGTAATGTAGAAATACCTATCCATGAGTGTCAATTTGTATGCTTATAAATAATGTCTCCAATAAAGGATTCAGTAGTATATCAGTACTTGTGAATTTAATTTGTCTTCACATTACGACAGTCAATGTCTGTCTTCACAATAGATCACCTGATATAAAAATCAAAATAAGAATACTTTATTAAATTAAGGCTCTGAGAAGGCACTTAAAAACTCTACCACAGTTTCGGAAAAGAAACCAGTCATCGAGAAAAGCCGGCAAGAAACTCGATCTGTTTTATCTTTTTTTATATATTACGATAATAGTATTATTGGTCCCGGTTATATTTCGAAAGACTAAATAGAAAAGATACAGAATGTTGCCATTTGAAACATGAAGCAATTGGAATATTCACGGCGAAGTCCATTGAAACAATTCCACAACAATTGTCTTTCATCTATCTTTGCTTTCAAGCGGCGTTCTCCTTCACAGTTCCTTACAATTCTGCCTTCAAAAGTGAACATACTGTACGCTACTAGAACTTTCAACGCGTTCTGTAGAGTAATCTTGATAGGTTTTGTAGTGTATGCGGTAAAGCATACATATGCTGTCTCGTGTGTTCCCGTGTTGGTAAGCAAATAGCAAATGTCATTGTCGTGAGAGCCGTGGGCGCGTGTGGACGATTGTGCTATATTTGCTAATTTCGACATTGTCGAGCCAGTGTCGAACACAAAGGATACCATACAGGTTTAATCCTCGGTCATATGACGTCACTGACGACAGCAATTCACTTTGAACTTCATTGTAAATAGACTACAGCGACCTCTTAACGTCCGGTAGACTAAATGTCTTTGCTACTTTCTTAACAGTATAATTAGTGTCATCCCTTCTTAATTAATATTTAGAAATAGGCAGAGGAATGTGTTATAATTTTTATTATTAAGAACCCAAAAATAAGTGTCAGAAAATGTATGTAATCTTCAAACATCGATTATGAATGACTTCCATACAAGAATACGTCACGGATTTACAGACGTCTATTTTTAAATTTATATAAAAACACTAGCGGACCCGGCCGACGTTGTACTGTCTTGATAATATAAAAAAATCCTAAAAGTCAACCCTACGCACCACCTACCGAGTCCAATTGTGAATCGAAACCATTCTCGGATCTACTGAAACACGCACACAAAATTTCATCAAAATCGATCCAGCCGTTTAGGAGGACTTCAGTGGCATACACACGTACAGAAGAAATTTATAAATAAGGATATACTTTTTGGATTACTGTTGACTCAGCTATATAAGCTTCAAAGTGTCCCATATAAAGCATGCTGCATAGGGAGGCGACCACGCGACTGTACAGTGCGGCAACGTAAATCACTGACGTAGGCATTCACACTTCGGGCCTTCCCGTTAATGATCTGTTCTAGTCGGACGGCCAAACCCCGATACACCATGCCATCGCACAAGCGTTCCTGTTGAGTTAAACTTTGTATAAGGATTACTTCGTTTTTATGAATCGCAGCGTGATGTTTGAGGGTCGATAATCTTCCTCAATAAATCCTAAGTAATATTATAACTGCGAATGTGTGCTTATTTATATTTTTACATTTACACGCCTCAGCTACTAAACCAAGCATCGTGAAATTAGCGTACACTTCGTCAAGGATACAGACAAAATTAGTCTTACCCTTTTATTTGTCTGTTTGAAGATGCTAAAAATTTTTGGACCTACTAATCAAATTCTTTTAGAACTATAGACCCTACTAGTTTTTGTTCGTGGATTCGCTCCCGTTAACATATATTAGATGTAATAAAATAAAGTATATAAACAAACAAATAAAAGACTAAAACTAAAGCTAAGACTAAAAATACTCTTAAACTTTCTAATATTAGTAATCTTAGTGATATAGTCAATTCTAAAGTAATTATCAACATTGAAAAAGAGCATGGGAGAAAAGACAAAACATTAATAGGAATGTTACAAAATTATTTTTACAGTTCAAATTTATTAAAACAAAATTTATTACAGAGTCTATAACAAAGAACAAAAATTACCAGAGCCGAAAGCTCAAATGGACTTTTTCCGGTTGTTTAGACAAAACAAAGTAAAATATCCGTAAATTTAGCCAAATTATTCATTCAAGCCTCGGACTAATTAGGGGATTGTATTCTAAAGTTTAATTGTAAATGAAACAGCGAAATGTAATGAAAATTTGTATTACTTAGCACTAAGTTAAGATACGAATCTCATCGACCGTGGTGATTTTAAACGGTGTTTCGTAAAATATTATAACGAAAATGCGACGATCGCTTAATCAATATCGCGTTGAGGGATGCAGTTTCAAATCCAGCAATAAGGTAAGCCTTTGGTGAAGTCGTACATTTTGCGGCAACAATAGATTTTTTCGAAGACTCATCTGACAAAATATCTGTATCCAAACATCTATAGGTGTACTTTAGCAGATAAACTTAAGAGCCGGTCTGTATCTCTCTATAGGTTTAGCAGTAACTTAGGCTATTGTAATTTAACATCAAGTTATATTAAGATCAAAGCCTAAAAAACCTAGGAAGTTTAAACAAAAGGAAAACAAGAACTGATCACAAGAGCGGCACCTATCGATGTATTCTGGCAGCTACGTTTCAAAGTCACTCATGTTTTTATTGTACTATATCACCATGTTTGATTGTATGAACTTTATCAATAAATGCTTCAGTCATACATTAGTCTACTACGTAGTAAAAGAAATAACCACATTTCGCGGAATAAGGCGCGAGTTATTCTTCGTAACAGGTTGCGCGAAATAACTCCAGCCCGGAACAGTTCAGTGAACCTTCCCGTAATGGCTTCCGCCGTAATCCGCAGTTTTTATGCCCCACACCTTCCCTATCGTAGGTATCGTAAATGTATTGTCTCATTTCCACTTTCCATTTTTATTAATCAGTTTGCTTTCTCGATTTATAACGTCTTCCATTCATTTTTTTTTCTTTTATAAACAACCAAATCATGAATAAATTGCGCAAAACCAAATCCCAATCTGCGACTATATGTGTATATGTTTGGTTCTTTCAAACTGCACAACAGATTTTGGTACGGTTTTCACAGACACTTGGCGAAATTATTCCAGTTTTGCTTCCACTCTTCACAGTTGTAATAGCTTATAGGTTTTGTTCCGATCCAAAACTAGAACTGTCTCCGATTCGACTATGTCTCGCTTATATAACGTTCAAAAGAAAGGGTGGAAATTTCAAGAGATGCTTGTGTACAATAGTGCAAAGATTTCTTGGAAGAATATTTGCCGACGATGATTCGACGTGGGACATATGGTAACCTTATCTTTTATAGATACTCGTTATTCGTTGATTGTAAATAATTTTAAATTGTTATAGTGAAGTAATCCTTTTTTATACAAGTCCCAATAATTACTATCATACATTGCAATTGTTGTTAATGCGAGTAGCAATGTCAATTATTGTACAATCTAGATTAGCATACATTGAGATGAGTTTTCATTTCAAATTGTATGTCTAGTGTAAAATATATTTAATTAATTCCTCTGAGAGTAACAAAGCTGTTTAAACTTGGAAATTCGATTTTACTGAGACATAAAACTTAGTTTAAAGTATCTTGACGCCTTTAAAGCTAATAACCCTTTTTCAACGTTGAAAACAAATTTTGAAATAAACAAGAAGATAAAACTAAAGAGAGTTAATTTTGTTAGATAAAACTCAAGTTAAATCTACAATAATGAAACGTCTTAAGACTGAAGTTATATAAACACTTTATAGTCAAGCAGCCATTACAAACTTATTGAAAATAGGTATTTCAATTACAGTGAACGCTAATAGTGTTCCACAGTGATTAGTGTTGTGGGCTAGAGTTCCATATTACGAAATATATATATATATTTACTACTAGCTGTGCCCACAACTCAGTCCGTGTGGCACCTAATGTAAAAAATCATCAACAGTGACTCATAGAATTATCTGAATGTGTTTAGTCCATTCTTTTATGATTTTCTCCATGATGTTTTAAAGTGAACGCCGTAATTTAGCAGTGATGTGTGTTCATACAAACAAACAGACGGTCATTTCTAAAAATGATTGAAATTGTTTTATTAGTTATTGCAAGACATCTGGAACATTTTTTTTACAAAAATGTAAGAAGTACAGACACGTTTGATTTATATTCTTTTTATATGTATAGATGAACTTTCTGTGGAAGAAAACATTATGATTTAACCATCGTATGGGTGATTAGACATTATTGAAGTATTGATTTTCTTATTAATTACTTCCAAATTATCAATATTTGTCGAATACACACAGCTGCGATTAATAGCTTGTGATTGTAAAACGTAACGTATTGAATGCTAATTTTTCAGCTCAATAATGTTCAGGTACGATAGAAAGATACTATATAAAATACCTTATACTACAATATCTGATAGTTTGTTATAGTTACCTGCTTCATCTCAACGACCCATATCATCACAGACTGTGGATTTTGGTGAGATTTGAAGCCAAGAAGTGAAGATTTGATAAAGAGGCAATAACCATCATAACTCAATTACATACATAATCACATCTATTTTGTTACAATGTCGTAAAGTGTTAAAGAAATCAAATTGCGTTCATATTTACGCATACCCACTGTAAAACGCAAATAGTCATAGACAAAGGGATTCCAAATTGACACCACCATAAAATTTGTTTCAAATGTCAGATGTTTTTTTTTTTTTTTTTATTGTAGCTCGGCAAAGTGACTGTACTGTGCCTGATGGTAAGCACAGTACAATCCAAAAACAATGGCGACCACCGAAAGACACACTATCCATCGCCGGTCGCCGCTGTCATGCCGGCCTGAAAGCGACCCAGTCAGGGACAACCCCCCCTCCCCCGGTTGCTGGATATACACCGGCTGATCCCGGAACGCGATACGCCCAAACGTGCCACTATAGCGGGTGTTCCACCTGGTGTACGGTGGTCGCGATCCAGTCGGGTACAGACACCCTACCACCCCGTAAATGTATTGGATGTGGGACCAACACTACCATTTGAGTCACCATTCGATCACACTTCGAACTGTGATCACTTCTCTTACATTAGATCTTAACTGTAACTATTCGATCACACTTCAATCGGTGGTCACTTCTTTTCAATTATACTAGTAACTATTCCATCACACTTCGATTTGTGGTCACTTCTCTTACATTGAGTATCAGCTGTGACTATTTAATCACACCTCAATCGTAGGTCACAGCTTATTAGTTTTAATTTTAACTACTCGATCACGCTTCAGAAGCCGCACATTTTGAGTAAAATTAATTTTAAATTGTATTTTCCTGTATTTTGTGTGCGGCATACATAATTATCTTAAATATACCTACGTATATAGCAATTTCATTAATGTATTTGCAATAATAAAAATGGCAATAAAACACTGATAGGTACAATCGCGAACTAAATGTGTATAACCATTTTTACGAACATTACGAGGTTTAAAGTCAGTAAGGCGCCGTAAAGTTATTTACAGCGTATAGAGTTTACACTTTATATGAACGAAGTTAACGATAAAATATTTATAAGTCTAAGGTTCATTTCTAAACATATTATATTTGACTCATGTAGAAAATAACTTTTATAAATGTTATAGATGTGAAAATATATTTGTCCTTCACTCGCATTGGAACGGCAAAACCAATTCTAATAATATTCGCCATAACAGTATAACAGTCGATTTTTACCGTTAAATAAGATATTCGACTCTTTTTATAAAACTATTAGAGAATTTCGTTTATTTACTTTATTATAATTTATTCCTAGTGAATTGGACAGTCTAGTAACTTATACTTCTTTCAAAATACACTTTATATAAACACGAACCGAATTAGTTACTTTGATCACTATATAGACCAAGGGATACGATAAAATAAAATCAGCCTTACTTACCTTTTGAGTTGAGAACGTACAAGCTCAGTAATCAAGCGCGTCAGCTACTGACGATTTCAAACAACATTTGTCTACTGTCTAGATTTTCTCATTTACTGTAATAGTACGTTTAGGATCTTGAAACCTAATGTTTATGTTAACAATTTATTCACCAGATTATGTCGTCAAATCGAGTTCAAATTGTGTAACATATAACAGAAATATTTACTTGTAAGCTGGCTTCCATCAGAAGCTGATAATAAAATTTAAAAAAACAAATCTCGCATATATGAAGAAATGAAAACAGTTTAAAAGGTTTTGGCCCTTTCATCTAAAAATATGAATCGTTACCATATAAAACGTCCAGATCTTTTAAATCCATAGCGGTAAGTAAGAAAAACAGATTTTCTCAAGTCGGTCAAGGTGTATATCGTATAAAACGAAATCCATCGTTTGTATCAATATCGTTTGGAATTTTCGTAATGAAAAGCAAATGTACAGTCACGTCTAAATTTGTCGTTTCATTTAAAATGACACGCTTTAAATAATATTCTATAAAAAAATTAATAAAAAGAAACGATATTACGTACTCACAGATAGTCTACCATAGAAAACATAAAACAAAAAATTAGGTGTGTTATTATGAAAACTTATAAATTAAATCAGGCACATAACAGTTCAGACAGATATATGCAATTATATGGAAATAACAAATAGTAATATTTAAATACACACAATATATATACTTCAAATACTACACTGATTATGTACAAAACGTACAAAATATTATTGTTATATACTATTATTGTTGTGATACATGAATATAAAAAAATAATTATTGTCAGACAGTAAGCGTGATTGATGTCGACTGGACTCGATTATGCACGAGACAGTGCGTCACCGACACGAGTGTGACGATTGATTTGCATTCACTTTTCAGTGTTTCTAAAGTAAATTAATCACTTGATGGAATTGTTAACAACCAACATATAACTTTTATTAGCGCATTACATTATATAGCGGATTACATTGTTGTGTTATTTTCCAACAGTCGCTATCCATTATTATGCTGTTGGATAATTTATTGTTCTGTATCGTATTTTAATTTGTTATAATGACATAATCATGAAATGAATATTCGCTGCCCGTATGATAACACCTGCTTGTTCATGCGTCGCGATAACACTGGTCAACCATTGTTATTATCAACAATATTAATAGATAATAAACAGCAGAATAATAATGTCTTTAATTTTATATGTTATCTGTCGCGTAGCGAAAAGTGTTATTATTATTTGTTGTCTAATTAATACTATGTATACCATCGTTGTATCTCTTTATTTCCGCATTTCCAAAATATTTCATAAAAGTGTTCAAAGACTTCTATACTCGACTGTACTTAGGCAGATGTTAAATCTTACCGTGTATTTGTAAAGATTATAAACTTGTTAAACATTGATAGAATACACATAAAATGCATCGTAAACGTCTGTTAAGCAATTTACCAACGTACTTAATAATTTTCGATCGTTGTATCGACAGATTTGACCAAATATGAGTAGTAGTACTCATCTTCTTACATTTTTACGAGTTACCCTTAATTAATATGCACATTATAATTGTTTATGTTCTGGCAGTTTCAAATTCCCTATTACTTGGCAGAAAGACAACACTAAATTAATAATTTCGATACATTTTTAACTTCTTTTTAGACACCTTGTTATCTACTTAGTGTTAAGTGTACAAAAGCGTCAAAATAACAATTTTAATGTAGTCCGGCAAAGCTGTAAAAGCCTTGCAGGTCAATAGCATGGTAAGTTCGAGAAAAAAAAATCAATTTTAATTTCTACGCTTCCCTTTGATACTCGGCAAAATTAATGAGTGCTCCAATATTTCTAACGCCTTATTGTACGAAAATGTGAAATTAACAATTTTGATACTTTATACATTTAAAATAAAAAAAAAACGTGTGCAGTTCACAGCCGTTAGAAGTGAACTCAATTCATATAAACGATAGACGTGAACAATATACTGTGATGATTATGACACCTTTTTCTAAATCTAAGTAACACGCAGGTGCGCACAGACACAAGTATAACGCTCGGACCAGATTAAGTAACGTAAAAGACAATGAGGAGACCGCTAATAAAAGAAACACTGTGCAATGTATTTTGTCTCATTCTCTCGCACGTTACGTCCTATAGATGTATACGTTTGTTTCTTTTTAATATCGCTTTTACGTGCCATCGAGTTTCCAACCACAACGGGACTAAAGATGTTTTTAAAAAACTATATAAATGACTACGTGCTAACTCCATTGACTTTAAAGTAAAGAACAGCGACGAACACTGATTCAGAAAAGGACGTACGATAAGTATTTTTTATACAGAAAAAAATATCATTCCCGAAGAATAGGTTAAATCTACATTAACACGAGCGAAGCCGCGGGCAAAAGCTTGTGATAAATGCTCTAAAATGTCGCGAGATATGAGTAAAATAAAAGAAAATATTTTAAGATGTAAATAATCACTGCATATCAATGATGTAGGTTGACGAGAGCATAGATAGTCCTTTACAATCACAAACGATTTCACTGAGGATAATTCACTTCTGATGCGATTTTCTGTAAGGACTGTGTTTATTTGTACTAAGTAAATGAAACTGTACTCATGTGTGGTAATACGGGCTCAGTGTTTATTGTTCTGTTTTAGAACATTGCATTACTATTATAGAAGTAATAGGCGAGATCTTATATAAACTCAATTTTAGAATTTGAATTGAACCATCAATAAAACACAAAAAGTAAAGTATACGCAATTACTAACATTATGACGTGAACTCTATCTTGATTCATAACTTACAAAGACAAATGAGATTAGCATAAGATAATTAAAATAGTATATACATTCTAACTTTCAAGATTATCTCTAAAATAAACTGAATCTAAGTGACATCTTTGCTCATGCCCTAATTCCTCGGTAACGTAGAGATTTAAAGCGATATTATGAAATTAAAGGGAAGCCGAATTAATTTTGTTATCTTACTAGCTGATTCCTGTCCGTTTCTTTCGACATTAAAAATTTCAAAGGATCAATCGAATCCAAAAAATAAATAGAACCATCCACGAAAGATTCCGCGTCGACTAGTCATAGTCCTGTGTCAATACGATCAGTAATTTTGATATGATTGAGCCTCAAAGTAATTGTATTTTCATTGTATATGCATAGATAGAAACTACATTTTTTATTGATGAAGGCGTTACTTTGCAGAAATCCATCATTGTATTAGAGTGGAGGTTACTTTGTACTTCCTCCTAGAATTGATTGGTGACTGATACGTCTTACTGCAACGCAATAACGAGTAATTAAAACCCGTAGTTGGTCGAAGGTTGAACCCGATGTTCGCGGAGTTCAGCGGGTTGATATTAAATTTAATTCTATATTAAAATTAAATAACAGGTTCAGCCATCCTCCAACATTGGGTTAAACAGTCGATGAATAACAGGTTTTAATTACTTTTTATTAGGATTAGGATTTTAGTAGGAGCAACCAATCCATTCCAGGAGGAAGTGTAAAGTAACTTCCACCATAATATTCAGAGACTAGTTTGTTTATTTGTTACTAATATTATTGCCTTCAATTAATGTTTCACATTAAAATAGTTATATAGCAAAATAGATGTTTTGTAAATATTCGCTGTGTCCAAATATTTCGATTGATTATACGGTACAGAAGCTGATGTGCTACCGCGCTACCCAATAGAGACTTGTAATAAAATGGGGCATAAAACGCTTCTGCATCAAAAAACACAATAGTATGCCAACGTATAAGATGATTGGACAAGCGGTATTAAAGTTTATTAGTACAATATATCCAAATCCGACCATAATTCATTAATTTTTCAACCTTCAACATTTGTCAGGGGTTTTTGTGTCAAAAATTGTAAATTAATATATGCAAGGTTCATCAAGTTCGACGAATTGAAACTTACAAACGACAGCTTCGACTCTTCGACTATAAGAAAGTGAAGAATTTATAATATTGTGTTATATATAAACACTAGAGCTCATCAATAGCGTCTAAAAAAAAAAGAAAATCCGTTAAGAAGCAGAGGAGAAAATGATTTTACTGCTTTATTTTCGTCTATTCATATATACCAACATCCAGTTTTCTTCATATGCTATCAACCACTAGCGACTTTGACACAAAATTATATATAGTCCAGCACACATACCCCTAGAGGCGAGTTATAATAAAACGAAAACGTTCTGCATGAAGACACACTTAGGTGTGATGATTCTCATGATGATCAGTCCAAGATTCTTTAGATTATAACAACATAATTTTTATATACACATCCTAGTAATAATATATATGCAAATCTGAGTTTGTTTGTTACGTAAATAGCTCAACCGATAATCGTGAAATATTGCAGACATATTGCCAGGGATATAAAAAAGAATATGGGATTTGTACCTTTTATATAAAAAGTATTGTGCCCGAAACTGCGGACAAAAGTTAATAGAGATATGTAGATAGGAATCTGTGATCATTTGCGCGTCAAATCAATTCATATATTAATTCCAATAAGTTTGAAAACTTGGTAAATTTACGACAGATGTTTTCAGTTCAATAACGATTTTCGTTCACGATAAAAGTTTTCGAACAGAATTTCGGCAATCTTCTATACATATAATAAGAATGTAAACCTCACGTGGCTGTACTTTTTTGATTTTCGTGAAAAAATTGTTGCAGGTATCTGGGAATAAGTAATAGAATAATACATTACGTCGTACATACGTCTGTCTGTTTGTATGAACACACATCACTGCTAAAGTACAGGGTTCACAATAAAACCTCAAACCACAAATCATAAAACATATATTCGGGAGTAACTTAGTCTTTGTTTCATTAAAATCGGTCTACTCTATCAAAGGTTATTGTAATTTGAATGACGGCTCGAGGTATGTACGAGAGAAGAGTAGTAACCGATACTAATATTATAAAACTTACTAGTTTGGTTGAACGCGCTAATCTTAGGAACTACTGGTCCGATTTGAAGAATTCTTTCAGTGTTAGATAGCTCATTTATCGAGGAAGGTTATAGGCTATATCATTACGCTAAGACAAAAAAGAGCGGAGCACCAATGAAGAATGTTTCAAAATCGTTTTCTTTTCTTTTTGAGAGCTTCCGCTGCCTGTCAGTTCGCTAAGTGATGATTATTGGTCATATTATCAAGAACAATTATGAATTCTTATCAATATGTAATGATATAATAAATGAGCGACAGCAACACGTGGCCGGGTCAACTAGTATTATATAAACCTGTGTCGCTCACAAAATGAAGACTAAACCTAATTTAACTCATTTGATGTAATCGATCAACCGGTTTAGGCTACTAAGCGAGCCAAAATAGACACATAAACATACTTACATACATACATATACAAACTGGAGAAACATTTACTAGAATTTGCACAGGCAGTGTTTAAAAAAATCTGTAGAACGTAGACATTTATTTCATCTACATCTTGGACGCTGTCGATTGCGAGAGAGTTCTGTTATAGAGATTTTTCAAATGTCATTCCGTTAAAGTTTATTTTTCATACTTGAAAAGTATAAATGCAGATACTGTATTTAATTAAAGCGCCACCAGCAAGTGAGAATAGTATAATACATTAATATTTATTCTAACAGTAATACTAAACGAAAAACTAGTAACATTTTAATTTATATTTTCTTATAGTGATGTTTAATTCTCGCTTATTTAACCGATTAAGATGTTTAATTTGCTTTTGTTTATTCTTATTCTATACTAGCTGTGCCCGCGACTTCGTCTGCGTGGTAGCTTATGTAAAAAACAGTGATTAATAAAGTCATCTGAATGTATTAAGCCCATTTACTTGTCTACATTTCTCTCGGACTTACGCCGCGTCGTCATTAAAACTATAATAACTTTTGATAGAGTGGAGCGATTTTAATGAAACAAAGACTAAGTTACTCCCGAGGATATGCTTTACGATTTTCTTGTTGAAAGTTTATTGTGAACTCAATACTTTAGCTGTGACGCATGTTCATACAAACAAACATATTATATTACTTATTCCTAGACACTAGCAACAATTTTTTTCTCGAAATATATATAAAAAGTACATGTACTTCCACTCCGTAGCCATCCACTTCACTTGTGCACAATTACTGAACTACATTACGTAAAACACCACCAATATTAGAGTCAAATAACTTAAGGTTATTGCTCTCTCCGACGTCTGTCTGCCTGTCTATTCACGATAAACTCAAAAACTACTGAAAAGATTTTCATGCGATTTTTACCAGTAGGTAAAGTTTATAGGGAAGGTTTAGATTATAATTTGTCAAATTTTTATTTTATTATCAGAGCGAGACATCGTCTGCCGGGCCCGCTAGTAAACTATAAAACGACTAAGATCTCGCCAAAATCTCAAAACACTGGGTTGTTTTTATGATTCTTAAATTTTAGATTTGGCATTTAGTTGGTCAGATTTTAATATGTGTTTTGTAGCTTTGGGAATTTGGAATAGTGGTCCGGTGAAGCTGTGAGGGTCCGTCAGGCCAATAGCGTAGTTAGTTCGAAAAAAGGAAATTGGAATACATTAGGTTATCTAAGTAAAAAAAAAGTGGTTGTCTCTAAAGTCGATTTACGCACGATAATTTTACGTGATAACGACTCTACTCGTACTCATCGGCCAATGGAGTGGAAGAGAGATAGATGCGTCACAAACCGAACGTTTAGGCCGATCGTGCCTCCCTATCGCTTGTTCCGCGATCACGCTTGCACGCTCGGCTCAGGCGGAACGTGACAATGAGTCATACTTTTTCGCACGTGCAGCCGGCGTTCATCGATTTATAAGACTTGATCACGTCAATAAATTGACACAAAATGACTATCAGAATATTCTGATATAACATTCTATTCCAAACTACAACTATAAATGCCATTGTGAGTTTGTTTGTTACGCTCTGACTCCCTAACTACTGAACCAATTATCATGAAATTGCATACACGTTGTCACCCGTACAGCCTACAAAAAGGATGAGATAACTTTCATCTAGCAAAAATTACCGTCTCTGATCTAAATCTAGATTAACGTGAGCGAAGTTTTTACGACAAAAAGTAACCCACAATAAAGTTTTACGACGTATAATTAATTCAAATCATTTAATTATAAATTGTGTAAGCTTATATTCTCAAACGTATTATAAAAATGAAACTAAATAGAGAAATCTTCATCATTACAGTTTATATTTCACTAAGAAATGTTTAAAACATTTTAAAGTTCGTAAAACGCAATACTTTGATGTTCATACTACTTTACTTGTTCACTTGTTTTAACTTAATTCATCTCGCGTATATCAAGAACTCATATTAGAGCGTTGAGCTTGTCGTTGAAGTACAAAGTTGAAGTTACAGCGTCTAGGAGAAATCAAATGAGATTACATATTTTGTGACAAATTATAGATGTGCTATTTTCAAGACTTCGACATACATATCAACATAGATAAATAGATATAAGTTGATATATAGAAAATAAGTCAGAGATAAATGGATAATGTGAAAATTGACAATGAGACATCAAACTACATATAACGTATATCATTAAAAATCTATGGTTACCTATTACGTGTTTCACGGTACATCTTTCTGAACTCTTACATGCAACCCCGAACCTACTGATTTCAATTCATATCACGTCCGGACATGATGTCGCCGGTGATACCCTCATTATAAATTCTAAGTATCCACTTACCGTTCCATAGTCCTCTCCTTGTATTTGGTATAGTCTAAAGTAAAAAATCCTCGTCGAATTTTGCTAGCCTGTTATATCTGCAATATTATTCATTATTACCAATAGTTTTTTAGATATATTTTTTATAAGTCACATATCACATAGCTACACAACAGTAGCACTTAGAACTTCAAATGCTGTCACAGTCCACTTGCCGATTTCTTTCTTTTGATTCTCTTCGTATTTACTTTGAGGTTGATAGATATAGGAGTTATAACAAGATAGGAATAAATTGAAAAAAAAGAAAAATTGTTTTTTTTACGATCAACTGAGAGGCACAAAACTTGACGAGTTACAGTGCTCGTTCTCTAGAGGTGAGTTCTAATAATATAAAGAACATAAAAACCTCTATCAAAAAACATTTCGTTAGGGCAACGTTCACGATATTTAACACACATTATGTAATATTTGAAAACAACGAAAACGAAAGTTCCAAGATAACTGTAATCTATATCTATATCTATATACTATAATAAAACTGTAGCAAGGTCAAATCTGTACATTAAATATTTTTTGAAAATTTTTATCGGGGTAGACTTTGCTATCGATATAGAATCCAAAAATAATCTTTTTACAATTTTTGTCTGTCTGTCTGTCTGTCTATCTGTCCCTGTGAACACGCATCACTCTGAAAGTACTGAACCGATTTTGACGAAACTTGGCACAGTGATAACTAATATTACGAGATTACATCTAGAATACTTTTTATCTCATAAAACGCAAGGGATTCTCCAGGATAACGGACGAAAGTCAAAAATTTGTAGTTAATGAAATTTTTGACGGATTTTGGTAAATTTTCATTGTGCTATATATAGCAGACAGATTAGCTAAAAAGATAAGCTATATTTCCCTAAGCTACTTTAAAAAAAATACCAAAAAAAAACATCGTCGGGATTCGAACTGTCGGCTCCGGCGGACCATATAATGTCCAGTACGTTATAACTGAGCTACGGCTATATGACGTTTCTATGCGTAATTATTAACCACATATGGAAAACAATATGTGTAAACGAAACTGTCACTTATATGTTGTTACATTTATTTTATTGTATAAAAAATGTTTGCTAAACAAAGGTGACAAGATTTTTTCCTAAAACATAAACCTAGATAATAGTTACATTGCATTGTAGAAGATGAATCTCAACTAGAGTTCTATCAGTACGTGTGTTGTTTCGATATTTGATAAAATTAGTTTTCTAAATGTTGTTGAGTCTTGAAGTAGTTGGGTTCAGGTTTGTGAATCTAAGATTAAAATAAATCAGTTGAGGTGTTTGCAGTTACCATATTATGTTGTATTTATACTATATATTATAATGAGAGGTAAAGTTTTGTATTCGAGGAATGCTTGGTACCTACTACTGATCCGATTTCAAAAATTCTTTCACTGTTAGATAGGTATATTATCCCAAGTTGAGTATCTCAGTAAAAAAGGTGGTTTATATGTTAAAACTAAAATAAATGTGACCAAATTAAAATTGAATGCAGATTTCACGTATACTTTACAAATTCTTATAAAACAAACAACTAAAACAAAATGGAAATTTGATGTAGATAAAGTTCAATTTTTACAGTATGTTAAGTGATGAAGTTACAAGGGGTACTGGGAAGACATTTATCGGCAATATATGTAAGTTAGTTTTGATCTTAACTTTGATGACACTACTTTAGGTAATGCTGCGAACAGATTCTAGGCTTATTTTAAAAGATTTCTCATATACCAACAGGGTATATGTTTGAGTGAGTCCCTGGATAGTTTGGATTCACGATGGGAAGTGCTGGATAACGCTGCAATAGGGTTTTAGGTTTTTTAAGATTATTTGCGTTTAAAAATACAATTGAAACCGGTAATAACCGATTTGGTGCAGACGAAGTTGCACGGGTCAGCTAGTTCACAATAAAGTAAGAAATTCATAAAATTTCGCACCAAAATTATAAATTAAACATACGGAACAGTTCTATACTGAGGCTTAACTTCATTTAAAATCCTTCAAGACTGACGTATCGAGCGAGTTATTACGTGGCGCCGAAGCCGCAACGACATTGCTCCCAGATAAATTACTCCCACAAATCGTTTACTTCGCTCTTCTTTGCATAATTACTGCGCGAACAGTAATAACAATTATACATCTTACTCTAACACTAATCTCTCTCTTAGAAAATTACATTGACGTAAAATTATACAGTCAGATTATAGAATTCATCGTCACATCACGTCAATAGGATCGGTATAACATAATTCTCTGTTCAACTCTGCTTTATCAACTCTCAGTTCAGCATTCAAAGTCTACACCACATTTTTCCAATCTACTTATCTTACTCGATCTTCTACTCCTATATGCATCCATCTTTCTATGGAAGACTCTTCTAGTTATGTGAAATTCACTTTTTCATGAAATGTCTATACTCCTAAATTTGCCTAGTACTGATGTTATTTTCATACTTCAACTGATATTGTTGGATACAGCGAAGAATATGTAGATTAATTAGTGTAAATTCGATTATAATTATAAGAAATCATATTGTATTAGGTATAAGTTTTATATAAAAGAATTTTGTCGCCATTGTGAACGGAAGCGGAAAAAATATACAGGTTGCGTCGTATGGAGTATAGAAAAAATATAGCCCGGTGGCTATACGAATGAATTCGTAATAACAAGGCGGAAATATATGGGCATTTGGGTCGTTTGTTTAGTAAAAAGGTATACTGAGAAACGCATCTCGAAAGGTCTCGATTCTGCGTCAATGCGGCATACATTTTTTTATTGCCAAACGGTAGCAAACAGGCAGACGGCCCACCTGATGGTAAATGATTACCGTCGTCTATGGACAACTGCAACACGAAATGTAAAACGTGTGTTACATACGCGGAGTGCACTCATTATCGGATATAACAACCTACTGGCAACGAATCTACAAGCTATGATTCAACGAGTCACCGAGTTAGTAGCCATCGAATCACAGCGATAAATGGTATTACACAAAACTGTATTGTACAATAAATCGAATTAAAATATTGTGTATAGAGCTCCTATACAACCACCTCAATCTATTTGCAATAATTATAGTAATTCCTAAAACGCAAATATATAAATTGAGCCTTTGAAGCTGGTCGCATGTTAGTCAATTAGTTCTACTCTCGTTGATATATAGAATACTAGTTTTTGCTCGCGGCTTCACTCGCATTTCTATATTATACAATGTATATTTGACTGACTCCTCGGGAACAATATCCTGTACAACATTTTATAGTAATCGGTTGAGGAATTAAGACGTGAAACCGTAACAAACTGACAATCGCATTCAAAATATTAGTAAAGATATCCCACCCTAATAAAATACTAAAGGATTTTCATGACACGAAATGTATTTAAATACAAAATAGTTGAACCTTGATTCCAGACTCGGAAATCAATAGAAAGTATCATTTATATAAAATACTAGCCGTGCCCGCGGAATCTAATATATAAGCAGTAACTAATAAAATCGTCTGAATGTATTAAGTCCATTTACTTATCCACTTTCCTATCGTATTTAAGTCGCGTCGTCATTAAAATTACAATAATTTTTGATAGAGTAAACCGATTTTAATGAAACCAAAATTAAATGTTACTCGAGCACATGCTTTATGATTTTCTCCTTTTGAGATTTTATCGTAAACACAGTACTTTAGCAGTGATACGTATTCAAACAAACAGACAGACAGACATTTCTAAAAATGATTGAAATGTATTTTATTACTTATTCCAAGATAGCTGCAACAAATTTTTTCACAAAAATCTAAAAAGTACAGATACGTTAGATTTACTTTCTTATTATATGTATAGATGAAGATAACTACACAAGCAAAGGAAAATAATATAAGGAATATCAAAAACATCACAGAATACACTGAATAGATTTAACAATGAAAATGTTGAACGAAAAAGTGAACAATGCATTAATTGTTCACATTTCATCTTTATCACAGTGAAATAACAGACAGAGAGCTATCAACGTTATAAATAACTTTATAGTTATACTGAAAAATAGTATGACTGTAAAATATTGTAAGTTTATTCATTGTTGACTTTTAATTTTAACGTATTTGGACATGATAATGGTATAAGCATCGGAATTTAAACGTTAACTAAGTTATTTCAGAATACTTTCTGCATCTGGGATGATTATTAACCTTTATTGATAAAAAGTGCGATATTATTGTCTGTGTAGTGTTATTTCTATGTATATTGAATACCCAATAATGGCAATAATCGTCGCCAACCAGGTGCTTTCCTTAAGGCTCGATCCTTTGGCGCTTCATAGCGATATTATCATTATGCGTCTTTTACAAAGTCTACCACGGAGAGTGATCCGAAGGCTGTTCGGATTGATACTTGCTACAACGTTTCATTACCAAACGACTAATTGAAATTCCATCCATGCCATCTTGATGGTTGGAATTCGTCTATTGTGCGGTTTTCGCGGCGGTGTTTTCGGACCAATATAACTCACAAACCTTCAAGAAACGAGGGTACTCCTTTCTCAAGTTCTTCTCTCTTTCTTCTCTTTTCATTCTTCTTTTCTTCATCAGATAAACTGCATATTCGTTTGCCTCCAAATGCATAAAGAAAAATATAATTACAAACAAATCCGTATAGCTTAAAACACTAAAGCATTTTTTGATTATATAAACAACTTATAAACAACTGCCATCAGCCCATGACTTGGTCTCCATTACTATGATTCTTATAAATAATGACACTATCTTCGTGTAACCTCATGTGGCAGATTTTCTTTTTAACTTACTTGCCACTTATCCGTATATTTTGGTAAATTTTTACGTTATCTTTATAAATTATAACCTATGCGTCATTATAGTATACAAACTATATTGGTGTAAGTTTCCATCAAAATCATAATGGTACTTTTAGGGTGAAAAAGTAACAAACATGCAACTTTCTTCACAAACTTTCTCAATCTATAGTATTTTATCTCAATTATAATATTAATAGTGTTTGCTCAGTTGAGTTTTAGTGCGTAAATACTCATTTTTAGTTTAATCCTTCCTCCCTTTTTTATTAACATACGTTATATTCAAATATACTCTACTAGCGGGCCCGGCAGACGTTGTTCCGCCTTGATTATAAAAAAAATCCTTGACAAATTATATACTAAAACGTTCCTCATTAATCACTCTATCCACCGACGAAAACCGCATGAAAATGCGTTCGGTAGTTTTTGAGTTTATTGCAAACAGACAGACAGACAGACGCGGTAGGGGACTTTGTTTTATACTATTAATGATATCATACACACAATTGACCGGAATCTATCGACACCCTATGTGTTAGAATTCATTAAATATGTTTAGGCTACATGGCGCGTTAAATAAATACACATTTCTTTTCGAGAAAAATATCACCCTTTCTCAAAGTCAGGTCAAATGCGGAGTTCAAAATGGATAATATTAAAAAAATGTACCTTCGAATGAAACGTTGACAATTTGTAAAGACTAAACTTTGGTTATACTCATAAACTTTTACAGAGCTCTGATCAAATACTCCGCGCCGTCCGCACCTTTGATTACTCACGCACAAAGCCTTTTGTCCTCTTTTTTTCTTTAGTTAAACACACCACGGAAACTAGATTTATCTGCCTTTATAACTGAGTGGAACTTTTTATACATTTTGTATGTTTTATCGATACAAATATTGTAAAGAAATGAATGATTTCAAAAAACAACTTGCCTCGAAACTTCTTCGTTTAAACGTTATCGCTGTCATAAGCAAAATTTCAGTTATATTCTAGAGATTTCCACCCATCGTTTTTAACAGATATATAAGTGAGCCATTGTGCTGCTAATGACAGTTCTATTCCAGACATCGACATACAAGGAGCAACAGTAGGCAGAAATTTATAATAGTGCTACAATCTCAGAGTACTGTGAGTTATAAGTACTATTTACTACAGAGTTCTGTACAGATCGTCTTCTTTGTAATAATGAGTTTATTCCTCTTTTTATTATATTTTTTTCCTTTATAGAGCAAGAGCCCACGACCGCCAGACCTTCGTTATTGTATAAAAGCTGAAAGTTTTTTCGTGAATGTGCCCAACACAGGTAAGGACGATCAGAGGCTATGGAGTTTGGATTGTGGTTTCTTGGGCAGGTAACAGATAGTAAAGGTGTATAAAATAGTACCTAATTTCCTTAAAGTATAAACTTCAATTTATTTATATTGTTTTCTGAATAACATTAGACATCACGGACACTTAGCACAGTTGAAACACCTTGCCAGACACCTCTAAATTAAGAAAAATATATAATTATACTTACGTTATAGTCTAAAGCTGAATTTTATATATAATACTTGGGGGCCTTTTTTTTATATCATAGGAGGCAAACGAACAGACGGGTCACCTGATGTTAAGTCCATAGACAGTACCAACACCAGGGGAGTCGCAAATGCATTGCCAGCCCGTTTGGGGGGGAAGGGGGGAATGAGGGAGAGGGGAGGGAGGGCAGGGGATGTGGGCCTCCGGCGCTCTCACTAACCGAACGAAACGCAACAATGCGAGCACTGTTACTTCACGTCGGTTTTCTGTGAGAGGGTGGCACTACCCCGGACGAGCCGACCCATTCATGCTGAAACCGGTAATAGCTTCAGCGTGGCTCTACCACCTACAATTACCTAAATATACCTATAACAAAATGTTTTCATAGTAGCCGGACAGTTTTAATGATTTTTACATTATGCCAGAAACAATGGGCTTTTTCGTTGGGTACATGCTCAGAGAAACTTTCAGCTTTTATGCTATAACAATGTATATCTACTAATTCTCTTATAGAAGATTGCATTTTATTACTCGCAGGAAGAATCCCAAAGAGGAATTACACTGATAGTACCAAAAAGCAAATGTAATCGAACAACATGAATGCAGTACGTCCCTACCGTTCCGATAAATCAAATTCTACCATATATAACTTTGTATTGTCTTTCTTGTCCGCCACATTGTTCAACAATGATAAGTGGGTACTTTTGAGATGTTTCGTTAATCTCACTTTTATGGCGCTTCATTCGATTGTCACCTCTTTATGGTACGAGGTTTGAATAATATATTTATTATGACAATAAAATAACAACATAAAACAGATTTATTTTCGGTATGGATCATTCGAACTGGAATCGCACCATTTATATCCTTTCCAGGAGCTCTTCTTATTGTCATTCCGTTTGGAGTATTATCAATATAAGTACATGTTTTTTTTTATAAAAAAAAATATAATAAAGTCTCGACAGCTATAACTTCAGAATTAAAAAAAATCAAAACCAGTCAAGGAGTACAATTAATATATGCAATATATATTTTTATATAATTCAACTATTTATTACAATCAGTAATAACAAATACACGCAAAGACGCGGGCACAACTTGTTATGTATAGGTTTACTAAACAAATTACTAAATCAATCCAAAGTCACGTCGTGATTAGCTGTTCGAAGTGACACCTAAGGAATATTTTAATTTCGATTAATCCAAGGTTAACTAATTACAATTGTATATAGTCGAGTTTTGAAATGTGTTATGCATAGAAGGTGGTAGAGACACGCTGTAGCTATTACTAGTTACAGCATGAATGGGTTGGCTCGCCCGGGGTAGTACCACCCTGTAGCCACAGAACACCGACGTGAAGTAACAGTGCTTTCATTATTGCGTTTCGTTCGGTCAGTGAGAGCGCCGGAGACCCACCTCCTTTGCCCCTTATCCTTCCCATTTTTCCTTTTCCTGCCCCTCCCCCATACACAGGCTGGCAACACACTTGCGGCTCCCCTGGTGTTGCTAGTGTCTATGGACGGTGGTGATCACTTAACTTCAGGTGGCCAACCTGTTCGTTTGCCTCCTTTTGACATAAAAAAAATATGTTGCACGTGTTGTGTATACTAAAACATGGGGACCCTGTTCGCAAATTACATTTCACTAACTCAACGAGTTCCAAAGTCCTTGATCAAAGTTTCGTAATAGAAATATTCTTCAGAATATATTATAACAACAAGACTATGTAAATGTATGTTATACATAAAAAATGAGTTTCCTTGAGGGACCATTCTGTTCGTATATTAAGGATATATTTCGCTTATAATTAATAATATTTATGCCTTTTACTAGATAAGAAGTATAAACCCCATATTGTGAGACTTGCACACACATTGCTTGCACTTGCACATACATACATATTAGTTTTATTATAATTTAATTTATTGCTGAATCATGCCATGGTTGTTTTTAAATACGACTGCATTTATAATGAATCACAATACTACTAGTTATAATTATGTACTAGGGTATCGTCATGTTGACGACCTTAAAATAAATAAATAAATATACAATCGTCCTTTTCACACTATCACAATTTCAGTATAGAGTAAAAGAGATAAGCTTTATTAAGTAGTCATTTATAATCGACTATGAATTTTCACATACGTTTAGATTTATTATCGCGTGGAATTTAGCAGAATAAATTTTGCTTTGTGTAAACGAGCGTATGGGATGCGTTCGTTTTTTGTACATTGAATATTACGTTTATTACATTGGCGTGGAATTCTTTTTATTATCTTAAATAAAAGTAACCTAAGTTACTCTTTATAAGCAGCAGCTTTCTGCCAGTGAAAGTTCTGACAAAATCGGTCCAACCGTTTCTGAGATTATCCGGAAAAACAAACAATCTGACAAAAATTTTAAAAACTATTTTTTTATGTTACATAGTATAAAACAAAGTCGCTTTCTCTGTCCCTATATCCCTATGTATGCTTAAATCTTTAAAACTACGCAACGGATTTTGATGCGGTTTTTTTTTTAATAGATAGAGTGATTGAAGAGGAAGGTTTATATCTATAATAACATCCATTAAATAGTGGAGAAATACTGTTATTTTTGAGGTTTCTAATGTGATGTTGTAAATAATTACATTTTTTCCGCTTACATTGCAACAAACGCAGGCGGGCCACGGGCAGTAATGAATAAATCAAAACTACTGAATCGATTTTAATCATTTTTTCAGTGAATGACATAGGCTATATATTTTATACCCGGGCGAAGCCGGAGCGGGCCGCTAGTTTATTATATATACTTACGTATCCATTTAGTAAAAAGCTATTATTTCATCATAACCAACAGACACATCAATTTAATTTATGTATATAGATTTATCGCTGCTTTTACAAAAATGAACGTTTGAAAAAATGATTTCGTAATTTAGGTACTTTTGAATTTCTTTTTCTGTCAGAAGAATAATTGCCGCGTAGACAGGACTTTAGATAACGGGCAAGTATTCTTAATAAGCGTCAGATGTAGGAAATAATGTCGTTTTTATACTTCTTATGATATAGTCTTTACGGATCTTGATTAATTGAGCATATTTATTTTCTAATGGTGCATTAGTCCCACATTACTAACTTCAAGAAACATGTCAAGGGTCATCTTGATTGTCATCTTTTACGGAGACTGCCTGAACGCGTTACTTTATTTTTTTAACAGAGGTGTCAATCAAACAATTGATTTTTTTTACAACGTACTCTGGAGTTTGAATATACGCTGTCTAAAACATTCTGGGCCCTACAGTGGTGACCCCGACATGATAATGTTTACCTTATCAGTGGGTGGTTTTATTCCCTCTGATTAAGCGATGTAACCCAAAAATGTTACTACTTGGTTCTGACAAAGAATACATTTTGATGGGTTGATTGAGAATTCGTGGACTTGTAGGCGTTGAAGTACTGTTCGTAAGCATTTATGGTGCATAGTCTCGTCAGTTGAAATTATGAGAAGGTGAGAAGAAAAAAAAGACAAAGTCAAGATCTAAAACACATGTAATTGTGATAAACACATTTTTATAGAAATGCATTAATTTACAAGAGAAAACGCTTGTTATAGAAGGCTTGTAACGTTTGATAAACAAGGCGCAGCCCTCAAATATAGTTCCCGGAACACTAGTATAAGTGTTCGACAACAAAGTATAACTTTGAGGGGAGTAACTAGCCAACTGGACATTAAATAATGGTCTATCATACCGCGAATAGTATAAATGCATTATTATGGAGTAGTCCGGTGAAGCTGTGAAGCCCCGTCAGACCAATAGCGTAAGTCAATACGAAAAAAATGCATTATATATGTAAATTGTTTCTACTGCGTCCCATATACTTTGTTGTTATTATTATGTTTTATATATTATATTATTTATATTATCTTTGTATATTATGTTGATGCAATACGGGCACCTGTCACGGGCAGAAATTGCGTTATGGGGTTTAGGTAGGCACCGCATTAATATGGGACGGTCCGGCCAGAGACGTACTTAGACATAACTATGTCGAACGATTGAAAATTTCGATGAAATATAGACATGCACATAAATATTATTCTTTTTAAGATCAAAATACACGCAGTAATTTCTATTTTTATTCATAAACTTTAAATCATAAATATAAAAATGCATTATTAGTCATCACAAAGACTCTCTGGATAGGTCTATAAAGAGCGATATCATTTTGCAGAGCATTCTTTAAACATTTTTTAAATATTATTATGTAGCAAATAGGAATGCAGGACATCTACCTGTAAATGGTCACTGCAGTTTAGTAATATATATATATATAGCTGACATCAAAAGACACGCAGTCTTGTGGCAAGCAGAGGATATGTTGCCAACAATTCAAACCAAAACAACAGTGCAAGCATAGCTGATTTGCTACGAAAATAGGTGTGGTAATAATGCTCAATGCTCCTGTAGTATAATTTAATACAGGCTCTACTGCTCTTTGAACTCTGAAAATCGACATAAATAAGAACAAAAGAAGCCTATAAATATTATTAGACACTTTTCGTATATTAAAATTTTTTGAGAAATTCTGTGTAATTAAAAACATCTAATTTTATTTTTAAATTGTAATTTTATCATTTCAGTTTCCTTATTTTATTCTTACTATAGTATGGTAAGAATTTATAGTATAGGAGTTAAACAAATGGCAGTTAATTTTGTTAGCGGCTTGAGTACAGCCCTGAACATAGTAAACGATAATTTACCCGCCCTTCCTTGACTTACGATTCAACACAGAAAACCGTGATTTATTCTTCGCGAATATAATTTTATATGTATAAAAATAATAGTATTGGACTATTTGTTTCTTTATCAAGAACAGTACACCACAACAAAATCCTAATGCATATATTCGCAAATACTCTGTGAGCACCGCCATGAAGAATATAGAATACATATTTACTAAATTTTGAAACGCTAAATATATATGTTGAATAAAACCTTACAATCTTTAGAAGAAGGTGTTATTTGATGTAACTTTTTTCATAAGTCAACAATAACTAATCCATCATGGGACCTTCTTGGAAATAATCAGTAACATAAGAATAGGATGGCGGGACGGACAAAACGACAGGGCCTGTTGGCTTGACAGAATCGCAAACTTAGGAATTCAAACATTTACTATTAAACAAATTTACTAAGATTTTTTAGTTCGAAGAAACTAATTATAAGTGTGATATTATACGGGAGAAGAAAAGTTAAGCGACTTAGTTATTCTATCGATCGAAGACCGATGGCCCCAAATGTGAATTTTGATGTTATCATTAACACTATTATGGAAAAGAAAACCATTAAACAAGATTGTTTTCTAATGAATTATTCCAATCCAATAAAAACAAAATTACTAAAAAAATAATTAAAAATACACATTGTAATTATAATAGCGTCTGTACGTATTCTTTTACATGACAATTTATTAAAAACTAGACTCTGCCCGCGACTTCGTTCGCGTGGAATAGTTACTTCGGGCTAACGCTAACACGCAGCGGAAGCTCTCAAGTGGAAAAAAACCCCGATTTTGAAACATTCTTCATTGGTGCTCCGCTCCCATTGGCCTTAGCGTGATGATATATAGCCTATAACCTTCCTCGATAAATGAGCTATATCACTCAAAATTTTTTTTTAATCGGACCAGTAGTTTCTGAGATTACCTCCTACAACGTCACAACGTCACAAACTCACAAACTTTACCTCTTTATAATATTAGTATAGATAAGCTACGAAATTCGTTACAGAGCTTCTTTAATCGGAGGACTGCATATGATAAATTTACTATGGGCGTCAACACCCAACGGTATAGTCTCGTCAGTGGATACAATTATTTTATTACTATTACTCACGTTAACAATTTAATAACAAAGCATACGTTTACGTCCACGAACAATGCCGTTGTGTGGCTGAAATAATTATAATTGTTTAATCAATAAATACTGGAACTGTCATACGCTGACTGATTGTATTCGACTTGATGTGCAGACGATTTTTTTTTATATTATGAAGTACTAACAGAGTTACAATCCACATGATAAATGGTTACTGTAGTCTATAGTTCCGAATACCAGCTTCAATAGGACTGTTGTCCTGAGACTAGTTATAATGAGATCGCTACTCTTCAGAGCTAAGTTAGAATGCTCCTTGTGCCACTTTTCATTGGCGACCATACTTTATAAATCGGAAAACAGTAGGGCGAACACGTGTGTTTACTGACAAAAATACAGTCGTGTTGCAATACTGATTGTTATATACATTCAGAATTACAGGAAAAAAGTTCCTTTTAATAGTATCTCTTTGTTCACTTATGAGTGTCTATTCTCAAATTACACTTAATCAAAAAACGAGTTAGACGTACTCCACTGGAAACACAGGCTACAAGATATTTCGACTTTTCGTCGATTTATATTTTAGGGAGATGTGTCCCCATTCCTTACAGTGCGGCAGCAGATTGCGGTTTTGCTTGGATTCAAACCTTAGATATAATTTAGCGGGATTAAGAAACATATTTTGAGATTGATAATATTAGTAAGATACTTATAAGATTACTACACATAAAAATGTGTACTATCAAAATATTAGCAAACAGGTTTATCCATTTCACCCGATGTTAAATGGTCACTGTAGTCTAAATATAATAAGAATATAATATATTTCACATTTACATAGAAGTCATTTATGTCGTTGAATATTAAAACCCTTCTTACCTTTTAGGTCTTATATGTTAACTCGTTTCACTGAATAAAATTAGACATTACCTACATCTCACATGAATGCAACAACTTTATTTACTTTGTGTGCTAATGTATAAGTTTTTTCTTTTTGTTTTTCTTTTTATCTTCCCAGAAACTGTAATTGTATGTTGTCATTAACTCTTTTTGTTTTGTGGTCAATGTGGTCATTCATTTTATAACTTAAATTTATAATTGAGTTACTCTATTATCATTCAAAATTATTATAAACTAGCCTCTGCCCGCGACTTCGTTCGCGTGGAATAGTTACTTTGGGCTAACACTAACACGTAGCAGAAGCTCTCAAGTGGAAAAATACCCCGATTTTTGTACATTCTTCATTGGTGCTCCGCTCTTAGCGTGATGATATATAGCCTACAAATAACACTGAAAGAATTTTTCAAATCGGACCAGTAGTTCCTGAGATTACCCCCTACAATGTCACAAACTCACAAACTTTACCTCTTTATAATATTAGTATAGATGAATTATCTCACTTATTTTATAGTACTTAGAATATGACACTGGCTGAATAGAATAGTAATAAAAAGTCGATACTTATTAAAGTTTATATTAAACTATGCGAAACGGACTGGCAATACTCAACTCAATTAAAAACTTTACTTTAAAAAATGACTATATTTTTATTACTAATTACATTAATTACAAAACCAACTTTTTAACCACCTCAATTACTTTATATGTAGTTATAGTATAGGTAACTCCGAGATCGATGAATTTTAGCATTGTTTGACCCTTCACTATGAAAGTTAGCATGTATGTAAAGTGATTTTCATCGAAAAGGTCTTTATACTATTCAATTTTTTTTTTTTTTGTAGAAACGAATTTGGTCAACATATACACCATTTATACAAATAAATAAATAGTACCTAAACGCATAAAGAGCCGGGGTCACATCTAGTATTAATATATTTTTCTATTCTTTTAAAAATAAACTACAAATAACGAAACAACATTGAGGTTGTTTGATAAAATAACCAATAATCAATGGTGCCAATATAACATGAACTCTGTTTAAAGTGAACTAATAGCCGAACTCATAATTATAAATAATCGTATTTACATTCTTAGCAAATACTTCGATTAGAGAACGTGGAGATGTAATAATTTTAGTTCCGGCGGTTAAAATAGAATAAATAAACATAAACTGAATGGAAACTAATGTATGTATTATAATCAGATGTTTGTAAAACAGTTTTTACGTTACGATTTTTACCGGTACGATATCGGATTGTAGTTTGGCAATACCGTTACTATAATACAAGTGTTTTTATCCCAGCCATTAATGCTCTTTCAAGTACATAATTAAAATTGTAACCTTTTTTTTTTATAAATCCCATAAGCTTTTATAAAATAACTAGCTGATTCTAGCTCGCTTCATGAGACATTAAAATAAAAGGTAAATTGTCAATCTAACCCAACAAATACGTAACCTAAAACTATGTACGATAAATATAATCCTATTTCGATACAGTAGTTTTGTAATCGAGCCACAAAGGAATTATATTTTACTAGCGGGCCCGATGGACGTTGTCGCGCCCTGATAATAAAAAAAATCTAGACAAATTATATACCTAAACCTTCCTCGTGAATCATTATACTAGTGAAAACCGCATAAAAATCCGTTGAGTACTTTCTGAGTTTATCACGAACAGACAGATAAACAGACGTGGCAGAGGACTTTGTTTTATAATATGTGGTGATTTTGAAACAAATACGAATGTTACAATATCTCAAGCGTTATACCACACGTCAATTTAAGTTTAAATTGCGATATCGAAGAGTCAAAACCTCAAGGGCATTGGTTGTCCACGTAGTTTCGATCGTAAGAGAGGTCAAGGCTTGATGTGTCCTTGTGGTTTTGTGACAAAGTGATTTTGTGAGTTTACCAAATTTTTGGAGGACACCCTAAAATATTCCTTTTATAGTCTTTAAATATGCTAAAATGTACCAAATGAGAGCATTAAATATATAACATTTAGTATTAAACACATAATTGCACTTATAAGGCTTATTTGAAGACTAGCTGTTACCTGCTACTTCGACTGCGTGGAATTGAGAAAAAAAAGTTTTGTTCAATGTTACCTAAACTTGCACCTAATACTCGCGCGATTCTAGACACTATTTATTTAGTTTATTATATTTATGCAGAATGCTATTTTTTCCTAAAATAAAAGTAGCTTAAGTTATTCCTTATAACATCAGCTATTTGCCAGTAAAATCTTCATCAAAGTCGGTGTCACCGTTTCAAAAATTAGCCGGAACAAACAGACAAACAAAAATGTAATAAAATGTGTTTTGGTATTAATGCCATATATTCATATCGATTTTCATTATCGTTCACTATACAATGTGCCTAAAAAGTTTTCACTTCAAAAATAAAAAGGCAGACTAGGATCCCGTTAGAAACTAGCTTATAGAACTTATACAACTATTGTAATTATTGAATGTTCTGTTCATTTATCTGTAATCTGTTTTTAAACTCTTAATTAATGTAAAAAGATTTCATATACTATACTTTCAACTTATAAAATTTAATTAATGTCGAAGGCTTACTTTTCTTTTAACTGCTTATGAATACAAACTAATATTACAAATGTGAATGTAATAAACTACTAAACCGCTCATCATAATCATCATCACTCATCATATTTGCTTAAACGTTCTCAGAGGTACAAAAAAAAATTGATTGTCTATATAGTCGGTTTACAGACGACAATTTTACGTGATAACGACTCGGATGCATCGGTTGATGGAGTTGAAGAGAGATAGATGTTATACAAGCCGTATGCTAGGCCGATCGCGCCTCACTATCGCTTGTTCCGCGCTTTCACTTGCATGCTCGGCTCAGACGGAACGTGACAATTTTTCGTGCGTGCAGCCGGCGATTTTACCTATTTACCGAGAAAAACAGTAACATTTCCAAGACTTATGTTAAATCTGCATTTACACGAGCGATGCCCCGGAAAAAACTACTCTCACTATATAATGTCATGGGTCCACATGAATGAATTTTAACGTAACAATATATCAGATATTTTATTGTCGTCACAAAAACGTTCGGTGTGAAACGTCTTTTAAAATATTTATATAACGATATCATCGTTTAAAAACGATTTGTGTTATGCAATTATAATAATAGTATTTGTGTATACGTCTGTAATTGAACTGATAACCGCAGACGTATGGAACCCGATCAGTCGGGTCGAGGCGCGCCTCCGTCACCGAAACTAGTGAACTGGAATTCAGAGAACGAAAAAACCGATTCATGGTAATTCTAGTCATTTTTATTATTTAACTAGTGAATCGGCCCGGCTTTCCACCAGTGCACTAACGAAAAAAAAGTCGAGGCAGTCATAAGGACTATCGACAGAAGTGAAAAATCAAAGGAATTAAATAACTGTGTTTGAATTTTTAAATGGACTATTTAAATTTCTTAATTTGTATATTAAAATCATTTACATTAGTCTGGTTTCCACATCTGTTGGCACTCCGAGCAATCTATATAAATAGAAATGAATCGCAAAATATGATGCCATGCGCAAAACTCGAAAACAGCGCCTTGTTAAAACTTGGCTAGCTAGCTTATTTTTGACGGCTGTCCCGTCAAACCGCCCGTATCTAAGCAACATGTAACTATTTCTTTTTCACCACCGATATTGAGAATATGCCATCTTACTTCCACATTTTATCTAAGTCAGTGTGGCGTTACTATATTGTTTTACGTATGTGTGCGTTAACGTGCCATTTGTTTTGTCAGAATAACATGTAGGTAGCGTATCTACAGCTTTTTAGTTATAATATCATTGGGTATTGAAAATTAATCAGTTCCTCTCATAACTGTTATTTAATGCTTATTAGTGTACGTGTCGTTCTAATAAATCGATTGCCTTTATACTCTAACGTATAACATTAATATAGCTCCAGTCTGTAAGGTCCCACTGTTGGGCCTCTTTTCGAGGGAAAGTATAAGCATATATACCACACTAGTCCAAAACATATTGACGATTTCATTCTTAAAGACATCAAAGGTGGTAGAGCTGAAGCTATTATTGGTTTCAGCATGAATGGGTCGGCCGCCTGAGGTAATACCACCCTCTCCCAGAAAACCGACGTGAAGTAACAGTGCTTGGATTGTTGCGTTTCGTTCGGTCAGTGAGAGCGCCGGAGGCCCACCTTCCCTCCCCTCACCACTCCCCATAACTGTTCCTCTTTCCCACAAACACAGACTGGCAACGTAGTGTTACTAGTGTCTATGGACGGCGGTGATCACTTAACATCAGGTGACCCGCCTGTTCGTTAACATTCTATGACATAAAAAAATCCATAAATCTATATTTTTCCAACATACGGTGGACCTACAAGAACATTCATCAAGTTCAAGTTTATTCACAATGTTTTCCTTAATCACCAAAAGATAGCGCTAACAATTTAAATTAGTAAATGTTTATAGTACATATAAAAGACTGTATTAAACATTTCGAATGAAATAGATTCATACTAATTCTAATTATTTTTTACTAAATCTTTTTAATTTAAATGTCGCCATCTTAGTTAATTGAATCGCTGGAGGAAAATAATTAAAAATGTTAACTTTTTGAGATAAATCTAATTGGAATATAATTTAATGCAAGCCTTACGACCTTGGGTAACAGGAAAACTCACTAATCTGCTGTTTAATAAGGATAAATCTTTGCAGAGAAAAGAAATATACACATAGAAAATGATAAATGTAGGGGTACAATAAAATATAAGGGTTGTTTTAGAAGATTTTGTGTTTAGTGTTATCTCAATTTTTATATATATAAATATACTATATATATATAATATATATTCTAGCCTGTGCCCGCGACTTCGTCCGTGTGGAATAATTACTTTGGGCGGACCCTAACACGTAGCGGAAGCTCTCAAGAGGAAACAAACCCTTATTTTGAAACATTCTTCATTAGTGCTGGTCTTACCGTGATGATACATAACACTGAAAGAATTTTTCAAATCGGACCAGTAGTTCCTGAGATTACCACCTACAACGCCACAAACTTTACCTCTTTATAATATTAGTATAAATATATATGTATATATAATGTGTATGTATAAATGAAATGATATAAGCCTGCCGTTGTTCGCACATCATTCAAAAACAAATGAATATATTTCAATCATTTTTTTTATTTTACTACCAAAATACTTGTTCCCTATCTAAAAAAATATAATATTTTAATTCATTATAAAGTTATTAAAGTTTTAGGAAACGACGCTTTTTATACACACTACGCGTTGATCGATGTGATTTTCTACCGTAGATAAGTAGGAACAAGCAGTCTGGTGCATATTTTTCTGCTATGTAGATAAAACGTATTACTAAAATATATGACATAAACAAAGTCACGAGTGTCAGCTAGTCTTATTATATTGTAATGAGAGCTCAAACATATATATTTCCATACCGCTATGTATTTATACATCACACTAGCTACACAAGCGACGTCATACGTGTTTTCTAAATTATTTATTGTAATAAATTGCTTATCTGAAGATGAATGAATGTTATGTAAGTTTTCTTGATATTTAGTTAAGTATGTATACCGATTTTCATGGTGACCAGTTTTACTGGACAATAGTTGAAGTGTTTCAACGCCATCTAGTGACACTATTGTGAAAAACCTTTAAATACCAACTGTCGCGGTTTTCAGTTATACGGTATTTACTCTCTGATATACCAATAAGATAAATAAAAGGCCAAGTTGTGAGTCTGTTCATCGACAAGTTCAAAATGGCGACTATAAGCCATAGATCAAAGGGACTTTACGAAATTCAACCCCTGAGTATATGAAAAGGGTTGACAAAGTTTCTAACGTATAATAAAATGTTCCTCGTCAGATTTAATTAAATTTTGTATTGTTGCTATTCGCCACAATTAATGAAACACATGTGTCAGCGTTTTTCAAAATGTAAACTTTAAGCAGATCAAGGGGAATGGGAACATTTTTACACATAAAACATGTAAAGTACATTAAAAAAATTACATTCGACTTAAAAACCTCTTTTTATATACTACAAATAAATATATACTACACTACATAAAAGAAAGTGGTGTGCCACGTCTGCCTGTCTGCTAGTCTGTCTGTTCGCGAAAAACTCAAAAACTACTAAACGGATTTTCATGAGATTTTCGCCAGTATATAAAGTGATTCATGAAGAAGGTTTTGGTATATGGTCTGTCAAGGTTTTCTTAATTATCAATTTCTTAATTATCTTAATAATTATATAATTATAAAGTCCGCTGGGCCCGCTAGTTTACTATGACGTTAACGTTAAAAAAAACTACAACCTTTACAAGCAGCGCGCGTTCAGCAACGTCTCTTTTCTTGCCGCAGAAAAATAGGGCAAATGGTGTGGTGCTTATGTTTTGTCTTTTGAACATAAACGGTCGAATTACAAAAACAAAAATGAATACAGGTATAACGCGAGTTTTACTAAGTAGTGCCTATAATTTTGAATCTAGTTAAAGTCATGTTTAAAATACTTTATTACAAAAGCGTGTCCAAGCGGTCTCTAGCTAAAAACATCTGATTTAAGTTTTTTTATGCAAGTAGCTCTAAATATGAATTCGATCTCATCATTCAAAGACGTTCCATTACATATCGATATTTTGCAAACAATTTCAATTTATGAATAATATGTTTGTTCAGAACTTCGTTAAGAAAATTTACTTATTATACGTTAAATATGTTATCATTATTGTGATATTTTCGTTAAAAGAATATGATGTATAAAACAAATACAATAAGCAATTTATAAGATTTATATATTAGGTCAAAGTGCGTAAGGTGGAACAACACTAAACTGGCAGATTAAATACACTGTCACATGTCAATAGTGTCAAATAGTAATAGATTATGATTTACTTAGTACTAAGATTTCAATGCGTATTTACTTTTTTGTAATAACATGGGAAATATATTATTAGGGTACGCATATTAAGGTACGGGTATCAGCTAGTTTCCAATATAAAAGTTGTTGTAATGTGTAAAAAGAAAATTGCATAATTGGATTCCTAGAGTTGAACGCTGTAGTCGAGTGATAGACAGAACAACGTCTGTCGGTTCAGATAAAAAAACACTTTATATAATCAATTGGAAATTAAAGAACATGAACTATTTATTTAGAAAGAGCGAAACAAACAGTTCGTACCAACGAAGCCAATTTAGCCCAATTGTGTCTGATTGAATCTACAGCGTCAAAGAGATTATCTATTTAATTAATAATTGATAGTACGCGCGTGTTATTTAATTACTGTTGTTTACGTTAAGATTCTATTAGCTGATCGGTTAGCTTCGTCACCTTGTATATACAGTGGAACCTGGTTAATAGGGATCTCAAGGGACCAAGAATGTTGTACCATTTATTGAGGGTTTCCATTGATCCAGTTTTCCAGTTAGGCAGGTTTAAAATTATAGTTGTCTTATTTACAGAGGCTCCCGCTTATAGAGGTCGAAATGTACGGCTATTCCATTTATGCTATGCTCCCTACACAGTTCATCACGCGACTTTCCACAATCATAATCTGATAGAAATTTAAATTTTTCAGATACTGATAACGTTTTATATTTACGTTTGGGCATTTGGTACACTTTTACTCCCTTGTTTTTAGGTCAAACCCTGAGATAATACTGACAAACAAAGCGTGTGCGAAAGACATTCTAATGTTTGTAAACAAAAGTGTCAAAACCTGTCCCAACCCGATTAATTTGTCTCATTTATAGAGGGAATTAAGTTACAAAGTTCCAATTATAAAGGTAAACATCGAATAAATCCTAGAAATCAGATCTCATTTAACCAGGTTCGAAAAGTCCCATTAATAGAGGTAATTCAATGAAAAAGTACCGGGACCTCATTGCAACTCTCAATAATAGAGGTTTCTCATTTATCCAGGTCTCATTTAACCAAGTTTCACCGTATACTGTATACACTTTTTTATTAAGACGTCTGCTATTATTTTATATAGAAGTTACTAAGTTCACATGTCCAAAGGTTTAGACTAACATCTATGTAAGGCCCCTAGTCCTTGTTTTCTCGGCATCACTATATAATTTTTCGTATAGATTAAATTACACTCGTTTTCGATATTTCACCAGAAAGGTCCACCCTGCTTTAATAATATATATGTGGAATAAAGTGATAATGCAATGGAATCTAGAGAAATATTTTTTTATTTCGTTTTGCAAAGATTTAGTAATCTTAGTCTTAACGTAACCCTTTTTCACAAAACATCAAAACCCAAAAGTTTACTTTCTTTCTTTTTCATTAATGGTAATCCAGTCATATACCAAAAGCTATTCCGCTTTTACTTTGTAATAAAGCTACTGGACATAAGTCATTTAATGAATCCTTCACTCTATGACCTAAAACAAGTATGTGTTTTTTTGAAATATTTTTATAATAAGTTTATCTATTCCCACATATAAATAAGCAATAAAGTTTTTTTTTATATTATTGGAAGCAAACGAACAGGTGGGTCACTTGATGTTAAGTGATCACCACCGTCCATAGACACTAGCAATGCCAGGAGAGTTGCAAGTGCGTTGCCAGCCTGTGTTTGGAGGAAGTGAAGAGAGAATGAGAGAATGAAGAAAAATGAGAGGGAGGGGAAAGGGGAGGTTGGTGGGTCTTTGGCGCTCTCACTGACTGAACGAAACGCAACAATGCAAGCACTGTGGACTTTACGTCGGTTTTCTGTGAGAGGGAGGTAGTGTCCCGGGCGAGTCGACCCATTCATGCTGAAACCAGTAATAGCTTCAGCGTGGCTCTACCACCGAAGAAAAACGTTAATTAAAGAAATTTCACAACACAAGTAGTTTCCATAGATAATATGATTAATCTACCGCTGTTGGGCAACACAATATAATGCAAACTGTAACATTGAACAATGATGAGCAATCTAATATAGAGAGTCTATGAAGAAAGAGCTAAGAAATAAAAGAATTTACTACACGTAAAATCCGCAAAAACGAACACTTCAACCTTACGAAAAAGACTTATGTCCGTGGAGATTGCAAAAGTTTACCTCGAGGCTTTCGCTCATTATCACGTTCCTCCGAGTTGTTGACTGTTCTACTAATAAAAAACTTCTTGTGGCATAAGAAAAAGGAGAAAACTGCTTGTAGTAATGTGATAGGCGATAAGGAAAAAAATCCAAAACAAAAACACGTTAACGTAATGACTACTGCTTTGTAAAACAGAATATTACTTCGAATTCGTAACGCTTGATAAGAATGCTAGACTCAAAAGACGCAGAACACAGGACGAACATCATTATAGAAAAGAAAAAGAGATTGATATTTTAAGATGTCCCTATATTTGCTTTTATAATGCAAATATCATTCGGTCGTGCGTTCTGTTTTACACACACATTTAAAAATAGAGGCAAAGGATGGAAATCATCTGAACTTAATCTATTAATTTCACTTATACACTTCCTCACAAAATGAATCGTTTTTGGAACAGCACAAGTAACAGTTAGTTATATTTGTAGGTAAGTAAGTAAGTGTAAGCTTTTGTACTTAGGTGGTAGAGCCACACTGAAGCTATTACTGGTTTCAGCATGAATGGGTCGACTCGCCCGGGGTAGTACCACCCTCTCACAGAAAACCGACGTGAAGTCACAGTGCTTGCATTGTTGCGTTTCGTTCGGTCAATGAGAGCGCCAGAGGCCCACCTTCCCTCCCCCCTCCATCCCCTATCCCCACTCCTTCCTTCTCCTCCTTTCCCCCAAACACAAAGTAGCAACGCACTTGCGATTCCCCCCCCCCCCCCCCACGGTGTACCGACAGACCGTTGTGTGGGGGCGGCAAGGGATCGTTCAAGCTAATCAACCTTGTAGAGCCGCCCCCACGGTCCGCCCGGCGGAAGGTGACCGCCGGGCTCCTACCTATAGAACTTGCGATTCCCCCGATGTGTTAGTGTCTATGGACGGCTGTGATCACTTAACATTAGGTGACCCACCTGTTCGTTTGCCTCCTATGATATATAAAAAAATATACCAATGAAAACTCTTGTGAATCAATCCAAACAGTCTACAAAACCTTTCACCTAAGACAACTGAGAGTTTTTAGCTTCATTGTATATTACCAATTACATTGTTATATCTATAGCGATAAACATTGTACGGTATCATCAAAACACCTATAAAATATCAATTGCAACTATCATATTTGTAATACCACACAAATCAATGAAAAAGATGCAAATCTACAAAAAAAAAATTTACACTCTCACCTGCAGTTTATTATTCATGCTAAAACTTATTAGGGGAAATAAGTCTTTTATTTTTTACTTTTAATTCATATATAATCTGATCTATGTATATATTTCTAGTTCCTGCTGCCCAATTATAGAATGCGCTACCTGTGTCTCTAAGATGGGAGCAAACGATGGGCATATAAAATAACTTAGTCAAAAGTACTATTTGTCGGTTTAGCATTACGGTTATATGTATTACAGTTTTTGTTTCATATTTAGATACTATTAATATTTTATAGTCTATATTTTATATTTATTTTATACGTATGTTATAGTTTACATGTTTTTAATTTATCTTGTATTGATCGGTTTTATTTAACTTATACGCCCAAAATATCCTCGATTCTTCTCCATGGAACATACCCATCCAAAGGTTACCTCGAAGAGATTGCTATTAGCAATAAGGCCGCCCTTTGTGCTAACCACATAATCCGAAATGTCTATTAGTATATATGTATAATTATGTACAATATAGATTAAGTAAAATAAAATAAACCTTTATCGATTTCTGAATTTATTTCGGTAATTAATCGTTTGTCTTTTAGAACGAGTATCAAAGGCAGCACTAACAGGTTCCTACCAAATTTGGCTAGGCAGTGCGGGAAACTCGAGCAGTGAAGGTGAGCGTTGATGCGCATCTCAAAGGGGGCCTCCTTAAACCTACACCTGTGTCGCAAGTCCTGAGAACTGCTCTGAGTTTCTCCCTCTGCCACACGATGGACCCGGCACCCGCACGGTGAATCCATGGAAGGCTAAGAAGTTCGTCTCTCTCTCTTTTTTTATTGTAATAATTACTAACTTTGCATTTTTTTCTTTAGTTTTATTTTTGGCCACCAATCTAGATTATTACTGCCTTTGTCGAGTAGGTAAATGATATTGCAAGTTTCTTGCAATCATTTCAAAATTCTAACAAGACGGTGACCTTCTTGTTAGAACTTTCCTGGGAGTTTTTGTGACATCTCAAAATCCATGCTCCATTATATTAATTCCGATCCACTTCACTTGTGGACAATAACCAAACTATATTACGTAAAACGCTACAAAATATAGAGTCTAATAACACTAGATCACTTCATATTATAAAACAAAGTCCTCTGCCACGTCTCTCTGTCTGTTCGTATGTTCGCGATAAACTCAAAAACTATTGAACGGATTTTCATGCGGTTTTCACACGCAGATAAAGTGGTCCATGAGAAAACTTTAGGTATATAATTTATCAAGCCTTTTTTTATTATCAGGGCGGGATAACGTCCGCCGGGCCCGCTAGTTATTAATAAAATATAAAATCCACTACATGACGTATTAAGATACCGTCAAAAACTCCCTTAGTTATATAATGTAATGTTTAAAAGTATACTTCGCCTACTCATGTATGTGTAGCGTACGAACGTTCAATGAATTAAAAAAAAGAATGCAAAACCACTACAGTACGAAATTGTTTGTTTTCTGTTTGACGTTCGACTGCAATAATATCTTACGTTAAACGATATAATGGCCTAAGATTGTAATACATGAAACTTAAAAAGACTGGATTATAAACTGCAGCTGCTATAACATATATATAAATGTAAATACTTTGCGGTCGCTCATTAGAAAAGACGCTATATACATGCTATGGATTCGTTATGAATACATTTCAATCATTTTTAGAATTTTAGAAATGTCTATCTGTCTGTCTGTCTGTCTGTCTGTATGTTTGTTGCACGCATCATTGCTAAAGAACTGAGTTAACAATGAAACCACACAAAATAATAGAGCATATCTTCGAAAATAACTTAGTCTTTGTTTCATTAAAATCGGTCCACTCTATCAGAAGTTATTGTAATTTTATCCACGACGCAGCGTAAGTACGAGAGAAAAGTAGATAAGTAAATGATACATTCAGATGACTTTTAAGGTTCCACACCGACGAAGTCGCGGGCACAGTTAGTGTAAAATAAAATTATAATATTAAAAAAATAGCTAGAGATATTTAAAAACTTTTCCGCTATTTTAAGATCTGGCTAGTAAAAAATCAGTCGAGGGATTTACTACTGAACCGATCATAGTATAATTTTTCATAAACATTCTCAGGTTTAAAGAGGAGAACGTAGGTACCTCTCATCGATAAAAAGTACTGTTCCCAAAGGGTCAAGGGGATAGGTCAAAAGTAAACACACGAGAACAAAACCGCGATCAGAAACTAGTATGTCATAAACAAATAAAATATATTGAATTAAACTGTTTTTAAAGTTGCTGGTAAGCTGAAAAGAAGTTTAGTCGGAAAATTTGAAAAGAATTCTACATGTCGACGACAGAGCAATTTTCAAACGACGATGCCTAAGTTGTTAACGTGTTCGGACACGGAGTCGATTAACGTAAGTTCAAATCAAACCAGGAAAATATCCCGATGACACTGTAGCATTGTAGTAGGGTATTTCCAAACCTGCTTGACCAGCTATCACCCTAATGTTGAAAATCTATCGCCAAGCACCTATAGGTGTATTCCGTCAGCTACACTTAACATCCAGACCCTGTTGGTTTAGCGTGTATATGTATATGGCAGCGTGTATGCCATCTTGGACTGCATCATTTACCATCAGGTGAGATTATGGTCACATTATAAAACCTATCACTACACATTATAAAATAAAGTCCTCCGCCGCGTCTGTCTGTCTAATCGCGATAAACTCCTAAACTAATGAGCGGATTTTTATTTGATTCGGATTCGGGTATTCATTAGTAGATAGAGCGATTCACGGGGAAGGTTTAGGTATATAACTTGTCAAGTTTTTTTTGTAAATTGACTGAAATATAGCGATAAATGTTGGAAATGTCGAAAAAAGTCGAGCCGCCTGGGAGCTTGCGTCGAAAACGCTACCTTTGAGATATAACAAAATAATTGAAATATTAAATGACGCAGACAAAGTCGCGGGAATCAGCTATTAAAAGATAAGAAAGAATCTACCGGATCCAACGATAGGTAAGAACCAGATAACTCTTTAAATCCAAAAAAAAAATCGTCCAATTCAGTCGAGTCGCTCAAGTGAAAAAGTATTATGGTGACAGAACATCGAAATTGTAATATTAAATATAGATCGAAATACTCGCGGCTCATGAATGAACTAATGCACGTGCACCCACTTAAAATGAAAAAGGCTCAGGAATGCACCGCGGCCCGCAGCACAACCAATCCGTTAGAGATTAATCGCGCATGTACACGTGTATTACCGTGAATTTATGTTAACACTAGCTGGTACCAGAGTCTTCATCTCAATTGATTATTATCTCAATAATATATCTTATATACAAAGAAAAAAAATAAGCACGACGGTGCTTGCGGCATTTTTTCACTACAAAAAAAAAACACGTAATGGTTATAAAGTTATAGTTTCATCAGACTTGAATAACCTTATATTAAATGAAGCTATCGTGATAATTCTATATGTATTTAATTATGAACTATTATTTCAATAATGGAAAGCAGTATTTTAAATATTTTTTTTAAATTTTGACTCAACGACAGAACACAAATTAATTATACACCAAATACACATTAATAATAATAACTAATACAGCACTAAATTTGTCTTCGTATTAAAGGTGAGCACATTTTACAAGATTATAGAAAAAATTGAAAACCAAAAATAAATAATTGAAGTCACTAGATAAAAGCAATAGAGTATGTTATAAAAATTACATAATGTTTTTGCCTGTAAATATCATTTTTATATCATCAAAAAATTATTGAGTTCATTGAAACTTTTGCTTAGGTTTCCGTAAATAATCAAAGCTTCGAACAAAAACCTATAAATTCGTTACGATATTTTCCGTCACCGCAATCTCAAGACCGCTGGAGAATTCAAACCACGTCAATTGACTCGTCATTGAAAAACGCTACAGTGGAGACATCTTGACATCTCCATTGAGACCTTTGAGCTTCAAGCAAAATTAAATCCAGAACTCACTCTGACTTATGCGGATTAAATGTGAACAGTACTGACCGTAGGGAAATCAAGTAGCACTCGGCACCGACATAGAAATACAACAGCATTTATGCATCTAAAGAAATCTCAATAGATTTGCAATGATTCATAAAACACTTTATCCTCTCTGCCTACAAAGTAATTGACAGCGTGATGATAGATAAAAACCGTTATGTTAATGATGAAAAAAATTATAGACAGTTTTTATAACATTCAATGCCATTACCAGATAGGTATTACGTGACCAAAATGAATGACACATTAGGTATAGATTACTCTAGAGCATTGCCTGTCGACACAAAGTTAATAAACAATGTTATATAATATAAAAATAGTTGCCAAGTGACCACCCTACACATGTAAAATTACGTCAAGACTTTAAGATTCCTTTATAATTAGAGATCTTACCTTATAGAACTTATTCCTTTAAAAATTAAATTGTGTTATTCTATAAGCTCAATAATAATAAGTTTACTTAATTATATTATTTGAACTTACCTAAAGAAGTAGAAAGTTAAAAAAAAGAAACAAATAAACTAAAATCAAACTCCTTCAACTGATAAAACACTGGTGATATTTAAAAAAAAAACTTTACCACTTCCGTCACTTTACACGACACCGGGCACTTCGTACCGTGTTCGGATGATTCAAATTAGTTCGAAGTATACGTTATACGCGGGAAATCGTTCCCGGGCGAGCGTACGAAAGAGTCTTTCAGTCGGACTGAAGGGCGTCCGCGTCGTATCTCAATGGACGCCGCGGCGGCGACACGCTCATGCGCGGTCGTGTTTTATTTCCACAACGGACTTTCAGCTTTTTCACGCTTTGGATGGAAAATTATTTTCGTATAAGTGCACTCGCCGACGGGGGTTTGTTTTTGATGTCTGGAAATTCGTTCATACCTTGCAAGGCTACATTTAATGAAAGGAATTCCATTACTTTTGTATCGTAGCTTGCAACGAATTTAATTAATTTGTAGATTTTTGTATATAGCATCAAACATTGTTTTCGTACCTACGATTTGTTAAAAAGAATACGACTATTCCACTTATTATTGTTTGACAAACTATGTTTTCTGTTTTATTGTTTCTTTTTTTTATATTTTCGCATAGTATTCAGAATTATCAATTATCATAGTGGACGTTACTTTACACTTCCGCCTGAAATAGATATGCCGCTACCACGCCTCACTAGAAGAAAAAACATTTGCTTTTACTTGTCTTGTACCTGAAAAAGTTACATCTGAAACTTGTAATATAGAAAAAGCAAAATATTAGTAACTAAAACAATAAAAAGAAGTAAAAACGCATTCCTTGGCTGACAGTTGTACTTGACGGTGGTTGATACAGTAAATATAAAAATATATAATTAATTAAAATATGTTGCAGACGAACGTGTAATAACCACAATCGATTACACGTGTTTCGTTCCGTCACGGAGCATCGTCGGATCGATGTTAACTCTTCCGATGCGAGCGGGAATTAGCAGTTAGCTAAAACTAATTAAAGCTAAATTAGCAAAAACAGAATTAGCAATATATTAGGAGAAGGAAGCATTGCATGAGTATAATAAAATAAAGTCACAATGATTAATCAGTCATGATTTAGATATATGTCAGAGGGTCGCGGTAATTTCAAAGTCCGTTAAATACTTTGAAAATAATGAACACATACTTTACAAAATTATCAAACTATTTGATAGCAGACTCCTTTCCATCAAGGCCAAAAGATTGAAGCGACAAGATTGTTAACTTCACAGGTTTTAACCTACCAGTGTTAGCAAATATTAAGCAACGACATGCCCTAAGACGGTAAACATGTTAAATGTAAAGGGGGAAACTAATTCTCAAGTGCAACATACCTATATAAACGCTTGGGGACAGACTTTCAACTCGCCAATTGTATCTAACCAGACGGACTTAGAAATAGCCAAAGCACCATGTCATGGTTTCATGTTTTCCGTCCGTCGAAAACTCCGACTGATTCACAAGGATTCGAACCTACATCGATCGACAAGTAGTCCGAAAACGATAGCCACTACTAAATACTATTGAAATCATTAAACAAGTATGAAAGTAAGAAAATTTCATGATAATATATGTAATAATAAATCCGGGAACGTGTCACCGATTACGCTATATTTTGCTCTTGTACTTGAAATATTTAATATACAACTTTAGTAAAATTAACGAAGTAACTTCCGACTTATTGTGCAAACCTGGAAAATATATAAACTCAAGATCTAATATAATTATCGTTTTATGTTTATCAAATATAATATCGAATTTGGTAAGGTATAACAATAGAATGTGGATGAATCATAACTACCATACGCTAATGGTAACATATGCTTGACCGCGTCGTGTTACAAGAACCGGTCTATATCCATTATCTAATCGGAATTATTCGAATTACAATAACTGTTCGATTAAAATTATTCGAGTCCATTCTAAACGAATAATTGGAAATTTGATACACCCCTAATATTAATCAGCATCTCTTTATTATATTGTCAAAATAAAAGCGATTTTACCACTTACCAATATGTCAATATTATATTTTCATTTGAAATAAACTCAATATCACTTTTACTTTCAAAGCATCGGCGATTTAAAGTGGTAATCGGTTTATATGTTAGTGTATCCGAATACCACATAAATCGATCAGTCGATGTGGATTTGAATACTATAAGGAAGTGTGGGTAGTAAGGATTGACTTGGTCGAGAACATTATAGGTGTGGTAATACACCCGTACAGTGGCTCTTCTAGTTTGACGTGTTTCGGAATCGGCTAGTGCAGTGGTCGTCACACCGTGGCCCGCGGGCTGCATACTGCTCTTTCACAAAAAATTTAGTGCAAACACGTAATATTATTTACTAACTTCCCTTGTAAGAGATGAGTGAACATTTTTGAAACGCAAAGGTACAGAAATAAGGCACATTTTTAGAAAGCAACAGTAGCACGGCTAGTACTCGCCAATAAGACATATTAAGCAAAGACAAGCTCGAGACTGTACTTTTAATACTAATTATATCCATAAAAATGTGTCTACTAGCTTAAGTTTAACTTTAAAACAAAGCTGTTTCAATAAACTTCAATTTTGTAAATATTACGCTCTTTTGGATGACAAGTTTGCTGACCACTGGGCCGGTGCAACCGGAAAGCTTGCGGGTTGGTATGACAATAACGACTGCCGATCTATTTTAGATATCTCGGTGATTGTTACTTTTGTATTGCATTTTAATATGCATTGCATTGCAATGTATTTTATAATTTAATAGACTGGGCGTAAACGCAGAGAAATGAAAGTTACTATAATAAATAAAATATTGTCCGTTTTATTAAATTCAAATTCAAATTCAAAAACACTTTATTCAATTTAGGCCCTAAGAAGGCACTTATGAACGTCAAAACTACAACCGGTTCGGAAAACAACCCAGTCATCGAGAAGAACCGGCAAGAAACTCGATCTGGTTTATCTTTTTAACAATTATATATAATATTTAGAATAATAATATATTCTATATAATAGTAAATTTCACAAACGTTTTTAATGGATGCACAGAGATGAGTCAATTCCAGACATCACCATCGTTCACATATTGATCCACTCTATAATAGCCTTTTGACACCAAAACCCGCTTGACATGGCGCTTAAATTCACAATCCGGCAAATCGGTAATATCCTTTGGGACTTTGTTGTAAAATCTAACACTATTTCCCAAAAAACTGTTACTGGTTTTACTAAGTCTAAAACGTGGGACAACCAGTTTGTCACAGTTTCTAGTATTTAGATTGTGCCGGTATTTTACGAAATCTAGCTTTTCTAGGTTCTTACGGACATACATTAAATTGTCAAGAATGTATTGGGAGGGCAGAGTTAAGATACCGTACTCCTTGAACTTGGTCTTTAAGGATTCGCGAGGTCTCATATTGTAGATTGCTCGAACTGCTCGTTTTTGTAATAAAAATATGGTGTCTACCTCAGCTGCTGTCCCCCACAACAGAATGCCATAAGACATTAGGCTATGGAAGTAGGCGAAGTAGACTAACCTAGCAGTGGCAATATCAGTTAGCTGGCGAATCTTACGTACTGCAAATGCAGCAGAACTTAATTTGCTTGCCAATTGTTTAATTTGAGGACCCCATTGTAATTTTGAATCTAGTGTGATACCCAAAAATACAGTATTATCAACTAACCCTACAAAATTCCCTTCGATCTTAATGCTACTATCAATCTGTGGCACGTTAGGCAAAATAAATCTCATACATTTTGTTTTACCTGTATTAAGTACTAAGTTATTTAATGCAAACCAATGAGAAATTTCGTTTAAAGTGTTTATTTACGTGCCCAAACTCTGAATCTGTCCTTTTTACTTTAAATATAATTGAAGTATCGTCTGCAAAAAGCACCATGTCAGCACAGTTATTGACCATTAGCAGCAGATCATTTATGTATATTAAGAACAAGAACGGTCCCAGAATAGAGCCCTGTGGGACATCAATTCGCGCAAAGGATCCTGCAGAGGTTACCCCTTGTATGCTAACTTTCTGACAACGATCTTTTAAATAAGAGACTAGAAGGTCGAGAGAAGATCCACAAATACCATAATGTTTTAATTTTAGAATAAGCGTACTATGGTCAACGCAATCAAAGGCCTTAGACAGATCGCAGAACACACCAATTGCATCATGCGAATCCTCCCAGGCCCTCAATATATAACTTATAAGCGTTGCACCCGCGTCAGTAGTGGATTTCAATTTCGTGAAACCAAACTGTCGACCATCCAGAAACTTTTGCATATTGAAATAGTTACAAAAAAGTTACAAAAACAATTACAAAAAAGTTAAATACGTATTGAATACTTGCTTTAAAAAAGTTTGGATACTTTCATATTAAATGCACCGCGCTCGCTGACCGCTGCTGCGGCAAGCTCGCTTTGTCCTTTTTCGAACGTCTAACCTATCCTAACCAAACCGAGATAAAAGAGCGAGATGTCGAACGTTCGGCTAGCGCGGTGCATATAATACGAAAGTACCCTAACTTTTTTAAAGCAAGTATTCAATACCTACGTATTTAACTTTTTTGTAATAAATAACACGACATGTCTAAATTTTTTTAAGTCATAAGTTTACTACATATGGAAATGATATGTGTAGAGAAATGGTCTAGAAAACTCACATTTACCGCTTACCAGATATATAAAAGAAAGAACAGATTTTGTATAATTTTTTTGTATTTTTTTAATTAGTCCTAATCGTAAGTAATATTATAAATGTGTATGTGAGTTTGTTTATTTTTTATTATCTATACTTTATGGTGTTAGTTAGCCTTTGACTACAATCTAATCTGATGTGTCTGGTCTAAGATGATAAACACGCTAAACCTAGACGGTGTTATTACAAAAAATTTAAATACGTATTGAACCCTGGCTTTAAAAAGGTCTCATATTAAATGCACCGCGGTCGCTGAATGTTCGCCATCTTGCTTTTTTGTCTCGCTTTGGTTACGTTAGGTTAGACTTGTGAACGCGAACTTGCCTCGGGCGAGCGCGGTGCATTTATTAGGAAACTTTTTTAAACCAAGTGTTTAATACGTAGATATTTAACTTTTTTGTAATAACACGGAGAGAGACCAACTTTCAAGTGTTGCAGTTACCAGGACACACCCATAGGTACGACAGGTATTTTGGAATACGATTTTGGTCTACGTTGCTACAAATTTATATAGATTAGTAGTCGTCCAGTGGTCGAAAATAACAATAATAAAAGTTAGATACTAAGTTTTTTCGTCACGATTTAAATATAAAAATCTATACTTCTTTCGTTTGTTTAAGTGAAATTTCTTATAGGAGGATTGTATAATTCTGATCGGAAACCTTTTTGTTTGACGAAAAGTGGAGGGGATAAACACTGTGTCGGGTAGAGTGTTGTAAACACCAGTTCTCATCCGATCACCGAAGTTAAGCAGCGTCGGGCGCGGTCAGTACTCGGATGGATGACCACCTAGGAAAACCACGTGACATTGACTTTTCTTGTACTCTTTACAAAGTTTCTCTGTAATACAAAAGTTTCACTTCTATCGTGTGTATTTACGACACACACTGTTTTTTTTTTTCTAAGTGGTAAAAATTGTATTAAGTTCTGTACAAATATTTTTGATTGAAGGCGTGAGGAACATTAAATGGGATTTATAAATAAAGTATAGAACTATACTGCGGATAAGAAACGGATGGGGGGAGCCTCCAGTTCCCAAGGAGATACAGGAGTGAAGGGTACGATCTCGAGAGGGAATGTTTATGAGGTGGAAGCAGGACATGGCGGAGGCGCGTTATGGTCGATACACATTCGACGCCATCCGCCCAGTCCTGCCGCAGGGGATGGGGAGGACTTGGGGATACTTCTCCGCACTCTGACTGCGGCGGTAGGTCGGAATCTCTCGCTGCCGAACGTGGTGAAATCTATCTCGGCAGCGAGTCTGTTCGGAATGTTGTGGCCTCCTTCTGCGAGGAAGTCGTCATGTAGAAGGCGGCGGCGGAGAGGGCCTGCGAGAAGGACCCTCTAAGCGGCCCTCTCTGCAAACGGAGGGCTGGTACACAAACTACTAGAGCTACTAAACAAATAAGAGTTATGGATATCAGTTGACAAATGGAGAACAAAGGTTTCTCAACTCTTATGTCCATATGTAATTTATTATCATTACATAGAGAGTTTCAGTAAAGCAAGTCTGCTTTTTGCGCTTAGCTTACAGTGTAGCCACTAGGGATATTAATACGTTTCTGTTGTCGTAAAATACTATACAATAGTAAAATAAACTAATTATACAGTGGAAACTCTGTACTAAGTTTAGTCCCCTGCCTCATAGTTTATGCAATTAAGTGAATAAATCTGCAATTTACTTTTTTATATTTATCTGACAATAAACACAAAACCTCGCCACAAAACCTGTTGGTGTGTTCCAGCAGCTGCACTTGAGAGCCAGTTCCGCTCTAGATTTTACATGGTTACCATTTTAAAGCACATATCTGTTTAACATTAGATTGATTGTGGTCAAAGGCAAAAACCTATAAATTATTTAAAAAAAAAACGGGTGTGTCTTAAAAACATACGATAGAAGTGAGACTTCTGTATTACAGCGAAACATTTTAATTATTGACACTTTTGAATAGCATAGATTGTGTTCAGTGATTGCCAAGTCGTCTGTACGCAGTAAACGTACCAATGAACAACGAGAAACAAAGAAAGCGAGAAGAGCGTATGTCTCACTGTTCTCCAATACTTGAAGGCAAGTGAGACACTGCTCCCACTCTATCCCACACAGTGTTTTGTCCCACCACTTTAGGTCACACAAAACAATATTGTGGGTCCGAATTTCAAAGCCCTCTGATTAGAAATTTTACTTCAAAAACATATAAAAAAGGGTACTACATTTCACCTTGCTGGTCTTGCTGCTACGCTTACGGTCCATGGACTCCATCGTTCTGTTACGGGGTTCAGTTCGGGGATTTATTTAAGTCACATATTACGCTGTTACATAAAAGCTAAGTACTAATGTCAAAACTCTAATGAAAAAAAAACACATAAAACAAGTAGATCCTATGAAACAATAAAAGCCTATACATGAGAGATGTCACGGTCAGCAACGAGTCATTCAGTAATAATATACATACATATACAGGGTTAATGGTAATCAAATCAAATCAAAATACTCTTTATTCAATTTAGGCCCTGAGAAGGCACTTCTGAAGTCAAAACTACCACCGGTTCGGAAAACAACCCAGTCATCGAGAAGAACCGGCAAGAAACTCGATCTGGTTTATATTTTCATAATAACTAACATTTTTTTTTTTATTATTACAACAATAGACACATAAAGCTACATTCGTTTTTAGTCGTTGCACAGAGAGAGGCGTCACTTCCAGACGTCGCTATCGTTCACATACTGATCCACCCTGTAATAACCTTTATGTATTAAGACCCGCTTGGCATAACACTTGAACCTACTATCCGGCAAATCGGTAATTCGACGTATTCCCGTTAGGAGGTGATATGGTGACTATTAGTCATAATTTTAACACCCATTATATGTATTGTGCAAAAGTCAACCATTCTTGAGTTATCATGTTTTTTAACTCTTTTCAAAATAAGTCGACATGCAACAACCAAAATTTATTTTGAAAAAGTAAAAAGAATCATTTTTTTTCTGATTTATAAAAACGATTAAACACTGGTTATTCATCAATATTCAAATAATAATTATCGGTCCAAATTTAAAAATGTGAGACGAGAGACGATATTCTTTCAAAACATATTTGAGAATTTTTTTCACTAAAATGGCTTAAAAATAATAAAAAAAGGTTATGAACTTGGCTTACAGATAATTTTAAAAATAGCCATTTTCTTAGCTGTTCAACAATAAATAACAACTAGAAACTTATTTCAGAGAAACTGAAAAAAATGATCACAAAGGAAGAAGGCGGAAATTCGTATTCGAACTTAAGTTAAGGTCATTCTTTAATATTTCCATAAAATTAATACCCAGTGTAAAAAAAAAACAAAAAATACAAATTTAAAATAAAATGTAGAGCCAATAACAGGTTAGTATAAATTATAATTTGTTATATAATATTTTTAATGTAATTAAGTAAACATTGAAGATACGAGTACTTATCAATAAAATTTAATCTTTTTGAAAACTCTCTATAACGCAAGAAAATATCTGGTCCCTTGCATTCCGCTAATACAGAGTTTATACTGGAATATATTTTGATGAGAATTATATACTGTATATAATCCTCGTAAACACAACAGTATCTTTGTGAAATATTTTAGGGAATCTTTTCAAAACCAATATAATGCCAAAATCATTACATAGTATAAAACAAAGTCCCCTACCGCGTCTGTCTGTCTGTCTGTTCGCGATAAACTCAAAAACTACTGAACGGATTTTCAAGCGGTTTTCACCAGTGGATAAAGTGATTCATGAGGAACGTTTTAGTATGTAATTTGTCAAGGATTTTTGAAGTGAAACTTCTTTATCGGCGTTGGAAAAAAATTTACCGTCACATTTTTCGGTTACGCGTCACATTTTTTGTTACCGCCAATTTTTTTTTAATTAATTTTTATAAAAAAAAAATCCTTTTTTTTAAAATTTATTTAATTTAAATTTATTTAACCAATTTTTGGAAAGTTGAAAAAAAATAATTTTGGGAAAAAAAAGGCCTTAAAAAAATTTCACTTTTTAAGGGGGAAAAAAAGAAAAGAAAAATTTTTTTTTTTATAATCAGGGCGGGACATCGTCTGCCGGGCGCGCTAGTTATATATAAATTGAATAAGAATAAACAAATATCTATTCTATTTTAAATATTCTTTTACTTTTCAAAATATTTTTGGTAAAGCCTCAAAGGTTAGCCTCATTGGACATTCATTTATGTAACTATCTAAAATGATTACACCCATTTTAATGGCAAATCCAGACAAACAAAAAAACAGATTTAATCAAATTTAATATATATTTATCATAAAATCTTTTGAATGGCAAGGCAATAACTTTAGTGAGATAAGGTATAAAATAATACTACTTATGCTAGACCTCTCTAAGTTTTTTTTAGGAGCGCCAATGTATGGTTCCTGCATATTAAGTAGGGTAAGAAGGGGAACGGCGTTCACTCAAGGAAAACACTGTTCTTTTAAACATTGGTTTGTTATTAAAATTTAGGAAATTAACACTCTTTAACTATTAAGTAATTATTATTTTACCACAAAACTTGTATATCTTTGTATTATTAGGAATAGCAAAACTTTATAAAAAAACAGTTTTGAGCGTAATTGCTCCTGACTTTGGGTAATACCGCTCATGCTAAGGTATAATGCTCAAACCAGTTTTTTTTGGAATATAACAAGTGAGACACATTTTCTATTTACGTCAGAAACTGAAGTGTTGTGTCTCATAATCCGTGTACCGAATCCGATTCTGCTTTTTTGCTCCTTTGATCAAAGTGGTTTTTAATATTGTTAAGCTATAGTTTAAGGGGCATTCCACGTCAAATCGGACAATTTGATTTTTTTTATTTCCTCAATTTTGTGATATGCTTTAGTACTCTTTAAAATAGCCCTCTTGTTAAATTTTGACATTTATTCATTGCTCGTTCAAAGACTTTTTTTAAATACGTTTCCTAAAAGTGGTTCAAATTTGACGTTTTTCGCTCGCATTTTACACATTATTTTTATATATATGGCCGTTATAGAAAAAATAAATCAAAATTGTTTCAAATTTTACTATAAAATTTTTTGAATTTTAAACTTTAAATCCAGTTATAAAAAATGTATGTGTCGATTTTTTAAATTTTTGTTTTATTTTAAACTTCTATCCATTCCTCAAATATTAAACCCGATTTAGTAATGGCATTTATCTAATTAGTATTTATTTTCAATTTTAGAAAGTTTGAACTTCTTCAGTATTCAAATCTCTTTTTGATTTCAAATTACCAGATCAAGCTTAAAAGTGTGGAACGGATAGAAGTTTAAAATAAAAAAGGTGTGTGTGCGATTCACACACGATAGAAGTGAAACTTCAGTAAATCGACAAAAGAATGAAATGAATATATATAACAAGGGTAGGATAATTACAAAGTTTATTTGTTTAAAAATGACAGTATTTTGATTAATTTTAAAAGATATTTTATATAGTATTTAACATATGTTACAGTGTACAGTAGTATTAGCTCACGTACTTTTCACATATACTAACACACGTTAAATGCTCAAATACAAGCAAGTATTAAACAGTGTGCAATATACATACACACCGACAATTGCTCTCTCGCTCTGGCTCACTAATTACAGGCGACTATGCTTAGAAGACGGGAGTGGGGATGCTACGAAGCATGGCACAAAGAGGAGAGACCGATAATATAAAATAGTATGTATATTTCTGTCTCATTCTTTGCCGGCTTCATCCCACACATTTTTGTCTCTTACCTGTCGTTTTTTCCGTTGCATCCGGTTTGAAATCACAACGATACTAAAGAAGTTTCACTTCAAAAATATAAAGAAAATCGAAAGGTACGTTCATGTTTTAAAACTCGATTTAGAGTTCAGAATTCATAAATCTTTATAAAAAAAATTACATATTTTTTATTTATTTTTTTTATATAAAAGCCATGTAAAAGGATTAAATTTGGAACACTTTAAAGAAAGTTATGTCCAATAAACAAAAGAAATCGAAGCGAAACGAAACAAGTTATAAAAAACTAACAACATTTTTTAGGAAGGCTAATTTGAAGAGTGCTAAAACATCACAAAATTGAGGAAAGAAATGTTTTTTAAACCGTCCTATTCGGCGTGGAATACTCTTCATCGCTTGCCCACACATATCCTCCGCTAGGAGTAATATTATTCTGTGTATATAACTCTCTCGGTCTCGGTCAGCGCTGGTGAACTAAACCCCTTCAGCACATATGCTGACTCGGGGCCTGTTTGCTACACAAAGGTTACTATGTTCGGATGTAACTATGATTTCTTTGCGTCTATTTTGTGTGAGGTCTGTAATTAATAATTGTATCCACGTACGTTACAAATAAATGTTTTCTTTCTTATATTTGGTACTATCGATTTTGTTATTTATTTAATAGCCTATTATTAAAGGTTCACGGAATAATTATCTCCTTCTTCCGTGTTGAATTTTAAACTTTATCTAATATCGCACTACGAACTATATTTGAATGTACCTATATTCGAATTAAAAATAGTTATTTTAGAATCGTTTCGAACAATCCAAATAATTTGCTACAGTAATATGCAAACATATCGATTATTCATTCAAAATAAGAAACTTTATTCAAATCGATCCGAACACTCCAATTTAAAAAAAGTAAGTAAAAAAATTAAGTAAGAGTTTGTAATGTTTTAACCTTAGCAAAGAGTTTCTAATATTTAAAACTAAAGGCTTAACAAATAGTTTGTAACATTTAAAAGCCTTTACAGTTTAAAGTGTTTTAATTATTTAAAATTAGAGACCACTCATGTTTTAAGCTTGGAGCTTAGTAAGGAGTTCGTACTGTTTAAGAATTTATACAAATAATCCTTGAATTCAGTTATTATTCACGAACACCAACAACTATTACGTATTCACGCAGACAAGGTACACATAAATTCGGCTACTAATATCTTCATCAAAACTTTTTATTTCATACCAACTTTATGTATAAAAATAAATAAAATATAACATAAATAATACAGACATTAAAACGATCAGGTATTAAAAGTCAATTGTACGTTTGTAACATATCAATTTAATACAATTTATATAAACATGACGTATTGTATGATTAGTAAACCTGAATATTACATTGAACATAGTGAGTGTTAACGCATGTACAATATACGATTATTTTCTTTATTATTTATTTACTAAGGATGTAGGTATAAAAAAGGCTTTTTAATGTGGAGTAAGGATTTTATTTTATTATATCTTCCGTGTAAAACTGGTATGAACCGGTTATTTCCGGTTACAATAAGGAGGTCGGAGAGTGGAGACGCCGACCTCTGTAACGTTTGAGCGGAATGGCGATTACTCGATGACAGTTATTTCCTCTTTCACGAAAAATTCAACAACCTCCTCCACCGAGTTCGCTGTGTCGGTATCCAAGCCGTCCGTGTCCACGTCTGCAACAATTAAAATAGGCATAATGTTAATTAGTAAAACTTTGTTCCACATATAATCGCGTTCGAACAAAGAAAAAAAAAGTCGAGGCAGTTACAAATACTGCCAGATAAATTGGTTTTTATGGCCGGATCTAGTCTACATTCACGCGAGCGAAGCCGAGATCAAAAACTAGTTTAAAATATAATTTTTTGTTTATGAATTTAGGTAATAAGTTAAGACTTAGGTAATTATATAAGGAAAAATATGACCTAGATATAAACTACTAGCTACGCGTTGCTGTGGCTCAGTTATTACATGTTGAGTTAAAATTATGATTCACAATTAAAACGTGGCGTCATCTATGAGATCTATCTATAACATCTATCTATCTATAAGAGTCGGTCGTACAGTTTTCTGTCAACAAACCAATTTAAAGCGCCATCTATTTGAAACTGATCAAATTTCCAGTTAAAAACAATAATCAACATTGACAATCATTAACTTTGTAATTAAAAAATATTTATGCCATTAATCGAAATATAAATTATCCTATCTCTCAAGTTTGACCAAATTATACATCAATGCCAAGTTCCATGAAGATAGATTGAGTAGTTTCGGAGTTCATAGTGGACAAACATCATGACACTGGATTTTTATATATTTAGATTTCATATTTTAGTATTAAAAAAATACAATCTTACAATCTCTAAGCTCGAGCCGTCGTGGCTTCTGCTCATTCCACTCCTGAGTCTTCGCTTCTCTGTACTCCACATGCTTCTTCATCTGCTCGGTACGCTTGGCTACCAATTCCTATAACAAAAAAAATATGTATGTAGTTCACACCCGGTAGAAGAGAAACTTTCGAAAAAGAAAGCTAGATGTGCACGTCTCTCCGATACCCGAAGGCAAGCGAGATACTGCTCCCACTATACCCGACACAGTGTTTACCCCACCACTTTTTGCCACACAAAAAGGTTACGGATCAGAGTTTCAAGCCCTTCCATAAGAAGATTCACTTCAAAATGAGCTAAATCCAATTTTAATCATTCATATAACATGTTTAACTCTTTTAAGATTGCTAATTTTTATACACAGAGAACGGAATTCAAATACGACATTCAAATTTTGCCGGCCAGGTTTTTAGTTATTTTTGTATGTTTCTTTATGATATTTTACTTGATATACAAAATATGAAAATCTTGAAAAAAACAGGAACGACTAAAATTAGATTTAGATCAATTTGAAATGTAACGACTAATAATATTAAAACTAAAGATATGATATTTTGACAAAACAAATGGCATGATAACGCACACATACGTAAAGATATATCGTAACGCTACACTGTCTTAGATAAAATTTGGAAGTGAGATGGTATATTCTCAATATCGATGGTGAAAAAGAAATAGTATATGTTCTTAGATAGGGAGGTTGGGGGTGTGAAGATTATGAGTATCTACCTACAGCTTTTTTTAATTAGCGACTCATATCACTGTCACTCACCTTGCTGGCCTTGCTACTGCGCATACGGTCCTTGGACTCAAACTGTGAGTAGTATTTCTTGAGGTTCTTCTTTATTTCCTTCTGCTGTTTATCGGTTAGCAGCGATGGTGGTCTCGGTCGCCAATGGAACTGAGCGAAACCTTCCTTCATCACTCTGGAAATGCACAATTATGGGGATCAGCACCAGATATTAAAACTGTGAACGAACTTTACAGACTTATAACTAAGGAAGGCAGGCAATAAGATGTTTTTTCTCTAATTTCCTTTTTTAATTAAATTTAACAAAACTATTATTATGAATATTACAAACATGTATGGAAACAAATACCAATTAATGATAATCGCGACATACAAAATCAAAATTTCCTTACAAAAAAAAATTGTAAACAATGCTACCCGTTTACTACCTTCTCCTATGCATGCGCAACCTACAGTTTTCCCCATTTCTCCATGACAAGACAGAGCATATCGTTCAAAGCGTAGTATTTATAAGAATCGTAGTTCCCTAATACTTTAATTGATATGGGAAAATGTCTATGAAGTAAAAGTAAAAAAAAACTGATTGGAATCTATTCAGTAATATTTACATAATACACACACCACGTCAGAACTTTGTCATTTTATTTATATTTAAGAAGACATATTTTGATAATAACCTTCTGATAATCTTGCCCTGGAAAGACCAGATGTAATATCCACAGTCCATCTTGCACTTGAGCGAGGACACACCAGTCACTACATATCTGCCAGTCGGGTCCCATTCAATGCCCGACATCTGTGAAATAGCAAACATAAATTAATTCGAAATATAATAGAAACACAACAGGAACCCCACAGATTGTGATTCCATTCCAAACTTACCATAGCTTGTATTAAAATAACTGCTATTTTCAGTGGTTAATAAATCAAACACAGAACCAATTATGCGTTGCAAACTTTGTGATTTCCTTTCTTAGGGATGCCCCAATATATATGATAGCTAGCTTCTGCCCGCGACTTCGTCCGCGTGTTACTTTATACTAACACGCAGCGGAAGCTCTCAAAAGGAAAAAAACGATTTCGAAACATTCTTCATTGGTGCTCCGCTCCTATTTGTCTTATCATAATGACATATAGCCTATAGCCTCCCTCGATAAATGAGCTATCTAACACTAAAAGAATTTTTCAAATTGGACCAGTAGTTCCCGAGATTAGCGTGTTGAACCAAACAAACAAACTCTCCAGCTTTATAATCATTACATAGTATAAAACAAAGTCCTCTGCCAAGTATGTCTGTCTATCTGTTCGGGATAAACTCAAAAACTACTGAACGGATTTTCATGCGGTATTCACCAGCAGATAGTAGATATAGCAGATAGAGCACTCATGAGGAAAATTTTGTTGTATAACATGTCAAGGTTTTTCTTATTCTCAGGGCAAGACAACGTCCGCCGGGCCCGTAATATTAGTATAGGTTAGGATTAGGATAAAAGAATATGCTCACCTGGTAATGATCACAAACGTTCATAATAGTGAAATCATTAGTGTCCAAGAATTCCAAAGCTCCACCGGTAAGACCGAGGTTAGCGAGCACTATGAACTGCCCTGACGGTGACCAGAATAGGTGGTTGAACGGCTTTCTCTCAAACTTCTTGCGGAGGGTCGGTGCTTGACCGGTATTCACTTGGTAGAAGCTGATGGAGATGTTTGCAGGATCGCCGTGGATTATAGAGAACTTTGAGCCGACAGGTTCCCATGCGAAGGCCTACAATTAAATATGTTGAGGATATATGGAACAATAATCATTTATAAACCTTGAGACAAAAGGTTAATAACTTTTAATCAGGTCATAAGTGTACACATAAGCTAAACTCTTCAAAGTTTGTCAAACTTTTAAAATAATGGACCTTGATTTTATGAAACCTTGTATTAAGTTACAATATTCCCAATGATACTATAACTATATAGATACGTCATAAGCGCTTGGACAGCGCCTTGTTAAAACTTTGCTAGTTAGGTTATTTTTGATGACTGTCAATCCGCCTGTATTTGAGCAACATATAGCTAAATGCCTTATCGCGCCATTTATTTTGCCAACTATCATAAAGTAAGGTATCTTTAGTTATAATATCTTTGAATATTCCATCATCATTATCATTACATAGTATAAAACAAAGTCCCCTACCGCGTCTGTCTTGTCTGTCTGTTCGCGATAAGCTCAAAAACTACTGAACGGATTTTGAACCGGTTTTCACCAGTGGTTAAAGTGATTCATGAGGAACGTTTTGGTATATAATTTGTCAAGGATTTCTTTATAATCATGGCGGGACAACGTTTACCGGGCCCGTTATTTTAAAAAAAAAAAAAAAAAAAGGGGGTGTTTAAAAAAAAAAGAAAAGAAAAATTTTTATAAAAAAGGAAAAAAAAAAAAAAAAAAAAAAAAAAAAAAAACAAAAAAAGTTTTTTTAATGGGTTAAATTAAAAACCTTACAAAAAAAAAAAAAAAAAATTTTAATTTTTATTTAATAGTATATAAGTAAATCACGAAATGTAACTGCTTTTATGAGATCGATTTTTACACATTGAAAAATGGACTATATTTATCGATTTTAAACATAAAATCGATCCACTAAACTGACACTATAAAACCCTACTTCGATCTTTTCTATCTAGGTAAAAATAAAACCTAAAAAAAAAACAAAAATAAAATAAATAATAATAAAAATAATTTATAAAGCATATAAAAAAACTTAAGACTGAATTTTTCTCAAAAAAACAGCTCTTCAAAAACGAGAAAATAATGAAAAGATCGACATTGGGATAATCGATCTACTAGACCTCGATTTTTTCATGAATCAATTCCAAGCACCAGATTCATGAATGATTTATGAAGAATCCCCATCCCTAGTATAGAACTCACTTTCATGTAAACAAACTGACCTGTATTGGTTCCTTAATTTCGACAGAATCAACAGGAATCTCCTTCTCTCTCATATGGAAGATTTCAAAATTGTAATACATCCCCGAGTATTTGATGTCATTTTTGTCCTTTTTCACTTTAGAGTAACGATCCACTTTCACACACAGATAATCGCCACTCTTCTGCCAATGTATTTTACAGTCGGCGACGGAGAATAAGTTCTTGGAACGGATCTCAGTGCGGTTGGGGAGCTCGAGCAGAGTCACCCTGGCTGGGACATCTTTGTCTTCAGCCACCCAGTAAGCTACTATGTTGTCAGTAGGTGACCAGCTAAAATCTCTGTGAAAAAAAAAAATTACTGTACCAATGGATGATCAAAATAGAGAAATCTTTTTGAAGTGAAACTTCTTTATCGGCGTTGGAAAAAATTTACCGTCACATTTTTCCGTTACGCGCCATCTTTTTTGTATTCATGTCTATGATAATAAAATCCTTTTGTTTAAACTTTATCTAATTTAACTTTATTTTTTAATATATTAATGAAATTGTTTGCCATAAAGAAAGAAAGGGTTTTTTTTTTTTTTTTTTTTTTTTTTTTTTTTTTTTAACCAATTTCTGGAAAGTTGCATATAGATCATTTTGCGAAAAATAAGGCCTTAAACAAGTTTCACTTCTTACGTGTGTACACTAGTACACGCACACATTTTTTTGTGCTATGGAATATCTCTTTGTATTTTGAATACAGCAAGGTTACAATGCTATGTGATGCTAATATAGAAGTTTCTATTGCTTTGCTTTTATCACTGAAAAACTTGATTGCATTATTTGTTTCCAGCTACGATTCCCAACCATTTCAATTAAATGTGGCAATTTTTTTAAGACGTTTTTGTATTCTAAGATGTCATTACAGTACAGTCAGTTTTTGTTTTGAGATAAAAGTTATTAAATATGTCCACATCCTTATACCTAATAAAAAATGCAAAGGCATAAAAAAATGTTTATTAAGAATGCGCCGAAACAGAAGTAGTAACATAAAGTTTTAGAAGGTTAGGTATAGAAAAAAAAACATAAGTTAAATATTTTTTGTTAAGTTACATTATGGGATTATCACTGCAATTTTGTAAGCATTTTTATTCCAATAATTATTAATTGCTGAACAACATTGAATTAACCGTTATTAGGTTGTTGACCCTATCTCTAATAAAAAGGAGGTTATTTATTCAAATAGAAACTAACTATAAAAACGATTTATCATACAGAGCCACTTGCATGAATTAATGATTTGAAGGCGTTACTTGCAATATAAATGTAACAATACGAAAATAAATAAAACTTGATAGTAATAAAATATAGCCTTCAGTGAGAGTATAACTTCTTATCACTGAAAAAATTAGCTAAATTGAGGCACAAGTCCTAGAGATTGGCTACTTACATACATATTCAGGACTTTCACTTCTATGATTATTACTGAATATTTACAAATGTTTTTTAAAATTTAATTATGTCTGTACATAAAAACAATTCGGTACCATGACATAAAACTAGTTTTGCAAGTTGGGTTGCTTAGTGAAAGGTTTGACATTGTTAAATAAATCTTTTTAATATAGTTGTTTTTATTCTTAATTACTATTTACACTAATGGAAATAATAAAAATTGGCGAAAGCTGATCTCGCAGGAATATGTAAATAAAACTATCGTCAATGCACTCAATCAAATCTGGGAGTGATAAAGAAAGAACAAATACTGTTTCTTTTTATAAACATTTACAACAGGATTTCACATACCCCTCCCCTCCCCCTTCCCTTCCTCATCGCCCAACACAGGCTGGCAACGAACTTGCAACTCCCCTGGTGTTGCAAGTGTCTATGGATGGTGGTGATCACTTAACATCAGGTGACCCACCAGTTCGTTTGCATCCTATGATATAAAAAAAAAACTTCTAAAATCTAATTTAAACAGGTTTTATACATAAGAATAAAATTGGCCTACCTTATTCCAGGAATCTTAATAGACTTCTTATCCAACATGCCGAACCCAGGTGTCTCATATATCGAGAGTACATCGGCTCCAAGTCGAGCAAAGAATCTATCGTCTTTACTCCAACGAAAAACTGGCCAAGTGACATATTCATCCGGCGGCGGGAAACTACGTTTCTCTTGTCCTGTCCTGATCACAGATTGGTTCATTAGTAAAGTTAGTAAAAAAAAAACAATTTTTAATTTTAATTATTAATATAACATCTTTAAACATTTTAAAATTTTCAGTTTTCATACACTGTGAAGGAAGACCAAACTATGTTGTTCATAACATCTTTAGAATATTTTATTATCTTAAAACTTTACATTTATAAAATTTGAAGATTTTTAAGTAAAACTTATGAAAGTCTAAAATTGTACTTGACTCATTGCTAAATGTAAGGACACATTTACCAAAACATAAGTAAGTTATTTTTTACAATTGCATTTGTGTATAAACGTACTATTCAAAATGACTATTCAAAGCATGTCTTTTGTGAGGTCTTTTTAACACATGTTGATAAATGTATCCCAAAATTTTATTTGTCACATAATTAATTAAAAATAATCACTACTGTTAACTTAATAACTTCTGCCACCATTAAGGTAACTAATGAAATAACATAAGAAAAGCTCTAACTCTTATTATTTTGAATTATCATAATTATGTATTCTCAAAAAAATATACGAAAATTTTTAAACATTAAAAAATATTGTAGACAATAAATGTACATCTTGGCATAAATTATAATTAGAAAAATTTCAAATTTTTGAGATCCAGAAGTTTTTTGTATATAAAATATTTAAAATGTAATTAATTGTCTCCTATTATAAAGCTTTATTAAAAAAAAAACAATCATTTAAGGAAATGAAATATTAACACATACTTTCTCCTGCCCCGTTAGGATGTTCTACAACTGCTTTTTTCTACAAAATTAACTTCAATAAACTAATCTTCAGTAAAAAAAAGTAAACAAATATGAATGCTCTATCTTACTTTCAAATATGCATCGAGTTTAAGGAAAAAATTCGAACAAGTCACAGACAGTCTGTGATCTGAATAAATAATCATTTTTGTTTGTTACTTATGTGAAAGTTTTAGCAACAGTTGTTTTTCTGGTCTATAAATAAATCTTACAACCAAAATTAATTAAGTAATACAAGAAGCAAGATAACAAGAATGTGTAATATTATACACACTAGATAAATTTTGCCCGCGGCATTGCTCCTTTTAAAATAGATTTGGTCTATCCCTCAAGAACAAGAATTTTTGTCTGGATGAAATTTACTCTATGCTAGGTTTTGGACTCCTGACAAGCTATATACAAAATTTTATGATCTTTGCTTGAGTAGTTATAGTGTCAATGCTTAACAAACAGATACACTTCCGCATTTACAATATTAGTTAGTATTCTAATAAACTAATTATACACACCTAATATCCCAAATAATCAACTTCTTGTCATCACCCCGATCACCACTTGGAGAGAATGTAACAATATAATTTTCACATGGTGAGAATGAAATAAATCTAGCTTCAGGGTGGAAGAACTTCTGGATCTGTGAGAATTTCGGACCCGCCCACAAGGCCACACCTCGCCAATGGAAAGTGGCTAAGTAAGTACCCAGAGGTGACCAGACTGCATAAGTTTCTGTCCAATTCTGTAAAAAAATATATCTAGAGAATACTGATCTAAGAATACACTTTTACGATAGGTCTAACATTGCCATTATGCCAAAATTATTTTTTTGTGACAAATCTTGAATATAATTGGACTAGCCTAATAACACACACACTTGAGAGCCAGTTATTACTTCTTTGACACATCTGTCAAAGAAGTAACAACTGGCTCTCAAGTGAACTGACCCATATACATTCAGCGATTTAGTACAAAGTTTCAACTTGGTAAACATTAGACATTCCCTACTCAAGTAAGGATTACAGAATAAGAGATAATATACAATGATTTTGTTACCATTTTCCTTCATTAAGAAGCTTGTGTTATTCAAATACACATAATATGACTCAACAACTAGTATTATATGCAAATGAGCCATCTTCTTTACAATCTCTAACCACAAATCAAAATTCTATTGTGTAGTTTTCATGCTTTTTTCCACATATGTTAATTCTGTTGAATGAATTCCCAGAGGCGGCATTTTCTCGACCAACATAACTTACAAACCTTTAAGAAACAAGCCTACTCCTTTCTAGAGGCCCAGCAGAGTATGTGTAATTCCCCTTGTATCATAGGTCTCCATGAGTGGTGATGATAACTTACTATCAAGTGACCCGCATACTCAATTAACCCCAGTCATATGAAGCAAAAAAAATAACATACACAATTCACAAAATACTGTTATAATAGCTCACCGGTCTCTCTTGCAACATCAATGGTTCAGGCAGGGCATTCTGCCACACTTGTAGACTAACCCCAGTCCCGATACCAACCAGGAATTGATCATAGACATCAGGATCCATCAGATACCATTGTAGATCTGACTGTACCTTGAATGGTAGTGGTGATGGTGGCTCCCATTCTTTTGGTATATCTGAGTACCTTGACAAGTAAATAAAAAATTACTATAATATTTTCTGACCACATATCACTAACTGTGCTTACAGGCTGCTGCATGCTATTATTTGTAATAATTTCCTGTTATATACATACTAATTTTCATAGGAATCAGTTAATTAGATACTGCATGTGAATTATAACAAAATTGAAGGAGATAATAATCATTCATAAAAATAAAAAAACAGATGAGTCTATGTCTGTGGTGAATTGTCTAATAATCTACAAATACACCAACATTCATTTTCATATAGAGTTATATAATTACAATACATTAATAACCACATATAAAAAAAAACTACAAAAATATGAATAAGTTCATATTATACAATGACAAATAATTTATATTTATATTTCAAAATAATTACACTTCCTCATTAATTCATAAAAAATAATACCTAAAATGACTTTACATGTTTATATTGAGTTGAGAGACGAAGTTCAGAATACAATTTATAATATTCACCATAACACATTATTAAAGGTTACTAAAAATTAATTTGTTAAAAGAATAAATTTGTGTATCCAAGAAAATGGAGCCCATTTCGAACAAATAGTTAGTTTACCATTGTTTGTAAATAATTAAATTAAAGATTTTATGGTTTTCCTTTCATGAAATTCACCAAGTATGTTAGAGAGATTTCATCCTTGTGATTGACCCTAACAATCAATTGATGCAATAAAATTACAGGGTGTAATTTATACAGACTAGTTGGTTCAATTCCCGGGTGAAGCAAGAGAATTTTCGAAAATCTTTGAAGGCAGTTTTATTTCTTTTCAAAAAAAAAAGAAATGTTTCTTTTGAGTAAAATTTCTAATCTCTATTATTTAGAGTACTTTCCCTCCAGGTGGCATTAAAAAATTCCACACTGTATATCTACATAAGTGATATAACCACCTTTTCAAAACATGTACAAGTTAAAGAATTTGAAAAAAATATTCAGTAAGGTTGTGGACGGATATACGAGTAGAGGAAGACCGAAAAATGTACGGATGGACTGTGTGAAAAACAATATGTACGTAAAAGGTGTGAATACTGAGATGACATTTGACAGGGGAGTGGAAAAAGAAAACATGTTGTGCCGACCCTTCTTAGGTGGGCTAAGGGTGATGATGGTGATGATGATGATGATGATGATGATGATTCAGTAAGGGGGTCTATACATATTTGGAAAACATTCATCGTGGTGTATGAAATGAAAAAGGTTGGGAGCCTCTAGTATAGATAGGCTTAGAGGATACAAGCATATGTTTTAAGTTATGCCATATTACACAATGTATATAAATTATATACAAGATATTTAACTAACCTGTTGATTTATTGTTATAGAATCAAGTAAACAATTGCCTAATTTATATTACAGTCATCACAAAAAGAAATAATATACTTTAGTGTACTTACTTGTTAAAATCTGTGAAGAGATTTACTAAAAATGTGTGCTGCTTATCTAATTTGAAATTATTCGTCGCCTTTACTGCTTCAGCGGCGTTCTGGGGATTGTTGTACTCCAAGAATATGTAACCAGTTGTGAGACCAGTTTCCGTTGTCGGATAATACTCGTTGACTATCTTGCCGAACTTACTAAAAATCTTGTTTATTACGCTTTGAAGTTTCTCGAGCCGCTCAGGTCCGACCTGTGGGCAACCATCGACGACGACCACATTCTCGTAACCATCAGATTCCTTTGGCTTCTGCTCCAATAAGTCTGCCAATAATTCTGCAACGTCAAAGTTAGGTTAGGTTTTGTGACCTTCGTTACAGAGCATGAACCGAAATTTTAGGGACTTATACTATAATATTCTAATTTTATAATAAGCACGTCAACTCTTGTAACTGTTAAAAATATCAGCAACATAAAAATAAAGTTAGAATAAGCGTGGGTGACGCATATGGCCGGCCAAACTTGTCGCATAGAAAAATTCCTACCTTCATCGGGGATATCATCAACGAATCCCTCGGGATCATCAAAATCTGGCTCCTCTTCAAAATTTGGCTCCTCATTATCACTTTGAGGGTTTTGATTCACTTTTTCATCGCCTTTTTTCTTAGCCATTTTGACGATCTGACATGTAGTATAGGAAGATACGCCATTAGTGACAGACCATAGACAGTTTGTTCTTTCCTTTCGCTTTTGAAACGTTTCATTTATAACGTAATTTATTTCCATAACCATATAGGATAATGCTAAAATAATACATTAATAATTGAGTGTGAGCTACATTAATAATTGAGTGTAAGACTACAAAAAAAAGTGAACATTTATAAATAAATACTACAATAATATTGTTTTATCATAAACACATAAATAAAAAACACCAATATTATTATTTATTACCATAATAAATAATTAATAATAAATACCATAATAAATAGTAAAAAAATAATTAGTGGAACGATGTACTCTTTCTCAGCCAGTAAATGTGACCGTCTATAGATGATTCAATGCACCACCTCACTGACCCCAATGTGCTTGATATCTAGTGAAGTCAATAAAACCCGATACAGCTTTATTGATTTGAGCTTGACGGGTCATTTTCGTTCACTGTCCAATGCGCCTGAACAAGTTTTGACGTGAATACGTCTTTAAATTTGCTACCATACAAGGGTATTCCAAAAAACCTAATGATAACAAAATCGAGGGATAGAGTTTGGCAATGTAGTTTTGAATCTATTCACTGCATCTAAAATTAAATTATACCATTGAATAACAAAAGGATCAAAGAATTCATTACGCTAAATCAGGGCTGTAACACATCGCACGCGGTGTAGGGGGAAGTGCCGCTATTTTGAGGTAATTCTGTTGCGTTTTCAGATTTCCATTTAGTATAACTTTCGACTCGGTGAAGCTACCACGTTTTTTGTCGACAGCTCTTGTCAAAGTCTATCGATTGTATATAAAATATTAGTGTAAAATCGTGACTATGTATATAATAAGGTGTTAAAAGGAAAAAATATATCAAGAAATATATAATATCAGCATATGCGTGTCGAGAAGCCAAATTGAAATACAGAAATTGTATAGGGTTGGAGAGAGCATCTCAAAACAAATCGAATGGTACCAATAAAATACCATAGGACCGAGTCAAGCAGTGGAGGCAACATAAAAAAGTGTATGCTGCCGAGCGAATCACACAGACCTATAATTAATAAAGTTATAACATAGTAATTATTTGTTACGATGATCTTTTTCTTGAACCTGTTAAATGGAACAGTTGCCATCATAAACAACACATGGAAACCCGAAGGGCTTCTTATGATTATGACATACATAAATAATAATAATAATTTATATAGAAAATATCACCCGTTACGAGACGTATTCACGTACAACAAACGGCCGTGTCATGACACAGCCATACAACATTTTTTTACTTCAAAATAGTTATAAATTAATAAAATCAAAATTTTAAATAATTTTGCGATTAGCCAATAACAAATCAAAAGATGCATTTCCACAACCAACCAATAGCACTTGAAATAGCAGAGACCTACTATTTCATATAAAGCTACGTTGTACGCTCAATTAAGACAATAACTGTTATAGCATTGCGTGACTAATACAGATTTGTAACTTAAAACCATAATCAACAACAACAATACTATGCACTATATACCAAAAATTCGGTAGGATGAAAACCTATGACTTACTGTAATCCAAGTTAAAAGATATAATAATAAGTTTTTTCTTTATGACTCAATCATATGTTAACGTTTCAGTCCATGTAGAATATATGTCTTGTTAAAATATTCTTTATGTTACTGTAAAATGTTTACAATATGCGTGTGAAACGGAGCAACTCCAAAAATTACTACTTTATGAAAGATCAGAAACAGCCATAAACAAAAAATAGCGCGGGAAATTTGTAAATTTTAAAGTTATGTACATACACGTATATTTTTTTTTAATCTTATTTTTTTTTTAATAATTAATATATAAATTTAAAATTTTATGCAGCCTATATATACCAATTATCTATTATGTAAATAAGTAATAACCTTGAAAAAACAGAATACGTACAGTGCGCGCCATACTTTATGACCGCTCTAAATATTGATAACACAAATGTACTTAATAAATACGTATTATATTATATGCATAACACTGAGACAACGTAAGAATAAATAAATTACAATTTACTTTTTTTGTATTTAACAGATGACAATATTATGCTCAAGTTAGGGCTATAATCAGAGTGGGCAAAAATATTAAACATAACACTTTGACAAAAATGTTGCATATCATCTTCTTTCACTCATGTCATCAATTAATAACACGTACAATTTTCAATTAAGAGTTATGTCTAACTATTTTTACATGCGGATACCGTAAATAACGTAAAGTATTATCATGTAAAAACGTGTCTCGTTGGGTGATATAAGTTGGCGTTAGCGACCGACGCGACACGATGGCGGGTCACTGCACATGAAAATTGAGGTCGCGCAATAGGTGCACGTTTCGTATTATATGTAAACGTGTACGTTTTTCTATACGTATGTACATATTAGGCCACGTAAACGCAAAGGCATGCAGTTTCTTTTGTTTTAGTTAATAATCTGTCTAACTGCCAACATTCTAAGAATTGAAGATGGATATATTGTACATTTGTGCGTTTGTGATTTGATATGTAGCTAATGATAATTTTAATATATATCTCCAATTATATTATATAGTAGTATCCAATACGTTTGTAATTATTTAAAACCTACATTACTACCTACATTACTTTACATTACATTAAAACCTACATTACTACCTTAATTAAATATAGAAACAGCTTTTTATTAGAAAAACATATTTTCATCAAAGTCAAAATCAAAATCAAAAATACTTTATTCAGTTTAGGCCCTAATAAGACACTTTTGAACGTCAAAACTACCACCGGTTTGGAAAACAACCTAGTTATCGAGAAGAACCGGTAAGAAACTCGATCGGGTACGTTTTTTTAATATATATTTCCAATACATCATACAATAGCTTTTAGTGGATGCACAGAGAGGAGTCAATTCCAAACATCACTATCGTTCTCATACTGATCCACTCTATAATATCATTTTGACACTAAAACCCGTTTGACGTGGCGCTTAAATTTACAGTCCGGCAAATCGGTAACATGCTTTGGGACTTTATTGTAAAACCTAACACTATTACCTAAAAAACTATTACTGGTTTTGCTAAGTCTGAGGCATGGGTGAGGCATGGGACGACCAGTTTATTACAGTAGTATTTAGATTATGCCGGTCTTTTACTAAATGCAGTATTTCAATGTTTTTACGGACACACATTAAATTATCAAGAATGTATCATCAGACCAGTAGGTTGTTCTGAGTATTACCCGCCACTAACAAACTTTATTATAAACAGTAAAGACATTAAAAATGGTTGATTACGACAGGAGCCGAGGAAATTCGACTCAGCGTCACCAACCGGAGCGTGACGGTTCACTATCTTCACTGTACCATGCGCCTAAAGATGTTTTCATTTTAAAAATACAGCTAATAGGTTCAACAATAGAGTTTAGATTAAATTAACAATAATCGTTAAAATCAGTATGAGGTGCTATATTGTCAACATAGATTGAATACAATAAAAAAACCTAGCGCACAAAGGTCGTGATGGTCACCAGTTTGACTAGTATCGATTAGATTTCCTGTGATTCTAACCCGACGTTTACCTACGAATTGTTTAGAATTCGCGTACAGTTACTAATTTATATCGGTAATCCTGTCGACTGATAGTGAAGAAATATATATGTCGTTACATTTTCAAATGAGCTAAATCCAATCTTAATCGCTTATATTGTTTAATTATTATTTTTTTACGTTTGCGTGTTTAATTTTTTTAAGATTTAAATTTTTTATACTTCGAAAACGAAGTTCAAAGTGTGCCCTCCATAAGAGTTTTAGTTTTTTGGTTCTTCTAGGTGGTAGAGCCACACCCCAGCTAATACTGGTTTCAGCATGAATGGGTCGGCTCGCCAGGGGCTACTATCACTCTTTCACAGAAAACCGACTTAAAGTAATAGTGTTTCCATTGTTGCGTTTCGTTCGGTCAGTGAGAGCGCCGGAGGCCCACATTCCCATTTCCTCCTCCCCGTCCCCAAAACACAGGCTGGCAACGCACTTGCGACTCTTCTGATGTTGCAAGTGTCTATGGACGGTGGTGATCACTTAACATCATGTGACCCGCCTGTTCGTTTTTCTTCTATGATATAATAAAAAAAACATAATTTTTTATGATCTTCATATTTTACATGTACAAAAATTGTAGACGTTGAAAAATAACGTAAAATATAAGGAACGGCTGATATTGGATTTAGCTCATTTTTAAATGTAACGACTCATATCGGGCAAGACTCGAAACTGAGAAATTGTTTTGTAGTACTACCATATATGGGAAAATATAAGACTGGATTTCTCGAAACTTGAAATCGCCAATAACTCGTATGTTGGAGTGGTGATTAAGTGGAACTACTATTATGATAGATCTCATCACCGCTACACTATTTAATTAGCGCCTGTAACATTAATTTCAACTAATCTGCACTTAGTAAATCATTATTTTATATTTACTAGTGATCATTTAGTGCTCAGAATTCGGTCAAGTTTCAATATAAAGGAAAATACTATCTCCATTATTTTATTGATAACACTAAAAGCAAGTTGGTAGCTACTTAATTAAAAAAAAAAAAGAAAATCGGTTAACAAACAAAAGACGCAGATATAATTAACCGTTTCGATAATTAGTTTATGAAACCGTTTTGATGTAATTTATGGAAATTAATTGTCGTATCCAATTCGAATAAATTTCAATAAAAAAGAAAAAAAAACATCCCCTATTTTTTTTATTGATAATACTTGTCAACAGCTAGCAACGAGAAAAAATTGAATAAAATCGATTGAAAAACAGAGAAGAAAGATCTATTTTACTGCTCTGTCTTTCCATATTTGTATATGGATTTACATACGGTGCTTTATCATTACATAGTATAAAACAAAGTCCCCTACCGCGTCTGTCTGTCTGTCTGTTCGCAATAAACTCAAAAACTACTGAACGGATTTTCATGCGGTTTTCACCGGTGGATAGAGTGATTGATGAGGAACGTTTTAGTATATAATTTGTCAAGGATTTTTTCATAATCAGGGCCCGCTAGTACTACATAAATCGAATAATAGAACTCTTTGATTAACCCTAAAAAATAAGATTAATGATTTATAATTAATCTAAGAAAGAGTACTGCATACTTACATTCCTTATCAAATCCTATTTGAGTTTTATCTCGCTATTCACATTATTTAAAGTGCAGGGACGTACCTATATTAAGGCTTAGAGTATGGTGTTCCACTTTCCATAAGCTTCGCATGAACTATTAGGCCACATGTAGATTGTGTACTCAACATCGTTTTCAGGTATGTAATTGGTATTTTTAGGGGGGGGGTCATATTTTTGTATTCGCAATTTTCACATTCAAACATTGGTATTGCAATTATAAACGTGCTAATAATCCTAACTATTATATTATGATAAATGTTAATTTGTCCATCTGTTTTTTTATTACACTTTCACATCTTAACTATTAGTAGTTGACAACATTAAATTTTGCATAAATGCTGTCAGGAGTACAGAAAAGGACACTGGATACCTTTTTCTAGGAAAAAGTAATGTTCCCGAGGGATAACACCAATGTACATTAACGGGAGGGAATCCGAGGGCAAAAGCTAATTTCTAATAAGTTACAGTTGTTTTACGGAACTATACAAGTTTTTATTTAATTAATTTAATACACATTGGCGATACGGTCTTTTTTTTATATCATAGAAGGCAAACGAACAGGTGGATCACTTGATGTTAAGTGATCACCACTGTCCATAGACACTTGCAATACCAGAGGAGTCACAAGTGCGTTGTCAGCCTGTATTTGGGGGGAGGGGGAAGGGGAGAGGGGAGAGGAGGTGGCCCTCCGGCTCTCTCACTGACCGAACGAAACGCAACAATGCAAGCATTATTACTTCACGTCGGTTTTCTGTGAAAAAGTGGTACAACCCCGGGCGAGCCGACCCATTCATGCTGAAACCAGTAATAGCTTCAGCATGGCTCTACCACCTACAGAATCTGGTATTTATCACCTATCACCTACCTGGCGATACAGAATCTGGTATTTTGTTTATGAATAAAGAGTTATTGTTCCTACATAGTTAAACAAAGGCATATATTTATTCTCAATTATTTTAAATGTTACCAAATGTTTTAATATTCTTTCTCAATTGTATTTAACAACGCTTTTAGCGGATACACGGAGAAACTAAAAGTAATCGTAGTTCTATGATAATGCAAGCTGGGAAAGCAGTCATTTTTTAGCCTTACTGTATTCAAAAAATCGCCTGTATATATTGTATATATATAAAATAATATTAGTTTGTTAAGAAGACCGAAATGAAATGGAAACTAGACGGGACGCTATCTGTTTTTGATTTACTTCAGTACCTACCTGGTTATTTGAATGAAAACGGTAAGAATTAAACATTTCGTCACGCTGGGTGCATTGACCGATAAACTGTTGCAAGATTTTACTAGTACTGCATTGTTTGCACTTTTATAATTAAACATGTGATATAAGAAAAGTATTCCTGTCGTAAAACGATAACGATTCAATGATAGTTTATTGAGAGCGCTGGATAACCCACCTAACCCTCGCCCTCCCTCCCGCCTTCCCCACTCCCCCTCCCTCAAACACAGAGTGGCTCTTCTTAAAAACTCTTCGGGTGTTGCAAGTGTCTATGGACGGTGGTGATCACTTAACATCACGTGACCCAGCTGTTCGTTTGCCTCCAATGATATAAAAAAAGAAACATTAATTGACGTAACTTCGAATCTTACAATTAATTTAAGTTTTTAATGATGGATAACATTGTGATTACATTTTAATATGATGCTAGAGGATTTTCTAATACCCACTCATTCTCAAATTGTAATTCTACCCTCAAACATCAGTTCGGGCGTGTAATTGAGATTCATTCTCAGCCTAGACTGAGCGTGCCATCGTGTCGCATCGTCTTGCATCGTTTATCGTTTTTATCTCACTATATTATAATATATAGATGATAAAGAATTGAAATACATTTGTTTGTAGGATGTAAACTCTGGTTCAATTCTGAAAAACTACTCATTCGATTCCGAAAATTATTTCACCAATAAAATATTCTGTTCAAATGGATGGTTTTTTGGCGAGTTTTCACGTCGCTTATCACCGGTAGATTGAAATAAAACACTGAAGGTGACTCTATAGACTGATCTTTTAATACCAATGTAATACAAGTAATAATACACTATGATACAAATATTTGTTCAATATATCGTCTTAAACTAGCGTCCCTACGCGTCCCCCGGTGAAAGTGACACTTCATCGGGTAGCGCGTTAGTTTACATTTGAGGGCCCTGGATACAAGTCTTTCAGGTACCTTATTGACGGCAATTCTGCCGGTCCTGTATCTTAAGACTTGTAACAAACAAGTGGTAGTACAATTAAGAAAGACAGAACGCCACATTCCTCACAATTTCATGAATGGTTCAAACAGACGAACATTATACTATACATTATTATGATCATTTTTATCACTCCTAGTTGCATGATAGTAGTGCTTTTTCTGAGCCCTTTTGAATAGCTACCAATCTAAAGTTGAAAACCAGTCGTCCAAGTACCTGTAGATTTGTTCCGACAGCTGCACTTAGGGCCACTCCCCTTCTAGGTTTAACGTGTTTAGCCTCTTAGACCTCATGGTCATTTAATATCAGCTGATAATAAGTACACCTAATAAGTTAATATTTATTTTCGCCATCTCGCACGCGGTGACGATGGAAACTGAAAATTATGAATAGTTATACAAAATGCATCTTATTATTTAGTTTATCTTTAATATCTGTTAGGTATTAATATTTATTTACACATTTCACATTGAGACAAACATTCCTTAATACAATATAAACTACGATTTTTGAGAGCACATGTTGTTTGATTGAAAAACACCACGCCAATGACGAACAAATCAACCGGTGCTCACGACCACGGCTTAGGCCCCGCCCTTCTGGTGAACAGTACACGGAGTGAAAGGGATAGCTGTATAAGGTAGAAAGAGACCTGAATGGAAACGGATACACTAATATCAATATAAAGCTTCTAATGACGGTCGATTAGTTTAACATAGACTACGAAACGTCTGTGTACATACATAAAAGTCAAACTTAATGGCAGAAAATATTTTATTTATAAATTATTTTCTATTTTTTCAGGACAGTCCTTGAAAATATGCTCTCTAGTTCGTAATTTTACCAACAATGTACAGAATAATAAGACGAACGCTCGGAATATCGCGTGTAAGTACCTGGCTACTGTTTACGTCATTTCCTTAATCGCTGTCGTTTGAAAGACTTTGTTGAAAGCTAGGTACTTTAATTTGTAGCCAGTCATGGTCGCTTAATAACAAAAGAAACTGAAAAATATACAAGAAACTAATATATAGTTGTGTTAACAACTGCAATGTAAACTCTTTATAACATCCTGATATTCTATAACTAGCTTATGTCCGCGACTTCGTCCGCGTGGAATTGTTACTTTGGGCTAACACTAACTTTATAACTCGAATTTTTTGTTATTTTAATTTTACATACACACTTTATTTTTACAATACGTAATAGATTACAAATATAAAAAATGGAATCAAAACTAACATAGAATAAACTTTTTGAATAGGAACACAAAATAAACTTTGAAAATGTTTGCGATAGAAACTTACCATTACCATGGCAACGTATATAATACTAACGCTAATACGCAGCGAAAGGAAAAAAATTGCCGATTTTGAAACATTTTTCATTGGCGCTCCTCTCCTATTGATCTTGGCGTGTTGATATATAGCCTAAAGCCTTCCTCGATAAATGAGCTATCTAAAACTGAAAGATTTTTTCAAATCAGACCCGTAGTTCTTGAGATTAGCACGTTCAACCATACAAACAAACAAAAAAAACAAACTCTTCAGGTTTATATATTAGTATAGATATATTCTAATATCTTTATACCATTTTGCTCTCTATAACTCTTTGAAGCGACGAAGGCATCGGGGCTTTCCTTGAAGGAAAATATCGTGACGAAACGTAACTAGTTACCACCTTCAAGACGAAAATCTGGCGCCAAGTTGATATGTTCCGGCAACTGCACTTGAGAGTCAGTCCCCGCCTAAGTTTAGCGTGTTTACCATCTTTAATCATATAGTTATTTAACATCAGGCGATATTGTGGTTGAATACTCATGCCTAATTTAATGCCGCATAATCTATCACTTTGTTCTTGCGAGACACGTAATTGGTAGCGCGATTCTAAATCCTTTTACCGATAGAAAGCTACGTTTGCGTTCGTGACTATAGGCTATATTTTCTCACTTAATATGTAATAATAGACATATACGGTGGTTTTACTCACTTTTAATTTTTTTTTAAATTTGAATTACCATCAATACATTTTGGTAATCTTAAATACATTACGTATAAAACTAGACTGTTGCGCAGGAATCCGACCACGTGATTGAGCCTCATGGCACAATACTTTGCTGTCATAGGCACTCACAGTTCGGTCGTTCTCGATTATGCTCGAATCCCATTGCGAAGGCAAACCCACCTTCGGCTCCCGATACACTGCACCCCGTCACATGATCTGTCCGACTTAATTCTTCGTTCGCAATTAGCTTATTTTTTTACAGCACTATGCTACACTCTTATGAGTCATAACGCGATAGCCTGAAACCTCCCTCAATAAATAATGTGACTAATCATTTCAATGGTTAATACGCTCCAACAAACAAAAAAAAACAATCTATTATGCTTTATTACATTACTAAGTAAAAATATATACTTTATTACGTGTTCATGTGACTCACATGGCAATAACAATGCAAGAACTTTTATAGAGAACTCTGCTTCCATAGGTTAGAAACTTATAGGTACATATAACAAGTTCTTAACGTACCGTGAACATAATGATGTCACCCTTCTTAGCTGGTACGTCTATTTAAATGATTATATTATATAAACCTTCAGTTTATGTCGGTAATAATTATTTATTATAAACTAACATCTTACTGCGCATCCGCGTACAGTATATTATTATGAGTATTTATAGTTATCATTTAAATTATGAGGAGGTTTTAGTATAGATACCTAAAATTATTGCTGATAATTTTTACAGACAATCAAATTGCGACCGATCTTTTTTTCACTTATTCCTAAAATAAAATTAATAAGAAGGTTTACGTACACAAAATTTCATAAGTACTAGTCAAGCCGTTATTGAGTTAAATACAGACATATAGGCAAACAGACAGACAAAGATTTTCTTAAAGTCAAATACGTAATTAGTAACATTTTAGAGATATTTTTGTATTTAATTACAAAAAAAAACTACTCATTTATTAATATGGATAAATATATTCATAATTTTATGATCAATGATAACTGTTATGCATAGTAGTTAAATTAATTCGCTACATAAACTGATATTCTTGTTTATATAACTACTAATTCTACAATTCGCGCCAAAGTTTTTGACTGCTCTGAATATAGATAAACAAAACAAACATTGACGTATAAATACGTATTATATTATATCGAGACTACTTAAAGAAAACATTACTAATATTTTATAATTACAATATAGAGTAAATATTTCAACATTACTTCGTATTCAAAACTATATTACGCCCCAACTTAAGGCTACATTCAGAGCGGCAAAAAAGATTAACAAGCACTCTGTTCTCGATGAGGTTTCAGCGTCTAAGGAAACATTAGTATTTCATTTGCTATTAAAAAGTCTTAGGGACGTGTGTTAAAAAAAATCTCAGAACTAATTTTTTTTTTAACATTGGAAATCCTGTATTGGTCACTTATCTTCCGCCTGGCAGCGGTGAGTAGGTTAAATTGGACTCTTATAGACTAAAAGTTCATGATGTTGCTTCACCACTCTTTGGTCGAGCATAGAATACTATTACCGCATTCCATCCTAGCAAACGAACATATGCGAACTTCGAGAGAAGCCAGTTTCTGCGATCTAAGGCTCAAACAGATAACCTAGGACAAAGAACTGCGCATTCGCTGCAGTGGTGACTTAATTCTGCAGTTTGGGATACTATGAGGGAAGGGAGAAGTTCACGTTCTATAAATGTGGGGGATGGTGGGGGTTGGGGATTTTTTTTGGGGGGGGGGGGGGGGTTGGATTGGGTAAAAAAAAAAAGGAAAAAAAAAAAAAAAAAAAAAAAGAAAAAAAAGTAAAAAGAAAAAAAAAAAAGAAAAAAAAAAAATTTTAAAATGAAAAATTAAAAAATTTTAATAAAAAAAAAAAACCACGTCTTTCGAGAGCATAACTCACTCGCAGGGCAAGGTGACGAAGTTCCACCTTCGTTTTGCTTCACTAAAAAAAGAATAAAATTGTCCTCTAAAAAAAAGGAAGGCCTAAAATCAACAATCGACTTGACGATGGTTAGGAGTCGGCCCTACCACCACGTTATAATCACGACGGCATGGCTAATTTTAAATGAACAGATAACAAGAAATGTTGCATTATCAATTAATATTAGCCAAAGTCATCCAAGCCAATGCAATCTCCTGGCCTATACCACAAAGGTAACCGAAATATTCAATACTCGCTACGGGATATAATTGGAATCCGTCCAGAATGCATATTTCTAGAATAAATTGCCGGTTTTGTGATACTAAATCGCCTACGAAAATCGCGTCATATAATTTAAGGAATCTCTTTTAAGATACAATATATTTACTATTTTGTGTGTAAAAATGTTATGCTCCGTCAAAGTATCATGTTTTATCTGCATTAATAACGGGTTGTCTTTTATCTTTTTTTAATTGTAACTTTATCACTAATACTCAACCTCTATTGCACTATTGTAACTTTAAGTTACGCCCCATGCCAATGCATAATTACTTAATAGTCTCTATAGAAAAGCGTAATTATATGTAGTCTCAACAATACTTTGAAAATTTATCTATCTGTTAGTAACAATCTCGTCAAAATGATCCCGATTCCCGATATTATCTTGGACAAATAACAGACACTTAAATTATATTTATATAAGCAGATTTTATCATCATTGTTCTTGTAACTGAAACTAGAATAGTAAGTTATCATTGACTTAAAGTTACAAATATTAAAAAAAAACAATGAAGATCATTGGTCATTCAAAATGAATAAAATATGAACGATGCTTGTAGGTTGTTTAAACGTTTACTCTCGAATTACGCGTCATCGAGGGCTTATTGCATTGCATCGCCGCAAAACCAGCCGGCGAACCGCCATGAATAGATTCAGCTCAGCCGCTCAGTACCTCCGTTCTTGTATACGTGAAACGTCGTGTTTCCCGCGTTTTCCGACCACAGATAATAACTCACACAGACTTACATCGAAACATTCGCGCAAAGGTAATAATATTTTATAGACATTTTTAAACTATGACAAAAATCTATTTATTCATAAAGTGATATTGTATGCTAATGTTATGTGAAAGTTTTAACGAAGAATAAAAGTAGGCAGCGCGTATGTGTTTATGACGAGTTTTGTTATTGGTTTTCCATTGGAAAATAAATCTGTGCGGAGGATTATTTTTTTTTAATCTTTAGATTCCATTGTGGTGAATCTCAATTGTACTTTTTTAGTCTTCACTCTAAGGATTTGTTTAATTTCGTAAATACGAATTTTATTACAACAATCGAGCAATTACGGGCACGTCTCGCACATCATGGATTTGTTATGTACCTATTTGTCAAATAAAAACTTTGTTTTGTTCAATTCAGTACGTAGACTCACATTGCCTAAAATCATTTTTTTTATTTTTATGACAGTTAACACTATAATTACTTACATCAAATTTTGTATTATTCACTTTAATAATAGAGCAAAAACAATATTGGAAAACATTGTATGGAACTCCCTTAACATATTAATTACTATTTGGCATTTTTTTTTATTATTAAGATTCCCTCACAGTAACATAGTAATAGTTTGATATTTATTTGCTATCTTAAGTAGTTCTTATAATTGCCTGTAACAATCGATTAAAATTATAATAAATCTTTATCAATCAAGATAACATAATGAAACAAATTTAATTATATATATTTTGTGAAAATTTGAGGTCCCTATTAAAGCCCTTTTAAGCCATAGGATATTTTTCGGATAAGTGAACCCTGAAAATTGAATTTTAAATTCAATTTTTAGGTACAGTTAATAAATACAAAATCAAATAGATGATATTTAACTAGATATCAAAATGAGATGGCAATAGTTCCATGTCAAAAGTACTATACATATTTACTACGCGTTAATTATTTCTAAATTTTAAAAAACAAGATTAATAATGATTATTTATTACATAAACATTCCTAGTAGGTATCTTGTTATGTGTAATCTACGGATATTCATTGAATAATTCTTATATAAACAGAAACTAGTTTGTATATCGGCTGCGCATATATGAATTTTAATTCAAAATTCACGGTGTTAACATACAGGACCAGCCTTTTGATTTAATACGTCACATAGAAGATGGAGACAGTCTGCGAAGTTCTGTTTCGTATAGCGTTATTTTGTCTATCGCAGTGACGGTGTTGTGCGATAGAGAGAATGCTTTACATAACCGAAGCAAGGCGATGTTAGCCGTACGTCTTATTATACTTCCCGACGTGACAAATCAAACGCCGAGTACTCTATTTGTTTTGTTTGTTATACGTTCAGAGAAAACACACGGGTAACGAAAAAAAGTAGGAATAGATTGTATGAGTATATTTTATGTGTATAAAATGTGTGTATGCTAGGATTAATAGAACCTTGAAGATGAAGAAGATATATCTACATAAGCCTACCTAATAAATCTAGAGGAAGCAGAATTATGTATGTGTCAAGTAAAAAAAATAATCTACTATTCTTGGTATTTTTAGCCAGATATGGGTCGGTTGACTCTATTTTACATAGCCATTCTTATTGCGGCCGTACAAAGTCAAGAGACATGCCTGTCGGCTGATAGAAATCCTTACCTGCTCTTCGGGACGAAGACAGCTTATATCTTCGCTAACCAAGCCACTCCGAATACCAAAGCGCATGAAGTTCCAGGTGAGTAATTTCTTACACCACGCGTTCTTACCAGTGACTTCGAGTTTTTATATCACTACATATTATGAAACGTAGTCCTCCGAAACGTTCGCCTGTCTGTTCGTGATAAACTCGAAAACTACTGAACAGATTTTCATGCGGCTTCCACCGGCAGATAAAGTGATTCATGAGTAAAGTTTAGGTATATAATTTGTCAAGGTTTTTTTTTATTATCAGGGCGGGATGATGTCCACCCGGCCCGCTAGTATATAAATAAATTAATCGAATTTTTTTTTCGAAGTGACTGTACGTTTTCGGCCTAATGAGCATTCACAGAAACAAGGTCGAGGGTGCCAAAATGACCGAACTTCGGCTTGGGCTGTTGCCTTGGATGCAACAACACGAATTTAATTAAGCTGAATTAGCTAAGTTAATTACACATATACGACTCATTGAATCACACATGTATGCCATCGGGTCGTCGTCATCAACATCGTCAACCTGTGAGAGACCCACTATAGGGCTATAGGCTTCTTCCCTAAGAAAGGTATGGACATACCTTACCTAGCCGGCGACGTATTAGCGATTTCAAACTCTGAGAAATCCACAGTTCTATGTTTTCCCACATATAGTAGTACTTCAAGAACATTTCACAGGTTCAGGTTTCCTCACGATGTTTTCCTTCACCGTCAGCCGATAGTGTTACCAATTTAAATTAGTAAGTGTACGTGAATTCTGAAAAATTCGTTGGTACATTCCGGGGTTCGAACCTGCGGACATCGAAACGACATTCCACCGGTCACACCAATAGACCACCACGACTTATATACCATCGTGTGTGCCTCACGAACTCAAATATGTATTTGTATCTGTTAATCCACTGTATCACCAAGTACGTATAGGCGTGTTCCAGCAGATACACTTGAGAGTCAGTCTCCTTCTATAGGCTTAGATCATATTGTCGTTTAATATGCGACGAGATTGTGGTCATACATATAAAGTATAAAAAATAAAACGCATAATTATATATGTGAACTAGCCGGCCCGGTAAGCGTTGTCCCGCCCTGATTATAAAATATCCTTGACATATTATATACCAAAGCCTTCCTCATGAATCCCTCTATCCACTTGTGAAACTCACATGAAAATCCGTTCAGTAGTTTTTGAGTTTATCTCGAACAGACAGTACAGACAGACGCGGTAGGGGACTTTGTTTTATACTATGTAATGATAACGTATATTATGATTGTAAAATACCTAAACTGGACATTAAATAATTTAGTACTAATGCAACGGGATGTTGTGTTTTAAACAATGCATAGTCACGTCTATAATGAGATGTACGAGTATACAGAATGAAAGTAATTATTTAAAAAAATTGTAAACATCGAAAGACACGTCGTTAATTTTAAATACAGAATAAAATATCTAGGAATGTATGTATGTAACCTAAAAGAGTTACTGGCATGTTCACATACATTTGTTTTATACAAACTTTTTTGTTAATATATCTTTTTTGACTATAATAATTGTTTTTATAATATTTCTCATGACATAAATTTTTATATGTTTTATACAATTTTTACATCCTATATCTTTCTTCAACAGTATTGCAAGAAATACGGTACTATTATTACATAGTATAAAACAAAGTCCCCTACCGCGTAATATTGACTAACTTGACGTATTTTTTTATTGACGTAACTTGTAATATTGATACTCACTTAACAATGGCAGTAATGGTCTACTAGAAGACTGGTTGCCGAAAATGGAATAGAAGAAGAAATTGTAATACTATTAACTACTCGACAATGGCAGTAATAATTTAAAAGATTGGTTGCCAAAAATAAAGTTAAAAAAAAAAATACAGATATAACTTTCCTCGCGCTCGATTTAGCAGATAAGTTTGCAGATTAAAAACAAACTGGTTGAAAGGTATTACATATTTTCTCTGAATTGTACTGGACCAGCTTGAATGAATGTCCTACATTAGAAGTATACTATTCCTCAATTTAGTCTGTTTCTATAAAACTCCTAAAATATGGATAGAAATAAAATTACGAGACGAAGATGATTGTGTATTAAACGAATGCGGAGCCGCGGACATAACAGGTTACTATACGTACAGATTATATTATGAAAATACTAAGTAAAATAGGAATAGATTGACGTTGTGAAGTGCAACAACCTGTCTTCGTTTTTACCGTAACAATGATTTCGCACGATATCATAACCAAATTATTTCGAATACATTAAATGAAAAAATTATAAAACTGTTACGCTGTATATAAGCGATATCCGTTAGAATCGACTTCCACAGTTTTAGTTTGAATAAAAATGAATTTTACAATTATTAAACGATATGTAAATTGTATATAACTTGCATAGAGGCAGGCAATTTATACTCTGTACAGTTCTTTGACCACAGACTAGGTCACAAGTTTTGATATTAACAGATTTAACCAGTGGGCTCTCTAAAGCCATAAAGGTTTTTGCTCCATAAAAAATAATGTAGTAGATAGACCTCATGAGGTACAGGTCAATAGACTTTTGGTAAAATAAGATTAAAAAATACCTGATTTATTACAAAACTTTGAAAACCAAAAATTGTGTATGGTAAATACTTAATTTTTATAGAAAATGCATTTATAAATTATATTTTCATCTCTACGAACTTTTTTTACTAAAGCGTGAAATTTAAAATTCACGATGTGAAATTAAAAAAAAATTAAATCACGATCTGCCATTTTGAGATCAGAGTCTTAAGAAGCCAGCCGAGGGGTTAAATCCACCGCGTTTTGTATTTCTCTCTGAATAGTTTTTTTTATAAACAATCTGAATAAACTGCCTCCTGGAATGGATTACACTGGTGGACGATTAAATCAATTATAAATTTTCCGACCGATCATCATCAAAGCTGATGAATATAAATATTTTTTCATGGTAAGGATTTATATGCTATCCATTTTACTATAACTCTCCAGTAAATAACACTGCAATGCATATACATGTACGTAGTTCAACAGATTGCCATGAAATTTGAATCGTTATATTTCAAAACATGCTAAATCCAATTTTAGCCGTTCCTAATATTTTACGATACTTTTCAAGATCTTAAAATGTTGTACGTATACGATATGAATATCAAAAAAAATCATTAAAAAAAAGCTTATGAACGGCAACATTTGAACTTTATAATAAACATGTTATAATGAATGATTGAAATTGGATTTAGGCCATTTTGAAATGTAACGACATATATCAAAAACAGAATTATATTTAACAGCAACTTTTAGCATATTATTTTAACGTATTTAGCATTTATTTCCTACAACTAATGGTCAAAATTCGAGTACTTATAACTATTTTTTTTAATTTCAATATTATTGAGGTTTTTATTTGGCCAAAAGTGTACAAATTTGTAGATTAGTAAGGGGCGTGATGTATGACAAATTGATTCATAAATAAAGGCTTCTACTCGTCTATAATGAGAAAAAAGGACTAAATTTTTCCTATTTTTTTATTACAAACAGAGGGAAAACTGTTCTATCATCGTTATTTTAAATACAGGTATTAAACTAAGAATAGATATAACTGTTATTCGTTAGACTAAATAACTTAGATAAAAAAGGTAATTAGAGAATATTAAACCGAACAAAAAGTCAATATAAATTCATATTCACTTTAGACCTTATTTATACTGTATATAAGGATGTGAAAATTACAATAGCCAAACTATTACGTATATGCGAAGCGGCGTGACATTACAATTGAAATAAAACCCGAAAAGGTTATTAGCCCCAATACAAAAGTGCTACCGACTATCAGAGAGATCACGAATTCACAAACGGTTTGTTTTATTTTTTCATTTGGAAATATTTTCGCCGTTCTGATTTATATCTACAGACGAAACCATATATCTATACTTAGGTCATAAGAATTTATATCATAGACTCAAGATTATACAGAGTGATTTTTTTTTATTATTCTTAGAAACTATTTGATAAGATTATCGAGGCACTATCCTGAGCCCTATTTTTGGAACGGAACTCGTTTCTGACACGGAATTTATACATAGCTTCGTAACAAAGTGCTATGTACTTATAGGATATTACACAGATAAATTAAATAAAAGTAATTAATCATATCATCGGCTTGTGTATTAACAAAAGTCAGTCATTTGTGATAATCGAACCCATCATTTTTCCGTTCAATAGTTGTGCCATCAGACCCAAACATGTTATAATTTGATTTGTATATTTTTTTTCTAGAACATTATAACAACATCACCTACATACTCTGTTCTATCGCAATTGTACAAATAATTAAAATATTTTGCTTTTATCCTATATACAAACTATGTTTTACTTTTATTTAATTTACTTTAAAACCACAAGTATCATTTGAATTAAGAATAGATTGTCTTTTGTTTTTTTTTTAGCTACAATTCTATCATTATTCAAGTTATATTACGATAGATAGTTTCTGAAAGAAGCGTAACTAACGATTGTGAAGTGAAATAATATGCCTAATGCCCGTCGACGATTTCTGTTCATTTGCTGCCGTCATTTTATCGCCCATTCTTTGTCATACAAAACAATACCAATCGTGGTAAGTAGTGAGGAAAATAATCTCCGTTCTAGAACATTGACGTTGACCAAAGAGAATAAATTCTGATTTACTCCTTTTCATAGATACTTCTGAAGGCCTTAGTAAATAAATACATGCACGTTAAAATGTTTTCTTGTTAATTAAAACTATGAAGATATGAATACACTAGCTGTCCTTGATTTTACTACTCAGGGATTACTTCTTTTAATTAATTTTGTATTCATTTTTAGAAGTATTGTTGATAATTATTATAGATTATTATTATTATTTTGAAACTAAATTGTATAAAAATTTCATTAGAAGCGGTGGTGAAAAAATCAATTTAAAAACTATCTAAAAGTGAATATATTTTTATGTGTTATCAATTCTGAAATCTCTTGAGAATAATAAAATAATGTTTTTATTTCTAGAAGTTTCTAGAATTCATTCTACGACTTCATCTTTATCTTTATTACTTCTAGAAATTGTGAAATTGCACATATCTCCCAGGTACAAATTTTCATAGGAATCGGTCAAATCGTTTTTGAGTTAAATCCAAAAGTGAAAAGGCATTTTTTTAAATATCATATTCGTAATATATATATTACACACACACATATATATATATATATATATATATATATATATATATGTGTGTAATATATATAATGTAATATATATATATATATATTACAAAATTTGGAAAAAAATACGCGGACAGACAAAATTACACATTTATTAATATAAAAGGGCCTTGATAAGGTCACTTATTCCTATTATTCTAGGAATTTTATACTATAGCGGCCACGGCGGGCGTTGTCCCGCCCTTATAATAAAAAAAAACCTTGACAAATTATATACCAAAACCTTCCTCAGGAATCACATTATCTACTGGTGAAAACCACATGAAAATCCGTTCATTGGTTTTTGAGTTTATCGCGAACATACAGACAGACGTGACAGAGGACTTTGTTTTCTAATATGTAGAGATTAGATTTATAATATATGTATATATATATATATATATATATATATATATATAGCTTTTATACTATTTATTTGTATCGTCCATCAACAGTGTACAAGGCGACAGTGTACTGTTCCATTAAAAACCCAGTACATACATTGTTATGAAGTCATACATCACGCACATAATTTATTTTAAGCTTTTATTAGGAGTTCCCATAATCTGGAAACAGTCCAAGGTCTGGGTGTAGCCCTAACGCAGTTAATTCACGGTCAAAATAATTTTCGCTATTAACAAACGTGGTAGCTAATTCAGTATTATGGGATAGTAAATTTACGTTCTAGATGTGCTGTATAATTATTTATACATTTTTTATTACTTATTAATTAACAAGATGCGTCATAAAAAGTGCGTAATTTTTAACGAAAGGTTAGGTATAACCTATACATATAATAAGAATGTGAATGTAACGTGTCTGTCATTTTTAAATTTTTGTGAAAAAAAATGTTGCGTCTTGGAAATAAGTAATAAAATAAATTTCAATTACTTTTAGAAATGTGTGTCTATCTGATTGTTTGAACACGAATCACTGCGTTCATGACAAAACCTTAGTGGAACAAGAAAATCATAAAGCAATCCTCGAGTAACAATTTAGTCTTGGTTTCATTAAAATCGGTTCATTCTATCAAAAGTTATTGTAATTTCAATGACGACGCGACTTAAGTACGAGAGAAAAGTAGATAAGTAAATGGACTTAATATAATACATTCAGATGATTTTACTAGTCACTGTTTTTTACATTAGGTTCCACGCGGACTGAGTCGCGGGCACAGCTAGTGCTATATTAATATTTTAAAAGTCACGAAATTATTATTTGAGCGTAGAATTGACAATTAGATATAAATGGTTGTTGTTGTAGCATACTAGTAATCGTCTCCAGCTTCACATGGATGCAATGTACTAATGTGACGGCATAACTGTCTAAACGATTTAGATCTATGTTTTGATAATCAGTTCATCAAAGTCATAAACTCTTCACACGAATATTATTTACTTTTGTTGCGCATAATTTTAAATCTGTGATATCTTCTAAGATATTCAGTCAGTTCAGTAAAATAATGCGCTTTAAAGAATGATTTCTATCTAAATTAAACGCCTAACATATGGACCGTTTATTTTGAAAGTGGTGTAAGTCCATTTTCTTTTGTTTCGAGAAAATTAAAGGTTACTATATTTGTTGATTTAAAAATACAGGCAAATCATATGAGGTCTGGCATTGTTTCTATTGTTTTATCAACATTTAATTTGTTTATATAAATTTGTTTTTGGCTAATTAGACTACGATAACACATATTTATGTGCTGTAAATGGACTTACACCACTTTCAAAATTAGACAATTGTAAAAATCGTTTAATTTCAATTTTGAAAAATCAAATATCGCTTAAAATATACTTCATTTTAATATAATTTTGTTTGCAAATACGCATAACAACACATAAAATTTTATTTTAGACGGCAATTACATTGTCATTACAAGATACTGATTACAAGAATTTACTTATTCTCTGCATGTGGTAGTGTTTCAAAATATGCATGATGCACCGGAGGTATATAGGGTAGTAGCTGCTTCATGTCTTTATATTTTTCGTACGTAATAGGTCTGGCATTTTGGTACAAAGGCTCCAGGGCGATTTTTTCAAATTTTAACGGTCTTCCAGGATGTAGAGGTAATAAATTGATAATTTTGCTACTGTTGTTTTTGTTGTTTTTTTAATTCGCCAAAATACGGTCAAAGATACGGAGTCATACAGCCTTGTCGTATTTATTTTCTTCTCACAGGTTATGCGCTGTACATTTTCTAATACATTTCTCTAATTTTTTAATATCTATCTTTTAACTTACGAGTAGGGGAAACACGGAGGGGAAACAATGCAAATCGTCCGCGGGTGAAACCGCGGGACACAGCTAGTATAAAATAAATGAAAAATAACAAAACACTATCCATCTGCTATGCCAACTACCTCTGTCAATTGGACTTACACCACTTTCATAATCAATGATTATGCAATTTCATTTAGCGACCGATTTTAAGTTGTACAAAACATGGGATTATTTTGAGAAATTAAACATGGACTAGTTATATATAAAAAGTTTACATTAAATTAAGCATGAATTACGTGATAGCTCATTTTTCTCAAAAATGGACTTACACCACTTTCAAAATAAACGGTCCATATATAAACTATTTCATTAGATAGAAATAGACACTATATTGGCCGAAATCGCCTCGCAAATGCTTTGTAGGTTATTGCGTTTGAACACAAACTTACTTGAAATTAAATGAGGATGTGATTTTCTTTACATCCCACGGTAAACTTAGAGGGTGCCACACTCTCACGGAACACACGTATACGTATTCGGTGGCAAATTTTTACGGCGGCCTTTAGCCAAATAGGTTTAGAAAAAGCCCTAACTAGCTATGGTTATATCATGTTTTCCTTCAACGAAAGCTACTGCTCATTCGCAAGGATTCGAACCAACGTCGACATGATGTATAAACGCGTTAGCTACTGAGCGATCATTACTTCAGAACATGTCAAAAAAGACTAATTTTTGGAGTACCCAGATGCCCTCACGATATATTCCGTCTTCATTCGGCAATAATATCACTAACTAGCTGTGCCCGCGACTCCGTCCGCGTATTAAGTCCGTTTACTTATCTATTTTCCTCTCGCACTTAAGTCGCGTCGTCATTAAAATTACGATAACTTTTGATGGAGTGAATCGATTTTAATGAAACCAAAACTAAATATATACTCAACTTGTAAGTTACAAGCACTTACATATGCTTTATGATTTCCGTGTGATTTTATCGTGAACGCAGTACTTTAGCAGTGATGCGTGTTCAAACAAACAGACACATAGACAGACATTTCTAAACATGTATTTTATTACTTATTCCACAGAAATCTAAAAGTACATACATATTAGATTTACAATCTTATTATATGTATAGCTTCAATTCGACTCTAGAAAACTATATCAGTTTAAGATAAGAAGAAATAGAATAGACATTTAACCAATGCGATCATTTTAATACGAGAATATGGAAGATATTACAATATAAATTAATAATACGAGGCGATAAAACAAAACGGTGTTCATTTATATGCAAGGGACGTAGCAGTTTTCCAATAACGAGAAACCCAGTCGTCAGTGTGACCTAGATCTGATATATTCTCGTGCACGATGCGCCCACATACGGGAAACTCATCCCCCTAGTTAAATTTGTTCGATATTATTACAAATGTACCATCAGCTAATTATATAGTTGAGCCCTGTTGGTACCGAAAGTGTTATTAATACTACCAGGCCCCGTCTGCTTTCTTTGGCATTAAAAAACTCGCAAACGGTAGAAAAAATCGAAAAAATAAGTAGCCTAGAAATTATCTACGAAAAATTGCACATCGAATTGTATGTTCCTTGCATACAGTATATATAGATGTATATTGTAGGCTCTATATTCAGAGTTGCCGTTTTACAGTGAGAATTACAAAACAGCGCTTCAATTTAACTTATTAGGCGGCTGATTAACGCAATGTTTGTTGTGTTACTATGTTTCATATCGCGCTCTTGTACCGATTTTGCATATAGGTATAGTATTCTCATATAAAAAGCGTTTTTTAACACCCATACATATGTGGCTAAAGTAATAAAAAATACGGAAGAATAAAACCGATTTTATATTGAAAAATATAATTCATAATTTTCCAGTCCAGTACCGATTTTAAATTAATTACATTCATCTAGTTACCATTGTAATGAAACCAACGTTCTAAATTGCTCTACAGTAAATACATATTATTAATCTACAATGTAACATGCTGTATATTACGTACGTAAAAACATTCTTTAAATGTATTACTTTTAAATATTTAATTAAATACTATCAGGTATATCGAAATAGAATAGCTGTAAAAATTAAAAAATCCAGTTAATAGTTACCTTATTTATTACAAAATGGCGCCCGCCTCTTCATTCTGTTCAAGTGTTTTTTTTTTGTATCTACTACTATGTATGAACTATGTATACTACTAAAGTACTGGATTTATTATAGCCTGTCTTCTATTTTGTTAATTGCAATTCGGTCAAATATTTCTCTACCCTTATCTAATGGTAATGAGTTTCTGTTTTTGTTACGCCTTAACTACTAAACCGAACTTAATGAAATTTTGCATACAGGTTTTCGAGAGTACAGTAAAGAACCAAGGTTACTTTTCATCCAGAAAATAATGGACTGTTAACAAGCGATAGATCATATCAACATAACGAGCGAAACAGCGAATAGAATCTAGCAAAACTGTAGAAGCGACGTGCCTGTTATATTAGCTTGTTTAGTACCAGAAATTGATTGCGAGGGTTGAACTATAAAAACTATATCTGTTCGTGTGTCTGCCTATTTGTCTGAATACCTTCATCTCTAAAACTGCTAGACAAAATTAATTTGAACTTTATAAGTAACTTGTGCGTAGCTGGAGCAACATATAGGGTTAAATTCAGGACAAATTATATCTTCATTTTAATTATCAGAAATCTGCTCAACTTACCACACTTTCTAGGAAGGGCAAAAAATGGTACTAAGTTGATTAATTTTTAGGCGCTTCGTGTTCGGATTGATTCTAAGCGTTACTTTCTTGCTACGTAACTTTCACCATAAGCAAACAAGTTCTTTGGTTTTGTCCTCAATCATACTACTCCAACATTGTATGTCAAAATATATATATAGATTAAAAATAATTCAAACACCCTAAAAATACGCGAGCAGAGCTAATTACTACTAAAGCACTATAACTAACTCGTTTACCGCTTTTAAGTTATCTGTTTTATCTGAACAAATATGCACTACTAATGGGAAAATGAGTTTGTTTGTTTGTTACGCTCTTACGTCTTCATTTCTCAACCGATCACCATGTAATTTTGCTTACAAATTCTCAGTGGTATAGACTTTCTATACCAAAGGACATGGGAAGATTTTATCTTTAAAAAATAGTATTATTTGCGAGGGATAATAAATATCTTTTAGACGGTCGTCTGGCACAACAACTCGGCCAATTAACATGAATAAATTGCATCATGAGGCCTGAAGTACTGAAAAACGCACCTGTGGGTATATACGAAGAAAATCGGTTACCTCGAACAAGAAAATCACGTTAATACGACTGAAGCCGCGGGCAAAAGCTAATATTTCATAATCAATACTTTTAGCCTGTATGAAATAATTATATGAGAGCCTCCTCTATATTTCAGGAAAAGTCATATCAAAATCAGTTAAACCGTTTCAAAGATTATCCGAACAAACAATAAACACTTCAAATCTATTTGTATGTATAGTTTTATCTTATTATATAGTTTTCTACGAGAAATATCGATCGGAACCATCAAAGTAAGTTCGTATAGCATTTACAAATTAGCCTTAATAGCCAACATCAATCGCGTGATTCATGAGGTCACTGCATTACGGCTCAGGTCTTAGTATTAATAGATTCCATGAACAAGCAACACTCCCTCAAAAAGTGACAGTTATCAGATTGCAAATTGTATTATTGTAGCATTTTTCTTTATAAGATAATAGGCAATTGGAGCCGCACTCGGGAGTGAATTCAGCAGCTATCTACCCGCAATGCGTATACGCTTTGTGGGGCATTTGCTAACACTCTTGTGAGGAAAATATTAGATAACATTTCATAAATTCAATCTTTTTAACCGACTTGAATATACCCGTAAGTTCGGACTTGCTTAAAATATCGTCAATAGTTTAATACTAGTCAAAGTTAATATGCGAATCTAAATTTGGCATTCATTTATCTTTAAGTTGTAGCGATGCTATACATATAGTATAATAGGTATTTATACCTCTAAATTTGTGTTTGCGCATCTATATTCAGAGCGGTCAAAATGTTTGGTGTGAAAGCTATGTGAATTTGGCATCCCACTTTAAAAAAAATATTATGATGATAACATTCGATAGGGCTTCGTTTGTACCTCAAAGTGAAAAAAGTTATAGCGTTTTCGAAAATTAATCCGCACCCCACATTGAGATATCGAAATCTATAACGGGCTCGAATCTAAATATTTCAGACGTTTGCCACTTTCTTTTCTTTCTCCGCCGAATATATTACAGAAATTTCAAAATTTAAAAAAATATAGCAGTCTTATTTCAAAATACAAACGAGTACAAACGAAGCACTATCGAATGGTATCATCATTCATCATAATATTTTTTTTTTAAGTGGGGTGTCAAGTTCACATAGCTTGGTGTGAAATGTGTCTTAATTGTTAAATTTTACTAATAGTAGTTAGTATTAATTAACTGCGTCCGCAGCTCCACTTGTGTTTTTGTGTAGTAATTATCTCATTCCATAAAAATATGAATATACCTACGTATTAAATATTTTCTGAGAATAAAATTTCATCAATTCGTTTGAGGATTGATTACAAATTTTGTTTTTTAATATATATATTCTACTAGCGGGCGCGGCAGACGTTGTCCCATCCTGATTATAAAAAAATCCTTGACAAATTATATACCAAAACCTCCCTCATGGATCACTGTATATGCTGGTGAAAACCGCATGAAAATCCATTCAGTAGTTTTTCAGTTTATAGCGAACAGACAGACAGACAGACGCGGTAGGGGACTTTGTTTTATTGATAATGATAATGAATTACAGGTGTATAAAAAAAAAAAAATTATAGAGTATAAATGTAACAATTTACTTCCCGCCTAGAAAACTTAAAAAAAAAATGATATGACAATTAAAAAAAACGTATATTTTTACAAATTAAATTAACTTAAAAAATATTAATACATTATTAGATGAGGAATTATATAAGGGTCATTCCATGTCAAATCGACAAATTTTTTACCTGACCCCCTTTGATTTCGCTGAAAATTTTCTATCTTTTTCTACCCCCTGAAAGTTATTTTTCAGAATTTTTTCAAATTTTTTTTCCCGACTCAAAAAAAGTTATGAATTTTTGAAAAAAACCGCTCTTTTATTTTTAAATTGCCAGAACTTCTTCAAAAATTGACCGTTTGGGAACTTTTTTTTTCAAAATTTTTGTTTTTAAATGTAGTTTTCGAAAAAAAATATGAAAAAATTTTCAGAGTCCCAGATATATGAAATATTTTAGTTTTTTTGAAAAAACCGTAATTTTCTCAAAATCCGACTGTTTTTTTTTTTTTTTCTAAAAATACTTCAACTAATTCTGCAATGATCCGTTAATCAAAAGATGTGACGACAGTCGCTATTTTTTTTCTTGATTATAAAAAAACTTTTGTTGAATTTTTGCTGATTTTATATAACTTTGTTATGACATTTTTTTTATTTCCTCGTGAAACCTAAAAGTTGAAAAATAAAATTTTTTTGGAGAATTTCAAGTGATTTCGTCAAGAAATTGTTATTTAAAAAAAAAATTTTTTTTTTATTGCGTTTTTTTTTACTCTATTATTTAAATGAAATGTAGATGATATCTTTTTTACCGACAATCGATAGCTCTTAAATTATCACATTGTATCAACTGGAGGTAACTTTTAAACCCATTGTATTTTTGAAGTTGTCATATTTCAGTACCAAAAAAAAAACGTCCATAAGAGTAAAAAAATAACGTCAATGAGAGAAAAAAATTTTTTTTTTTTTTAAATAACAATTTCTTGCACGATAATCATTTGAAATTCTCCAATAAAATTTTATTTTTCAACTTTTGAGGTTTCACGAGGAAATAAAAAAAAATTCATAACAAAGTTATATAAAATCAGCAAAAATTCAACAAAAGTATTTTTATAATCAAGAAAAAAAATTAGAAGCGACTGTCGTCACATCTTTTGATTAACGGGGATCATTGCAGAATTAGTTGAAGTATTTTTAGAGCAAAAAAAAAAAACGGTCGGACTTTGAGAAAATTACGGTTTTTTCAAAAAAACTAAAATATTTCATATATCTGGGACTCTGAAAATTTTTTCATATTTTTTTTCGAAAACTACATTTAAAAACAAAAATTTTGAAAAAAAAAAGTTCCCAAACGGTCAATTTTTGAAAAAGTTCTGGCAATTTAAAAATAAAAGAGCGGTTTTTTTCAAAAATTCATAACTTTTTTTGAGTCGGGAAAAAAAATTTGAAAAAATTCTGAAAAATAACTTTCGGGGGGTAGAAAAAGATAGAAAATTTTCAGCGAAATCAAAGGGGGTCAGGTAAAAAATTTGTCGATTTGACATGGAATGACCCATAATCTTCCCCTGTTCATAAAAATTGCTCAACAATTTTTTCAGGTCAATCCGTAGTTATAAACAGATTGATACTGACTACAAAAAAAAAATCGATTGATCGTATCTTTACAAGTTATAGAATAATAAAACTTTAAATGTTCGTTTCAGTGGCCCTAAAAAGCATCGATTTGTGTATTGAGTATTGTGTTATATATTTATTACAGGATGTCAGCCGACAGCCATCTGGTTGCTGAATCGTCATGGCTCTCACAACCCAGAGGCGAACGAAATAACAGAGCTACAGAAGCTGAGCGACCTCAAAGACAATATCATTAATAATTATAAAAATGGAAATTTTAGGGACACTAACGTAAGTGAACATTGTTTTAAAATCATTTTACGCATTCCTTACACTTTAAAAACGATCCAAATGGTTTCCCTTATCGTGTTTACTTTATTACGATTTCGTTCCATTTCTGATCATTGTATCACTCTGAGTTATTATATCTTAATAGGTATTTTACGACCAAAGTTATTGAAAATACGTACAATATATTATTGTATATCACTTCACTTCCTCTATTGCTCAATTCTAATAATGACACCCGGAATTAGTAACTGTAATTGATAAATTGATGACATTATAAAATGCGTAAATTCTTAGAAGATATTCTGACTTTTAATCAATATAATTTTTTCGATGCTCTTTAATTATAATGTTCTTATTTAACGTTCTTATAATGTAATAAATATTTAATAACATTATACTATGATGTTAATGCTACTTTATCTATTGAAGACTTTCAATCAGCTAGTTGTAAAGTTTCAGTTCAGAGTAGAAATGCAAATTTCCAAAACCTAATTAATTTTTCTTAAGTCGATCTCCCAGTATTTGTTTTTCTTTTATTAGTCCACAAATCTGACTGCAATCTAGTTATATATATACTTAGAAATGAACAATATTGAAAAATTACGCGATAATTGTACTTTTCTAGACGTGGTCACAGCATGCACATAAGACATTTAAGGGAGTACACAAACTCAATAAATTAATGCACCATAATACTAAGATCCTAGAAATTACATTATTTAAGTATTTAAGATTATTTTTAATAAAGGTAACAGAACCTGAAAATATATTAAAAACTTTGGAGATTTTGTTTTCTCAGAACAAGTACAAAAAAATGCACAATCTATAGAATACGTCCGAGAAGCTTTCCAATATCTGTCGTGCAATAATTCCAGGAACATAGAAAACTTTGAATACATAAATTTCTTGTTCTGAACGAGTATAAACAACAATTGTGAACTAAACGAACGCGTCATTAATGGTAGTTACGCACATAAAGAACAATGTTAACCTTGAAGACGACGCGGAAAATCTTTAATATATTTAATGGGTATTAGCATAAAAGGCTAATAAATAATTCCAGATGCGCATTTGCACTGCAGACCTCGATCTGCTTCAACGCTGGGAGTGGAACTATCGGCATAACTTGACGTACGCGGGTGACCTCACGAGTGATGGCTATATGTCAACTCAGCAACTCGCTCAAGCGTGGAAGCAAAAGTTTCCCAACTTATTGTCACCGAACCGACACGATTATATGGTAAATCTTTATATATAAATATAATTGTATTACCCGTTTGTATGTGACTGAACTCTTCATAAACGGTTGAACAGATTTTGATGAAATCTTTTTTTTTGAGGAACGGAAGTCCGTTACGGCAATATGACGTCACGTTTCTGTACCATCCGGTTTTTAAATATTTTTGCTTTTGTCAATAAATAGTTTGTAAAGAAATCAGTCAAAAGTTTTTGGTAAAAAAAGTTTATAAAAAAAAATTAAATTGAATAATAATAAAAATCATACAATAGAATGAATTACGTATATAGGGGCGCGCGACCGTGCTGCCAACTGGTTTCATTACATTGAAAGTAAGAAATTAAATCAAAGCTTCATTATCTGTAGTGCCATCTATCAGCTAATTCGGAACTTAAATAACACAGGAAATATATGGAGAAAACATAAACTCAATTCACTGATTATCGAATAATTTACAAAAGGACAAAAGTTAATTTATAAAACAATGACTATCCAGATTTTGACACGTTTCACAGAGATAATGGACATTGATTATAGTTGTTCTTTACATTTCTCGAAATAAAACTATATCGAATATCATAAAATTTATTCATTAGCAATTACTTCACTTCACTAATGAAGGTCTTTTGAATACTAATTGTCATGTATTACCATTAATTCTTGCTGGAGATTTCAATGTTAATTTTTGTTCAGAAGAATCTCGACCATCGTTTTGATTTTTTAGGTGATAAACTACATAAATTTAACGATGAATAATTCTACAGTTCAATCAATAAGAAGATATGGCACGACTATTGATGCAGTTTTCTCAAGAAATTTAGAAAATTTGCATAGTGGAATTTATGTTTCTCATAAACCAATCATATCATATTTGAAGTAATTAAATTATTGTTTTAAAATGTTTATTGGTCGACGATAATAAATGTGTATAGTACTAGTGTTACGTCATCAGTAAATGCCTTTTTAAATTCTCATATGATGTATTTATTTTTAAATGAATCGCCATCGCTTATAACGCCAAAGAAGTTTTACTTCAATCGCGTATGACGGTTACACGCACTCGTATTTTTTAATCACTCAACGCAGCTAATGAAGTTTGCACTTCAAAAAATTTATCAAAATCTTTATCAGTAGTTATTGCGTGATGCGTACATAACGACAGACCTCGTTTTATTTATGTAGATGAAGTTAGAAGTGGTATGATAATGAACGTTATTTCAGTTCAAGTTCGTGAATGATCAACGATCGAGTAACACATTCAGAGCGTTCACGGAAGGTTTATTCGGAGCTCAGGCCGAAAGCATTGACGTTCCACAAGAAAATGATGAACAAAATCTCAGGGTAATTAAAGATGTCACTATCTTTAGTTTAAACTAGCAATCTCCAGTGGTCTCGTTCGTCATAAATTACAATATATAATAATTAGATAACTATAGTAGCGGCACGCTATGATGGCCGTTTTGAGAAATTACAATAGTGACGTGAAATGTCGATTTATTTCAAAAATATGTATATACAAATGCTACTTTATTTGTATTTAACATTGACGCTGGAAATGTGGTAGTGGTGCTGTTGTCCTATATAATTTTATCTAGGACATAAATATATATTATATAATTTTGAAAAATATAGATAATGTTTTAGGTAAAAACACTAATAATTACAATCCATTAAAGATTCTATCAAACGGCGCTGTTTTTTAATAGTTAAGACATGAAAAGATTTGTTAGCGGCATCATATTGTCTAGTTAAATATAGTAGTAGTTAGATAAGATATATATGGGGCATTCCATGCCAAATCACCGAGTTTTTTTTCGACCCCTTTCGATTTGGCTAAAAATTTGGTATTATTTTCTACCCTACCAATAACATTTTTCTGAATTTTTTCAGATTTTTTTACGCAACCCAAGAAAAGTTACGAATTTAAAAAAAAACGCTCTTTTTTTTTAAATTGCTATAACTTTGACACAAATTGTCCTTATTGCACTTTTTTTTTGTTTATTCTTGTTTTTAAATGTAGTTTTTAGAAAAAAATTCAAAAAAATTTTCAGAACTAAAGAACAATAAAATATTTTAGTTTTTTCAAGAAAACCGTTATTTTTTCGAAGTTCGATACTTTGGATTTTCAATTTATTTGTCTCAAAAAAAACTTCAACTAAAACCGTATTTAACCCCACTATTCCCATTTTGTGCCCACTTATTCTTCTAATTTTTTTTTCGATTGAAAAATAAAGTTTTTTCAAATTTTGCTTATTTTCTTAAACTTTGCACTAAAACGATTTTGGTTGGCTTTTATAACCTCAAAAGTAAAAAAAATTAAACTAAAAAAAACATAAACTGTATTAATAAAAGTAAAATTATTTTATTTAAGTATAATGTTTTATAATTTATTGTTTGTTTTTATTACATTTAAAAACAAGAATAAACAAAAAGAAAAGTGCCAAAAGGTCAATTTGTGTCAAAGTTAAAGCAATTTGAAAAAAAAAGAGCGTATTTTTTTTTAAATTCGTAACTTTTTTGGTTTGGATAAAAAATCTGAAAAAATTCAGAAAAATGTTATTGGTAGGGTAGAAAATAATACGAAATTTTTAGCCAAATCGAAAGGGGTCGAAAAAAAAACTCGGTGATTTGGCATGGAATGCCCCATATAGTTTACATATAATTAAAAATCCGTAATAGATTAATTTTGTATCCGAAAATGATGCATTCGTAAATTATAGCATTAATTGTACATCACAATTGACAATAAAGAACATCAATTCGCTACTTCAAACGTAGTTATTGATTTATACAAAACTTCATGAGCTGACAAGCGTCAAAACGGCCATCATAACGTGCCGCTATTACAGAGTGGTTAACTACAATACAATGATTAAGAGATAATTTTTATGGTAATCTAGATATTTATAATAGAGTAATTTGTATAATACGCAATAGAAAGTATCTGATGATTTTTAATTTATTTATATTCCAGCCATACAAGTTTTGTCCGGCTTGGACGAGTGAAGTGGAAGAGAACAACAGTACTGTATTCCAACGGGAAACATTCGAATCGAAACCGGAATTTCAGGAGGTGTGATTATTTTTAATTACACTGTATCTCACTTTTGTGAAGCGATTTTTTTTATATTTTGAAAATCTGTTCCGCAGCCTTTTTGTGTGACGAAAAGTGGTGGTGCATTGTTTAACACTGTGTCGGGAAGAGTGGGAGCAGTGTTTCGCTTGCGTTCGGGTATAGGAGAACAGTAAGACATACGCTCTTCTCGCTTTCCTTTCGAACGTCTATCATGTGTGAACTATACACAACTTCTTTTTTTTTAAACTGATTAACGCTATTGTCCTGATGGGTCTTCACACACAGCTTTACCGGACTAATGGGGTAAGCGTTTATGGCGCTTAACAAAATGGCCGAATCTCGGCTTGGGCCCTTGCCTTGGAAGCAACAACGCGAATCAGTCTAAGCCAAACTACCATACATGTATGGTATATGAATTAGTGAGGCACACATGTTAACAAGCATGTGTGACTCACAAACTTAAACATGTATTTTGTATCTATTGTATCTGCTATATATATTTTTTTATATCATGGAAGGTAAACGAGCAGACGGGTCACCTGATGTTAAGTGATCACCACCGTCCATAGACACTAGCAACACCAGGGGAGTCGCAAATACGTTGCCAGCCTGTTTGGGGGAGGGGGAGTGAGGTAGGGTTAGGGGATGGAGAGGAGGGGAGGGGAGAGGTGGGTAGGTGGGTAACCGGCGCTCTCACTGACCGAACGAAACGCAACAACGCAAGCACTGTTACTTCCCGTCGGTTTTCTATGAGAGGGTGGTACTACACCGGTACAATAATGTAATGTAATGTATAGTACCCGATGAACGCCATATCAAATTGTTTCCACTTTAATAAAATACCAATTTTTACACCACTTTGTCAACAGATGGTAAACAACATTTCTCTACGATTAGGATTCAATTATGTCGTTCAGAAGGAAATAATCTATCGTATCTATCAAATATGTAGATACAATAAGGCCTGGGATGTCATACAAATATCTGCGTGGTGTGCGGTAAGTTAGAACATGAACATTTTGTAACAATTAGCAGTCATGTTAAACTTAATACGCTTTAATTATAGTACAAAACAATAAAACCATCCACCAAACTATAGATCGAGAATTACCTCATCCAAGATCCATATATCATACACAAACCTTTTTATGATATTCTAAATTATTCCCCTTTTTATTTTATATCAAGTAAATCTTACTAAGACTTTTTCTCATAATATAGACATTCGTTTTTTATCATACGCTAGTTGCGCACGGTTTCCTGTTACTATACGTTACCTACAGGATACTTTGATAAAACAAATGGCACTATAACGCACACATACGTAAAGCAATATCGTAACGCCACACTGTCTTAGATAAAATGTGGAAGTGAGATGGCATATTCTCAATACCAGTGGTGAAAAAGAAATCGTTATATGTTGCTTAGATACGGGGCAGCTGTCAAAAAATAAGTTAGTTTTAACAAGCCGCTGTCGAAGCGCTTATGACGTATCTACAGCTTTTTAACCGACTTCGAAAAATGAGGAGGTTACTACGTTCGGTTGTATGTATTTTTTTTTAACCGACTTCGAATAAAAAAGTTTTAAAAAAAAAAAAAACCGCCTTGGAGGGGAAAAATAAAAAAGGAAAAAAAAAGAGAAAAAAAATTTAATAATAAAATAAACAAAATAAAAAAAAAAAATTTAATTTTCCGGCTCCTAAAAAAATTTTTTATATAATCGACTTAAAAATAATTATTAGGGGGGGGGAAAATAATTTTTTTGGTCTTTTTTTTTTTTTGAATTTGGAGGGTTTTTTTTTTTTTAAAAAAATTTTTTAGTTATAATATCATTGTTAAAGCCCGTGTTATTTATTAATTGTGTTTAGACATAGCTGATTATGTTTTCACAATTAGGCCTTCACTAAAGAAGACCTTAAGCGCCTCGAGTATGCAGAGGATTTAGAGACCTATTATAAATACGGATACGGGTCTGAATTGAACCAGAATATCGGCTGCACTTTCGTCAAGGACATGATGGATTTTCTCACAAAACACACCGAGCATGGTAAGTATAATATGTTCCGATATCATTTTTTGCACTTTGTCTTTCTGCAATTTTATTACTTTTAAAATACTTATGTATCCTTTATTTGATTCAAAATATATGCAAAAATTGTATGTACTTTTATATCATAGGAGGCAAACGAACAGGGTCATCTATGGTTTAATCCATGGCGTAGGTTATATAGAAGGCAAACGAACAGGTGGATCACTTGATGTTAAGTGATCACCGCCGTCCATAGATACTAACAACACCAGGGGAGTCGCTAATGCGGTGCCAGCCCGTGTTTAGGGGAGGGGACGAGGAGAGGAGATGGGAGGAGGTGGGTCTCCGGCGCTCTCACTGACCGAACGAAACGCAACAATGCAAGCACTGCGAGCCGCCCCATCCATGCTGAAACCAGTAATAGCTTCAGCGTGGTTCTACCACCTCTAAACCACTATAGAAGCCATGATTGTTCAGTGGTAAGCGTGTTCAGATAACTCGTTGATAGACGTAGGTTCGAACCCTTACGACTGATCTGAGGTTTTCGATGAAGGAAAATATCGTCGTGAAACCATAGCACGTGTTGGTAGGATTTTTTTTACCAGAACCACATGTTAAAAATCTGATGTCAAACACCTGTGTGTATGTTCCGGTTGCTGCACTAGAGAGCCAGTTCCTCCTCTGGGTTTAACGTATTTACCATCTTAGATCTCCATTTAAGTATGCGTACTTCATTCTACGCACTTCAGTTTTGGCATCGAGTCGTACTACTACGACTCACAGAGGCTCACAACGCTCACGCTCACGACCGCGAGTTTTCCCGTTCCACTTAGGTACTTGCGGGTGTTACAATCGTACACCCAAGTGGAACGCATAATGAGGCGTTATGAGCGTTCAGGTAAATAATACGAATGGCGGTCTAGAAATAATATAGCAAAAGCTTTAAGAGGTTATGTCTTAACAGTAAATTGTAATAATTATTATGTAAATTGATTTAAGTATATTGAAAGATAAATATATAATTCGATTTTTATATTTAATTCGCATTCAAATAAAATAAGAATGTCTTTTGAGGCAACAGTAGGATAGGTGATAATTGTATATATTATTGAACTTTGAACTACATATGTTTTATAAAAGTGTACAAATAATATATTTTTTATCATTTAACTTTATTTATTATAAAATCATAAAATATATTTTTTGGTTTAATAAAAAATATTAAATCATCATTAAGTGTTTATAAATTAATTTCCTCTCAGAATTTAACGATTCCAAACATTTTTAAATAGAATTTAAAATTATCAAACCATAATTAATATATTTTATATAAATATATTAATAAATTTAATTAATCCATTAAATACAATATGTTACTTAATATAAATATTCTACTGCATCAAATAATGACATTTTTACGGTCGCCATCTTTATTGAAAATCCCGCCAATTTTGTCAACGCTCACATCGACCCATCTCCAGCATGGGGCGTCGTGAGCGTCGCGTGACGTGTGTCATGACGTCATTAATGACGTTTTCGGCGCGACCGCAACGCTCGCGGTCGTCTAGTGGAACGGCTAAAAGGCTGTTGTGAGCGTTGTGAACGTCTTGTGGAACGCCACACGTCCATAGCTCAAGCATACAACGACAACCGATAGTTAGGAAAATTGTTACTCACATGAAACGACTTTGACACTTTTATAAAAAAAAATAAAGATATTTTCCTATTATTGACATTCTATATTTTGTTACATTTCTGTAAATATTTGTAATAATTTTGTGTAAAATTAATTTCTCCGATATGGTAAAGATAACTTGGATATTATGTCCTCTATATAAAACTTCATTATATGTAGCATAAGCAGATATTTTTTTATTTATTAAAGAAAAAAAAGGATTGTGTGGCTTTATGAAACCAGGTAAAAGGAAACTTTTTCAACTATTGACATTTTATAATAGTCTATACATAAGTAGCTGATCAGCAGTATAGGCGCCGCCATATTGGCCCTGGGTTGAGAGTTCTTTATCCCTACTCCGCGGCCGACCATCACCACGCGCTTGCAACACACAGACGAAAAAGTTTGAGAGGATGTAATAAAAGTTTCACTTTAAAATAAAAATTTACTCAGCATTTCGTATCGAAAATCAGGCTGAGTTGCGCGAGAATTTATGTTTTTTAATGTAACTTATTAATTTAAAAAAAAACATCTGTATATCATTACTAAAGGTTCAATATATCTGTAGTTACCCATTATGTATACCAAAGTTCAATAGTTTTGTTGTAATTCGTACCGAGAAACCGTGAAAATGAACCTTTTTTGAGAATGTGTCCTTAATGTTACGTGAGATTGTGGTCAAATGCTAAAAGTTAGACGTATAAAAAAGACTAGCGACTGTCGACTTCGTATTAATTGTATTAAGAAATTTAATAACAAAAAAAACTTTCTCATAAGCAATACGGTAGCTATTTATCAATGAAAAGCTATTTTTTTTAATCGGTTCAATCTTCGATCAACAATAACGGTTCAATAGTTGCCTTCTACAAACAAGCGGTTTCTTTATTATAAACTAGCAGGCCTGGCGGACGTTGTCCCGCTCTGATAATAAAAAAAAACCTTGACAAATTATATACCTAAACCTCGTGAAAACCGCATGAAAATCCGTTCAGTAGTATTTGAGTTTATCGCGAACAGACAGACAAACGTGGCAGAGGACTTTGTTTTATAATATGTATCTAGTGATTATAAAGAAATTAATTGTTTCCTAGACGAGCCACAACAACCACGCGCTATGATCCACTTTACCGAAGTCCCTATGCTACTGATGACGCTAATGGCGATGGGTTCCAATCAGGACTCTGTTCCACTAACCGGTGATAACTACCACACCAACGATATGCAAGCTCGCAAATGGACCACATCAACCATGACGCCTTTTAATGCGAACTTTGCTGCTGTACTATATAAGTAAGTTCTTAGCAAGTTATTAGAGTATGCGTTTGTCAACCAATTTCCAAAAAGATGTTGAAATGTATCCATGAAACTGGTATTATTTCCTAAATATTTAAATTAAAGTAGCAGAAGTAGGCATGGAACATATCACAGATAACTGCTATTTTTATATACCATGAAAAATAATTTGTCGTCTGATAATTGTGAATTAGTGTCACTGCTATTCGTTATATGATATCTATGAATATACTACTCGCTCAGGTTATTCTAATATTACTATCATACACTATTATTACTATTACAGTTATTCCATGTGTTAGTATTTCGTAATTCCTTTTATTTTAGATAATATAGTACATTTTCATTTATCGCCTGTGAAATAACTGTGACAAAATTAGTTTCACCGTTATGCAATTATATAAAATTGGTATAATTTCCTTGTGAAGGCCCGGAATAATAAATAAAAAATAACGACTCAATACATGATATAATAAGGTCGTATATGCACAATTAACCTTCCTATACACGCGTATCGGTCTGACGAAACCGATCTACGCCATGTACATGTAATGTATGCACGAATGTTGACGCTATACTCATTGGAACTAGGCCATGAACCACGCCTTAGTAGAAGCCCAGAACGCCGGGGTTTTGTATTTAAAAAAAAACGAGTCAAAGTTATGTGTGGTCTCACAGATCAATGGGGTAGGAAGGTTAAAGATGAGTCTTTGGCAACAAAATAACATTATCTGCAAAAGTGTTCAATTTCTTTTCTTTTAAATATAAACTAAATTTTCATTTATTGCCTGTAGAATGGTAGTGACAAAAAATATTTTGACCGTTACACAACTATATCAAAATATATATGATTTCCATGCGAAGGCAGTAAGTATCGTAATGGCAGTGATTCGTTTCGATATGTTTATAGTATTGTTTAATATAATTTACAATCAATCAATAAAATCGTTTAAATTGAAACAACTGAAATAGTTTTTAGTTAATTGTGAATATTTTATTTTATTTTTATTGCTGTAATAATCAATTTCATTGGTAGTAAAAAACCAATAGAAATTTAGTTAATACCCACTTTTTATTGAATTTATTTAGAAAAATTATAAGATTTCTTTTCCATTCAGTTCTCATGTTTTTACTAATTACGCATATCCTGTAGAACAAAAGGAAGGTAAAAGATAATTATGTTTCGACCTGGAAATAGTAAAAATCAAAGCATTAAAGTGATATGGTTGACATTTCTTTTTCTATTTTCATACAGATGTACACTAAACGGCAATTTCCAAGTCAACGAACAGTACCAAGTCCTATTCCTACAAAACGAGAAACCAGTTTACTGGGAAGGCTGCAAGGTTGGCCTTTGCGATTGGACGCTCGTGAAGAAAAAATTCGCAGACCTCACCGGCAAATGCGATCTTGAATTTTGCAATTCAGCAACCAAGTTCCGAGGTATTTTTGCAACATTCGCAGCTTTAGTTATTTTCGTTATTCGATACTATTAAAATGTAATTCACTAGTCTAATATTTTAGTCCATTTAGCGACGTCATTGAAATAATATTTGCCTTTTATGTACCTCATTCAAAGAATTAAGGGTTACCTTAACCGACTTCAAAAAGAAGGTTCTCAATTCGCTTCTAATGGGAGGACTTTGAAATTCTGATCCGCAACATTTTTGTGTGACAAAAAGTAGTGGGGGCAAACACTGTGTTGAGTAGAGTGGGAGCAGTGTCTCGCTTGCCTTCGGGTATTGAAGAACAGTAAGACATACGCTCTTCTGTTGTTACTCCAGAACTCCGCCATTTATAAACCTACTAGCTTCTGCTTGCGACTTCGTCCGCGTGGAATAGTTACTTTGGGTAACGCTAACACGCAGCGGAAGCTCTCAAAATGATTAAAAAAAACGATTTTCACACATTGGTGCGCCGCTCCTATCTAGTCTTAGCGTGGTGATATATAGCCTTCCTCGAGAAATGAGCTATCTAACACTGAAAGGAAGAAGAAAGAATCGGACCAGTAATTCCTGAGATTAGTGCGTTCAAGCAAACAAACCCTCCAGCTTAATAATAACAGTATAGATTTGGAAATTTTTTTTTTATTGTCATGGGACATTTTCAAAGCGGTTGTATGTTAATTTCATTAGCATTGGACATTGAATTTCGAAGATATATCAGGGAACTCCTCTAAATCGAATAGGAAATGTGTTGACACTACAATAACAATCCCACGCTAAGTATCTACTTATAGGAGGACTTATAGTCAAAGAATTCTGGTGCGCATTTCTTAACGTAGATATTATTGAAGTCGGTTTTAATTTTTGTTAAAATTGATATACTTATTTGTTATAATAAATTTTAAGTATTATGTTATAAATCTTAATTATTGTATGGTAAATCAGTAAAATAGTTTAAGGTTATGTGTGATTAACGTTAATACTAAAATCGATTAGACTTCTATTTGAGGACACATAATATCACCATTAATTCGCAAATTTAACTATTTATTCCTTAAACTCTTTAGTGCGAATTGAACTTTTTTATAGGCACTTGATGAATTATATTTAAGAGTATATAAAATGTAGATATACCATTAGACCAGAAAATATTTAGATGATTGAATACATTAATTTAAATACTGTTAAATAAATAATGGGTTTACAATAACATTTTGTAGTTCAGTAAAATTTTAAGAACATTTCTGCTTAGTAAAATGTTTGTATATATGAAATTATATTAAAATATAAGAATTCATGTTACATTTTTTCTGGTATAATTATTCACTATTATATACAAGCTAAGGTAGTTATTTGTGAACGAATAATTATTTACATTACGTAGATAATTAATATATTATTATTATTGTGTTGTGTTTGTAAATATAAACCTTGTTTTTATGAATTATTTAGATTTAAGTGGAATATTCGTGTTTATATTTACCCAAGATTATTTTTTACACTCCTCGCCAAACTCTTTGACCGCTCTGAATATAAATACGCATAACACAAATTCGTATTATATTTTATCGTATTATACTAGCGGGCTAGCCCGAACAAAATCGGATGAGTGCGTTAAGCGTTCGCCTTAGTAGTCCGGTGAAGCTGTCAAGACCTTGCCAAGTCAATAGCGTAGTCAGTTCGAGAAAAAAAAACTAGCGGACCAGGCAGACGTTGTCCCGCCCTGATAATAAAAAAAAAACCTAGAATCTGACCGCAGCGCTACCTACCGAGTCCAATTGTGAATCTAAACCACTCTTGAATCTACCTGACCACTCACAAAAATTTCATCTAAATCTATCCAGCAGTTTAGGAGGAGTTCAGTCACATACACACTGACAGAAGAATTATATATATAAAGAAGATGTATAATATCGAGACAGCTTAAAGATAAATAAATGTCAATTTTAGATTCCCATAATATGATATTTTGTTTTAAATTCTTGGTAATATTATATGCAAGCCCTAACTTACGGCTATAATCAAAGCGGTCAAAAAGATTGACGAGCGTTGTAATATGTATTTTAATTTGTAAGTCAATAAGTGTTATATTAATGCAACATCAATTTAAAAAGCACATTGCTAACTAAATAATTCGGCACTCAAATAATTTTGAATTATTTGTATATTGTAACGATTGTAAATTTGTAACTCGCACCAAATAAAATGTATAAGAAAATTGAATGAATGCTTGTTTTATTGTAATAAATCCAAAGGTAGAACCTAAATTTAGTGTATAAAACATATAGGATGTTATTACAAAACAGTGAAATACGTATTGAATACTTACTTTAAAAAAAGTTTGGATACTTACGTATTAAATGCACCGCGCTCGCAGCACGTTCGACATCTTGCTCTTCTATCTCTGTTTGGTTAGTTTAGGTTAGACTTGCGAAAAAGGATAACACGATCTTGCCGCGGCAGCCGTCGGCAAGCGCGGTGCATTTAATACGTAAGTATCGAAACTTTTTTTAAGCAAGTATTCAATACGTATTTAACTTTTTTGTAATAACACGGATAGTGTATAAAAAAGTTTAAAACACTCGTAAAGCGGGAAAGCAGACATACGCAGGGCATTAGTAATCCCCTCCATATAACAATCTACAACGCGTTGTCTTTTTATCAATGGAGATTTAAAAATATATTCATACATAAATATAAATGTGTATTTGTGTGTAATTTTAAATTATATAATATGGTGGCGAATGATAATTTAGAGTGAATACTCGTGATTTTTTTTAATACAGGCTGAAAGTTTAGACAGTAGCAATATTTATGGAGTATACTCTGCATTTGTTTCTCGTCCTAAATCAATTTAAAAAATAGGTGCTTAATTTTTTAACTAATTATCTAGGAAAATACGAAAATTATACGCAATCCTGTACGCGTCTATATTAAAGCACAGTGTCAATGACCGTCGGGTGACTTCTCTTTCATTTGAAAGTGAACTTGAGAACGGCATGAACAAAACAAAAGGGTTTATTGTCCGTTTTATTATCAAAAGTTATTAATTTCGGGTCATCCCTTGTAGCTTTCGGCACCGGTTATTGCACCTAGGTTTATCACAATTGTGTTTATACTTTTGAAAGTCTTAGAACCAACTTTAACTTAGGTTCTCTTTGTTGTTTATTAGTATGTGTTTTGATATTATTATTTTATATGTTAAATGTGAATACTGTAAGCGAATAACGTAACATCTGATATAAAGTGTTTTAGTGCGTTTATAAATTTGAGGTTAACTGTCTGCATGTATTCTTCTCATTTGTTTCCATTATGAATTATTATCTATTATATTGCAAATAGTTTATTATATTTCCCTTTAGTATGAATAGTAGTACTTAATTGTGTATACTTACAAATGTATAGAAAATTAATTTTAAAGTTTATTAAAGTTGATACCTATAACTTTTAATTAAAACGTTATCAATTGCTTTAAATGTCTTTTTTTAAGCTATAGTAGAAATTATTATGTGCGTACATGAGTACACACATATGCTTTATAATATGAAGTTGGGATTAGCTATGCAGTTATAAGTGTAAATTAGTATAATTAGTGTATATATTGTTAGATGATGAGCTCAAGTCAAAACGTTTTCACGTCTGAGAAGCAAATTGGACCGGTTCGAATATATAATACCATTTGAAATATTCCTTACTACATAATTCTTGTGATTCCCAGTTTCCATAAAGATATTGTAAATACAGTGTAACCTAAAATATTATAAAATGAATGTTAATCTGGTCAAGGTATTTTTATATTTAACTAGCGGGCACGGCAGACATTATCCCGCCCTGATTATGCAAAAATCCTTGACAAATTATATACTAAAACGTTCCTCATGAATCACCCTATCCACTGGTGAAAACCGCATGAAAATCCGTTCGGTAGTTTTTGAGTTTATCGCGAATAGACAGACATACAGACGCGGTAGGGGACTTTGTTTTATACTATGTAATACTATTATATTTAATTTTGAATGTTGAATATTCAATATGAATCCCATCGATAGCTACCAATCGTTTCCATTCCCTCAGACACACACAGACACAAAAACAACATTTTCAAAATGAAACACAGGAGAACTAATAGCATAAAAAAATATTTAATATATTATCAAACAGAAATAATTACACAATGCGATTTTATATCGATTACAATGGTTATATCACTCCCGCTTTATTCAATTGCTATAATTTGATAACCTATCTAACAACTAGATCACGCACCATCGTTAACACTGCTAGAACTGACATTTCGCGTCCGTTTACCACTACCGGTGGCAGATTTATTTTTATACCTCTTCCTATCACTGTCTTCTTCACTGACACTGTTACACCTCGGCTTAGGGCTGAGCATTGTATCAGAGCTCACAGAATCCCTTTGAGACTTCTTCCGTTGCCTCTTCGGGATGTTATCACCTCCCATCAGCATCTCGTTGAACGCCCTCTGCTTAGCTTCCCAGGATAGGTTCTGCCGTTGTATCACATCAGGGTATTTAGCTTCGAAGGCAACGTCTGGTGGTATCAGCAGCTCCCAACCACATCGGGGATTGAATTTAGCTACTGATCGAATGATCTGCAGCACTTCTGTTGGCGGTAGCCTCACCGCAGCTGCGACTTTCCGTCGATCGACGTACGAATGTTGAGTGAATAAGTATAACTAAAATAGAAGTAAAAATTTTATATGAATAAATACCAATTTTATTACATAAAAGAGGTCACAGTAAAGTGACAGTTCTAGAATGTTCTAAATTATATCATTCAATAGTAAGGTCCAAATTGAAGTTTCCTTTTTACACTTAGCGTATTATACATGTAATTTCAATTGAAATTTTTCCGTGCATTGAGTTTGCTATTGCATAATCTATGAAGAAGATTATACTGATATAGTTCATAAACTCTATAATTTATACAGATGGCGTTGGCTTCATAAAAAGATATCGGTGTCAAAAGTGTTAACAAGGACTTATTATGAAATACAAAAATATTTTGTGAAATAATAGCTTTATATGCGGGCTTTATATAACTTCATCTGCGTGGAATAGTTACATGGGAAACATTCTTCATTGTTGCTCCACTCCTATTGGTCTTAGCATAATGATATATAGCCTAATAGCCTTCCTCGATAAATAAGCTATTGAATACTGAAATAATTTTTCAAATCAGACCAGTAGTTCCTGAGATTAGCGCGTTCAACCAAACAAACCCTCCAGCTTTATAATATTAAGTATAAATACAAAAATTATTTGAAGTAGAAATCTTTTCAGAGCAACACAATATCATTTTTTTTTTGTATTTTGAAACAACACATTGTATATATCATCTTCAATTACTAAGTATATTCACAATACAAAAAACGTGACCAATAAAAAATATATACATAAAAGAAACTGATTTTATCCCTTTTTAATGATCCGTTCACTTTTTTTTAATATACTACACAACGCTTTACCTCAGTCATACCTGATAGAAAGAGACGATGAGGTCTAGGATGTAACCCAGCAAAAACTTATTCACTCTTCTTATGAAAGCCGTTATATTTCCTTTAGGAAATACAAAACCTTTTGCGATTGTCGCTTTGTGCAAATAAATGGAACATTGACTACGAATGGATGGAGGCCCGTACGATGTCTGATAGTTCTCATATGGAATTGAGACTAGGGAATTAACTAGTTCGGATTTTCTACACATTCCCCAACGTGCAGCCGATAGAATACCAAAACATATGCAACCCTAAGCCAATTGTCTAGCGTTTGTTTAACTGCTATCAGTGATCCACCATGAGCCTTCGATCTTGGCGACAGATTGAGTCCAGCACAGTCAATATTTGGCAGGCCCTTTTATGCCAAAAATGGCAAAACTACTCTACACACGGCCTTATACACGGCTTATATAGATTGAGCTGTTACAGCGTAAAGTAATGCTTTACCCTGAAAACTGTCCCCATTTTTTTTGCAGCTATTTTAGCTTTGGCGTCAATCCAACATTCAAAGTTGAGGTTCACATTTAAATTGATCCCAAGCAGCTCGAGGCTGTTCACCTGTAGAATAGACACGCTATACTATTTTCTTAGTACCTCAACCTGACACAGTTCGCATCACCGTAATCCAATGTTTCTCAAACTTTTGGCTCCACAAACCCCTGTAAAAGTTTCCAGATGACAGCTAACCCTTAAGTAACTAATCAAATCCTCTAAACACTAAAGTCCGCAGTTACACAAGTTACAGTGCCAAAAGAAATATCTTTTTAATATTAATATGATGGGTGAGCTTGTTTTTTGTCGCAAATTGAGTCAATTTTAGGAGTAATTTTGAACAACTTTAACCTTAATTCTGATTCGGTATCAAGTCGATTTCTGTATTTCATTTTTACCATGACCAGGTGTGAAATCTCACTCTCACATATGTATGTTGTAGCAAAAGAAAATTCTCCGCTTTGCGTAAATCTTGACGCGAACCTTCTACTATCGAATGGCGAGCCCTTAGGAGTTCGCGTGCCCTGTACTTTGAGAAACTCTGCCCTAGTCGGACAAAAACATAAAACTTGAAAAATGTATTTCTCACAACTATTGAACTACAAATTTTGGTGTCAATATGACGTTCATTTGTGGCAACAGTTTGGGGCCAAATTATAATGCAGTTTACTACTAAATTGTTATTAGGACTGCTTTAACTTACCAAATGATCTCTAGCAGCACACATGAGTCTCGGTGGTACAGGAGCTGCTCTCGTGTAGAGGTCCGAAGAGCGCGGCGTCCAGAGACCTCGCACGCAACACGCGGCGCCGCTCAACGTGGACAGTAACGCGCTCTCACTCAAAGGGCCCTCGTCCGTACGCACTAGCGCACGTAAGTCATTAAAAGTCATCAATTTTGCTGAAAAATAACCAATTAAATGCGTAAAGTCAGTATTGTAACATAGATATATGTAGCCCGAAGTGTATCTATATTCACAGTCTCAGGTGTTTGTATATTGACAGCCCAAAGTGTATGTATATTCGCAGTCAGGGGAGTATGTATATTCACAGCCCAAGGTGTATATATATTAGCAGCCAAAGGCGTATGAATATAGCTCCAGGAGTATGTATATTCACAGTCCAAGGTGTATGAATATTCGCAGCCCGCGACGTATCATATTCACAACACGAGGCATATGTATATTCACAACCCCAGGTGTATGTATATTCGTAGCCTAGCGCGTATATATATTCACAGCCCAATGCGTATTTATATTAGCAGCCAAGGACGTATGTATATTCACAGGCCTGGCGTATGTACATTCACAGCCCAAGGTGTATGTATATTGACAGCCCCAGGTGTATGTATATTCACAGCCCAAGGTGTATGTATATTGACTGCCCCAGGTGTATGTATATTAGGATGTCCGTTATTTCCCAAGTTGATTTTTTTTTGCTGCCGCCCCCTGAAGTTTTAGTTTTTACCCTAAAAAAAATTATCCAACGTAAACAAGCTCTTAATTTTTAAGTTAAACCGTGCCCGTGTCATGTTACTTTTCCCATTTAAATAACATGGGATTTTTGTCTTTTTGCATTTTATTTTTTATCTCAAAGAAATGAACTACAGTTTGATAAAGAAATATTTAATAAAAATTTGGCGCTCTAAAAAAGGTCTCTTTGTTTTTTCGCTAAAATATTCCTTTAAAAGTTATACGAGTTAAAGTCATGTTTCATTTTTATCATAATTATTTTAGTTTTATCGAAGTTTTTGTGATATAATTATAAAACTCATTATAATTGTCATAAAAATTTTATTGAATAATCTTTCAGTTAAATAATGGAAACATTGCATGACAACTAATATTCGATGGATTCTGTTTTTTTTTCTTTTTTTAGTCACGTTTCTTTGTTAAGCAGTTTTTGTAGCGTTAGGGAAAGCTCCTTGTTTCTCGTACAACTTGTACTTAATTAGAAGGTTTGAATGTTGTGAATAATCTGCAAGTTGTTAATAATGTAGCTGAAAGAGAATTAGTTAACTCAAGATTACATTAACATTTTGATACGAAAGAAGACCAAAAACAGTATTTAATACCAGTTGTACGAGAATAAAGGATGCTTTCCCTAACGCTAAAAAAGCTGCTTAAAAAGAAACGTGACTAAAAAAAGAAAAAAAAAACTAGTAATCCATCGTAATATTAGTTGTCATGCAATGTTTCCATTATTGTAACTGATAAGATTATTCAATAAAATTTTTATGAAATTATAAGTGAGTTTTATAATTATATCAAGAAAACTCGATAAAACTAAAATAATTATGATAAAAATGATGACATGACTTTACTGCGTATAACTTTTAAAGGAATGATTTTAGCGAAAAAACAAAGAGACTTTTTTGTAGAGCGCAAAATTTTGTATTAGAATATTTCTTTATCAAAGCTGTAGGTTCATTTGCTTTGGAGATAAAAAATAAAATACAAAAAGTACAAAAATCCCATGTTATTTAAATGGGAAAAGTAACATGACACGGGCACGGTTTAACTTAAAAATTAAGAGCTTGTTTACGTTGGATAATTTTTTTTGGGGTAAAAACTAAAACTTCAGGGGGCGGCAGCAAAAAACAAATCAACTTGGGAAATAACGGACACCCTAATGTATATTAACAGCCCCAGGTGTATGTATATTCGTAGCCCAGCGCGTATCTATATTCACAGCCCGAGGCGTATTTATATTAGCAGCCAAGGACGTATGTATATTTACAGCCCTGGCGTATGTTTATTCACAGTCCAAAGTGTATGTATATTGACAGTTCAATGTGTATGTATATTCGTAGCCCAACGCGTATCTATATGCACAGCCCGAGGCATATTTATATTAGCAGCCAAGGACGTATGTATATTCACAGCCCTGGCGTATGTATATTCACAGTCCAAGGTGTATGTATATTCACAGCCGGGGTGTATGTATATTCACAGCCCGAGGCGTATGGATATTCGCAGCCCGGGCGTGTATAAACTCACAGCCCTAAACCTAGCCAAATTCGCATTCCTATTAAGGTCTCAGTACACTACACCGATGAATACATATCAATTAACTAGAGCTGGTACATGCAACAACAACACACATTACACTTGTACTGTCTTTAATAATAGCAAGACATGCAGTCGCACTATATTTAAAAAAATCCCTGTCTCTCTATCACACAACCAAACGTATGAAAGTGTGATTAAGACAGATATTATTTTGTGCTTATAAAACGTACAATACAGTGTGTCCGTTCCTTAATTCAAAGAGGCAGTCAGTCAAAACTTCTATTTGTTATAATGAATGTAACATAATAATTTCTGCAACAGCAGTATCCTAAAAAAGCATTGATGTGAGTACTTTGAAGGTGCCAGCTTTAGTTAACTGAATAGTACTATGAATGTATGAGGTACGAAAACTAGACTCTATTATTCCCATTAAAATGTATCAATGCACAAATCCTCATGCTTTATTTATCAGTTCGGTCATGGCATGTCATGAATTTGGTCAGCAAGGGAACAGCGTAATGAACATTATTTCATATTAATTTGTACAAAGAATACTTTCTTGCAAATTTCGATATTGTTATGGTTTCAAACCTAAAAGACTATAAAACTTTTACGTAAAAGAATCAATTGTCATTGAATAACAAATCAGCCGTGAACAATCCTAGCACAAAATAGAATATGAAAAATATATGTAAAGTAGCTGGTTACAATTAAAAACGAAAATATTTCTTCCTATTATGGAGATATTATTTCTTGGGAAGTAGTGCGGCTCCCAATAGTGTCGTTCAGGGCAGATTACTCCCAAATTACCTTAGTACACTGTGAATAAAATATTTAATAGTATATCTGATAGCTAAACCAACATCTATCACTGAATCTAGGAGGACAAACCAGAGTTCCTGACCCAAATTAAGAAGACACCAAATTGATATTTTATTAAAAATTTTAGCCTTGCATCTTTGGTTGAATTTTTAAAGTGTACAAAATAGAACGGACACTAATATCAAACTTTTGTCCCGGTTTAGGACAAACGTTGATCCAAAATGGCAAAAATCGCGTTGTTACTAGTAAGAAATTAATATTGATTTTTTACTCCACATATGTATAGTTGTAGTAATCTAGTGCAAAAACCCTACCAAAACAAACTGTAACTATTCCTCATTTTTTACTTTGTAAGGTAAACAGACTAAGCCTATTTTTGCAACCTTGTAAGAACAAAGTATGTATATAGACAAAACTTTCATTTAGGTCACAAAATGAAAATGTTTACAAACTTTGCAGGTCTCCTTCTCCACTCACATCTTAATTTCCATTAATACATTTATTGCAAAGTTAACATACATACCATTGATAAGTATCTCTTTTAATTGGTCTTGTGGTGAAGCACGCTTCGTAGGTGCAACCTCGGCCTCATCAGCAGGAGGTGGTGGCACCAAATTACGAACATATTCCCGGGCCCTTAGTGTCAATGCCGATCCGTCAGATGACGTCGCACTGAACAATTTCAACCTTTCCAGCTGCAAAAAAAAACCTTCAATGAAATATGAAGCAATAATAAATGATTTTTTTATATCATAGAAGGCAAACGAACAGGCGGGTCACCTGATGTTAAATTATCACCGTCGTCCATAGACACTAGCAACACCATGGGAGTCGCGAGTTCGTTGCCAGCCTGTGTTTGGGGGAGAGGGAGAGGAGGTGGTCCTCCGGCGCTCTCATTGACCAAACGAAACGCTACAATGCAAGCACTGTTACTTCACGTCGGTTTTCTGTGAGAGGATGGTACTACCCGGGGGAGCCGACCCATTCATGCCGAAACCAACTACTGGTTCAGCTTCAGCGTGGCTCTACCACATACAAAATATATTGAAAATAGAGATAGGTTGCTACTAACGAAAGATAATAATGAGAAGAAAGGAAGAAATTTGCTTGTATAACTGACCAATTACCTATAGTAGCAGCACACTATAATGGCCATTATGACACATTACAATAGGGGCAAGAAATGTCGATTTACTTTAAAAAAAAATGTAGTGCTGCTATGTTTTTCATTAAGTAATGACACGAGTTTTTGGGAGCTGGCAGTTGTGCTGGTGAGCGATCTGGTGAAAGATCAGCAATTTGTTCCTTCAAATGAAGTTATTAATTTATACGAAACTTGACGAGCGGAGAAACGTCAAAACGGCAATAATAGTATGCCGCTACTATAGCTACACAGCGAATCTACTACCTACCAATGTGCTGCAATTAAGAGAGATTCCCATTTTTAACCCAGTTTTGACCAAATCATTACTTAATATTGGATGAGCCCTAAAATACATATACATGTAAAAATTGCTATATATTACTATATAATTATCAATCGAAGGCAAATAATTAAGAGACATCATTTAGTTGAAAATCTTAAACCGAGATGTGTATGTTAGATATGTTATGTTACGCTCTTTTTTGAAGTTTTACCAAATTACAGTAATTCCTTAAAATCTGCTGGTATACACCACTATTACATACTATATTTATAAACAATAAGATTTCGATGGATCTCTAATAGTCCCTTAGTGCTATATGCTATATTCTAATGTTATCAAGTTTTATGGTTATATTTCCTGCAACATTGCACGTGTTTTCTATGGACTAATTATTTTCCACTCCTTATTTTAATACCAATATATAAAAGAATAACTGACTGTCAGTAAAAGATAGATTTTCATACAAATTTTCATTCCCTTTTTCACCACCTTAGAGCTTGAATGTACAAATATTCTTAGTGCTCACCTACAGCGTAAATGAAACTCGCATGCAAATGTTCATGGCCTATAGTCCCATTCGTTTGGGCCGTGTTCGTATTATACAAATCAGGAGTAGTTTTCAAGTTTACTTATATGGCTAAACCTGACGCAAATTCTATTTTTTTTGTACTTACCTCCGCATGATCAGTCTCTGTGGGCCTCCATAATGCATCATACCATGACTCTTCGGCTATACGATTCGAGACAGCTTCATATGATTTCTCGCGCGCCTTTTTCGCTACTTCAGTCTCTTGTCGAGCAAATTTTACTGTAACCTAAGAATTTATCATACTATATTTTATACTTATAATTGATTGATTATTGATTATATTGATATTATTATTGATATATTATAATTGGTGCAAAACATCTGATAGTGATACAAGATGTAGGTTTGATTTACAAAATAATTGATCATACATATTTCTTTCTTCAAAACAACAATGCATATACTGCTTCTTACATAATTCACATGCAAACAATACCAAAATTTATCTAAAGACATATACTATCATACTAATGTCCATGTACCTTTTGGAATATACATTTCGTATTTCAAATAGTACAGGATAAGGGTAATGTTTAATGTATGTACATTAGACATACATATGTACATTTGTATTTCTATTTCTTTTGCATACTCCATAACCTAAAGAAGTTGATCACACACAGGAGGTATCATTAGAGACCAATTAATAATCAAACTATAAATTTATCAATCATATAGTAATAAAAGTTGATTAAAGTAATTATAACAATTGAAGAATAATGTCCGAGAATTATATAGAGGAGACATAAGAATAAATATTGACTTTTCAATAATTAAATTTAACAGCTAAGTAATATTACTAGAAAAGGTTTTACAGTATACAGTTGGGTGTTTGTTTTTAAAATTTTATTTAAATAGTCATTTTATTTGTTTACTGTCAACTTTAAAGAACACATTTAAAAAAATAATTATTAAACTTTATCGTCCTTATAATTTAAGGATATGCAAGTTACTATTTTTTATTCAACAAAAAGAAAATGAATCCAAAACTTTGCTTACTTGTTGTGCTTCAGGTTCTTTATCCTCATCATCAGATTGATCAGATTTGTTTTTATCTTGTTTACGCTTATCCTGTTTATCATAGTAAGAATAGGAAGGTCGCATTTGGATTATACCTGAAAATGTTGTCACAGTAAAAGACTTGCGTGTTATTCGCGTAAATTAAAATCAAGAAGGACTACATCTCACAGAATCAGCACTAGACTGTGGTCAGGCTAAGCTTTCTGTGTAGGAATATCTAATAGCACAGTGGTAGAGCATCTCCTAATGATCTTCTTATTAACTATCAACTTTGAGTTGAAACTGTAGGATTACACATTAGTCGTTTTGAGAGTTAGCTCACATTCTTGGATTGTACTACAAGGGTGTATCTCATAACATCATTTAAGATTATAAGCAAACTATGTCAGTTACGGTTTTTATAGGCCTACTTCTAGCTACCATCCTCAAGTTGAAAATGTGTCACCAAGCACCTATGTGTGTGTTCTGGCAGGTGCACTTAAGTAAATCCCTCTACGTTTAATATATTTACCCTCTTGGACTACATTGTCATTTAATATCAGGTGAGATTGTAGACAAATGTTAAAAACCTATGTTTTAAAAAAATCGATATATGGCACAGTTGTTAATTACACAGCCAACCATGTAATTGAGCAGAGGTATCATAGAAGTACAGGCATTCATCGTTTGGGCATTCACAGTAATATTAAGTATTTATTGGGTGGCCAATCTAACATTATTAATATTGTACCTCATAGTCAGCCCACACTACCAGTTTAATTAGCACCAGTAATTGTTCCACTCCTACAGCTCATAGCATGAAACTAGATAGTTTATGAACTTACACAATAATTAGACTATAAAATGAAAAAAAAAAATATTTCAAATGTGACTTTTCTGGAGATTTATATAGAGATAAACAGAAACCAATCTCTTGAGTATTATAATATTAATATACACAAAAACCAAGCAATATAGAACTATGATTAATAAAATTATATAATTTAATTAACCTTGTATAGGAGTACAATGTAGTTCTTTATCTTGCAAAATAGCAACTGCATACTGTTGAGATTCCATACAAGGTGTGCTGCTCTCATAAACAATTTTATCCATATTGCCATTACGAAAGTATTGAGATTTGTCTTTCTCCTTTATGTGCCATGATGATTCCTATTGGTTATAAAATATCAAGTTATTTGTGGGAACTTGCAATATATGGACCGTTTATTTTGAAAGTGGTGTAAGTCCATTTTCTTTTGTTTCGAGAAAATTAAAGGTTACTATATTTGTTGATTTAAAAATACAGGTAAATCATATGAGGTCTGGCATTGTTTCTATTGTTTTATCAACATTTAATTTGTTTATATAAATTTGTTTTTGGCTAATTCGACTACGATAACACATATTTATGTGCTGTGAATGGACTTACACCACTTTCAAAATTAGACAATTGTAAAAATCGTTTAATTTCAATTTTGAAAAATCAAATATCGCTTAAAATATACTTCATTTTAATATAATTTTGTTTACAAATACGCATAACAACACATAAGATTTTATTTTAGACCGCAATTACATTGTCATTACAAGATACTGATTACAAGAATTTACTTATTCTCTACATGTGGTAGTGTTTCAAAATATGCATGATGCACCGGAGGTATATAGGGTAGTAGCTGCTTCATGTCTATATTTTACGTACGTAATAGGTCTGGCATTTTGGTACAAAGGCTCCAGGGCGATTTTTTCAAATTTTAACGGTCTTCCAGGACGTAGAGGTAATAAATTGATAATTTTACTACTGTTGTTTTTTTAATTCGCCAAAATACAGGCAAAGATACGGAGTCATACAGCCTTGTCGTATTTATTTTCTTCTCACAGGTTATGCGCTGTACATTTTCTAATACATTTCTCTAATTTTTTAATATCTATCTTTTAACTTACGAGTAGTGGAAACACGGAGGGGAAACAATGCAAATCGTCCGCGGGTGAAACCGCGGGACACAGCTAGTATAAAATAAATGAAAAATAACAAAACACTGATCGGTATCCATCTGCTATGCCACCTGCCTCTGTCAATTGGACTTACACCACTTTCATAATCGATGATTATGCAATTTCATTTACCGACCGATTTTAAGTTGTACAAAACATGGGATTTTTTTGAGAAATTAAACATGGACTAATTATATATAAAAAATTTACATTAAATTAAGCATGAATTACGTGATAGCTCATTTTTCTCAAAAATGGACTTACACCACTTTCAAAATAAACGGTCCATATATATTATTTTTTTTTAATCTGAATGTCCAATATATATTTTAACTAGCCGGCCCGGCAGACGTTGTCCCGCCCTTTTAATAAAAAAAATCATTGACAAATTATATACCAAATCCTTCCTCATGAATCACTTTATCCACTGTCGAAAACCGCATGAAGATCCATTCAGTAGTTTTCGAGTTTATCGCGAACCCCTAGTGTTGAAGTTGTCTATAGGTCATAATAATCATTTACCATCAAATGGGCTGAGAGACTGTTTGGGACCTTGCAAAAGCTAAACCACACTCACTAACATATGAGTACATTTAGCATTAATGTACTGTAAACTGATTCTTTTTTATGGATTTACTGTAAATATTATGATGAACAATTTCATCAACAACTTTGAAAGTTCAATAGATAACACCCAATCTTCCAATTATATTGATGTCATGTTTTAGAAGATATCTACCTCATCTTAATGGAATTTACTTGAGGAAATGCATCTAGAAAATATATTCTTAAAAATGATAATGATGTTGGTAATTAAAACAGTTTACTGGCCTCACGAATATCCAATGATGCCATTAAATTATATAAACGAAATATTAAAGATATGTTACACAACAGGCACAATAGAGTAATAGGCCTATTTTGGCAGTATAGCTTTTAAAATATATAAAAAAACTAGCGGGCCCGGCAGACGTTGTCCCGCCCTGATTATAAAAAAATTCTAGACAAATTATACACCAAAATGTTCCTTGTGAATTACTTTATCCACTGGTGAAAACCGCATAAAGATCCGTTCAGTAGTTTTTGAGTTTATCGCATACAGACAGACGCGGTAGGGGACTTTGTTTTGTACTATGTAATGATGTTGTCGCCTAAAAGACCAAAAAAATGATTGATGATGAAACCTTTAATATTTAAAATTGATTATTTTAAACTACCTGTCGACCGTCGGTGTTTAGCGCTATTTGTTCGCCTTTAGATGGGCAGTATTTATCGCTGTAAGTATCTAATCCAATCTCGAGTCGGACCATACGGTTTCTAGGCTTTACAGCTGCATTAACAACTTGTACATCACTCCAGTTTCTATTTGCCGGTCTGACAGGATACTGGTACACATAAAGATTTTGGGCCAGTGCTTGTGATAGAAACACAGGTATCTGGAATTATTACAATACAAGAATAATAAAAAAACCAGTTCCTTCACACAACAACATAACCTATTATAACACATTGTAAATGAATACGTTAAGTTTTACCTCTTGTACGACAGGATCTTCTTCTTCCATTATTTATGATGTAATATCCTGTATAAAAAGTAAAACATATCCTATTATGTGAATTTAAAAAGAGGAAATAAACGAATCTAAGACAACCAAAGCATATATAACAGCTACTTTACTGACAATTACTGGTAATGTCACTTGTCTAATCTAGAAATGTCATCTATATACTACACGACAGACCACAGAATAAATAAACATGATCGATCGTAAAGCAAATATTTGGATGCTAGAAATCAATGATATTATAAGTGTTATTAATAGTTTTAGATATAACTCTTTCAAGTACACCCCGGACAAATAAAATCAAACGTTTTTTTTTTTGCTGCAGTGCTGCAGTGGTACATAGAAGTGGTCAATCAATTCCAGCCGGTAGTACAAAGTAACGTAGTCTATAATATTTTGTTAGCTTTGTGCACAATGTGAAACAACATGAAGTTGTAGTTCTAGCAACCAATGTAAAATATTATAAGGTCTACAATAAGGTATGTCTTATAGGGTATTATCAACCTGAAGATCATACAATTTCTATTGAACTACAGTGCCCTTCCGTAGTCACCGAACGAAAATTATTTTACGGGATATGAACCATGTATATAATTATTATATATATTGAGATTATATGTATTGTATGTATATCGAGAGACTGAAGAACTTTTGAATAGAAGCATTATTGTATAACTTATTAGTGACGCATAAAGAATAGAGATATTAATTTTCAGATTTATAAGCTTTTTAAAATAATAAATGAAGATTTAATTACCATAACAATTGATATTATGTACATTCCAATAAATAATTCAAAGGCCAATAGACTTACAGTTTAGTATGGTCAGGAATCTATATATAGTCTTATTTATAAAATGGGTTGTTGCAGGCTGAAAATTTAAAAGAAATATATAGATTAAACTTCACTTATAGACATTTCATTACTGTCCCGACTTGGTCCTTTATCTTTCGTACTTTATTTATATTTGAGTTAATGTTATTTTACACGATAATTTTCTGAATATTCTATATTAATCAGTGAAATAGAGAAAAGAATCAACCTAATATATTAATATTCATGGTTAAGAGAAGGAGTAATAAAACCGCATAAATATGTCAGATATGATAATAAATGGTAGATAAACGCCTTGAATATTATGACTTTAATAATTATTTTATACTAGCGGACCCGGCAGACGCTGTCCCGCCCTGAATATAAAAAAATCCTTGACAATTATATACTAAAACCTTCCTCATGAATCACTTTATCCACTGGTGAAAACCGCATGAAAATACGTTCAGTAGTTTTTGAGTTTATCGCGAACAGACAGACAGACAGACGCGGTAGGGGACTTTGTTTTATACTATGTAATGATATTATGTAAATTTACGCCTTTTCAGATTCTGTTCCCGTCGATAAGAAATGGAGTGAATTAATAAGATATAATATTTTTATAATGAAATTAGTTGAATTTGTAAGTATTAATAATGTACCATTTCAAATTGCTTGATTAGTTAATCAAATATTATATTGATTTTTCATTCTTTGTAGGGAATATCACTTGTAATCACTTTATTGCCAATGGTAATACCCAAGCCACAGGGACACATGTATTGTATATCGACCGGTCCTACACTAATAATTTCGTTTTTATTTATTATTCTTTATTTACGCAGAAGAGTACCATTATTCATGGAAAAAATGTATTTATTTTTTCAAATTTTATTTACATTTGGTGCTTTTATCCAGTGTTTCCTTTTAAATCTAGTTAGAGTTTGGCTATGGTTAATATACGGAGTATTTTATTTCGCTTTACTGACAGCACTATCATTAGATTTATTTTTGATTGCTAATGAAAGGGGATGTACTTTTAGTTGTGCGTAATAATACCGGTATAAAATATCTGTAAACTACAACTTGTATAACCAACAAATAGTAATAATACACTTGTAAATAAATGTCAATTGTTTTTTTATTATGCAATTAATGTATAGTTGTGATAACGATTACAAAAACCGGTATTAGTAGTTTTATTATAATGACCTTGACCTCGTTGAACATTTGACAGTTTTGATAGCTATTTTGATTTTTTTTCATAGGTATCACATAAAAATAACCATATTATTTTTATCATTTGTTTTCTATATATATTTATTACTAGTCAACACAAAAATGAATCATCTTGTTACAATAATATACATTTAAAACAAGTAGAAATGTCAAGACGTTTAAAATAGTAAAAAATACGAATATTTTGAGAATGTCTTCCAACTGCATAGGTACGTCTAAGATATTTAGTAGTCATGTCAATGGTATCATGGAATTGTTAATTTTAGGTAATATCAATGCTCCTAATGATCATACCTTTCGTATTGACGGAAGCCGGTATCATGCACTGCTTGGCTGTTTCTCCAACTCTGACCATGTCGCTAATGTTCATCGTGCTATACTTAGTGGATCAAGTACACGATCTAGCCGAACAATTATATATAACATTACAAATAATTTTAACTTTACTAGCCCTTGTTAGTGTTTTCTTAAGTAAAAATCCGGTTAATGCTCTATATGGCTTGTTCTACTGCCATCTTTTAATTGCACTGTCCATTGATGAATACTATGTTATCAAAGAGCGTGGTTTTACACTATTTAAATGAGATCACTTGTTCATTTTCTTAGTTTTATGTTCCAATAGTAACATCACTTAATATACTGCTTGTTTTAATTCAAATTAAAAAAATAAATAAACTAATGAAAGTTTGCATTTAGAAATTTCTATGCCACATAAATGTGTATACATTTAGAAGCTACATGTATAGTTATATAAACTTTCACTAGATTTTGTTATGATAATGTAAGAAAAAACTTTGTAAATGTATAGGCAATATGTATGTCAAATTAAAACCATACATCGGATTGTTTAAGCTGAATAGAGCACTATAATGCAACTGTATATTCAATCTAAGTAATAGCAGTTCAGCCTAGAGTGCAAGTATTTTCATCAATATTATTTTAAAATTATCAAATCCTATTACAATTAAACAATGTGGTCTTGTTAAAACAAGTTCAAACTGAGTTCTGCTTGCCAATAACATTATTGTTTTGCTATATTTATATTTTTTATATCATATACTTTTTTAAATAAATGTTTGGTGTCAAAGTGGCAATAAATGCATGTTAATAAAGATAATGATGAAATTATCATCATTCTAATGTAACCAACATGGTATCTTCTATATATAAATACAATAATAATGTAAATCTAATGTGTCTGTACTTTTTAAATTTTTGTAATAAAAATTGTTGGAGATATCTAGGAATAAGTAATAGACTACATTTCAATCTATTTTAGCAAAGTCTGTCTGCTTGTGTGAACATGCATCACTGCTAAAGTGCTTTGTTTATGATAAAACCTTTTCAAGAAAATCATAAAGTATGTCTCCAAGTAACATTGAGTTTTTGTTTCTTTAAAATTGGTTCAGTCTATCAAAAGTTATCATAATTTTAATGACAACATGACTTAAGTACAAGAGAAAAGTAGATAAGTAAATGAACTTAATACATTCGGATGATTTTATTAATCACTGTTTTTTTTACATAAAGTTATAAGAGGACGAAGTAGAAGGCACAGCTAGTTAAGTAATAAAAATGTCTTATTTTGTACAGTTGTTTAATATAACTAATACTGCAAAAATTGTTAATGATATTTCATAATTCATAATACATCTGCATTCATATAAAGTAAAACTAATGGCAAGAGAAACTAGCTTCACTGAAATAGTCAGAACTACTAACTAGAAAAAATAAATGTTGTAAATTCATTTGACCAAATTCCTTTTAGGTAGTGGCACTACTTCTGAACATAATTCCATACATAGTCCCACCAGTGGATACTCTGGCCTGCCTCGTCTCTGCACCTACACTCATGTTATCCACGATGGTCATGATTTTATATGTAGTTGATCAAGTACAATATGAAGCTGAACTATACTATGTTTTGATGGAATTCATACTTACAATATTAGCTCTTACTGATCTATTTTTGATTGGAAAAATGCAAGGAGCTATATATGGATTATTCTATGTAGATCTAATTATTGCATTTTGCATGGATTTATATTATATGAAGAAGGAAAGGGGCTGGACGTTTTAAATAAACTTAAATTGTACTATTAAAAGACTCAACAACTGTAGCAGGAAAATAAATAATGATTATATGAACTTTTATGATAACACATCCTGTTTTATAATATTCATAATGTGTTCAACAATCTGTGATATGTGTAGTATAAACTATTTAAAATTTGTCATGTTTCGTATTTTAAAGTTGTTTGTGAAACTATTTAAATGTCTTGTGAATGTGACGTTATGTGAATTTTTGTGGAGTATATTACTTATAATTGTACTGACTTTACTGAAGAATTACTATAACACAGTTGATGATAATGTTGAAAGTGTCTCTCTGAATCCTAAAATACTCTGGTGGACTAAAGGATTTCCAGGGACTATGGAAACGAAATATTGTCCTTATAACATAAACTGTGATGTGTTTTCTTATAATAACACAACTCAATTATATGAAGCGGACGCTTACTTATTTTATGGGAGCAACATCGATTTTGATGTGCTTCCTTTGCCCAGAAGATCTAAGAAAATTATTTGGGGTCTATACCATGAAGAATCACCTAGAAATGTAGAAGAGCTTATGAATGAGAATTTACTAAATTTGTTCAACTTTTCATCAACATATAGTAGATATAGTGATGTGCCTTATCCGTTGCAATATTTGGAATCGATAGAAGATATTGTAAGCACAAAGTATTTTGTACCAGTTGCAGAGAAGAATAAGTTATTGAATGACATTTCACCAGTTATGTATTTACAAAGTGATTGTGAGACATCTACAGAAAGAGATGTTTATGTTAAAGAGTTAATGAAATTTATAAATATTGACTCTTATGGTGAATGTCTGAATAATAAAGTGATGCCAAAAAAGTTTCAAGGAGACTACTTGAACAATCTAAATGAGGATGAATTTTTGCATTTTGTAGCTAGATATAAATTTGTTGTGGCCATTGAAAATGGCGTTTGTGAAGATTACATAACTGAGAAGTTTTGGCGAGCTATCAAAGTTGGCACCGTTCCGATTTATATGGGATCTCCGTCTATCAAAGACTGGTTTCCTAATAATAAGTCTGCTATACTTTTAAAAGACTATCCTACACCAGATCTAATGAGTAAACATTTAAATAAGCTGTTGAAAGATGATAAATTATATGAAGAGTATTTAGAACATAAAACTAAAAGGATAATTAAAAATAAAAAAATAGCTGAAGAGTTCAAACTTAGGCCTTACCAAAATAGCTCATTAGAGGTTATACATCAATTTGAGTGTTTTGTATGTAAAAAATTGCATGACATGAGAAAAGGTGTAATTGATATAAAGATTGTAAATAAAGACCACTACAATTGTCCTAAACCTCTATCTGCTTTATCTTTGGATGTTAATCCAGATAACAGTTGGGTATATTCTTGGGAAAGTGCGATGAAGAGGGCAGACCAAATTTACAAGAAGGTTTTGATTGAAAAATAACTATATATTTTTGTATTATATACATATGTATAAATATCTTTAATATATTTTTTTACAATTTCTATTACATAAAATGTTTTTAATATAGTTTTTTACAATTTCTATTACATCAAATGTCTTTAATATATTTTTTTAACGTCTTTAACAGACCCCATCTAATGGTGTAACTGGCATAACTTCGTAACGGAGACCTCTCTTGACCACATGCGGAATTGTTTTTGGGACCATTCTGTAAATAGGTCAATGTTATAAATTAGTACTAAAAATATCTCGCATAATTTCTTACTATACAAAAAAATTATCAACAATAAGAAATTTTAATAGGATTATTCTATTTTACTTTAAGAATGTTTAAAAATGAGAGATAAATAAACTTACGAGATACAGTCAATAATAGGGCAAACGGATAGGCATAAATTGCATCCGGTACAGTCGTCAGTTACGTGAGGAAGATGCGTCTTTTCATCGAACCTGTTGAAGATATACTTGTATATTTATAGGTACTTATGTATTAACACTACCGCATGCTCGCCGACCGCTGCCGCAACCGGCTCGCGCTGTCTTTGTTTCGCAAGTCTAACCTAACCGAACCAAGTCGAAACTGTTTAAAGATACTCTACATTGAGACAGGTTGATATTTTGCATCAGAAAAGTGGTAATTTTGTATATTAGCAACTTGTTGATTTTTAAGTTCAAACAAAATAGTTTCGCCCCGGTTAGGTTAGACTTGCGAAACAAAGAAAGCGCGAGCCGGCCGCGGCAGCGGTTGACGAGCGCGCGGTGGTGATAATACGTAAGTACTGAATAATCTTACAAAACAATGTATCACATGATGACTCACAAACATATATGGATATCCTAAGTAATACTGTAAATGAGAATGTAAGTTTGATTGTTACGCTTTCACGTCTTAACTATTCAATCGACAGTCATTAAATTTTGGCATGTACGTTCTCAAGGATACAGAATAGTGTATAGACTACTTTTCGTCCTAGGGATAGACCAAGTCTAAATTACCTCGATCGAAACCGCGAGCCAAAGCTAGTATTTCATATAGAGAATCGTTTTTATAGTATTCAGCTACAATTGATCTCCTAAGGTTCCAGTAAAGAATATATTATATAGTCATAAAAAAAATCAAAATACTATTCAATTTAGACTCTGAGAAGGCACTTATGAACATCAAAACTACCACCGGTTCGGAAAACAACCCAGTCATCGAGAAAAACCGGCAAGAATCTCGATCTGGTTTATCTTTTCATAATAAATAACATATTTTTTGATTATTACAACATAATAGACACATAAAGCTACATTCGTTTTTAGTGGTTGCACAGAGAGAGGTGTCACTTCCAGACGTCGCTATCGTTCACATATTGATCCACCCTGTAATAACCTTTATGTATTAAGACCCGCTTGACATAACACTTGAACCTACTATCCGGCAAATCGGTAATGTGCTTTGGGACTTTGTTATAAAATCTAACACTATTACCTAAAAAACTTACTGCTCTTAGTAAGCCTGAAACATGGAGTGACCGGTTTGTTATGGTTTCTGGTATTTGCATTATGTCGGTCATCGAGTAGATAACCTGCTTATCTACTTCTTCTATGTATGAATAAAATGATAAAGATCTGCCGATTTCCGCGCGTCAATACAGAACTTCCGGATAGATTTCTAACAATTTTTATTAGATTTATTTTAAAATTTTTAGGCCACTACATTGTTGTCTAAAATAATAATTATCACAATAGCATCATCGAATGTAAAGTTATTAGAATTTAACCAAACTAAAGCTATTATAAGAAGTACTAGTTTAACAATGTGCGTTTTCTTGCTGTGGACAAGTGGGGAAAGTGGTAGTGCTTATGTTTTCTACTTTTTACATAAACTACATTGTTAGGATCAAACACGCTGACGAATTCGCTGACAGTTCATCGTAAAACAAAGACGGGATTTTTATATTTGAGTGCAAAACTAATAAAAAGTTACTTACTCAATAGCTTGATATCCAGAATCATTACAAGCCATGTAACATTTCCCACAGTTTATACACATATCCTGAAAACGTACAACACAAATTAGGATTTCTGAGACAAGATGTAGCAGATTAAAATACTTTGTTAGTTTAATAGCACATTTTGATGTTGACTGTGAAACCTTCGTTGCTCATGCTGGTCTCTTCCTGCTTGAAGATTGGTAAGATACACACGTGGTGTTCCAGCTTAGTAAGTAGTCCGGTGAAGCTGTTAAGGCCTTGCTAGGCCAATGGCGTAGTCAGTTCGAAAAAAAATCCAACTTAGCTTATATAACTTTTTAAATATAACTTTTTATGCTATTTAGTAGTTATTCGAATAGGACCGCCGCCATTCTGATGTCCAAAAACAAGAGGGTTCGGTAGTCTAGTAGGTATTATCTTCCGTATCAAACGACAAACAGGATCTACTATTATAGATACAACACTATACTAAATAATATACTAAGAAAAAAACTGTCATTAATCATTTTTCTGACCTCATTCCATTTTATAATAGACTCGGGTTTACTATTTATTTCGAGAAAACTAAGAATGATATATAAAATACTTTGTTGAAAATTTTCAAAGAGCATTTAATTATTATGGCAACAAAATGAGCTTACGCCATCATTGAGCGCCACAACTTGCTTCGTATTATCTAAACGTTTTTAATTTTCAACTCCTCGTAAAGCTGAATATTAATTCTCAGCTCATCACATTCTTAGACTTGAGCTTACTAGTCATTTCGAGAAATGTCTAAGCCATAACCAGAATCAATTCTAAGAATGAGATATAAATATTGTTTTTTTTCTAAATAATGTCTAATTATTATGGCAACAAAATGAGCTTACGCCATCAATGAGCGCCACAACTTGCTTCGTATTATCTAAACGCTTATAATTTTAAACCCCTGGTAAAGCTGAATATTGATTCTCAGCTCATCACATTCTTAGGCTTGAGCTTACTAATCATTTCGAGAAATGTCTAAGCCATAACCAGAATCAATTCTAAGAATGAGATATAAATATTGATTTTTTTAAATAATGTCTAATTATTATGACAACAAAATGAGCTTACGCCATCAATGAGCGCCACAACTTGCTTCGTATTATCTAAACGCTTATAATTTTCAACTCCTGGTAAAGGTTAATATTGATTCACAGCTCATCACATTCTTAGACTTGAGCTTACTAGTCATTTCGAGAAATGTCTAAGCCATAAACAGAATCAATTCTAAGAATGAGATATAAATATTGATTTTTTTTAAATAATGTCTAATTATTATGGCAACAAAATGAGCTTACGTCATCAATGAGGGCTACAACTTGTTTTGCATTCTCTAATTGCTTTTAAGTTGTAACTCTTGGCAAAGCTGAATATTGATTCCAAGCTCATTTAATAATAGGCTTGAGCTTACTATGTAGTTATTTCGAGCAAAAATTAAGTCTTACTCAGACTCAGTTCTAAGAATGAGATATGAATATTGAAATAAGATGTAATTATTATGACAATAAAATGAGCTTACGTCATCAATGAGTGCCACAACTTGTTTCGTATTATCTAGGTGCTTATAAGTTCCAACTCTTGGCAAAGCGCTTCCCAAAACATCTTGAATTCTTGGTACTTCCATATAACCGTTCGTAGAACCATTTCTTAGGTAGGTCGGTATTGTATTGTCTTCTAATATATCTGATTTTAAACGATTCTCATGAAGAATTTCTTCACGTTTTTTGTAGTATGGGCCGAAGTGCGCTAATACCTGTAATATAATCAGTGGCGTATTTGAACATTGTAGTAAAAGAAAGTAAACATAAGAAGAAGAAATATAGTGAGATGACCTGTCTAAATACACCTATAATTATTGTCCTTTAAATATAAACGTAGCATATTATCAAAGGCGAATTTCACGAATTCCGATCTAGGTAATAGGAAAAAATATTTAAAAGAACAATTAAATCGAAAAATAAGATGCTTGCAATAATAGTATACTTTTTGAACACGATTAATATTGGCTCTTATTTATTTGTTTATTTAATGTTATGTTAATAACTGGGTTAGTGCTCTATTTTGTTTCTAAATAGCTACCCATCGTATTCAATCGCCAATATATAATAGAAACATAGATAAGTTATTTAGTAAATATTTCATGTTTTTCGTAAGTTGGTGCTCGTGATGTGACTGTGACTGTCAACTTATAAATATGAAGCAGCGCATCAAACAAGACAAGAAACTTCATATTATCTGTACCAAGAAATTATGTATATTATCTGTACCAAAGCACTTTCTATCAATTATTTGACATTGAGATATTATACCTGTTAGTGCTCGCCCTCTTTGCTTGGCGTATTTTTATTCAACATATACAGCACTTCTAAATTCAGGAACTTGTAAAGAACATTTTTAAGGTGTTTCAACAAAATCTGGCCAATAGATTTTAAATTAAATCTGTTCTAATATTGTATACAAAGACTTTTATATAGTTATATTAGTACCTATAGATATAATATACCTACTTCATTAGTTATTATTTAATGATTCTAATTGATCAAGTATATAATAACCTTTCCATGTTCGTCATATAATGTTTGTACAGGCTTCCCCTTTTGATGTTTGATGGTCGGTGGGGACTGTCCGGTCCATCCATTTAGGCCTAAAGAGCGAATATACAACAGGGCTTTTAAGCCTGTGACATAATCATCAACAACTGTGAAGTCTTGATTTTGGATAGCGCTGCATATCTGTAAAAAAATCGAAAGAAATCATATATATAGCCCACACAGATTATCAATCACAGCGAAAGAGTTGGATTTTTAGAATACAGTTCATATTCATGAGTTAACAAGGACTACAAATTGCTTTAGCAACCGATTTCGAAAAGGAAATTTTTTATTTTATTTTATTTTTGGCAACTAATCTTCTAGTAGATTATTACTGCCATTGCCGAGTACGTAATTGTATTACAAGTTTATTGCGATCATTTCAATGAACTATCAAGATGGTGGCTGTCTTGTTAGATGTTTCCAGGGAATTTTGTGGCAAGTCAGAATCCATGCCTCGTGCTATTATTTGTCATCGATTTCACTTGTGCACGATAACCAAACTATATTACGTAATATAGTAATATACCAATAATACAAAATATAGAGCCAAATAACACAAGATTATGAATAAAATATAATAACCACTACATGACATGATTCCGTCAAAAACTCAAGGAATATGGTATCAATTCGGTTGTATTTTTTTTTTAATGTTTGTTATCTCAGAACTTCGTGATTTATAAAGCGATTTGCAAATTCTTTATTGGAAATGAAGTATTTACAAGAAGAAAGATACACCAGGGAACTTCTCAATATAGAATAGGAAACGTATAGTGATTGAGATATTGGTAAATTTAAGAGAATCAAAACCTACGTAGGTTCTTAAATGTAGCCGAGGGTATTCCGATGATTTTTTCTTTGAGGTTGATTTTATTTCTTGTATAATAAATATGATCGTAAAAATTGTATTCACCTGTACAACAGGTGCACCACACATGATGAACTGTAGTGTAGATTCTGCAGAATCTATACCACCGATACCCAGAATTGGGAAACCAGGGAGTCTGTTCCCGATAGCGGAGACAGCGCGCAGACCCATTGGTCGCGTTGCATTACCCGAGACGCCGCCATAAGTTGTGTGTTTTTCACGACCTGTGTCATAGTATTTAAAACAATGACATTCTACTTTGAATATTATACGTTACTGGTTTTTGCCAGCGGCTTCGCTCGCTCTAATGTAGAGTTAAACTATTCCTCGGTAAAAGTACTTTTTTCTGGTTGAAGGATACCCTATGCCCTGTTCTGTATACCTGACAAATTATATGCAACATTTTATAATGATTGGTTGAGTAGTTAAGGCGTAATAGCATAACATACAAACTTACACTCCTATTATAATATTATTTAGGGTCATTAATTTTATTCTACTACTGATTATCAGAGTAAAGGTGACGAACATATGATTTGCCATCTCAATAGACAGTGTAAAAGAAAGTCGCTATTCGCATATCCCTTTGTCTATTCTTTAGTATATCTATTTTAGTATATACACTCGAGTAACATCGAGTTGACAAAATTATTTAAACTTAATAAATATGCTTGATATGTTATGTATATCAAAACTAAAATTTATAAATGCGAGCATGAGTTTGTTTGTTTGTGACGCTTTCACAACTTAACGACTTAACTGATTATCATCCAAGTTTGCATACACGTTCACAGAGGTATAGGATTTATCCTGAAAAATATATACTACACTAGCGGGCCCGGCAGATGTAGTCCCGCCCTGATTATAAAAAAAAATCCTTGACAAATTATATACCAAAACGTTCCTCATGAATCACTTTATCCACTGGTGAAAACCGCTTCAAAATCCGTTCTATAGTTTTTGAGTTTATCGCGAACAGACAGACAGACAGACGCGGTAGGGGACTTTGTTTTATACTATATATAAAACAGAAACGATAAATATAAGTTTGGAGGAAAATAAATACAAAGCCATGTTATAAAAACATTGGCTTTAATACAGACTTAGAGAGGTAAGTAATTTTTTTTTTAAACTTACCTACTGCTGGCCACGGCGTACCGTCTGCTCTGACTGACATCAAGCCAGACACCGTGTTTATAGCTGATACTCCACTTGCTCCACCTTAACAAGCGTAATAACATTTGCTATAGCAATTCTGGATAGCATCTTGATTTATTTATCCTTTCTACTTAGTATAATATTGCAATTTCAGTTATCTAGATTTTTAATATATTTGTATTACTCTTAACGATAAGAAAACATTTATGTTTTGTATGAAATGTGAATATTGGCAATAGTTTTTTTAATAAATAATAATTTCTGTAATTAAAGTGTTTAGTTTAAGCTAACAAATGAATGTCGTTAATATAGGTTAGAATATTTTAACAATTGAAAAATAGTTCAATGAGTCGCAAAACTCGACGTTGTTTATATATATACCTTCATAGGCAGCTACAGCGATGCTAACAATATCTGTAATGTTCGGCGTGAGTTTGATGAAGAATGGAATTTTGATCGCCTTGCGCACCCACTGTGATATACCCTTCACTAAAACCGGGTCCTGTGAATAAAATAATAGATAGTTGATAGCGTGTTCGGAGACCGCGTCGATGGACGTAGGTTCGAATCCTAACAACTCAGTCGAAGCGCGCGGTGAAGGAAAACATTGTGACGAAACCATAGCATGGTGGTGAGGCTTTTTCTAAGTCCTCCTGGATATCTACCACCCTCAAGTTGAAAACCTGTCACCAAGCACCTGTTCGTGTGTTCCGGCCGCTGCACTTGACAGCCAGCCCCCTCTAGGTTTAGCGTGTTATCTTTTAAAGTGAAACTTTTATTACATCGTCTCAAACTTTTTCGTCTGTGTGTTGCATGTCGCGTGATGGTCGGCCGCGGAGTAGGGATAAAGTGAAGCCTATAGTTCGCAGCACCTGAACGTGTAGTGTATAGACTATTATTAGTTAAATGTCTATAGTGTGGAAAAAAGTTTCACTTTTACCGTGGTTTCATAAAACCACACAATCCTTTTTTTTATGTTATTGGTGGCAAACGAACAGGCGGGTCACTTGATGGTAAGTGATCACCGCCATCCATAGACAACAGCAACTCCAGGGGAGTTGCAAGTGCGTTACCTGCCTGTGGTTGGGGAGAGGGAGGAGGATTTGGCAGGGGAGGAAGGGGGGAGAGGAGAGGTGGGTCGCCGGCGCTCTCTAACCACATCATCGTTTAACATCAGATGTGATTGTGCTGAAACGCTAATATCTTTAAAGTAGATACAAAAAATAATACTTTACTTCGCGAACAGTCCTCGTCATAACCCATTAAGCTAAAGTCTTTAATATGATATCACGCGTGTCCATTTTTATTATATAAATAAGCATGTTTTGGTCACTCATTTTTTTTTAACTTTATTTTTGGCAACCAACCTTTTAGATTATTATTGCCATTGTCAAGTGAGTATCGATATTACAAGTTTCTTGATATAATTTCAATGAACTAACAAGATGGTGGCCATCTTGTTAGAACTTTCCATGGAGTTTTTGTGGCATCTCAGAATTCATGGTACATGGTATTACTTTCCATTCACTTCACTTATGCACAATAAACAAACTATATTACATAAAACACCGCCAATTTTACACAATATAAAGTCAAATAACACAAGATTATGAATAAAATATAAAATCCACTACATGACAGACCAAAATCCCGCCAAAAATGGTATTTGTATTGTTTTCATAAGAATTTCATAAAACTGTTGCATTGAAATTGTTGCCAGCGCATGTTCCGCCTGCTTCAATACTAGCTTGACGAAAAAACTGACGCTTTACTAAGTGCTTCCTTAGTAAGTATCCCTTGGCATGGTGAAAACGAAATAAGTTAGGTAGTTGATTTAGGGGATTCTTTAGTTTAAGGATTCCTTAGTTAGGGGTAAGTTAAGGGAGCGTTGGTGAAAACGGGCATAACTGTCACAAACCCACGACTTTGACCGTATGCAAAGTATTAAAAAAATGTTGTTCCATTTAAACGCGCTTGTTGGGCGTGCATGGTTCTGGACACTGCTACTTTAGATTATTATAATTTCGCGTGACCCTATTTTTTTTTTCTAAAATAAAACTGTACGTTACTCCTTATTACATCATTAAAAGTTTCGTCAAAATCGGTTCAAACTGTTTAAACAGACGAAAAAAAAATGTTTAAGTACCGTATTATATATTTTGGCATTACAAACAGATACTTCAATTTTATTTGTGTATAGGTAAGAACGCATTCGTCGTTGTCAGCATCTTATCGCACAACTGATACTGTTTGTAATAGCACAAAATAAATTCAAATCAGAATAATGTTTATTTGGCTTTCGCTTTTCCCAAACTAAACAATTGTACTCTCAACTCCATCCAACAGGTAGGCTTCCCATACTACTGGGTACTACATATGAGTGATGGAATCAGGAATTCGCCTACTCTAACCATTACTAAATTTCTTTAGTAAAAAAGAACCGATATTTCTAAATTTTGTTTTACATTGGAAGTCATGTAATTAGAGCGATAAATTCATCATTATGCCTCTCCCATATCTGCGAAAAGAAACTACGACTACTTGTCGAGCTAAAATTAACGTCATAAATCATTCCGATAAAGGCGCAGATTATACGTTGACACACAGCTGTGTCTTTCCAATGACTCGACATTAGCATCCGCTAAACTCTTTTGATATGTGTAAAAACCGCCAGCGCACTTATCGTGATCCATATATCGTCACGCAGCCCAATAGTTCGTAACGCATAACGAGAATGTCTCTCCACATTTAGTTTAGTGTGACTATATACAAAACTTCGTGCCAATACACGCAGGTATGACAGTAGCTTTACATGTAGAGTAATTAAACGTACTTGTCCGCAAGCCAAACCCATCCCGGACTCGCCCATACCGTGAGGGCACGAGAGGTTCAGCTCGAGAGCGTCCGCACCGGCTGCCTCCGCTTTCTGTGCCAATAGTGTCCAATCCTCCTCACTGTACGAACACATTATCGAAGCTATAACCACCTGAAATTAACACATCTAAATATATAAAAATCCGGTGTCATGATGTTTGTCCACGATGAACTCCGAAACTACACAACCAATCTTCATGAAAGTTGGCACTTATGTATAATTTGGTGCAACTTTGGATATAGCATAATTTATATTTCGATTAATGTCCTCGATATTTTTAGATTACAAAATAAATTATTGTCAATGTTAATTATTGTTATTAATTGTAAGTTTCATCAGTCTCCAATAGATGACGGTTTAAATTAGTTTGTTGACAGAAAACTGTAGGACCAACTGTTATAAATATCTCATAGATGGCGCTACGTTTAAATTTTGAACTTCTTTTTCAATAACTCTATAAATTTTATTAAAAAAAAATTACAAAAACAATATCGTATTATATACTTACTTTATTAGGAAAGTCTCTTTTCAATTCCGTAACACTTTGACACCAATACGCTTCGCATTTCTCCGAGATGAGTTCTATGTTAAGGAAAGATCCTTGTCCGGGTCCGAAATTCTCTCCAGATGTCACGCCACGGACGATGCGGGGTGAAACATTCGTAACTAAGTCCTTAGCAATAAAGATAAAGTTAAAAAACCGATTTCAAAACAATCTACTCTAGAAACACATCAAAACGGTCTTGGCCTACTTATTCTTGGTCTGTCATAAACCTAAAGACTATACATATCCTAAAAGACTCAGGAATTCCGTGATATATCTTCTAAATTCAAGGTTCGGTGCTAACGAAATTAAAATGAGACATTCTTGAAACTATCACTTTTCAATAAAAAAATATTTTTTTAATACGGTTTATACATGGCAAAGTACTAAAATAAAATTTAAAATCGAATTAAAAACTTCTTTTTTGAATTCGCTTAACAAATAAAATATACATATTTGTCTATGACTTTAAAACATGGAATTACATACTATTAAATATATTTATCCTGGAATAGACAAACACTGTTTTAAAGAATATTTTTTTAAATGACTATTGCTAATTCTACTCATAGATGGATAATGGCTTTTATGTCATAACAAAAATGTAAAATTTATATTTATTTTATCTAAGTACATAAATAATTTGTGTCATTATTTATTCATTTTAGTATAAACCACAACATTATGTTCAAAAATAAATATACAAAGATACACACCTTGTCAAGGGAAAAAGTTTTGGTGACAGCAAATCCCCAACCTTGTTCGAAGCCCCTTCGTATCATAGCGGAACTGGTGGTGGGCGGAGCGCTCGCCAAACCAAATGGGTTCTCAAACTTTATACCGCACACTTCTACTGACAGATCGACGTCATCAATCGGGCAGTGGAATTTTGGCAATTCGATTGCTGATTCGAATGGGATGCCCTGAGGACGTAATTAAATTGAAAATGAAATGAAATGAAAACTATTGCAAAAAAACTTAGTTGTCTGTAAAGACGATAATTTTACGTGATAACCTAACACTATTCCCTAAGAAACTGTTACTGGTTTCACTGACTCTGAAACACGGGACAACCAGTCTGTCACAGTTTCTAGTGTTTAGATCATACCGGTTTTTTACGAAATCTAGCTGTTTACGTTAATGTAGATTTCAGAAATAAAATACATCCTATTTTACTCGCTCATAATGCAGCTCTCTATAGGAGAAAGTATTCCTAAAATCGGTTAAGTATTCTATATGAATAAACTATTTCGTAAGGTTTTTTGGTTGGTTGTTTGGTCGTTCGTTGGTTATGTTCGTACATAAAATCAAATCTTTTTCCTTAGAATGGTTGTCTAATGGCGAAGGTCAAAGATATGCGCAAAGAGTTGAGTGTACATCGACCGACGCAGTATCTGGGCATACTAATAGCTGAGCCAGTAAGCTTCAAAAGAAACAAATACAAAATAGTACACTACTACACGTTACATTACGACGGTAATGAACGTATTAAAGAATACTTACTTGTAAATAACAATGCATGTACCAGGCAGCGGATTTACCATCGTTGACGGATTCGACAGTGGTTTCAGCGACTCCAGCTAAATCGCCTCCAATGAACACTTGTGGGTTACTGACACTCTGCATTGTGTGTTCGTCCACCTCGGGTAATCCCCAACGGTTTAGTTTTACTCCAGACATAGCTTCTTTAACTAAAAATAACACATACGATTAATCTAACTCATACTAAAAATATGCATATTACAAAATTTGCGAAATAGATGGTTTTTAATTATTACACTAGATGTCACTAATATATAGTCTTTTTTAATTTAGAATCATTATATCATTACATAGTATAAAACAAAGTTCCCTACCGCGTCTGTCTGTCTGTCTGTTCGCGATAAACTCAAAAACCACTGAACGGATTTTCGAGCGGTTTTCACCAGTGGATAAAGTGATTCATGAGGAACGTTTTGGTATATAATTTACCCAGGTTTTTTTTATTATCAGGGCGGGACATCGTCCGCCGGTCCCGCTAGTAAGTAATAAAATACATTTCAATCATTTTTAGAAATGTCTGTCTGTATGTTTGTATGAGCACGCATCACTGCCAAAGTATCGGGTTCACAATAAAACCACACCAAGAAAATCATAAAGCTTATCTTCGAGAATAACTTAGTCTTAGTTTCATTAAAATCGGTCCACTCTATCAAAAGTTATTGTAATTTGAATGACGGCTCGAGTTAAATACGACTGAAGAGTAGTAATCTATACTAATATTAGAAAGAAGAGGTAAAGTTTGTGAGGTTATAGGAGATAATATCTGGATGTACTAACCGATATTGAAAATTCTTTGTTTCATTAAAATCGGTCCACTCTATCAAACGTTATTGTAATTTTAATGATGGCGCGACGTAAGTACGAGAGAAAAGTAGATAAGTAAACGGACTTAAGACATTGAGATGACTTTATTAATCATTGTTTTTTACATAACGTTCCACGCGGACAAAGTCGCGGGCACGGCTAGTATGTTAATATAATATTGTACAAATACCTACTCTTAGTTTTAAAATCGATGTTTTTATTACTATAATAAACGGGCATTGATTTTTACTTGCTATATTTATTATATGTATAGACTTACTGAATTACTTTATTAATAAAAAATCATTTTAGCTATGTAAAAAATACGAAAGGGATATCAAAGCTGTAAAATAAATGATCATAAATATAAGATTGGAAAACTACAATACCATCGACATCGTATAGCCCCGAGCCGAAAGCAGATATGATGAAATTTGCTTTTAATTGTAAAATTTGTTCTGGATCTTCAATCCATTCTCCGTCGTCCAGTTGTTCGGTTCGACACATCTTCAAACCTGCTATCTGTAACAATGTTGTTATTCGTAAATCTATCCGTAAATTGGTAAATTAAGTATTCGAACGTTTGAATTATTTTATTTCTATGTTAAAACAGACGGATGTCAACTTTTTTTTCTCTTTATTTTTGTCGAGGGTTTTTTCAAAGAGAACACGCCGGCCTCATCCATGCTACAATCACAACTTACAAAAATATAAGTATAAAAACATCTTATAAAATACTAACTAACAATCACTTTCTTTCCCTTATACCGAAGTCCACCACAATATAGATCAATTTAACTTCTTCCGATGCAAGGCGTGACAATATTTGATTACAAACACCTATATTATAAGTATCCTTAAATACTTGTCTTTTTTGATAATCGTTAAAAACCATGATATTCTAATTTCCCATTTTTAATGACCCCCTATTTTATATTTGGATATTTGGTATATTTTATTTTTATTCAATGTGGGCTGTTTATTGTAATTGCAATTTAAATCTTATAACTTTTACGCCGATTTTAAGTTACCTTTACAAAAAAGTTCGAAAAGTTTTCTGTTTATTATTGTGTAGTTAAAATCGATTCTGCGCTTTTAAACATTGGTCCCCTAACAACAAATAGACACATCAGTTTTATTTTTTCCTCTTAATTGCTTTATATATCTGTATTTCAAAGATAATTAAGAATACGAATATTAAACCATAAACAAACCGATGTTCGCTTTTTTAGGTTATGTAAATTAAATTTAAAAGCCTTATTTTAGAAATTACACTTATTTAGGCACGTCATGAGAAATAAATAAATGCCGATTTAACCTTTTTAATTTTTTTAATATAAATGATATCTTATATAATTTGAACATGTTTATTAACCATGTCAAAACATAGATAACTATATCCGCTCTTTTTTAATTTATGTATTACCTAAGCACATAATAGATTTCATTAATCTAAAAGATAAACTTTATACTGATTAATCCATGTCCCTATCATAAAAGAATTCATTGATTAATTACTCGAGTTAAAACGATATACAAGGTGTATTTATCAATTACCTTGCCGTCCTTCAGTATAACTTCTTGGGGTGACATGAACGGGACAAATTCACATTTCTCTTCTTTAGCGAGATCCACCTGGAATTGATCACAACTTACATGAATTACAGGTAAAGGAAATTTACGGACTTTAATGAATCATAACCAAAAATACTTTTTTCTAACTAGTCAGTTATAAACACGAAACAAAACTCGGCTATGAATACGTAAAGTAACTTAATCATTGAAAAGTGTCGGTACGAAAATCGATCGGATTTTATATTAAAAATATTAGTGAATAAAGTCAATAAAGGGAGAGACGGATGACTTTATCAATGTAGGTACTTAGCAGATGTTAAAAGGCTAAATATTAAAATACTTCTTTTCTGTAAATAAAAATAAACCAGTATTGGTATTATTAATTGACATGTTAAAATGTAGAAGGAAAATTATTCTTCTGTGGTTTAATACATGATTATACAGTACCCGGCTATTGATTTTGGCATGTCGGAGAGAAGATTGAGATGGTCGGCTAAGTTCGGTCCTTTATATCGTTATCTTTGTGTATCTCCGTCATTGCTCTCTTCGATAGAGAGAACGCTATACAAAGCTGAAGCAAGTCTATCCTAGCCGAACGTCACACTCTTCTCCCCGACGCGTTTACCACTTCAGTAACAGTACCTCTTCAGGGACGGCTCGAATATTGCTAAATCCTTTCCTGAAGACAACGTAGACCCTTCTAGCACCACAACGGAGCGCAGACGTTGCGCAGTCGAACGCAGTGTCGCCCGCTCCCAACACTATAACGTTCCCATACAACTCCGGAAGAGCAGACTTACAAGCACACATACCTAAAACAGATTAGAATTGTATAAGACAACTTTAATCCTTAGAAAGGAAGGTTAAGGTCACTCAACCGACAATGAAGAGGACTAGTTTGTCTGCGTAATTCGATTTAGAATACTTTCTCCGTACAAGATCTGTACAAGAACCAAAGTCACCGAAATAGTTGTCAGAATTGATAAACTTAAGTCTTTTAAGTAGTTTATTGGTTTTAACGGATGTTAAGTAACGATGTGGTGTAATATGCTAAGCACGTTAAATTTAGCACTGGCTTCAAGTTCAGCTGCCGGAACACGCCGACCAGGGGTTTGGTGACAGATTTTGAACTTGAGGGTAGAAGCTAGCCAACCGACCTTACAAAAACCTCTACCAATTGGCACTGGACAGAGCCCATTACACATAGAATGGATGTAAGACTGGTTTGAAGTGAATTAGAAGAAAATGACACCAGCCATCAAAAGATGTAGCATGGGCAGACCTGCCACAAGGAGAACCACAGAAGAAAGATAATCTACTAGATTAAAGCAACACAAGAGCGCATTGTGGCGATCTTTGCAAGAGGCCCGTGTTCCACTACCAATACAGGACATCTTAGGGCTGAATAAATAAATAGATAGAGTTCTAATTTAATCGACTTTGTAGAAAATTGGCAACAAACGTAATTAAACTTTTTATTTATACTTTTTTTTTAAACTACTTAGTCCATCGATGTTAATGCTCACCTTTCTTACTGCCTTTCGAGACAAGCGGTAAGAAATCTTTGCTCGTAAAGAATCCCATTTCCTGCTTAAGACCCTTAAATATAGGAATGCTCTTAGGTTCAGGTAGCCCTATTCCGAGGAAGACAGCTGCATGACCATCTTGTAATAACCCCTGAAATATAAGAACACTTTCAAAAATTCAGTTTAAACCAAAGTTATATACGAGGAAATTGAGGGATTTTACGAAAACCAAAAGTCTTTGTTAACTATTCAAATTACGACAATTCTAGAACAAGACTGAAAAATGTACTTTTAGCAAATAAATAAAGTATTCACGTAAATTTAGATTCATTAAATATTGAATAATAGCATAATAATAGTTTTAAAAAAATGATAACTTACTTTAACTGTTATATCCTGTGTGGAGAGTTTTCGTCCTGTAACGAATTTAACTCCAAGGTTCTTCACGAGATCTACTTCAAATTGAACGACGTCAATCGGGAGTCGATATTGAGGTATTTCTGATGTACTGAAATTGTACGAATTATAATGAAAAAACATATGTATAGAACAATAAAATATTCCAAATTATGTCTGTATTTTTACCTCAATCCACCTAAATATTTTTCCTTTTCATAAACCGTCAGATTCTTGTAACCCAGCCTTGCTAAGAAGCAAGCACAGCTGATGCTGGCCGGCCCTCCGCCAATCAGAGCAATCTTCTGATTTCCGCCTTTCGGTAGAGGCTTGGTTTTAGGATCCAATGTTTGATGAATACCCATTCTCATGAAAACCTGGACAATTAAATATTAATCACAACCAAGATATCTAAAAAGCAGCTGATACTCGTGACTTTGTCTGCCATTTTTCTATTATCTTAACAACATATATTATGTATAAAAGGGAAAAAGACAGGGTGTGTCGTAAAGACACAGGATAGAAGTAAATCTTTCGTATTACAGGGCAGCACTTTAATTAAAATACAACAAAAAGTCAACGTCGCACCGTGTTCACAAACAATCACCCATCCAAGTGCTGACCGCATCCGACGTTGCTTAACTTCGGTGATCGGACGAAAATTTGTGTTTTCAACACTGCCCGACACAGTGTTTACCCCCAACTCTGTTTGTCATAGAAAAAAGTTGCCGATAAGAATTAAAACCCTCCCATAAGAAGTTTTACTTAAAAAAAATATACTTCGCTGACAAAACTTCTTTGTAAACAACTGTTATCTGTTTACTTCCTTACTATATACCGCTTGCTCGCAGTTCTTTCTCCTCGGCAAGAATATTCATCTCCCTGACAATTGTGGTTTCAACGAACTCTAATGACTTCATATTAAGAGGAGATATGTTATTATTTCTTTGAAGTAAAAACTTCTGTAAGCGGGTTGAGCGGTATTTCTTTGTCAGGAGATAAATTAATGATTTCGCGTCATGACATGGCAGTAAGCGTGATCGAACGTATTGCGCTTGCACGGATTGCGTCAGACTAGCGATGCATAGTATAGGCCCCCGTGTACATCTATATTGTGATGTTGTATTGTGATTGCGTAACTTATCGTATGTTTGGTTAATTAATAAACTATATAAAATGCATATAATTATTGCTCGAAGCGCTAATAGAAGTGAAAATCAGAATAAAGTTAATAATTAAATTTTTTTTTTTTTTTTATATCATAGGAGGCAAACGAACAGGTGGGTCACCTGATGTAAGTGATCACCACCGTCCATAGACACTTGCAACACCAGGGGAGTCGCAAGTGCGTTGCCAGCCTGTGTAGGGAGTGGGGGGGAGGTAGGGAAGAGGAAAGTGGAAGGAGACGGGAGGTGGGTCTCCGGTGCTCTCACTGACCGAACGAAACGCAACAATGCAAGCACTGTTACTTCACATCGATTTTCTGTGAGAGGGTGGTACTACCCCGGGCGAGCCGACCCATTTATGCTGAAACCAATAATAGTTTCAGCGTGGCTCTACCACCTACAGATTATTAAATTTAATTCAGATTATAATTAATTTATAAATTTAAAAAGGACAGTTATTCCATTGTTTTGTGTTTTCACTTCTATTGGCAGTCCTTAAGACTGCCTCCCCTTTTTTTTAATAATGACGAAGTAAGTACCTATAAAACAAAACTAAAAATGACCGAAACATATCCAATAGTGTTTGTTGGATGCGCTCAGAACGGCATATATCATCATTACTAGTATAAAACAAAGTCCCCTGCCGCGTCTTTCTGTCTGTCTCTTCGCGATAATCTCAAAAACTACTGAACGGATTTTCATGCGGTTTTGACCAGTGGATATAGTGATTAATGATGAACGTTTTGGTATATAATTTGTCAAGTTTTTTTTTAATAATCAGGGCGGGACAATGTCTGCCGGGCTCGCTAGTTATTTATATAGTAGATAAAAAAGAAAACACAATTCAGGGTATATTAAACACGAACATCGTAATGTTATGTATTATGATTACTTACAAAGTATCAATCTTTATCGTCTTATCAATTTTATCATACTCTGCAATGACTATCTTATTAGTTGATATCTAAATGTTGTTATCTTTTAAAAAACAAATATTACGCACATGTAGGAACTATTTTATTATACAAGAGTGAATAACAAGCCGTGCTAAGTATGGAACTGGTCCTTAGAACCAGTTGTTACATAGGTTCTTATTTCCTTTCTATTCGTAACAAAGACTCGTATATATGTTTAATATATAAGGTATAATTATTTTATGAGTTCAGTTACATTATGTACGATAGTGATTGTCGTGGCACATTAAGTCCAATAATATAATAAACTAGCTTCTGCTCGCGACTTCGTCCGCGTGAAATAGTTACTTTGGACTAAAGCTAACACGAAGCGAAAGCTCTCAAAAGGAAAGTAAAACGATATTGAAACATTCTTCATTGGTGCTCCGCTCCTATTGGTCTTAACGTGTCTATATGAAATAGACTAAAACCTTCCTCGATAAATGAGCTATCTAACACTGAAATATTTTTTCAAATCATACCAGTAGTTGCTGAGATTAGCGCGTTCAACCAAACAAACAAACCCTCCAGCTTTATTATATTAGTATAGATATACTACAGTAATATACTAACTTAGAAAAAGAGTGAATTTTTGTTATCTTCTTGACCAATATCAAATTATGATTACAAATTTGGCAAAACGACTTCGTTCAAAAGAAAAATAGCGGTGAAGCTTTAGAAAAAAATAAACGAAAAGCGAAATGAAATATTAAATATTATCATATTATTATTTTGCATGAACTTAAAAAATATCTTACCCTCGCATCACTTTGTCAGATTTACGGCAAAATAACTTCGGTTTGCGTTTACCATAATACCTAAATAATAACAGAGTTTGGTGTATAGTTAAAAGATGTTGTTGAATTAATTATTGTTATTTTTTTATATCTGGTCACAATTAAACACAATATGTAACCGAAATTGTACTTCAAGTTACGCGATAGGGTTAAGTTCCACCGATAAGGAAAGTTTGGGATATTACTTAATCGTACCCTCTAATGTCGGGTTAATTAGTTATGATACTAAATTTATGACATATAAGTACTCACGTCGACAGCAAAATGCTGCAAACCTCCAATATTAATAGCGCCTTCTTCAGTAGCGTGCAGGTTGCATCCACCCACGCATAGGTCGCTAGTCGGGCAAACCATCCCACATGTTAAGCCCAAAGGGTTGTCGGAGAGAATAGCTTTGGCAGCTCCATAGTAGTTCTGAAATTTAAAAATAAATGTGAGACGTCCCGGGACAAGGCAAATGTAAAACATCGAAATTATTTTGTACAGATAATAAGCATAAAAGGGTAGTTTACGAATGGAATTAAATATGGCATAATCGAAAATAATATATCTAATCTTTTTTCAAGGAAAAGATGACTGTTTATCCGATAAACATTTCTATTCATTAAAAACAAAAAAAAAAAATTGAAAATCATATCTCGTGGCGATGCATGCCATGGCGGCGCGTCACCACGCCGACAGTCGGTCTGACCCACCGCTATAGAAGTTTCACACGAAGAAAATCGTCCAAGATGTTTGATTCATTACTTTTTATTTTATTTATAAGGATTAGATAGCAAGACTCTGCTATCGAACGGCAAAGTATGAAGAAAACAATTCCCTTGGAACAAGTCTTGTAAAATACGATAATTATTGGTTTTCTAAGAGAGTTGTATTAATTTTGTATGGGATTAGAAAAAAAACTGTATATGCATTTTTATGAGATTTTGTTTATTTCTTTTTTGATTTTTGAATGTTTTCCTAAAAAGAGTAACAAGTATATTCCTATGAGAGAAGGTGAGATTATTTACACCGTGAGGGTTCATCATTGCAATATTACCAAAACGTATTTTAAAAATTGTTTCAGTATGATAAGAATCCTTGGGTGAATTAAAACGCCAAGATTTTTTTTTACATGTAGATGATAAATTTTTTCTGTATCTACATACGATAAAATTGTTCTATCAGAATCTTAGAGAATTTTCCACTGTCGAATGCTGATTATTTTCTTCATAAACTTTTCATAGCGATCTATCCTTCGGGAACGTTACATTTTTACAAGTGACAACGTTGAGGCAAAATTGCATGATGGTCGGTTCGAATAGTTAAGGCGTGAAAGCGTAAAACAAACAAATTCACTTTAGTATTTTTTTTTTTTTAAATGAGACCTTTTTCACAGTAATTCTGTTTGAGGAAATTGTTATGAGAACATAAACGTGGAATGGAATGTCTAGGGTCTGTTTGCGTGACCTATGTCTCATTTGTTTCATTTATCACCAGCGTAAATATCAGACAGCTCCTGTTTATTACTATGAAAGAATATTAATTTATTAAAATACTTTATTTACCTTATTAGCAATGCTAGTAATAAAACTTTTGACATCGATTTGCGTCGGGCATGACTTTTGGCAGGGTGCATCTGCGCACTTCAGACATCTTGCCGCTTCTTTAAGAGCTCCGCGTTCCGAAAGAGTTGTATGTTTGATGTCATCAAAATTCTTGGTTAATGTTGGACACGTCTGGGAAGGGAATAAAACATAAATTTCTTAATGTTGAGATTAAAGGTTACAATATCTTGTAATTGTCTTAATGTCGTAGGTACTTTTTTCTTAAGAGAATTTATTTCGCTGCCTCTCAATTTACCAGTAAAGTCTTTTTTCCATGTACAAAACAAAAATAATATCAAAGCCAGAACGTTTTATTCAATGTAGACCCTGAGAAAGCGCTTATAACCTGTAAAACTACCACCAGATCACAAATTATTCAGTCCTTAAGAAGAAAAGACAAGAAACTTCGACAAAGTAGGAGGTTACTATGCTCAGCTGTATGTATTGTTTTTTGTTATGCTAATCGATATATTCTTATAATAGAAACCATAAATATTTATGTACTCTAAAAATCGAAAAATAAAGAATTTTACGGAAAACCATAAACCTACTTCAATATGGAAAACCAATAAGGCACTAAAATGCGAAAAATAACTAAAGTATTAAATTAACCAAATTAAATAAAAAATGTTAATATTTACGCTACCTAACAATACCTATATTTGAAGTCGGTATCAGCCCATTTTTCAAATTTAGTATAGGTAAAAAAAATGTATTATTACTGTATACAATACGGATTGTATATTGGATATTGTATTGTGCCGCGAGAGTGGACCTAAATTTTATACGTAGATGATATGAATTTAAGTGGGCATCGACTTCAATTAATCTAATAATTTTGTTATTTTTGCCATTTTAGTGCCTTTTTGGTATTTATATTGAAGACATTTTTTTGTTTCTAAAATTTTTTTACTATCGTATATATTTTATAACAATGCATTATATTCACAATCATGTTATTTCCAGACATTACCATCGTTCAGATATTGTTCCATACTATAATAGCCTTTTGAAACCTAACCAGCTTGACATGGTGTTTGAACTTACTATCCGTCAAATTGGTAATGTGATTTGGCACTTCTAATACATGTTTAATTTTATATCTATCGATAAGAATATATCAAAATGAGTGAATAACTATTTCATTTTAGGTTAGAAATCTTGTCATTCATTTTGGCCAATTCGGTTGGGAGTTGGGATATGGAAAATAAAATAATAAGAATGAAATAATTCTTTCAAAATATTCATGTTTAATTTTTTATACGGTGAAACTGATAACAGAATTGCTGGTCTAATACGTTCTTGTATTGTAAATCTCATTCCTTTAATAAAATATTTGTTCGTTGACAACTGCGAAGGCTAGACGTATCCTCGCCAAACTTTTTGACCACTCAGAATATAATTTCCCAGAACACAATTGTAGGTATAAATACATCTTATTTCGTATGTATAACATCGAAAAGAATTATTAAATACTAATTTTAAATTGGACAGATTTTAACGGACTCTGAGTCTGTCATGTGGCTTTTATATTTCACTTATAATCTTGTCTAATTTGACTTTATATTCTATAGCATTTGGTAGCATTTTAAGGACTTTAGCTCGGTTGTTGTGCATAAGTTAATTGGATGGAAATTAATACCACGGAGCTAGAATTCGCAGATGCCACAAAAACTCACTGGAAAGTTCTAACAAGGAGGCCTCCACTTTCTTTGAAATTATCGCAAGACACTTGTAATATTATTACCTAATCGATAATGGCAGTAATAATTTAGATGATTTGTTGTAAAAAAAGATTCCTACCACAATATTTTAACTTTTTGATTAAACTGTTGTCTATATTACACGCAAGCCTGAAATTACGGATATATTCAGAGCGGCCAAAAAGTTTGACAAGAACTGTACACATATTATTTTCGTGCTCACAGAATACATTCATTGTTGTATTAACAGGCCTAATTGGTTTTGTTATCGTCTAATTGAGAAATTACCTGCTACGTAAATATATAATTAATGTCAATGCGACGTGTTTATTTTTCAATTTATTATCAGCATTTACAGTTATTGTGTCAGGGTCATGTTTTGAAAGCTTTGTGTTACTATCAATAACGATGCTGTGAGAATTAATATGCGCAACAAAGAACGTAAAAAATGATAATTAGTTATTGAAACTAGTTGTTTCTTAATATTACTTATCAAGTCGACATATGATTTCAAAGTATGTTAAACAAATACAAAATAATTTAAAGAAAAAATAAGTGTGTGTGTACTTATGTACACGCGTTAGAAGTTATACTTCTATGGCGTAACAAGATAAAAATCTTTTCAAAAACTTTATCATTCGCCTTATTCTACGTTTGTAGAAAAAACGACACTAACAATAGAAAAAAGGTATTTAATACATTGAAAGTTTTAATACAAAGAAATACAAATAACAAATATAAAGAAACAAAATGTTGACTATAGCTAACTTCAGGGTGTCGGTTTTTCGTGACGGTGTGCGCGCGCATCGTAAAAATTTACTCTCATCATTTTTCCCTACCGCGCCAAAAGAAGTATAACTTCAAAAATTATTTTCATTAACCACAAATTACGTATAGAAAATTTGTTGATTTTTGGAGCCTTTCCCGTTTTTTTCATAATTGGTCAAATTTGTGTGACGCGCCACCCGTGACGTCACGTATTTTACAATTTTATATTTTAGAATGACTAAAGCGGCGCTTTTAAAATTAGTTCTATTAAAAATCTTTTTTTCTACATTACATTAACAATTTGAAATTTGCGTAACAGTTGTAGTTCAGTGTTTTAATACTGCGGATTTTTACGTGTGACGTCACGAAGCCTATGACTTGTCACACGTGTCAGTTTGCTAACACATAATTTATGGCTGACCAAATTGTATGAATTATAAGTTACTCACGGTGCATTTTCTATCGGAATTCCTCTTCCAGTGTTGTTTATTTTTCTTCGTCTGGATTGATGGTACTAAGTTGGTATAAGGTTTCACCGTAGGGTTTAACTTGAGGAGATTCTGTAACCAATGTATAGAAATAGAAACTAAATAAAGTATTTAATTATATAAGATTATACAATTTTATTACATTTACTTACAATTTTAGTCTATTTATATTTAAATCTCCAATGATCGACTCTCTATCTATATATCTAAATAGCGTATATTTATTGTTCTCTATAAGGACTAAGAATATTAATGGTAAAATTGAGCAGAACTAACTTAAAATAAGGAAAAAGGTTTTGTTAAATTATCATGACAGAATAAAGAATCGCGTACAATTAATCCAAATTACACATATGTCTAGTTTTAGCGAAGTAACAAAACTACATATCGTATTTATAACGAGACTCTGTGTGAGAACAAACAGATATTTCTAACTCTATCAATTAATTACATATTTAGTAATTACTTAACGGATTTTGGTGAAACTACAATAATATAGCTCATACATAGATACAACACAACCACGTTTACTGTTACAAGGAGTGCGTTCTAATAACTGTGTTTTTATTACGTATCACAGTAATAAGATAATATTAAGTAGGTTTTGTACATAATTATTGCAGTACTTAAATATTACTATTAGTTATTTACATATAAACTTTGATAAATTTATCAGAACTATAATGTGCATGTATTTATTTATAAGTTTTCATTTCTATCGTGCGGTTTTGCACTCAACAACACTTTTACTGTCGAAATATCATTTTATGGTATTCATTCTACTAAAATTTTTGGTTTGACAGTTCTAGGCTATATTGTTGATATGTTTCATATTGTAATTTAACGCGGTAAAGTTGTTATTATAATCATTGATATAAAAAACAAAGTCCTCTGCCACGTTTGTCTGTCTGTTCGGGATAAATTCAACAAGTACTGAACTGATTTTCATGCGGTTTTTACCATGAGTTAAAGTGATTCATGAGGAAGGTATATAATTTGTCAAGGTTTTTTTATTATCAGGACGGGGCAACATTCGCCGGGTCCGCTAGTATAAATACAATAAAACAGCGTGTGTCGTAAAGACTCACGATAGAAGTGACTTTTGTATTACAGGAAAACATCTTAATTATTCATCGATCACTTATGAGAAGCATAGATTGTGTTCAATAATTGCCACGGCACCTGAACGCAGTATACGCATCCACCGACGACGAGAAAGAAAGAAAGCGAGAAGAGCGTATGTCTCACTGTTCTCCAATACCCGAAGGCAAGCGAGACACTGCTCCAACTCTACGCGACACAGTGTTTACCCCCACCACTTGTCGTCACACAAAAAAGTCGCGGATCAGAATTTCAACGCCCTCTCGTAAAAGTATCACGTCAACTAACATTAAAATGAAAACCATGGTTTCTCTTTATAACTACTTTTATGTGATTATGACGTGAAAACTACTGACACATACCTAAACTATAAATCTTATACTGAAATGATTATTTCTGCTGTTATAATAACATGATATGGACAATGTACTTGACCTTTAACCGCAAAAACGTAAAATCATCTACATTATCTCGTTATTTTCAATCATATATTACTTGAACTACGACCCATAGCATAAAGGAACACGTACTTAATATTCCCTATATTATGTTAGATTTGCGTCAGCAAACGTACAGCTAAATGTTTAGCATTATTTGCAATCATTGTGCATGCCGTGGAAAACCCATTCATCTCACTCCAAATGCTGATTCGGTGTATGAGAGTTAATGCTGATAGTGTACACATAGATCATCTATCTATTTATTTACATAGCACTTTTTTTCTGGTCACTCACTCATTCATTTTCTTACATGAAGATTTTTAAACCAAATTTTTCACTTTTCCGTACATCCTTCCGTACAAAACTTGTCCTGAAATACGGTCGGCAATTTTTTTTTATTTATTTAGTTTCGCTAGAACACAGTAATTTCCCTTTTTTCGAACTACGTTATTGGCCTAGTAAGGCCTTAACAGCTTCACCGGACTACAGTAATTTACTTGATAAAAGGTGATATACTTTATAAAAACAACCATTATCTGAGAACAGTTTACGTGGTTTATCAATCTTGTCCATTATGATTTACGATGCAAAACAACAGTTCAGTGTATCGGCTTTAGCACAGCGCAATAATAACTGCACTTAACCCGTAATAACGTATTTCAAAACATGTTAAATAAATTTCAATTTACAGTTGAAATATTAGTATATAAAATATGAAGTTATCTCAAGCATGTCGTTTTAGAATAGAAAGTAATATATGCATATTTTAGAGTTCCGTACTACGGCTCTATTGCTTTTTTAACGCTCTCTATCCACAATTGAAAAGCCTTTTGAGGTATAATAAATAATCAGTTGAAATTTTCACACTATGTGACACGGTAATTGACATCCGCATGAAAAACAAAAATTTCAAAAATCTATAGTAGTAAAGCTGAAAAGTTTGTTTGCTTGAACACGCTAATCTCAGTGTCAAATACCTGATTTATCGAGGAAGTCTATAGGCTATATATCCTAAAGACCAATAGGAGCGGAGCACCAATAAAAAATGTTTTAAAATCGAGGATTTTTTCCTTTCGAGACCTTCCGCTGCATGTGCTACGTAAAGGTAACTATTCCACACGGACGAAATCGCGGGCAGAAGCTAGTTAGTATATAAAAGGATGTCCAGACAAATAAAAGGCTTTTATTCCCCATTTCGCAAAAACTGGATATAAACATAGTTGGAATCTTATTTTGTTGAGTGGTTATTAAAGTCATGTCATACATCAGATCTAATTGGAATTCTTAGGCTTGCCGCGTACCAGGATCAGACGGTCTATATCTTCTATCGGATGGGATTGTAGGGATCTGTTCCTGATTTTATCACGACTACCATACGAAACCCATTGCAGTAAGACTTCTTTTTGTCAAGAGTCTCTCGATAGTCATAGTTATATTTGGATAGCATCAGGTATAGTGTGGTGACACCACAGTGCTACGATAAAGACAAAAAATATACGTAAAGGGAGGTGTGAATCGACCTCACGTCTAAGATTCCTAATCTATACTTCTATACTAATAATAAAGAGGTAAAGTTTGTGAGTTTGTAGGGGGTAATATCTGGAACTACTGGTCCGATTTGAAAAATTATTTCAGCGTTAGATAGTTCATTTATCAAGGAAGGATATAGGCTATATATAATCACGCTAAGACTAATAAAAGCGGAGCACCAATGGAGAATGTTTCAAAATCGTATTTTTTTTACTATTGAGAGCTTCCCCTGCATGTTAGCGTTAGCCCAAAGTAACTATTCCACACGGACGAAGTCATGGGCAGAAGCTAGTACAATAGAATATATTATGACTCTCAGGTAACCAGACTATGAATATGTTTGAAACAGAACCTACTGAGCGCGTTTTGAGTCACTCTTGACGGGTATTTTAAAAGTAGATATATTAAAATGTAAAATTTTAGAAAAATAATATAGATAAATAATAGCTAGAGACAGTCACTGACTGCCCATAGCGAATACAAACAATAAACTCCACGCGATAGACTGACCTTGAAGCGTTTACGTTTTAGTAATGGCATGCATATCCTATAATCATATGTCAATGTTAATAACCATAATATTATTCGCAATAACACTGATCATGATAATGATCTCTTAGCAACAAATTAAATAAGTAAATGTTTACATAATCTTATCAATGGAACATCTGTCTGAGTATATATTAAAGAGTATTTATTAAAAGTAAAAAATTAAGTCACTGACCTCGATATCCGGAAGTTCTTTACTCAAAAGAAGTTTCGCCATTGTTAATAAAAATAATTATTAAAAATTGAATTATAAACGTTGTGTATACGTAAAATTATACGTTTTATTTTTAGCAGCACAGACGCGGTGGACTGCTCACTGGCAGTGCGTCACGGCGACTGATTATAAATTGTTCAAATTATTATTTTCAATGTTTTCAAACCGTGATCGTTGCCGTAGCTAGTAGCAGTATACTGTCCGTTTTTAACAGAATCGAGCATTGGCCAACTTCTTGAGAAATGTTAGCGGTCAACTGAATTCATGGGTCAAGTTATAATTGATATTTTATTGATAACATTTAGACGGTTATACGCAGTTATTACTGTGGACTATAATTACATTTTTACGCGTACATCGAAATGAAGATAACCCGAATTAAAGATTTGGGAGAGTCACCTCTACCTACGTCAATAGATAATTTTCGAAATTTATTAATGAAATATTGATATCAAATTGTATGTCACATAGATGTATATACCTAAAAACAAACAAAATATTATAATCTAACACATAAGTTAATCAGGCGATGTGAACAATTTATATGCAGTAAAAGCGAGGGCCATACCCTCCGTGGCTATACCAGTAAAAATCCTTATATAAAGTACAAAAAAAACTTGGCCTATCAAGAGAGATAATAAGCTTCTTATTGGAGAGAATGTCCAAAACACGCGGAGTAGAATCTTACCAAATTTAAAATACTTCCTTTTGTGTATCACAACTTCTAAGCATTGTACTATTTTCCATGCTCTGCAAGATCACTATGTTGCCAGGTACACATATCGGGTAGCAGCATGGTGAATCCATGGAATGCTAAGAATTTTGTCTCTATTGAGTTGATATAAACTTTCCAATGATAATATCAATAAGCGATCAAATCCCTTAAACTCTAACGGTGTTATTACAAAAAAGTTAAATACGTATTGAATACTTGCTTTTAAAAATTTTGGGTACTTCCGTATTAAATGCACCGCGCTCGCCGAACGTTCGACATTTTGCTCATAAATCTCTGTTTGGTTAGACTTGCGAAAAAGGATAACACGATCTTGCCGCGGCAGCCGTCGCCGAGCTCGGTGCTTTAATACGTAAGTATCCAAACTTTTCTAAAGCAAGTATTCAATACGTATTTAACTTTTTTGTAATAACACGGGAAGGGCTTAGAAGGCTCACATAAAGTTAGTAGTTACTACATATTATATGTTAAAACCTCTATTATCTGGAGGTGGTCAGTGAGGTTGTCATTTTATATAATAAAATGACATGTATTTAAATTTGTTTTAAATATGAGTATGTCACTCTTAAAAATGTCTTCTGAGCTTGTTTTTACAAGATTATTTTAAAAATATAAGTTCTTTCTGTATTGATATTATTATATTACTAATATTACTTTATCATTATATTACTATAAACAATAATTAATTAAATATAATAATTGAGTGAAAATCTATTTCTGAGCCAAATTCATTATGTAATTTCTAATTCTAAATATTGTAAAGTAAAACAATATTACTTCCTTTACTACTCTATAGGTTAAAGCGTTTGACCACAAATGACAATGTGGTCTATGGCAAACACGCTAAACCTAGAGAGGACTGGCTCTTAAGTGCAGCTGCTGGAACACACCAATATGTGCTTGGAGATAGATCTTCAACTTGAGAGTTGTTGTTAGCCAGGCGAACTTAGAAAAAACCTTATGCTATGGTTTATTACGATGTTTCTCTTCACCGAAAGCTTCGGATCGGTTTCAGTTGCTAGAATTCGAACCAACATCCATCAACGCTCCTTGGCAACTAATTTTCTAGATTATTACTGCTGGTTTCGAGTAGTTAATATAGGAGGCAAACGAACAGGCGGGTCATCTGATGTTAAGTGATCACCGCCGTCCATAGACACTAACAACATCAGGGGAGTCGCAAGTGCGTTGCCAGCCTGTGTTTAAGGGGAGAGGAAAGAGAGGGATGGGAGGGGAGAGGAGGTAAAGGGAGGTGGGCCTCCGGCGCTGTCACTGACCGATAGAAACGCAATAATGCAAGCACTGTTACTTCACGTCGATTTTATATAAGAGGGTGGTACTACCCCGAGCGAGCCGACCCATTCATGCTGAAACCTGTAATAGCTTTAGTATAAGTGTGTTGTGAACATTAAAATGTTCTACCAAGATGGTGGTCCTCTTATTAAAACTTCGAGGGAGTTATTTTGGCATCTCAGAATAATTATCGTTTTTTTAACATAAGCCTTAACACCGGACTACTAAGGCGAGCGCTTGAGGCACTCAGCCGATTTTATTTTGACAACTAGCTCAAAGGTGCACGGCACATCTCGGCTTGGGCTTTTGCCTAGTTTACGCAATTCGCGACCTAACTGAGTTAACCTAAGCTACACTACATATTCATACGTATATAAGTTAGTGAACTATATATGTGTACCAAGCATATATGCCTCAGTAGCTCTTATATGTATTTCATGTCGGATAATTTCTTTTGTCTGAACTAATTCTGTTCGATAAGGGAAAAAATAAAACCCTTCCACTTCAATGTGTAAGCATGTATGCGTGCACGTGTGTGGAAGTGATATGTGTAATGTTGTTGCAGTGATGAAAGATTTTGTGTCACTGTATTCGCGCGAGCAGCGTACTCAAGGGCTCCATGCCGAGGGAACGGACCTAGACTTGAGCTGCTGCCGAGGGGGGCCTAGTTTGGTGTGCGGGAGCGAAGTTTACCCCCAGACCAAGGTGGCGTGATCTGTGGTTACACGGGCGTGGGCGTGCACACGTTCTGTTTGAAGAGACAGGCTGGTACTGATCGTTCGCTGCCGTTATATCATCGGGAGGATCGGTAAAAATATTTCGTGGACGTCTTTTGTAATACGGGGCGTTCATATAGTCTCATAATTTGCGGCAGTTACCACTAACGGATTTGGGTGACGCGGCCTTTTGAAAGTATGTGGTAGCTAGTGATTTTACGTGCGCCCAGATAGACGGTATCTCCAGGTCCCTGCGGAGGTCGGCTCTCCGGACGTACCATGGGTCACCGGTCACTATACGTAAGAAGCGGTTTTGAAGAATCTGTAACTTACTAAAGCATCGCTCTGCCATATGCGCGAAAACGAGACAGCTATATGTCAGAGTAGGGCGGATGCACGTCTTATACAATATGAGCTTGTGTCTGAGGGACATCTTACTCTTATGACAAAATAACGGATGCAGGCGACCCAAGACCATAGCGGCCTTATTTCGCACTCTATCGACATGTGACTCGAACGTGAGGTGTCTGTTTAATGTAACTCCGAGGTATATGACCTCAGTGATCCAAGCAATTTCGATTCCGTATAGTCTGATGGGTTTAAGTTTGTTAGAACGCCGCCTGGAATCAAAAAATATTGCGGCGCTCTTATCAGGATTAACTTCTATGCGCCATCTCAGAATTACTATTGCTATCTTCTTGTGCATAATAACCGAACTATCTTTGTATATATAAACTAGCTGACCGTGAACTTCGTTGCACAATGGTTTTGGTGTAATTGTATTTTTAAACGCGAAAAATTTTAATAAATCTAAAACTTTATTGCAGCCACACCTACGGTTTCCAATTATGAATCCAAACTATCAAGGGACTCACTCAAACATATACCCAGATGGTATGTGGTATGGTTTTAAAATAAGCCTACAACCCCTTCGTAGCATCATCTACCGGGTTCCATTAAAATAAAAACTAACCCACATATATTGGTGGTAATGTAAAAAAAACCTTTAGAGGTCTATAGACCCCCAGTTTCTAAAGAAGTTCCTTTCCCTTTTTTGTAGACGTTTACTATACAGTCAGTAGAGTTTACATTATAAAATATCAAGTTGATAGAGTTAAATTGTAAATTAAACGATAAAATATATTCATAAAATAAATAATGATAAATTAACCTTGAATGATATCATAACTATTTTCAACTTGTATTAAAACTTTTTCACACTCCATTGTATTGAAGAAAAAAATAAATATTAAAAAGATATGAGCACGACGCGTCAAATGTCACTTGCCTGTAACTATTTGTCTAAGAGCTAGGATCGGTTTTGACAAAGAATTTCAATAAGCCAGTTTTTTATATATCATTATGTTCTTCCGAATAGTGTGTGAATAGGGCTACCTGGCTGCCGGTAGACGTTGCGTTTATTAGTGCATATCGCACCTTTACATGCAAAAATATTGATTTTTATATAATTTTTGAATGTTTTGTTTTCTACTAACTTTACCCCACTAAAACATGAAATTTTTTGCAGAAATTTTTGTTTTAACAATAATGTGCCTCCCATTTTTTAGTAAATAAAATAAAGTATGTTAAACCATTTTAATATTTTTTTTTTTTAATGAAGGTTGTCGCTGCGCTACTATCGCCTAAGTGACATACAACTATATAAAATAAGAATGACAATAAACTTAATAGCTTACATTAATTTTGTACAATTCCTTAGCATTTTCGAAGTGGGGTCAGAAATAACGAATTGTACAAACAGTTTGGAACGAACAAAGGCATTAAGCCGAGTTAATGCTTGTTTCGAACACATTCTGCAGGATGTGGTGCACATCATCAATGAACTCACAACTCTGGAGACGGGTGATCGTCTTTACGCATAGGTAGGCGAACTGTTTACACGGGATGTGTTCTGAGCGTAATCTTTTCCTGTGATTGCTTCCGACGGCAAATCGTACTGTCATCAATCCATGGTGACCTTAAGGGGCGTGGCTGAATCGTTCTGTACCATATTCGTTTTGTTTTAGAACGCTTATAAAGTTTTTTCAATGCGAGTAACAGTTTTTTAAATACTGAGCATACATCAAGTAAGTTGGTAAAATATTAATAGGAGCACCTTGGAGGTCTCTGTAAAAGATAGCGCTTTCATTCCCAGTTATACCTATATGAGAAGGGATCCATTGTAAAACAATTACTTTGTTCTTTGCTTTGAAATTAGTACTTGTTAAAATAGTGTAGGCTATCAGTATTCCTCGAAAAGTCGAGGTATATTAAGCTACGTATTGAAGAGTACTTTTTGAATCGGATAAAACAACAATCTTTATGGACTCAGTTGATTGTGCAAATGATAAAGCCTTTGCAATTGCTATCAATTCAGTGTGCATAATTGAAATATTTTCATCAATTTGAAATTTCATAAAAGTTTTGGAATTTGACTAAAAAAATGCGGCTCCTAAATAATTACCAGCTTTAGATGTGGTGTATATTTTAAAAAATTTTGATAATATTTATTTATATATTGAAGACAAATATCTTTTGTTTAAGGAATATATATTGCGCTTTGGCTTCCAAATACCATCTGCATTTATTTTAATTATATTGTGCAAATCAATGTTATCGACCCAGGTGTGTAAAGTGCACATTTCATGTTTTATACTTGTTTGCATTGGAGTATTTTTATATTGAGAAAAAATAGAAACTAATAATGGTTTTTTTCTGTTACGCTAAAAGAGTGATTGGAAAGAGATGGACAGTTCTTCTAATACATTAGTTAGTTCGTTTTTTTCTAATGACTTAAATTTAAATAGAATTTTGCCAGCTAAATATTGTCTCCTAAGATGTAACGAACATATGCTCAATTCGCTTTCCCTGCATGTTGCATTGGAGTACTTTTAATGAAGTAAGCTGCAAAGTTTGTTTTCTTGAACGCTCTTATCTCAGGAATTACTGCTCCGATTTGAAGAGTGTTAGATAGCTCATTTATCGAGGTAGGCTATATACTATATAGCATCAAGCTAAGACCAATGGGGGTGGAGCATCAATGAAGAATGTTCCAAAACAGAAGTTTTTCTTGGGTTCGGGGGCCAAAAGTAACTATTACACGCGGACGAAGTCGAGGGCAGAAGCTAGTATGTTATATCGATGTATAAACTACTACCTTACAAAATTTCGTGAAAATCAGTCTAGTAGTTTTTGTGTAAATTTCTTTTATGTTTTTATGTTATGTTTTCTTAAAAGTAACATAAACAGACATACAAATGTGATATATATGTAAAACATAGCCTAAATGTTATACCGGTATATAAGCTACCACCATACCAAATTTCGTCAAAATCCGTCCAGTAGTTTTTGCGTGAATCCTGTACAAACGACAGACAGACAGACAGACAGACAAAAATTTTAAAAACTATAGCATTGTGTTCTGTCATTGATTGTAAGACCTCCCAGAGTATTTTTTCTTTAAAATATTTAATGTACAGATTTCGTCCCGTTAGCCTTTTATTATATGTATAGATTTCTTTATATATAAATGTCACTGAACTCCTCCTAAACGGCTGGACCGATTTTGATGAAATTTTGTGTGCGTGTTCCAGTGGACCCGAGAATGGTTTAGATTCACAATTGGACCCGGTAGGTGGCGCTGTGGTTGACTTTTAGGGTTTTTTTTATTATCAAGGCAGGACAACGTCCACCGGGCCCGCTAGTATTATATAAAATGCCACCAATATAACAAAATATAGTCAACTGACATAAGAACATGAATAAAATATATAATCCTCTACATGACATACTATGATCTCGCCAAAACTCCACGTTTAAATTAATTGCTAAATTTAAAATTGTTTATATTTTAGACTGATGGCAGCCACGTGAGTAACTAAGGTTATGACATAACGTTTTAGTTATCCTTTTATTATAAAATTCTTATCATAACCTACTCACATATCTGTGAATAAATTAAAACACTAGGGGCGTAAGAGTTCAACACAAGTCATATTACGTGTGAAAATGTGTTAAATTGAAATGATTAGAAGGATCGAATTTTAATGAACTAGAATGTCTATTTGACGCGGTAAGTGGTAGGTATAATCTAAGGATACAGTACACAGTGGCTCGAAGTACATGCAAATTACAGTGATAGTCATTGCTGCTAATTATGTCACCGATTTCTCATGTTGAAATAAACAAGTGTATACCAATCTATAATCTAAAAATATGCTTAACAATGATCTGTGGCTTAAATACGGGGTTTTAAATTATCTGTGGCTTAAATAAAATGCGAGTATTATTCTATGGAATAAATCTACAGTAGATACTTACATTTGATACCTACCGTGTACGGAAATCATTTCATGTTCTGTTTTGTAAACTTTGTTGCTTGTAGATATCAATAATGTAGGTCGTCCTTATCTGTGCAATCGGCTAGATATACGTACCATCGATCATATCGATTATGTCAATAGATATAAAGGGAAGGGAATGACAAAAATAATACAATCATCTGAACAGTTAATATAAATATAATTTGAATTATTCAGAGGCTTTACAATATTTGGAAGAATTAATTCCACAGCGTTATCTAATTATCGATCGAATTATAGACACACAGCACATCTCTATTCGTACACGATTAATTGTTTTGTATAAAAATAATATTATAGAAGCTGTTATTTTTAGAATTAAAGCCGAATCTCCCGAAAAGCTTACTGCGACATTTATAGGTTAGTTACGTTCTTAAATAACATATAATTTTAATACCAAATAATGAATGATACACAGATAAAATTTCCAATTTTGTTCTTAATACGAAAACATTACATTACAGATTATGCGACAAAGACCAATTCATACAATATTTAAAAGAGGTTAAATGTATAATAATCAGGTGTTTGTGTTGTTAAAATATTCCTGAATTGTATTTTAAAGCCCTTATAGATGACACTAGTTATATAAAAATGCAAACACCAAATTAAATGGCGATCTCGCTTAATTTTTAATTAATTACTAATTATCGTTATTTACATGCCGATTCTTCTAAATATTTGCATCTGAACAATACATACATTGAAATCTTATGGCTAGTGATGTTCTGTGCAATTGTTCGAGCTTTTTAAATAATAAGAAAAAAACAGAATTCGATAATATGAATGAAAAAAAAAAGAAACGATTACTTGTCTATGGCAACAAATATTCAGTGCGCGCGTCCGGAAGCAACAACAATTGCACACATCTTATACACAAATCTTAGCGTTCTATTTTACCTTATTTTAACATTTATACTTAAGGAGTGGATTTAGACATTAATCAACTTAGTGCCGTAGTTTTTGTAAACAAAAACTTGATTTTTTTTTTGTGAAATTAGGCAGTTGTGACTACTGGTACAGATGTTTTAAATGTTCAAGGCCATGTGTTATTTTAAACGTTCACATATCGACAAGAACCGTGAATTTCACGACTGGACCCTTATTTATTGTCAACCAAAAAGTACTTCAATTAATTAAAAAGAAAAACAAGGAACTGTAATTGATTATCGATATATAATTTGTGCATATCTGAAATTTATTACCTGTAACATTTTTATGCTTTAAAAATATAGATGAAATTAGTGTTTTATCATTTTATTAATTTAATAACATGATCGATGTCGATATGTGAACATGTGTATGAATTACAACGGTCAATTAAAGCCTAAACCCGCGTATCACATTCTAAGCGAAATGTCTCCTTTTACAGTGAACTTGAAACATATTATACTTCAGAATTAATTATTATCAGCTTCAAACTATACTGCCGATTTATGTGTTACCATGATTTTAAAGCAACGACTGAATCGATGTGTGATAGGCAAATAATAAATCATTTGAGAATACTTCGGGGTTAAAAACTCTTATGGATAATTGTGCGAATACACGAGAATATAACAGCGCGATGAAAAATATTTTTTTTATGCCTGAAAACATACTTTTCCTTATATGGCGATAATTTAGTATTGCCATATAATATCGATAAACTGTCGTAGTTCTTGTATATGAATTCATTTTCAAATATCGGTTTTTATATATTATAATTGACAGTACAGTCGTTCTGTTATCGAAGAAATTTCTAGAAATAATCACTATTTCCTTAACTCAAAACGAAAGATCTTTCTTGTATGCGATTTTCTAAGAATCTAAACGACCGACAGAGTTAACAATTTAAATTTTATCTTACCGAAGTAAGATTGTCCTTTTTGTATTCATAATTACGGGTAATATTGCGGTAGACAATTATTTTGAACTGAATTATCGCCATTAGAACAAAATAAAACATTCTCAGCACCATTCCGACTGACGATATGTATTCAATATTTTGGCCATTCACTCTGTTAATTTTAGCATCAAAATATCTAACAACACTAAGCCTATCCCCAAAACTGCATGATGACGAACGAGAAAAGCAATTATTCGTTTTTTTTTTGCAATTAAAAATATGGGTTATGAAAAAAGCAGCAAATTCCGCCATATTACTGAAAACGAGTGAGAACAAAAAAATTAAAAACTTGGGTATTATTTATTTAATATAGCAAAATATATGAGAAATTAATTAAACATTAACAACAACTATCTATCGGTGGATTAGTGACGTCACAATTCTGTATACTAAGTTGTTTTTTTTTTAATCTCTGGTAAGGTCTGATAGATAGGCTATTAGAGTAGGAACATTAAAACAGCTTAGTTTTGATAGAAATTTCAATACGGTCGTTCCAATTATTTATTACATGTTTTATTAAAGTTTACGTAACGGATAACCGAAAAAAAGAACATTAAACAAGAAACTTTGAAGTTACATTTTTTTTTAAAATTTAAATCGATAAACATTAATCAATCGCTTATAACAAATACTGTACTTATCGACACCTTTACACTGGCAACAATGATGTACGCGATAAAAAATAAAGTTTAATTAATATAATAAGTAATAATAATAATCGAAAAATATAATCTCTGCCCGTAACATAAATTTTAACAATTCCATTGTTTTAATAACCGACCGTGATGTCGTATACTGCCGCCGCAAAGAAAAACAAAAAAAAACCCCGAAAATAAATCGTCAAAAACGTATAATTAGAAAACAGAAGTTCATAGGCTCAACACAATTAGATGCAATTCATTTTTTTTATTCCGAATATTAAGAAAAAAACTCATTATTGCATAAAATGGCAGTTACGCACATTTTTCTTTGGACGGCAGTATCGGTGTCTGAAATTATAATATCATATAATGTACATATGTAGAAATTATGTAAAAGAACTCGTGAATAACATCAGCAGCAATGTAGGAATGTAATTATTTTTATTATTTTATTGCAACAGCAAAGATCGCGTAAGGACGAAGCACCCAAATCTGAGTTATAAATACGTTAACACGATTTCTCTGTACCAGTGACTGTATAGCACTGTTTTTAGATATAAAATATTTATTTAACAACTTTTCAAATTAAACATTACCAAAAGTCCATATTCCATAATCAAAGATACATAAATGTCTATTGCAAATGAACTGCATTACGAGAACACAAAATAACCATAGATAAATATAAATCAAATTTGTAGGCAAAGGCAACCGAGCTATACAGCCACAAACGTCAGTGAAGTTCCAATACATCAGACAATATAAAAAGCGATACATTACGTACGGACCTCACTCACACCAACCCACGTTACATTTTAATGTGTAATATTAACAGTAAAAATTAACATCTATGAATGCATTTTATTGCAGTCCATTTTTAAAGCACACATTCATTTGTTGCTTTAATGTTGTTGTTGTTTTTCAGTGCGCAATGTGTTTTTAAGCTGTGCCGCATGCACTGGCGTCGCCATCTGTTCTACACTATCTGTGAATTAAACATGAATATAAAGTTAATAAAACGTTTTCTTGATTAAGTATATTTATAGTTTTACTTGTGTACCTTGTACCTATATGCTGTTAAATATCTAACTAATTTTCTTTTTGTTATCGTTCAAGTTATTCAGTTTTTGTAATAAATACGATATTTTTTTTTAACTTGTGCTGCCAACAGTCTGTTGGCCAATGCATAATAAGGACTACATTCGTTTGTATGGAGCTTAAACACTTATATCGCAAAATCCAGATATGCCAACACCTGTGTCTATTATACCGACGTGACTGACGACACAATTAGTAAGTTTATCCATCGGGCTGACAATGAAGTCGCCATAAAGGCAATAATCTCAATTAACATTCCGAAGTATAATAGTTTAGTCAAATAATAATTGCTTACATTTAAAACTATTATTTAAATGATTAATAAAAATGCTCTTATATCCAGCTTTTTGACAGTCGAGGGGTTAAATATGACGTAGGTGGTGTGTGTGTATGTGTAGTCCAGGGGTTAAATATGTAATTGGTGTGTGTGTATAATCCAGGGGTTAAATGTGATGTAATTGCTGTGTGTGTGTGTGTGTGTGTGTGTGTGTGTGTGTGTGAGCGCGCGGGTGTGTGTGTGTGTGTGTGTGTGTGTGTAGTGCAGGGGTTAAATATGTAGTTGGTGTGTGTTTTTTTTTCGAACTGACTACGGTATTGACCTAGTAAGGTCTTAACAGCTTCACCGGACTACACGTGTGTGTGTATAGTCCAGGGTGTGATGTAATTTGTGTGTGTCTGTGTGTTTGTGTGTGTAGTACAAGGGTTAAGTATGATGTAGTTGGTGTGTGTGTGTGTGTGTTTTTACCTGAGAGCGTTGTTTTTACAGCAGCGCGCATTTCCGCCGCGGCTTGATGGGCTGCACGGGACACAGGACAGCGCGGATCGCCTCGTCGAACACCGTCTTCAGGCCCTTCTGCGTCAGCGCAGAGCACTCCAGGTATTTCACGGCGTTTATCTCCTTCGACATGCCCAGACCCTGTAAAATTTTACATTATATTGCAAAACTGACATTGAACTACGACTTCATCAACGAGTAAGTGACCTAAACGGTAAACAAACTGCTTCACAGAACACTCCAGGTATACATTATGGTGTTTATCTCTTTCGACATGCCCAGGGCCTGTAAAATTTGACATTATATTACAGAACTGAAATTGAACTATGAGTTCAATAACGAGTAAGTAGCCTAAACGGTAAACCAAACAATTTGGGATTGTTAAACAACTCTGACAAATTATTTTATAAATTTACTGAATTTTATAGAATTAAGAATTTGAGACGAGACTCGACGACTTTATACGTGTCACAAGTTATGTAGTACAATGCATTTACTACCTCTCTTTGACTCTCTTTGTGACGATCTTTTCCCGTTACTTGAGGTAAGGTCTCCTCATATTTTTGTGCCAATGTAATTACCACCATTAACTAATATTACTCTAGGTGTATATGACACATATAGAAATGAAAAGCAACAAAATTAATTGTATCCACTAGGATGCTCCTTATTTTATTACATTTTGGAAAAAAAAATATCAGGATAGTCGACGAATTTGAAAAAATCCTATCAAATTACAGCTCGTAATTTTAATATTAACCCAACTTCTACAGCAATCAAAGTTTTAAAGGGAAATAACATAATAACAACAAAATAACAGGGCAAAGTTAATCTTGTTCTTTGTGATTTTGCAAATTACTTACATAAATACATACAGCTACAAAACATGTTTTTTTTAAAGAAAATTTAACGCTTTATAAAAAGCTGTTTTATGATTTTTCGCTTAACTTATCGATTCCACAGATATTCAAAGTCAAAGTTAAAGATATCGTTAATTCCGCTGTTTTACGAAATTTTCAATTTAACTATCGTATCTGTTTTCACGACGCAATTTTGGAAATATTTCACTATTTTTCAACTCAGGTCATTAAAGTAGGTTGAAAAATGTATTTATATTTATTTATGCATGCATTACAATATTTGTATAGTTTCATATTAGGGTGTCCGTTATTTACCAAGTAGGCTTTTTGACTTGAATATTGTTAAAATTGTTAGTTTAAGAGTCTAAAAACAGTGTTTTCCTTTAAGAAAAAAAAACCGTTGCAGTTTTGCCATGCCTAGATGACGATACTTTTCCCATTTATTTAACATGATTGTGGTATTTCAGTTTTTTGTAATTACTTTTTATGTTTCTCGTTTTATTGGATACACTTACCGTCATATGAGGGTCGAGAATTTAATTTATATATTTTGATAGTCTAAATTAATTTTTACCGTTAGAAAAAAAAAATAGAATTATGACTTTTTTGATTATTAAAACTGTTATTAAAATAAAATAAAGATCTAAGTTTAAAAATTTCAGATGGTCTTCTAATTGATTATTGAGAATGTGTAATAAAAAAAAGGATTAAATACAAATAAGTAATCAGTAATGGGTAAATAAATAAAAAAAAATAGATATTTGTTTTTAGACGTTTCATAATTTAAATTAGCGAACCTGTGTGTAGGTGATGGGTGCTAATTTCTTGTCCTTAAGCTTCTCAATGGTGTCCTTGTCTTCGCGGAGATCCAGCTTAGTGCCAACTAGAATGATAGGCGTCGACGGGCAATGATGCCTCACTTCCGGGTACCACTGAAAATTTACGTTTATTGCTAAAAATGTTGATCTAATAAAAAAAATTGTGTGGTTTTATGAAACCACGGTAAAAGTGAAACTTTTTTTCACACTGTAGACATTTAACTAATAATAGTCCATCACACTACAAGGTCAGCTGCTACAAACTATAGGCGCCGCCATATTGGCCCTAGCTGCTCTGACGAGCGCCTTTCACTTTATCCCAACTCCGCGGCCGACCATCACGCGACATGCAACACACAGACGAAAAAGTTTGAGACGATGTAATAAAAGTTTCACTTTAAAATTAAAAATGCTAAATCCGTACAAATAAACTGCACTATAATAGTATTTTAATGTAGGTAATAATAATAAGACATTCCATGTTCTGTTTACACAGAGACAAAAATAAATTTTCATACCAATTAGGTAAATTACATCACATCTCATTAGACATATTTGACAATCGAGCTTTTAAATCCAAATGACTATTTAAACAACATACACTAAATTATACTTCTATATAGTTATATTAATTTTTATAGATCAATTAATTTTCACTTTTTAATTTATTCTTGTGTTTTTTTTCTTTTTCAAATATTTAATGTTGCAAAATTTAATATCTCAATACTATTAATAGTGTAAGTTGTATCGATATGATAAAACGTTGTAGCTTTTCAGTTTGGTACTGTCCTCCTTATTATTGCTATTATATTCTTCATTGGACTGCTGCATTATCCACAATCTTCTATAAAGATAATATTGTAAACCTAACGTGTCTGTACTTTTAGATTTTTGAGAAAAAAAATTTGCAGGAGTCTTGGAATAAGTAATAAAATACATTTCAATCATTTTTAGAAATGTATGTCTGTCTATCTGTCTTTTTGTTTGAAAACTTATCACTGCTAAAGTACTGCGTTCATGGTAAAAAACAGAAAGCATACCCTCGAGTAACATTTAATCTTGGTTTCATTAAAATCGGTTCACTCTATCAAAAGTTATTTTAACTTTAATGACGATGCGACCTAAGTACGAGACAAAAGTACATACGTATATGGACTTAATATATTTAGATGGTTTTATAAGTCACTGTGTTTTTTTTACATTAGGTTCCAGGCGGACGGAGTCGCGGGCACAGCTACAAATAAATCAATCAACGAATTCTCGTAGATTTTCAATAATAAAATCAATTTAATTTTATTCACCTTAGCCCGAACGTTCTCGAAAGACGCCGGATTGACGAGCGAAAAGCATATAAGAAACACGTCAGTCTGTGGGTAAGACAGGGGCCGAAGTCGGTCGTAATCTTCTTGTCCCGCCGTATCCCATAGCCCCAAGTTTATCGGTTTGCCATCGACCATTACATTTGCCGAGTAATTGTCGAATCTGAAATCATAATTATATACCATAAAAACCTTGCCATATGGCAGAGCACCTGGTAAGACCAAACAATAAGTTCTCGGTTGTGGCTATGCTTTGATACATTGATTCGTCAAATTTAGATTAAAAATACTCTCTCTATTCAATTTAGGCCCTTAGGACGTTCGTCAGTACCACCGGTTCGTAAAACATCTCAGTCACCATGAAGAACTAACAAGAAACTCGATCTGGTTTATCTTTTCTTCATACATATTGGGTACTTTGGGCTAATGCTAACACGTTGTGGAAGCTCTCAAAAGGAGAAAAAAAAACATTCTTCATTGGTGCTCCGGTTTTATTGGTCTTAGCGTGATATGATATGAGCCATCTAACACAGAAGCAGTTTTTCAATTCGGACCAGTATTTCCTGAGATTAGCGCGTTCAAGCAAACAAACTCTTCAACTTTATAATATTGGTATAGATATAGATAAATATATTGTAAACATAACTACATTCGTTTTTTGGCGGATAGACATAGAAGTGTGTTAATTCCAGACATCACCATTGTTCATCTGTTGATCCACCCCATAATAGTAGCCATTTGACACTAAAACCAGTTTAATATGATGCCAGAACTTACTATTTGGTAAATCGGCAATGTGCTTTAAAACTGTATTGGAGAACTTAACACTATCTATTTATAAAACTGTTACTGGTCTTACTTAGCTTAAAACAAGAGATGCCCAAATTGTCACTATCTCTAGTATTTAAATCATATCGATCTTTTACTAAATCCAGCTTCTCTAAGTTTTTGCGGATACACATTAAATTACTAAGAACGTATTGGGAGGGCAGAGTTATGATACTGAATTCCTGAAATTAAGCCTTTAATGACTCGCGCGTTCCCATAATGTAAGTCGAATTGATTGATGGATTGCGCCCCAAAGGCAAATAATTTGTCAATAACTGACATTGAGAAGAATTACAGTCCTGTTTTAAGTTGTTTACACATTGCCACAACCATAAAATAAAAGTCGTTTATATCTGACTGTCTCATAAAATATCCAAATATAACTCGGATACGCCACGTCCTCAATCAAATTAACAATCCACACTTGTAAGTACATACAATTAACTAAATATAATAATAGTGACCAAGACTTGATAAAACTGATGAAACTAAGATATTTTTACTAGAAAAAACTTTGATAAAACTAAGGTAGTAGAATCACTTTATTCTTTAATCTATATTTGAGATTATAAAGTTTGTAGATCAATAAAATATAAAGTATGTTTACTTGTACGCGCTAATCTCAGTAACTACTGGTCCGATTTGAAAAATTCTTTCAGTGTTAGATACTTCATTTATCTAGGAAGGCTATAAGGCTATATATTCATACGATAAGACCAATAAGAGCGGAGCACCAATAAAGAATATTTCAAAAACGTTTTTTTTCCGCGTTAGCCTAAAGTAACTATTATTCCACGCGGACGAAGTCGCGGGCAGAAGCTAGTATTTTATAAAAATATATCCAAACTTCAAACACAATAAGAATACTTCAACTAAATTATGTATCATTATACCATAGTTGAAGACGCAGTACTTTCTATAAAATGCTTACTACATGAATAGTGCATTGATGGAAGGAAGTAGGTGTAGAATTCTTACAATTTCAATAGAAGCATGGCGCATTGAGTGTTGTTACATCCTATATGTCATTTTTCTGAGTATTGCATTTAAGTATAAGATCCTGCCGTTGCAAGGAATATTTCTTTATTGCATATAATTATAGGTGATCGACCCCTCAACCACGGCTTTGAGGAGTTAACTTTTTTATTTGAAAAATACCATTACGCATTCCATTTAAACTGTCTTGCAGGAAGATTGTAAGTACAGTCCTTGCCAAACTTTTTGACCTCTCTTAATATAGATGCGCAGAACACAAATTTAGATATAAATACAAATTATATTATAATTACATCGAGACAGCTTAAAGATAAATAAATGACAATTTTAGTATACTATAAGGATGTTTTAACTCTGCTTTGTATTAAACTCTTGACTATATTATACGCAAGCTAAGACTTACGGCTATATTCTGAGCAATTAAAAAGTTTGACAAGCACTGTATCTGAAACGAAACGTGTAAGGGATCGAATGATTTTTTTAACATTGTCCTCATTACATTTAGTGAATAGTTTTTGTAACTACAAATCTAATCTATATACAGATATTTAGTATAAAAATTTTAAACTATACATGCTTCTAAACTACAATATACTGATGGTGCACATAGATTGTATTCAATCTCAATAATAGATACCATAAGGTGATTGATATAACTAATATGTAGGCTTAGTGTTTAGGAATCGCGCTAAGATTTTTAAAGAAAAATACAATATCAACGTACAGAACTTTAGCAAGCTTAAAATGACTGCATTATTACCTATTTTCATATTTATTTAATGTTACGATAAACCCTCCGCCAATTTTTTCTTAAAATAGCGAATCACAGTTTTAAATATCTATCCATTTTTTTTTAATTATAATTTTACATTACATAATTTGTTATTGTTTAAATTTTTCAAATTTTGTAATAAATACAGTATTTTTTAAACTTATGCTGTCAACAGTCTGTTGACCATTATTAGGCCTACATTCGTTTGAATGGAGCTTAAAGCTTTATGGTTCTTCGACAGTCCAAAGGTTAACACTTTGACTGCCACATTGGTCATATCGACGGGAGAAAGCGGAAATGTCTTAACTTGCATTTTGAGCTAACTAGGGTAACATATGCATTCTTTAAAATAAAATAGATAGTACTTTCTTTATGTGTCACAGGGACTTGGAATTGCTTGCTATATAAGTATATACCAATATTCAACTTTCTATCTCTATAAATATAAGATGAGTTATGAATTTTTGAAATTTTTTTTGGCTCTGGTGTAAATTTGGGTTTTTCAAGTTACGACAATTCTGCTTTCTTCCGTCGATATTTAATGCCACGGTTTATCTTGTGACGCTACGGTGGTCATTGATGACCGGAGTTCTAGATCTTTTTACAATTGTAAACATTCATCCGTGACGTATTAAAAGTTTTGGTAGGTGGTAGAGCCACGCTGAAGCTATTACTGGTTTCAGCATGAATGGATCGGCTCGCCCGGGGTAGTACCACCCTCTCATAGAAAACCTACGTGAAGTTACAGTGCTTGCATTGTTGCGTTTCATTCGGTCAGTGAGAGCGCCGGAGACACACCTCCCTCCCTTTCCACTTTCCCCTTCCCTTCCTCCCCCCCCACACACAGGCTGGCAACGCACTTGTGACTCCCCTGGTGTTGCAAGTGTCTATGGACGGTGGTGATCACTTACATCAGGTGACCCACCTGTTCGTTTGCCTCCTATGATATAAAAAAAAAAAACATGTGATTACGACGTGGCAGTCAAAGTGTTAAGAGATAATTATAGATAATATATAGAGTTACTTTCCAGAAATAATTGTGACTTCGGGTGTATTTGCCGCTATTTGAATTCACATTAAATTACCACGAGATTATTATGCTTACACACAACCTATCTAATTCGAAACCGAGATACATCGAAAGTAGGTAGCAAACATGAACTACAAATGATTAGATAAATGTTGAAAGCTTTATACTTACACTGTGGGTATATATTCTCCCGGGAACGCGTTTGTAGTATAACTGATGAGTAGACATGTTTTACCGACGGCACTGTGGACAAAAACAATGAATAATTTAGTCATGTTCTTGTTCAACTTATTGATACATGAAACGCGTTTTATTAGGCCTTCAAAAAAGTTTATTATATGCAAAAGTTGAAATAGACGTTACTGCAAAACGTTTATAAAAAAGATGTGAGCGTCTGGAGGTCAGATACGTATTCAAATCAGTCGTATAATAATGCAATGATAATATTCAACCCTCGTATCGCACAAACACGATATCCTGTCAGAGATCTTAGATAGGGTTGGCAGCAGAATCGAATTAAACGTCACTCGACCGTTACGTGGTTTAATAGCGAAAACTTATAAAAAAACATATGCTGGCAAATACAGTATATTACGAGTGAGGAATACTTAAAATGAAAACAAATACTCTTTTGTAATCGTGTCTTAATGTAGCTTATCACCAGGTGAATCTGTCGTGGCGTGGCTTTAACAAACACTTTAAAAGACAATACTCACATTGATGATATACAAGAATATTATTTAACTTGACAACCCTATATTTGGACGAAGGATCGCTGACCGCTCGACCGTAACCCTCGACCTAACAACGTAAAACGTCCGCGCGCACAAACTCCCAAGCAGGTTAATTGAATCATGTTAATTATTGCAATTTACGAAAAAACATACCCAGACCATCGACATGATCACTCTATATCATAGATAAGATTATAATCTGTGCTACAGTTCTTGTTGATAAACTAGATCCACATATACTTATTCGCCGATTAAAGTCAGAACTGGTTAATCTCAATATGGCTATTAAGAGGAGATGCGGTTTGCGAAAATTTTATAGAATAAGTATTCATAGGAATTTATTGTTATCTCACTTTTCCCGAACTACCAAATAGAGCACGAAAGAGACAACTGCAGTTCATTGATTTTACTTACATGAAATAGACAAAATTATGACTCTGAAGTGAAACGATTTCATTCTTTTAACAAAATCAATTTAAAAAAGACTTTGTCTGTGTCTATATGTTTTTCTTATCTTTGCTATATTCATATAATTTCTTTATCGGGATGTCTGAAAATGAAGATATCATTGATCAATCATAGTACTATTAAAATACTCCTAAATTATATGACATATAATTTGTTGAGAAAATAAAAACATAGAAACATGACTGTGATAGATACAGATTATATGGCATAAAAATATTAAATCTAATTCCATTATTCACTAATAAAACAGAGGAATACATTTGTATGGAATAAACTCCGCTCGCGTTTCAAGGTACTCCTGTTAGTGTGACGAACGCACGTAATTTAATATATTATACATACATGATAAATAAGTTTAAATATCTAATTAGGAAATAAACACACAGCCAGCGGCTGACAATACTAAAAGATATATAGAAAACTGAGTCACGGGTGTTTATCGCAGCGAAGACCGTGAGTCAACAAGTCCGAGGGTCAATATTGTCGCGTAAATACAAAACTGTTTGATCGTTCCGGATTTATTGTGAGATAACGTCACCCGATTTCGAATATCGGAACATTGACTCTTCCACTCATAGTACCACCACTATATACATCGCTTTATAATAGTAATCGTTTATGAATCAATTTACGATGTAGTTATACTTACTGCTAAATTAAGAAGATAATGCCAATACTTAAGTATTAATTTTATTCGAATAGGTCGGTTAATCGAAATAGCTGGTAAGCTTCGATAGATCTGTCTTGCAAAAAACATTACACACGGTCCATTTAACACCCTCAAAGACTGGGAGTGAAATTGTTATATTTTATTAGATCATGTTTCGTGTAATTAGAAAATTACGTTAATTTTGTATAGATAAATGATAATAAAATATATTGTGCGTGAAACTTTACGCGCGCTTAAAGTTGATTTACATATGAGTCATATACAATCAAAAACAGTAATGTACAAATTTGTCGTTACGAGTTGCCATTATTTACTAAGGAATTCTACATAATATGACAACATTATTGCCGCTCTATATTTGTTGTATATATAACTAGTAATCGTTGCATGCATTATAAATAATAATAACGCCCGTGTGTAAAATAATATTTTATGAACATTGCTGTCTTTGCTTCATCATGACTTAATATGGTAAATTACCGAAATTGCAAATCCATACATTGAATACTATAGTATTTAAAATTTAATACTAGTTCTTAACAACATCAGCACCTAAGTATGTGAAAGACATACCTGAATATTGCCCTGACATTATATTTCTATACGACGTTACTACATCATTTATACTGTCATATATATATACCTTAGCCTCTTTGTTCTTATTATATTTGATTAGAATGCCCACAGTTTATGTCTGAAAAAGGAAACTGCGAAAGGGTGTATAGTTGTTAAGCTTTCGTCTTTGACGTCATACAACGCATTCAGATAATTATTATCTAGGATCATTATACTTATCAAATTTTATCAAACGTTTCATATTCTGCACTACTAATATTATCTATACTAATATTATAAGGAGATAAAGTTTGTGAGTTTGTGACGTTGTAGGGGGGTAATCTCAGTAACCAGATCAGGCGCCAGGAGGTCCGATTGCTCTCCGTAGGGGGGGGGGGGTTGGTAGTCGCCGGGGGCCGTGGGGGGGGGGGCTCCCCCCTCCCGGGGGAATAAGGGTTTCCCCACGTTAAAAAAAAAAAAAAAAAGGGGGGTAATCTCAGGAACGAGATCAGTAGATCCGATTTGAAAAACTCTTTCACTGTTATATAGCTCATTTATCGAGAAAGGTTATAGGCTATATATCATCACGCTAAGACCAATAGGAGCGGAGAACCATTGAAGAATGTTTCAAAATCGGGGTATTTTTTCCTCTTGAGAGCTTCCGCTGCGTGTTAGAGTTAGCCCAAAGTAACTATTCCACGCGAACGAAGTCGCGGGCAGAGGATAGTTTCTTTATATTTTTATTTGCTACCGATAGATGTTGTATTTTGTAGCATGAATCTGTGACATTTTTATCAGCGTTTCCTCGTTAGTTAATGACGTCACCGTGTTAAAATATTTCATTGTCTATGATATTAATTATAGAACAAGAATGTTATTGCAATTGAAATTTTATAACATAAAGTAAATTTTCAAAAAAAAGTATTAACCGACTTCAATATCAATCAAAAATCCATAAGGCACTAAAAAGCGGAAAATAAATAGGTTATCAAATTAAACAAATTAAATAAAACATATGAATATGTGTGCTACCTAGAGATGTATTGGAAGTCGGTGCCAACCAAAGTTATGAGGTAACAAACATAAAAAAAAAATACAGTCGAATTGAGAACCTCCTCCTTTTTTTGAAGTCGGTTAAAAAATACATAGGTCTGCATATCACACGCCAGCATTAGTTACTGTATTATATTTTAATAATAATAATACGTATATGTTTGTAAAAACGAGATATGATATTATTTCAGTCGACTTTTTGAGGATATTTGAAGAAGGAAATACTAATAACAAGATTATAAGGCGCTTTTTTTCCTTTTATGAAATTAGGTATTTCGTTCATTAGATCATTCATTACTTAGTTTAATTCGATAACACTAATACAAAATGGTAAAAACATCCCGCAAAAACAGACATTCAAACCAACATTATCGAAAAATTCTGTTTGATACATTTTTAAATATTCACGTTATTTAAGGGTATATTTACTTTAAGAGTTAATAACAGATGTCAAAACGATATAAAAGACAATCTTATATATATATAATCATGTAAAAATTGACAACACTGCCTGTTGCCGAATAAACAAGTATTATTATATGCCAACAGGTAATTTTAGCAATTAAAAAAAAATTAAAGTAATACTTACCAATTAAAAAATCATGCTAGCATTTTATGGGAAACGCCATTTTTGTTATTAAATTGCTAAATTAAAATTCTCATCATAATGCTGATTCTATTCTATTTATTTATTTTCTTAATTACTAAAAATTATTTTGATATAAGTTTATTGCAAACCTTTTCTATAGTAGCTGAAGCCTACATCAATTTCTTTTAATGTAAAGCAAAACGTATTGACATTAATATAGTGCTCGTGGGTGCCGTGTCGGTGACGCGGTGTCGCAAAATCACAACAACGCCGCGGGAGAGGTTACACCGGACATAAATAAAACATGTGCCGCTGGGCTCTGGATAAATAATGTAGCCGCTATTCGTCATAAAAATTCCTCGTTGACGACGAATTTGTATTCTAAATTATACATTTTAAATTTTCGTACCGAAGTTCCTTGAAATACGCCTATAGTTAGACTTGCCAATGACAGTATAAAAATGTGACCAGTAACAAGGTTATTAATTGGCCGAATTTATATGTACTACAATCATCTAATATTTTTAACGAGAAAATTTGTTAGGATTGATGTATATCGTTACACTTACACGTAAAAACTATTAAAAGGATTCTGATGAAATTTGGCAATAATATAGCTTATCATTTCATTTTCTATATAAATCAATAAATATCACCATCCTGTAAGAGATCTACTGCAGGGCCATAGGCCTCTTCCCGAAGGAAGATATGGGCATAATCAATACGCCAGCCCACGACCTGTTGGCGACTTCAAACTCGGAGTAATCCACATTTCTATGTTTTCCCACATACAGTAGTACTTACTACAAGAACATTTGTCACGTTCAGGTTTGCTAACGAGGTTTTCTTTTACTGTCAGCCGAAAGTGTTACCAATTTAAATAATTAAATTGTATGCGAAATCCAAAAAATTCGTTGGTACATGCCGGGGTTCGATGCAGTATATGATCATTTCGAGGTCTTACTGTGATGTTGGTTTATCTTTATGGTTACAACGAAAAGAATTGATAAAAAAAAAACACGTTATGCTAGTTACAAAGAATGTTTGATAACATCAGACAGCGTACGCCTTGAAATAAGATCTATGAGACGTTCCGGGTAGTTAGTTATAATTCATCATTTTGCAACTTTGTAACGACGTTAAAATGTTATGAAATAATAATAAGTGGCGTCTACCTACTTGGTTGACGTTATATGAGCCGTAGTCTAATTACGTGTTTCGCAAAAGCAAACTAATAACAAAAATAGTTCGATATCGACTTCAAATTTGCAAATTCAAATAATATATACTAGACATAATGTTAACCAGGAGTACTTTTCTACACAATTTTACTCGTAAGATTTTTAAAAATTTTAATGTTTCGTTAAGACTGACACATAAATTTAGCATATTAGAGCCGATATTTAGCCACTTCTGCTATTGCTTTGTTCTTGCAGAATACGTAAAAAAGGGTCGATTTATTCGAAAAATCGGACACCTATTCGAAAAATCAAGCTATGACTTAGCGTTTGTTAGCTCGTCATGACAGAAATCTCTTATAATTCCGCATAAATTATAAATTTTTATTTGATATAACGGATAGAATTTGCCATAATATTGAAAAATGTTTAATATAAGGATTCATTAAAATTAACCTAAAATAATAGTATAAATACATCATCTTATTATATCCTAATAAATAAAAACACAAATAGAGATTGTAGATATATTTTATTGTATACTAATTTCCTTGAATATAAAATAATATGAAAACAAAGAATAGTTACAATATGACGAACATTTACTAGAGTAGTTTGGTATGTGTCATCTATGATATTTACGTTACGACGATTTTTTTTTATGAGATCCTCACGTAACACTTCACAGTCACGTCAATTTGAGTAGTTAATGTTTTTCGAACATGATTTTATTATGGAATATTTTTGTATCTACATAATTCCTTCTTTAGGCATTAAAGACGGGAAAAGGTCAATCGAATTTAAAAAAAAATAGCCTAGAACCATTCATAAAAGAATCGGATCGAATGGCTAAAGTCCTATGCCAATACGTTCAATGATTTTCACGTGATTGAGCCTAAAGGATAACCACAGATCACGTCGCTGTGATCTTGCGATGAATTTCGCTCCCACACACTCGTCCCGACCCCCACGGCAGCGGCTCAAGACTTGGTAAGTATCCCCCGGAGTAGAGCGCGCGAGCTCGCTGCTAGCACAATACAGTGACACTGAGCATTTTCATTCACTGCCTATTGCTATAAGCTTCAATTTTTATATTTAGAAACATTATTAAAAAACGTTCTTAGCACCAAAAATACTAAGTATGTAATCGCATAATATGAAGGTAAGTAATAATAATTCTAAATTGAAAAAAAACGGAAGATCCTGATATCGAACATAAATAACATTTGTCCAAAGGCGTTCGTTTCTCGAAACCAAAATGAGTAACGAATTTAACAAGACGAATTTTTTGCTGTAATCATTCGAAGTCGTCTAGCTCCAGGGCATTTCTGGTATTCATTGTAACTCATTCGACCGGATCGGATTGTTAATTACTCTATTTACCTCCAAAAATGCTTGTTTAATTCCTTTTCGCTTACAATGGTCGACATTTTCATATGATTAAAACTTAATATTCACGTGTCTAATAACCATAGGCTATCTATATACGTCAACCGAAAACAAATTTAACTTACATAATTATTGTTTACGGAAATTTCATCCAAATTAAACTCCATTTATCTTCTCCGCGTTCATTTACCCACGGATACGTAGCTATATACGTATATATCTCATTCATTCGCTTGTTTTGTTAAGGATGCCAGGGTCATTACCCTTCGCCGACTGACGGACATTTTTAATCGGAATCACTTTATCGCGTAACCCTATTTGTTTTAACCGAGTGAAATGTAACTTGAAGTTATGATAACATTATTTTTTATTCCAACATTTTATCCATATTTATTTTGATATTAAGACTACTATAGATGAGAATAACGGTTATTAATTTTGCTAAATATTTTACAAAAATATTGCTATACATTATCGCCAATTATTCTTATATTGGGTAATTTATGATTTTATATAGTATTGCAATTTATAGCAATAATATGATAATAAAACGAATATTAACTGTTCGTATTGCCACTTTCGTATAAGTAACGTGAATCATAATCATAATCCCTATCATACTTACTGGTTGTTACATAACGCTTGCTTGTTCCCACGCTTCAATAACACCAATCAATCCTTATCATTAACAATAATAATAACGTATAACAGATAATTAACAGTAGAATAACACGTTATATTATTAGTTGTTGTAATAACTGCTACGTCTAAAATGATTATTATTTTTTTATCGAACTGACTATGCTATTGACCTTGTAAGGCCTTCACAGCTTCACCGAACTACCTAAATGATTATTTATACTACAATTTCTGTGGATGAAATATCTAATATATAAAAAAACTCGTGTCACGGTGTTAGTGTTTGAACTTCTCCGAAACGGCTGGACCGGTTTTTATGAAATTTTAAATATATATGTGGTAGGTATGAGAATAGGTCGTAAAGTATACGTTTTATACCTCTACGTGATTAGGGTGTCCGTATCCAGAATTTTTCTTTTCAATTTTTTTTATTTGTCATCAAAAAATACCTACAACCCCTCTTTCACCTTCCTAACCCCACCCTCCCATTTTTTATTCGCGATTTTAGTTTAAACAATATCCAAATAATTCAACGGTCGGATGTTGCTGAATGACAGATGGCGCTATGTCCGTCTCATCGATTTTTTTTCCACATAAATCATTTCACTAAACCAACTAGGTATGTATGTGTTTGAATGAGATCCTGAATTGTTTGTTTTCACATTTTAAAGTCGCTGTAATCCGGTTCCACATTATTTCAGATTTTTCTTGGAAATACAATTGGTAACCGATTTGACGCAGACGAAGTTACGCGGCTCAACTAGGATTGTGTAAATATTGTTAATAATATTATAGCAGAGTTTTCGACAGGATCTTGGAATGTCATGCAGTGAATTTTATATTTTATTCAGAGTGTTGTGTTTCTAGCTCTGATATATTATAATATTGGTGGTGTTTCACGTAATATGGTTTGGTTATTGTGCACAAGTACAGTGGATGTCAAATAATATCACGGAGTATGGATTCTGACTCGCCACAACAACTTCATGAAAAGTTTTAACAAGACGTCCACCATCTTGTTAGAACATTGAAATTATAGCAAGAAACTTGTAATAACATCATTACCTACTCGATAATGGCAGTTATAATCTACTAGAAGATTGGTAGCCAATAATAAAACTAAAAAAATATGTACATATATTAAATTTATATTTTCTATCAACAAATTTATAGCATCGAAGTTTGTAACAAACTTGAGAAAAATATAAAAAAAAACAAACTAAGATCCCTTCCGTTCTATTGCATTGTTAAAAGACCAAGTCTCGTGTCCAGGTCAATTCGCTTTGTTAATTTCAATAGGACATATCCCAAGTAAAAATACTTTATTCAGTTTAGGCCCTAACAAGGCACTTATGAACGTCAAAAACTACCACCGGTTCGGAAAACAACACAGTCATCGAGAAGAACCGGCAAGAAACTCGATCGCGTACATTTTTTTAACATATATTTCCAATACATCATACAATAGCTGTTAGTAGATGCACAGAGAGGAGTCAATTACAGACATCACTATCGTTCACATACTGATCCACTCTATAATATCCTTTTGACACTAAAACCCGTTTGACGTGGCGCTTAAATTTACAGTCCGGCAAATCGGTAACATGCTTTGGGACTTTATTGTAAAACCTAACACTATTACCTAAAAAACCATTACTGGTTTTGCTAAGTCTGAAACATGGGACGACCAGTTTATTACAGTTTCTAATATTTAGATTATGCCGGTCTTTTACTAAATTCAGTTTTTCAATGTTTTTACGGACATACATTAAATTATCAATGTATTGGGAGGGTAGAGTTAAGATACCGAATTCCTGGAACTTCGTTTTTAATGATTCGCGAGGTCCCATATTATATATTGCTCGAACTATTCTAACATTCTAATACTATTCAAGTTTGTAGTACTAGCAGGGGTATGCGTAATGCATGCGTCACTCGCTTCTCACGAACTTGGCCCGAGCCGAGTGCAGTTAACGAAATTAAATAAACGAGTACAACGCAGACTTACCTCACCGTCGAGTGCTCATTAAAATTAACATTCTGTGCCGTTTCAATTCACCACTTGTTATTATTACTTTTATTACAAACAACATTAAGCGTTTAATTCCAACAGAAAATATATATACATTCTCTTTTTATTCTTGGAAGTAGCTATCTTTAAAAGGAATTCGTCGTCCAAATATTTATTGATTAGATAAATAAATATAACTACTCATGAGTCGTGATCATATCGTTTCAGCGTTTATTTTTTAATACTTCTTAGTATGAAAACTTAGAGTCTTAGAATAATAGTTTATGTTAAATTTATTTTAATGACTCCTTTAAAAATATCTCAAAAGATTATTTACATTAATTATTTCAAACATGATGAAGTTTGAAAGTGAGACAAACAATGAATCAATTTTCGCGGATTCATTATGGAATATTATATTATCTCATTTATTTTTATATACAAAAAGGATGTTGTTAAGGTTGACTGACACATTTAGTTTTTTTTTTATAGCTCTTTTTACTCCAATCTTTGTACCTTAACTCTCAATGAACAGTTTTAACCCCACGTTGGTCAAATATAACCGGCCACGGTTTGGTCACTGGTAATCAGGACGCTAGATCTCTTTACAAATGTAAAAATTCTTCCATGGCGCCCTAAAAGAACCATGTGATTACAGCGTGGCAGACAGTGTTAAGTGCACATCAACTTCTATGAGAATTGGTATGTGTGATTACATCATCTACCTATTACATCATGAAAATAAAAACGCTTAAAAGATTTACTCCAAAAAACTGAACAATAACGTCTTTGACCATAGTTAGGTAGAGGTACCTTGGCGGGTGTCTTGTCTTACCTTAGCAATGACTATAAATTTTTTTTTCGAATTTCAAGAATTCCCTTGTGTATCTTTAGAAGGGTACATGTATATTTTCATGTATTAATATATTTTTTACCTCCACTGTGACTTGATTACTATAAAATATATGTTGTAGATTCATATATATTTAAATAACTACCTTCATATATTATCAGTTCCCACGAAAACTTGACCGATAATTAGTAACCAACTTCATGGTGTCGCTTTTAAATGTCGGTGTGCGTGCGTGCATTGTAAAAATTTACTCTCATCAATTTTCCCAAACGCGCCAAAAGAAGTATAACTTAAAAAAAATACTTACGAAATGGGACCCATTATAATATATATACTTAATTTCTGGTGGAAAATGGTAAAATCAGAAATAATTGTATATTTGCTTCTAACGTATGTAATAACCATATTAAATCACGTGATACGAGGGAAATATATTCGCTATTAGTAAAGCTCAGGGAGGCTGCTAATTCCATTAAACAGGCACTCGTAATGCCTCTGCACTGAAGATAGTGTCCCTAATGGATCGGTTTTATTAGTTAAATGGCTTAATTAAATCGATAGAGGCTCTAAAAATATGAACCTATATTGCATTTTTATCCCAAAAATTAGCTAAGGGTTTCGTACATAGGCGATGATAAAACATTTCAGTAGCACTTTCTCATATGTTTGTCGATCGATTTTGTTATTTTTTTATTTAATAGCTAATGAGAAGCGTTAACGTTATAAAAAAAAATTGGTAACAAATACTTATTTTCCATTCCACTGATTATATTACACACTAGCGGGCCCGGCTGACGTCCCGCCCTGATTATAAAAAAATCCTTGACAAATTATTTACCAATACCTTCGTCATCAATGATGAATGAATCAGTTTATCTACTGGTGAAAACCGCATGAAAATCCGTTCAATAGTTTTTGAGTTTATCAAGTTTACATACTTCAAGAAAATGAAAATTAATGCATAATGACGTATTTCTATAGAGTCGCAGTTGACGTAAAAGAACATAATTTAAAAAAATGCAATGATTATTGTAGGACCACTCTTTGGCATAAAATAAGGAAAAATGTATTATGGTTCAATTGCGACTAATGGACGAATACCAGTTAAAGTGAAGCATGGCGGAAGCAGGTCCGTGAACCGTTTCCCAGGACTTGTCTGCTCTTTGAAATGTACTGGATAGTTCTTAAGGGCATGAGATTTTTAAAACGCAAGGTACCTGTCCTGTGTTTTATAATTCGCATGACAATTTTTACTTTAAGTTTTATCGGTCCACTTTCATAAATAATGAATCGGCTTTTATTACAATTTTATTTACCCCATTCTCATTGTGTATACCCATATTAAACTATTGTTCTTAATTCTTATACAGGTTTAGGTCGGAATTTTACAAAGTTTGATAATGACAACTTCGGCTTTCAATAATCAGTTTATCTTATTCTATGTTATAATTTTCAAAGTAATCAAAAGTAAGCGTAAATATGTATAAATATACTTCATATAATAAAGGAGATACGGAAACATAACAAACTCGTTATAACTTCTTATGTGGACTGCGAATTTTCATGGCCGAATTTAAATTTTTATATACGCTTGGAAGATTCTGTTTTTCAAATAATTTTAAAGAGGTATAATAACGTTAGAGCGATTTAAAATTGAAACCCTGGAAAAGCGTAGAAATATTTTTAACTTAGTTTTTTTGTTTAAACTTTGCAACAACTACATAGATAGCCCTGAATTATTGAGCATGTTTGGATTCTGGCTTCCTTCTAAATATCCTCGTCAATAACGTCTACCTTTTTATTTCTTCTTTTAGTAAAACTGTTTTGGGTAAAAATTCTCCAGTGTCCAGAATAAGTATTTTATATTATAAATACAAGAACTTAGATATATTGGAATATATTATCAAAATTGTAATATTTAATCATTTTTTTTTCTTTTTTAACTTAGTTTACGCTAAAGCATAAACATATCCTCACTTTTAATTAATGTATACTATACATGTTGAGTTTGACCGAATATGCGAATAGTAAAAGAATTAGTACAATTGTAAAATAATTAGACAACGCAATAAAATAATTAGAAGATTAAGAGTAATAAAAAGATTAACCGCAATAAATAATTATGAGGGTTTTTATTATAGAGCACACAGATGTACTTTTATTAACAAGCGCAGGTGGGGTATGTCTAAGGAATACCATAAATGATCTAACGATGCGGCATCACCTTAAATACCGGAAAAATCGGCCTGTTTTGGCCAGTGCGTAATGAGCATCGAAACTACGCAGTTCCTTGTCTCAATAATGTAAACGCATCTTTTCTTTTCTTATATTAAAACATAGAGTTTAAAAGTTTTTCTGTTTTTCTTCTTTTCACTAGTTAGTGTTGAAAAAACCCCTTTCTTTTTCCCAAGTCACAAAAATAAATGAAGTACTTTAACAATGCAAGTTGTATTTACCTAAGAAATTGTACATCGTAGCCAACGATTATAGTAATATTTTTTGTTTAGAATAAGCCGATGTAACAATCATTGTAAAGCTAATAAATAAATTATACACAGATTATTCATACACGTTGTACATAGCATGACAAATGAACAACGACTACCATAAAAACCGCCAGTGTAACAGTTGACAATTGGCAACTAGACGTGGATTACAAATTTGTATTCTATATCTGCTACGCGTAAATAATTTGTCTACGTTACTATGCTTGATTTGAAATTAATAAAGTCCCAGATTTTACCATCTTTATCAAAATACCCTATATTGTAAAGGCATTCAATTTAAGATTCACGAATTCCACGACGTACAGTGACGAGTAACCCATACTTCTGTACGTTGAACTATAAGATAACGTCTCCTCATGACATGTTTTGTTCTCCGTTTCCCCATTTATCAGCCATGACGTCACACATTGCACGACAGTATTGCCTCACAGGTGTACACTATTCTAACTGTTTGTCAGTTAACAATGACGCACGAGGAATAGCGTGCGTTCCACTTATTCGAGGCCTGTAATGTAGGTCTATGCATACTTCATCATATTATTCTGTTATGTGTGAGTTAATTATTTCTATCATTTATGTCACATAAAAGTTGCATTATTTTAGAAAATTTTCAAAACAACGTCAACATGTTTAATGGAAAAATAGTAGGACCGAACTAAATAAGCTAATTGCCTGTCGTTTCAATTCTCTACATTTTCACTATGTACGTAGGGCGAAATTGTAAAAAAACTTTCAATATCTTCATAAAATATCCTCGAGTGCTATGTGCTATACTTGATTGTTATATAAACTTCTATACTAATATTGTAAAGCTAAAGAGTTTGTTTGCTTATAAGAGTTAATAAGGTATACATGCTTGGTACACATATATATTTCACTTACTCATATACGTATTATATGAATACGTTAAGTAATAACGTTAGAAATTAAGTATAAAATCACGGGCGATTAATAGTTAGAAATATATGAGTTTATCAGCTTGTTTTTGTTCAAAACTAGTATATAACTTAGTTCAAAAGTTTACGTTATTAATCTTTATAGTTTATTCACTGATCCTAATTAATATTATAAACGTGAATGTCGGTTTGTTTGTTACACTTTCACGTTTTAACAAGTCAACCAACCATAATGAAATTTTGCAGCGACGTTGTCGGGGGGTACATAAAAAAAGAGCATGTAAAATAGTGTGTACCTGAGGTATATAAAAATATATATTTTAAATATCCACGCCGTAATATTTAATAATGAAATAAGTACAAAGTTTTGTAAACATATGAGTTTTACTTGATTTTTATTGTTCGTCGGTAGTAGATAAAGCACATTGCGATCTTTGGACTAGGATAAAAAACCAATTGTTCGACTCATCTGCCATCGTTGAGTAGGTAATAATATTAGAAGTGTCTTGTGATAATTTCAATATTCTTAGTAGAGGAGTTTTTGTGGCATCCGAGAATTCATGCCTCGTGGTATTTGCTATCCACTTCATTTGTGCACAATAACCGAATTAGATTACGTAAAATCCTATCAATATTAAAAAAAATATAGAGTCAAATAAAACAAGATTATGATTAAAATATAAATTCCACTACTTGACAAACTAAGATCCCGCCAAAAAATCCTTTGTACAACTTAAAAATAATGTTCGTAATAAAACTCCTCGGGATAAATTTAAACGCCAAGCTCAACTATGGACGTTCGACGTTCGTTTGAGGCCAAGGCTAAAATGGCTGCAAAACAATGGGGGGTCCTTTTCAGGGTGAAGCGGTACTTTACGCCGGAGCAGCTTCTTAATCTGTATAGGTCAAGTTCTTGCGGACAACATTAAATTATCAAGAATATATTGGGAGGGCAGAGTTAAGATACCGAATTCCTGAAACTTAGTCTTTAATGATTCGTGAGGCCTCATATTATAAATTGCTCGGACTGCTCGTCGCAAATAAGGTCGTGTATGGAGTATTGCTCGCCATCTTTGGGACGGGTCTGCCAAATACCAGTTGGCCTCGCTAGACTCCGTCGATCACAGAGCTCGAAGACTTATCGGTAATGAATCACTGTTAGCAGCCAAACTGCAAACACTGGAACATCGGCGTAGGGTCTCTTGTCTTGTAGTATTTTATCGGCTACACTTTGGAGAATGTGCACAAGATCTGCACCAAGTAAATCCACCGTCTCCGTTTCATCTTAGGACTACCAGACGCCGTACGAGTCTCCATTCGTTCGCGGTTGATATACCATCCATCCGGACGAAGTGCTTTGCATCGTCATTTATTATGAGAACCGCGAAGGAGTAGAATCTGCTGCCTGCGTCTGTTTATCCTGAAGTTTATGATGAAGTAATCTTCAAAAGAAGACTAAATGTGCTTTTACGGGGTGAACGCGTTATATCCTAGGCCTCGTCTTCACCTTCCATCAGATGTGACTGAGGTCAAGCGTCACACAGTGTATTATATTTAACAAAAACATATAAGCGCTTAATACTCACTCTCGTGGGCATTAACGTTATTTTTAACGTTTACTGTAGCATCATATATTGTGCAAGCGCCATTTATCGAAATGTTAAATGATGGAATTTTGCAAATAGCGTACCGAATTCATATCGTGGCGCCCCCTATCAATGGCGACCGCGTGGGGCACGCACGGAATGTATTTAACTCATACATACATATAAATTGCGGAAGTTACACAATTACACATTTCGTTACATTACTAAAGAGGGCTCAGAACCCGTTAAGTGCGATTACGACACACGCACCGAGGGTTCCATACGCATTCTCTACCAAATTTCAAGATTAGATGTTAGTTTATAAAGGATTTTTCTGGTTACTATATGTATCCATGAAGATTCCACTTAAAATTTAATAGTATGCCCATTATTATTAGACTAGATTATTAAATTAAATGATTGTTATACGTTGTCAACTAAGGGCCCTATCTCATTAGGACACCATGGCGGCGCCACCGTGGTTTCTTGAGATAACAAGCGAGAAACACCAAAACAAACACCAGGATTGATAGTTTCGAAATGACATCGTGGACACATAGTGTTGATTCGAGGGAAGGGCATTCTTGGTAGCGCAATTGGTGGTGGAGTGAATGAGACGCCAAATAGCTTTATACATGTTAATGGTTGCGGCATCAACGGATGATTCGGTTGCCGGCCACAGCGTTGGTTGCGCAACCAAGCTGATACCAGGTGAGGTACCTTCCTTATAACTGTACACATGGTTCCCTAATAGGAAAGGTAAAGGTATAATCAAAATTAAATTATTATTATGAGAATATATAAAAAAGTTATTGTTATTTTAAAAATATTATGGTATCTAGTATTTCATAAAATATTCTTTATTAGGTTATTCTTTTTTTCATTCTCAAAGAAATAATTTTACTTACCAAAAAAACGTGGCTTCTTTAATTCATTCAGGGATCCTCAACATGAGCCCCGTTCACACTTGGCCAGTTTATTTGCTGTCTTACTTTACAGTTTACACTATAATCACATCGAGATTTACGGCCGTATGTGTTACCGTTTTTACGATGGAGCAAAAAAACGCATAAAAACACTTTTCCTAATACCTGGTTTTTTAAAATTATTATTATAAACATTTGTTAGGTTGTCCACAATACATTCTGTACGTTTTAGGAGCTGGGGTGTATAGCCCCTATTAGCTAACATACACAACTTTGGATGCAAATTTACGGGCGAAATCCGCCATCATCCAAACTATTATCATAAGGTGGTAAACTTTGTTTGCCCATAAGGAGTAAACATTATTCTAAGGAGTAAACTCTGAAATTAATGATCAGATTCTAAAAATATTATTATGAAACTGTACATTCTTCCCGAGGATATTAATGTTATTTATTTATGTCATAATTAATGCGAACGAAATCATGGACCGATGTCAGTGATAAATATTCTGTGAATCATTCAATCGGCTGACCATTACAGTTAAAAAGTACAACCCTTTAAAAATAATGCGGACAGCGTAGGTTTACCAAAAGGATTTCTTTCCTGGAAACGAAACCCTAAAAAGGGTCGTTTCGTTTATTATTCGTTAGTTTTATTATTATTACTTCTAAATTGTATAATCTATTACTTGTTCTCTTTGGCCTCGGTATGCTGGACGCAAGTAGTGAGTACATAATAATAACGCTAACATTTGGAGGGTAATATTACAAATGGGATTGTACTGTGAACATTACACAAAAAGCTAATGAACTTATCTATATCAAGTATCAATTAGTATAAGGAACAGTCCACTATTTTTGAGTGAGAATTTTGTTTGTGTTAAAATACGTCTTCAACTTTTTGTGCCAGTTTTGCAAAATTCTTAAATCGTTCGAACTGTTCTAAAATTAAATATAGCGTCAGCATGTGCGATGTAGAACAATGCTAGAGGATTTAAAATAACGACCCATTGCGAGAATCCTTAATTAATATCGTTTTTAATAATTACAATGTTAATATTATTGCTAACCCTACACAGCGAGAAATGCGAAAGCACAACCGTCCTCGAGAGATTCATAAAAACGATCGTAAAGTTAAATTGTCCACTGCGAAATATTTCAAATATACGGGAGTAGCGAGGTATTATTAGATTTGTAACAAAAGAGAAAAGAAAACATATTCAACGAAATTACTGGATGGTCTCCTAATGTGATCTGTTCATGACTACATGTTCTATATGACGATTCTGATCCTGATCGGGCCGCAAAATAATTATGACATGGTATGCCTTTAAAAAAAAGCAGTAAAAATATCCCTATGCAGGATCGGTAACGATAAAATCATTAGCGACAATAATCTGCTTAGAAGGAAATTCTGCCTTTTTGGTATATAAAAGGTCACTAGAAAAATTGCTAACTACATAACCATACATAGAAAAATAGCAAAAGGCATTTGTTCACCGACTTCTAAAGCTATTATTACAGGAAACACATTTCATAACAATGATTATTATTACTACCATAACAGCGTCGTAATTCTAATGAGCTCCATTATCGGGTAACGATAAGGGTTGCGATAGCAGGACATTTGATAGGTTAAAACGTTTAGCACTTTCTAGTAAAAACCGATTTAAATTCTAATCTTATCATTACTGCTTGACTCCTGTGGGAAAACGTAATGATACATATCAATATAGCGTGGGTCATTTCTTGGATACCATCTTATATAAATCTGAGAATCTAACATAGCTCGGTTGATGAATTTTGCTGTAACGTTTGTCGCGGAGCATATATAATTTATTTGGTGGTAATTCTTTGCATGGTGGTTAGATTTTTTTAATGCTAGCCTATGCCACCTTCGTATTGTATAAACATCGTTAGGCTTTTATAGGTGTGTTCCGGTAACTGTACTAGAAATCAAGTTCCCTTTACTGTGCTTACCGTGTTAGACCACATCGTCATTTAATGACGGACGAGACTATGGTGTAACTATATAATAAAACAGAAATTTAAAAAATCGCCTCTACTTTTCTGTAGTATGTCTATACCTATATGCGCGATTTACTCAGAAACTACTTGACCGATATTGACATACCTATAAGGATTTTGTGTCCCTTTGAATTATCCTATACATTTGTCAATCATTTTTTTTTCGAACTGACTACGCTATTGACCTAGCAATGTCTTAACAGTTTCACTGGACTACTCACACATTTGTCAATAAAACCATTGTGTATAAACGTTTTCTCTTTTGCTGTTTCCTAGTCTCTAATAATCAATCACCAAGAACAATATTATGCTCAAACTTGTACTGTTTCCTGTATGTATCTTATAATTAACACGTAATAAATCCGCTAAACGAATGAAATGTACAAGTTATTCTGATATATACTGTATCAAGTAAACAACTGTCCAAAAATATCCAACTTTCTTCTAGCGTATGCTGATACATTATGCACGCAAGACCTGTTTGCATATATTTACTCATCCGAGAAATGGCAAAAAAATACTCTTCCGCACACGTCTACAACTGCTCAGACGTTTTATATAAAGTTAAGTAAGTAAAGTTTTTTATCAATCTTTTTATGATACGTAAACAGTTCTGTTTCCATTTCTAAAAGTATAAAACACTAATGGCATTTTCGAGAAAATAAGTTGTGACTGTATTTACCCAAATTGCTCCGTATTTTAATGGCTTGCTGGTATGTTGTCGGTGTTTTTTATATCAAATAACTAGCTGTGCCCGCTACTTCGTCCGTGTGAAATCTTATGTTAAAACACAGCGATTAGTAAAGTCATGTAAATGTATTAAGTCCATTTTCTTATCTACTTTTTCTTAAGTCGCGTCGTCATTAAAAGTACAAATAACTTTTGATAGATCCAACCGATTTTAACAAATCATTTAGACTAAATTTTACTCGCAGATATACTTTATAGTTTTATCGTGCAGTATATTAGCATTGATGCGTATTCATACAAACAGAAAGACAAACATTTCTGAAATTGGTTAGAATGTTTTATATTACTTATTCCTAGACACCTGCAATATGTTTTTTTTTTACAAAAATGTGATAAGTACAGACACGTTAGATTTACATTCTTATTATATGTATAGATTATGTACGTTTTACAAGTAGAAAATGATTATTCATTACTCATCACCCACCCACTAAGTCGATTAGTTACAATGCACCATATATTTCCACAGGAAAAGCTCCTCTGTTGTCATATCTTATTCTGTGACACATACATTATATTTTTCAAACAGTTATTGTACTAAAATGATAACAGAACCACAAAATTGTATAAATGATAACCACACGCATACTCAAATCACACAAGGAAATAATAACATAAAATTATTTAGCACTGTGTACAGTGCCGACATAAAGTTTTTTTTTGTTTATAACATTGGCGGCAAACGAACATGCGGGTCACGTGATAGTAAGTGATCACCAGCGTCCATGGACACCTGCGACACGAGAAGAATCCCAGATGCATTGACGGCCTTTACCGTAACCGAACCCAATATGATTTTGCACCCGAAAATTTATCCGAATATTCGGCTGCATTTCTAATTTCGGCTTATGTACCGTAACTCATGTGGTTACAGAATAATATTCTTTTCACCCTGAAATCTTGTATGGTTTCCCTGTTTTGTCAGATCAGATTACTAATGTAGATTAATTAAAACTTTCAGATTATCACCTCCATATACATACAGAATCCGGTATCTGTAGTACAGGTTTTCTGTTTCTATGATCACTGAATATTCTCTATACTGTTGCATGTGCACATAGCAACATGAGCAAGAAGAAGACGACGATTTTATATATTGAGGAAATATATACAGACCTTCGCCGTATATACTATAAGCAAATAATTTTCAGCATCTCTATCAAGACCATTTATAATATTAGAATCCCAGCATTATCTACATATACTGCAAATGCCTATGATATCTCTAATGAGTTGAAATTGCCTCCAGTTTAAAGAATTATCCGCCAATTAGCAACTTTGGTTCAAATTTAAGAAACGATGGTATGTGGTGGTATATGCAAGTGGTAGAGCCACGCTGTAGCTATTACTAGTTTCAGCATGAATGGGTCGGCTCGCCCTGGGTAGTACCACCCTCTCATAGAACACCGACTTGAAGTAACAGTCCTTGCATTCTTGCGTTTCGTTCGGTCAGTGAGAGCGCCGGAGGCCCACCTCCTTTCCCTTCCCCTTTCTCTACCCCTGACCGGTACACAGGCTGGCAACGCACTTGCGACTCCCCTGATGTTGCAAGTGTCTATGGACGGTGGTGATCACTTAACATCAGGTGACCCACCTGTTCGTTTGCCTCCATTTGACATAAAAAAAGTCAATAAATTATTTTCGAAAATTACCCAGAAATGCGAAAAACGAACGCTAGTTTTGTATGAGTCAAATTTTTGGCCTATTTTGTAAAAACTTATTACCCAACCCATTCACGATTCAAAGTAGGAGAGCATTAAAGCACTCAAGGGACACGTTATAACTAAGTCGAGCGTCAAAAAGCTGAACTGTGAAGTGCGGGGGAGTAAAACAATGTGAAGGCTGCTTTATACTCTGTGACAAACGGTACCGCAATGGAACAGATAAATCTGTTTCATTTAGGGAAAGTATGTTAACAATTTTTTTTAAATAAATTGTCAATGCATCTGTAAATTTTGGTGTTAAAATTATTTAGACCAGCAGAATTTTATGAACATAAAATAGTAACAAGAGTTTTAGGGAATAAATAGTATGACAAAACTATAATTAACAAATAAAGGCAGACACAATAAACTCAGATACCCTGAACAACATACTCAGTTAAGAAACAACAAAATCGCTTTTTACGAGAAGGAAGTCGCGGTTATTTTGTTTCGAACTGACTACGCTATTGACCCAGCAAGGTCTTAACAGCTTCACCGGACTACTAGGACGTCGCGGGTAACAACTAGTTACACTATGAATATCCTTGTTGATATAAATATATACTAAAACAATTGATAAAATTAAAAGTATGTGACGATGTTTAATCCTAAAGACTCGGCAAATTCTGGTGAGTTTTAAGCGTTAATCTAGCTTCAATATCGTTTAAGCTGCATTGAAGGTGAAAACGTTAAAACGAACGCACATTCAGTACGATATTAAATTATAATAATGGCAGATACTTGCACGAAAGTAACGAGCGGCATCACCCACCAACGATGAGACCCCACGGTCGTAAAACCTGCAGGAACTAGGTTATACGTGCAAAAATAACATCGACCGTTTCCAACGACTCAAGCGAGCGAGCCTGTTTATAATTTTAAATATAAGTGCATTAATAAGATATTACGATTAATTCCCCGTTTAGGACTACACTATATCTGTATTTAACTAACGGATGTGTTACTCAACTTACGGGATAATTTCTTGTTCCCTTCGCTGCGAGGGATTTCCATCGATTCATTACACATTTCGAAACACAGGACAATGAAAAAAAACAAGCTGTTCTAATTATCTACACATAGGTCTACCGTTTACACACAATAGACTATAAAATTAAGTGCACTACTTCTGAAGGCGATATCTCGACTTATTTTCAAAAATCATATAATCCTGAGTGATTAAAAGCTTGGTCTACAGTCAACAAGTCTACATCCAAGGAGGAGAATAATAGCGTAACGCACAAGTGATAGGGAGGCTGTAGTGGATGAGGAGATAATCTTGGTAAAAAATCAATGGTCAGGGGTGGTGGAGGGGCCTTCCTCTCCACTGCCGGCCGAACCCAGGGGGAAAAGGACGGGGGCCCTGACTTTCCATAGCACGGGTTCGGCAGCCTGGGAGACAGTTGGAGAACCGGGCTGCCTCAATTGGGTGCGGCAAGGGTTGCCAGCCGTCGGGGAGCTTGCTCCCGCTCCCCTGTGCCACTCTCAGAGTTTGGCGTACGGTTTATCGTGGAGTTTTATTGTCGGTAGGAGTCGTCTTCGAACACTGATCTGCCACTTTCAGTAGTAGGGTGGTCGACACTACTCATGCTCCCCCGAGCCTCTAAATGTCTCATGTAGGATTTTACTCCAAGTTAAAAAAAATGTCTGGTAGGTTCAATACCACCGAATGGAGCCCTCGAGTCCGTTGTGTGTAAGATACAGTGACAACACCGCATTCACTAGTTATGCAACACGTATGAATGTATGTATAGATGTTGCATAAACGAATACATGTGCGGTTAATTAGCTCGTTTGATTAGTTTACATTAGAATTCACGGAATTTTACATATAAGGTAATAATAAATAGCTCAAGCCGAGGTTCGACCTCTTTGGAGCTCGTGTGATAGTTATCATTCGTCTAAGTGCCTTAAGTGCATAACAATTTGACTTTTGGTAAGACCAACATTGCACCTTACATTTTCTTCATCAGATATTTTATATATCATATTAATATTAAAGATTTAATTAAATAGTCAATAAATATTCAGTAAATAATTGAAAAATATTTTTTTTGAGCTAATACTCTCGTGTAATTATAATGGTTGTAGGGTATTATTGCCATTTTCAACTATGACGTCATTTTAAGATTGCATATTCTATCACAAAACCTATACAAAAACAAAATTGTTAACACAAAACAGAAATGTGATAGAAGGATAATTAAATATCATTGTCCTTAAAAGTACCGTATCAAAACCTGTTAATTAATTTTATTTTGTCGATATACATCAGTCCTTAATCAACAGACAATATGGCTGACGGCTTAGCGCGGGAAAACACAATCTCAGCGTTCGACGCCGCATACTGCAGTATTCCCGGGAAAGCAATTTCAGGTAACGGCTTTTCTTCGATGTGATCTCGTGTAGACTCGCTTTTTGTAAATAAAAATTTATGCCTGGAAAAATGTGTTCCTTGAAACGTGAAAACTTTGCGTAAGACAAGAAAATTTACCTAGCTTTTTAAAATGAATATATATAAAAAAATTAAATCATAAGTTTTTCTCATTTCTTATACAGAGCAAGGAAATCCACATGGTAATAAAAATTGTCTAACTATGGTTAAATGCGTTCTGGTGCCTACTTTTGAAGTCGGATCAAACATATTGTTAAAAAAATTGTTTATATTTGTACACTAGTTGTGCCCGCGACTTCGTCCGCATGGAAGTCCGCGTGGAACCTTATGTAAGCAAAAAGGTGATAATAAAATTATAGAAATGTATCAAGTCTATTTACTTATCTACTTTTCTCTCGTACTCAAGTCACGTCGTCATTAAAATTACAATAACTTTTGATAGAGTCGACCGATTTTAATGAAACAAAGACTAAATGTTACTTGACTATATGCTCATAATCATGAGGTTTTATCGTGAACGCAGTACCTTAGCAATGATGCATGTCCAAACAAACCGACAGACAGACAGACATTTCTAAAAATGATTGAAATACATTTTATTACTTACTAGCGGGCCCGTCAGACGTTGTCCCGTCCTGATAATAAAAAAGAAACCCTGACAAATTATATACCTAAGTCTTCCTCATAAATCACTTTATTTACAGGTGAAAACCGCATGAAAATCCGTTTAGTAGTTTTTGAGTTTATCGCGAACAGACAGACGCGGTAGGAGACTTTGTTTTATACTACGATGAAAAGATTCCTAGACACCTGCAACAAGTTTCACTTAAGTCTAAAAAATACAGACGCGTTACATTTACATTCTTATTATATGTATGGATAGATAACATGAATGAGGACTAAAAGAGGCTGCACAATTATTGAGCAGATTTTCAAGCCAACATTCATGAAACCATGAAAGCAAATCAACGTAGTAGGGTCAAAGTAATTTACCAATCGATTAGAACTTACCGCATAAGACAGACACGAGTTTTCATTTCTTGAATCAGGCAAAAGAGAAACTAAAAGCTCTACATTCAAGGTATTCTTCATACCGTCAGACCTGTCCGTCGGCGAACAATGAACTCATTATAATAGTCTGAGGTAAGTGAAACACACGTGTCGGGGGCACTTTCGGAAACAAAACGCGTTGTTTATTATTAACCTGGTTATTTTTTTTAACATTCGATTAGCAAATGTGTTGCAACCTTTTACTAAACGCTGTTAACAAACTGGATCTAAAATTTATGTTGTATGTCGTAAAAATGTGTTGACCACAACGATAATTTATTTCAACATAAAATTGCAAAGAATTCGTTATAGAATAAGATTTATATCATTCAAGTGAATTAATTTTAAAAAAACCTGTGTGTAATTCACACGCTGTAGAAGTGAAATCTACAAAAAGAAAGAGAGGTGAGAGTATGTCTCACTGTTCTCCAATACCCGAAGGCAAGCGAAATACTGCTTTCACTCTACCCGACACAGTGTTTACCTCCACCAGTTTTCGTCACACAAAAAGGTTACGGATTAGACATGTGTATCACAGAAATTCCTATATTATATGTATGAATAGTTAGCTTGGTTTAACTTAGCTTGCTTAGATTTGCGATGTTGCGTAACTAAGCCATCAGTCCAAGCCGAGGTGTGCCCGTGCACCCTTGAGCTGGTTACTAAATAAAATCCGCTGAGTGCCTTTAACGCTCGCGTGAAGTTGTAAAGACCTGTCAGTCCAATAGCGTAGCCAGTGCTTAAAAAAATCCAAGCTCTCCAATAAGAATTTTCACTTCAAGAAACTCTATTCGATTTAGGGCATAAGCAGGCACTTACGAACATTACCGACGGTCTGAAAATATCCCATTTTCAGAAGAGGCGACAAGAAACTCGTTTGGTTTTCCATTTTTTTTTTTTAATTAAAACGATACGATTTTATATTGTTCACGAGACATTATTATTTTTAGTACAAATAAGGTAATTTCCAGTATCACTATCGCTTACGTAATGATTCACACACAATATAATAGGTATTCCGGTGAAGCTGTTAAGACCTTGCTAGGTCAATGACGTAGACAGTTCGAAAAAAAAAACACAATATAATAGCTTGTTACAACAAAACCCGCCGAACATGATGCTTGAATTTATTGTTCAGCAAATCGGTAATGTGCGTTGTGACCTTATTTTAGACCGAATTACCTAGAAAACCTTTATTGATTCTACTGAATCTAAAGGATGAGAAAGTTTGATTTGTAATATTTTGTTGTTTGAAATATTTAGTATGAAAATTATCGCGTTTATTTACAAGAGCTGGCTTAATAAGTTCTTGCGAACATATATTAATTTATCAAAGATGTATTGGGAGATCCGAGTTAAAATACCAAATTCCTGATATTTGTTATTTAGATCACTAAAATCCCGACGTCGCATATTGCAAATTTCACGAATCGTCCATTTATATAATAAACATAAATATGATATCTACCTTAGCTACTGTCCGGCATAGTAAATTACTTTCTGTATATTAAACCTAATTGAATATTTTCTTCCAAATATTCTATCAATAATAAAATTTTCAATCTAGACTTCTATACGATTTGCTTCGGTTGCAAATAGAATTCTACGTAAGTTAATGTTTTCTTTAATGTTGTAACATTTCTCGTTCCTAAATAACCTCAATAGTTAACATTACGTACAAAATGAGCGTGTATTTTCGTTTATGTAACAAACGCTAACACGTTTAGCTGAGAACAAAACGTTATTGTATGTGAAATCCGGCGCAGTTTCGCACAGAGACATCTTAGTAAACCTGCTGATAGAATAATTGCAATGACCTCATTGCATGGACTACAGAAATGGCAAGCAATTATATTACGAAGTTTTATCGGACTCGTACATATTGCAATGAAGGTCAAATCATCTAAGCGCAGATCGTGATTGTATAAAAAAAATGTTATATATATTAAATAAGCCTTCGTTTGCAGCTTCGCTCGCATATATATATAAATATACTCTATGTCCTTCTATGTGCTCCTGACAATTTGTGTATTGATTGGTTGAGTAGTTAAGGAATGAAAGCGTAACAAACAGACAAACTCAGTTTCGCATTTATAATATTAGTTAGGAGATTAGGATACGTACATTTAGAAATTATAAACATTAATAATTTAAGAATGTTTTTTTTATTAGTGATCAAAATTAAATATCATGTCGGTAAAACAACAATATTTATAACAGAGTTCTATCTACGTACAAAATAAATATAGCTACAGAGAATCTTTGATATTCTCTCTTTTCGACTTATATGCCACGTGTTATATCGTAATGAAACGAACAGTGCACCGTGTCACGTTTGACATAAGTTTTGAATTACTGCGAGACCCTAAACAAATTCCGTATAAAGCACGAATGTTGTCGCATTATGATCGATAGTCGACATAAGTATTTACAGTTCGATCCTTTTTGGTGATATTGACTTCTCGTCGGCCAGTTAATCCTGATACCTCACCCAATATAAAAACCCCGCTTGCACTATCACTGCTTTTTGTTGAATGGTAATTACAAAAACGCAGTTTGTGAGAGTATTTATACTGTATACATAAAAATTTAAATAAACGAATGAAAGAAAATAAATTTAGTGTGGTCTATTCACATTTATGCCGCATATGAATAATCTTTCAACAAAAGCATCTGCCAGCGCTATGCAGTAGCAATAAACAGGTCAATCGGGTCGCTAGCCGGGATCACAGCGCTGCACAAGAAATTAGGACAGGGAAGCAATTACTCTCACGCTCATCGACCTAGGGACGGAGAGCCGGCATAGCGGAAAGGACTTACGGGAGTATATACCATTTGTTACGGTTTATTAAGCATTTTCAGAGCCGCAGAAAAATAACGGAAATCATATTACTCTTTTTACATAAATAGTTGATGTTTATTAAACATAGACATGTAAGTGTACGACCAGAGTGGACGCTACAATCGAGCGTCCAGCGTGGCGTCGCGTCCGGCGTTCGTTTCAAACATATGCATTAATACGTGAGTGTCCTGAGTGGCGCGCGAACGTCGCTCTTGGACGCTGGACGCCCCGCTGAACGCACCGCCGAACGCAGATGCACTCAGGCCGTACACTTAATGTTGTGATTCACAAATATTCCCACGAACAGTCATACTTGGTATTAGATTTGCCACGTCGGGAATAAGAGTGAGACGTCAGCCTAAGGTCGGCTTGCTTCGGTTTTGTATAGCGTTCTCTCTATCGCACAGCGCAATAAGTGCTACAGACAAAGATAACGATATATGAAACCGAATTTAACTGACTATCGCTATCGTCTCCACGACGTGCTAAATCAAGATCTAGAGTACATGTTTGTGTTTTTATGCTGATATTTAAAAAATATTAATTTTTCTTTTACAATATTTTTTGGGTTTATTGGTTACACAATAATTTTACTAATCTCACTTTTCTGCTAACAAAAAAGGCTGATTTTATTAGAAAATAATCTAGTAAAAGAAATGCCATCAAAATACAACAACATACGATGCGGATGGAATAATCTTTAAAAATATTTTCTTTTCTATACCTTATAAGCTTGTTATTTAGATGTACTTTAATCACATTTGATGTTAGAAACCGAAAAGTAATACGACTCTTATAACCCATAACAATATCGAAGTTCTTTCAGAAAATATAGCGAATTAACTAGCATAAATGAATAACTAAACCACAGTGTTAAGGCCGAAGATAGCTACAAGACGCCGGATCTTCGTGTCAATTGGTGGAGACTCATACCTACATTCACTCGTTATATAGCCTTTTCAAATGTTTTTACTATACGATTTATTTAAAACATAAACCCCAAAATCAACAAGTACATTTCGAAAACAAAAGTAGAACGAATACAATAGCTATAGCTAAAAAGTAGTATAATAGCTTAAACATTTCACAATAAATCATCACAAGCAGTATTATTGAGTATGCTTACTAATATTATATATGCGAATGTAAATTTGTTTGTCTGTAATTACTCAACCGATAATCATGAAAAATTGCATACACATTCATCTAAAAATAAGATAATGTACCCGAGGGATATATTAACGCGAGCGTAGCCGCGACCATAAGCTACCATTGTAATAAGAAGAAAAAACAATATTACAACTTTTTATTGTAGACAAAAAGTATTATTAGCTGCACTTCTTTTTTAACCTTGAAACAAATCTGTGTGTATATTAAAAGTATATTATTGGGTCGTCCAGCTGGCCTTGGCGCTACCCACGAGTATTTTACCCAAACTCTATTCGTTGGAATTGCATTTTACAATCGCAAAATTATCACATTTTTTACATTGTACCTATAATTCAATACATCCGTTTTTAGCTACACTTAAAACTACGTCTTTTGATTTCGTAACAAAAATTACATAATCATCAATCTTGGAAGTTGCCGCGTGTACCAGATTGTTAGATCCTTCAATTTTGTTTATTATACGCAATCGTCGATTATATCTCACGGGGATCGGGGGTTCACGACCGGCTGGATACACCATTGTCTTCGGGCGAGATTCCGGTATACGTGCTGGATCGACCGGTTCCCGCAGGACAAGGGGAGAGCAAGGTTACGGCGTTATTTAGCACGCACGTGTGGCGCATGCTTCGTGATAAGATGAGGGTTTCGTATTTTTATTCGGAAACATATTATTTTTAACGTCGGGTTAATCCAGGCATGTTTCCAAAATAAACAGTAGCACCATAACATGGTGCGGTTCGCTTTTAGTATTGTGACATCATAACACTATATTAATATTGTATCGATTGTTTGTTGCGTTGTACACGATAGTACACGGTAAATCAGTACTGTGCTATCTTCGAAATTTAAAGGAAAGTAAGTTCAAATAGTTAAGGAAACGACTTTTAAAAAAATATGTTAAAAAAATAAAATCTAACCCAAAAACGTGAATACAACATTCATACATCATAATATCTATTCAAACTCCCTAACATTTAAAATACCTACGATCCAATTAAATACCAACAAATCCGTTAATTTCAATTCTCCTCATTTCAAACGTTACTAAACCAGTTTACAAATGTGTTTACCAGATCTATAATTAGAAGAAAAAAAAAACAAACAAAAAAATATATAACAATCTGACTCAGTTTTCTTCAATTTGTCTTCCCAAATTTGTATAGTGCGAATGAATATGTGTAAAAATTGAGGTCAATCAAGACTGACTCATGAGTATCGGAATAGTAAAAATACTGAGCATATACAATTAAAAAACAGTTGATATCGGTATGCGTTCATGATTATTTAGTTCAATAATTATAAAGGACAGATAACAAAATATAGTGCCTCTTATATTTTCGTTTACTCCAATATGTACTTGGCGTAAATATAAATAGATAGATTTATACAAAGAAGATCGCTATCACAGCAGCCAATAATGAGCTTATTCTTCTTCTTGTGTGAAAGGATAAGCATTACACGTTGATCACATTCAAAGTCACGATACGAACAACTAAACATTCATTTCATTATCGAATCACTGTTATAAATTGCAGTATGAAAAAAACGGCATGTTACCACACAGTAGCGTAATTGACAACAATTCATATGTATATATATAATCAATTATTGATATAAAAATTTATCATCTATAACATGTATATCTATACATAAATAGATGAAGATAAAACAGATCAGTAACCTTCTCCTTCACTGTTTGTCAGACAATTTTCTTTTCTTTTTGTTTAGTATTTACTAACAGGCCCGGCAGACGTTGCCCCGCCCTGATTATGAAAAAATCCTTGACAAATTATATACTAAAACGTTCCTTGTCAATCACTCTATCGACCGGTGAAAACCGCATGAAAATCCGTTCGGTAGTTTTTGAGTTTATCGCGAACAGACAGACAGACAGACAGACGCGGTAGGGGACTTTGGTTTATACTATGTAATGATTACCGAGAACTAGTGTTATCGATAAAAAGAATTTGAAAATGGCATAAAATCTGTCGCCAAGTACATACCTGATTTTGTTTTTCGGCAGTTACACTTGAGAGCCAGCCCTCCACTAGGATTATACTATTTACCATCTTAAATGTTGATCAAATGCTAAAAGCCTATAAAGTTTATAGTTATTAGTATTGATACTTTCTCCAGTTACCGTAGACGACTCAACGGATTTATTTAGATTTTCATACGTCTTACTTCATAAGCTACACGTCTATAATCTTCTTCTATCTATACATATAATAAGAATGTAAATCTAACGCGTCTGTTTTTTTTCGATTTTCGAGAAAAAAATTGTTGCCTGTTTCTAGAAATAAGGAATAGAATACATTTCAATCATTTTTAGTAATGTCTGTTTGTATGAACACGCATCACTGCTTAAGTACTAGGTTCACAATAAAACCACACCAAGGAAATCATAAAGCATATCTTCGAGAATAATTTAGTCTTTAATTCATTAAAATCCGTCCACTCTATCAAGAGATATTGTAATTTTATTGACGAAGCGGCGTAAGTAAGGGAGAAAAGTAGATAAGTAAATGGACTTAATACATTCAGATGGCTTTATAAATCACAGTTTGTTATATAAGTTTCCACGCGAACGTAGTCGTGGGCACAGCTAATCTACAATATGTGTGCTATACTCGATACAGTTTTTACCATTTAGCAAAAAAAAAAGAAATACAGATAGTAATATCCATAAATTAACACGTGAACAAAAAACGTTGTACCCCTTACTATGGTCCAATTGCGAGCACTAGTAGATATAGTAAAGGTACTTAAAGTGTGAAATATGAGATGTGAATCGGCGAGATATACCAGTGCATACACTGTGACAGAACGCAGACGCTATAAAATATGAAATTTCAAACGCGCATTACGAGTTTTATTGAATACGAGACGCGGGCTGATTTCCCCGAGTCATTATTACCTTCAATAAGAAATCGTCTAAGGTATCAATACTATATTATAAAGTTGAAGAGTTTGTTCGCTTGAACGCGCTAATCTCGGGAACTACTGGTCGGATTTGAAAAATTCTTTCAGTGTTAGATAGCTCATTTATCGGGGAAGGCTATATAAGCCATATGTCATCAGTAAGGTCGATAGGAGCGAAACAACAATGAAGAATGTTTCAAGATCGTATTTTTTTCCGTTTTTGAAAGCTTCCGTTGCGTTTTAGCGTTAGACCAAAATAACTAGTCCACGCGGACGAAGTCGCGGGCAGAAGCTAGTTTGAAATAAAATAGTACGTAATAGTAGTTGTGGTAGTTAAAACAAATACGAAATCATAAGTATCTATATGTATGAGTTGTATGGCGTTATAATTATACATGGAAATAATTTTAGATAAGAAAATCATTTAAGACAAATTGTATGTTAATTAAGAACAATGGCTTGATATGTTTCAGTCACCACGTCTGTCAGTTTATTTGTTCCGAAAAATTAAAAATAAATTTAATGTGCTATAGGATAGCTGGAGAGAGTCTTACAGGTTGGCCTGACCGCGGCGATTACCGGAACGTAGATTTTTTGATGATCGTCAATCAAAATTTGATGATTACAAACATATACATATAATGGAGTCCGGTGAAGCTGTAAAGGCCTTGCTAGGTTAATAGCGTAATCAGTTCGAAGAAAAAAATACATATAATGCCGTATTACTTTGTCGTAGCTCTTTTTAAAATGTTGTATCTTAATTAACAGCGAGTTATTTATTTCTTCTACATTTCTCATAGTAATTTTATGATATATCGCTGCTTAGGTCTTAAATTTACGATAGTACTAAATATAGAAATATATGAATGTTATCATAAAAAAAAATATATTGTTATCGGTGACAAATTAGTTACTTTGCAATTTTTAATTTGATTTATGTTGTTACTTAGGTTCTTTTAAAATTGCGTTTCAAAGCAATAGTTACAACAATTTAAATAAACGCTACCTAATTTACATTGATTTAAGTCATTCTAAAACCAGATAGTCATTTTCGCAATGAACTTCCTTGTTTTGTGACGCTTTTAACCAAACCACAACAATTCTCAGCTACACGCAATACTTAAACAAAGACGATAAAATTGTTTATAGAAATATAAATTTAATGTTTATTCCCATGACGTTACTATGTTTACATCTTCAATACGGTAACAATGATATAACATATAGGCATTGATATACAAAAACCCAAGACGCACACTTAATCTTTTGAGTTAAATGGTTGATGGTAGAGAATGCCTTAGGATTAATCCCCATTGGTATTAAAAAAAAAAAAAAAAAAAAAAAAACGTCTCACAGCCGGCACACAAAAATGAGTGCATAATTTTGGATTATGCAGTCATTTCAAATAGTCTCGCGTCGTCGATTGCAAACAACTTTAAATCATTCAGGTAATATTGAATTTGCAAAATCATAAGTTTATCGCATAACTATAACCACGCATGTACGTTGGGGAATCCGCTCCACGTTAGGGAGTTTTTGTGGCCGGTTTCGAGTGCTACTTTTATTCGAGGCTGTGTGTCTTGGGTTTTTATATGTCAATGCATATAGATATATCATATACTGTAAAAAATTCTAAATGTAACTCCGTTTTGTGAATGAATTCAATAGATGGATCTATATGCCCAAATTTGCTTTGAGCCTATCTCACAAGATGACCCTTAACTTAAGACTCTAAATCAGGGCTTCTTAAACTATGGTTCTCGACCCCAAACGGGGTCGCGTAGCAAAATTCTGCGGTCGCGAGAGATTTAGATTTTTGTATGTTTCAAAACGATTTCTAAAACTATATATTTTCATATGTATATGTATATTGTTACCTAATAAATAAATCATCAAAAAAAAAAATCATTTATTTTTCTTTTATATTTGTATAGAGTCGTCAAGAAACTCGCAATCATAAATGGGGTCGTGAATGACAAAAGTTTAAGATGCCCTGCTCTAAATCATTACATAATACAAAACAAAGGCCCCTACCGCGTCTGTCTGTCTGTCTGTTCTCGATAAACTCAAAAACTACTGAACGGATTTTCTTGCAGTTTTCACCAGTAGATAAAGTGATTCATGAGGAAGATTTAGGTATATAATTTGTCAAGGTTTCTTTTATTGTCAGGACGGGACAACGTCCGCCGGGTTCGTTAGTATATACGATATAGAAACAATATTTTAGCTAATAAATAAAAAGAACACTTTATATATCTCACTGTCACGATCTTATGTTTAGATAAATTTTTTTCATGAATTAATATAAGACCTAAAAGCTTTCTAAAGGTAATAAAATTGTCCAATTATATCGCCGTTCTCATAAAGCTACGAACAATTTTGATATATGCAATAAATATAAAAAAAAACATACCGGTATAGACAAAAGCCTTCTTAAATTAATTTTGAAAAAAGAATTAGAATCTATACAGTTTTGGAGGTGGAAATAAGGTATTAGGAAAACATAATGTCGTCCATTTTTAATGGGCTATGTCTATTATTGAGCTATATGTGTTTTTTTTTATGTTAATGTATAGTTATACTAACTTCGAATTACAGTTGTCTCTTTCGCGCACTATATGATAGTTTAGACAGAATGCGACAGCAATAGACTTCTCTTAATACCTATTCTTCATATTTCGCAGACCGCGTTTCCTCCTAAGTGTATTATTATAAATTAAACGCAAAATAAATAAATAAATAAACAAATGCAATAATACAATAGTTTCTTGAAAAAAACCATCAAATAACGCAATAATTATACACACGAGTAGAATAAAATAGGGATACGAAAAGGCTCGACCATAATTGACAGTTACGACAATGATATATAACCTCATAAAACGGCGAGATACAAAAACCAACAACGCTTCTACGTTATAAGGGTACGGTCACAGTGGACGCTTAAATCGAGCGTCGAGCGGGGCGGAGCGTGCGGCGTTCGTGTTAAACAGATGTATTAATACGTAGGTGCCCTGAGTGGGGGGCGAGCGTTTCTCTCGCTCGCTCCACGCCTCGCTGCACGCATATTCACTTAGACCGTACACTAACACACAAAATAATAAAAACCTACGAAGTAAATACACCATCTACTCATTTAGTAGGTTCATCCATCGGGCCGTGGACGCTACGGCGCGGGACATTATGGATTACAATTTAAAAATGGCAATAAAAGTTAAGAATGTAGCCGCAATAAAAACTAACGTAATCAACGTAACATAGCAAACGTATAACATTTAATAGTTAAGTAAAATAATAACAATAGCTGCTCACAGTTTTAACGATTTTTAACAAGACTAATAAAATTAACGACAGCAGAAAAAAGGTGCGGGCCAACTCTGCAGAAAAATAAAAATTAGTTTTTTTGTAAAGTCGGTTTACGGACGATAATTTTACGTGAAACGTCATAAGAAAACATTGATGAAAAATTGTATACTTTTATTAATTGGATTGAATTATTCTACGTATAGATAGAGGAGTCATAAGCCAAACGTTTAGGCCGATCGCGCCTCTCTATCGCTTTTTCCACGCTCGGCTCAGACGGAACATGACAATGAGTCATACTTTTTCGTGCGTGCAGCCGGCGCTCATCGATTTATAATATGTTATCACGTCAAAAAAATACATCATCTAGTATACGAATCACCTAGAAACGCAATTAGACGGGAATTCAAAGATAATTAAGTAGGTCGAAAACGCAGACAAGTTTAGTAAAACCAGATACTTCAAAAAACACTCGTACGAGTATATGAACCGACATTCACGTGCCCAATTAGGCAACAACGTTTAGAACTCGATGTCTGTCTAGTACAGTTCCTTAATTAGATCAGAGGCTAAATTTAGTTGAGATACAAATGGGATACGATATTAAAATTTGATTCAGATAACCGCAACCAATTCAAATGTATACAATAAACTAGCTGATGCTCACGACTTCTGACCACACTCGACGTATACTGTCTAAATGATTAGTGGGAAATTCAACATTACTGGTTTACCACTAGAGGAAAGTGTATATTGCCTAGATAATACTCCGAAAAAGTTCTCTATCTGTCAGTAAAAGTTTAGTCGAATCTGTTCAGTCGTTTCGCAGATTAAGCCTGACAAATAAACGTTACTTTAATTTCATCTATATACACAGTAGCGTACAAAATGTATTAGAAAAACGGTAAATACAAGTTTTAACCCATATCAAAATTGCTCCATCCCAAGGGATCACAGTACATGGAGAATTAATATTTGGTAAGTTATTCAATAAAGAAGCAAGTGAAATTAATAAAAAAAAAAATTGACCCGTCACGGGACGCCTGGCAGATGTGAAACACACGTGTTACATAGTAAACAACACTGTATACACTATAGGTATGCGAGCTCAGTGCGGCAAGAGAGATTGCGCACAGTCGCTTGCGCATGACATCGCGTCGCCACGTCTCGCCACGCCTACAATCAGGTTTTCCCTGGCCTATAGATGTTTCACATCAAAAAGTATAAAAGCACCCCGTGTTAAACGAATGGGAAAAGTATCGTTATTTAGGCACGGTTAATTTTTTTAAATGTTTTTAGTCTATAACTTAACAATTTGAACGATACCAAGTCAAAAAAGACCAACTTGGTAAATAACCGACACCCTAATATACACAGACAATATATATTCTATTAAATTTCAGTTTATCGTATTTCATCGCTATCTCGATACTGTTGTCTGTTATCTGTCCGTCGATTCTGGGCTATTTAATATAGCTCGATATACGATATTTTAGACGATGATGTAAGAAGTTAAATACGAAGCATTTATTCTCAGTTTGACTATCCAAAATAATATTATAAACGCTAAAAAAGTTTGTATGTGACGCTTTCTAACAACTCAAACGACAGTCTTGAAATTGTGCATACAACTTGTCAAGAGTATGTATATACAGATAAGGACATAGAGTGACTTTCATCTATACATATATATGATAAGAATGTAAATCTAACGTGTCTGTACTTTTTAGATTTTTGTAAAAAAAAATTGTTGCAGGTGTCTCGGATTAAAAAATAAAATACGTTTCAATCATTTTTCGTAATGTATGTCTTTCTGCCTGTATGTATGAACACGCATGACTGCTAAAGTACTGCATTCACGATAAAACCTCACCGAGAAAATCATAAAGCATATCCTCGAGTAACATTTAGTCTTGATTTCCCTAAAATCGGTTATCTCTATGTAGTCCGGTGCAGCTGTTAAGACCGTACTAGGTCAATAATAGCGTAGTCAGTTCGAAAAAAAAAAGGTTCACTTTATCAAAAGTTATTGTAATATTAACGAAGCGACTTAAATACGAGAGATAAGTAGATAAGTAAATGAATTTAGTATATTCAGATGGTTTTATTAGTCACTGTTTTTTACATTACGTTCCACGCGGTCGGAGTCGCGGGCATAACTAGTCTAGAATAAAATGTACTCTTCCCGTTGAGTCGGTCACATCTACATGAAAGCAAACAAAGTCGCGAGCAAAAGCTAGTAGTACTACATAATTAGGAAAGAAATTAAAGGAAGGCGGCTATTTAACTATAACATAACTCCCATTCGTATTATTGTTGCTAATTATCATTACATAGTATAAAACAATGTCCCCTACCGCGTCTGTCTGTCTGTCTGTTCGCGATAAACTCAAAAACTACCGAACGGATTTTCATGCGGTTTTCACCGGTGGATAGAGTGATTGACGAGGAACGTTGTAGTATATAATTTGTCAAGAATTTTTTTCATAATCAGGGCGGGACAACGTCTGCCGGGCCCCCTAGTTAAATAATAATTATTATTAAATCATTAATAAATAAACAGAAAATACATACCAATGTGTTAAAAATACTATAAACAGAAAATACGTACCAATGTGTAAAAATGCTTAGTAATATTTATGTGGTTTACCACATTTTCCAACTGTTTTAAGTGGTCACTTCTATAGCTACGTATACTATATAAGCCGATACACTACTATACTATACAAAGGGCCGAAGTCCTTAGGCCACTCGTGATAATTTTTGCTATTTCTGTGGACTGACTTTGAATATTGAAATAGATATAGCGGTGGTGCATCCGGTAACGAATTTAAAACCGATATCTGTAACCTGCATATAACATATAATACAACATATATAATAGGTACTTTTATTTATTGGTTAACTAGCAGGCCCGGCAGACTTGTCCCGCCCTAATTATAATAAAATCCTTGACTAATTATATACCAAAACGTTCCTCATGAATCACTTTATCCACTGGTGAAAACCGCTTGAAAATCCGTTCAGTAGTTTTTGAGTTTATCGCGAACAGACAGACAGACAGACGCGGTAGGGAACTTTATTTTATACTATGTAATGAAGCACACGTATGTATAATATTTAAGTACAAAATCGTTCTATAAATAACATTTGTTCGTTCCTATTTTCATGAGACTTTTACTAGCACATAGTCGACTTATCGGAGGTTTAGGGCCTATATTATTACGCTTATCTATAGTGGTTAAGCAGCAACGCCAAAACCACAATAAAACAAAATAAGATACTACTATAATACGTAATTCTTCTGTAACAAAATCCAATTTTAAGAATATATATTTATTATAATAGATGTACAAAAATGAATTTACTGAATTTGCAAAATATTAAAAATCAAATGCCGCCTGTAAGGAGTAGTTATTCTAATTAATATTATAAGTGCAAAAGTAAGTTTGTCTATTTCGTATTCATGCCTTAATTACTAAAGCTAGTTATGTATAAATTAACGCTTTTTCAACACAGAGATATGAAAGTTATCTCATGTTCGTATTATATCTTCAATTCAGATCTATTTTCTTTGATTTTATTTTAGTTTAGTGATCCACAAAGAATATATCATTCCAATGATTGCCAAAAAATAAATACATGTTAACTAAATCAAACCTACCAAATTAAATATCAGAGGCTTTAAAATATTTTAACAACTCATGTCTTACATGATCGGATTGTATAGCATTATTGCTTCCCGAAACATCGGAAGAATTAAAAAAAAAACAAAAACCAAACACAACACAATGAGAAATTTTACGTTAAATATAGAACTGTTATTTGTATATTTTTATAAAGAATTAGCTGTGCCCGCGACTTCCTTCGCGTGGAACCTGGTATACAGAATAGTGACTAATAACTTAATCTGAATGTATTAAGTCTAATTATTATCTACTTTTCTTTCGTAATTAAGTCGCGTCACCATTAAAATTACAATAACTTTTGATAGAGTAGATCAATTTTAATGAAACAAAGATTAAACGTTACTCGAAGATATGCTTTGTAATTTTCTTGATTTAAATCTATTTTATTACTTATTCCTAGACATATGCAACAATTTTTTTTACAAAAATCTAAAAAGTACAGACGTTAGATATGCATTCTTATTAAAGCGCTTATGCGGTTATTTATTTATTGACATTTTACTAGCGTTATAATTGTGGCGAAACAGAACTACTTTAATGCAATCGACGAGTGCAGAGCTGAACGCTCTCTCCTTACTGAAATCCATCACTTAATAGATCCAACAGGATTGTCAAGTGGATCGGCTCAGTGGCAGGCGGATTTACTTTGTACAGTTGTTCGACACACTAATTTGATTACATTGGAGCGGATTTCAACGATACGGGCGAGCGTAGTCATTGTGGGATAATCCCGCGTCCAAGGTTGTATACATCTGTTTTAATACAGAATTATTTTGGAATTATTCCATTTTTATAAAAACCCGAAGTTTAAAATCTTACATATAAATATGATTATTTGTTTTAAAATCCCATTCAAACAACGTTCATCAGATTGTATTGAAACTTTGAACAGTACTTGGAACTTATGAAAGTTTTCTTATGTAGTTACTCTTAAGCGCAATAGATGGCGTGCGAGAATTTGCAACACATCAGTGTATTTCGTAATTTTCGTTGTTTTTTATATCGTTTTCGTGACTAAATCCGAGTAAGAGCCTAGATTATTATTGTACATTTCTATAGTGGCTAAGGAATACGCATGATAATAAAAAAAAATAACATACAGTAGAAGACAACTTACAATTAATTTAAATAAAACATACTGCCATAACATAAAAAAATAATTTTCAAGCAAATGAAATCAGGACCGACATGTACTTTGTGTTTAATACAAAAAGAAGAGTTAATAACCGCTAGTTATATTGTTTTTTATTGGAAAAAAAAATCATATGGTATATTTTGATAATTAAAAAATCAGGTTTTATTTTATTGCTTAATTTGGTAATAAAGTAATAAATTTAAAAAAATATATATATGAGTCATTAAACTATGGTAGAATTAAAGAAAAATAAAGTTCGTAGTAAAGACGGAGCGTGGAAGTTGAACGAAAAATTTAAATTGTCACAGATTATCCAATCACAAGCTAAATACTTTATTATTATGTTTTACGATTGCATTGAATATATCATCAACGATATCGTCTCTAATAGTTGTACAACCATATCTGAATGCAAAAAATCGACTAATACGAAGAATGTTTGAATAATTAACGATAGGAAAGTAGTCTTTACCTACAAATAAACCGAAGCTATAGCAAACATAGTCGACTTTCACTAATCCTTTCACGATTGAATATTAAAAAGCGAAAACTGTTCAAAATATAATAGAAATTTCTAAAAAATATATATACGAGACGCAAGTTAATTAGTGTTATTTGAATCAAAAATCCTCTATAATAATATTCATAGGAATATAATAATAATTACTGGTAACTATAAAATCAATATAGGTAATATGTGTCTCATAATATTTTAATTCTAAAGATGAATTACACTGAAATATAAAATGACTATAAGATCCACTATAAGATTCTAATGATCACCAATTAAATTGCTAAAATTCTATCCACTTTATTTTGCAAACCATTATTTATAATAAACTAGCAGGCCCGGCAGACGTTGCCCTGCCTTGATTATGAAAAAATCCTTGACAAATTATATACTAAAACATCCCTCGTCAATCACTCTATCCACCGGTGAAAACCGCATGAAAATCCGTTCGGTAGTTTTTGAGTTTATCGCGAACAGACAGACACGGTAGGGGACTTTGTTTTATACTGTGTAACGATAAGTCACAAAGCAGGTATGACTTTCAAACTTTCTATAAATCTAGATTACTATGATTGATTGCCATGTTTGTTCTGTCGAGGTATGAGAATTTTTCTTAGAAATATCTTTAGAGAAATCATTAAGATATCGAGGTTACAGCAGTGAGACAGAAACTGAATTGTAAACTCATAAGTATCAAAGCAAATTTTTCATAGTTACAGAAGCAGTTGGAATCTGGATCAGAAGGAAAGCCTTTACATGCTCCCTTCTACACAATTTAAATAAACACAGCAGTGTTGTAGTCCAATGTAGGTACTTAAAAATAAAACTTTAATAACTAAAACACATTTTAATCAGGTTTTTAATTCGGTTCCTTCTGGTAATGTTCAAATAAAAAAAGTTCATGTGTATTTGTGTTAGCACATGAGAAGAAGCTATACTATTTTGGAGGGAAATTTATAAAACAATCTTTTCATATATTTTAACTGTTTTGAATTGAGACAAAATTTCGAATGACGAAATTAATATTACGAATAAAAGTTCGAAGAAATGACATAAACTAATTGTATAAAATAATATTTTTATTTATAACAATCGTATATACAACATTTCGAAAGAAACTATTTATTAATTAATTAACTTCATGGTATTTTACATTGACGAGCGCATCTTCCGTTTAAAGCCAAAATTAACTTCATTGTGTGTTATATCGGCATTGTAAATCCCGTTTCACATTAAAAATTGATTTTCAATAATTTCTCGTAATACACGAAAAAAGTACACATCAATTAAAATGTATATACCAAAATATTTACTTTTTCTTCCAAATATTTGATTACAAATAAGTTAAACATAGTTAATTCTTTAAAATGCTTTGTGGCAATACTTCAGTGCTGTAACAACAATTAGTAAAGCTTTTGGCAGGATCTTGATATTGAGTAATAATACTGAAGACATTTTGCATAACATAAATTTTGAGATGTCATAAATACTCTTTGGAAAATTTTAACAACAAGGCCATCATTTCCATATCACCCACTCAATAATGGCAGTAATAATATTCAATAGTGAGGACTGGTTGCTAAAACAAGACAAAGCAGAAGGAAAGCAATCATTAGAAGAATAGACAAAATTTGTTTTTTTTAATTATGTTAAATTTGTCGAAATTTAAAAATAGAATGCCTAAAATTTAAGTTTATACCCATAATCAGTTTATACAGGGATAAAGAGTTCAAAAGTTCAACTATAATTAGGGTAAACAAAATTTGTTACTTAAGAATGATTGATAAACAATAAGATAAACCAACTGTTCTTAATGGAACTAATGTATGATTCAACAACACTTAATTCTTATTATGGTCAACAATTTAGATAACATAGTAATAAACCTCCTATTAACCCTCAAGAGAAGCACTGGGTATGGGATACCCAGGTGTAAATTAAAAATATTTCTCCTTCAGAAATGGTTACAATGAGAAGGTGACTTTACCTAGGGGAAAAATCTCTACTATCCCCACTACAGATTCCCCACCATAGTTATCTTGAGCTGTGAATACGGACTAAAATATAGGCGGCCGTAGTCAGTCTATGGGTATGCGCTACCCAGTGCTGTTGTAGCGTCAGTATTTTGTTATTTTATCTGACTCAACGTTTTGCATAAAATTGTGTTTTTCAGTTCTTTTTTTGTATTTATATAATTATAATTCTAAAATATCTATTTTAAAAGAATTCTGATCGATATTTTATATAATCAGTCAGTTTTATTGTATATATTGCTTAGTTCAAGTGCATTTTTTGGAGTATTTACATTGAAATTTTACCGATCGCTTTCCTAGATTATAGAGATTTACCTGAAACAGAAGACCCTAGAGATTTGATAGCTGACAATAAACTAGAAAAATATAAGCGATGTGGATTTTGTCCCAGTTCATTAGACCGAAAAACATGTTATAAGTGTTTAAAATGTAATATTCCAATGTGTAAAGAACATACAGCCAAAATTTGTGAAAAATGTAGCTTGAAGTTATATTCTTAATTTTTTGTAGCATCAATCCATTTAAAATATAAGTTTTATAAAGTAATTTAAATGTTTGTATTAATAAAAGAATAATGAATCCATATTTTTTAATGAAGTATTATCATTCTAAAAACACTGAACTTTACCTAACTAAATAAATATCTTTTATCAATTACAGTTAAATGACGAAATAACTATCTAAAAGTACATTTAATTCCCTTTCAAATGCCGTCGGGAAAAATTTTTTATCTATAAATTCTGCCTAAATATGGTAATTTGAATAAAACACCTCATTTTAAGGGTTTATGTTGATTTTTTTCTATATTATTCAAGATAATTTTTTCTTTATGACAATTCTATGGATATATTCTTAATCTACACTGTCTAAGCTTTAAAATGAAAAAAAAAAAATTCTATATCGGATAATTTGATCGAAAGATATTATTAATCAAAGACACGCGGGTATGGCATACCCAGTGCTTCTGGATCGCGCAGCAGCGATAGTGCTTCTCTTGAGGGTTAAGACAAACCAACTGCTATAGCAACAACCCTCTTAAATACAAAAATATCATGTGTATTTAGTTTTATATAAAGCATTACATTAAAGTCTGTAATCTCAACATCTGGAAATTAATGAAGTGCCATCTTTTCACTTATTTACAAAAGGTACCAAGCTGTAATGACTTCTATAATAATGAATTAGAATATATTTGTTTTCTGTGAGCCGATTAAATGGAGCATATATGTTGTCTCAAACCATGCTAAGAACATGTGTAATAGCTCGATAAAAAATTGTCTAGATTAGTGTGTTCAGAGTTTTTTAAGAATAAACCTATTGTATTTTTTAGGTATTACAATATCTTTATAGTGTTATTATGATAATAGTTTTTATTATGGTATTGACAGATTCTATACAAAAATATATATTTTATATAGGTCTACATTGCGTCTAGAAGAGTCATCATTTACTTTTTAATTACTTAATACTGAATGTGGAATGTCATGTTATATTTGAGATACAAGTAATATGATATTGAATCCAAGTCAAGTGAGCTCTACAGCTAGATTTAATGAATATAATAAAGAAAAGAATGTTAATTCAAACATCACTTTGTGGAAATAAATATTCTATGAGAAAAATTAATTCTCTAAGATCACTTTTAATCTGTGAATTTTTATACTTTCACCTACTCACCTGATCTTTATAAAATTATGCATACAAACTGTCAGGGGTACAGAAAAGGATATGGATAAAGCCTTCATCCAGGAAAAAAGTATTTTTGCTAGGGGATACAACAAATCCATAGTTAACGCAAACAAAGCCATAGTTAAAGATCGTTATCATATAGATAATTGTTATAACCATGAAATTTGTCATATAATTTGACTTTAATTTATCCCGAGTTTGTTGGGTTACTTTCTTTTTTAATAGTATCTTTATATCATTCTTAGTTATGTACTAGGATGATTAGTTTAGGTTGGAACTATGGTTACAATAAATTAGCCATTGAAAATACATATTATGCAGTGTCTAATACCAAAAGCCATAAACTCAAAATTAAAAAAAAAAACTCGAATTTTGTTTCCACACTTTTTACATCCGCAGAGCTTTCCCTTCCTCCTATCCGAGTAAGAAATTACTTATACAATATACTCTATTTTGTTCATATATGATATACTCCCTCACTTAACATTATCTCTCTTAACATAATCTTTAATTATACAGTTTTCACTTCTAACAATGTCAGTAATGTTGGTCATATTGAAGTTTTTTCTATAATAATACAAAATGATAATAAAATCGTGAATATTTTTTCATTCTAATCAAAGATAAAAAGACCAACAGCTAATGTTGGTCATAAACAATTGCTTAACATAGATGCAAAATGTTTAAAAAAACTGAAGTAATTGTAGAAATTTTTGCTCTATATAAAAAAGTTATACATTTGAAATACTAAACTGTCACGGAAACTGTTAATTTATACATTTATGTTAAGTTTTGTTGTCTTTCCCTCATTATTTTGTAGCACATGTAATGTAGATCATTGAAGAATGGATGTATTTGACCAAAAAAAGAAAAATCTACACGACACACAATACAGGAAACATAATAAGCCACTAATACGTGTTCTATGTTTTTGTATTCTAAAATCCAAAATGTTTACTACAATTTAATAAATCCATCAAAGCAGGTTATATTTTATTGCATTACTCTTGAAATCCTACACATAGATTTAATATAACAAAATAATGACCATTACTCATATGATGTCGTTAACATCTAATAGCTACAAAACGAGCGGTCAGTGGCAATGATGTGTCGATTCACTTATATGTAGTGACGTCAGAACATTTAGGTACCTACGATTGTTTTACAAACCGATCAGATCGAGTACTTACCCATCACCGACGACGACACACTTGATCGCTTGCATATCTCCGTTATATACAGCCTCTGAAGCTTTGTCACAAAATAAAACACAACGGATGCTTCGCAAACCGCCTTGCTAACACTACAAATAGTAATCACCACTAGCAATCAATACACGACGGCATCACAATCAACACTCGTATAAAGGAACAGCACAGTCTTTAGATAACAACAATAATTTCATATCTCTACACTGGCGATAAGAGTATGTTCGTATGAATTATTAGTTTTGTTCAACATAAAACCGTTCCGCCGATTACGTGCGCTCGGCATTCAATGTTGCCATAAAATTGGGACAATTACACAGTACTTATATTCGGAAGATTTACTGGACATAAACAACATAATATTTATATTACAACAGGTTTTTTAGTATAATTGTTACTTTTTGTTATTATGTTGAGTATATATATTTTTTTATAAAGTATATTAATGTTTACAATTTTGTACATTTAATATGACTCAGTTTAAAATATTGTAAAGCATATATAATTTTGTAATGAAATGCACCCCTCACCAAACTCTTTGACTACTCTTACTAGTTATATATTTGCGCAAAACATAAATTTAGGTATAAATAATTAGGAAGTTTTAATGGAATTGTATTATATTATATGTATAACACCGACATTAGTTTATTTCATTTTTTTATTTCCTATTATAATATTTTAGCTTTGTTTAGTATTAAACTCTTGATTATATTGCACGGAAGTTTGATTTATGGCTAAATTTAGAGTGACTAAACTTTAATTGACGTTAAAAATTTAAGTGACGTATTTTTAAACTATACTTAGTTTCTATAAAATAGAGTATAAATAAATCGAGTATAGACCAGCAATTAATATACTAAAATTTTACTTAAGAAATGTTATGATTGAAAATTAACTTAACTCTGATATGTATATGAGCTTAATTGTTTTACATTTCTAGCATAAACTTGGATAGCCTTTACCACAACTTTGTTGTGCTCATTGTTGCTTCTAACATGATGAAATCCTCAAAAGCGCAGTATGTTTCTCATTTGGTAACACTATAACACTCCATAGACAATTTTTGTTTTATACACTTTTTTTTTAAACAATTTTCTTAAAAATTTCCTGAATATTATAATATAATAATTTATAAATATGCTTATAGAACATACTTAATTTTATTTCGTTATTATTTCTGTTCTTGTGGCCGTTTAAAAAACCGATAATTACCGGTTTACGTTCGTATCTAGGAAAGCACGTTTTTCGCGCTTGATACTTCTATAATCTATGTCATAATATGGCCACTTCGTTAAATCGCGTTGCGCGGTATTGCGTGATACGATTGTTGATTTCAGTTTTATTATGGCAAAAGGTGATAAAGAATTAGAAAAACCTATAGTGAACAATGAGTTACCAAATCCCGAGTGTCGAAGTACGGATAATGAGGATTCGGAGTCCGCCCCAGAGCAGCCCTTGGATATCGGAGAGCATTATTTAGTGCGGCGAACGGATGAGTCATGGCACCCGGCTGAGATAATACAAAAGCGGTACAATGCGGCGGAATCGTGTTATGAATATTATGTGCACTATGTTGGATACGACAGACGGCTGGACGAATGGGTGTCACGCCACCGGGTTATGTCAGACAGATTTGATGTTTGCGAACAGTCGAATAACAACATCAACTGCGATCACTTGCTTACCGACAAATCCGGCCGGAAGATAACTAGGAATCAGAAACGTAAACACGATGAAATCAATCATGTACAAAAGACTTACGCGGAAATGGACCCGACTACGGCAGCACTTGAAAAGGAACACGAAGCTATCACAAAAGTCAAATACATCGATAGGATACAAATGGGAAAGTATGAGATTGATACGTGGTACTTCAGCCCATACCCTGACGAGTATGGGAAACAGTCGAAATTGTGGATATGTGAATATTGTTTAAAATATATGAGAATGGAAAAGACATACAGGTACCACTTGAGTGAATGCACAGCAAGACAACCCCAGGGTGGTGAAATCTACAGAAAAGGAACAATAGCCATATTTGAAGCAGACGGGAAAGAACACAAAATTTACTGTCAAAATTTGTGTCTCCTCGCGAAATTATTTCTGGATCACAAAACATTATATTTTGATATAGAACAGTTCTTATTTTACATCCTATGTGAAGTTGATAAACAAGGAGCCCACCTTGTAGGTTACTTTTCCAAAGAGAAAGATTCTCCAGAAGGTAATAATGTAGCTTGCATATTAACTCTGCCACCATATCAGCGGCAAGGGTATGGCAAACTTCTTATAGCATTCAGTTATGAGTTATCGAGGCTTGAACAAGTTGTTGGTAGTCCAGAAAAGCCGTTATCCGACTTAGGAAAGTTAAGTTATAGGTCATACTGGTCATATGTTCTCTTAGAAGTGCTTAGTGCCAGTCGGGGTACCTTGAGCATCAAAGATCTGAGCCAAATGACAGGTATATCCCAAACAGATATCATATCAACCTTACAGTCAATGAATATGGTCAAATATTGGAAAGGTCAGCATGTTATATGTGTTACTCCAAAGACTGTCGCTGAGCAGCTAGCAAGTCCGCATTTTAAAAAGCCTCGCTTATCAATAGATCCTTCAGCTCTTAGGTGGACACCTCCAAACAAGCAAGGGAATTCGACGAAGGCCAAAAAGTAGTACAGGCTTACAGGCAGGGCCTAGAGAATATTATTACTTACAACCAAAGGACTTTCTCTAGGCACAAGCCTGTAATTAATTAGACTAAGTTATAAGCAGTGTGTAGATCAAGTATTGGAGTATTATAGATTATTTATATGTAAGGATAAAATTGCTTTAAGTGTAAGATTCACTTGGACACTTAATTAGTGAAATTAGTTTTAGCATTGTGGACAATCCAGTGGAAGGAACGACAGCTAAGCATTTCCGATTTATAAAAAATAGAAGCAGAAAATTAAAAAAATATAAATATATATATATAAAAAAGTAAAGAATTAGCTAGAAAATTTAACATTTCATTAACTATATTTTTTACAATCGAAATGAGAGATATGAAGTATTATATATAAATGTTGCAAAGAATTCATACATATTTTCAAACAATGTATATTTGTGGTATTAAAAATGTTTCTGATATTGTTGTAAAGCCATATTGTATTATAAATCTAACAATTTCATAACTGTACGTAAATGACATGAATACCTCAGGTTGTCTTGAAACATTCTCCCCGTGTAATGTAAAAATCTATTTAATATTGAAGATTAGTAGTATAATACTCTTAACATTTAATTTCTTTTGCAAGACAAGATCTGCGTGTTTTTTATATATCTCATTTAGTTCCTTTTTTACTGGTGTAAGTGATATTAATCTTAAGTTTCGTTTATTAAGTTTCAATTTGAGATGACAGTGACTTTAATTATCGAAAAGTTCTTTTTTTTTATTATACAATAAGTTTTTTCAAGGGCTATGTGTTTCTCAAGCTTCACTTTTGACAGTGAAACTGTCTAATTCTGATTTTTTAAGAATAATTTACATAACTGTAAAACTACAAAAGGTCAAACCTACATTTTCTTAATACTTAATTAATTTAGTTAGATATAGAATTAATCAATTAGTAATTAGTCCCCAGAATGCATTTTTTAGGGTTGCCAGTTAGTTCTGAGTTGTGATAACTACCTATTAGGAATGCTCTTGACAATGTTTTATAGTATGACACTATATATTACAGAGGATAGATTTTGTTCTCAAAGTGGTGGGTAGTTAGAGAGATTCCTGAATATATTGTCTGTGAATATAAATCACAGATTAAACTCAAGAATACTTGGAGGTTTTAATGTCAACGATCCCTCCTACTAAATATTTTTGATTTTCAGAATTTGGCAACCTTATTTCATCACATATGTAAATTAGTGCATCCTATTCAAAAATAGATAAGAACTGCCCTATAAATAGCCCTACCGCCTCATTTTATATTTATTGTAATTAAAACTACGCTTTTCAGTCTACATAAGTAATCTTATACTTAACATAGTATTTTGAGATTGCGCCATCAATGACTAGGCCTGCCAGATCGTATATATGAATACAAATAGCTTGTAATATGTTTATACAAAGTGTGTATGTTTATTTAAAGTGAATAACAGATTACCACTTATAATTGGATACAATTTAACGAAATGAAATGTAAACTGAGAAATAAAAAACCGGTTTTCCACTGCATTCCCTAATGATATTAAAAAAAAAATTGGTTGTCTGTAAAGTCGGTTTACGGACGATAATTTTTCGTGATGACGTCATAAGGAAACTGATGAAAAATTGCATACTTTTATGTATTGAATTATCACCAAATTGATCAAAAATTGACAAAACACATCACGTGTAGGTCGTGTGCTGCCGCTGTCTCTCTTATATTCTGACGCATTAGCCGTTGGAGTGGAAGAGAAATAGATGCGTCACAGGGCCGATCGCGCCTCTATCGCTTGCACGGTCTGCTCAGGCGAAACGTGACAATGAGTCATGCTTTTTCGTGCGTGCAGCCTGCGTTCATCGATTTATAAGACATTATCAAGTCAAAATAACCAATTAATATTCTGTGATGAGAGACCCAAAAGTTTTTGACGACGCGGTAAGCTGTCACCGTGATTCGGCCATCGTCCTGTGTTATTATTTCGAATTCTACATAGGACAATTATTTGTCCGATCCACAAATGATTATTGCGAGTGTGTCCTTGTTATTTGTGTCCTTTAATTTTATATTTAATTTAAAAAAAAAGGAATATTACTCCAATGGCAGCCATGTTAGTGACGTCATAACTGAAGTTACTATTCGAGCGTCTTATTCACTGTACTGAACAATTTGATACGTTCTAAGTTTAAGTTTCGTTGAAATTGATTTTTTTTGCAATCTATCTGTCATTGACTAAAATTTGTCACAAACTCGTGACGAGTTGCATAAAAGATCTTCCCGTTTCAGCGTTGAAAAGATTCTGTGAATCATCGTCGGTTTTCACTGTTTATTTGTGATAATTTAAATTGTAAAATAAAAATGATGTTCGATAATAACAAAAATTAGTTTTCTTTTCTCTTTACCCTTTAATGAAATGAAACTCATAGGAGGGCTTTGAAATTCTGATCAGCTAACTTTTTGTGTACAAAAAGTGGTGGGGGTAAACACTGTGTCTGGTAGAGTGGAAGCAGCGTCTCGCTTGCCTTAGGGTATTGGATAACAGGGAGACAAGTTTTGTCGCTTTCTTTTTGAAGGTTTTCTTCTACTGCGTGTGAAATACATTTTTTTATTAATATACTTACCTATTTAAACATTTACCTTTGATTATATACTTATAACTTACATATACTTATAATGGTATACTTGCTGCCAATCTATTTTAAAGACATTTTACATAGAGCAATGGGTATTTTCCCCCTAAGATTCTTCTTCAGAGTGCTTCAGACACAGGGGGAGAGACGGGCCTGAGTTTTTACATTTTCGGAGAATCCTTAAGTGTCACTTGTTCTACATAATCATTTATAAAACATAAAGACGAGTGTGCATCTGAATCAAGAACATTACTGGATATAAGTTGTATTTATATTATTAATGGCTTCCGGCATAGTGATGTAGATATTTATGACACGCTTAATAGAGTAAACAATGGTTTACTATTTGATAACAACGCGCCGCATCAGTAATTATCTATAACTTGGTGTATACATGTGTACAGTTATTTTATAGATTTATTCCTAGGATTTCTTTAGGAACCGCTTATGCGGTTGGCTAGTTTCACAGGACTTGACACCTATTCTGCCGCGCAAATCATAAACGCAGTAAAGAACATTTTAACGGTTACTAGAAAAATGCGGTCAAGTTTGGTAAATTGTATTTGTGGTTTCCTGTAATTTGTTATTAGTAAATATATATATATATGTGTATGTTAAAATGTTTTTACTGCATTTATGATTTGCGCGACAGTGTTCTAGGAAGATTTTGACCGACACACCCGTACGGGTTCAGTAACCGGTAAAGTTTTAGGGACGTTGAGAAAAGTGAGACGTCCGGCCAAGATCGGCTTGCTTCGGTTTTCTAAAGCATTCTCTATCCCACAACGCAATTACTGCAGTAGATAAAGATAACGCTATACGAAACTATAGCGCAACGCAGTGCCAGATCAAATGCCGGTACTTTATAACCGTTAGGCTAAGAACTCACGAAGCGTTTTTTACCCTTGCCCACCGCGGTTGCGGACCCGCAGCTTCTGTAGAATACAGATATATATGTAAAAAATTAAAGCACATCACACGACGCGTATTACGCCCGCGGTGTGCGCGGTTGTTTGCGGCTCCCGCTGCTCCGGCGGGCAACTAGTAGAATCGCGAGGGACGGGGTTACCCGCTGCCTCGGCAGTTTGCGCCCGCGCGCTCTGCGTTCGATTGGCGGGTCGTTCTTCTTAAATTCGCTAACCACCGTTTTGCAACCGCCCGTCTTGCGATTATCGCCCGTTACGTTCGCGGGCGATCATATCAAACCGGGAGGGTTGCGTAACCGCGCAAATAACCGGCCCCGTGAGTTTAGGAATAAAACCGCAGTTCCACGCCCGCAGCGGGCACGGGTAAAAACCGCTTCGTGAGTTCTTAGCCTTATACGTAATATCTCAAACGCAGTGAAGTGACAGCACTGTCGCTACTTTGTGAAAATAAATTTTGTTCTGATTTTACCATATTGAAAATGATGTTTAACTATTTTTGCAGTCTTTTGCCTTTATGAAATACGTAATTAAAGGCCGTCAAATAAAAAATAAATCTAGGGGCAAGTAAATTCTCGCTTATACTTACAAATTCCTTATCAAATGAATATTAAAATAATCACACAATATACTGAACTATAAATTGCGAACAATTTGAAGGAAAAACGTATTACAAAATCGTATATTGACGTTCGTTTTTATAACCTTGATACTCGTACGTACTACTGTAGAATAATAGTGTTCCTGGTAAAAAAAACGGTAGAATGCGCCCACCTTGTCTCTTGCCGCCACATGAAACTAATACGTAAATTTGGTTTATAAAACTTGTCTAAGGACCCGGAAGTAAAAGACAAAAACTGACAAAAGGCGTGTGCACGGTAGTGTTAATTAAGAGGCATGCTATTCATTCAATTTAGAATAAACTGAGTTTTGCTGGCTGCAAAAGTAGCTTTCTTTAGGTGAAAGATTTATAAAGATTAGTTAAGTATTTATTTAGTTTATCTATTACAAACTACATGAACATTTTTAAAATGCGGTTGTTTTCTTTTCTTTTGAGATAGTCTTGTAATTCGAAGTGTTTCCTGTTGGTACAAACGATTATACGACAATATTAATTAAACAGTTTGCGAAATACTGAAAATTTATGAAGTCCAGCGTTTTTCCTGAAAATTTTCAAGTTCCAATATATTCTTTCTTTCTAAGACATCGCGGTAATCCAAATTGTTACCTGTAAGTACATACGTTTGCATGACGAACCTCATTTATAGATTTTTGTTCTGTTGTAAACTAAGATTGCTAGAATATTTTTTTCACTTTGAAATAACTGTAACTTTTTCGGGTTTGGAGTAAAAGAAAAAATAAAAGTGGGACAAACATCTAGAAATAATCTAGAACCGAACCCCGTTAGTACAATTTTGATATTTTAATGTGGGGTACGGGTCAAATTTTGAAAACGCTATAACTTTTTTCACTTTGAGGTATAAACGAAAATAAGTACAAACGAAGCATTATCGAATGGTATTTTCATCCTATTTTGTTTTAATAGGGTGCCAAGTTCACATAGTTCGTAGTAATCCAGTAATTAACTGGGATGGGTATCTGCACTGGACAGGGTTGTGATAAGCATGTCATATTATAATCTATTTATTAGATTTGCGCGGTTCGAGAACACCAGGATATACTCGGTATCCGAGAGGTTTGTAGGCAGGTATGACAACAGCGAGTGGCGGTCTCTCAATGGTCATTGAGAGGTCTCTCACCATCAGACAGAAATGCTGTCACTTTAGCGTACTATTTATCTTGTATATAAATAGAGTGATGGAAATCTATCGTCGCGCGCTTATCAAGCAAAACCTACTCGATAGATTGCGATCAAATTTTTTTAGTTTTACTTCTTAGGCACTTAGTCTAAAAAAATACCACGATATTTTAATTTACTATAAAGTTGTAAGAAACTAATATTATTGTAAACAGTACGTGTTCAGCGATGTGTTTTCCTATCGTGGAGAAGTGGGGAAAGCGATATGGTGTGCATGCACAGAATAGAGGCTGTAATCGGTTCACATTGTTTACAAAGAAAGTATATTTTTGTTCTTTTTTTCCCTGTACATAATATATAATGTGTAGTTGATAAACAACGCAGACGAAGTCGCTGGTATCAACTAGTTATATTTAAAGTTTTTTTTGCTAGATACAGTTCTGGCCAAACTTTTTGAACCGCTCAGATACATGCGCAGAACACAAATTTAGGTATGAATACGTAATATATTATAACATCGAGACAACTTACGATAAATAGATGCCAACTTTGGGTTAATTTAATTACATTTTAACCTTTTTTTCTATTAAACTCTATACTATATTATGTGCCAGCCCGTACTTACGGCTATATTCAGAGCGGTCAAAAAGATTGACGAGAACAACGGGTTCACTTTATACGGGATACTATTAAATAAAACAACATCGTCGACATCCATATTTTCAATCTTTATTCTATTTATTTATGTCACTTGCACATTACAGAACAATTGTATCAACAAATTAAATAAATCATTACGTTACAAATACATTTATCTCATTAGAGAATACTGTTTGTGCGTAGTCTTCCAATCTATACATATAAATAAAATGGACATGTCTCTCTGTTAGTAGTAATCTATGGATCGGAGAAACCGATTCTCACGGTTTTTTTTCAGGCAGATAGAAGACTTATAAAAGTGTTTTCTTGGTTACGCATCGTTACGCTTTTCTATGAGGATTAAGCAGAAATTATAATTTAACAAAAATACAAACGGATTTTCTTTCTTTCTTCATTCTTTCATTTCTTTGTTTCATTAAAGTCGGTTTGGTCTATCAAAAGTTATTATACTTTTAATGACGATGCCACTTAAGTACGAGAGAAAAGTAGACAAGTAAATGGATTAATTGCTGGTTTTTACATAAGGTTTGACAAAGTTCCGGACACAGCTATTATTATATAAAGCTTTCAAAAATAATAACTTAAGACGAATAAGAATATAGTTTAAAATAAGCCAAGATATCAGTGAAATAATCGAAATAAAAATCACTCAAACTGTTACATGGGTCACAGCGATAATTAGATATGGCGTTATCGCCTAAAGAAAATCGTGTACTTGCGCTGTATCCAATCCGTGTTTGCAGGAATTAGGTCATTCGCGAGCCGATAAAACAATCACCGTCGAAACCATTCAACAACAGAACAAAGTGTATACTATTTTGATATTTTTAATCGAACTTTATTCTACGGAACTAATTTTCATAACTTCATATCGGTGACTTTTTTTTAATTTTATAAAACTATTGATCGAAATACGACCATAAAAAACTGGTTCATTTTTCTTCGCCTGTTAATTTATAGTTATTATTATCTGTATTTATTTTTGTTTGATTTTTCTAAATGATAAAAAATGCATTGATTATTGTACAAATATTGTAGATTGAAGACGTAATGAGTGTGGAATATGGCGAATAGAGATTTAAATAGAGGATTCAAGTCGTCGATGGTATGGAAAAAAGTAACCACTTCCAAATGTTTATTTTATGAAACTGTGTTATGTATTGCAATACCTTAGAAAATTATCCGATACGAAATAAATATATATAAGAGTTGTTGAGGTATGTATGCTTGGTACACATATACGTTTCAACAACTCATATATGTATGAATAGTTAGCTTAGCTTAGCTCAGATAGGTCGTGAATTGCATGTATCAGGCAACAGCCCAAGCCGAGGTGTGCCGCGCACCCTTGAGCTAATTATCAAAATAAAATCGGCTGAGTGCCTTAAGCGCTCGCCTTAGTAGTCCGGTGAAGCTGTTAAGACCTTGCTAGGTCCATAGCGTATTCAGTTCGAAAAAAAAAACCAGAAAAATTAAAGAAAATTGGTTGATAAAGTACTGAACTGTTTTATATTTGCCTATTTATAAATAGATATAAATCGTATGGATATTTTCATGTCTAAATATCGAAATTCCAACAAAATAAATAACGATAACGTCAACTCAAAACGCGGGTAACCGGTAAATATGTTCGCGGCACTAAAATTTGTTAGCGCCATTTTAGCTGTCAGACCGTTAAACGATGTGCGATTTAAATATCGATATTTCTGAATTCATTTCAATTGTTTTTTAATTTTTGATTATATCCATTTTACGTTATTTACTGGTTTATTTAGATGTAATATGTTAAGGGCCAGCAATATATCTTTCTGGACGACGACGTAACCGCAAAGTACTAGAGATGTGTAACACTGCGATGCAATTGCTCCAACTCAGTTCACTGCGCTGGATGTGTTAACTCACTTCTTCAAAATTCGAATATCATTTTTATAAACTGCAACTCCGTGAAATGGAGTTATACCTAAGTAATCTTTATTTTCTAGATTTCACTTTACTTAGTGGTCATAAGGTTTTTGTTTTGACAGATGGCCGAGTTAACAGCTGTGTGTAAAACAAATGACTGATCGCTCGGCGTGTTTTACATTTTTGCCATGGCGCAGTTTTGAGTTAACGCAATGAGCCAGCACAGTTAACTGCGCCTGAGTTAACGTAAGGATTTCCGCTGAGTTACCCATGCGTACAGAGTGCGTTGTATACAGACGTAACCGCTAGAACGGGGGTTGCCAGCAATATTTATGAAAATAGAAGGCTTGAATTGTAATTACATTTTGGTGCTTCCAATTTGCATTTTTAGTTTGATTTTATCTAATCCGTAATTACATATGATAAATGTATTTGTAGCGAAATATTTATAAGCAACAATTCTAAATTAACGTAAAATAATAATAATATATACATACATGTCTTTCATGGTTAATAACAAAGTTTGGAGATCAATTCGTTCGACTAACACAGTTTGGTTTCCAAATAATTTTATAGTTTATTTCATCTATGAGGTAATTTGACTATCAATAACAAACATTTCTTTGGTAACGAAAATAAGTACATGAAAGTAATTTTGGCAAACATAATCACATATATATAATACAATATTTAATCCATTATAACCACTTCGGGACTTAATTTAAGTAATTTCACCTAACACTGAACGCCTTTTAGCTTTAATTTTCAACACTTAATACAATTTATTATTTTGAATAATTATATTTTAGCTTTTGAAGGAGACGCTTACTGACAAGGATATTTTTTTTTAAAATAAAATGACAACGCGTGCGCGTATATATTTCCGCCAATGTCACGTAAAACACAAACAAAGCTGACAGTATCGAGCAGTAATTGTTTTTGATGAAAATTCTATAAAAAAAAAACCAATAAAGTATAGTACCATAGTACCGGTAGTATAGTCTACATAATAGAGAATTCTAATTACCTGAGATGAGAGAGTTAGTTTTCAAAAGCGCCTCCTTCAAAAGTATAGTCGTTAGTAATAAGAACACCCTAACAAATATGAGTTACATATATCTACATCTATATAATAACTGTACTACATTTAATTAGATTAGAGTACATATATAACTTGATTTCGTTTACACATATATGTAGTAAAATTGCGAAAATACAACAATATTTAATTCAATTATGTTTTAAGGGCATGCGTGTTTTCATACCTAGTGTAGTGGCAACTATAGTAGCGGCACGCTGTGGTGGCCGTTTTGACAGATTGCACCAGTGTCGTGAAATGTCGATTTATTTTTTTTTAATTATAATCAAATACTTGTTAGTTTTGCATGAAGCATTTACGTGAGTCTGATGGATGTGGTACTCGTGCTGGTTAGCGATCCCATATATATATATATATATATATATATAATTATATATAACATACAAATTATTTGGAATTTTAAAATATATACATTTTATTGAATTCTGTTATAAATAAGTACACTAACAATTACAACCTATCTTCCGGTTCTGACAAACGGCACTGTTTTTGTGTCATCAAAAACGTGAAAATATTTATTCACGGGATCATATTGTATAGCTATACAAATATATAATTTATAGACCTGTACTAATTTAATTTTATGTACTAAAATTACACATTTGATATATTTTAGGACTACTGCACGTCGCTACTGATAATAAAGAACAGCACCTTGCCTCTTCAAACGTAGTTACTAATTAGTACGAAACCTCATGAGCTCACAAACGTCAAAACGGCCATCATAGCGTGCCACTATTGTAGATGGTGGACATGTCTTATCACTAACGTATAGCAGCATATTAGTGTACAGACAAAGTTTAGATCTTAGTGCCGTTATGTTTTTTACTTTAGCAGATTTAGAATCGCTCTCCTAACACTACTATTGGTGAACAATTTTATAAGCTTGTTTAGAACATTCGAGTAATCTTGTATATATAATATATGTAACCTGGTTAGTTTATTAGCAAATTATTGTTTCGAGACCGAGTGAATATTATATTTATTAGTTGTATCTTTGGAAAACACCTCACGATACGAAACTAAATCAGTAATTGGAGATTGACTTTAAAAAATTTGGACAATATCAAGTTTCCTTCATTGTCACGATTTATTTTCTATGTCTTTTTAATTTCATTGAAATAGCGCACAGATTTGTAGTCCACTCAGAGTCAGGAGATCAGTAAGAGAATACAGAAAGTCGAGAATTTGTAAATTTGCTACAGCTGACAATTTGAATTGGAATATTTGGGGGAGAGTATATGTTGCGGACCACACCTTTGTGAAGTCATGACAATAAATATGTATCACTTATGCCCTTAAAATAATAAAAACTTTGAGAAAACTGTTCCAAATGTACTACATTTATACATACAAATGTACATAGAGTATGCGGAAGCTTCGAAGCGGACACTAGGATATGTGTTGCTAACGATAAAAAAAAATTTTCGATTTTCTTCTAAAAAAAAATAGAAATTTATTAGAGAATAATTTGTTATTTTTATTGTTTAATATTATTAATTATAGTGCAAGCTACGGAAGTGATACTGACTTGCTAATAGAGTGTATGTATGTTTCTTTTAATATTGTTTACATGTGTCATATAAATATAAAAAAATAAAGGTACTAAATGAGTCAACAAAATACGATATCCATTAGCAAGCCGAAAGTCTACATTACACTACACTCTAGGCACATTTTTACCATTATTCCGGGGTTTTCAATTTGCACTACAAAAGTAAATTTCAAAATAATTCTTCCCGTTTTTTTTTTTAAATTCCGTTGCGATAGAATACCTGTCGCTTAAAATTTTGCTGTGAAAATTGATAATAAATCTAGTAAGAATATTGGTGAAAATGTGCTCTGAAACTAAAAGAAGCATTCGCTAAATATACTGCGTGTTTATATAATATCTATATAATTCTATAAAAATATTATAATTATTTTGGGGAAGTAGCACTTAAAAAGTTTTTATTTAATACTGTACTGTTAAATTATCCGTTTATTTATATATAAAAAGTATACGATAATTAAATAAAAACATTTGCGTAAATCAGCAAAATTTTAAAAGGAAACATTACACATTTCTAATTAATAAATTATAGATAATCGATTATAACGTACAGACTAAGTTATTATTAAAATATAATTCAGATTTTTATGCAAAATATTAAAAAACAACAACAAAAATAATTTAAAAATGTTATATAACAAAAAATTTGGTAAAACCCAAAAATACTATCTTGTAATAAATACTCCTTACCTTATTATGTACGTAATTCTAATATTAATTAAACATGGCAACACTCATGCATTTATTTAATTCACAAAGATTAAAATTTTAATATCGATATGCAATGTTAGAGTTACGTGCTTATTAATCTTGCTCTAATAATAATAACTCTCATCATATTTTATCAAGCTGGTAACATTAATACATTATGAAAAAAAGTACAGTATAACCATAAATATGTAAGTCATTTTGACAATATTCGTCTGTACACAATTTACTGTATTTTTAATAATCATTCTAAAATTTAAATTGTTTTGTGTTTGGTAATTGGTCAATTGTCAAACACGAATTTTCGACCAATAGCAATACAGATCTTATCCGCTCAAACAAGGTCATTGGGTGATTGGTTATAAAGTTTTTTTTCGTGAACTGCCAAATAACTGGCCAGTTGTAATAGTAAAGAGTGGTATTACTGCTGTATTTGTAGTTTTTTTTATTAGTTAATATACACGCAATCTACAGAGTGACATTTTTAAAGCTTCAACAAACATGGCACACACGTGAAATGTATTCGACGTTCAAAAAATAATATTATATAGCACGATTATTCACGGATTATTATATTTTCTATTTACACTAATCGTCTATATTAATAATTATAAAATGGATATATTGTCCGAAATATATGTATACCTACAAGCAGGTACTGTGAAGCGAAACATTTATACATCCAATTACATTCTAATATATCTTATATTTATCCTTTGGGGTATTACATATATACTGACATATGACATTTAATATAGAATTCAATGGAATATTCGAGATTACGTTAATATACGCCGTAAACGGTATAGCTTATTAAATATCTTACATAATAAGTAAGCAGTTTTTATAAGTCAGATCTTTCTACTAGAGTAATATTATTAAACATTGAGTTTAGCAACAGCTTCCTCTGTATGATGGAAGTCGAGACAGTTTAAAAATAAAATATTCAGTGCCTATTTTTACCCTATTTTAGGGGAATATTTTTTACTGCTGACAATTTTCAACATAGGCAAATAGTTGTAATATGGCAATACCAAGTCTAAACATTAATATTAACAATAGTCACGGGGATAAAATATCATATATATAATATCAAAAAATAATAATGTCCATTATAGTCCAACGTAAATCAGATAATAACAGGTATCGAAAAATCGAGCTGAAATATATGGACGCTCTGAATTGAATAAATATGTATCGTATCACATTGCGAATTATAAAATAAACACCAAGATCCAATGGTACGACGTAACTCGATTTCATCCGAGTTAAAATAGAGACGGCCATAGCTCTATATGCTTGTTATGAAAGATATAAATATAGCATTCACTGTGGACGCTTCTAGAAGATTTTTAACAAACAAAACAATGGAATTGCCTCTAACGTAACTTTCGAGTTGTTTTTCTATCCATGTATGACGCTAAAAGCAATCTTATGAATCGAATACGGTAAATTATTCATAAAATTACAATTTCATCGTATTTAATAGTCGATTAAAATATAGTTCAATCGAGATATTTGAATTATCGATACAATCGTTCAACACTACGTTATATAATCTGTTATTAAGTCTATAGTCAGATTAAAAATGCTTTGCGACACGTCATGAGCTACACACCGTTATTTAATATATTCTCATTAGGGATTTAAAAATATCTACTGTTAGTGTTTGGCTAATTAATGAACTTAAAACTTTACATAGCTGCAGCGATAAAAATATGTACTACAGAGAATATAATTAGAATTTAGTATGTCGGGGCGGTGTAGTCGTTGTTTCCTGAAATAATAAATTAATTTTATTATAAAAAATCGCTGACAGAGAATCCCACTTATTCTAAAATTATGTATTGTAGTGATAATCCAACTTTCTTTTTCTGGGTATCCACTAGTCGTTATCGAAACGCAACAAACTAGTCACTGTGACAGGTTTTTACTATGTTTTATTTTTTACAACACTTTAAGAGGTTTTGGCGTTCGACTATAATTTCACTTGATGGGGTTTAAGCTGGTAAGAACGCTAAACCTAGAGAGGAACTGGCTCTCAATTGCAGCTGCCAGAACACACTTTTAGGTGCTTGGCGACAGATTTTTCAACATTAGGGTGGCAATTAGCCATACAGACTTAGAAAAAGCCCTAGCTAACGTGAAGAGATATTTACGCAGGCCGGCATGACAGCGGCGACCTGCAATGGATAGTTTGTCTCTCGGTGGTGGGCATCGTTTTTGGATTGTACTGGGCTTACTATCATCAGGCATAGTGCAGTCACTTTGTGATGCTATAATAAAAAAAACGAGTGTGCTTTAGACCATACGACTTAAGTAAAACTTCTTTAGCTCCATCTATATATGTAAGTATAATATATATACTCTCTGTCTCTTTCTTTCTATCTTCACTAACGTATATCTCCCTCTCAACTTCCGTTCGCCTCGCTCGATCACACTTTTCGTAACGCTCTCGTGACGTATTCACCAGCTTATGCTCCCCAAGTCAAGAATGCGTAAAGAAGTTTTATTTAAAAAAAAAACCATCATCTCGTCTGCCAAAGGGTTCCCTAGGGAATGCTCCTTAGAGTATGTCTACTGACCAGCGTTGTTGGTTTGCGAAAACGGGGGGTCACTGTAGGCGGGCTGAGGGTCGGGCGCACCGGGATACGTGGGGAATCCCCCCGGACTGCCGATGGCGCCCTCCACTTCGTACGCGGGAGCGAACGCGGCCTCAGCGCCCATACGGAACCGTTGGAATGCGAAAAAGGCGCACGCGACCTTGAATTACAACCTTTCTATTACACAAGCTGAAAGTTTAGACAGTAGTACGATTTATGGAGGATAGTCTGCACTCGATTCTCGTACTAAATCGATTAAAAAATAGGTGCTTAATATTTGACCTAATTATCTAGAAAAATACAAAAATTATACGCAATCCTCTAAGCTTCTATGTTAAAGCGCAGCGTCAATGATCGTCGGGTGATTTCACTTTCATTTGAAAGGGACTGTGGATACGGTACGAATAAAACAAAAGGGTTTATCGTCCATCTTATTATCGAAGGTTATTAACTCCGGGTCGCCGCTTACACCTTTGGGCACCGGTCATTGCACCTAGGTTTATTACGATTGTGTTTATACTTTTGAAAGTCTTACAACAAACTTAAGCTTCTCTTTGTTATTTATTAATTTTTGTTTTGATATTATTATTTTATATGTTAAACGTGACCATGACGTATTATATCCTAGAATACTGCGAGGGTTAAACCTTTTACCTGGTATATATGTGTCATTACATATCAAAATATGTTAAATCCAAATTTAGACGTTCCTAATATTTTACGATATTTTTCAAGATCTTCAAATTATGTACACGTAAAATATTAAGATCGTTAACAAAAAAAAAAAACTAAAAGCATGAACGGCAAAATTCGAACTTCGTTCTCAGTGTATAAAAAACTGGAAATCTTAAAAAAATTAATCATGTTATATGGACGATTAAAACTGGATTAAGCTTTGAAATGTAACGATTCACATATCGAAGGAACAACATAGGCATTAGTAGTATAACGTCATCCATGGTGACGTTATCCTTATCGTGTCATATAATCACTCTAAAAATCGAAGATCTCGGAAACGAACGAATCCACTTTGGCGAGACATATACCGAGAAGGGTCTTTTCAAGAGTATTTATTGTGGACATATCATTACACTTTTGGGATAAGCAGTATCGATTTTTTTTAAATACACACAAGTAACTTTAAATCAGTGGAAAAATTGTATGTTAAGTAATCATGACAAAATAACAATTAAAAAAATAAAGGGCAACCCCTAATTAATCTAGTTAAAACACGTAGGTTTCCATTGGTTAAACTAATCATTACATAGTATAAAACAAAGTCCCCTACCGCGTCTGTCTGTCTGTCTGTTCGCGATAAACTCAAAAACTATTGAACGGATCTTTATGCGGTTTACCAGTGGATAAAGTGATTCACGAGGAACATTTTGGTATATAATTTGTCCAGGATTTCTTTATAATCAGGGCGGGACAACGTCTGCCGGGCCCGCTAGTTAACAATAAAAACATTAAACAGTAGATACCGGAATGGTCCGGAATACGATTCTGTAATCTGAATATAGCAGTCAACCTACTTGAGAACATTAACGCCAAATCGATGACTGCCTTTTAAGACATGCAGTCATTAACCAATATTAATTTAGTCCTGGTCAATAGTAGTATAGTCAATAGCATGTACACTAGGTCAATAGTACAATCGTTTGGTCAATAGCACGAACACTTAACGATACGTTCGGCTCGTCAATAGTATGATTTCTAAATCCATAGAGGAATATATAAAATGGACTAAAAAAAAGTAAGGATGTAAGTAAAGTTGAGAGTACACAAACTCACCCAAGCAAAGATCGAGAAGAAGCAGAAAGCTATAGCGCCTTGCATGTTGTTGGCGGTGCCCACCGGTGGGTTATCGGTTTTCCCCCAAGCGTTAGAAAGGTAGCAGAAACCGACAAAGTATAGGAACGCCCAGAACGCTGAAATGACATATTTCAATAACAAGTTAATAAATAAGCAAAATAAATATAACGCTTTTATTTGAAGTCGATACCTGATTTTTATTTTATTTAGACATTAGGAAACAGTTAATTTCCTACTTATACTTCCAAATCATATGTAACAATTATGTCACAAAGTGTAACGTAATCTATAGTAAGTATAACATATGTAAGAAAGTACATATATTATAACATTATTTAAAAAATCTTAGATGGACAGAGAGGGGTGTTATTTCCAGTTATCACCATCGTTCACATATTGATCCACTCTATACTAGCTTTATGATATCGAAACCAGCTTGACATGGTACTTGAACTCGCTATCCGGCAAATCGTTAACGTGCTTTGGGATTTTCTTGTAGAACCTAACACTATAAAACTTAATCTTAATTAGCCTGAGATACAGGATGGCCAATTTCTGGTTGTTTCTGCTATTAAAATTATGCCGGTCTCTTATTAAATCAAACTTTTCTAAGTTTTTACGGGCATACATTAGATTACTAAGAATGTATTGGGATGGCAGTAAGATACTAAACTCTCAAATGTCTTAGCTTAGACAAGTTTGAATGGCTAAGCCGTCTATGTCGATTTAGTAAAGGACTGTCTTACGCAACATAATGTTATAGTATCTACATTAGTTGTCCGTTATTTACCAAGTTTTTTTGACTTGTGTATCGTTCAAATCGTTAGTTAATAGCCCAAAAACATTTAAGAAATATTCGACGCCGTTTAACCGTGCTTAAATGGCGATACGTTTACCATTTTTTTAACATGGGGTTTTTTCCCAGTTTTAGTAATTAGCTTACCTTGCTAATTTTAGTGAATAAGCAAATATTATTAATTCTCCATCTACTATGTTCCCTTGGGATGGAGAAATTTTGATATGGACGTCAAAAAATTTAAATTATATATTTTGATAAGGTCAAAATTGATTATATATTATTATATACTAGCGGGCCCGACAGACGTTGTCCCGCCCTGATTATAAAAACAATCCATGACAAATTGTATACCGAAACGTTGCTCGTGAATCACTTTATCTACTTGTCCTACTAACAAAGTCCCCTACTGCGTCTGTCTGTCTGTCTGTTCGCGATAAACTCAAAAACTACTGACCGGATCTTTATGCGGTTTTCACCAGTGGATAAAATGATTCACGAGGAACGTTTTTGTATATAATTTATCCGGGATTTTTTTTATAATCAGGGCGGGACAACGTCTGCCGGGCCCGCTAGTAATAATATTAAATGTAAGATTTATAATTCTATGTACAATTTTTTACTTAGTGTTTGTAAAGTTGTTATCATATTTTGTACTCTTTTAACGGTAAAGGTTTTATTACTCCACTGATTTTCTTTGCAGCGTCTGCTTTAGACTGCTTTTTCGTACACTCTAAAGTAAAAGGTGTATCCATTTGGTCAACAAAGCAAGTACAAAAGCGAAAATTTTACGATTGCGAAGGGAGAGAGTCTCAACGTCGACCTCGTAAAATACCAACTTCATTTGCACAAAATAAAATGTAGGTCGAATTTTACGATCAATAAGAATTTATTTACCCTAAACTGATTAGTCGTCGGTACAGGTAAACAGAAAATAATGTTCGCGATCTTTCGGGTGGCATAGGTTACGACAATCGTGTCCGATTGTACCGCGATCTCCAGACATCAAGTGTAATTCCCGGGTAAAGGTATGTTTATTTCATACAGACGTATCCTTGTTTTATTCATAGACTAGCTGTGCCGACGACTTTGTCCGCGTGGCACCTGGTGTACAAAATAGTGACTAATAAAGTCATCTCAATGTACGTACTTAAATCGTCATTAAAATTACAATAACTTTTGATAGACCTAACCGATTTTAATGAAGCAAAACTTACTTGAAGATATACTTTATGGTTTTATTGAATAGGTTTAACCATGAACGCAGTACTTTAGCAATGATGCGTATTCATACAAAGAGACAGACAGACATTTCTAAAAATGATTGAAATATATTTTATTACTTACACCTGCAACATTATTTTTACAAAAATCTTAAAAGCACAGAAACATTAGTTTTACAATCTTATTATAGTTATAGATAATCTAAGGGTTAAATTATAATTACTCTGTAGGTATGTTTGCCATCGAAACTAGCAAAAATTGAAAAAATAGTGAAAGCACTTCTAAGTAAAAACAGCTTTGTGACATAACGCGTTAATCAGGCATCACTTCGTAATAGACGTCTAAAATGAACTCATTGTATATCATTAGGACGATATAATCAGTTTGAGGTAGTTATCGCAAAAGAAAATCCAACGTAACGTATTACAATTATGGGATACTGGAATAATACTTTTTTAAATTTCAGTCTGTAGTCATTTCCCGTCACAAATCTATTTTCTACACGGACGAGCTTAATTCATCATAAATAGACGTCGAAACTAGAGTATAACTCTATTTCATCATATGCAGTTGGTTGCGTAACTCGCGTTACAGTTTCGACGTCATTGAACCAGATACAATAGAAATTCATTTGATACGATATGTGGAAACAGTTGGTTCGCGAGAATCCGCAGGTTCATATTTGATTTTAGAGCTAAAACTATGTAGATAGATTTTTTTACAGAGCACTAGCTGCCCCTCTAACGAATAAAATGAAACGAACAATTTCCTTTATATTATGACCATGTAATTAAATTAAATGACAACCGAACATCAATAAGAGTGACAATCTAATGAAAAATAAAGACTTGTTACATTATTCAAATATTAGAAACAATAACAGATAGGTCATTACATGTTTCAGACTCGCTAAGAAGACCAATAACACTTTTTTTAGGTAACCTAATAGTTTTATAACAAAGTCCCAAAGCACATTACCGATTTCCCGTATAGTGAATTCAAGCACCATATCAAGCGGGTTTTAATGTGTAAAGGTTTATTTATTATACTGTGGATCAATATGTGAACGACGGTGACATCTGGAAATGACGCCCCTCCTTGTATACTTATCCACTAAAAGCGAATGTAACTGTGTATGTTTTGTAAAAATATATATCATGAAGATAAACCAGATCAAGTTTCTTGCCGATTCTTCTCGATGACTGGGTTGTTTTTCCGAACCGGTGGTAGTTTTGGCGTTCACAAGCGCCTCCTCAGAGCTTAAGTTGAATAAAGTATTTTGGAAGATATCCATATTGTCTTCTATGTCACTCAATCATTCGCTTTTTACATAGAGACATTTCTAACCCAACTTATTCACTTTTCCATGCAATGTTTCAAATATTTTCTTTCACACACACCGTGTCCTAACAATATCAAAGACAACAAAATACATTTAGCCAAACATCCGTTCTGAAGTAAGCCACATACGTACATACGGAAATTGGTTCTTATTTATATAGACTGACTGTTGTACAGAGACAGGTCTAATGCCGTAGAGTATTTAATTTCATTTATGCGTTCGTTTGTAAATATAACTAGATAATACGATTTGTAATTGAAACATTTAAAGAACAAGATATTTTGAAAGACGATGCTTTTTTTATACCTTATGTTTTTGACGTTTGACAATAAATGTAAGACGTAGACGAAGGTCTAAGACGGTAAACACGCTAAACCTAGGCGGGGCTGGCTCTCATGTGCAGCTGCAGGAGCACAGGAACAGGTGTTTGGCGATAGATTTTCAACTAGAGGATGGTAGCTAGCCAGGCGGACTTAGAAAAAACGCTACCACCATGGTATACGTTCATCATGATGTTTACCCTCACCAAAAACTCCGATCCAGTTGCTAGGATTCGAACCTACCTCCACCGACGCGGTCTCCGAACGCGCTATCAAATAAGCCATTATCTCTTCAATGGTATTATAATAATAATAATAATTTATTAAATTCCGATATTACATCCATTTTTGTTAGTAAAACTTAGCCTATGTTAAAGGTAATAAATACAGCATGTTTTATTACTATTTACAAATTTCTTCACCCACACACACCCACAATCAAAATATATTAATTTGTATAGGTGCACACACTTTTTAACAACTTTGTCCATTTGTGAACAAATATACTATCAGATCTACTTGATAACATCTTCAAGACACTATTTGAGCTGCCATACATTCGATCCATCAGGCAGTTTGGTTTTTTTCGAATGATTGCGTAAAAATCATCCACACGAGCGATATCATCAATATTCATCGATATTATATGGTCTTATAATTTTGATATCATTTTAAAGCGTGTAATCGATTACATGCGTGATTGAAACTTGAACACTTCTTTTACGATAAAATAATAACCAAATATAGAAAATGTTGGCTTTCTCGACCGTCTTTTACTGTTGCACCTGCAGTTCTAAAAGTTTCTAGAATTACTAAAAATCGCCTCGTTATTATTGAAATATTTAAATGGATAGAACAACTAATATGTTCTCGTCAAGCGCTCGGTCACTACCATCTTTTATTTGAGCAAATACAATAAGTCGTAAGATATCAGTAAAGTCACTATAAGTCTATATCTCCTTTGATCTTGAATGGTTCACTTAAAACGAATTTCTAGATAAATCAAAGTCCGTAAAATAATGCATTTTCAGACATTCTTTTTTGTTCACGAATTGTATAGATTCTAATTAATTACTTGGAATACCGTGAAACAGTTTTTACAAAATGCGGGTAACAATCCTACTTGTCAAATCTAGATGGCGTGTATGCTTATTTTTTCATTCTTTATAAGTATTTATTTCACAGACTCTTTTTATAGAGTGGTGAACCACATTTGAAGAACCATGCATTATATACGTAATTTAAAAAAGATGTTATAGTACCTAATGGCCAATAATATTATTTTTTGTTATAATTTCTCCTGAAATATAAGTAACTTTAAACCAATGGAATTAATATGATTTCGGGATACGACATAATTAGGATAGTTTCGTATTTATGACCTCCAATTTGATTAATTGACATTACGCGATACGCATCAGTATGTTAATGGAGTCAATTAATGTGACCTTATTTATAACCTATTAGTACTTTTTGGATTTTTCAGTGTGTCATATATGTATCATCGTAATGGCAAATACTAGTAAATAGAAAATAAGTAAATAAATAAAAAAATAGGGAAGAGGTTAAAAGAGGTCAGCGAGCATTCACTAGGATAGGATTTTTTTCTAAGTCCTCCCTATAAACTATCCATATATTACTGTAAAAATTTCGTTAAAATTCATCCAATACTTTTTGCATGTAAAAGTAACAAATACACATTCACCTTCAAAACCATAGTACAAATAGCATTTATAAATATATAAAGAAATCTACATACCAGAAAAACCCATATCAGCCAGAACATAGTGCTTCCTAGTCTTTACCGATGACATCTGCTCGAACAGGTATTCTCCCACAATGAATATGATGGAAGCAAGAAACGCAATGACCGAGATTCCAACTCCATAGTTGCAAGCATTGGTGTCACCGTTGTAGACGCAATGTTCCTTACCATCCTCGGTGGTGCGCCACCCCTTGGCAGATATGCATCCCATAACTATTACACTGAAGAGCTGGAGACAAACCATTAGTTCATTAAAAAATATGCTTATATGTTATGGACATAATATGTGCATCCACTTAGTAAGAATAGTAGTAAGAATGTTATTTTCTAGAAGTCAAGTATCACTGTTTTTTCTTACTTAATCTATTAAAGAGCCATCAAATGTCTTTGTGTTCACCATAAATAGCTCAAAAATGACTAATTTACAAAACCAGCATCAGCAGCACCAGATGTGATTTTGATATTGTACAATGTCTACTATAATAACCTTAGATGTAAGTAGAATTGTAATGTAAGCTTAATTTTAAATTACTGTGTTAAGATTATAAATGATCTGATTTCATATTAATTCATAATAGAGATAATTAGAATGTATAACATTTTACTAGAGATCAATCTTGTCTTACTCTTCATTTTGTGTACAATATTTTTTTATCCAAATAAGGTTTTTTGTGTCCTAATTACCATTACTTTAGAATAATAGGAATGACAATCTAGGGCAATATAATGTTTATTATAGAGTGCTTTTATATTAAAGGGAGCCATATTGTATGTCTAATGTAATAGTGGTAATATCTACTATTGAGCATAAAGACTGCAAGTTCTACCCTTACACAAGTCCATAATGACCACAATAATGGGCCCAGTGGACGTTGTCTCACCCTGATAATAAGAAAAACCTTGACAAATTATATACCTAACCTTCCTCATGAATCACTTTATCTACTGGTGAAAACCACATGGGAATCCGTTCAGTAGTTTTGGAGTTTATTGCGAACAAACAGTCAGCCACACGTAGTAGAGGACTTTTTTTATAATATGTAATTATTGTTTCTACAACATTGTGTATTATTATCATATTATATGGATTGGTTACTAATTGTTCAGTTACAATAATACAAATTATGCTTAATTTTGAATTAAATGCCCTTGTGTTACAATTAAGTCTTAAAATATGCAACTGTTAAAGTTAACCAGACTAAATATGTGGGACTTAAGACAATATGTATACATATTCATTTGTATACATACATATTACGATGACTAACAAAGCTATTGTTCATAAAATATATTTGTTTTCTTAAGTAAACCTTCATTTTTCATGGAATGAACAGATGTGCTGTGTTCATGCACTGTCATTGTCTAGTTGATTATTTAGCAAAATTACTGCTCGATGCATTTCCATTGAACAACTATAAATAAGATTAACCAGATTCCAAGAAAAATTGAGTACTATAAATATATCTAATAAGCAGGGTAATTAACTAACACGGAAATACTATCAATGGATTGTTAGTTAATTTCAGTGAATTTATGGACTTTAGCCTGAAAATTAATTTTCCTTCAAAATGCTATTTTGTGTAAATGTTTTGTATCTTCGAATAAATATTAAAAAATAGATAAATAAAAATAATAAGTATTGTTTAAGATAACAAAGATTTTAGAAAGAAAGATGTTGTTATTAGATATAGTTGAACCCGGTAGGTGGCACTGTTGTTGAGATTTCAGTTTTTTTATTATATTTTCCAACCTATTTTTTTACATATTTTTTTTATTTCTCACATACATAACATATAATCTCATATTATAACTTCCCAATCCTTCCCAAAGGCTATTAATTCCATTTTTTTAATAGTCATAAACCAGTCAAGGTTTTAAGCATGCATTTGATGGTTATAGGAGTAGAGGAAGACCATAAAGGTATGTATCTGAAGAATAATATATGTATAAAAAGTGTGGAGTTTTTGGCGGCATTTTAGCCCTTCATGTAGTGGATTTTATATTCTATTCATAATGTTGTGTTATTTGACTCTGTATATTTTGAAAAATTGGTGGTGTTTTATGTAATATAGCTCGGTTATTGTGCATAAGTGAAGTGAATTGGAAAATAATACCACGATGCATGAATTCTGAGATGCCACAAAAATTCCCTGAAAAGTTCTAACAAGGGAGCCACCATCTTGTTGGGACTTTAACATTGACATTGAAATAATCACACAACACTTGTAATACTATTAACTACTCAATAATGGCAGTAATCATCTGGAAGATTGGTTGCCAAAAATAAAGTAAAAAAAAAGTGTCAATACTGAGATGCCTATTTGATAGAGAAAAGTAGAATAAAATGTGTTATGCCACCTCTACTTAGGTGGGATATATTTCAGAAGATGCTGACTTGTTAGTCTGTGACAACACAGTTTCGCTACCAGGCCCTTATCTTTATATATAAATTTCTTTTGAATGTGTGTATGTCACTGAACTTCTCCTAAACGGCTGCACTGATTTTGATGAAATTTTGTGTGCGTGTTCCAGTGGATCCGAGAATGGTTTAGATTCACAGTTGGACCCGGTAGAATTTTTTTATTATCAAGGACGGACAACGTCTGTTGTGCCTACTGGTATACATATATATGTACTCATATTTTGAATTATCTGAGATAAATCTTAAAAGGATGTTTGTGAAATAAGGTAAAATCATAATCAACTTTACCAAACCTAGGATAGATGATTGTTTAATCAAACCTAGTGTGTAATACTTACTAAAGTCTAAACATATTTATTTCTTATATCTGTACTATAATAAAATACCTGCAACTAATGGACTGTTCCTAAAAAAAATGTCATCACTACAATAATCCTAAAAGCTACATATTATTTCTATTCTGACTAAATTTGATGTTATAATTATCGCGCACGGAGTTGTGGGCGGTTCCTAGTATATAATTATTTGTTTGACACAGTATTCTAGTTCAATTGAATCTATAAAGTTGTGCTAATGACTACGCTAAATAAAACACGAAAAGACTGAAATTAATTAAAAATAGTTACATAAATATTTAGATAATCTATTTCTTCGATTCGTTTATAATCTGTTTCGTAATATTTACAATGTATAAAATCAAATGAAGAGAAATATATATTACATTTTTTTATTAAGCGTCTCAATAATTCAACATCGGTAATATATACTACCTCTAGAGTATATTACCTATATCATTTTAATGTATCGATTCCTCCAATACCATTAGGAATAATATTAGAACTTACCCAGCAAACCGCCCTGACTATTACCGGAGGTCTCTGAATGAAAGCCTGAGGGTCAAATGGACCCCCGGCTTTACCTCCTCCATATGCGCCGCCAGTGTCCATCCTATTACTTTAATAAAAACCTTTACTACTAAATCGCTGAAGCTGACTGTTCATTAATGGCCACAGAAATCGGTCTCCACAAAATTTGTGTTATTGATCGCGCCTAGAGTACACGGATGACAACAAGAGAAATCTGACAAACTAGTGTTGTAACCGATATAACTGAATATCCGTATACTCTATGAATCATTAATCTTTGATAGAAAAATTATATGCTTAATTGGAAAAACACAATATCTATTTTTTTATTAATTATTTAATAAGATAGCGGGTGATTTTGTCGACTCCAGTATCTCAGTTCCACATTCAACCTTCAAGAAACAACAAAAAATCAAGCAAAATCTACACAAGCGAAACACTGTTAAATAAATCTATTCTCTCTGATATTCATATGGCATCGTTCTGTAGAATTTCTTAATGATAAACCATTCGATTGCACAATAAGTAAATTGAAGATTAAAAAAAAAAACTAACAGATAATTATCAGATTAAATCAATATTCAAAACTTCGCTCAAATTTGTTTTCCATTTTGAATTTATATGAACAATTAAAAAAGAAAATACATAGTTATTCTTTTTATTATTGTCTCTGCTACATTTTACAGAATTGTTTGTGTTATTAAAAATATAAACGCAAATAAAAAGACAATTTGTCGTATAAAACATATAATTAGCTACCTAAGTATAATACATTGACGTGTCTATTAAATCCAAAGACTAAGCAGTTTAGCTTATAACACAGGCTACTACATACAAAAGCAAGTTGGTACTCCTTTACGAGAGGTAGTCCGGTGAAACTGTAAAGGCCTTGCCAGGCTAACAGTGTAGGTAGTTCGAAAAAAAAACTACGAGACCGGTTTAGAGATTGCTAACATTACAAGGCTAAAAGTTCCAAAATGTTCTCCAAATATAAAGAAGGATCGAAGTAAAAAAAATCGAAAGAAATTTGCCTAGTCACATCTGATGACAGGATAATGGGATTTGCCACAAATTCTGAATTTGTTATATGTACTATTTTATATCATTTAAAAATCTGTAGTAATATAACATTTTATTTTAATTTAAATAATTAACAAGATACGACGGAGATTACATTAAACCATAATAAGGTAGTTTATAAATAAGACCCAGTTTAGATATTACAAATATGTTTATTAAAATAAAAACTGAATTATAAAATAAGTAAGAATTGTTACGCTGCCTCAAATAATATTCAACTATAAACATGAAAATCAATTATTTAATGTCACAACTGCCGTCACTTCAAAATTAATTTTGACTAGTTCAACGAACAATATCTAAAGTAAAATATGTTTGAGAAAGTAAATCATACATATGTTATGCCTAGCGCCTATGTAAAATAAGTTAAGATCAAGTAAAGTACTGACCTTCGCAAGAAGAATTCTATGTAGAGTAACGTAATCAAATTTCGCTTGTTATCTATTTCAGATGAGGCTTTGATACAAAATATGTATTATATTTACTTTCTTCACATTTCCCAGTAAGTAAAAAAATCTTAATAGTCGTTTAGTTCAGTATATAATAAATAATAATTCAATTGTCAATTCTTTGACAAGTTTAAATTAAAAAGAATTATAATATAGTTACATTTCATTAGTAAGTATATAAAATGTCTACAATATTACGAGCAGTTATAAAAGAACAGCATAGAAACAGTGATCACTATAAAATATTTACACGATCAAGCTAATGGGCTACTTTATTATCATGTCGTTTAGTTTAACACATTGGCCTTGCTAGCGTAGGCTACAACTATATAACTATAGTCTTTTATAAACTCATTGATATGTAAAAATAATAAAAGTCATATTATAACGTAACTAAATGTTAACGTAAAGTCGCAAATGTCACTGCATTTCAATTAGAACATATATTTAATAAATAACCTTATGGATATTATATACCACATATTACTGTTAGTATAACAAGTTTTTATTTATGGCCGCTAATTATCACTTTAAACATGGACATTATTAGAAAAATATAAAGAATAGTTAGTAATGAAGTCCGCAATTTTATGACATTCTTTTGTACAACCCATTCCAAAACTATATTTGAAAGTGTAAGATCAAGTTTTACAATAAGAAACTGTGATTATTCTTGATTTTTTACAAAATTTATAGTACAGATTTTTGCATTATACGTATTGCTTGAAATTAATCGATAGTATTTCACTATTCGATTGAAAATGTTTTGTATTGTTTCACTCGTTACTAGTGGTATTAAATAATGTATTCAAATAGAGTTTTCGCTGCTACAAATTTATTTGTTATTTGACCATAAGAATAATAAATAATGTTTCTTGGATAATCCTAGAATAAACGTTAACTGTAATTTATTAATATAAATGTTATGGGCAATTGTATTGCGGTTAACGGTGCTTAAAAGCTGTCAAAATTTGAATTCAAATGTTGACGACAAAATTTTGATGATAGCAGTCATGCTATACTCTTGCATAAGGCGACCAATCGACTTGTAATGCTAGCTATAATTATTTAAATAGTCCCGTTAAACCTTGGATTCGTCCTGTATGCTTATTTTACAACACTACCATATTACAGGCACACAAATACAGCGCAGCATTTATTCGCGGTGATCAGTGAGGTTTGCGACATAATCTCAGTGAATGTTGAAATCCTATGCTATGCTTATGGTTAAAATTATGGGCAGTTTCGAAAAGTCCTATAACTTTTTAAACAAAAGCCCCCAAATTGGTTACAAAACGTCAGTCTAGCGATAAATATAATTTTATGAACAAATAACTTCAGTGACTTGTAGACTTTTTAAATTTCATTATTTTTATTTACTGACAAAACTTGATACATCACGTTCTACCAACCAGCCCAATCAGAACCCCCCTTTTTACAAAATGTCTCGCATTCAATTTTCAGAAAGTTGGCCGCTTTAGTCTTGTAACAGTTGATAGTGGTATAAAGAAAAGCGATTATTTATTTGAAGATGCGTATATTATGTCCCATTACGCCGTAATACCATAATATTATGAGGCTTATAACTAATTCCCATAACTCTATTATTATACATTAAATTCTAAATTTTCACACTATATGTTCCTAAAACTGTGGCTTTGTAGAAACTCTATATAAAGTCTATTTCTACTTTATGAGTACTCTACAATTTTATTGTACATGAAAAACTAGCTACTGGGTTATATTATATAACTATGACATAATTTAAGTAAACAGATATTTACAAAAATAGCCACTTTCACATTTCTTTTGGATCCAATTTAATCTACATAATATTATCTCCAATAGAAATAAAACGAAACAGAGAAGGAACTCATTTGTGTTATTTCCCAAAAACACACTGCTCACTAAAGTATATCATTAAAGATTATTTATTTATTTAACCACATGATTCGTATAAAAGTGTACTACAACGGTACAAAATGCTACAATAACGTTACACAATAACTATTATTAATTTGTAGTATTGTTACATTGTGTGCCCTATAATGGAAATCCATAGTGTGATGCAAAGATAAATTCATTGCTTCGTTTGAAGTAATGAATTCTATTCTTTATTTGACGGGAAATTTAAAGCATTGGAAGTCGAATGTAATTCTTAATTTTTTTACTGACCCATTTTAATTCAAAACACATCACACACGGCACACCGTACGTAACATTAAAATAGGAATGATTCGATGGTATGTGGAAGGATTTTTTTATTTCCGTCAGCGTACATTTGTTAAGCGATGGTCAAAAATACAACTATTATTCCACCCATCTGTCATTTCACTTAAAAAATAACCTCTTAATCCGAATGTCAATTTATTACTCATTATACAATTTCTTCTCCAACGTGACTGCCGATGAAACCAGTAGGCGTCGTTTCTTTGGAATTTGAATTTAATCTAGTTTTATTCGAGTGTAACTATTATTATGTAATGGGAATACATTAAATTTTAGGAATCCGTTAAGCCTTGACGTTTCTCTTCTTCCAACATGGCGTCTAATTCGTCTGTCAAGTTGGCGAGCATGTTTCCTATATCGTTCAATACATCTACTGGTTCTGTACTTTTCCCTTCGTCTTTATGTTCCGGGAGCGAGTGCGGTGTGGTTGGCTTTATGTCTGGATTTCTTGGCGGCAGTGTTGATAGCGTTATTCCGGCCCGACCGTAGTCGACTGTGTGGGGACGGCCAGCCATTTGGTTTCTGTTTTGTTTTATGGTGCCCGCGTTTTCGTTCGCGAAAGGTATGCTGTCCGATTCAGTACTTGAACTTGACTGGAAGAAAATTTAGACCATTACATTTCATAACTATTCGATAATCTCTTATATAAATTTAAAATTTCTGTTATGAAATAACTAAGCAAAAAAATCAGTAAATATGTGAGATGTTTTATATGATATCATTACATAGTATAAAACAAAGTCCCCTACCGCGTCTGTCTGTTCGCGATAAACTCAAAAACTACTGAACGGATTTTCAAGCGGTTTTCACCACTGGATAAAGAGATTCATGAGGAACGTTTTGGTATATAATTTGTCAAGGATTTTTTTTTATAATCAGGACGGGACAACGTCTGCCGGGCCCGCTAGTAAATAATACGTTTAATGACAATGTGGCCCGAGATTACATGTAAATACATCAAGCCTGGTGAGAAACTTCTTAAGTCGGTCTATCAAACCTGATCTACAGGTGCTTAGCGACAGGTTGTCATTTTGCGGATAGTAGCAAATAGGTGGACATTAGAAAATGTCCAACCCCTGTATCTCCTACCATCATCCTACCACAACGATGATGCCATCACGATATTTTACACCAAAAGCTCAGACACCAAATAGGAAACAAAGGACACGTCGCTATTAAGGTATTATAGCTTCAAAAACCTTCGAACTTTACACGATTTCTATCAATCTCTATACCGTGATAAAGTGGCAACACATACAAGTACAAATTTAAAAAAAACCTAAATAATACATATTTAGGCATCTCAATAAACCTTGTTACGTACGTATTAGTGTAAAATTCATAGGGTACAATGTTTACTGATTACTTCCTTAAGGTACTTTTCGTACATTGTTTTTCTCGTACATTGTTGTACATAACTTAAGAACTACAAGGAAGTTAAATTAATTGATTATATGAAATTTGTGCTATGTTATGGCTCTAAACACTCAAATTAATAATATTTTTTATTATTATTGACTTGCTATTTTTGAGTTCGTGATAACGCTTCAATGGGAAAAAATTAACAAAATAATAATAAGGTGTAACTTCAAAGAACGTAGGAATTCAAATTTGGTCGGTCGACCGCGATACAAGTTGACTGCCAGAAGATCTGAACAAGATGGCCACCATCTTGTTAGTTCATTGAAATGATCGCAAGAAACTACCTACTCGATAATGGCCAATAATAATTAACTAGAAGATAACCAAAAAAAAAAGACAAAAAAAAATACCTTAAAACTAGCATCCGACCCGGTCCTCAACTTGTCTTCTTCATAACGGCGGGGGGGTGAAGAGGGCGCGGGCGGTGGGGGTAGCAGTCCCGTACTATCTAAGGAGACGCTCAGCGAATCAGAGCTCGGGTACGCCGGCAGACTCAACGGGAGGCTCTTCTCTGGATGTATCTCAACTGTAGTCTGCCCGAATCGAGAGAAGGGGGCGTATTGGGAGCTCTGTCTCTTTGGGGGGTCGGGTGGAGGCTTTCTGGCGACGTGAGGACTCGCCCCGTACGCGACACGCTGCAGTCTCGCAGAGTACGCTATCTCATCGTACGTGTAATCAGGCGATTTGTCTCTATAAGCGGGGGTAGCTTGGATTTTGGCTACGGGACGAGGCCTCACGAGCCCCCTCGGACGTGGCAACGTCCCCCCACCTTCGTACGAACTGTCGTTCGTCGGGGTTATGTCTCCGTCGTCGTATGAACGCCTCCATTGCCCTCCACCGTAATAGAATCCGGCGTCCGGCGAGAATGTTATGTGCGAAGATCTTTCTGAGGGGTCTTCGAGGCTTTCTAGTGATTTACCGCGGGGGTGACGGATCTGTTGATAGTTTCGCTAATTAGTCACGTCGTGTTACCGATCCGATATATCACAATCCTGTTCATTTGTTATTTGGCTTTTCAGGGTTTATCGTATTCTAAATTGTTAATTATCCCCTTATCTAATATTGTAACATATAATTCAAACAGTCTGATTGTTTTAAATGTTAGTATATTTATCATTTTCAAACGGCTGAACCGATTCTCATAAAATTTCGAATACAAATCGTTTACGTCATGAGATGGGATACTTTATTTTATCCGCTCATCAAAACTTAAGAGTAATAACTGATATTAGTATAAATACCAGAGGGAAGGTAATTTCATTGTGCACCTAGGTCACCGGTTCTCAACGATCGTGTCGCGACACATTGGTGTGTCGTAAGCACCTGTCAAGTGTGTCGCGAGACTTACAAACATTTACATTCATTCGCTTTGTACTATCAAAAATGTTGCACATAAGTATATAAAGGTGTCGCGAATTTCTAAAGAGTATGTCAGTGCGCTGCTGAATAATAAAGGTTGAGAACCGCTGCCCTAGGTAACAACCACAATTTCATATGAGCTTGAAACCCATGAATTGACATTGACCCAGAAATGACATTTTTATTGAAAAGTAATATGACACAGGAGTTTTTTTGACATAATGCCTAATGAATGCAGTAGATGAGCATTGTTACAGTATAAAATTATTAGTAATTTAAAGACATATACGTAAAAAATTCAAATAAATCTATGATAGAAAATTGAGGTGTATTTTATCCCGTTGTTATTTTTAAATACCATTCTGATCTTGCCATGCCATAACTTATTTTTATAATAATATGAATATAATATTGTTAATAATAAAACCATGCGAGTATATAATAATATTTAAATAGACTACCGTGCAGGAAGAAGAAGAATAAATACGTAGAAATGCATATAGAAGTAATGAACGCCAGTCTAGCGACATTTTGAACCAACGTTGGGTCCAACATGACGACAAACACTCAAACACATAAAATACGGGGTGCACATGAAGCGGTGTGCTCGGATGCGGACAGACGTATATGTGTTGTGCCCATGATTCTCATACCTGAATTGGGACCAGATCTGTGGCACATAAGGGCGTCGCTAGGGCGTCAAAGTTTAGGTCTGGGGGTTTATGGTAACTCCGCTCCCACTCGTAACGGTCCCTCGGATATAAATCCTTTAGGTCGGTAACGTCCACGGTGCGGATTGTGTGTTGGAAATAGAAAATAAAACAAAACATTCACATGCTGCCCGGGCTAAAGATGGATGTGGATGAACTGCGGAGCTATGGACGGATGGCAACTTCGTGTTTGCAGCTATTCAAGTATTAAGTTCAATTACATATGCAATATTAATGGACATCGGAATTTATTTCGAATCACATCTATTAATAATGACCAAAAAGTTTTGTCATAATAATTGTGCATTGCATTTACTACAATTATTTTAAAATCTTCGGAATCGAAGTTATGTTTACCTTGTTGTATAAAAATTATACAAAAGAACTACGTCATTTAACCTAATTGAAAAACTTGTAACTCCAAACATTTATAGTAGTAAATTTCCATAAGTTTCCTTTCCCAAAGAGTAAATATATTGCTGTATACTGTAATAATGCAGCAGGAAGTACAAGATATTTTGGAGTAATGATTTATAATTTTGTCACTAAACACACAAAAATGTTTAGCAATAGGATGAACAAAATAAAACATTGAACGACACAACTGTTGAATTTTTTTTAAAATATTTTTTATAGCAATAAGAACGATAAATCAATTCTCGATATTAGAAACTCAACGCGTTACCTACTCGACATCCGTCCAATTCAAAAAGAGATTTAAGAATGTGACTGGTTTAGACCTAAAAATTGTAAGGGAATCAATGACGTTTTGAAATTTATCAAGGTAAGGTTAATAATAATTTAGATCAAATAAGTTTTCAAAAGATCCTCCTCACTCAAGATAACCTTTTAGTCAGGTTTTACTGACATGTAATTTAGAACAGAAGCCTTGATATGTCTAAAATAACATTACTATTAGTACAAAATACTTTATTATTAAATTAACAAGCTTCACTAATTGTGTTAAAATAGAAGTTAGTATCTCACAGGGATAACTATTTAATTATTATTCTAATTTTAATAACGAAGTGGCATAGCTTTGAGGTTAGAATACGTTTTGGCGGGAATAAAAATTAAAAATGGCCGATATATGGAATTAATGAAATGTGAAAATAAAACGCAATTAAAAAAAAAAACAAAAATCATTGATTTGAAGTGATGCTTTCATGATAATTTTCATTTGTAGAAGAAAACAACTAATTGCCTGATAGAGCGCTTTCTATTATTATGAAAACGGGTGAATGCATTAGTTTTGTATTATAATTATTGATCTATTTGATTTTTTTTAAATATACTTTTTTACCCGCTGTCATAATTCTTAGAGTCTAAATTCTAAAACATCACTACAAACACAATTGGGAGTTATAAGAAATTGTATATAATGCTGACCTGTCCACTCTGTATCCTCGTGAAATCCAACGAGCCCTGGCTACTGATGCTTCTTTTTCCCGCTCTGATATCTTTGACTCTTTTAATGGCAAGAATTATTTTCTTCTGATGTCCCAAACGAACGATACCCATATCTTCCAAATCCTGAAAGTAATAATAAAATCTATGTTATAAGAATGAAAAATAGCGCGTTCAACTCAGTATTATAATACATTCTACAGGTAATATTTATGTTGTGTACGGTTTTATATTAATGTGCCAGAAAAATTATTGTGATTAGAAATTAGATTACAATTTCTGAAAATAAAATCATGTTATAGAAAATATCATTACAAATTACTATATATTATAAAACAAAGTCTTCTGCCACGTTTGTCTGTCTGTTTGTTCACGATAAACTCAAAAACTACATGACGCTTTCACCGGTAGGTATATCTTTGTTAAGGTTTTTTTTTTATTATTAGGGCAGGACAACGTTAAAGTAAGTTAACAGTTAACAAAAGTTAAAGTAAAAAGTTAAGTATAACTAGTTAAAAATGAATAAAAAATGCGCGTTTAAGTTAGTATGATACACGAGGTTGGTGAGGTAGCTTCTATAAATAATATTGTTGTTATTTGCGTTTCACATAAATTAACCAGAAATATTATAGTGATAATAATTCGATTAGGATTAGTGTTGTGAAAAAACGATGTTATCTTCTATACATCTATACATATACCTAATTAGAATGTAAATCTAACGTGTCGTCTGTACATTTTCGTGAAAAAATTGTTGCAGGTATCTAGGAATAAGTAATAGAATATATTTCAATCATTTTTAGAAATGTCTGTCTGTTTGTATGGACACGCATCACTGCTAAAGTACTGGGTTCATAATAAAACCTCATAGAAGAAAATTATAAAGCACATCCTCGGGAGTAACTTAGTCTTTGTTTCATTAAAATTGGTCCACTCTATCAAAAGTTATTGTAATTTTAATGGCACCGCGACTTAAGTATGACAGAAAAGTAGATAAGCAAATAGACTAAATACGTTCAAATGACTTTGTTCGTCATTCTTTTGTACATCAGATTCCACGTGGACGAAGTCGCGGGCACAGCTAGTATATAATATAATTACAAATTAAAAATGAATAATGGGCTTACCTCCCATGCGAGTTGCGTGACATCATGTACTGTGCGGTACCCTTGAGCCACGAGAGCCGGTCCGTACTCCTCGAGTCTCAAGAGTCGGAGCCATTCTTCTAACGAACCCTGCAGCGTACAAGTGTATTAATAAAAATATTATCCTTTAAATATTCGTATTCCTAAATCTCATAGATCAGGTTTACTGTACTCGTCAATCCTTTTGACCGCTCTGAACACAGTCATAAGTTCAAGCTGCACAATGCACATAAATGTCGTTAAAAGTTTAAAACAAAACAAAGTTGAAGTATTATTATAGGAATATAAAATTGTCATTTATTTATCCTTGAGTTGTCTCGATGTTATAACATATATTATAAGTATTTATACCTGAATCTGTGTTCTTGCGCATCTATATTCAGAGCGGTCAAAAAGTTTGGCGCGTACTGTTGTCGTTACTTCAATTGCGGTGTTGTATTGTATGATGTTATATAAATATCTATTTGAAATGATGAGATTATTAATAAGTTAATTAGAATATGTAGACAATATATAATAAGTATGTTTGCAAAACTTAAACGCAAATGAAGGCGTCGCGACGGGCATATGTTTAACGTCAAAGTATGTGTATTTTAATGTTTTTCGTTCGATAACATTTAGATATTTACATTTATTGTAATAAAACTCGGTATAGAAGTTAATAACGTCGTGGAATATGGAATTTTTGAAGTTATACTTCTTTTGGCGCGTTGGGGAAAAATGATGAGAGTAAATTTTTACGATGCGCGCGCACACCGTCACGATAAACCGACACCCTGAAGTTAGCTATAGTCAACATTTTGTTTCTTTGTATTTGTTGTTTGTATTTATTTGTATTAAAACTTTCAATGTATTAAATAACTTTTTTCTATTGTTAGTGTCGATTTTTCTACAAACGTAGAATAAGGCGAAAGATAAAATTTTTGAAAAGATTTTTATCTTGTTACGCCAAAGAAGTACGACTTCTAATGCGTGTACATAAGTACACAGACGCTTTTTTTAGCAAGTAAAAGACAAGTCGGTTTCAAATACAAACCGGAATATAATCAGGCAAGTTATCGGGAACGTTTAAATTCGCCAGCTCTGCCTTTAACCGTTTACGATGGTTCGGTTTCTTGATGCCGACAGCCGTTAAATCTTCGGGGGTCATCCGCGTCACCGTCGGTAGGTCGTACCCGGCTTCGATGAACAGTCGAGCGTACTCCTCCATTTGTAGATCGGCAAGGCAAGCGTGTATTATATCTGTATCCTGTGAATAGTGGATGTGAAATTTAACAAAGGTCTTTTTTTATTGTAACAAAGAGAAATGGCACTTTACAATCGAAAAATAGATGTAGGTCTAAGATCAGATAAAGGTATAAGGTGAAATGCATTACCATCCGTTATCGTAACGGTTATATCACCACCCGCTAGTTGATTATTAGTCACGCACGAATTATTACTACATAGATTGAAATCATTACATAGTATAAAACAAAGTCCCCTACCGCGTCTGTCTGTCTGTCTGTTCGCGATAAACCTAAAAAACTACGGAACGGATTTGCATGCCGTTTTCACCAGTAGATAGAGTGATTCATGAGGAAGGTTTTAGTATATAATTTGTTAAGGATTATTTTTTAAATCAAGGCGGGACAATGTCCGCCCGGCCCGCTAGTATTTAAATAAAACTAACTAATTCAGTTATATTAAAAAAATAATGATAATGGATTCCAACACATTAATTATGATTAAATTATCCCATACGTTATCTAGAACTTTCCGCTTGCAAGCGGACGCAGATGTTCCGATTGTTCCAATGTTCCCATCTGGTAGTGGTCGCTATCATGCCAGCCTGCAAGGCTCTCGGCAACTAGATGCATGATAGATGCCTTTTTCGCATGATATGTGCGCGAAAATGCTTTGGCATTTATTACTCTACTAGCGGCCCGCTCCGGCTTCGCACGGGTATAAAATATATAGCCTATGTCATTCACTGAAAAAATGATTAAAATCGATCCAGTAGTTTTGATTTATTCATTACTGCTCGTGGCCCGCCTGCGTTTGTTGCAATGTAAGCGGAAAAAGTGTTTTTTGCAACATCACATTAGAAACCTCAAAAATAACAGTATTTCTCCACTATTTAATGGATGTTATTATAGATATAAACCTTCCTCTTCAATCACTCTATGTATTAAAAAAAAACGGCTTCAAAATCCGTTGCGTAGTTTTAAAGATTTAAGCATACATAGGGATATAGGGACAGAGAAAGCGACTTTGTTTTATACTATGTAGTGAAGTACTAAGTGTTGTAAGTAGAAAATAGTGATCTAGATAATAATTTGAAAAGTACTCCGTTTTCAAGTAAAATTATTGTCAAAATTGACTTCGGGAAACTAGTCCAGACAAACAATACTTATAATCAACTTTAGTTATCTACTTATATAGTATATTTATATAATTAAACTAGCGGGCCCGGCAGACGTTGTCCCGCCCGGACTATAAAAAAATCCTTGGCAAATTATATACTAAAACCGTCTTCGTGAATCACTTTATCCATTGGTGAAAACCGCAAGAAAATCCGCTCAGTAGTTTTTGAGTTTATCGCGAACAGACAGACAGACAGACGCGGTAGGAGACTTTGTTTTATACTATGTAATGATGATAATACAGTTCTTTTAGGCCCAATCACGTGAAAATCACTGAACGTATTGACATACCTAAGACCATTCGATGTGGAATTTATAGTAGATAGTTCTATGCTACTTATTTTGTTGGATTCGATTGATCCTGACATTTTTTTAATGCCCAACGAAGCAGACGAGTACTAGCCAGTATCTTATATACATATATAGATTGATACGAGTAAAATATATAAATAAAACACAATATGAAATTGTACTCACGGGAAGTCCTTGAGCAATCATAGCGCGAACTCTATCAGCCAGGTCGCCGCAGTGACACGCAGCGTGATGGTGGTGCGGCATCCTGCCTGATGCCCTTCCACTATCCAGAGACGCCGATGAATGTCTCGAACCAGATCCCGCTGACCCTGACGACGATCCAGGACTATCGCGACCGGGGCTCTAGAATAAACGATGTATTTTTTTATTAATTTGAAGAAATGTCAATTTTTACAATAATAATAACATGTTATTAATTTTGTTGACGCGTTATTACTTGTAGCTTACTATGGCATGCATACATAAAAATACTTTTTTTTTTCATTATGAAGTAGCAAACAGACACCGAATCCATCTGATGTTAAGTGATAATTTGCTACTTCTGAGGACGGGGATGGAATAGTTTATGACTCTGTATATGATGCTAATCGTTATTTTACTTCAAACCGGAACATTGCAGGTATTTGAGGCAGAAATAAATGTGGTGATACTATAATCACATTACAAATTCCGTAACAAACAAACACATAACAAAACAGAACATAGTTAGCAACAAATTAAATTTAAAAACTAAACAGTATAACAATCTTCTATATCAATAAAACTATAGGAGTGTTATTACAAAAAAGTTAAATACGTATTGAATACTTGCTTTAAAAAAGTCTGGCTACTTTAATTAAATGAACCACGCTTTCCGAACGTTCGACATCTTGTTCTTCTATCTCTGTTTGGTTAGCTTAGGTTAGACTTGCGAAAAATGATAACACAATCTTACCGCGTAAGCCGTCGGCAAGCGAGATGCATTTAATACGTAAGTATCCAAACTTTTTTAAAGCGAGTATTCAATACGTATTTAACTTTTTTGTAATAACACGGTAGAGGTCTACAGTTGTGCGCGCATCACGCAAAAGTTACTAGATAGATTTCGATCAGTTTTTTTTTTAGTTTTACTTCTTAGACGCTAATGAGAAAGAGACGGAAATGGAAATCGTTGCCGTGTTATTGTCCATGACATACATTACCATTCGTTATCATAACGGTTATATCACCATCGTTATATTGATTATTAGTTACACACGAATTATTACTAGATAAATTAAGATATTCAAAAGTAACTAACTAATTAAATAGTAGTAAAGTAATAATTACAACAGTTTACAACATATTAATGATGTTTAAATTAAACGGTAAGTTATAGAGAATTTGTCATTTATAAACGAAGATAAATGTTTCTATTAGTTTCTTACTAATCAATTTTAATAATGTCTATGTGTGTTGATACGGTTTTCTCACAAACTACGCGACTGATTTTTATGATTCTTTTATCAGGGTAATCAAGATACTTCCGGGATGATTTAAGTCATAAAATACTACGCAGTATCTGCGAGTTCGTTTTTTGTTATTTATTCATAAAAGTTCTAATAGGAATATCTAATAGGACTGAGGATCCCAAAGTGTGCGTCGCGAAACACCTCATTACCATTCTCAGGTAGCTTAACTTAATTATTCGCCCGTACCAAGTGGACAATTAAATTAGCAACACGTACAGTTTCATACTGTGGATATTTTAATTGTACTTATTTTTATTGATTGCATCTATTTCAACTAGCTAGGTTAAGGCGCTGAGAGATAATACCATATTTAAAAGTGCGCCGCGATCTGAAAAAGTTTGCGAGCCTCTGTAATAGTCTAAGGCACTAAAAGGACTCATGTATGTAGCTTTCTATTATTGGTGTTTTAAGCGAACATACAAACTTTCCTTTTTTGTTAATATACATATAGGTAGAATAATTATATACAGATTTATAAATCTAATATTTGGGTTCAATCTCCTAAAAGAAGTTGGTTTTGTCAAAGAAATAATTTATTTGAAGTTATTTTTAATTACGTATTGGATGTTTAATCAGGATTATTTTGTAAAAGTTAAATTCTCACCTGTGTCATATCGATTCCCTGGTCGTCGCTGAGTGCCAGTTGATGATGGTAGTACACTGCTGCTTTGTGTGTGAGAGGCTGGGACGGTGGTGGAAATGTGAATGTGCCTCCCCCAGCAGGGCTCTTGCCGAGACTTCCACTGGCCCCACTAACACCCGACACGCCAGACACTGTACTGCCATAGTCTGAATGGTCATCTGAAATGATAATGATTGATTGCGTCAGATGGGATGATTATTTAAAAAAAAACTACAACAGATTCTGTTATATCGAAAAACGACCTAAATAAATAACAAATTTCCAGACCTTGTAATTGGATACAGAAATTGTATAATTCGGTTATCTCTTGTATCCAGCTTGTATATATAGCAGATTGCTTTGCGTTGAACACAAAAATTAGAAAGTACATGAACACTTTGCTAGAATTAAAACTTCGCTTTTATATTCCATTCCGTTTGTCCAGCAATGTTAAAATTATAAATAACAAACTTTTAAAATCGCTGATGAGACATTTCACAGGTTTGTATAATTAAATTTGGTCTGCATAATTTAAAGTAGTCGGCAATGTAGAATAAGCTGGCGTTACTAGAAATCCTGATATGATTCTAAATGGAACCAAGTTTAGTCCTTTCATTAAAAAAATACAATTTCCTGTACCATACTCGAATATTTGTGGCATTTCTTGCGTGGTTTATGTAGACTTACTCATATATTTTTATTATTACCTATATTTCAATTATATAGAATAGCACTTATATCTTATTCTAGACCAGACGATTCCCGCGACTTCATCTGCGTTGTTTATTATCTCAATTAAACAGCGTTTTCGACGAAAACTCCTAGGCGGCTTGACTTTTAAGAGACTTTCAACAATTATCGTTATATTTCAATAAATTTACAAAACATCTTGACAAATTAGACACCTAAACCTTCCTCGAGAATCGCTGTATCTATTAATGAAAACCGCATGAAAATCCGCCCAGTAGTTTTTTAGTTTATCGCAAACAGACACACATACACACGCGGCAGAGGGCTTTGTTATATAATATGTAGTGATGATCTGATTCTTTAGTTGAAAGTCAACATAGAGGTATGAAAAGATTAATTGAAATATGGAACAAGAAATGCCAGCTATCGTTTTAATTATTCCTTTATGTGTTTACCTCGTGTGTGTGAAGGCGTGTCCGGTGGTTGAGGATAGGGTTGGTCTTCACAGGACGCGTATCCTTGAGAACCGAAGCTCGACCCCGAATGCCGGTGCTGTGGTGTCCCGAACGCATCGCCGGGCACGGCGGGCGGAGGCACGCGCTTGGCAGTGGCCGCTTTACCTGCGCCGCCGCCGCCGCGAGACATCCCGCCCACTGAAACGAAAACAAATCACGTTAAGCGGCTTTTCAGATTAATATCATTAAAGTCCAATAAGCTTTTGCTTGCTTCTTCGCTCGTGTTTGTAGATTTGACTTAGGTCCTATCCCTAGGGAACATTACTTTATCTGAATGAAAGGTATCCCCTATGCGCTTTTCTGTACCCCTTGACAGGATTTATGCAAATTTTCAGGATGATATGATAGTAGGTAGCTAAGGCGTGAAAGCGTAACATATTCGCGTTTATAATATTGTACAGCCCCGGATCTATGATTTCTTCGAACCGGGGCAGAAACTCGACAGTGGCCTCCCTCTCTACAGCGTAAAATTACTTTTAAAAAATCACACAATTTAAATGAAAAGACGTCACCTGTTTTTATAGTATATCACAGATCGGCATCTAGAGTTCATAAGTTCACTAGTGCACTGGTGCGTAAGTTCACTAATGCACTGGTGCCCAAGTTCATTTGGAACGTCGCGTGGGACTGTATGGCGCTTTTTTCTTACAAAAAAAATCGTAGGTGTAAGTAGTAAAGATTAAAATTAAAAAATAAAAGAGAGCCCATAATTAATGCAGACGAAACATGTAGTTTCCATGAAAAAGTTAAGCTGGCATCGACTAGAATTAAATATATTACAAGATTATTTCTATGTTATTCTACTTATATTTACAACGCCTTGGTATTTTGTTACTGAGTATATTTAATCTGCAACTAAGATTTTAACTACATTTACAGTTTCCCGGATCCAAGGGCGTTTCATATTATATTTATCAGAATTAAGTAGAAATTTACAACATCAATCTTCGAAACACCTCATCAACCCTTCAGAGCGCGCAAAACACCGTTATCTGGTTTAGACAGGGCTGTAATCTGGTAATGACGGTCCACCCCCCGCCGTCTCGGCCGCGATCGTTGATAAACCCACACGGTGGGGTAAGTTTTGTAATAAGCTAAAATCGCCATCAATCATGTCGAAAGCTAGGATCGGATCGGTCCCACTAATTGCTGTGCTAAATCGATAACTTTAACTAATGACCGGGAAAAATCGACACCGAGTTAATTGCACCGCGAAACATGGTAGAAAAAAGTTGATGGCGAATTTATGTGGGAATTATGTTTGTGTTTTTTGCTTTGCAAATGACCTTGTAATCCGCGGATAGTGTTCAAGAATGTAACAAAATTAAGTTCGGTCACGTAGACCAACTTTGACTGTTGTTTGGCAAGTAACATTTTAGTGATATTTTTTTTTATGGTAAGAAAAGATGAGGCCTTTGGTGGATAGTGCTTACACGCCAGATGCCTATTGATTTTTCACTGTAACACTCCTAAGGTATATGCTGAAGGGAACAAAGACACTTTTCAATAAGTTCCCGCCTTAGCCGTATGTTTAATGAATGAGAAGGCAAATCGCTTCGTAAGAATCGCGAGACTTCAGCTGAGGGTGGAGGAAACCTTGACGGTGTCTGGTCGTCCTCTGTTGAAATGGGAATGGCGGAATTAGATCATGTAATTCCTGTGCACAGTCTTCAATTTGTAATTTATAAAAATCTGAGAGATAAACTACTTTTCGTGGGTACTCTAGATTAAGGATTCTTATTCTTATCAGCGCTTCAACACCAACAACCCGACGAGACCGGTGCTCAATGGAGACAAGAGCGGCGAATTGATATTTGGTTGATTCTGGACAGCAGTATTCCACACATGATAATGCTTGAGCTTTGTAACTTCATATCATAGTGTTACTTTATATTGATCAAAAACATCTGTTTTATGTAAATATTCGCTGGCACTCGCCACTTTGTTCGAGGGAATGAGGTTTTGCTCTTTCACGGGATAATATTACGTGCTTTATTTGTATTAATTTTGAGCTGCCTTTTTTATTGTACGTTTTATTGGAATTACAATCCCCCTATCGAATTTAGTTACCTCCGTTCAACCCTATAATTACGACTTAAGTCCTACGGAAAAGTGTAATTGTTTATATTCTAGATCAGCGAATCTCGAAATGTTTTCCTCAGCGACGCACTGACATGTTGTTTACAAATTTGCGACATCCTTACACTGTTACATGGAAAAATTTTGATAGTATAAAGTGAACGAAAGTGAGAATTTGTAAATGTCGAGACATACTTGGCGCACCAATGTGTCGCGACATCGATAGTTGGGAAACGCTGGTTTAGATAATACGGTGAAAACTTCTACACGGTGCCTATGAAATTTTTGTCAAATTCGGTTCAGATGTTTTGGAAATAATCACGGCTAGACAACAGACGATTCGATTTTATTAAAAGTTAGTGATCATTACCATGTACCGTGATTAAAAGAAAATACCAATTACTGAAAGATGAATAATAAGAATCATAAAACCACGATGTAAATAAAGTATATCAGATAGTATTTATTTTGAACCTAAATAACATCGAAGATTGTATAGTGTTTAATACAGAAAAATAGTTTGGAAAACGAATATTGCGTCATACAACGGCTAAAATAGGTAATAATAATAAAAAAAAAATCATTTATTTCGTGCCAAGAAGTCAATTTATATTCTGGCTAAAGGCTGATAGGTACAGATGGGTTTAAGTACGTTAAAAATTATTTTAACACGAACTTTATTAACATTAATAAAACCAATACGAGTCTAATTCGTTTCCATAATTAATATCTTCTATTAACTGCGGGAGATTTCTTAATCACTTGATTAAAAACACGTCATGTAAATATTCAATGATCACACAAAATAATACGAAGCCCGTGTTAAATTATACGACATTGAATAAGAATTCAGTATAATTTAAGAATTCTATTTAAATATATAGATAAGCGATGGGTGTATACGATTAATCAGCAAATTGAAGGGGCTATGCTGCACAGTGGCGTAGAATATTTCAACACCGCGTTTTTGACGTGAATTCCGTGGAAAATAATGTATGCACACTGTGGTAAATCGAATTGTCTATCTTCTATTTGTGTGTACAAAAATGAATGTTGGCGGGCACTATGCCTGCGACTTCGCATGACATCTTATCTAAAAAAAATAGTTATTTATAAAATCATTTGGTTGTATTAAGTCCTTTATCTACTTTCCTTTCGTACTTACGTTGCATCGTCATTAAATTTACAATAACTTTTGATAGACTGAATCAATTTTAATGAAACAAAGACTAAATGTTAGTCGAGAATATGCTTTATGATTAAATGACGAGGTTTTATCAATTGCAGTACTTTAGCAGTGATACGTGTTCAGACAAACAGACAGACCGACATACAGACATTTCTAAAAATGATAGAAATGTTTATTATTACTTATACCTAGACACCTGCAACAATTTTTGTATTCTAATTTAACGCGAACAAAGTCTCAGGCGTTCGCTAGTTACACATAATCTTAGGCTTAGATAGATAATAAACTGTCCGAAATGCTGATGCGGTTAAACAAAGGGTTAAATCCGTAAACTGACTACGGGGTATAAACTTCTGGAGTTCGTAATCCTCTTTCATGACTGTTAGGATAACCACCCACTATCTGTTATCAGTTGGCTTTTAGTTACATTATCAATTGTATTATGTAAAATCAGTTTGCTTTGATCTTGAATTTATCACACGTATATAAAATATAGAAAGACACAACAGTTCAGTGTGTATAAAATAGTTCGACTACTGAAGAAGATTTGTTTTATCAATAAAAAATATTGAAAATAGTCAGTTTTTTTTCCGTACCATCGACGAGTCGCCTATAAATCTGTTCCAATATAATTCATACTTATTTTTAGAAATTACTAGCTTTTGCCTGCGGTTTTGCTAACGTTAAACTAATTTTGTTCTAATCATCAGAAATAGTAAACTCTTTCTGTATGCAAGGTACTCTATGCCCGTTTCTGTATTTCTGACAACGCGCATTCAAAATTTCATGTCGATCGATTGAAAAGTTAAGGCGTGAAAGCGAACAAACAAACGGACTCAGTTTGGTGATATTAGTTAGTGTAGCCTCTGTGTTACTCTGATGTATAAGTTATGTTACTGTAACGTTCCAAACGTCCGTCCATCTTTACCAATTGTCTTCATTGTATTATAATGCATAGGAATAACTCGTTTAATTTTTATAAGATTTCCAATTTTCATATACGGAAATTCTGTCGTTCATAAGGCTTTTAGATTCTCTTTTATGATCTTCATATTTTATATGTATAAAATTTGAAGGTCATGAAAGATAATTTAAGATATTAGGAACGGCTAAAATCACATTCAACTTATTGTGTAATGTTGGTGGTGATTTACGTAATATAGTTAGGTTATTGTGCACAAGTGACGTGGATCGGAAATAATACCACGGAGCATGGATTCTGACTTGCCACAAAAACTCCCGGGAAAGTTCCAACAAGATAGCCACCATCTTGTTTGGTTGCGCCCCTTTATATATATTTGAAATTCCCGCATTATTGTGATCAGATCGCGCCACTTTCCAGCCCCGCTCGATTACCCCTTCCTATGGCACATGCTTATATACGGTGGCGCGTCGGGCGCGCCGCCACTGCTACTATTAATGTTGTTACCGTGCTGCATCGAGATTGTGGTGTCCGCGCCGCGCGGCGCCACCACAAAATTGCCACCGTATATAAGCATGTGCCATAGGAAGGGGTAATCGAGCGGGGCTGGAAAGTGGCGCGATCTGATCACAATAATGCGGGAATTTCAAATATATATAAAGCGGCGCAACCATTGTTAATTCATTCAAATTATATCAAGAAACTTGTAATATCGATACTCACTTGACAATGGCAGTAATAGTCTACTAGAAGACTGGTTGCGAAAAATAAAGAAGAAGAACGACCATATATCCCTAAAAGTCGTAATTGGTAACAGACATACCCTGCAGATTACGTGTCCAAATTAGTTTTCCGGTTGTGTTGTAGATATATTTGACGAATCGCTAAGATACGGACGGCCTTGCTAACATTTTACGACTGTTATACCGTTTAAATGTATTATTTCGATAAATTACCGTAAATAATCTTTAAGGTGCTAAGATACTAAAATCCATGAAGTTTTTAAAGAATTTACCTGTCGATATAAATATCCGGCTGTGTCGGTTATTACGAAGTCTTTATAACGTTCATTTTAAAAATACAAGTGCTTTTTTAAATGATTAAGACTTTCAATATTACTGAAAATTAACTATATTTGTGTGTATCAGAAACTATGTATTGGTTAGTGCCAGACTAAATAGAATCCAAACTTATTATTCTGCAATTTCCGTAGTCCCTTTGTCACCTTTGAATGGCTAATATAGTTTGATTCATTATATACGAGACTTTTTGGACAGAAAACTTCTTTTAGGCGTATTTTTCGTTATCTCCACCCAGTGAACCGTCATGCTCGGATCGGTAACACTGAGTCGGAATAACTCGGCTCCATTCGATATCAAGCGCGCTCGAGTCAATGTTCTGACATGAAGTATATCGTTTCGAAACTTACGTATTATAGGAATAAAATATAATTATATAAATATTCTGTATATAATCAGAGTACACTTAGAAGCTTAAAACACAACACTTTATTTAAGAGTAGTTTTCACTTTTATCGTGCGGTCATAAAGACACACTCACTGTTTTTCTGCTTTTGACCTTAGCCAAAATTATTACATTTTAAATACATATACGTATATATATATTACATAGGTGTGTGTGGTTAGTAATAAAAAATCTTACAAAGGTAACTTCAAAATGGTTAACGAGTTATAGGCATAAATTAATAATAACGACATTACAATGGAATAATAAAGATGAAACTGATAGTTATAGTGAAACAGCAAAATCATTAACACGAGAGCTTAGATGAGAAAATCAGGGAGTTAATTTAATTAATATACCTATAAGTACAACTATAATAATATTGTAATCGAGGGTTAATAGTGTCAGATAATTAAATTTAACGCCATCTATGTGTGCTGTTTGAATTAATTGGTATTTTACATCGCTCAGACACTGAGTGAGTCTATTCACATTCTCAGCGTAATCCGACATTATTAAATACCCGTACAATTATATGGCGCCGGGTTTATGGCACGTGATTATTTTTAGAATTACTTATAATATGTAATCACAGTGACCGACGCTTCAAGTTTCATCTGTTGTGAGATGCATATCGTGAACTTGTCGCATAAAAATCATAAGTTAAGTTAATAATCAGGAGAATCAACGGATAATTTCCATAGGTAGCTTCATTCTCACGGGAACTTGTAGGAAACAATTTTTTGATACCAATAAAACTGTGGATAGGGCAATTGGTGTCGTTAATGTGTAATGAAAGTCATAGATTTTAACAGGTTGTATAAGTACATGTGAGGCTTTAGAATTACACCAATATATTAAACCAGTTATACAACCTTGTAAAACGATCATTATTGAAAAAAGTCTTGGCTGCATTTACAACCTACAAATACGTATTTAAGTGAGAGTTTTTGAAGTGGAAACTTCTTTAGGAGCGTTGAGCGGTATTTTATTGGCAGAAGATATCAAATCAAAAATACTTTTTTCAGTTTAGGCCCCAATAAGGCACTTATGAACGTCAGAAACTACCACCGGTTCGGAAAACAACCCAGTAATCGAGAAGGGCCGACAAGAAACTCGATCGGGTACATCTTTTTAATATATATATTTCCAAAACATCATTCAGTTGTTTTAGTGGATGCATAGAGAGGAGTCAATTCCAGACATCACCATCCTTCACATATTGATCCACTCTATAATAGCCGTTTGACACCAAAACCCGCTTGTTAAACTTACAGTTCGGCAAATCGGTAACATGCCTTAGGACTTTATTGTAAAACCTAACACTATTACCTAAAAAACTATTACTGGTTTTGCTAAGTCTGTAACATGGGACGACCAGTTTGTCACAGTTTCTAGTATTTAGATTATGCCAGTCTTTTACTAAGTTTTTACAGACATATATTAAATTATCAAGAATGTTTTGGGAGAGTAGAGTTAAGATACCGAGTTTAACTATTCGCGAGGTCTTATATTACATATTGCTCGAACTGCCCGTTTCTGTTATAAAAATATGGTGCCTACCTCAGTAGCCGTCCCCCACAAAGAATACTATAAGATATTAAGCTATAGAAGTAAGATAAGATAAACTTATGATTTCGCGTTACGACCTGCTAGTAAGCGTAACCAACCGTAGGGTCTTGCGCGGCTTGCATCTGACTAGCGACGCAGAGTATAGCAGCCTGTGTAGATATGATATTTATATTTTGTATTGAGACTGTGCAGCAGTAATTCACAAGCATTATAAAAAATATATATAATTATTGTCCGGAGTGCCTATAGATGTGGAAACCAGACTAATTATAATTAATATAATTTTAATTATAAATTATGAAATTAAAATAATTCATACTACAATTGATTAAAAAAAAAGAACACAGTTATTCCATTGTTTTGAGTTTTCACTTCTGTCGACAGTCCTTATGACTGGTTCGACTTATTCTTTTGTGAATCATTTCGTTGTAATATACAATTAAAATTGTACATTAGATTGTTTATATTCGATAAACGTGAAATGGCTTTCAGAATGACTTTTAATCATTTGCTGCGCGTTTGTAATAACTTCTAATGAGTATTTATTCTGTAATATGTATTATAAACTCTTGAAGACCTAGCCTACTATCTAATTATGAACGGATAAAATATAAATATACCCCTCAACACAATATGCCTCCAACGAAAAGTAATATTCTAGTTTTTAATTATCTGAGTCTCTGAGGTAATAAGGAAATATATATCTCTCTTTAATACACATTTTGATCGTAAATTTATAATCGAAAACAATACAGTGACCGCGATCAGACGATGCATACAATTGCGCTGTCACCGCATTAAGATGCAAAAATATCTGGGTAGATTATTACAGTCAGGCTAATTTCTTAAAGCTATGTATGAGACTCTACACTCTGATTAACCGCATGAGTAGCCATTCACTTAAAATATCAATACCCAGATTACAAGGTACGAGTATCGGTTGATACCCCTCACAACCATACCATACAACTAACTTCGGGTTTTGTCGGGACTGCTCGACAAACTTCGGTTACGCAATATAACTGCGTACGTTACTTGCGTTACGGATGACGCAATACTTTTAGATCAAGTACCACGCATTTCGGTCCATACTAGGTTTCCGTACTGAAGAGCACATCCTTGGTTCTAGAAGAAGTAGTATCTACCACCTATCTCAAAGAATGTTAGTTTACACAAGAAAATTAAAATAAAAGGCGATTGGCACAAAATTATTCGAGCGCTTTTATTTCCAAAAATAATAATTCTCGACATATCGAGAATTTTGAAACAAACAATTTTATATTACAAGCAAAGTTGAATTTTAAATCTCACCGCAATTGCCGCAATCTTAAAATGTCTAACATTCTGAAAATTGAGATAAATGCTATTGATTATTTTCCATGAATATTTGTTTCCTACTTTAATTTACCTACTTTAATATTAGGTTTTACGGTAAATAAAATTAAAACTATTCTGAAATATATATGAACAGTAATTTAAGGTATATATTTATGCATGAATGAATGGATGAAACGATCTCAGTTGAGATAATCAAATGCCTCGCGCAACCGATTCTGTACACAGAATTTAATAACATGTTCAATCGTAAATGTTTGGAGCCTTAAGCGACTTGAGTTACTGTAATGATGCCAAAGGTTCTCCCTATACGAATCTCCGCCGAAGGCAATAAGCAAACGTAGTAACATCTCAATTGAATAGTCTTAGTTTGTTAATTTACGCAGCGATTTCAATATTTAAAGTGGATTCGGTCATGCGATATACCAGTTATGTATTTGAATGCGGCAATATTCGCGAATGCAAAGTGTTTGATTTTGAAACCTTTACCGTTAACGCAGATTGCAGAAATCGGACGGTTTCACTTAATACAAGTTGTCACGTTAAACTGTTATTTAGGGACATAATGTTAATCTTGTATTTGTCTATAGTAGGCTAACAATATTTTTATATGGGCTTTCAAAACTATACTCATGTACTTACTTAGTTTATTTTGCATATACTATCCTCATACTATAAAGAGGACACTGTAGCTTACAATCAGCTAACACTAGTATACACAAGTTACAAATATGTCTGTAGTCCATTCAAGGTCAATCGTATGATAAAACTAAGTTGGGATACGTCATTCGTCAGCCACTGTTGTCAGTTGTTTAGCTTTTTATGGTACCAATCGATTTAGTGAGTTATTTTTATTACATGTAGAACTTTAGCGTTTGACCACAATATCACCCGAAAGCATGTGACGATGTGGTGGATGATGGTAATACGTTAAGTCTAGAGGGAGATTACAGTAGCTCGCAAGTACAAGCATTATAACACTGCAGCATTATGATACTAAACATTATGATACTGATCTTCAATTTTATTTTCGGTGTTAACTCTTGCACAACTTCTTCTACCTTCATTTGTTTTCATTATTAACGACTGTTACTCAACAGATATTAATAAAACCGAAGACATGACTGGATAAAGGTGACTTAAACCTCTTTTATTTTATTCGATGACCTGAATTAAAATATTATGTCCATATACGTATTCTGTTCTTACAAGGTTAGCGCAAAATCAAATAGTCTTAGAAATAAAAATAAACGAAAAGTATTATACAATCAAAAATATAACGAAACTTTGTAACGCATTTCTGTAAATTTATAAAGTGATATATCACCTTACTCCACTAATGTCTTCACGTGTAACAGACAAAGGCATGTACTGTAGTATCGCCTGCATTACACTACTTCTAAATCCAACACCTTCATAGGCTCCGTTATCTACAGAAATTAATAAATAGATGTGGTCCTTTCCATAAGTATTATCCTTTCTATTATTAACTATAATTAATTTTTCAACGGTAATCGGAAACCAATATTGATTATGTATATCATTTAAAACACCTATACGAGACAACGATACAACGTTTTTAAAATGTGCTTTAAATTCAACTTTAGGTATATTCTCAACAGATGTATGATAATTAGTGCGAACCTGATATCACATTAGCACACACTAAAAAAAGTTAAGTTGCGGTAGCTAAGTGAGTAGCTGGTCCATGTGGGTTCCAGATGATGCCGGTTTATCTACTTTCTTATCCTTAGCTTTATTTTTTTAATTTACATAAATATTCGCCACATGTTTCGAACATACGCCTTTAAAAAATATCACGTGTGGTGCATTATTAATAGCGATAGGTGTTGCAACGGGTAAACATAAGGTACAAAATATAATTGCTAAAATATCTTACTAGAACTTCTTACATGTGCATTTTAGATTTAGATTTAGATTAACTTCTAAGTAACAGACAGTTACGATTATTATTGTTCTTAAAGTTGCTTGCCTTGTTACTTATTTTTAATTAATATTGATATCGATTCCCTTTAAAAGACTATTAACGCCATTATTAGCTGGATAGTGGTTTTGTAGTGTACTCTAGTGATTTTAATTTTGTAACAATTGTGTTTCTTGTGTTAGACATTTCGTTGAGATTTAAGATATATCGAAATTTATGTTCAATCCCACCTAATTTCTGCACATAATTACGCAAAGCCCCAAAAAATTACACAGTATAGGTATAGTATATCAAATAACGCATGTTTTTGAATCTATACAAATAAATACTATTGAAATTTTAGTTTGTTGGCGCTAAACTTTGAAACGGTTGAACCGACTTTGTCGAAACTTCTACACGTAGATAAAGGACTCCTTAATAGAAGTAAGGTAACAAAAGGCTATAACATAGGTAGAGTAAGATGTGGAATCGCCTCCCAGTCAGTGTGTTCCCTTCCTCTTACGAAATCGGGTCCTTCAAACGAGGCGTAAAGAAGCACTTTTGGAGATCGGCATGATAGCTACTACCGTCATTGCTTCATCGCCTTTATTTTTGGACTGTACCGTACTTTTCATAAGTTACTGTGCAGTCATTAACCGAAATAGTATAAAGAAGTAGGAATGACAAATTAAAGGAGAACCCATAATTAATCCAGATAATACTATTTTCTATCCATATTCATTAAAAGGTAGTCGCGGTCACAAGGTTAACAAATATTCCGCCAGAAGTGTTCGCTCTTTGGTTGTGATAAAATTCCAAATAAGGTTACCAAAGACCGATTTTGGGCATCGCAGTTGTAAATAATGCCTCAACCCATGTGGAACCAATAAGGTCATTTATCGGAAGCTAATCGACTGGAAAGTGAAACTAGCTACACAGATAAAGGTGTCTGTATTCCTTTTACCACGCACTTTCAAATAGTTTTAATGGGATTTCATATTGCAGACTTTTTTCTCATAGACTACTTTCAAAATTTAGCTGGTTCCGATGGACCCTTTCCTAACTCATTTCTATTATATACCCTATTTTTTTTCACGCCAACGTAGATCCCCGTCGATTCTCCCGTGTACCCCTGGGAGTCTAACTGGACCACTTCGGGAACGGATGATGTAAATGAAGAAAACCCCGTCGCAAAGACTCTCTTTCAGTTTACCATGTTCGGTTTCAGTCAGCGTATATATTGAAGCTTGCGTGCTGGTATGGCAGCGGTAACTGAAAATGGATTGTAAATATCTCTATGGTCGCAGTGGTTTCTGAGTTTTACTTTGCTTACATTAGATAAAGTGCAATCATTTTGTCATACTCAGATAAAAGAAAAGATCTGTTCAATTTGCGATATATAAACATATGTTAGTAAAGAGATATATAATCATTGTTACACTAAGTAAGAAACAGTTCATAGTGTTAATGGTTTTAAAAAAAAACCCTTTACCTCACTGCCCAGTAGTAGGGCAATATTTTTGAACTGTATATATGTTTTTTGAAACGCTCTGTAGTCTACACTGTTGAATTTTAACGTATGATATTTTGTTAGATAGATTTTAATCGTGGGAGCGACATAGGTCATGTAATATGAGGTCACAAAATATTTAAAGATGTTTTTCTACTTTTTTGAAATAATAATTCCATCTATTTACGGCATAATTCATTGATTTTTGGTACGATCGTTTTTACGTGTATTGATGTACAAATCTCCAAAAAAATATTGGTAAATTATTGTCATTTTTAATAAAAAGCAGAGAACAGCTGAACTGTCTATTACGCTAATGTAGATTGATGGCTCGCTTCTAAGTAGCAGTTAGACGCACAAGGTTTAATTGACATTGCATTAATGACTTTGTGTAATTAAGAGACCTCGGCGGGTTAATATAACCGTCGGACGTCGGATAATACGAAACGCTGTTGACATTCGTTTAAATTCAAGATTAAGATCGATGTGTCTTCAAAGTTAAGCTTAGAAATGTTGAGATTAACCACAGTTAAATGGAACGTTTAATGAAATTTATTATCATACTGTATGTTTTCTAAACGAGATACTTAAAACATATCTGTTTATTTATTATTGGCTTATCATTATTTTTGAAGTTATACTTCTTTTGGCGCGTTAGGGAAAAATGATGAGAGTTAAGTTTTACGATGCGCGCGCACACCGTCACGGAAAACCAACACCCTGAAGTTAGCTATAGTCTACATTTTGTTTCTTTGTATTTGTTGTTTGTATTAAAACTTTAAATGTATTAAATACCTTTTTTCTATTGTTAGTGTCGTTTTTTCTACAAACGTAGAATAAGGCGAAAGATAACATTTTTGAAAAGATTTTTACCTTGTTACGCCAAAGAAGTATAACTTCTAACGCGTGTACATAAGTACACACACACTTTTTTCACTAGCTTTTGATCGCGACTTCGCTCGCATCAATGATCTCTCTGTCGGGAACAGTGCTTTTTTCAAGATGAAACAAACTTTCGCATTCTTAGGTACGAATATTATAGATACGAATGTGAGTTTATTTGTCTGTTAAGCTTTCACGCCTTAACTATTCAACGAAACACCACAAAATTGTAACAGACAGATAAATAAGGACAATATAATATATGATATAACATAGGATTTGTGAGTTCTATGTCCTTATTTGTACCTACTCATGGTATGGTCTGGTACAATTTTGTTGTCTTCAGTTGAATAGTTAAGGCGTGAAAATTTCATAAACAAACAAACTTGCATTCGTATTTATAGCATTACTGTTTAAGAATGAAGTGAGTTTTTTTGTTACATTTTCACACCTTAACTACTTAACAGATCATTATGAATGTTTTCATACACCTTTTTAGGGGTACAGAAAAGGGCATAGGGTACATTTTATCCTGAAAAAATGTACTGTATCCGAAGGATACGTCACATCTTCATTAACGTGAGCGTAGCCGCGAACAAAAGCTAGTATGTACCATAAATAAAACTTTTACATCTGTACATATTAATTGTACTTATACACCTAGATATCTTATATGCTATTTTAACCCTTAAGTGATATAGGTTATCCCATTAGAGTGACTATAAAAATCAGCTGAGTAAATTCTATGAAAATCGCGTACACACAAACATACTAGTCATAAAAGAACTCCTTTTTGTAAGTTGGTTAAAACCGTAATTCTACTTAAACGAATCAGCGGAACGGCTGTATTAGTTCATAGTTGTAGAGATAATAAAATAACTTGTATAATATTTGCTAAAACCTATTTACAATTACAATTTACGAGCGAGATAAAAATCGACAAACACGGTTCACGCTCGAGCGCGTAAGTGAAAACAAAGGGCACTATTACCACTCATTAGTCGGAAACAATTAGACAGGCATTGGGGCCATTGTACGCTAATGGTTTAACCGTCGACAATTAGTTCTGTTGCGCAATGCGTTCATGCCGCACCTACATATCACTACATACTTTTAGTCACAGTAGCATCGCGACTCGGCAATTATCTTTTGTTTCGAACTGACTACGCAATTGGCCTAGCAAGGCCTTAACAACTTCACCGGATTACTAAGGTGAGCGCTTAAGGCACTCAGCCGATTTTATTTAGACAACTAATTCAAGGATGGACGGCACACCTCGGCTTGAAAAAAAAAAAAAACATTAAGTATCCTTTTATTAGACAGTAAGCTTGATTGTGCGCTGAATTGCTTTGGTTAGATTGGGACTGAGACTATAATTAACTAGATTTTGCTCGCGGCTTGGCTCGTGTTAATAAATTTTGAAAATAAAATAAAGTTTACATTACTCGCTAATAATGCATCTTTGTATAGGTGAAAGAATTTAAAAAATCGGTTAACTATTTTTTGACATTATCAATTAGAAATAAAAGATCAAATCTTTTCTGTTTATAACGTTATTGTAGATTTGAGAGAGTTACGACGATACACAAAGATTCCAGATCGTAATAAATCAACTCCTATCCTGTAAAAGTTGTAATATTAATTGATTTACATATTTTAATAGTAATTTAAATGTAAGCTTTATTATATTCAATAAATAATAGTTATAATATATTTTGGTTGCTAGGGTTACTATAGATAAAAGTTTTGTACCGAGGAAAACATTTGAGTATGCGAAAATAATTTATCCATACTAATATTATAAAGAGGTAAAGTTTGTGAGTTTGTGACGTTGTAGGGGGTAATCTCAGAAACTACTGGTTCGATTTGAAAAATTCTTTCAGTGTTATATAGCCCATTTATCGAGGAAGGTTATAGGTTATGTATCATCACACTAAGACTAATAGGACCGGAACACCAATGAAGAATGTTTCAAAATCGGGTTTTTTCCTCTTGAGAGCTTTCGCTGCGTGTTAGCGTTAGCCCAAAATAAGTATTCCACGCGGACGAATTTCCGGGCAGCGGCTAGTTTTACATAATTGCATTTTATTAAATTATTAATTTTAGTCAAAATCTATATATACGCTTGAATCTTCGACATATTTTATTTTTATAAAATGTACGTTTTTGCTAGATGAAACAATAAATATATATTATTTGTTTAAATCCAAACTAACAACCCTAGTTCTTTCTATCATTGCTATAATTAAATTGTCATATTTACGACCATTACTATACTATTTTTTTTTTTTTTTTTCGAACTGACTACGCTATTGACCTAGCAAGGTCTTAACAGCTTCACCGGACTACTAAGGCGAGCGCTTAAGGCACTCAGCCGATTTTTGTTTGGGCAACCAGCTCAAGGGTGCACGGCACACCTCGGCTTGGCTGTTGCCTGTTTGATGCAATACGCGACCTAACTGAGCTAACCTAAGTTAAGCTTCACTATTAATACATATATGAGTTGTTGAAGCATATATGTGTACCAAGCATACATATCTCAACAACTCTTACGTGTATTCTGTATCGGAAAATTTCTGAACTATTTCAGTTCGAAAAGGGAAAAAAAAAGTAAACCCTTCCACTTTTTTGTGTAAGCGTGTATGCGTGCACGTGTGTGGAGGTGATATGTGTAGTGTTGTTGCAGTGATGTAAATTTGTGTCACTGTATCGCGCGAGCAGCGCACTCAAGGGCTCCACGCCGAGGGAACGGACCTAGGCTTGAGCCGCTGCCGAGGGGGGCCTAGTCTGGTGTGCGGGAGCGAAGTTTACACTCAGACCACGGCGGCGTGATCTGAGGTTACGCGGGCGTGGGCATTACTATACTAATCAAAGAAAATATAACCATCGATAGTACATTTATAAAAACAGAAGCAAAAAAAAATTGTACATCAAAATCGAGAACATGTCGCATTGTAAAAATGATGACAGATATCTAATTCATAAATAATAAAAACATACAAAATTCTCATTTTATAATCTAATATGGTTTTATTAATAGTAAATTTTAAAAATATATTGTAACCGTAACAAAAAAATTATAATGTATTTAAAATGTATAAAATAAAATATACATTTAGTATAAAATTGTACGGGCTGCAACAGAAGCTGGCGCCTCGTTGGACAACACCAGCTTGTTGCTCTTCACCCATCAATATGTCCCACAAATACAAAGCACCGTAACGAAATGTCATCGACGCTAAAGAATTTTTGTGGGATAAACGAAAACCGTAAACAACGAATGGTGGGACGCGAACCCGCGTCTCCACTAGTGTGCGAGCGAGAGTAAAGCGTTGAGAGTAGGTGTCGCTACCACCGAGCCACATGAAACTATTTTGTGAAGTTCTAATACGAGGTCATATAGTTAACTAATTGAAATAAACGCCATCTGTTGGCACACAACAGAAATAATTTGAACATCGTAAATACGATTGATTTTTGACAGCAACATTTTTAATAATAGCTTCACTGAAGCGTAATTTCTACTGATTTCGCATAATAATATTAAAAATAACAATATCAATAAATTACTGTGAAACTAAAACGTAAATCATTTTGTTAGGATATAAATGCAAATTCGGAATACTTTTAAAATTGAAACTTCTCATGAGAGCGCTCGGAAATGCTGATAGGCAAACTTTTTTTCTGACGAAAAGTGGTGGGGGTACACATTGTATTGGGTAGAGTATTGAAAGTATCGATTAACGGATCATCGAAGTTAAGCAACATCAGGCGCGATCAGTACTTGGATGGGTGGCTGACTGGGAACACCGTGTGACGTTAGCTTTTTGTTGTATTTTTGTAATATAAATGTTTCCGTAATACAACAGTTTCACTTCTATCGTGTGTTTTTACGACACAGCCTTTATTTTTTTTTAAATAATACCTACATAAAAACAGGCAAAAATTGTACCTATTATTTTTCTGTATAAAATACATTTGTTTGATATTAATCGATTTGATACCAATCTTTGACATTCGGAAGGCGAATTTTTCGATTACGATATATCGGAGACCTTATCAGCTGTCAAATGTAGTCTACAGACCCCCGATCTCCGCGATCAAACGACAACCGTGAGATTTCTCGGCTGGAAATGAAATAAAATTCTATTTGTCGCTATCACATCCGTTGAACACAGCTTTCTCCTCACTCGGCGTCTAATTATAATGATTAATGTAGTTATATTATTTTAATAGGGCAATATATAGGGTTATTCAGCATAATCATCACGTACAACTTCATACATAAAATGACTTAATATTACCGAGTAATTGGTTCAGGTTTCTTGTGAAGTTTTTTGCTAGATTTTCATTAATTACTGGTGTTAAACGAATTAAGAAATCATTTGTAGGGAATGTTTAATATGAATAACCTACGATTTTGTGTGTATATATAATTGAAGTGGCTTAAAATATTAACAATAAATTAATAATAAGTATTCAAAACCTACCAAAGGAATCGTGAATCAATTACACGTGACAATGAGTGTTTAATTTTAGCTGTTAACAAATTCCACCGTTGCAAGTTCTATTGTCAAATCTTATTTCAAATTGCAACGACTCTCCATTTCTGACAATTCAATGAAAACCGCTGGCTGTTATAGAAAATTGTTAAAACCTTTTTTGTTGAAAATAAAATAGGGCATATGAAATTATACGAACTTATTTCTTCATTCTTTTATTTTTTGTTCGCCTTTGAAACTTTGTATTAAACAATTTAATGGATTGAGTTTTTGACCGGAACTTAGTCTGTCAAGTAGTGGATTTTATTCATAATCTTGTGTTACTTGACTCTATATTGTGTAAAATTGGTGGTGTTTTATGTAATATAGTTTGTTTATTGTGCATAAGTGAAGTGAATGGAAAATAATACCACGGACCATGAATTCTGAGATGCCACAAAAACTCCATGGAAAGTTCTAACAAGATGGCCACCACCTTGTTAGTTCATTGAAATTATATCAAAGAACTTGTAACATCGATACTCACTTGACAATGGCAGTAATAGTCTACTAGAAGACTGGTTGCCAAAAATAAAGTTAAAAAAAATGGATAAGTAAAAATGCTTATATCTTTCATGACGGTGGACATTTTTATGTCGAAGCAGCATCAATGACAATAGCAAAATTACGAGACGAATGACTTTCTATTAAATCAGAATAAAATTTCATGCACACTCAGTACTGTTATAATATCGGTACATCTGGTTGACACGATCGCGGATATGATTTTCAAAGTGAAATGAAACATCAAACCCAGATCTACGGGTGCCGTCTTATAATATTACAGCGAAGCGATCGAATTCACGAACCATATTAAATATTAATATTATAAGTAAATAAATACTGAATAATATTATAAATACTAAAGTGATTTTGACCGGTCTGTTTGTTACTAAATCTCTGAACCGATCGTAATTGGAATCTTTAATAGAGGTAGCTTGAGACATGGAATAGAGCGTGGGTTAATTTTTATCCTGAATAATAATGAAATATGTACTAATTTTTTTTTTCGAAAAAAGCTCTAATAAGTAATCAATAGAAAAAAATCAAGGTAGTCATAAAGACTGCCGACGGAATTTGAAAACTAAAAGTAATGGAATAACTGTGTATTTTTTTTAACCGACTTCAAAAAAAGGAGGAGGTTATCAATTCGACTGTATTTTTTTTTTTATTTCGTAATATGTAATTGGAAATTATTAATATTAGTCCGATTTTCACATTTACTGTCACCCGGAACAATAATTAAATACATTTTTATACAGTTTTTAATTAATCAAAAATATGACCTACATATATACATGCCGGTATACTACGATATGTCGCTAGTTTGACGCAAGCGCAATTCGTCACGAGCATGTCGCCGTCACCGGTAACGCGAAATCGCAAGATTTTATTCATCCAAAAATTCAAACATGCATATTATACGGTCGAATATATACAATGTCTGGCACAAGTGCAATACGTCACGAGCATGTCGAGGCCATCGGTGACGCGAACCCATAAGTTTTTCCCTTACCAAATAATTTCACCTACAGAATCGCTCTACACGGCTAAAAGAAGTTTTCACTTCAAAAAAATACGCCGACGGGGTCACGGTAAGAAGCTTTATTATATAAGGTTTCAACTTCACATCAAAGGCCCGCTCGTATCTATTTCTTTCTATTAAGATACATTATCACATAAGGCTGGCGGCGGCAGTGAGCGTGGTTCCGCGTATCAAACATAGCGACGGACATACTATCGGTCCGTTATTAGTTCGCTTAGACTCTATCTATCATCTCGCTCCATTACACCCGCACTGAGTGACGTCGATGCGACGTGGACACGACACGATGCGGACGCGCTATCGACGTATTTATGCACAATTAGACGAAGCATTCACTAACGGAGCTACTGTTAAATGAGGATATACGATTTCGAGATGAATCAATTCAAAAGCTTTATGGCGGTAATCTATGAAATTATGTCCCGCTTTTGTTTCTTTTCACCTGAACAAAATATGTATGTTTTTAGCGATGTTTTATTTTAAAAGGACACAGACACACCTAACATTGCTTTTTGGATTGGTATCAAAACGTCCTATTCATTTCAAAGTGTTCTTTTACAGCATATGCAGGTACTTTTACAAAAGTAACATTACCGTGATTATAATTTTAATTCCTAACCTTGCGTCTTTTGTCCATTTTTAGCATTTTACCACAACCTCGCTTGATGTTCATTAACGATTTAGACGAAGAAAGTAACACGCTAAACGTAACATCTCTTTTGAGTTACCACAAAAACTATCTGGACAGTTTTAATAAGAGTTAGAACAATATTTGAGAATTAGCAAAAGAGTACATTGTCAAGCTTAAAAGAGACGTATTCAGTGCTTTTTATAACAAAAAAATAGGTTACATAGAGAAGATAATAAATCAATATTTTCGTGTCGTCATCTGTCACTGTCAAAATGACATTCCAACAAGATGCAACGACAACAAGCAAGAAACGTAATCAACCAAATTATGTAGGTATTACATTGTTTTATATGATTAAATTGTCGTCCTTAAATACATTCTTGAATAAAAACTAAATATTATATTGTTTAATGTTACAAGAACATTAAAAGCCTAAGTAACCTTATGCAAAAAGTCATTGATTATTAGCGTTTATACGTTTGTTTCATATTTTGAAGCGACATAAAATAGAATTGGCAACATAAATCATATAATTGAGACAGGAATATACGGAAGCCTTTGTGTAATTGCTGGGTAGTAAATGACATCATTAAACTTGAGTATCCTTGATTCGATCTGCGAGATGTGTTTTACGACTGCCAACATAAACTCCGTTCTACATGGCCTGATGTTTTATCGCACTTTTTGGCGAGATCTTGCCATGTAGCCGTTTTTTACATTCCGTTCATAAGCTTTTTGTCCTTATATTATGTAATACTAGTTGCATTTAGATAATGTATCGTACATAATTGATTTAGAAGAAAGAAAATACTAATAGAACATGCACGCTGAAATGTAACAGAAACTCTTTGGAATGTTTTAACAAAGACGCCACCATTTTCTTTGACCACTGAAATCAGGCGAACTCGCAAAGATACGAAATATTTATCAATTTGAATAATGACAGTTACAATCTTCAGTAAAAAGGATTGATTGATTTTTCTACTTTAAAAAGAAGAAGACATTTTATCATATTTCAGAAATGCTTACTTATTCGCGTTATAGTTTTTATAGTAGAAATTGCGTTTTTTATTCTATTGTATATTTATTGTTTACAATAAATGGTTAAAACCTTAGTAAACGTAAACCAAAAATTTCTACTGCTTATATTTAACTTGACGGTGATTATTGCCTACGGAAATATCAGAAAATGGCTCGATCATTATGCCAGAGTTTCGTCCCCAAATGTTTTATTTTCAACGATAGCTCGACTAGTTGTTCTTATTATCTGTGTTAACACTGGTCTGTGATACTTACAAACTGTTATCTCTGCCAAAACGAATGTTTTGAAACCATGATTGCTTAGTTGATAGCATGTTCGGACACACCTTCGATGTACGTACGTTCGAATCCTTGTGAATCGAATCGGTGAATGAATACATCGCGATAACACCATAGCTTGGTGGTAGTGTTTATTGTAAGTCCGCCTGGGTACTTACCACCATCACGTTTACAATCCGTCGCCGAGCACCTGTTGGCGTGTTCCGACAACTGCACTTGAGACCCAACCCCCTCTAGGTTAAGCGTGTTTACCAGATCTTAGACCACATCGTCATATGATAACAGATAAGGAGACCTTGCTAGGTCAATAACGTAGTCAGTTCGAAAAGACAACAGATCGAACGCTAAAACCTAAGCGGTGTTATTACAAAAAAGTTAAATACTTGCTTTAAAATGTTTTCGTATTAAATGCACCGCGCTCGCCCGAGGCAAGTTCACGTTATCCTTTTTCGCAAGTCTAACCAAAGCGAGATAAAAGAGCAAGATGGCGAACATTCAGCGACCGCGGTGCATTTAATTCGAAACCTTTTTAAAGCAAGTATTCAATACGTATTTAACTTTTTTGTAATAATGCCGAAGAAGTATAAAAATAAACATTTAAAAGTATGTTGAAACGCTAAAGCAATGTTTATTTTGTGATTTTTTATGCTCTTTACACATTCTCCTATTATATGCCAGGTCTAATCATATAGAATGCTATATCTTCGTTGCTTTTACAACGTTGTAGCAAGACAACATAACAAGATCGTTACTTAAAGTTATAGTTTTGTTTACGCAATAATTGGCTCGTTCCATTCTAAGATAAAATAGAGAAGAGGGAAGGGATCGGAAAAACGGTTTTTGCTTACAAGAAATTCAATATTCCGACTAATGTTATAGCAATTTAGGTCACAGCATAGTTCTCTATTCGTTTAGAATTTTTTTTAAGAATGTTTCGATCGCAATATTAATACGTTTATCTTTATTTAGCCAACTGTAACTAATATGTTTCGTTTTTGTTGCAATTAAAAAGTTATATTCAATTGAGAAGGAACTTTGAAATCCAGACCCGAAGACATACCGAGAGCTTTCGAATAAATCTGAGCGGATGTGACATCACGAAAGTTAATTTTACTAATCACTGCATTGACACTACAGTATTATCAATGATATTATAATTAAAAAAACTGTATTATCAAATTAACAAGTCATACACACGAACATTAACTGCGCCTGTGTGTGTAGAATCAGATATGTCAACTATAGTGTGTGTGTTAACTTTATACAGTACGAATGGAGTTGTCGATTTTCCCATTAAAATAGCATTTAGTGACAATAAATTATTCTGGACATGTTTTATAGAGCTTTGTAATGAAATTTTTGTAGGTCTTTGCTATAATTTTATGGTTACTCGAGTTACAACTGATGCTAGAGATAGTGATCTGTGTAGTTAAGTCGTGGTTGGATCTGAGATGCGACTGTAGAAAATATATTGTATGCGTATATGGTTTGGTATCGTTTTGATGTAATGACGTCACCAGCAACACGAGTAAAAATTACACTTTTATAGTTATGTGATTCTTTTTAAAACCTTTACAATGAGTTAAAATTTGTATTTCAGTTTTTCACATATTCAATGTTTATAATTTATTACAAAGTTTCAAAATACATAACAAAGTTGTTTTCATTATACCAACTCTGAATATCGTATACAATAAGAGACAAATGTTTAAAGTACTCCATTCGCTTTTATTATTTGCATTGTAAATGTTGTTTTTATTGCGACATAAATGTCTCATATTTTGTATCACGATATCTTCATTTAATATTAAGCTATTAAAATTCTAATAAATTACGTTTAATAACGAAATAAATGAAATTCTAATAATAATAATAATAATATACATATAAGCAATACGCGCGTTCAGCGATGTGATTTTTCTTGCTATAGAGTAGTGGGACAAATGGTGCTTATGTTTATTTATTACTAGCCGACCCGTGCCCACTTCGTTGGGCGGTAATAGGTATTATCAAGCTACAACTTTTCTCTAGAACTCAATCATATATATATTTCATAATTAAGGCAGCGTTCGTAAGAAACGTTTTCGTTCGACCATTTTTCTCCGACTCCCCGGATATTACCCCCTACAACCTCACAAACTTTACCTCTTTATAATATTAGTATAGATTATAGATAATATAATTAGTTAATAGCTTCTGCCTGCGACTTCGCACGTGGAATAGTTATTTTAGGCTAAGACGCAGCGGAAGCTCTAAAAAGGAAAAAATACCCCGATTTTAAAACATTTTTCATTGTTGCTCCGCTCCTATTGGTCTTAGCGTGATGATATGTAGCCTATGACACTCACAAATAACGTGGCTTTATATTGGTAAAAAAATTTCAAAATCGGTTTAGTAGTTCCTGAGATTACCCCCTACAACGTCACAAACTCACAAAATTTACCTCTTTATAATATTAGTATATAGATTATAGCCCCTGCCCGCGACTTCGTCCGCGTAGTAATAGCTACTACTCTGGGCTAACGCTGACACACAGCAGAAGCTTTCAAAAAAAAAAACATCTCGATTTTGTAACATTCTTCATCTGTGTTCCGCTCCTATTGGCCTTAGCGTGATGATTACAGCCTATAACCATTCTCGATGAATGAGCTATATAACACTGAAAGGATTATTCAATTCGGACCAGTAGTTCCTGAGATTACCCCTTACAACGCCACAACGTCACAAACTTACGAACTCACAACGTCACAAACTTTACCTCTTTATAATATTATTAGTATAGAACTATAGATAATATTAGTATAGATATAGAAAATCTATTATTAAGATAACTGATGCAGACGAAGTTGCGTGTATCCGCTAGTTTACAATGAAAACGAATAAATTCTCTCTCGGATCTCGCGGGAGGCTCTACTTTATTAAATGTTCGAGTAATTAGAAATTTCATAAATTATCGCTTTCAGTAACAGTTAAGTAATTAGAGTAAAATATTGTTACGAATGTTATATAGGAACCTTTAAAATTCTGATGTTTTGCGCCCAATAATGATGGTACGAAAACCTATGGTCATTATTTTGTCCAGTAGGTACTTGAGTAGTTTGACTGGTGGAATATTGTTTCCTTGATGGTAGCTTTGAAACCTGATGCGCGTACCAGAGACTTTTAGAAATTCATATACATTAATTAATCGGCTGATGATGAAGGAAAACATTGTGAGGAAATATGAAACTGAGAAATCTGTGTGGTACCACCCTATGTATAAATATATAAAACGATTATTTTTTTAATTGGAAGCGATTATGGCTTAGTTGATATAGTGTGTTCGGACACCGTGTCGAGGAACGCAGGTTCGAACTGACTCCGACTGTGTCGGCACTTTCGGTGAAGGAAAAAATCGTGATGACACCATAGCATGGTGGTAGGGCTTTTTCTAAGTTCGTCTGGCTAGCTACCACCCTCTACTTGATAACCTGCCGCCAAGCACCTGTTGCTGTATTCCGGCAGCTGCACTTATGAGAGGCAGCCCCTCCAGATTTAGCGTTTTTATCATATTAGACCACATAGTCATTTGATATCAGACAAGATTGTAGTCAAAGACTAAAAAATGTATACAGTATAAATAACCTGGACGTCTAAACGTCCCGGTCCCGACGTGGTTATTACGATCATACCTTCCCGCGCTGAAAGGTCTTTGACCCAGCAGTAGCACTTTTATAGGCATACTAGAACTCTGCACAGAACATACTGAATCGATGTCAGGATAACAGTATTCAGTTCTAGCATTATATTATCAATACCATTAGAATTCATTTACTATTTATCTTTGTAATTTTGCGTAAATGTTCTTCAAGCTACGTATAATCCGCGCCAAACTTTTCGTCTGCTCTGAATATAGCCCTAAATTCGGGCTTGCGCATAATATAGTAAATAGTTTAATACAAAACAAAGTAAAAATATTGTTATAGCAAACTAAATTTCGTATTTACCCATCATTAAACAGTGCCTTAGCCCCCAGGCCATGTAGTAAGTAACAGCCACCCCTTTCTCAGCACCTATGATGTTGAGTACATAATGAATCTACATTTTTGCCAACTTTTATCGCAATCGATTCAGAAATCTAGATAACTATAATATCGGCTAGTTTGTTAGTTTTTTTTATTTATTCTTCCTAAATCACTTATATGTACGAAATAACTTATACGTACATTTTATATGAACAAAATAATTACTTCACATTATATTATATATATTTTATTTATAAAAAGTACAAAAGTGATTTAGGAAGATTATTGTTATACGATGCGGTGCAGTTCGGCCCACCATAATGTGCGCGAGCCTTTAGAATATTTACGTACTTTGAGTTATTTCTTGTTATCATCAGTGATTTTTTGTCACGGTTGGCCGCCCTGGTCCCGGGCCTCCTAGTCCTTAGGGCAAATCCGCCACTGTTTTTACCTCAATATATGTTCTGCGTTACTATATTCAGAGCGGTCAAAAAGTTTGGCGCGGACTGAGCGCGGGTCGCTTTGAGATAACCCGAGAAGCTTCCACCCACTTTAAGAACAGTTACCATAAACTTGTATCATTTTATGTAGTATTAATTTTCGTTAGATAATATAAATTATTATTTTATTACTATCCATTAACGTGAGTTGCTCGTTCGTTAAACGATTACGGGATGCTGTTTAGTCACGAGTTATCGAGCTCTTATCCTATGTTTAATTTATTAATGTAGTTCATGATAATCTAGTGGCCGCCCGTGACTTTGTACGAGATTATTACGATGTAACGTTTAATAACAATAAGATATAGCCTCCACCGTTAGCTATAAGATCGCTGATGTCACAGACAAGGATAATTTGTTAATGAAGGAATGTTTAAAATCGAATTTGCAGCTCCGGCGATCATTTTTTATGTACTACGTTGCATCTATATACTAGTATTCTTTGTATGGATTTGTTTGTTTGTTTGGTTGAACGCGTTAATCTCAGGAAATACTGGTCCAACTTGAAAAATTCTTTCAGTTAACACCGATAGCTCATTTATCAAGGAAGGCTATAGGCAATATAAACGGAGCACCAATGAAGAATGTTTCAAAATCGGATTTTTTTTCCTTTTGACAACTTCCGCTGCATGTTAGTGTTAGCCCAAAGTAACTACTCCACGCGGACGAAGCTGCGGGCAGAAGCTAGTTACTAGTAATATTAATAGCTTTAGCCCTCGCGTTAATGTACGATACATTATTTCTGGATTAAAGGTAGCCCATGTCCTTTTCTGCACCCCTGACACAGTGAATGAAAATTTTTATAATGATCTGTCCATTTATTAAGGCGTAAGGAATAAACAAACACAGTTTCGCATTTATAATGTTAGCAAAGAAAGAAAGGCGATAACATCTGATAGGCGAGAGTGGAAAAAGAAAACATGTTGCTCCGACCCCCCTACTTAGGTGGGATAAGGGTAAGAAGATAACGAGTAAAGCAAGGAAGGGTTGTTAATCCAATCTGGGCAATTAAATGATGACATTTAATTATGTCCTTTAAGTTACTTACTTTATACATAAACCATAATTGGTGGACTTCTTATAAGTTATGATGGAATGTGAAACTTACCTGAAAGAAAAAACAAAGCATAATTAATAAAATGTTATTAATAATATAAAGCGACATTTAATTAATGACATATGACATAAATATATTTGTTGAAATACCTCGCAACATTTTAATAAAAAATCACAGTTACGGACAATTATTTTCAATATAGTATTTACATATTTTATGTACCTACATGCGAGAAACATTTTGTGGATCATTACTATTTTTAATATAAAATGAAAAATCACGTATGAGAAATAATTTGTTATCTATACTAATATTATAAAGAGGTAAAGTTTGTGACGGTGTGGGTTTGTGAGTTTGTGACGTTGTGGCGTTGTAAGGGGTAATCTCAGGAACTACTGGTCCGATTTGAATAATTCTTTCAGTGTTATATAGCTCATTCATCGAGAATGGTTATAGGCTAAATATCATCACGCTACGACCAATAGGAGCGGAGCACAGATGAAAAATGTTTCAAAATCGAGATGTTTTTTTTGAGAGCTTCTGCTGTGTGTCATCGTTAGCCCAGAGTAGTAACTATTACTACGCGGACGAAGTCGCGGGCAGGGGCTATAATCTATATACTAATATTATAAAGAGGTAAAGTTTGTGAGTTTGTGACGTTGTAGGGGGTAATCTCAGGAACTACTAAACCAATTTTGAAAATCCTTTTACCAATATAAAGCCACGTTATTTATGAGTATCATAGGCTACATATCATCACGCTAAGACCAATAGGAGCGGAGCAACAATGAAAAATATTTTAAAATCGGGGTATTTTTTCCTTTTGAGAGCTTCCGCTGTGTCTTAGCCCAAAATAACTATTCCACGCGTGCGAAGTCGCGGGCAGAAGCTATTAACTAATTATATAATCTATACTAATATTATAAAGAGGTAAAGTTTGTGAGGTTGTAGGGGGTAATATCTGGGGAGTCGGAGAAAAATGGTCGAACGAAAACGTTTCTTACGAACGCTGCCTTAATTTATTAATAGCTTGTAGCTTGATAATACCTATTACCGCCCAACGAAGTGGGCACGGGTCGGCTAGTATTTCATAAATTCAAAGTGTTAGTAGATTGAAGAAGAGTTAGAAGAATGAAGGAAGAGGCATTCAAGTATGTTACGTAGGAGCAAAAGAAAAGATCGTTCACGGAAACACCCATGTGCTGGTAATTATAATATATAGCAGGTTTACATTCAACACGGTCTGAGAAATAGCAGTGACAACAAAATATAATCTCATTTCTATACAATTATATTGAAACAGATATAGTTTCCATGCCCATATGTGTGCAATTTGCAGTTCAAAATAAACAATAAAAAATTATATTATAAAATGAGATATAAAAATAATTATCGGCACGTATACAACACGTACATGCGTGATGTACAAAGCGATCGTGACTAGCTAGTAGGTCAGCACGGTTATAACATTATTGTGGTGGCTCACCGTGCACTTCGAGCACGTATTTGTCGAACGATGAGTACGGAAGATCAAAAGATTAACTACTTAAGGTGTTTACATGCAAATAACTAAAAGATAGTCGAGACGTCGCGTCGCGTCGCGTCGATTTGTGTGAGTACGTGCCTTAAAAATGCGGAACTAGGATTTACGGTACATTCAATTTAAAGTAGGCTTTAGATTTGACGTCCAATAAAGTTTTAAAATATTAGAGCGAATGCTTATACTATTACTAATACTCTATCTAAGGTAAGGTGTAAACAAGATAGAATAGTAATTTTATTTATTAATAGTAACATGGGAAAAAAATCTCGTCATCGTTGCTAAATACTACTACTAAGTCTACAAAGGTTCTAGAAGGTAAGTCTCTAGAAGGAGTTTGTCTTTCAGCGTATTACGTTGTCGACGCTCTTTCCGTCGAAAGGTCTGGTATAACAGCTAACACCGGGTGGCTGACTCGAGCATGTCTTTCACCCACATAGGTGTTACTCAGGTTTGTTTTATGTCAGCGCGCTTGCAATGGTTCGTCTGAAGAGGCCGATCTTTAAGAAGCGCAAATGGCCAGACTTAGTGCCACACTTACTAAGGACCGCTTTCCGCATTCCAATTACAGGTGCAAGAGGAATTGGGTTTTTAGTTTGTAGTAGTCTGACATAACTCGCCCGCCACTGTTCGTTTGTGGTTCTGCAAAACAATTGACAGCCAATCCCTCTAGGACTTAACACATTGATACTTTTCGTCGCATAATCCTTATATTTCAAAATGAGCCAAATCAATTTTAATCACTCATATAAGATTTTCAGTCTTTATGCACCGTGAACGAAGTCCAAATTTTGCCGTTCATAAGTTATTTAGATTCATTTTATGATATTCAAATTTTACATCTTTAAAATATGAAAATCTATAACAAAAAACTTTAAATCTTATGAACGACTCAAAGTAGTTAAAAGTCGATTTGGCTCATTTTGAAATGTAACGATTGATTTAAATGCTATGGTACAGTGACTTTACTATCCATTCAATTGATTTTCAGATTGCCTAAAATATCAATATTTCTGTAAATACTAAAATCAAGACTGCGTTTATTGTTTTAAATTGCCTTTAGCGAAAACACAAACAACCTGAACGGCAAAAAGTTTACCTATAACACTTGCCCACATTAAAAACTGGGCTAACATCTTTTAAATTATTTACAAATAAGACGTACCTACTTAAAACGTCTTTGCGTTTTTTATTTACCGAATGAATAATTACCTCATTTATCGGTAAGAGCTTTGACTACGTACCACTTGTTCGACGACTTTTGTTTATCATTAAAATTGTAAGTTAAGAATTTTGGCGCCAATAATCCAATATGTAGGAGAAAGCGTGTCGTAAACGGGCCTCGGGCGATAGACGCTTGATGTATTGACATAGCCTGGGATGGTATATGACAATGGCATTGACCAGCGACCAAAAAATATAAGTAGGTGGATATTACGGCCTCAATAACTGGTAATTTATTATTATATCTCTAACACTATGATTTGATTTGCGTATATGTTTTTTTAACCGATTGTACATATGGTAATGCTTTTCGAGTGTAAGGATGTATATATGATAATATATTTTTGAACACTTACTTTTTTAATATTGAATATGTTTAAGCGTGTGACCATAATCGTACCTTATGTTAAGTGGTTTAAGATGGCAAATATAGACGGGAACACACCTATAGGTGTTTAAAGACAGATTTTTAACATGAGAATTGTAGATAGTCTGGCGGCTTTGAAAATGTTCTACCACCATGCTATGATTTCATCACAATAATTTCCTTAAACGAAATATTTGATTCAGTTGAAAGGATTGGAACCTACGTCGCTTGATGCAGTATCCGAACACGCTAATAATTGAGCTATCGTCGCTTTTGTAGTCTTATCGTCACTACGGATTTTAATACGTGAGGTACCTTTAAACTGCTGATATGTAATTATATGATTTATCATCATCATTACATAGTATAAAACAAAGTCGCCTACCGCGTCTGTCTGTCTGTCTGTTCGCGATAAACTCAAAAACTTCTGAACGGATTTTCATGCGATTTTCACCAGTGGATAAAGTGATCCATGAGTAAGGTTTTGGTATATCATTTGTTAAGGATTTTATTATAGTCAGGGCAGGACAGCGTCTGCCGGGCCCGCTAGTTGTAAATGTTTATAATAATAATTGACAAATAAATGTATTGGTATATATTTACCAATTTTTTTATCAACCACATACTTTGTTGCTTTTAACTTTATTCGAATCATATTCTATTTTAAATATAACGTCTGTGAAACAAAAACAAAAAAAACTGTACTCGGGTTTTCGTTTCTCTTCGCTAATAATTCTCTTGTAATTTAATAGATCCCTGAAAAATGGTTCTCTTATTACGGGACTGCCGAAGTCATAAATTTAACGTTCGTCTACGTTTACTGTATAAAATACCTGTGTAAATATCTTTTATAGTAACTTAGCGAGTGTAACGACCCTTATTGTTATAATTTAACGAGTTTGGCTCATTAATTTAAAATAATTAAATAGTTCCAAAAATAGTTAACTAATTATATCAATAAACCTTCAGTTTAAATTGTAAATTAAATAATAAAAAAAATATCAATTTTAGTTCCGTTCCACACTTTATTACAATCAAAATAATTAATTTGTTGCTAAGTTCAATCTTCTTTTAAAACTTTTATTCAGAACTTCTACATCTCTATAGCATAAACACTCAGTACATATTTAAAAAATATTTGTATCGATCTTATAATGTTCATTTAAGTAAAACGAAAAATTCACACGCCATTTCTCTCCTATTACAAAACATTATATAAATATAATCAGTCATTCGCGTCAATGATAAATCATAACGGAAAATTATTCAATTCGCACAGTACGTTATGCTATCAAAACGCAAATATCAAAATGAACGGCTCAATTTGTCCATGACAGATTTTAATCTGGGACCAATGTGTCATTGTGTCCTTCTGGCCGCCTTTCCGCGCAGATAGAGATGACGTAAATTCAAGCAAAATTACGATTTTACAGCAAATAGGTTTAGTAATTCAACTGACAAGTATATGAATATTTAGGATCACGAGAGTCTTTGCAACATCTACAAAACGTTGGGCTGTCATAGATAAAAAACGACTCTAATTCTTTACTTTTAGGAAATTATTCTCTTCCAAATGTTAAAGGCAAAAGTTTTCTATCGAGACTTATTTAAGTGACATTGCAAAAATGAGCTAAATGGAACCTAGATAGCTCGGATTGAAATGAATATTCGGAATACTTTTTGAAGTGAAAGTTCTTATAGAAGGGTTTTGAAATTCTGATCCGCAATCTTTTTGTGTGACCAAAAATGGTGGAGGTATAAACACTGTGTCGGGTGGAGTGTTGAAAACACCGGTTCTCGTTCATGTCCGATCACTGAAGTTAAGCAACTCGGGCGCGATCAGTACTTGGATGGGTGACCGCCTGGGAGCACCGCGTAACGTTGGCTTTTTGTTGTATTTTTTTAATTAAAATGTTTCTGTAATACAAAAGTTTCACTTCTATCGTGTGTCTTCACGACGCACCCTATTTTTGAAAGATTCACAGAATCTCTGGGATGTTTGTGTTATTATGTTAAGACATTGTTAGTAAAGGTGTAAGTAAGTCAGTGTAAAAGATATTGTGTGTAAAGCTGTAAGTTACTAAAATTCAATGACACATGTAGAATTCTAACTTAACATTTAAGAGTATTTACTATAATACATTGACCCTTCAAATAACGACGCTATGGGACTGGTCGTTATGGTGCAATATCTGCTTGTTATATTTTAACTTATTTTAAAACTAGCTGTGCCCGCGAATCTATCCGCGTGGAACCTAATATAAAAAAGCAGTGACTAATAAAATCATCTGCATGTATTAAGTCAATTTATTTATCTACTTTTCCCGCGTACTTAAGTCGCGTCGTCATTAAAATTACAATAACTTTTTGTAGAGTTAACCGATTTTAATGAAACTAAGAGTAAATGTTACTCGAGGATATGCTTTATGATTTTGTTTCGTGTCGTATCGTGAACGCAGTACTTTAGCAGTGATGCGTGTTCATACAAACAGACAGACAGATATTCGTAAAAATGATTGAATATATTTTACTTATATCGAGAACCCTGCAACATTTTTTTTCACAAAAATCTAAAAAGTACAGATACGTTAGATTTACATTCTTATATGTACAGGAGAAGATATTGACAATTTGTATTAAGTAAGCATTAAGTAGTTATATTACCTAAGTAGTTTCCATCTCAAATATTTATCGAAGTAACAGAAGGTACTGAAGCATAGAGATAAGTGAATGAGTCGTTATGATAGCATTTAGTTAGTAAAGTATGTGTGTTTGTAATATAATTGATAAAGTAAAATTAATACGCGTAGTAAAAAGGTCAGTATGTTAAATTTAATTTTTTTTATTAATTTATCAACAATTTATTACCATTTTTATTATCAGTTTAAGTAATTTATATACTGAATATTATCATTGTAAAGATAAACGTTGGCGGTAGAGATCATTTCACATAATAATTATACGAGTTATTACTCTAAGAAGGATAAGATAATTGTTAGAAAATATGTACATATACTATCTAATTGTCGGTTTAATTCATTCATTCTTTTTAATAATTACTAAGCTATAAAATATAATACGCAAGTCATGTTAAGAACAATGTTAAAATACTCGTAAATATTTAAATGACATTAGAGCTATTGTCTTAATTTATTTGTAAGGTATTTATTATTTTATGAACAGACTAACTTTAGGGGACATTTGTGTTTTTTCTGGACGAAATTCTATTATATATTATTTTTTGTACCCTTGACAACGTGTATGCAAAATTTTATGATAACCGGTTGTGTAATCAAAACGTGAAAGTGTAATTAAAAACATTTGTACAAACATTTGTAGAAACAATTATACTATTACTTTAAGATATACTATTATCCAATGACGTGTTATGGGAAATGACAATAGTCTCCGATTAGATTGCGTCCAAGATACACCGAGTCGTCGCGTTTACGATTGCTTTCGACATACACGTGGTGAAAATTCGTTACAATGACTCCGTTTAAGGTTGATACGTTTTGAAATAATTCATTGTATATCCGGTAGCCGAAAGGCTTGTAGGCCGACATGACAGCAACAAATCCCGACCGATTGTAGATCTAACGATCACCTTTGCTTTTAGTTTGCCCTTTGTCTACCATACGTAGCCTTTGTCTACCATACCCTTTGTCTACAGTACATCCACTTTGATTTGTTATAATAAAAAAAGTGGAAATAAGATTTTGTCTATATTACACGCGCTTAAAAGTAAATATTAAACGACAAGAAAGTAAAGTTGGAAAAAAATAAGGCCACGAGTACAGACAGAAATCAGTTTTCTACACGACTCCTAATGTAATATATACATTGATATTAATCTGACCGTGTTTTGCAATCAATCATCGAGGACCTACTGCCGATAGCGTATTACGTCGATGTATTATTATTAATTTATACTTGTTATGACGTTACATAAATTACATGATTTTAAATGCTATACGGTAAGATGTTCTAAGATATTTATTGAAATTGTACGATATTGTAAGCTACTGATGTATAGCTTGGAAGAACTAAGGCAAAACACAGAGATACACAAACAGGACTTTGTTTTATAATACATGTGTATATAGACATCTCCAATTTTGGACTGGAATATAACTTATTCAAGATTACGCACTAAACTGTATATTAGTACTATAAATAATTTAGTTTAACAAGTCTTTGTTCGAGTTAAAGATGCCGACCAGTCGTTGAGTACAACGTACCATTCCTTATCGGGTAAGTTAAATAACTTCTGAGTGAACAACACTTAAGATAATGTGCCTACTCCTCGCCGCTTCAAAGCCGCAACTTCTTAGAAGAAGATTGATAATAATTGCAGACACTTTCACAACTTCATGCAAAGGTAATTATGTTTTACCAAGATAAATTTTCATATATTAAAATTATTCTTATTCGTGAGACGTTTGTAAGATTTTACATACCGACTGTAAAGTTATTGTTGCCGACGTAGATGATATACGTATGTGGAGTGTTTTGTTCCTTAGATGGTGAGGTCAAAAGCTATCATACAATCGTAACCGGATTGTTGTCCCACAAAGTTTTGCAAGATGCAATTCTGCATTACGAAAATTGTTTACTGTTGTCCGATTCGACTTTGTTCTCGAGGTTCTAAAATGCTGCTTTCTGTACTGCAAAATAACGCTTGTAAAAATTCATTCATTATAGAAGTAATTAGTGCTGTCGATTTTGTGTTACGTTAAACGGTAACTGCGTGCCCGAAATGAATTACCTGGAGTTGCTTTGTTCTTTCATTATTGCTTAGTCCTTTTCAAAAGTCTAATAATATATGGTTCCTCAGATTTGTTCTGTATAAATCTTAAGTTAAATTTACATTGGCTTAGTGATTAGATTGGATTGAAACGCGTTTAAACAAACTGACACGACATTTGAATCGCGAATTTCAAATTAAAATATAGCGCTTATATGTTATATACGTTTAGCGCTAAGTTTGATCAAGAAAACATAAGTTTAACATTTTTCTCATCTAATTAGTCGAGCACCGCTATTTTATATGGTTTTGCGTAACAAAATATTTAAATTTCATTTAATCATACAAATAATCTTATCTGGAGGTCAACATACCTTTTTCAAATTCTTAATTAATGGTGCATTAATTCCTAAAAGAATTCCCCAACATAATGTACATTTATTAATATGCAGAAGGCGTATTTGGTAACTTTTGTTTAACAATTATCTAGTTATGAGAAAACGGTCTATTGTCTATAATTATGCATTGAATTCTATATCAATATCTTTGTAATAATGTTGATACACCTTTACATTATTAAGTAATATATTTTGAATAATTCAATAATATTTCAAGCGGAACTCTAAGTGTGCGAGTTCGGACTATATTGATTCAAAGGGTTTAGATATAAAAAGTTGATACGAGTTTAGGGTAAAATATAGTACGTATCTATATAAATAAAACAATAGAAGTCCGTGATTGTGTGCGCACACTCAAAAAGCACTAGATTGATTTCGATCAAAAAATTGCTTCAGTTCTAAGACATTTGGTTCTTATCTAAAAAAAATATAACAATAGCTATAGTTTAGCGATGCATTATGCGTTCAGCGATGTGTGTTTTCTGCCCGTGGAGAAGTAGGAAAAGGGTGTGCGGTGTGGTTAGTATGTATTTTCCTGTATACATAAAATATAAAGTTAAGACAATAAACGATGCAAGCGAAGTTGCGGGTATCAGCTGGTTTAAAATAATTGAAAGCAACATTTTAGCGCACTGGAGCGCGAATGTAAGTTGCAGTGTCCCTCGGTATCGGGCAATGTTAACAAATGTTATCGGTCCGGTCGCGGTATGCTGCTGACATTCCGTTTATTAATGACACCCGAGCGAACCAGATGTAACCGGAAATATCTTGTTACTACATAGGAGAAAAGTTAAATAAAGCTGTTTTGATATATCATGATTTTCTATGGGAGGTTCTTGAGTTTTTGAAAGGTAAATATTTATTCTATTTTAGTGATAAAATATTTTTTTCATATTGGTACTAGCTGATGCTCGCGACTTTCCCTGCGTTGTTTATTACCTAAATTCGTTTATTATCTGCAAATTTTATGTGCAGAAGAAATAAACGTTAAATAATCCATGGGTTATCAGGCGCTGTCACTGATCGAACGAAACGCAACAATGTAACAAGCACTGTTACTTCACGTCGGTTTTCTGCGAGAGGGTGGTAGTATCCCGGGCGAGCCGACTTATTCATGCTGTAACCAGTAATAGCTTCAGCGTGGCTCTACCACCTATTTTTCTTGTTTTTATATAGCATTATTTATGTTTTACTTAAAATTATACACTGCCATATAATAACACAGAATTGAACACATGAATACGCGGTAACGCATACAGCTGGGTACGTATATTTTATAGATAATTTTATTAAGGCATATTCCCCGTACGTTTTGAAATATTATATAAAACAAAACATAAACGCTGTACGATCATTCGTGAATTAAGTAATGAACTAGATAGATTTTCTTAGATCGATCTCGGATTAATCGTATAGGTACGATTAACTTGTGACCTCTTTTACCACATATAGAGTTACCTCTGACAGACTAACTATACTGTCTAAATGTATTCGTTCAAATTAAATTGACTGAACTATAAATTACTACGTTTTTTATTCCACAGAAAGTGAACACACTCATAATAAATATAACATATCGATACTAATATTATAAAGAGGTAAAGATTGTGAGTTTGTGACGTTGTAAGGGGTAATCTCAGGAACTACTAAACCGATTTTGAAAATTCTTTTACCAATAGATAGCCACATTATTTGTAAGTGTCATAGGCTATATATCACCATGCTAAGACCAATAGGAGCGGAGCAACAATGAAAAAGGTTTTAAAATCGGGGCTTTTTTTCCTTTTGAGAGCTTCCGCTGCGTCTTAGTCCAAAATAACTATTCCACGCGTGCGAAGTCGCGGGTAGAAGCTATTTACTAATTATATTATCTATACTAATATTATAAAAAGGTAAAGTTTGTGAGTTTGTAGGGGGTAATATTTGGAGAGTCGGAGAAAAAATGGTCGAACGATAACGTTACTTACGAACGCTGCGTTAACGATGAGAAACATATGATTGAGTTCTAGAGAAAAGTTGTAGCTTGATAGTGCCTATTAGCGCCCAACGAAGTGGGCACGGGTCAGCTAGTAACATATAAGTTTGTTCCGAATAGGAGATGTAGTTATTTTTTAAGCATACAAAAACCAATAGAAGATACATGATGTATTGAAGTGTAACTTGTTATGGCATGGTAGGGACAAATTTGTGTTACGCGTTAAACGTAGGGTAGGTACATATTTCTGTGTATGTGTAAGTATGTGTAGTCTGTCTGGATCTACTACTAGTAGTATAGAAAAATGAGTAAATGTATAGTTAAGTATTTATACTACCGGATTTCGTATAGTTTACTATAGTTTATGAGCATTCTCATATATACTTTGTATATATATTTTGTAGGTGCTAAAGCCACGCTGAAGCTATTATTGATTTCAGCATGAATGGGTCGGCTGGTCCGGGGTAGGACCACCCGACCCACAAAAAACCGACGTAAAGTAACAGTACTTGCACTGTTGCGTTACGTTCGGACAGTGAGAGCGCCGGATACCCACCTCCCCCACTCCCCCGCCTTCAAACACAGGCCAGCAACGCACTTGCAACTCCCTGCGACTTGCGATCACTTACCGCCAGATGACCCGCCTGTTCGTTTGCCCCCTATAATATATACTCATATATACATGTATGCTAAAGAAGTGTCACTTCCTTCGCGTGTACACACTGGTATATGCAATATTTTTTTTATTGTTTGTAGGTTTTAAGTGATTTATCATCAATCTCGTCTGATATAAATTAGGTCATGATGTACCTTGAGATAGTAAACGCATTGAACTTAAAGGAGAGGTCTGGCTTTCAAATGCACCTTTTTTTTTAACGTGGAGAACTCTCTGCACAGACATTGCCAGGTCCCCGGGGGAGGTCCTGAACTGAGTCGACCTTTAATCGACTAAAAAACTCCACGATAACCTACGCCGCACTATGGGAGTGCCTCGGGGTAGCGTGAGCAAGCTCCGAGACGCCCCCGGCGGCAGGCGTTCCCACGCCGCACCCGCTGAGGCAGCCCGGTTACAAGACTGCCTCCCAGCCCGCCGAACCCGATTGCATGCAATTGCCGCAACAGATGATTGGGGACAGATTTTTAACTCGAGGGTGGTAGCTAGCCAAGTGGGTATTAGAAAGGACTCTCCTACCTAACGACTTAGCATAGGTTTCATCACGATCTTTTCTCTCAAAGAATGCTTCTCCTCATTGCATGATTCAAATCTAAGTCCATCAGCTTGGTGCCCTAACACTAAACCAGAGAACCGTCATCGATTACTTTATCTTCTATACATATATTCTATAATAAGAATGTAAATCTAACGTGTCTGTATTTATTCGATTTTAGTGAAAAAAATTGTTACAGGTGTCTAGGAATAAGCAATAGAATACATTTCAATCATTATTAGAAATGTCTGTCTGTCTGTTTGTATGAACGCGCATCACTGCTAAAGCGCTGGGTCCAGTCCCAATAATCTCATAAATCATAAAGCATATCTTCAGGAGTAACTTAGTCCTTGTTTCATTCAAATCGGTCCACTCTATCAAAAGTTATTGTAATTTGAATGACGGCTCGAGTTAAGTACGAGAGAAGAGTAATAATCTATACTAATACTAGCGGACCGGGCGGACGTTGTCCTGCCTTGAAAACAAAAAACTCCTAAAAGTCGACCGCAGCGCCACCTACCGGGTCCAATTGTGAATCTAAACCATTCTCGGATCCACTCGAACACGCACACAAAATTTCATCAAAATCGGTCCAGTCGTTTAGGAGGAGTTCAGTCACATACACACGCACACAAGAAATATATATATTAAGATTATGAAGCTTACTTATTTGGTTGAACGCGTTAATCTCAAGAACAACTTGTCCGATTTGAAACATTCTTTCAGTGTTAGATAGGTCATTTATCGAGGAAGGCTATATAATATCATCACGCCAAGGACAATAGGAGAGGAGCACCAATGAAGAATGTTTCGAAATCGTATTTTTTTTTCTTTTCAGAGCTTCCGCTACGTGTTTGCCGAAAGTAACTATTCCACGCGGACGAAGTCGCGGCCAAAAGCTAGTGTATACTAATATTATACAGCTGAAGAGTTTGTTTGCTTGAGCACGCTAACCTCAGAAACTAATGGTCCGATTTGGATTGTTCTCATTTTAATTGATCTAAAATCCTAATTGATTGAGGAAGGCTATAAGGCTAAATAGCGTTAGCCCTAAGTAACTATACCGCGCGGACAAAGTCGCAGGCAGATGCTAGTGTAGTTATATATGCCTAAGAAATGTTTCAACGTACAGTTAAGTTTTATTTACTTGTTGATAAAGTCCCATACAGTTGGTTATCATATAAATCATGTTTTTACTGCACTGAACAAACAAGATACGGGTTTAATCATCCCTGAGAACGTAAATAACTTACATTACCTATCTCGTTAAACATCGGTTTGCTTACGAACTACTGACAATAAATTTATTCAGTATCATTACTATATTATAAAAAGTTATACTATGTAAATTTAGACATAAGAAGTAATTTTCCGAACTACCTGATTCTGAAAATCGATATCAGCTTAAGAACAGCAACGTATATTAAAAAAAGGTGAAGCAGTCATAAGAACTGCCGACAGAAATGAAAACTCAAAACAATGGAATTTAAACTGTGTTCTCTTTTGGATTTTTAAATTAATTATGGTGTGAATTACTTAAATTTTATAATTTGTAAATTGAAATTATTATCATTAGTCTCACTTAGTCTATTGGCACTACAAATATTAATTATATATTTTTTTCATTCATTAAACATGCAATGGGGTGCACAATCTCAATACATTTTTTTTTTTATATCATAGAAGGCTAACGAACAGGTGCGTCACCTGATGTTAAGTGATCACCACCGTCCATAGACATTTGCATCACCAGGGGAGTCGTAAGTGCGTTGCCAGCCTAGGTTGGGTGTGAGAGCAAGGGAAGGGGGAAGGAGAACGGAGGTGGGCCTCCGGCGCTCTCACTAACCGAACGAAACGCAATAATGCAAGCACTGTCAATAATAATATCAATATTAGATGCACACAGGCTATTTTATACAACGCGTCGCTAGTCTGACGCAAGCCGCGCTTACTAGCATATCATGAGGGGAAATTATAAATTTATCTCCTTCGAAAAAAATACCGCTCAACGCGTCTAAAGAAGTTTTCACTTCAAAAAACAATACTTTTAAGCGTCATTTTTTCTCCATTTATTATAACAGAGATTGAATACCGTGCCCGTTTATGTGGCCCGCCATAAAACGCGCCATGTGATTGCAATCGGCATTCCTCGTCCTATCGGCGGATATTTTACGGTTAAATTTTATCACACACTGGTCCGGTTGAGGGTTACCACGTGACGGGCGTCATGGAATTTACGAATATTTCTAGTTGTTTTTAGTATAGTGCATATACAATTTACAAGTATATAATAATATATAATATACAAAAATATTACAAGTATCTAATATCGTCTACTGTAAACTATTTGATTAAAGGCTTATATTATTATTATTTACTGGCTGTGTTCGCGGCTCCGTCCGCGTGGAACCTAATGTAAAATGAGAATTAATTTCCGGATTTAGTTATTTTAATATGGCAACTCCGGTGTACTACACCGAGCGACAAGTTCTATGTGGACGTGGGACGGACGAGCCCGACCCACATTTTAATCTGTACTGATAAACATTCTACTATTATTTAGATATATTTACAATTTATAGCTAATGCTATTGATTACTAACGTGAACGGTAAATTAATTAGAATTTATGGAGTTGCTCGCGTGACAGACACTAATTGATTGATATCCTAAGAATACGAAAGTGGTTTTTAAATAATCTTTAATTTCATGTCTAGAATTAGAGTTAATTTATTTTATACTTGATTAAGTTTATTTTATTAGTACGATTTAGTATTTTTTTTAATTATAGGATAGAGTAGATCACGAATATTCCTTTTTTATATCATAGGAGGCAAACGAGCGGGTGGGTCACATGATGTTAAGTGATCACCACCGTCCATAGACACTTGCAACACCAGGGGAGTCGCAAGTGCGTTGCCAACCTGTGTTTGGGTGAGGGCTGAGGGGAGGAGAGGGAGAGGGGAGTGAAGGGGGGATGGGAGATGGGAACGGGAGGTGCAAAGGAGGTGGGCCTCCGGCGCTCTCACTGACCGAACGAAACGCAATAATGCAAGCACTGTTACTTCACGTTCGGTTTTCTGTGGGTCGGGTGATAGTATCCCGGGCGAGCCGACCCATTCAAACTGAAAGAAGAAATAGCTTCAGCGTGGCTCCACCACCCACAGTATTAGCACCTTAGCAATTAACATCTAAATTACAGTGTGTAAATAAGTCAAAACATCGCAATTTTCAAAATAAGCGTAATACCATATTATTGCTTCCAAGAGATAAGTTCTTACTTGTGTTTACAAAGCGTAACGATTTTTAATTAAGAATAATGACAGTTAGAGATATTTCAATAACCAGTCTCGTTTTAACTAATAGTAATTTTCTTTTATGATCCATTATTATTGCATATTACAAGACATAAATGTGAACTCGATATAGTTGCCATTGGGCATTTTAAAACCTTACTTGAGATAGCATGATATAGTGTTACGAAATCAAATGGTTTTGATAAATTGACACACAAGTAGGTATCAGTATTTCAATATGGCTGTCGTGGTTTGCGCGCGAGCTTGCTTGTTAGCGCCGAGACTGCGCACGCATTTTTCATCAAGATGGCCGACGTACATTACCTTCTGGCGCCAACCCACTCGATAACAGATATGTCGATTTATGACTTGCTTTCATTTCATTAGTTTGCAGTGAAAAATGAGAAGGATATTCGTTTGAGTTTGTTTATTTCAAAATATACTTACACTTCTTTTTAATTATTAAAAACTGGTTCTGGTTTTAGGTATATTCGTATATTAATTAGAGCAATTACAGTGGAAAATAAACAAAGAGGTACTGTTATAGCATGAAGATGAATACAGTAAATAACGCATAGATTACCCTACAATACTATTATTTTCTTTTTCATTAATTTCACAAACATAGGGCACTGTGATGACCTTTTGTAGTGGTAGAAATATAAATCACGTGTATAGAAATGATTTATTGTTAGTAGCTTCGCCGCTCGCGTGGGCTTCCTATCTACTTATATCAGTCTTCATTGTGCTGGAGAGATCATATCCTTTACGGTTCAAACTTGAAAGACATCATTCTATCTAATCATTTTCCGATGTTTATGATTTACGATTTGTTTGTGTTCATTGTGCACAATAATAGCAAAAGTAGAGATCCATGAGATTCTGTGCATTATTCTTTGTTTGTTTGGTATTACGAAGAGATATTCATACAAACATATAAGGAAATAATTTGGAAAACTAAAGTAGAATTAGGGAACAAACAAACTAGAAAGCAAATCACAATTATCAGTGAAGGCACCACTTCTCTTTTCTTTTACTATGAAGTATAGTATAAAATAAGATTATTTCGCAACTATTATCTTCTCTCACCTTAATTTTGATCCGACTGTACATAAGGAGGGTATGTTTTCTGAGTTCATGTATTGTTCAAGATTTTTACCATACAGGTATTTTTAAAGTCTTAAATTTTGAGAGCTACATAGACTATACAATAATTAAGCATATATAATATCAATTAAATAAGAGAGAACGGATTTAAATAAGTTTACTTACCAAGACTCAACTGATCAACTCGTTTTTTAATGGTTTAACCAAAGCAAGTTTAATTTTTCAGTCGCTTTTTTTATTTGTCATTTATTAAACAATATTTTTAGGTTATGTTTTCTCACGCACTAATTTGTGAAGTCTTTCTTTTTACTACATTCCATTAAAAACTGTGTCGTGCAAGCTCTATACCTAAATTTCAGAATCAATTATCGAATTATTGGTATATATTATATTATATAAATATTAGTACAGTATTACAGTTATTAGTACAGTATTGATTATATCAACCACTATTTTGCCTTTTGAAATTGACTGGACAAGACAGCTTGATTTAGAAGTTGTCGTTTTAGTCGCCAGCGTTTTGGGGTGTCTGTGTTGTTTAATTTGCAAATATTACGGCGTGGTGGCGCCTCGCCTTTCCTACATTGCAACAGGCTAATTTGCCTTATCTAAGTACATATTCTGTTCTTTCTATTCCTTTAATTAATCTTATTTGACAATATATTTGTTAAATCGTTTAATAGTACAGATAACACAAGGGGTTAACGATACTTTTAATAGTTTTAAATAAAAGTTTTAATATTTAAGAATCACTTTGTCCTGATGCTTAAATACGTCTGCACTAGTGTGTGATTACCATTTAATATATTCCAAATGAAATGTGCTCCACGTATCTTTAAATTAACACCATAGCCTAATTGAAGAATAATATTGAATTCAAATATACGAGTATTTCACAAAAGACTTAATGGATTCACTTATTTTATTTTTAATACGAGATCTTTTTACGGAATCGAAATTTTCACAGGTAAAGTTTAGTTGGAAAAAAATCGGCGTATTGGGTTCGATATAATATGGGTATACAATGCAATAATACGCATACATAGGAATACCCTTACATTAGTTACACCTAGTCGTTTATTATCTAGAATGTGGTCGTCTCAATTGCACTAATTACTAAATTATGTTACAGTAGTAACTAATTTGCGCTATTAATTTTAACTTCGCCGAAGCGTTTAATTAATCTAATCAGTTTCAGTAAGTTATTATTATTATTAATAGGCACAAGTGTTGAACAGTTACGGAACCGATAAAGGAGTTCTGTTTTGAATATCCAATAATTAATTAATTCCCAGCAATATACTTAGACGTTATAATGAAAAAGGTAGTTTCGCACCTCATTTTTGTACTCTTCTTTCAATTTGTTAAAACTATCAATAGAGTAGGACGTTTTTTTTTATTTAAATCAGCAGTTAGGAGAGCGACATGTATTTTCTAATCGATATAAAACTTACAGTCTAACTATAAAACACTTTTATATTATAGTTATAAAAAGTTTTAGGACAATTTCTAGCACTCGTCTGGCTAAATACCAAACCATACTATTGGATATCTGCGATCAAGCCGCTATTGTGTATTCCGGTAGCTGCGCTCGAGAGCTAATTTCTATTCTAAGCTTAAGGTGTCACCATCTACGGTTAAATTATCGTCATTTTGCATTAGGTTAAGGGTAGTCGAAGTTAAACCTATATAATATGTAAAAAATCTTGGTATATGTGCATGAGATTGCTTACTCCCGTACGTACCACTTAGATTACTTATAACGTTATACTTATAACGTTGACACATTTAAGTATTTTTAATCATTCTAATTAGGAATCCTTATCATTGTAGAGGTGTCAGTCTCATAATAATTTATCACATAACAGTAACCCATAAGAGACCCAGTGTAGGATCATTGATCTCTTCCCAATTGAATGTATGGGCATAATTGCCACACCAGCATGATTTGTTAGTGTTGAAGTTTTATCCACCGTCTTACGATAGTGTTACCAATTTAAATCAGTAAATGTACTCGAACGCCGAAAAATTCGTCGGTACACCCCGGGCTTCCAAACTGGAGACATCAAATTGACCGGTCATCGGAACACCAGTTAAAGCATTCGACCTCCACAACTTTCGCTTATATCTACTTGCAACTAAAATAATGAAGCTGAAATAAGCAACAAAGCAGATACCTCTATCTACTCCGTTTGTTTCCCGCACCTCACTACCACCAGTTATCACTTACCACACAGTATTCTGGAACAATCTGTAGTCGCTTGCCAGAATCCAGTGGTAAGTAAGCATCACACATCTCAGATATCAATTTAAATCTTCTTAACAAATAGCACTCTGTGATAATAATTTTTGTGTTTTCGCATAAAGAAGATTTTAATGTTACTATTTTACTATATAAATTGCCAATAGATTGCGTTTGGTTATATTTTATTGTTATGAACATTTATAACTACCGCCATTAGACGCGGATGAAATCGCGAACAGTTGCTAATATAGTCTAAATTTAGGTGAATATTATAAATCTTAATTGTACTATTTGGGACGTGTTTATCTAGGCATTTACTAGTCGGATTGGATTTTTTATTACGTTAGAAAACTTGTTGAAGCGCCATCTATATTGTACAACAAGAAACTATTTTAAGAAATTAACCATAACGAATTAATTGACGCGTAATAAACAATGTATTTAAAGCGAGTGAAGCCTTAGGTATAACTAGTCGTAGAATAATTGTATAAATAACGTGATCCAGTGGTATATAGTTTAATTCCAGTAGTCGAACGCAAATAGCAACGATAAAGCAATAATGATACCTTTAGTTTTATAAATTGTCATTACGCTAGATATCAGCTTGCCTGCTCTGTAATTGGCAAGCGAGAGTTGCAATTGAGCAATTTTACGATTATTTAGAGAGAAACGAAGTTAAATTATTGGCGGGAAACCACTAATGTATTTAACGAAACAACTAATAATGTATTTAAGTAAACGATCTCTCTGACAATATTGTTAAATTTGGTCATTGACCAGTAAGGTAATTGCTTTATCTTATATATACATAGAACGATAATTTTGTTGTTTTTTTTTATATCACTCCATAGGTATTTAGTCCTTTTTAAAAAAATAATCCTCGATATCTTCATCCTTACTAGTATTATAAATGCGAATGTGAGTTTGTTTATTACAATTTCATGCGTTAACCGATCGTAATGAAATTTTGTATCAAGGGGTTTCAGGGATACAGAAAAGGGCATAGGCAGAGCCAGGGACAAAAGCTAGTTTAATATAAAGTTTAAAGTGTTTAGGATTTCCGTAAGAACTACGCACCAATCGACAATCACAGTTTATAAAATAGAGTTTGCAACTCTCGTCGAACATTCTCGAGAGAACACAAGTTTTGCGATTATAAACATTACATATTTGCGCGAAGCACATTCTACTGACACTTGGTAAACACATATTGTTTATCGTAAAATGTAATTGCTATTATAACGTTAAAGTGTTGTTCGAGAAACTTCACATTGTTACAATGTTTGCAGGAATTTTTCCCTGAAAATTTATACATAATTTTATTACTTCTCGTTTTATTTAAACATTTACGGTGTTATTACAAAAAAGTTAAATACGTATTGAAACTTGCTTTAAAAAAGTTTGGATACTTACGTATTAAATGCACTGCGCTCAGCGAATGTTCGACATCTTTCTCTTCTAACTCTGTTTGGTTAGGTTAGGTTAGACTTGCGAAAAAGGATAACACGATCTTGCCGCCGCAGCCGTCGGCAAGCGCGGTGCATTTAATACGTAAGTATCCAAACTATTTTAAAGCAAGTATTCAATACGTATTTAACTTTTTTGTAATAACACGGTAATTATTTAGCATTAGACACTTGTGAAGTTGTAAATTTAAAATCCATGCGCCTTCTATTAAATGCTATTAATTATTTACCTATTAATTATTTATTTCTTTCTTGTGAGAATATATGTATGTTTATTACTATTTCAAGTGAAACGTATTAAACTGACTAAGTAGTCCGAAATATCCAAATAACACATATGCTATCATTTATTAACATATTGTTTAAACTGACCAAAATATAACGACGAGTGAAACGTAAGTTTGAAAAATCCTGCCATTTGTGAGCTATCGCGGAGTGAGCTGCATAATTTCTTAGGAATTATACGAATATTATGTGTGGTGTTATCATTTATAAACAAAAACACAGACGAAGTCGAGAAAAAATTAGAAAAAGATTATATACTATCCTGTATAATATAACTCGTCACTAGGTAGTATTTTTTTGTTAGTAAGTTTTATATTGTAATATCAGACGGGCGAAGTCGCGGACGATTGTTAGTATATTATATAAGTTAACAAATGATCGAGGAATAATACAAAGATAATACCGTAACAGTGCGTCGCGGCACGGGTGGCGTTGTCTCTGTACGCCACGTTGCGTATCTTAATTGATTGGACCGCGGCCATTACGCGCTATTGGCTCTCGGTTAGGGCTGACACCGTCATTAATTGTCCTTTTCCCGTACACGTTGCTGTTAACTGTGCGTTAACTCGCTCGATCGAGAAAGCGTACGGAATTATATGAGAATAACTAACCCTATCTCGTTGACGTTATTATATATAATGTGTTTTCATATAATTAATTCTGATGGTTAAAAACAGAAAGAACCGATAAAATATCATGTTATTTCTTTGCTATAAATCATTTTTTTAAATCAGACTAAATAATATTTTTCTCGTATAAATAAATGGGTTATAGGATTATTATAACATATAAAGTGTCGTTAAATTTGTCTTTATTTTGGGAATCACATAGATATATATTAATTATTTAAATAAGATATTTGCAAATCAAAATCCAGTGAGGTTATAACACTGTATATTTTAATGATTTCATTGCCAGCATTTTTGTTAATATTTGTACTCGTTAATAATACAAGGCACATAATTTTTGTAGGTGGTAGAGCCTCGCCGAAGCTATTACTGGTTTCAGCATGAATGGGTCGGCTCGTCCGGGGTAGTACCACCCTCACACAGAAAATCAACGTGAAGTAATAGTGCTTCCATTGTTGCGTTTCGTTCGGTCGGTGAGAGCGCCGGAGGCACCCATCCCATTTCCTTCCCCCTCCCCTCTTCCTGTCTCCCTCCCCCTCCCCCCAAACACAGGCTAGCAACGTACTTGTGACTCCCCTGGTGTTGCTAGTGTCTATGGACGGCGGTGATCATTTAACATCAGGTGACCCGACTGTGTTTGCCACATATGATATATAAAAAAAATCATATATCGTGTAGGAAGTTTACTGTAAATAACAAAACCCGAGTACACACTCTACGTACATTTATAAAAAAACAAATTCACGAAGCCGTCACGGAGAGGTTTCATCAAAACATAAAAACTGCTTACAACTATTACAAATCAAAGGATAACGTGTAAGAAACAGTAACAAATCATGTCGCTTTGTAAATCAAGCTGTCAACACGCGCCCGCGGGTGTTGAGGTCCGCCAAAATTATTATGAACCATTTTTTCCTTAACGTCGAAATATGAAAAGGTGTTAATGTATGTAGATTGCTTGACAAAATAAAATACAGAAAGCAATATTGTTACTTCATAGAGGTTCATTTAATGTCAATAAGATGGCCAGAATAACTAATACAAGTTGTTTAGTAGTGTCACCTATCATCAATAGTTGGCGCTTTAAATATTCGCGCACAACTTAAACCTAGTTTTGCGTCCTATTATCTGTATGTATCTATCTCGCTGCTAAAAGAGAGAAATCAAATGGCTCCAATTGTTAAAAAATGTTGTAACAATCACAAAATTATCCTTTTTTATACTTTATCGGTGTTATTACAAAAAAGTTAAATACGTATTGTAATCCTGGCTTTAAAAAGGTTTCGTATTAAATGCACCGCGCTCGCTGAATGTTCGCCGTCTTGCTCTTTTGTCTCGCTTTGATTACGTTAGGTTAGACTTGTGAAAAAGGATAACGCGAACTTGCCTCGGGCGATCGCGGTGCATTTATTACGAACCCTTTTGTAAAGCAAGTGTTTAATACGTATTTAGCTTTTTTGTAATAACACGGTATAGGTTTTAACGTTTGACGATAATCTTACCTAATTTTAAATGAGGATGTAGTCTAATGCGTTAAACACGCTAAACCTAGATTGGGCTGGCTCTGTTTGGCGGCATATTTTCAATATAAAGGTGGTAGATAGCCAGGCAGATTTAGAAAAAGCCTTACCACCATGCAATACCATTATTCACTCTAAATGAATACTGCTGATTTAATATTAGTCTTCCTCTTTGTTTATGTTTTGTTTTGTTACCGATCGCATTTACGCACGTAACGTTTACTAGAGTAACATAGAAGCATGTTTTTTTTTTCAATCAAAACACGCTTTATGTAATGGTGATTTACGATCCTTCGGCAATCGCCTCTGACATACCGGCCTGCTATTCTCTCGATAGTGACATATACGCTGGCTGATCCCGAAATGTGACAAATCGTTACTACATCGGTAAACTGTATCTGTACTAAATCGGTACAGATATCTTACCATCCCACTAATAACTGGATATACAGACAAACTTTCTATTTATAATGCCAAAAAAACAGCTTTTCAGTAAGTATATACATGAAAATATATACGGTACTTATAACAAAAATAAACACATTTATTTCAATTTCAGTCTGTCTGGTTGTACCAATTAATATCCGATACAATTGACCCAATTATGGCAGGACTTTCACAGGCAGATAGCAGATGTAATAAGGAACAGTTTTAGCTACTTTTATTTTATAAAAAAAATAGAGTTCTGTACACATGTAATAGACTAAAAAACAGTGTGTCATACCGTGCGTACTCCACCACCCGCACGTTTACACTGAACAATTATTTTTTTACTGAATTCTACGACAACCTAGCCGCAAAAAAGCAGCTAGTAAAAACATATTTTAAATGGGCAGTATTTCAAGTATATGGCTATTTGTATGATAATTCTCTAGCAAATTCAAATAGGCATGCACGAACTATACGTCTGGTTTATGGATGATAATAAATCGGCACATCTCAAAAGCACCACGTTTCTTCATATCCATTAGTGAGCGAAGGAGATGCGTCGCACGTGCCCGCAGCGCATGCCTCGCGCCGGTTTTCGTCGTTGCAAATAATATTGCAGTGACAACCCTGTGCAGTTTGTTTTTTAGTTGTAGCGGAATTATGGTTGTCAACTGCTATATTCATTTATTTACATATTTATTTGCAGTGTCACGAATGTTAACAGATGTTTTAGAGCCAGTTTGTTCTAGACAGGTAATGTTTATAGAAAGAACGATTTCCTGTTATTATTGTTTACTATTTTACTTGATAAGATATTAATTCTTTACAAATATTCACAATGTAGATATATTACGATCACGATATTTTGTTTTCACTTTTTTAAAGACGTTGGTAATTTTCGTCTTTATATCAGACTAGTGATCAGGTGGAAAGACAAATATCGTAACCGAAATCTAATTTGGCACGTCGTGGATAAAAGTGTGTCGACGGATTAAGATCAACTTGCTTCGGTTTTGTAAATTACTGCGATAGACAAAGAGAGTGCTATAGGAAACCGACCGTAGCCGACTATGTCGGCCTTTTCCCCGACGTGCCAAATCAAAAACAGGTTACTGCAATAAATAGTGAATATAAAAAAATATTGCGTTAAAACTACTGAGACGCTTAGAGACTGAAATTAAGGATTATGTTTTTTTATGTCAGACATAAAAAAAATCTAGATCAGGACAACAACGCCACCTACCGGATTCAACGATAGTTAATAACGATACAACATCAAGTCGTTTAGGAAGACAAGAATCACAAACACACACACATAGATTTATAATATATCTATTGTTCAGCCTGTTTGATTAAAATCATTAAGGTATAAACAGTCTGGACTAGGTGAAACAAAACGTATAATATTAATTGTATTTAGGAAAATTAGATTCTTGTGTGATCTACATAAAGTAGACATTGCTCTAATATAAGAATTTACGACTTGCTATTTTTTTCAGTAACTATTAGAAAATTCATACACAACTGTGGCACACGAATATACTTAACAATCATATAGATTTGATAATAAATAATTTACACAAACGTTTTGACCTACAAACTGCGAGCAACGTATGTAAACCCTTCTATTTGTCGTGCGATTTACACGACAACTAACGCCTTACTTACGATCGTGATCTGTGACATACAGTTAACTATGTTTACCGTCTTTTACTTGCAACAAGGCTCTAAACGATTGTGAAATGTTTTCCAATATTAGTAGTCAATTTTTTTTTACCAACGACTTTTCTCGGCAGGTGTCAATTATAAAGCATTCTTATGTTTTATGGCATCTACTCGTTGTATGTTAGAGTTATGGTAATTGATGCTAATAATCTATACTGAGGTAATAATGTATTAAGTAAATGGATAAATTATATTTGTCGCCATTTCCTTCTAAACAACTTATCATGTTTATCTATACTATATATACTACATTATTATAAAGCTGGAGGGTTTGTTTGTTTGTTTTGTTGAACGCGCTAATCTCAGGAACTACTGGTCCGATTTGAGAAATTCGCTCAGTGTTAGATAGCTCATTTATCGAGGGAGGCTATAGGCTATATATATCACGCTAAGACCAATAGGAGCGGAGCACTAATGAAGAATGTTTCAAAAATGTTTTTTTTTTTCCTTTTGAGAGCTTACAGTGAGTCTTAGCGTTAGCCTAAAGCTAGTAGAAAATATATTTAAAAAATGGTGTGTAGCTCACACGTGGTAGAAGTGAAAACTTCAAAAAGAAAGCGAGAAGAGCATATGTCTCATCGTTCTCTAGTAACTGAAAGAAAGCGAGATACTGCTTCCACACTACCTGACACAGTGTTTATCCCCACCAAGGTTACGCATCAAAATTTCAAAGCTCTCTCATAAGAATATTCACTTCAAAAATTAGATTTTGCTCGCGGCTTCGCACGCTTTAGTATAGATTTGACCGGAAACAGTACGTTTTTTGTTTATGAAAGGTACCATATATTATTTTCTATACTCATGACAAAGTGTATGCAAATTTCATAATAATCGGTTGAATATTTAAGTTGTGAAAGTGTATCAAACAAACAAACTATATAACATTCGCATTTATAAGATTACTTACAATAACCCATACGTTACGTTTATTATTAGTGAATTCTGTTCGGTTATAAAATAAATTCGTCATTATTATGATTTTAAAGATGAGCTTCTATCAGTATATAATTAACTGTTCACTAAAGGATATCAAACTAACTAAAAACCAAAGGTAAAGCTTAAACTTCGATTTTAATATAATGAGGTGTCTTTAGAACCATTGTGGGAGTGACGTATGTTATAATTTATTCAAGTATCATGTATGAAGAAATATATTTATAATTATATTTACGTTAATAAATAACAGCATAGAACAGGGATAATATTTTTTCCGTACCAATATTGAAATAAATGAAGAATTCGTTACTTAATCTACTTGTATATAACGCTTTGTTCCCCATTTTTAAGCGAATTGCGAGAACGGATAAACGTTAAATTTTCCACAGTTAAAGTTTATATTATATAGAGGAAAATTGCATAAAGTTATTTTTATTGTATAAAATGCATTAAAAATACATTATTTAATTAAATCAAACATTACACACACTACTGCTTGAATGACACACAACATATACACACATGTAAATGAAAAAGACGTTTTGCCATCCTTCATTTTATCCTTTCAATTATCCTTTTTCATCTTACATTCAATATTTTTAACATGATTTACGTTCCATATCTTACATGACATTCTCGGATCAACTGGAGCATGCACACAAAATTTCATCAAAATCGGTCCAGCCGTTTAGGAGGAGTGTAGTGACATACACACGTACAGAAGAAATTTATATATAGATAATAGGTAATATGTAAATTCATAATATACATTAATAATTGATTGATAAATAATTTATTTATCTTTAGTAAATTTATGAAATAACTGAAATGATATTATTCTCTTTGGTATTATTGAATGTAAAAATGAATTATGGTCGAATTTCTACCACTAGTATTACTAATACGCTCATTTTTTATTTACTTGTTTAATTTTTTTTTATATATCATAGGAGGCAAGCGAACAGGTGAGTCACGTGATGTTAAGAGATCACCACCGTCCATAGACACTTACAACACCAGGGGAGTCGCAAGTGCGTTGCCAGCCTGTGTTTTGGAGAAGGGGAAGTGGGGAAGGGGGAGGGGAGTTGGGTATCCGGCGCTCTCACTGACCGAACGAAACGCAACAATGCAAGCACTGTTACTTCACGTCGGTTTTCTGGGAGAGGGTGGTACCAACCCGGGCGAGCCGACCCATTCATGCTGAAACCAGTAATAGCTACAGCGTGGCTCTACCACCTACAAAGACGACGAATGTAATCTACGTTTATAATTATACGTGAGATCACACGGAAAAAAATCTTTATTTGTTTATTTATAACTGAACCATAATCAAAATAAATCGCTGCCATACAATTTATTCGGTTGTATTAGTTATACTCATAAATTACAATACTAAATTGAAGCAATGATGATTAGTGCGTTGCGTGTTGCTCCAATGTTTCTAACAACGGTGTTTGGAATCGTAACAAGATTAGGTTGAAGTTTTCGTGGAAAGAAAAGATTGTAATGAAACTGCGGCATAGTGGTAGGGCATTCCTAATGCTCCCATAACTAATTACTTTCATTTCCAAGTTGTAATTCTGCACGAAACACATTATGCCGTCATCCGGAAGCTGCATGTGTCTCAACGAAATGCACAGCCTATTTGCTATCTTGGGATATCAAACGTCAGTAACAAATAAAAAAAACGAGGCAGTCATAAGGAATGAAATAATGGTTTTCTTATTTTCAATTTTTAAATGAATTATTTAAATTGCATTATTTGTAAATTGAAAATACGGTCGATCACGCTTACTAGCATCTCATGACGCGAAATTATAAATTGATCTCCTGCCAAAAATACCGCTTAACGCGACTAAAGAAGTTTCCATTTCAAAAACATAATAATACACGTTTGACAACCCTGCCGTTTATTTAGCGTCATTGTGGGCGCGGCCGATTTATGCGGCGTGCCGAAATTTAGACGTGACTCTGTCCATATATGCATCTTGCACGACAATATTCATCTCAGACAATGCGATGCGGTTTTCCGTACAATTTAAATCATGTTTCGTATTATACGTATGTATAATATAGGTTCGAATTATCCTTGGAGAACAGTACTGACAGATCAAACAAATCGGTATGGAAAAATGTTATTAGTTCTAATAACATCTAACATCTAGTTTTAATAACATCTTAATATGGCTGAGTGAGTGAGTCACAAGATAGTAAGGAGTTCTTTAAAAATATTGTCAGCATTCGTATAGTCGTACTGTAATAGAGAATTTAGTCTCATTTTCTTTGTTACTGCACCAGTGCGACGCAATGCCGAGAAGGACAGTTAGTTTAAAATAAATAATATATCATGGTATCATCTCATCATACATTTTATTTTTATAAATCAAGGTCGGTGAGTTTACATCTATATTAAAAAAATATATTTTAAGTTTGAGATCATAAGTGAAGCAGAAATGATCACATAAGTGAACGTCTACAAAGAATTAACCTTCATACGAGGTCCTAATAAACACCTTCCAAAATGCATCCGATGTCATATAAAATTGGCAATATTTCGGTATTAGCGATCAAGTATTTGGGTTGTATAATACCATTTCAAATTGAATAAAATAATCTGAACGCACCAGTTGTCACTGCCTACTCGATATCGTAAGTTGATGCGAACTTTAAAAATAAATCGTTTTACGTTCTACATATTTATGTTGTATTCCATTCCTCTGTTTTCTTTGGTTAAAAAGACAGTTATATTGGACGATAAATGAGTATAATAGAAGTCACAATCATTCGCTACTACGTAATCGCTATTATTATATGTAATTTGATAACAATAATTGAATATATAATCATCCGCCTGAAAGTAGCTTTGTAACAGGAAATTTTGATATTGGGTCAATATTCACATATGATATAAGGTCGACGAGTATGGAAAAGTTGATAGCAATGGATCTTCATGACACAGCGATTGGTTTTTTTGCTTAAAACGTATTTTTCCACAATAAGTGGAGTATAGTAATGAAGCATTAGTCCCTAAATTTCCTCTTCCGAACCAATTGATTTCACAATAGCTTGCACCTGTATTGTAACACAAGAATAACATTTGTGACATTTAAAAATGAATAAAAACGATTACTTCAAATTATCACCTATAATTATATTAATAAAAATATAATAATAAAAAGCTAATAAATGTTAACATACAAAAGCAGTTTGTCTCCTAACGGTGTGATAATCGCGGGGTAAATGTTGAAAGCACGACAACAGACGTGCTCCTTAGAATATTAATGGGCATTATATAACCACAATATTACCTTCATTTGTATCAGATGCTATCGTTCAGCAGGTATAAAAACATATAACTACATTGACTTTAGACAAAGGCATATATATTAATTAAAGATGTTTATTAAATTGGCTTAAAATCTAACTTCACTAGTCTATTTATACCAATATGTAGCTTTCAAACAATACTGTACAGTACCCGGCATTTGATTTGTCACGTCGAGAAAAAGAGCGAAACGTCCGGCTAAAATCAACTTGGTTAGGTTTTGTAAAGCGTTGTCTCTATCGCGCAGCGAAATAACTGCGATAGACAAAGACAGCGTTGCGCTATACGAAACTGAACTTAGCCGATTATCTCGGTCTACTCCCTTATTTACCAAGTTAAAAGCCGGGGTAGTTGATCTAAAGTAAGATATAAATAATTTACTAACTAAAGACTAAGAAAGGATTGCTCCGTTGTCACGCGCACGAGGACGTCCACACTCGAGTTCCGCGAAATTCCGCTAGTCCTGCGCGACAATGCGCCGCAATAGCGAAGCCTCTTCCCGGCCGGCGACGGTTTCGGGGAAGAAGAAAAAAGGCCCTTTTCAGGGCCAACCAGATCCCGCGTCGGTACGACGACCACTCAGCATGCCCATGGACACCGATATCCCGCAATCACCAACGACCTCCGCAACGCACACTGATCCCGAGCTCCCAAGCACACCGACGACCCCTGCAGCACACACTACGATAACCGAGAAGCCTTCACCCCGCTACACGCCTGAGGAAGAGCGAATGCCGCCCGTCCTAGTTGCGATCAAGCGTGATAAGCAGTATGAAGGTGATTTCCTAGCCTTTGCCCAGCTACTGATAGCTGGGAAACCCTCAGAAACTCTGAAGAGATGGATAGCGCTTTACCTGCGCATCCTAAAGGACGAAAACAAAGGCTACGAACTCCTTGACGCCGATATTGAGGCATTGAAAACCCCGTTAACTGGAAGTCTGGTACTACCAGAAATCCCTCAGAATCAACTGAGATGGCTTGAGACGCGTCTTGAAGAGGCACGCCACGATCGAGACGCTGACCTTGAAACCCGATGTCAACAAATAATAGAAAGCCGAGAAGTCCGTGTTATACCCGTCGAGAGCCGCGGGGCGCCACAAGCGCCTGCAGCCGTGCTCTCGACAGGCACACAAACGGAACCCCGAAATCCCGAAGTACCAGAAGTACCCGCTGAGAGCCGCGGGGAGCCACCAGCGCCCGTAAAGCAACGAATAGAATTCCCTGCTATACCCGTCGAGAGCCGCGGGGCGCCACCAGCGCCCTCCACAAACAAGACAGCCGAAGTACGTGTTATACCCGTCGGGAGCCGCGGGGCGCCACAAGCGCCTACATTTGTATCGCAGACAATGCCAGCGGAACCCCAAAAGAAGCAAGCTATACCCGCAGAGAGCCGCGGGGCGCCACATGCGACTGCACCTTCGCAGCCGCAGCGATCATACGCTGCGACAGCGGCGACCCCGTCGACTTCGACTGCCCATACACCCGAATTACCTGTGCCACCAAGAAATCTAGTACCGGAGGGAAGCGCCGCGACATCAAGCCCTACGCACCGACAACGCTGCCCGCCGATCATCGTGGAGAGCCTGCCCGACTGGCCAGAGCACTTCCGACGACTGGCGGGCCTGCTGGGACGAACACCGGACGCGCGCGCACACGGACGCGGTGTACGCTTCCTTCCGGCCAATACTGACGAACACAGAATTGTCAGTGACTACCTAAAACAAGTGGAAGGGGTGAGTTGGTTTACCTACTCACCCCCCACGGAAAGAAGTCTCAAGGTCGCGATCCGCGGCCTGCCGGAGGACACAAAGCCCGAGATGGTCACTCAAGCCCTTCGCGAGAAAGGCTTTCACCCTGAATTCACGCGACGCATCCAGGGAAGAGGTGGAAGACCAGGGTGCATCTTCCACTGCTCCCTGGAAAGAAAACCTGGCCTCATCCCGGCCATATATAACACGAGCGAACTCTTGATGATCAAGATCTCCGTAGAAGCCTGGCGTGGGAGGAGGGGCCCGGCACAATGCCATCGGTGCCAGCTCTTCAGGCACTCCTCCCACCACTGCCATCGCCCGATAGCCTGCGTGAGGTGCGGAGGCCCGCACTTCGCTACAAACTGCGACCGCCCACGCGAAGAAGCTGCGTCCTGCGCTAACTGCGGAGGGGCGCACACTTCAAACAACGCCCGCCTGTGCCCCGTGTTCCGCCGCGAAGCGCGCAATCGCCGAGCGGGGACCGTCGTCCGGTCGGGTGACACCGGACGGCAAGAGGAGCGCGGGCATACAGCGCCTATAACGGTCGAGGAGTCGGCGTCGGGGAGCCTGATGGCACCCGCGAACGACCCCGGCCAAAGAAGACCCGTTAGAAGACAGCCGAAGCACAAAGGAGGAGCCCGTGAAGCGATGGAGGCTACCCAGCAGCCAAAATCGACCGGGGACTCCATCCAGGACGTCCTCATCACCCTATTGAAGACACTGGCAGCCACAGCAAACCCGGAAGCTACAAAACAACTCCTGAGAGCCCTGCAAGCGCTGCAGAAGGATGGCCAGGCCTCTCAGTCGACAGCCACGGATTAAAAGAAGCCAGTCACCCACAACCACCGCCAGATGGCGCGACGAGGCCACTATCGCCCACCGGATGAGGGGGCGAAAATAAATAAATAGACACTCCCGTTGAGGCGGGAGGCGAGAGAAGCCACCGTAAGAGGGTTTACCCTGGGACGGTCTCCCCGCGCGCCCCTGCCGGGGCGCGCGAGAAGAATTCGACGACGACGACTAAGAAAGTTTAGTCAGACATTACGTGATACTAAAGATATCAGAAAATAATTGATGCTGTACAGTGCTGTAGGATAAGGGGATATATTTTAGCAATATAATCTTAGCCATCAAATGTCTTGTCGTGTTGTTAGTAGTCCGGTGAAGCCGTTAAGACCTTGCTAGGTCAATAGCGTAGTCATTTCGAATAAAAAAAAAGTCTTGTCGTGTTATTTTATAACTTCCTTGTATACGTATAATACGTTTTCTTTTTCGTCCATTTTCTGTACTGTATGTATTGTAATAGTCATGTTTATCCAACACCGTTAACTGTACATTTTGAATCTATACAATAATAAATCCATTTATCATTCGTATATAAACCGTACATTACTTTAAGAAAGACTTAACGGTTGTCATATTTATTACGTAGTCAGTCATAACTGTCAATTTAGACTGTTGACTTATGCAGTGCTTAAATTTTATTCGTATGGGCATAGGTTTATAATAGACTTGCCTATGGGCTTGTTAACGGCGAAGGAATTAAATGTTGTGCAGTTCTAAAGTGTAAATAACTGTTTATTATCGATGCATATAACCGTTATAATGATCTTATTAAACCTGACTAAAAGCGTACCCGGAAACTTAGTCCGTCTTAAAGAAGTTTTTTTTATCTATAAATTTGCATTATTTAACCATATACTGTGTGATTTTGGTATCATTTCGTATAATTTAATTTGTTTGCTGTGCATATAATATGTAGAATAGAAATAGTAACATGAACATGAATATTACGATATCACAGGAATTCTCTAGAAGTTTTAACGATGAATACCCATTTTGTTTAAAGACTGAAGTGACCAGATGTAACTAACCCACTTTATGATGACAGTAATAACGAGAACTTATTTGATTAAAGATGAAAAATATTCAAGGTCAGATTAACCAAACTGTTGATTCTATCCAGGTATAGTTTACGGCATATACAAAGTTGTTAATTATCTGTGTATTAAAAAAAAAAACAAATGCACAAATTGACGAAATACTTACAGTGATTTAGATACACCAGATACTTATGTAATTCAACGAGGCTTAAATTCTATTCACGCAAGTATGTGTTATTCTAAAATGTTGAAATTATCAATAATTAATTAAATATCTACAAACAGGATGGTAGAACTAAGGCAAAAAAAAAACATTATTTTATTTAAAAAAAAAAACGCGCGACGCATGTAAAAGCTAGTAAAACACAGTTGAAACAACAATAAAAACCCTCCATCCATAAAATGTATCTCAATAAACACAGAAAAATAATTGTAGCTTGTATATACAGAAAAAAAAGAAAACTTTCTCGTCACACTATTTATAACGACTTCCTTTAATCGTTAAAACGTTGATTATTAATGCTGCATTAATACCGTTAACAGCAGAATAGTCGTTAACGTTGCAACAACTAATTATTTTCTTACCTACTAAATAAGAAGGAAATAGAATTCGATGAGGTGTTTAGCGTAATTTCAAAATGTTCATTGTGAGTTTTATAGACGGTATATTAATAATAGACCGTTTAAAAGGGAGTAACTCATTATTTAACTACAATGCATAAAGATCAAAGAACAGTTATTACGTTATAACCCTTTTAAGTAACTGGAAGTTATTTTCGTATATATCTATTTCGGGTGAATATAACATTATTAGAAGAGTTTTTGGCGGCGTCTATTATAGAGTGAATTTTTTAATCTAGTCTTACGTTGTTTGATCCTAAATTGTATATATTTGTAGCATCTTACGTAATATAGCTTGGCTGTTGTGAACAGGTGAATTGAATGCGAAATAACACACTTTGGACGTCACTGAAACTACCTGGAGAGGTGAACAAGGTTGCCGCCATTTTGTTGTAAAATTTCATCACCACAATATCAATAGCCACCTGATAATGGTAAGTTTTTTTCATAAAGACGATTATTTGTTAAAGTAAGAAGATAGTCATATAAAGTTGAAACTATAAGCATGTTATATATTTTATGTAACAAATAATAATACATTATATTTTGTAACATATTAGTCATATTCTGATATTATTTTTTTAATATATATTTTAAAATTTACTCAGTAAGTGGATAGCTGAGTTGTGGGACCCACGTGGTTAATTCATGAGATAGTGTTATACTTAGCTGACTTACTATAAAAAAATAGACCTTTAGTTATAGTGCTCCTAGATTCCTAATGTGAAAACCAGAGAGTATACTCGATTTACATTCTATATTAACCAAGTATATTTAAAAAGGTAAGTCACTTTTTTAATTTTCCATGGTACATTTTCCTACGAACCGTTTACCATATTTCACTCATAAAACGTAGAAACGTTTGAAATTTACAATTAGCAGTTGGGACGACGTCCGTCGTCGTGTGTCGTCAGACAATGGGATATAAATTACCACATTACCGTGGAACAGTGTGTTTCCACGGTAATTCACCATGGCGGAGGTCGAGGCGTGCCTTCATGAACCTCTGTAGAATTTTATGGCTCAGACCCGTACAGGGTTTAGATTATTTAGTGTTGTTTTTTGCTGTTAAATCTTCCGCTCTGAAACGTGATTGATTTTTTTGTCAACTGGCTTGTAATTGCAGGAAACACGACCAATCTCCTTTTCGGTTAGTGATACAAGAGTTAAAATAAACATTGGTAATTGGTAAATTAAATATGTTTGAGAGATGTAACCTTTGGAACGACTGATTTAAATTAAATTTTGATTTAAAAAATTATTTAACTGATAGAAAGTAACGTTCGGGTTGACGCTTTGTTGTTGTTTTATAGTGTACTATTAGCAGAAGCCGCCGGCTTCACCAATAATCGTTAATAATTATTGCTATTCGAACTCGAGGATTCGTTTCTTCGTTCGTTCAGATTAACCTTGTCGTCAGATACGAAATACATTCTTCTGTAGGGAAAAAGTAAGATAAAAAAGTAGATATACCAATATTCATGTTGATCGTTCAAACGATTTTAAAGATTAACAATCTTATATATACCAATAATCTATACTAATATAATAAAGAGGTAAAGTTTGTGAGTTTGTGACATTGTGACGTTGTAGGGAGTAACCTCAGGAACTTTTTTTTTTTTTTTTCGAACTGACTACGCTATTGACCTAGCAAGGTCTTAACAGCTTCACCGGACTACAAACCTCAGGAACTACTAAACCGATTTTGAAAATTCTTTTACCAATAGAAAGCCACGGTATTTTTGAGTGTCGTAAGCTATATATCATCACGCTAAGGCCAATAGGAGCGGGGCAACAATGAAGAATATTTACAATCGGGGTTTTTCTTCCTTTTGAGAGCTTCCGCTGCGTCTTAGCCCAAAATAACTATTCCACGCGTACGAAGTCGCGGGCAGAAGATATTTACTAATTATATTATCTATACTAATATTATAAAGAGGTAAAGTTTGTGAGGTTGTAGGGGGTAATATCTGGGGAGTCTGAGAAAAAATGGTCGAACGAAAACGTTTCTTACGAACGCTATCTTAATGATGAGAGATATATGATTGAGTTTTAGAGAAAAGTTGTAGCTTGATAATGCCTATTACCGCCCAACGAATTGGGCACGAGTCAGCTAGTCATCTATATGTTTATGGCCTATGGAGTTACGGGTATTTGCTAATATGATACATTAAGTAACTGAATCACAATTCGGAAACCTATTAAATGTAGCACAAATGTCTTAAAAAAATTCCAACATATAAAAAGTGGGTTTTATATTTTATGGGTTTTAGCTTGATGATATATAGCCTATAACCTTCCCCGATAAATGAGCTCACTGAAAGATTTTTTTTTAATGGGACCAGTAGTTCCAGAGATTATTACCTCCTACAACGTTACAACGTCACAAACTCACACACTTTACCTATTTATAATATTATTAAGTATATTAAGTAATTAAGTAAAGTATAGATTTACATATTTGTTTTTCATTCAATCTATATTTTTATTTATATTCTGAGAAAAATTTATTCCGTTCCATTCTAGTTGTTAATAGATATGTGAATATTTGACTTTACCTTGAACGGAATTAAGTATCCTAAAAGAGTGAAATAGCAAGCTCATTAAAGTCATACAATTACATGTTAAATCAGTTTTCTCAAATGATGCTAGTTCTTTGATATATATATACACAAAAGACAATAAGTATTTTATAACATTATCACCACAAATAACTGTTATAAATTCAGTGGCAGTATCGTTTGAACATAAACATTATTTCACTATTAAGATATCAAGCAATTATATCTAAATATAAAACTTCGAACCCTTACTCTATTACCGGAATAAATTACCCTATTTAACTGTCGAAACAGTTGCAACTGAACTGAATGGATGATATAAATCACAATGTATACGTTTTCTTACTTTTAAATAAGAACAATGTTCCACTGTTAACTTCATATCTTAGCGATTTTTTTTTATTTCTATGATATCTTTTGGATTAAATTACTGTTTAACTGTACGAGTATGTATATTTCATTATCAGGACTTCAAAGTAATTGTTGCCTTTTTAAAGAATACTAGTGGTATTCAAAAATACCAAAGAGAATAATAAGCAGTAGTTTCATAAATGTACTAAAGATAAATTAGTTATCAATTAATTATTAATGTATATTATGAATATGCATATTATATTATTATAAAATTAACCTACAATTATTTATATAAAATTTAAGTTTTATATAAAACAAATAGCTTTGTGCACTTCTCCTCCATATAAACTTTATGTCAAATATCACTTTCATCCGTTCTCGTAACTCGCTTAAAAAGGGGTACAAAGTTTTCGCTTGACGTATTAATAAATAGATTTACTCAGAAATACAAATTTAAATGGAGTACATGTAGATACTATAATAATCTACATAAAAATAGGCTACGAAAAATAATTTCAATACTTTTTTTCTCCTCAATTTCTCAAACTATTTTCCATTTTATTTTTTTCATTCGACTGTCGACGAATTTTAGTGCTATTTTTATTGATATTTAGGAAATTTAAAAAAAAATTTGGAAAAAGTTTTTTTTTCGAACATCTTTTTTGCAATATTTATATAGGTAATAAATCCTGAATAATGAAACTAAATAAAATTCCGAATTATGACCACTAGTAATAATAAATATGAGGAATTAATCTCACACGCTGACATTTACTTCGCAACTAAGCATAGCTTTTATTAGAGTAAACAACTTCGTAAATACGGGGTTCAATCGTGCGACCGCTCGTCTCAATACTAGTGCTTTTTTTAAATACTTCTTAAAAAGGAATTGTTCTACCTTATATATACACTGGTTAAACACGTAAAGGAAATACTTAAAAAGAACGTTTATATTTTATTTATAATAATTGAAAACGTTTTTTAAATGTTATTAAATAAGCGTACCCTGTGAAAGGTGAACTGCGGAAGCATCGCCTATACCTATTTCCGTTGATTTCACCTATTTCTACCTATTTATTGACGTATCATTACTCGGGCTCATGTGTACTGGACCAGTATGAAAGCTGTGGTTGGCAAAATACATTAACTTTTTTTTCTCGAAGTGATTACGCTATTGACCTAGCAAGGTCTTAACAGTTTCACCGGACTACTAAGGCGAGCGCTTAAGACACTCAGCCCATTTTATTTTGACAACTAGCTCAAGGGTGCACGGCACACCTCGGCTTGGGCTGTTGCCTGTTTCATGTAATTCGTGACCAATCTGAGCTAACTTAAGCTAAGCTACATATTCATACCTATATGAGTTATTGAAATATGTATGTGTAACAAGCTTACATACCTCAATAACTCTTATATGTATTTTGTGTCGGATAAAAAAATACATTAACATATAAGGTATTCAATTTTAGTCTTCAAGAATAGCAACCTATTACAACTTACGTCAAAATTGCATGACTGTATATTATTACATCATTAAACGTGTTTTAAGAGAAATTATATTAATATTTTATTTTCTTTATAAATAATTTTATACGGTAATAGCTTCGCTCCGACTGTGGAATATAAATCCCGTCGGTACAGTTTTATAGAGCTATAAATTATCCTGTACACTAAATCGATTCTACTCTAATTGCGGACAGATGTCGCTGTATCGAGAATATTAATAATGCTACTCAGCGCCGCTTCCTCTAACAGTAAAAATGATTTATCCAAACACTTTTATAACTTATAAATAGGAGTTTGGGGTTTCCCACTGTTGCCAAACAACTGCCTTATTTTCAAACGGAATTTAACAGAAAATATTGATAAAATTCGAGTTTTAGATATGAGAACACTTATGTTTATTACAATTAAAATTGGAACCGTTTTTTTGTTGTTAAAAAAGGTGGAAAAATGAGGCACTTTTTGTGAACTAACTATATATAACCGCTAATTAATTTACCCGATTAATCGGAAATTCCCAGAATCTCCATTCGTAATATAGTCGATACGTAATATATTATTAATGGGTGATGATGCGTACAACATGATGTCGCTTATGTAACATAAAAACAATTTGTATATTTCGCACATGAACGAGCTTATGGGCGTGACAAAGACTGATATCGTTTTGCGTTTTCAAATTGCTAGAAATACCGCGTGTCTTTAGCATTGGTTTAAATCAAAAGACCTTGTTAATCGACACATGTACTGGTATTAACGATTTTAGCAATATGCTGTATCTGAAAAACGCATCGGTGTGAGTATTGTGAACGATCCAATTTTAGTTAACCGACCTGCAATTTACAAATATGACTCTTTATATTTTATATTTCTAAATACACTTACACTTCAGTTTAATGTACCCACTGTATGATAACTTTGAAAAGTTTGTTTTGCATATGAAGGTTAAATACAGGAATTTCCCGAAAAATCTATAAAACAGGTTTATTGATATTAGAATGTTAGTGGTACACCGTGGTTTTACTCATTATTGATTTTTTGCTTTCGACGCTCGATACTTCGCCCCGCGTTAAATTATTACTTCATTCTCCCTTAGCATGCTTTCCAACCTATACTTTATATAATAATTTCTCTACTCCTGAAGGCCATATCATAACTTTAGGTAGCTTACACCTTTCCTAAATAAATATAGTATATAATTCAAAAACGATTTGTAGACCTATTGGATTGTTCCAGAGATTAGAGCGGTCAAAGAAACAAGATCTTGAGTTCTATAATATTTTACTAAAGGTTCTATGTTGCAAATTTCGAAATGCTTACTCTAAGCAAGTAAATTCACATTACTCAAAAGAAATAACAATAAACGATGATAATCAATAATATTGCAGAGTTCACAATATTTATTTGTCATAATAGGTCTGTGACATCAGCGCATCCGTTGTGAATTCATGTCACGTGCACGAAGTTAATACTGTCCGGGACACTAACATTTGCACGTGATTTTGATTTGATAACAGATATTATTTTTTCAGTATTAAGCATTATGATATTTTCCATTCGGATAAAATATCAAACTATGATCATTTAACGCGTGAAAATTATGATCATGTAACTAAATATATCTCTAAATAGGGTAAAAGTTAGTTACAGCGTATTATAAAACTATTTTCATTACTCCGTACAATGGAGTCACAAGAGTACTAGCTTTTGCTCTCGTAAATGTAGATTCGACCAATCCCTTAGAAACACTACCTACTTATTTTCTACATAAAAGGTACCCAAGTCCTTTTTAGACCGCTACCAAATTTTTTGTACCACTAACAACAAAAGTATAGGCCTTACAGTATGCCCTAAAACATAGTGAATGTGGTCAGGATCCATTATAGTAAGAAGATACGTGGACAAAATACGGACATTGCAGACAACTATATAGGAATGACCAAGAGGAGAAAGAGAAGAATGTTCCCCAGAAAAATGTGAATAGAGGATATAAAAGCGATAGCGATATAAACAAATGGATTATCAGGAAAGCTAAAAATACAGAGGTTCGGAAAACGCTGAAGAAGGCCTTTAACCAAGAAGGGTTCCAATCAACCGCAATGAAAACTGTAACGACAACGTTTAAGAAATATTATGAATTTTTCTAATTTGAAATTATTTTGCTAGCATGTGTAAGTAAAAATTCAGTTTATGTTTAAAAATAGATGTAATACCAAAGATTTTATATCGGAAATCTGGCTTTGTTATTATTATTGCCATTACTAACAATATACGAGTATATGCAAAATTTAATAATAGGTTAAGTAGTTAAAGCGGGAAAGCTTAAAAAACAAACAAACTCACGTTCGCATTTACTACATTAGCAAGGATGTAGAAAGAAAATAATTGCAGTTAAATAGTCTTCTTAGTAGACAGTTCAACGTACAGACAAATCTCTGTTCATTATTTTACATTAAACATATTATTTCGCAGAGGCGGCACAAGACCGTAGGTCAGCGGAGTTCAAACACGATATGATCTCAAATAATTTATAGCCTCTAATTAGAACAGTGTGACATTAAGATAGGCGGTCAACCGTTGCTTTTCTAAATGGGACACGTTTTGCTGTTTTCGTTTATACCTATGCCGTGGTTTACTGGTTTTCTTTTTTTTAAATACAAAAATCCTTTGCTTGAATTGACTTCATTAAAAACCACATATTTTAACCTTTCTATATCCGCGCGTTGGTCCATGAGACCGACGACGTACGTTTGACTAGTTTTTTTTTTGTAATGCTAAACGCTGGTCATTTGGGCTTTTCAATAGCTGCATGGTTCATGGCTTACTACAAATGAGTATAGCGTGAAGGTTCGTACATACATTATATGTACCTGTACACGACGCAGATTAGTCTGTTAGATCGACGCGCAGATATAGGAAGGTTAATGGATTGTATTTATTAACAGATTTTTGAGTCTGAATTCCTGATGAAACTTGTAAAGATGGTGTCTCCTTAGTGTTGTAAATTGGATGAAATTAAGAGATTCAATGCCTGTATATTCATGATATTTTATAAGTTTTATATGTACGGCTTGGTTACAATGAAAAACGTTACTACGCCGTCACAACCAACGGCAGCGAACGATTAGTACCAGCTTGTCTCTTCAAACAGAGCGTGTGCACGCCCAAGCTCTCTGGGGATAAATTTCGCTCCCACACACTAAGAACACACACGTAGAATAAGCCCCCCCTCGGCAGCAGCTTAAGCCTACGTCCGTTCCCTCGGCGTGGAGCCCTTGAGTACGCTGCTCGCACGAATACAGTGACACAAAATCTTTCATCACTGCAACAACATTACACATATCACCTCCACACACGTGCACGCACACATGCTTACACATGGAAGTGGAAGGGTTTAATTTTTTCCCTTATCGAACTGAATTAGTTCAGACAAAGAAAATTATCCGACACGAAATACATATAAGAGCTTTTGAGGTATATATGCTTGGTACACATATATCTCACTAACTAATATAACCTATGAATATGTAGCTTAGCTTTGGTTAACTCAGTTAGATCGCGAATTGCATAAACTAGGCAACAGCCCCAGCCGAGATTTGCGGTGAACCTTGAACTAGTTGTCAAAATTAAATCGGCTGAGTGCCTTAAGCGCTCGCCTTAGTAGTCCGTTGAAGCTGTTAAGGCCTCACTAGGCTAATAGCGTAGGCGGTTGGAAAAAATGCCGTCACAAGCGGCAGTAGTGGCAAGTTAAAGCTCAGTAAAAATCGTGATTCTTAAACTTGATACTGGGGAATTAAAAAGCGATTCACTCGGCGGCTTCTGAAATGTGTCTGTCCTCCATTATATATTTGTATTACATATTTGTTGAAAATCTTTTCTAATAAATTTAATGAAATCTTAATACGAACAAGAAGCTTGAGATAAGGATATTTTTAAAGGTAACTAAGAACAGAACTAAGTCTTTGCCGTTAGACCACAATCGCGTCTGGTATTAAAGGACTGGTTTTCAAATACTGCTGCCGGAACACACTTAGGTGCTTGGCGACAGATTTGTATCTTCAGTATGGCGAATAGCGAGATGTGCGTTAGAATAGTCCTACCACCATGCTATGGTTTTATCATATTGATCTACTACATCGAAGGCTCATTGCAGGATTCAAACTTATTATTCATATATTAGCTGTACGCGCGACTTCGTTCGCATAGAACCTTATGTAAAAAAAAACAGTGATAATACTTTTCTCTCGTACCTGTCGCGACGCCATTAAAATTACAATAACTGTTGTGTACCGATTTTGATGAAACCAAGACAAAATGTTACTCGAGGTCTTATCGAGAACGCAGTACTTTAGCAGTGATGCGTGTCCAAACAAACAGATATACAGACCGACAGACATTTCTAAAAATGATTGAAATGTATTTTATCACTTACTCCAATACACCTGCAATATATTTTTTTTTCACAAAAATCTAAAAAGTACAGACACGTTAGATTTACATTCATATTATATGCATAGATTATAATTGAAAACTGTACTGTATTTGGACAAAATCGGATGGAATCGATATTTTGCCAATGAAAATTACGATAAAATAACATGTTCTAATTTAGTCGCCAAATGTCGAGTGTAATGTAGAGCAGCCTATAAATAAGACATGACATAGAACAAAACAGTAACAAATTTAGAAAAAATTTCGTCATGGATTCTACAGGGACATATTCCGTAATATATCTATACAATTATTAATTAGCATGACAGAGTACCAACATTTCGTACATTAATCGTAGCTTTGCGGCCTCGTCAACTCCCAATGTTTACACGGACGGATAATTAATTAAATTTTACAACTGAATGTAACCTAATTTACCAGGGTAACCCGATTACCTCGTAACTGGAACAGGGAACTAAAAAAAGATTAATTAATGTTTTTATAAGGTATGATTAAATATGCCGCGTGTAAAAAATATTTACCACGAGACATCCGCAATTATGAACGAGGAAAAATTAATAAAATTTTAATATCACAAAATCCGGCATCGTATTAGAAATATTACAGTTGAATCTTTTTCGTGTAACTAAAGTTTTAAATTTGTTTTATGAGTTTAAATTATAAATGGAATTGGTTTCAACTTTATTAGTACTTTCGAATCATTTAGAATATTTGAAATATACAGTTTACTTGACGGCGCCATGAGCCACTTGACTTGTCACGCTTGGCGTTGTAAATCGAATGCATAAATACCTAATAATAAATACCATAACACCTTTAAATCACAGTATCGTATCATGTTTTCTCGGTTATTACAAATTTGAATTCAAGTAATTATTGGATTTAATTTTGATGTACGTTTGTTTGATTATGTAATAGTATGGAGATATAACATTTATAATTTATGTATAATCTTATGATTGTGTTTTTATAGCCTATATATTTAATGTAATATATTATAAAAACGCTTTATGAATTATATAATAACACTGAAGCATTATCATCATCCTCTTACCCTTGTCCCACATGCGTATCATCCACACAACGTATTTGTCATGTTCCGATGTATGATTTGGCTTAATTTTTACGATTGGCCGCCAGCCTGACATCAACCCTCCTTGGAATTATTTTATAGTACCACTATATGTTTATGATTAATTATTATATATGACTAGAGGGCCCGGCGGACATTGTACCGTCCTGATAAAAAAGAAAAACCTTGATAAATTATAAACCTAAACCTTCCTCATGCATCACTTTACCTACTGGTGAAAATCGCATAAACATCCGTTCAGTAGTTTTTGAGTTTATCGCGAACAGACAGACAGACGTGGCAGATGACTTTGTTTTATAATGTGTGTTTACAAGATGTGTTTTTTGTGACAAGTGACTACAAGATCTTGTAGGTACATCTTTTAGCTTTACAATTTTCTCTGTCAATGTCTAGCTTTGTTAAGCTATTTATACTTTCCGTTTCAACGGCACTACCGTCTGGGATAAATAACACTGAAACATATGAACATATTATTTAAAATCTAAGACTACAATGAATACTAGTTGAATCAGCATCAAAGCAAAATTATATTTAATTTCAATGATATAATATTATAGCACAAGACTTTTAATTTCAGCTTCAATTGCCGATGTCCCGGTTTTTGCTTATTATTTAAATAATATATGTGGCAACATTGTTATCAGCGTACGGCCGCGGCCGGCGGACGTCTTGACAAATCGCTCCTGGCGCGAATCCAACTGATCATTACAAAACATTTCATTCACAGGCATTCAGAGCAGACTCGACGGCCGGTCCTAATCCGGTTTGTACGGACAGACGGAAATTAAATATTTTCGAGAAACAATCCATTGCGAACAGGTTTTTCGCATCGCTCTTTTTAAATACTGCGACGCGGCGCGGCAGAGATTAGGGTATTGCATGCAGAGTAAGTATTAACAACTTTGTATATATTGTCCGTGTAAAAGAAACCAGCGTTTTTTTTAATGTATGAAATGATTTGTTACAAGCTAAGATTTTTTTAAACGTTTCAATATTATATTACAATATAATATCGTATTATACCCCTTTTATTAATTAGGAACTTATATTAATTAATTTGTTTATATTCATTTTTGAAGTGAAAACTTCTTGAGGCGTGTTGAGCGGTCTTTTTGGCAGGATATAAACATATAATTACGTGTCATAACATGCTACGTAAACACTTGCGTGGCTTGCGTCAGACTAGCGACACGTAGCACAGGGCCCTGCATACATGTAATATTGATATTTTAAAAAACAAAGTAGTTTCACTACTAATTTCAAGAGTCACATTTGACGCGACGCGACAGTTTTATTTAAAACTTGGATGACTAGAAATTTCTTTGTTTTAATCAAAATAAACACAACCCGGACAGGGAGTTATCAACATAAAATTACACGTTCCATTTAAATGAAAAAAAAAAAAAAGAAAATCTTATTTAAAAGCAAGTTGCAAGTGCTGTCTGTGGAGAAAGCGAGAGATATCACTCCGTCCGCGTCGGAGGGACTCTTTTGACGGGTAATGAAAGAAAAATTACACTGCCTTTGAACGCTAGCGACTTTCATTTCGGCTAAATTAACTTTTAGATATTTTGTACTCTTTACTGTTATTATAGAGATGCTAGTGAAACTCGATATTAAATCGATGCAACTCGCGTTATTTCTTGTATCGAGTATTAACGCGAATTAACTACTGTGAACTTAAATCGAATTCCTCGTCTACATTGATGCCTAAACATACATGTAGATTTATAATATGGATGTAATTTAATTATTTGTTATTTTCTTATTTTCAAATGTATTTAAAAAAAATCCAACATGACATTTTAGATTCATTGGTGTATACAAATTTATGCGTACCCTAAGGAAATCACGGCATGTAATAATTAGTAAGACAAAAGATACTTCCATTCAATTAAAGATAAATTAACTTCATTTACATGTGTGGTTTAAACTAACATGCGTCAAGGTATTAATTAAACTATGTGTTCTCACAAAATTTATGTTATCGGCACATTCGAAAAACAATCGACTTCAAGACAAAATCTAATAAATGTCAAATGGTAAAACCCGTGAAATCTGCAAAGAAGATTATACTCTTTGAGAATCGAAATGAAAATTATTATTACCAGCAGAATGAGACGTCTTGAAGTTTCCGAATTTCGACCACTTTCAGTTCAGCATTTAGTCCAGCAAGCGGTAAGGAGAAATCTCGACTGTTATTAGAGAACAACGATTTATTTTAGCAAAAACAATTCCTCCGCTGAAAGGATGATTCGTGAAGCGTGCTGCACCCCTTCTTACCCCTCGTGTAATTCGAGCAACATTACTGGGGAATGACATGGCGGATGGAACCCCCTTAATAAGATTTTAAATGTGATATTCCGTACAAATGAACTCAAACAGGTCGGAATAATCAAGACGTTTTGTCTACCTACATCTTTATACAAATACTAGTACTTGCTCGTGGCTTTGCTCGCGTTAGTGTAGATTTGATCTGTACCACCGTATGTTCTTTTCTGCATCTCTGACAACGAGCATGCAAAAGTTTATGATGATCGGTTGAGTAGTTAAGTTGTAAAAACGTGACAAACAAACAAATTGGCGGGGTGGTAGGTAGGGTGTCTGTACCCGACTGGATCGCGACCACCGTACACCAGGTGGAACACCCGCTATAGTGGCACGTTTGGGCGTGTCGCGTTCCGGGATCAGTCGGTGTATATCCAGCAACTATGGGGGGGGGGCAGGGCTGTCCCTGACTGGGTCGCTTTCAGGCCGGCATGACAGCGGCGACCGGCGATGGATAGTATGTCTTTCGGTGGTCGCCATTGTTTTTGGATTGTACTGTGCTTACCATCAGGCACAGTACAGGCACTTTGCCGAGTTACAATAAAAAAATAAAAAAACAAATTCACATTCTATTTTATAATATTAGTAAAGATATTGTGCCGACATAAAATCGATTCGTCCAAGACATTATAAATATATCATTTTTCTTGTAATTTTATGTGATATACTTAAATATAAAGTACCAGTGCGTATTTTTTTAGGTGCTTATTAAAATTAAACACGGAACTCCCCAGGCCACACATGCTCTGTACTGTAAATTATATCTTTATCAATACAAAGTGCGTTGTTGATAAATTATTTGTACGATAAATGTGTTACTTATGTTACTTACTCAAAATTATTCGAAGAAATTGATAAAATGCTACATATAGAGTAATGTGTTAATTATAAAATAACCTTTAGCTCTTGAACGTATAACCGAAATGCATAACTAATTAAATACATACATAATAAATATCGAATCAACGTTTTGAACATTCCTCGGAGTAAACAGAGGTAATAAATACTAACTTAATGTTCTTTCAATTTACCTTCTTTTTATGTTTTACTATTAGGATTTAGATGCGATATTATTAAACAATAGATAACTAAAATTAAAAATATACTATTAATTATTTGTCAATATTCTATTAATTATATGTATTACCAGCGGGCCCGGCGGACGTTGTCCCGCTTCGATAATTAAAAAAAAACCTTGACAAATTATATACTTAAACCTTTGTCATGAATCAATTTATCTATCTACTGGTGAAAACCGCATGAAAATCCGATCAGTAGTTTTTGAGTTTATCGCGAACAGACAGATAGACATGGCCGAGGACTTCGTTTTATAATATCTACTGCTATTATGGGGTATATACTAAAGCCAGAAGAAATTGAAAAAACGCTGCAAAGGTTGTTAAGGTAACGTATGACATGTTCATAGGTGACAGAAACAATTATAAAACAAGATGGATTATCAGTCTATTCGGTTGTTTTTGAGTTTAAAAATATATGTAATTTACAGGCCTCCATTTTTATAATGAACCATCACACCTATTTTATTAATTAGGAAATTATATGTCTAAATATTATTTAAACGAATTGAAAATAATAGTTTTTCTGACAATTAATTAACCAAAGTATTCAATTTCTCGGTCGTGTATTAGTAAAGAACTGTGTAACAATTTATTCGTAACATAACGTAACTATTTTAAGTTACCTTTATTACATTTTATACTACTATTTACACCTTCTAAAAAGCTAAAAACCCACTATATGTAACCGAAATAATGGATTGAAGAGTCCTCTCTAGTCTAATAAAAGTCTTGTTCAAATCGGTTGAATCTTATCAGAGCTTATTTCAATTTTATTTATACGTAAAGATTTCAAAATACCTTACATACGTCGCTTAACAGCCAAAAAGCAACACGGTCATGTACAAAATATTCGTATTACGGACAACACCTACCTCAGACATTCATTTTATTTAAATATTAACAAACTGAGAATATATAACTCCATGAGCACGGAAAATTACTACTTAATTTTGTGGAACAACTTCTTTTTTTGTTATATTAACAATTTATAAGAAAAAATGAGGTATTCGTGTAAAAGCGTGAATACAAACAACACGGGCTGATGAAATCGTCTAAACAAGCGGCCGGGGATCCTGAATAATTTATAAAAGAGAGAAAGAAAAGTTCCGCGCCCTGTTTACGTTCTGTTGTCGATTTTCCATGGGGATTGGTTTCATCGCTCGTCCACAGCTCACCCTCTCTGACATATGGCGTGCGACCGAGACGAGAAACCGTTGAATATAAACTGAATTGAAAAGGATTTGAAATTTCGGTGAAATGTAACATTTGGATGGACGTCCGGGATTAAAATCGGTTTTATGAATGTTTATAAAAATGTCTCGGATTGTTTACATTCCGTTCGTAAATGTTCCTGATAAAATATCTCACACGAACTGCGATTAGATATGCAATGAATCTGTACGTATACGAAGTCAGATAAACTATGAGTAAAGTGAAAATAAATTTAAAATATCACAATGGCCCAAGTTTACGTTCCATGTATATTTCAAAGAAAAACATTATTTTGCTTTTTTTTTGTTTTACATGAGATAAGTTGGGTATCTATACAAGTAAATTAAATTTCTGTTCTTAATGTTAAAATAATAGCTTTTCTATTAAATGGATATGAAAGTATATAAAATATTTATAACAAAAATATATACAATTTTAATATGTCAGTCTGCCGGTTCCGGATAATCTACGAAATGTTGAACCAATCTTGACGGGATTTCCATTAGAAGATAGCTGATGTTAAGAGCAGTAACCTTGGCTACTTTTATTTTAGAAAAAAAAATGGATTTCCCAAGCAAATACAATAAACTTAAGACGCAGTGTCCAAAACCGCGCGTGGCCCCAGCGCAAGTTTAAACTGAACAATATTTTTTGCTAAATTCCACGCGGAATACACGGATATCAGCTGTGATCAATTTGATGACAGTTCAAAAATTAAATTACATATTTTTTTATGGGTATAGATAACTAACTGATGAACACATATATATTGGTTTTGTAATCTGCTAAAACAATATTATATGATTGGAAATATTATGCACTTGTAGTTTTAAAAAATATATGTATACAAGAAATACCGATAAAATACCCAAAAAATACCGATCTAGTTTCTGGAATGCTCTTCTCGGTGACTAGGTTGTTTTCTAAACCCATCGTAGTGTGTTAACGTTTATAAATGCTATTTAGGCCTTAAATTAAATGAAAGTATTTTAAAATTGTTTTTAAATGGCACTAGGTAAAAATGTACACATTTTTTTATGTTACCTGTTTAAGCAAGAAAAAGATAATATTTTATATAAAAGAGATGTGAAAAAATATCTTAAAATCAATGAATAAGAATTCTGGGTTCGTTTCAGATCATTAATATTTAAAGTTAAGTTGAATTTTACCTACGCTCAAAGTTACGCCTACGCTCACATACTCCTATTAACGTTTCTCAGAAGCGTGCCGCTCCGAAATGAAATATGATTGCATAAAACCTTAAAAAAAGAAAAAAAAACTCATATAATAAAAGGCAAAATATTCCTATGTTAGAGTTGGAAATCTGTAAGCGGTCTTCGGGGTCATATTAGACCACACCTACACATTTCTGGAACGGATTTATATATTTTAAGAATTGATACACTCTACGTAGATATGTAGACTTTTATTTACACATAACATTATAACTTATTGATAGATCGTTAAGTCTTTCGTTTTGAGGAAGCATGTGATAAAGTCTACCGCTCTTTTAATGTACTAGCTGTGTCTTGTGGTTTCTTTTACTCGGCACGCCCGCACTATTACTACATTCATGTTTAGTGCACCTTCTGATCTATATTTTGTATGGTAATTATATTTGATTATATAACAATCTTTCATCATATTAAAGTGATAAAATCCCACTTTCTCTTTAAAAATATAATTAAAAAAAAAACAACGATTCAATAATAGGGTGTCTTGTTTTTGTACTTTAATTATTCTATGTGATACCCACAACTTTTAGTTATGTACTGACAAAAAACATCTTTAAAAAGTTGAAAGAAAGTATTTTGCTTACAAAATTCCTATGTAAAAATGTTGTTCATTTACTTCCTTTCTCCTGTCGATGCGCACCACATCGCTTGCCCGACTTCTTAACGACAAGATAACAGACATCATTTTCTCAGAACTTTAATATCGTTGAATTAAATGAAGATATAGTGATATTTTTTTGGATGAAGACCAAGTGTCTAAGAAATAAAATTATAAAAATATATTGACTACTATGTAATAGTTTTTGCGTGATGCACGCACAACGGCAGAGCTCCATCATTGTAGTTGTATACGTAAAGATATAATAATAAAGGTCTCACCATAAAATAAAATAAAAGATTTCTTGTGCTAACACTTTAACAACCACGTATAGGTTTGCAAGAGTATTATGTAAATTAATACAATATTAGGCGACTATTGCTAGGTAAATCTATTATTACGAGATTTCAAGGTGATACTCGTGACACGACAGTGAAAAAAACAAGTCTATTTTTCTTTAGTCTACGAACATGTCGAACCTAAATTAACCTTCCGAGTTTGGTTCCCCGAACGGCCCGTAAACGTTTTTTCCCTGTTACGAACCGATTTTACGAGTCAACAGCGCGCTTAGGAATTGCTTTTACGCGTTCGTAGTATGTACCCGCTGAGGGCTATATTTGAATTATTAAACTGATTTCTGTTTAACGCCACGTGCGAACATATTGTGGATTGGCATGGACCCGTATAGGGAGGTGTTTTTTCTTATCGTATACTTTTGTACTTGCACACATAAATAAAATTAAAGTGGTGGTAGTTTACTCGGATTAATCGCTGATGTCGCTGAACTGATTTTGTCGACGCTTTTACTGGTGGATAGAACATTTTTCTGAGTATTGTCTCCGTGACGGAAAGGAACGCATCTTAATGTAATACAAGTCGGAGAAAAGTAGAATTATATCTAGCGCCTTCAGCGAAGTACGTCTCACTCGTTTTTTGATTAATAGTAATTGAGAACAGAATCTTACAAGTTGAACAAAAAATATTATTATAAAATTACTAAAAACGGCAGATGCGCTCCTCTTTCACGGGTGAGTTATGACTACTGTGAAACTGTGGAGACGCATACCCGCCCGTGTAGTTTTGTAGTGGAAAGGAGAAGATGGAATGATGTTAAACAGCTCTTCAGAACACTCGCCATGGCACAGACGATAAAACACGCTCAGTGAGGCCTCTAATCAAATTTAAATAATATACATAGTTCTCAAGATACAATAAAATCATTCTCAGTAGAACGAAGTCGCGAGGACGAGCTAGTTTCAAATTAATTTCTTAATTCCAAAATTATTTTTTCTGTCCGTTTGAGTAAAAGACACTGTATATACATTTCAATGCAGTTCAGATGTGTGGTTACAAATACTTTGTATTTTAGTATAGTCCACGAGACTGAAGTTGTGGGATGACATACATAAAAGGAATGGACCAGTAAAATCAAACGTCACAGAATCTTTCCACAGTGTTGATTTAGAACATTATCTCTTTAGTGAAGTTATATTAGTATAGTTGTTAGATTTCAGTAATGAAATATCTTTTCGTTGTGTGTTACATGAAATATAACATTCTAGTCAAAATTTGATGGCAGGTTAAACTCGTGTATAAAAAATGAAGATACTTTACGCTAACTTTGTTGTCGTAGACTGGTAACTTACCTGAAACATAAGAAAATATAATTAACATCTTTAAAAATAATACAAGCCATTCAAAGATACAACAATATATATCATTTCTTGTTACAAATAAATAATAGATGAGTCTGCGAGTAAAAGGAATAAAAATTTTGACACCTTGTCCTTCCGACTATATTAAACAAAGAGTAGAATTCTAAAAATAACATGGATATTTTCGATTTTCTAGAATTATGACGGCCTTGTAGGTGGTAGAGTCACGCTGAAGCTTTTACTGGTTTCAGCATGAATGGGTCGGCTCGCCCGGGGTAGTACCACCCTCTCACAGTATACCGATTTGAAGTAACAGTGCTTGCATTGTTGCGTTTCGTTTGGTCAGTGAGAACGCCGGAGGACCATCTCCTCTCACCCATCCCCTCTCCTCTCTCCCCCTACCCTTTTCCTTACTCCAAATACAGGCTAGCAACGCACTTGCGACTCCCCTGGTGTTGCTAGTGTCTATGGGCGGCGGTGATCACTTACCATCAGGTGACCGGCCTGTTCGTTTGCTCGCTATAATATAAAAAAAACACATATATAGCAGAAGTATTTTTATTAACTAATAGTGGATAGTTAATGTCAAATTATACAGCGAGAAGGAGGTGATAGAAAGAGAAGAGAGCAGGCAAAGGCTTGACAGGTAGAGTTTCGAAATGGCCGTAAAGCGAGATGAACATTGCTGCATTATTCTAACATACGTAGAATGAGTTATACCTTGTTTTATTTCATTATCGTGCTATAATTTATAAGTAACAGTAAAATCAATTAAACATTGTATACGGAAGACAAGTTGAACAGTACGTAAACTAATTTACGAAACAACAGATCGCTGATAACTGCGGCGAACGGGTTTATTCAATTTTACAACTTGTTAAACAATTTAAAATTTTGTTAATTTATCAGATATTACACTAGGCAAACACTCTACATAAATTGAAGGTATTATCCAATATAAATTATAGCTTGAGGTATAATTAGCTGCCCACGCGCTACGGGAAAAGCGAACGAAATTTCATAATCAGTTAACGCCTACATAGTAGAGTTCGGGCCCTTGATATGATTTAAGTTTTTTTTTATGATTATTGATGTTTATAAAATAATATGTATTAGGAAAATTTATTGATAAATTTACATGCAACAGAATCAATGTTTAAAAAATCACGGGATACTGTTCGTTGAAAGTAGTGTAACAATATTTATGTAATTATTACCTTATTCGAACTACTAGAACTAGAAATCTTTCAAACATACTATAAAGGGCGAAAGGAGATAGTTCAGTTTCCGTGAATTGGGTCATCGAATGAGATTTTTTTCAGCTGTGGTCCATTGACCATAAAATGTGTTACATATAACAAAGTTACAGTGTTGCTTTCATTACTTTTACGTATTAACACAATATTTATAGGGATGAATAAAATATGGAGTGTCTTAATAGTCAAGGCTAATTTCCGAAACGTCTAAATTTTCATAAGACTATCATCAGATATAAAACTTCTTGGTGTATTATCTAAACTGCATAAGATTACATTTTTCCACAGATACTAAACAGTAATAGTAAAATTGAATACAGGTAACTTAAAATCTTTAAAAAGGTTTTTTTTTATAGTCGTTAATTAGAAAAGACAAAATTACAATAAAAAAATCAATATTAATCCGGACAAAACACGTAGTTTCCGAGGAACAATAAAATCACTGATACTAGGTTATAATACGCATATAAATCTAGCTTTTGCTTGCGGTAATGTAGATCTGATCTATTGCTAGGGAATCGTACATTTTACGGATAACAGTACTTCTTATCATCATATTACTTGTGTCCATGTCCTTTTGATAACATGTATGCAAATTTTCAAGATTATCGGTTGAGTAGTTAACAGCGTGCAAGCGTAACAATTAAACATAATATTAATTAGGTTTGGATTATTAAAAAACAATAAGTAAGCTACTGCAATGTATGTATGCTTCACTGTTACGAATTAATTGTATGCAATTAGGAACTAAAAAAATTCTCTCAGTGGTTCGTCTAAAAGTAATCGGATTTGCATCGGCGGTAGGACATAATGAAAGCCGGCGCCGATAGATCACAACACAAGGCGCCGCCGAGGCGCGTTGCGCAAGCGCCGCATTCAGTAGCCACTTCGCACTACATTACTGATCACGCTCTTCATGGTGTTAATGATTGTTATAGAGATTAATTCTAACGGGAATTCTCGAATAAAAGTTTGACTTTTGACGAGTTATTTTCTCTTACATTATTTTTATACATTTGTCTTCTACGAAATCATTTTTATTTCTTTTAGACCTCTTTTTAGATAAAGGCAGGCATCAAAAATTATTTTATATGTTATATGTCACAAAAGTACATCAGTGATGAAGATGATTAAGTAGGTTCTATTTTCAAAACTACGATCAACTCATTTGCTATTTTGTATGATTTACGTAAAATAAATCGTAGATAAATCTAAGTATATAAAGTATTCTAACCAAATTCTAACATAGTTTACTGTCCACATGGAGTATGAATACATATATTGACTTGAAATACCTTAATACGGGTGTTAAACCTAGAGTCACATCTATACTAATATTATAAAGCTGAAGGGTTTGTTTGGTTGAACGCGTTAATGTTTGAAATTTTTTTTCCTTTTCAGAGCTTCCGCTGCGTCTTAGCGCTAGCCCAAAGTAACTATTCCACGCGGACGAAGTCGCGGGCAGAAGCTAGTGTTAAATATAAGTTAATAGTTTTGTTCGTATTGGTGTGGTTTGGAACAAATATAGCCATCAGATATTCAACTGTGACAAAATAATTGTTGAATTCAACAACGTATGGTAACAAATGTTTTTTTTAAGTTACCGTGGGGAAGGTAAAAGAAATCAAGTTTATTGTTACGCCCTTAGAACATTGAAATCAGTGTACAAGTGTAATGTTTTATGAAGGTGCTACGAAACCATAAGCGTGCTGGTAAAGGAGTATCCATAAATTACGTCACACAAATTTCAATATTTTTGGTACCCCTATCCTTGTCACAGTTTGCCACTTTCGTGTGACGTTACATATATTGCAATTTTAAATTTAGATATTATTAGATTAAAACAACATTATAAAAATTATTTTTATCATGTAATTCTCTAATTTTTAAATAAAATCAACAGTAAATCATATATTTCACATTTAAGATTTTCGTTTTACCTTTTCTCACATTTTATTGACCTCCTCCCGAACCTAACGTGTGACTTAATTTATAGATCTCCCTTAAAAATATACCATCATCAGTAATGAAGTGTAACTTTTACAGATGCATTTACTTGTCATTCGTTTTGATTTAAATCCTACGTCTATTAGATATACAGCTCTCACGGTGTCCATTAGGTAGAATGTAATAAATGAGAAATATTGTTTTAGTACCCACACCTCCGTATCGTATGTTTTCTTTATATATATGTAATTCTTCGTTTGTTACTGAACTCTTTCTAAACGGTTGTAATCATTTTGACGAAAGATTTTGTGTGAGTTTTAATAATGGTTTACTGGATGATTTAGGTTCATAATTGGATTCGGTAACTAAATTATTATAATATCAATCAATCAGTTAATAAAGCGGACTAATTTCTACGTTATAAGGAGCTTTTAATTATAAATAACCTAGCTTTTATCCGCAGTTTCAATCGTTTAATGTAGATTTGACCTATCACTGGGGAACAGTACTCTTTCTAGACAAAAAGTACACTATATCATTTTCTGTACTGTAATTACTTTAGTGTAAATTCAAAACGATCGGCCTGGTAGTTTACACGTGAAAGCATAGCAAACAAACAAACCAACTCTCCTTCGTAATTATAATATTAAGTAAGGATAATGTTATAAAGGGTTTACACTGAATTAAGAAATTTGAATTACTTCAGAGATATCAACATTATCATCACCTGTATGAGACCCACTGCAGGCCTCGTCCCGAAGAAAGGTATGAGCATAATCACCATGCCAACCCGCGATGTATTGGTGATTTCAAATTCGGAGCAATTCACAGTTTTATATTTTCCCACATACCGTGGTACTACGAGAACATTTCTCACGTTCCGGTTTCCTCACGATGTTTTCCTTCGCCGTCAACCGATAGTGTTACCAATTTAAATTAGTAAATGTAAGCGAATTCCGAAAAATTCGTTGGTACATGCCGGGGTTCGAACCTACGGACATCGGATTGATATTCCACCGAACAAAACCACTAGACTACCACGATTTTGTCAGAGATATCCTTATTACAAATTGAAGTAATCATTAATGGCATTCACCTGTCATTAACAGCTAGATATGGTTTTGTGCCTGTCGCCCTTGTAGGTCAGGGTTTTCGCCCACTAACGCCCACCGATACTAGGTTTGCCGTCACTAAATTTTACCTCTGAGTTCAATTAATTTGAATTAAATTATACGGTTTGCAAATTGCTGTAATTTAATATATTTATTTACACTTAGGTATATAAATCGCATTGAGTATACCTAATGTTAGATCTTAGATATCTATACCTATATAATATGCTATATGTGTGACAACCTAGCTTCAGAGTTAGAACCGATAGAAACAGGACTATCGCATGTCTCACAAGAGGAAAGCGATAGAGAAGCTCGTAGATTATATATTGAATATAGACAATATTGGCTTATATATTACAACCTACATATACCTATAAGTTGATATGCTAATTTGTAATTGTTGTGTTGTTTTATGTGTGTTTGCAACTTTGTCCGTTTGTGTATATAGCAGGTCTTATCAGAAAGTTAGTGCTGCAACGTTTGTACTTAGAAGCCTGCATTCTTATGCTGAGACAAAGTCTTTATTGACTCCATGCAACACTTGTTATATACCTTTTGAGTTAAGTTGTATATATAGCGTATATAATTTAAATGTGTCGTATGTGGCAAAAAAGTGTCTCTTTCTTTCTTATACCTGAAATTGCTAAAGTACTCATTCGAAACTGTAATTAAGTTTATCTTTCAATCATAACCTATCCTTATTAATATTATAATTGCGAATGTCAGTTTGTTTGTTTGTTACGCTTTAACTACTCAAGCAATCATTTTGCATACACTTTATTCGGGGTAGAGAAACGGTATATTTCATTTAAAAAAAACCTTACAAAACAGACTTTCAAGCGCTTAGTGACTGATTTTCAATTTGAGGTTGGTAGCTAGCTAGGCGAGCATTAGAAAATAACCTACCACGGTTAAAATAAATACTGGGCTCTGATAAAATTAATATTAACGTTAGATATGTATAAGTGTGCAAATTTCAATAAAATCGTTTATTAAATTTATGAATACAGAAAGGCAATTTTGTTTCATTTACAATATATCATTATCGACATACTATTACGTTATTCGAAATGGAGCAGTACCAATCAATACCCGAACACCGCATCTCATTGGTGTCTAAACAAAGTCACGCGCGACCAATACAAATAAATCAAGTGGCGTCCAGTTTAATTACAAGTCACGGTTTATCTGGAGTTCGGAGTCGGCTGCATAGAGTCGCACCCACGGGCCGGCGCCGGCGAACCTGACAACGTGGGTGCTGGCGAAAGGAATTACTTAGTGCTTATCAAACACCTGCCCTTGTCGAAATGTATAGCTAGTACATGAAAAAAACGAGCACGTACAACTTATTCTAGTCGATAGAAGTGAATCCTTCAGTCAACGAAAGACCATTTTTGATGAAGCTTCAATTAGCCCTTTTAATCTACTTTTAAAAAGTTTATTGGTATATATATATATGTTCGCTATTTTCTCAGAAATTCAAGTACTGACGTTTATGATTACTTTACTGAAGTAATATATTTTGATGGGGAAATTTTAGTATATAACATTCTAAGATACCGTTCTTATGTACATACATAGTTACAGACACAACAATATTATTGTTAAAATGTAAACAAGTCGTTATGGTTTTAATTTTATTCAACTTACATGTCTCATTCTAACGCGTACACCTGTTCTGTCAATAGGTTTTATATCTTGCTCTCTGACCTGTTTCCCCTCCGTTTTGCATTAGAATTATTGCAGATAAAACGTTGTTGTAAAATTTATACTCATAATTATGCCGTGATTAGCTTCCAAAGAGGTTTCATTTAAAAACTAAAACCTACCAGTTCTAAATTCATAAAATATTGTCAGGCAAAATTCGACAGTTATTAACTCTTTAAGAAGTATTGTAATCGTTTATCAATGTTAATAATGCATCGATTGTGATCGTTATCTGTAATTTTTTATTTACTCCTTATAGAGACAATATCTACGGTTTCGACTGTCTCTTTTTTATAGGTTTCAGTTAGGTACCATACTTACGATTTTTTGTTCTTTGTGTTACTGTTTTCAGATTTAACTTTTTCAGGTGCACCTGATATGCACGAACAATATTAAACGTTTTTTTGTTGCAGATAGTCGTGACAACAGCTAAACAGTTTTACGCGGAAGTGACAAAGAAATATTAATTAAACTATTACGATGGATTTTCGCAGTGACTCTGAAAGTTTAGAGCAGTTTGCCCGAAAACATATCTTTTCATATTTTTCGCAATTGCTAATATCTTTATCAACAGAGCGAATAAATGTTAAACATAAAATATTATGTAAGTACCATATATATAGTGAAAACAAAAATAAAGTTGTTTTTTTTAAATATATTTCTTTTAAATGCATTGGTATAATTAATAATACCTAGATTAATTACATAGGCGATAAGATTTATATTATAACTTAAATCGAATAACGTCGCGGCCAATTACTAGTAATACTATAAGTAAGAATATATAAACCCAGTATAATAATGTTGTTAAAACTTCAACCAAAATATAGCTTACATAGTAAATTATGTTACCTTTTTTTATTTATTTATTCTTCCGAAGGATTATATTGCTGTATGAAGGGAATTCGATCCGCTAATAAATTAAAAGACATTGTGTTACTCCTACACGAGTCTTTTATTTCCAACGCAGAACGAATGTGATACAAAATCATAACGTGTGTGAATGATTACGGCCACACGGAATTCATCCTCGCAGTTCACCTTATCGCTTACTGTGGTACTGAACGCCAGACAAAGACATGGTTGATGGATGAACACATGTTTTTGGCAGGATCTTGGAATGTCATGTAGTGGATTTTATATGTTATTCATAATCTTGTATTATTTGGTTCTATATTTCTTGTAATATTGGAGATGTTTTACGTAGTACATATAGTTCGGTTATTGCGCACAAGTGAAGTGAATGGGACATAATACCACGGAGCATGGATTCTGAGTTGCCACAAGAACTCCCTGGAAAGTTTTTTTTTTTTTTTTTTTTTTTTTATATCATAGGAGGCAAACGAACAGGTGGGTCACCTGATGTAAGTGATCACCACCGTCCATAGACACTTGCAACACCAGGGGAGTCGCAAGTGCGTTGCCAGCCTGTGTAGGGAGGGGGGGGGGGGTGAGGAAGGGAAGAGGAAAGTGGAAGGGGAGGGGAGGTGGGTCTCCGGCGCTCTCACTGACCGAACGAAACGCAACAATGCAAGCACTGTTACTTCACGTCGGTTTTCTGTGAGAGGGTGGTACTACCCCGGGCGAGCCGACCCATTTATGCTGAATCCAGTAATAGTTTCAGCGTGGCTCTACCACCTACCAAAAGTTCTAACAAGACGGCCACTATGTTGTCAGTTCATTGAAATTATCACGAGAAATTCGTTATTTCAATACCTACTCGACAATGGCAGTAATAATCTACTAGAAGATTGGTTGGCAAAAACAAAATATAGAAGAAAGAAAAAGAATGAACATATAGGTAAATATTACTTTGAACTGAACTAAACATATGGGGCCTTCCTCGCCAAATCGGAAGGTTTGACTATTTTTTTTATTTCTTCAATTTTGTGATACGTTTCAGCACCTCTTAAATATCTCTTTAAAATAATTTTTAAATTATTATTTATTACTCGTTTCAAAGATACTTTCTTGGACATTACTTTCTTAAAAATGATCCAAATTTGATTTTTTATTATTTTTGCATGGTTTTTATAGAAATTTAAGATTTTCAAAAAATTTTTTTTTACATTTTTTCATTTTGAAATTTAAATAGAGGTTCAAAAAATGAATGCACGCTTCGGTTTTATTTTATTTTATTCTTCTATCTATTCCTTAACTTTTAGGCTCAGTCTGGTAAGCGGGTCCTCTATTCATTTTCAATTTTTGAAAATTTTATCCTCTTCAGTTTTCAGATTTCTTGTTGATTGTATGTTTATGTTTGCAGAATATGGAGGTTGAATGCTATTTTTTATTTAATCGTCTTTAGCATCAAGGAAACTCAACGCAAAACTTAATCAATTAAAAAAGTAATTAACATGGAAAGAATATCGTAAGAATGTATACAAGATTACTGTCGGTGGGAGGTAACTTCCAAGTGGTATAAACTCAAATTTTAATTAAGTGGCTCCTTATGATAATTATAATAATTGGACTTATAATGGAAGAAAATACCTTTTATACCATATAAGATAATTTAAACGATGATAATGTTAACTATTCGATGATTATCGATTTTATATTCCATTTCATGATCGTACAAATAAGGCTGAATACATTTACGACTTCTAAATATAGCCACTGGTTCTTCCAGAAATGCAAATCGTAAGGCGTGTCCAGTTAAACTGCTCTATCTTAGTAAGGATGTAACTTCAAATATACTTCGAATGGACAAACATTCAGATATGGAGCGGATAACTAAGAGTTTATTTACGTAATCTTTTACAAGACGATGTAAATTTTGAGAAAGCCCAAATTAATCTCTATTCCTTTGAGATAAGGTTATTGAGAAGCGGAAATATCTTCAGATAAGCGGCTTGTAAACGCTGGCGCCCCAGGTCGACTCTCACGATTCCTACGCCCACGCGTATTGACTATTCGTTACCTAGACTAGCATTTAATCCAATAATTCTGTCATAAATGTATGCTATTATTTATGATGCCTTTCGGATTTTTGATAATGGCCGCGAGTGTACGTTGGCTTGTGGGCGTTAATAATTTGTTTCGAAGCAATTAAACTAACATATTAAAGTGTCACGGATTATTTTAATGTGACGAAAAAATATATATTATCTAAATAAAAAATACTGTTCGCACTTACATTTCGTTCTCATTACCTGTATCAATAAATGATGGAGACTTTAAAATAACTATTCTATTAAAACTGAAACTACTTTGTAACATTGTACTACCTTTGAAAATATCATTGGTGATAAGGTTTTTTCAAAGACCGTCTGGTTAGCTACCAGCCTAAGGTGAAAATCTGTCGCCAAACACCTGTTTATGTGTTCCGGCAGCTCCACTTGAAAGCCAGTCATGTCTAGGTTTAACTCGTGTACCATGTTAGGTTACATCGTCATTTAAAATTAGATGCAATTGTGATGAAATGCTAATACCTATAACGTATAACTTTTTTTTATCGGTTGTTTATCGTCACACCGTTGGATTAAAGCATTTGTTCGAAATGACTCTAAATGTCTTAAGCATTTATAGAATTATGCACTATAGTAGTATTGCAGTATATCAAGAGCAATCAATTAAATATATCTATACTAATATTATAAAGAGGTAAAGTTTGTGAGTTTGTGGGTTTGTGAGTTTGTGACGTTGTGGTGTTGTAAGGGGTAATCTCAGGAACTACTGGTCCGATTTGAATAATTCTTTCAGTGTTATATAGCTCATTCATCGAGAATAGTTATAGGCTACATATCATCACGCTAAGGGCAATAGGAGCGGAGCACAGATGAAAAAGGTTTCAAAATCGAGATGTTTTTTTTCTTTTTGAGAGCTTCTGCTGTGTGTCAGCGTTAGCCCAGAGTATTAACTATTACTACGCGGACGAAGTCGCGGGCAGGGGCTATTATCTATATACTAATATTATAAAGAAGTAACGTTTGTGAGTTTGTGACGTTATAGGGGGTAATCTCAGGAACTACTAAACCGATTTTGAATATTCTTTTACCAATAGAATGCCACGTTATTTGTGAGTGTCATAGGCTAAATATTATCACGCTAAGACCAATAGGAGCGGAGCAACAATGGAAAATGTTTTAAAATCGGGGTATTTTTTCCTTTTGAGAGCTTCCGCTGCGTCTTAGCCCAAAATAACTATTCCACACGTGCGAAGTCGCGGGCAGAAGCTATTAACTAATTATATTATCTATAATCTATACTAATATTATAAAGAGGTAAAGTTTGTGAGGTTGTAGGTGGTAATATCTGGGGAGTCGGAGAAAATTGGTCGAATGAAAACGTTTCTTACGAACGCTGCCTTAATTATGAGATATATATGATTGATTTCTAGAGAAAAGTTGTAGCTTGATAATGCCTATTACCGCCCAACGAAACAGTCGAGATTAGGTTGATTCTTAGCTGTTCTAAGCATTTGTCTACCCACTTTTACTTTTGCCAGTACCTAATTCCTTTAAACATATAATCTACCTCCTGAAACCGCAACACATGGTATTAGGGTATACGTTTTGAAGAATGTATAAAAATAATCCCAAAGTATATTCTTGAATCTATACATATGAATAAAATTCAGGTCTCTATTTCTTTGACAAGACTTTTACAAGCAGATAGAGATGTTATTAGTTTATTTACGTATTTTCTAAGCTACGTATCTTTTCGCTTTTCTATAGGGGTTAAGCAGTGATGATAAGATATGCAACAACAGAACAATTTTCAAAAGAATGAAGTCACCAACAATATCTTGTAATCATTTCTTGTAGTTTACCAATAAGAAATAATTACTAAAGATTTAAATCCACCTTCAATTACTGATAACTAAATTCAGTAATACTGGATTACAGATCATAAGTTTATTGAATAATTAAATCAATAATTTCATTGGATTAATTGGTATTTCACTTCATTCCGTGTAATGTAAATGGAGAACTTGTTTGTAATTATTACCTTCATTACGTTCGGGATGAATTAGTGTTCATTAAATAATAATAAAATTATATGGATATTAGTCATATATTTACACTATAAAGCTAGTTTATTTCTATGAGAAAATCTCTGGAACTACTGACTCGATTCTAAAGATTCTTTCAAGGACAGAATGAATATAGTTGATGCTCCGTTCATTTTCAACTGAGCTCTGAAACCGCAGACGATTGTTTTTATATGTATTTTGCATTATTTTACACAACTGATGCTTTGGCATTACTTACTACATGTTGTATTTATGTTGTTGTTTGGTTCCTTTTTATTTAAATGCATTTATACAATATACATTAGCCGAATAGAATTATTGACTTATTTCCAGTATATTACGCGATATATTCTATTGATGGTTAAAGTGGAACTTATTGCGTTTTTTCTTGTATTTATAGAACTTGTTGATTTTCGTTGTGTTGTTCGAGAGTTGGGTATATGGAGTTTGCTTTAAGTAAGTAAAGAATTAATAGGAGCTAATTTTAAAGTAGCACCCATTACTGAAATACCTTGTGCTAGTTCAGCCTGAAATGGTATGAACACGTTAGGTGAAGATCCATGAATTAATTTGTTAGAAAATACTTTTCCGTGTCTACAGTAAAGAGAGGATGAAGCTGGCGCTAGGGTCACTTTCAATGGCGCTATTTTCAAACTTTCTCTGATACTCGTACCTAATTATATCTATTCTGGGAATACCATACATCTACCACGACATTCGTATCTCTACAACATGCAATATTCTCTGATCTGTCTTCTTCGTATACCAGTACTCAGACTCATGTTATAAAAGCTGTTATAAAAATGTATATCCATTAGTATTTTCATATTGGGTAAATAATTACTGGTGGGGATGAAACGATAACAGCGCGCATTCAGGGGTATGTCGGGCACCTAGGTCCGATCCCTCGGCAGGGAGCCCTTGAGTACGCTGCTCGCGCGATACAGTGACACAAAAATTTACATCACTGCTACAACACTACACATATCACCTCCACACACGTGCACGCCCACACGCTTACACATGAAAGTGGAAGGGTTTTATTTTTTTCCCTTATCGAACTGAAATAGTTCAGAAATTTCCCGATACAAAATACACATAAGAGTTGTTGAGACATGCATGCCTGGTACTCATATATATTTCAAAAACTCATATATGTATGAATAGTTTAGCTTAACTTAGGTTAGCTAAGATGGGAATGACCTCTCGCTGCCGGCCTTGGTTAGATCCATGATCGACAGCGAGAGGTCATGGAATGCAGTGCTCGCATTCTGCGAGAGCGTCCTGCAGAAGAAAGAGGAAGCCGAAAGGCACAGGGAGAGGCAGGCAGATGCCCCGGCGATACGGCGCAGGAGAGCCGGCCGCGGGCGGAGGAGAGGCGCAAACGCACCTCACCGAATGCCTCCCTAATTAGCCTTCAGGCGATGGACGCGGGGGCGTCCGTTGCCGCGAAATGAAGGCCCGTGGTGTGAAGCACGGTCTCGGCCGCCGCTTCAATAGGAAGCAGGAGGGAGGAATTTCCTCTCTCGAGGTGTGGGTCCCCCGTTCGACCATCTACGGGGACCCAAGCGCGTGACCAGGGTTTGGAGGAGCACGTGCTCATCGCCAACCCTCGGCCCTGGATCACATACGCGCAAAGGCGGCACAGGGGTTTTTAGTCAGTAGGAGTCTGACATAACCCTCACGCTGTCCCCCGACAGCGTGAGAGTATCCGATGTAGGATTTTCCCCTGTATAAAAAAAAAAAAAAAAAGGTTAGCTAAGATAGGTCGCGAATTGCATGAATCAGGCAACAGCCAAGCCGAGGTGTGCCGCGCACCCTTGAGCTAGTTGCCAAAATAAAAATCGCCTTAGTAGTCCGGTGAAGCTGTAGAGGCCTCTAAAAAGGCCAATAGCGTAGTCAGTTCGAGAAAAAAAAAAAAAGTATGTCGGGCATTCGTTATTTAGGATCGAGTATAACAACATGTGATATATCGCCTTTAGGCGGTCTAAATTAAAAGGCACTGTAATAAATCTCATAGTCAATAAATACTACATAAAGTGTTTTTGCATTTAAAGTCCATACTACTCGGTTGATGAACTAACACGGTCCACACTCAGGAAACACAATAGGTATATTTAATGTTATATAGTTATTATTACTTTAAGTGGTGACAGTATCCTATAGCTATTAAGCAATCTCAATAGGACCACAATCGACAGGAACAAAGCAATGCAAGCGCTTCTCCTTTGCGACATATACAGGAGAACCTTACATAGTCTTTATCACTTTGAACGCCTTATTTAAGCAGAACAACATATCGATAAGATTCTTTTCTGATCCGGGCATGTAAATATTTTTTTTTTTCGAACTGACTACGCTAAGAACCTAGCAAGGGCTTAACAGCTTCACAGGACTACCGTAATATTTTAATTCTTTATGTAATAATGTAGATTTATTTTACACTAACGTATCGTGTCTTAAACATTGTTTGTCTAGAGACTTTAAGTCATTAATTCTTACTCAATGTTTCTAATTATTATGTTTTTTTTTTTAATATATGGGTCCCTTTTTCCCTGTTTATTTATATTTCTATAAGTGGAAACCTCTAATTAGCATATAACTATGTTGCTGTTTTGTTATTTCATTAATATTAGTTATAAGTAAGTAATAATTAAAATAAAATATGAAAATATATTTGTTTTTAATAATATGTTTATTTTCAACTAACAGCAGAGTTATGTGTTGTTTATTATCATTTCTATCTTAGGTTTAAAATAAACGAATTTCAAATACAGGTATCGACTTGACAAATTCGTGTTTGAGATATTTATGGACTGCCTATGACATTTGAAGCGTATCTCGTAATATATTCGTGGACTTAGTTATACAGAGCCGGTTGCTTTGTTGAATTATGCATGCGCGTGCGCAAGTCGTCTCGCGTTAACTGTTACTTTTAGGATTTAATTTTATCAAGTGATCTCTCTTGTGTGCTTTAATTTGCTCTTAGAATTTTTAAGTGGGAGCTAAGCATCCACGGTCAATATTTAAATATGTGTGTATGAGACGTAATCACTCATATTATCCAATTTGTATTAAGGTTTCATACCTATTAGTTTTCCTTTATAATCGTATAAACAATTATTTTTGATGTGAAAAATCTATAGGCGAGGGTAAACCTGATTGTTGGCATGGCGAGACGTGGCGACGCGATGCCATGCGCAGTCTTCCTTGCCGCACTGAGCTCGCATACCTATAGTGTATACAGTGTTGTTAACTACGTTACACATGTGTTTCACATCTGCCAGGCGTCCCGTGACGACTCAATTTTTTTAAACAGGAATACTACACGTTACAGAACTTCGCAGAAACAAAAAACCAAATATATCTTACTCTTGTTTTACAATTTTGTGCTTCATTCGACACTGCCTTCCGATTATTTATTTTTTGTCGAACTGACTACGTTATTTGCCTAGCAAGGACTTTACAGTTTCACCGGACTACGGCTTCCAATTATACATTTCAACAAGTGTTCGGTGTATGTTTAAATTCAGATTTTTTTTTTAAATAAAAAACTTAAAAGTACTTATTAGTAAATAAAAATAAAGTATTATTATTTGTACACATCTATAGTACATTTTCCTGTGACACCGTCTACGCGTTTTTCAGTATATTCATGTACCCTATGTAGGTTCTAAGCTACATATATTCCTAATTACAGAGGCGATTAGTTCAGAATTTGAGCAATTAATGTTCATTTGTGAAAATGTATACAATCTTTCTAGCTGATTTCGGCTTCAGCGAACAAACTGAATGGCTGGGCTGTATAGACCGTAAATTACTATAGTGCCCAATTTTATGTTTACGCTTATAATCTAAGCGACGTCGCCTTTGAAAAGGTAACAAACAGACAGATATACAGAATTAGTTTCGCATTTATAAATAAGCGCCGATTTATGGCCAGAAGTAAAATTGCGCAGTATATACAATTATAGAAATTTAAAAAAATTGCGTAATTAATAAACATGTATATAACCATGTTACATCAATTATATCACCTCGCAGTGCCGTGAAGATAACTACATGAACCTAACAAAAGACAGCTGTAACGACGAAACCATTCGACAAAGGGCGCCATTAATATTACAGTAACTGATTCCGCTAAAGAGATTAGTGTGGAATAGCTTAACATAAGTGTCGTTTCGTAACCGACATGGTGTGGGAAAGACACGTGAAATACTGGATCACTTTGTTACAACACCGTCAATACAGAAGGCTTACTAATCAAAACGATTGCTTCTGAGAATACCGTTTTACTAAATACTAGATTTGAATTAACGGGATCTGGGAATATCATGTGGTGAATTCTATATTTTATTCATTATCTTGTGTTATTTGGCTCTATATTTTGTAATATCGATGGTGTTTTACTTAACATAGTTTTATTATTGTGCACTAGCGAAGTGGACGAGATGGGAAATAATAGCACGGGAATCTCTAACAAGGGGGCCACCATCTTATAAGATCATTGAAATTATCGCAAAGAATATGTAACGCACCTAAGAACTTGTTACCTACTCGGCAATGGCAGCAATAGTCTACTAGGAGACTAATTGTCAACAATAAAACTAAAAAATAATACTAGCTTTTGCTCACGTTAATGTAATATTGATCTATCCAACACTCCTTTTTTCTGGATAAAAGGTACCCTACATCCTTATCTAAATCCCTGATAACGTGTATACAAAATCTTATGACGATCGTTTTAGTTAATTACTTGAAAGCGTAACAAGCAAGCAAACTTACATTCGCATTTATAATACTTCTTAGGATTGTCTTCAAGTGCAAATACTTCTAAACACTCTCCAATTTTAATGTAATGTCTCATAACTGTAAATTTTCTTTGAAATGAAGGAATAATATATAACTATTATATTATATATTAATACAATAATTAGAGATAGTATATAAAGCAATATAATAATGTATACTATTCTTATAAATAAGTAAAGTTTGTGACTGTTTCGATGTAAGGGGTAATCTTCAAAACTACTGATTCAAATCTAATAACTCACTGATAGAAAGCTACATTGAGTCTGTTTTTCAGATAATATTTTATTAAATTTTATATTGTAATTAAAACGAACAAAATCAACGGAGGTTGTTGTTTAAATATAAGTTTTTATCATTACATAGTATAAAACAAAGTCCCCCACCGCGTCTGTCTGTCTGTCTGTTCGCGATAAACTCAAAAAGTACTGAACGGATTTTCATACGGTTTTCACCAGTGGATACAGTGATTCAAGGGGAAGGTTTTAGTATATAATTTGTCAATGTTTTTTTTATAGTCAGGGCGGGACAGCGTCTGCCGGGACCGCTAGTAATTAATAAAATACGAAAAAATTAACATTCCTCTGAACAAAACATGATAAAATTTAGTCGAATAATCGCAGCATTATATACATGAAACAGACCTGCATGCATAAATCATAAATATAACTTAAACACTTAGAATTAAAAACTTTTAACATATTGCTGTTTATTTACAATAACTCAATTTTTCAATATTATTATTATTTTCGATTAACTTAGGCATATACGAATACACAGCATTTCTACTATCTCAAAGTTGGAATTAAAATTCTATTTTAAATAAATGTAATTGAATATTCAAATTGTATAAAACAACTTACATCATATTCCGCAAAAGATATTTTAATTATCTGCGAGATTGATTGAGAGAAATTAAATAGGAATATCATAATTAATGTCGTAGAAACTGACTGATGATGCGATGATGATAGACAGTTATTTATTTTTTACATATAATTTACATACTTTAATATATGTCACTAAAATAAATTGCAATATGCTATTACTTACTATTACTTACGTCAGCCCAAGCCGAGGTGTACCGTGCCGTGCTCCTTTGAGCTAGTTTCCCAAATAAAATCGGCTGAGTGCCTCCAGCACTCGCCTTAATAGCCCGGTTAAGCTGTCAAGACCTTCCTATGTCAATAACGTAGTCAGTTCGAGAAAAAAAAACTATTCACGTCCCTGGGATATCAACTTTGTTGCTACAAATAAATGTTACACTTTGGAAAGCGTTATAATCTGCACGAAACGAGCTCTCTGTGTTTTTAGTTTCTGTGGCTCACCGCGACGCTTCTTGAAGTTATTAAGAGTAATGCTACTTCAAAGTAGTACATTTGTGAATATCTGTATGCGAACACATGTTTTAGTACGTGGAAAGTTTACTCTGATGACACTACTTGAATACTAAATGTGAAACAGTTCATTGAGATGTTAACAAATTGGTCAAATTTCACTTTTTTATAAAACTAAAGATAGTACTCGTGGTATGTTTTTATTTGAAAATGTATCACGAACGTGACAACTCTAGAGATGTTTTGAGACTATATTTTTCATAGTATCAAATCAAGTGCTCAGACTTGTTATCTCGTATCCATATAAGCCGTATATATGTAAACATAGTATAAATAAAGTCCTCTGCCGCGTCTGTCTATCTGTTTGTTCGCAATAAACTCAAAAACTACTCAACGGATTTTCATGCGGTTTTTACCAGTAGACAGAGTGATTCATGAGGAAGCTTTATGTATATAATTTGTCAAGGTTTTTCTTATTATCAGGGCAGGACAACGTCCGCCGGGCCCGCTACTATGTAAATAAAAATCAAATGCCGAATTAATATAAGCGCATTGCTTTAAAATGACTACAATTATTTGTCTAATACTTTTATAGTTGTGTTTGAGTCGTCCAGGACAAGGTTTGTATGAAAGAAAATTTTTGAGAATGAATCGCATTAAAAAGTAAAAGAAGTGGGTTTAAAAATCTCCAAATAAAACGGTAAGTGAGTTAGATAGAAGACAATATCATCAAAATTATTGTCAGAATTGTCGTTCAATTATTCACTTGCCATTTTATTTTCTTAGATGGTCGTACTGTAAATGAAAGATTTTGTTTCAAATAAAATAGCTCTAGCCTTGGTGAAACGATTGTGCGGTAAATGAAATCTGTACCGGGACTCTGATTTCTTTAGGTATGCTGAACGTATTCAAGTATAGTTCCCCACCGAGGCAATTGTCATGCGTTCTGCAAAATCATACAGACGTTTTTCTAAGCTATATCAATTAAAATTTCTGAACTGTCATGCTAAAGAAGAATGCATCACATAACAATAAATTAACTATCCGAACACAGTATCATTCGGTCGGTGACTAAATGGTGACTGGTTATTGGGAATTCAGAGCCACTGCGTTACGATCTGAGGATAAATAAGCCAACTTCAAAGCGAAAGTTATGATATCCACAATTTAGCTTTTAAAATTGTGTATATTTAAAAGTATAGAGTAAAACTAGCTCGATATTAAGGTATGTTTATGCGCTTAAGTGGAATCCACGTACGAAAGATTTAGTACCTACTCGAATTGTGAATACCGTGTCTTACCACTCGTGTCGAATGAGGACACATCGCTCAATGTTTGCCGCTATTGTCCGGTGGACATCGATGGTATGAATATGTGGTTAAAACCACAAGCGATGTGCTGAAGTTTATACCTGTCTCATGAAATAAATTTGAAATATCTTGACGATAATCTTCAACAACTCTGTGCTATACGTAAAAAAAATCAACACTTCATAATTAAATGTTAAAAAAATCGTACACGTGTTTTACATATGAAAAATATATTTACTTATATTAAGCATTGGTTTCGCGCGTAGCTTCGCCTGTTTTAATGTAGACTTTGAAAATAAAATAATGATGTTACTCGGTGATTCTTGTATTTTTATATTCTCGGAAACGGCTAACAATTTATATTTAGTTTATACATTTGATTTTAAATGTTAATACAAGGCAATAGTTAATTCTTTTTTGTTTTTTTACTTATGTTATTTAATTTTTTTATTTATGTCTACGAAACTGTGTTTAATCTTATAATTTCAAATTATATTTTCTATTTTTTTTTTTTTTTTTTTTTCGGACTGACTATGCTATTGGCCTTTTTAGAGGCCTCTACAGCTTCACCGGACTACTAAGGCGAGCGCTTAAGGCACTCAGCCGATTTTATTTGGGCAACTAGCTCAAGGGTGCGTGGCACACCTCGGCTTGGGCTGTTGCTGTTATCCTGGATCTAACCTAGCTAAACTATTCTAAGCTATTCATACATATATTCATTTGTGAATCATGCAATCGAGATTGCATGATTCACAAATGCATACGTGTATATCGGAATGAAACAAGCTAAACTATTCGATTCAGCTCGAAAAAAAGGGAAAAAAAACAAACCCATCCACTATGTGTATGTATGTGCACGTGTGGTGAGAGTTGATCTCATGTGTGAGTACAAGTGATGTAGGTGAGTCACTGTGTCGCGAAAGTGATATCTCGGGGGCTCCAACCGGGGACGACCTCGGCTCGAGATATCACTGAGAACCACGATGTGTGCGGGAACTAACTAACGAGGGATCCTTCTCTCACGGCGGCGTCAGAGAAGGTTACGCGTGCGTGGGCGCAAACACGCATATTAAAATATCGAATTTAAAGTTTACTGAACGGCGTCGGCGCCGGAATCTAAAAATAGAAATAGCAAAAATTATTATTATTACTTGATCGTTTTAGGGGAAGTGAGACGTAAATACACGGATTTACTCTGACTTATATGAGTTATTTATTTATTAACGGCGGCGCGCACGAGCCGTTGCAGGGTAGCCGAAATGGCTGGATACCTATGTATGGCTGTCAAGGGACCTAGAGACGGATTTCGGACCGTCTCTTCGTATGCCGAGATCTCCGAGATCTCGTGAAAAATGAGCAATTGACCTACGTAGTCAATGCTCGATAGGGAAAAGGAGTATGCGGGGTCGGCCTGTGAAGGCTTAGCCGCCTGGGATTTCGGGATCGGCTGAGACGCGGGCTTGGGAGCCCACGGGGCCTGAGGGGCCCGGTAGGGGCGGGGGGGCGCGCTAGTCGCGGGTACGGACGTTGCCGGTGCACGAGATGTGCTCGGCAGGCTCGGGAAGGACTCTCGGGATATGAGAGGCGGAGGTCGGGGGCGGGCGGTGGCGGCGGGCGTCCTAGACGGGGAGACCTGTCTGGGGTAGCGGGGGCGCTTTGTGCGCGGGGCGCGGGGACATCCGCGATAGTTCGCGGTATGGCCCTCGCCGCGGCACAAGACGCAGCTCGGAGGGTCAGAGGAGGTCGGAGAGCGGGAGCACTCCTTAGTGGAGTGGTCGCCGAGGCACTTAACACACCTGGGACGCAGGCGACAATTACGTGCGGAGTGTCCGTAAACCTGACAGTTGTGACACTGTGAGGGTACGGACGTTTTGCGCGGCGGCTCGACAATAATGCCGGAGAGGCCGCAGAGGGTCGAGAGATCGAAAATGGCTTTCCCTTCCTTGGTGCGGTCGAGAACGACTAACACCATATTGTAGGGTGCCTTCGTGCGCGGAGAGCGCATGCGGTGTACCTCACGAACAGGAATGTCCTTTTCGTTGAGGTCGTCGGAGATGTCATCGGTTGGGATTTCGGCGGGGACTCTACGGATGACAACTCGTAGTAAGCGCTCTTCCTCGAGCGAATGAGTGAAATAACCGAACTTGCTATCCCGAAGGAAACGAGTCAGGTTTTTATGGGCGGCAGGGGTCGCGACCTTCACCTGGATACCGACAGGGGTATTCACGGCGGAGGTAAAGGGAATCTCTGCTGTTTCCAGCATGTGACGAATCTCGACCCAGGACGCCTTGTCCTGGATCGTAACGGGGGGCGGTGGGCGGGGCTTCTTACTCGTAACTGCGGGTTCCGCAGCTTGAGGCGAAGCCGGTCTGGAGGGCGTGGATGTCGTTTTTGGCACTTTCGTGCCATCAACGTTGAGAAGTTTCGAGGGCTTAGGGCCCTCGTTATCGGAAGAGGGATTCGCGCGCTTATGGCGCTGGCGGTGCGAGACGGTGGAGAAGCCATCGTTCGCGGGATCTTGCTCCATATCGGAGCCCTCCTCGTCTGGGATGGGAGCGGAGGGGTTGTTCGCTTCTACAGCGGTCTGGTTTTCCTGCAAGAGTAGGGCGAAGGAGTTGGATATGGGAAAGACAGCGTTGGACGGGACTGTGGGCGGGGGACCTCCGTTTTGAAAAATTCGCGCCTCTCTACAGAAGCGATCGTACTCCGTGACGGCTGTCGGACAGCAGTTCATGACGAAATCGCGAAACCGAGCATGTTCGCGCTCGAGAGTGATTGGCTGGGCCATACCGGGGCCTGAGTGGGGATAGGGGAGCCGCGAAACAAACCTCCCTGCCTTAGGGGCAGGGGGGCGCGCCTGAACGGAAAATTACGGGACTATCCGAGTCCGGACCAAAATACCTGTGGGCGAAGTGCAATGCCGCACGGTATAGAGCCTACAAAGCCTAGAGGGAGAGCCCTAGCAATCCCGGGGCCGAGAACGCAGACCGGTAAACCGGGCTACGCCCAAACAGACACCCGAGGATGGAATGAGGGGATCAGGTGGGTGGGAGGGAGACACCGTGGACTTGACTAGGCGACCTCGCCAAGGCCAAGCTACCCAGGCCCGTCTGTCAATGCAGTAGGCCGCGGGGCCTACGGCGAGCGGACAGGTCGCTCCAACTCAGTTCGTTGTCTACACCGTTAGGTATCCGTGAGTTGGCCAGACGACTGGACTTTCAAAAGAAATTAACCCGGGTTCGCACCGAAAGGTGCGGTTTGATACGCTCTAAAGTCGAGCGCCTTACGATTGACAGTCTGTTATTGTACCAATTGACAACCTGTTACTATTGCTAGTAACGGCAAATGACGATTCGCGGCGGACACACACGAGTGTTCGTAACGCACGATACGCGACGATCAACCGGCACTAAACGCGACACACACGGCACTGAACGCGAAGAAGCGCGGCGCGACACAACGTAAACACGAAGCGGGCGACACGAAACTCGAAGACAGCACTGTGCGTACGGCGCGCGGAGACCGACTGAACGCGAGCGAAGCGCGGACACGACTAACTGCGAGAGCGTCGGAGGCGAAGTGAAGCGAGCGCGAGCGCGAGAGCGAGATAGCGGATCGGACGGCGAGAGTAGCGGACGCAGCGGAGGCACGTCTGTACACGACGACGGCCCGATCGGAACTCCACCCGGTCTTTTCTATATTTTCTATAAATATTAAATATTCTTAAAATTAAACACTACTTGACGTAAACACAGCTTACACTATAGAAACATTGCGTATTGGGAATAATATAAAGTAAATCCCGTATACTTCATTGTTTTTACATCAATTAATAGTTTAATGTTTAAATTTTAGTAATGTTAATCATCATTATCACTATATATTATAAAACAAAGTTCTCAACCACGTCCGTCTGTCTGTTCACGATGAACTGAAAAACTTCTGAACGGATTTCCATGCGGTTTTCACCAGTAGATAAAGTGTTTCCTGAGAAAGGTTTAGGTATATAGTTATAAGGTAAGGTAAGGTTTTTTAATTATAAGGGCGGGACAATGTCCGCCGGGCCCGCTAGTAAATAATATAACAGGTTTTTATATACATCTGTCGCTTTCGCTTGTGCCTTAACTCAAACATTAGAAGAAGCCGAGTTTCTTGAATAGTCGAGACTTCGTTCTTCGATCAGGTGTATACCTCGAATGGGACATTACAAACCCGACCGTGACGGACAAACGCGACGTCTGCATAATTACTTCACATACTGGGAAGAGAATAGACTCTCATTACCATATTATTGTTAGCTGAACTATATACGGTACGAATGCGACGTGCTTTTAATAGAACATACCTCTGTATTGTTCGCTCCGTACAGGTGTAGATTTGTTGCTATCTGATAGTTGGTATTTGTGGTCATTCGGTTAATGTTGATTGTTTAAGTGGAGAAACGTTTAACTTCCAGTGTATGAGAGTATTAAGATGTGAGATTAAAAAAAAAATATTATGGACCTTTTCATAAATGAGGGCATTATTTATACTGCCCGAACAATATGAATAATTACAAGTCCAATCGGAAAACATAATACATTCAATTTTTCTTCATTTTTGAGATTTTTTTTAAACTATGAGGTTATCTCTATTGACATTAGAAGTTGGAAAAAGTGAATTTTAGGGTGAAATGATCTATACTACCATTATAAAAAAAAGAAATAGTTTTTTTTTATTTGTAATGGATGGATAAAACAAAAAAATACGTAACCGATTTGAAAAATTTTCAACCTATAGTCCTAACCGACATTTTGTTACTAATTTTCCAATCATCTAATCAGTTTACATTTATTCTTACGTAGCCAGGTGGACATCAGAAACAGCCTTACCATCCCATGGGTTCACCACGATGTTTACTTCATCACAGTTTTAAACGCATTGTAGGATTCGATCTTAGGTGTTACCGATGAGGTGTCAAAGTTAATAAAAAAATCCATAATATAGTACTATTTTTTCATAACCAAAAAAGGTGTACACAAAAGCTGTGAACTGTGGAGGTCTCGGTTCATCAATTCACTGGATAATTTGACCGTAATAGCGTAACGTTGGAGCCGAGAGCGCCGACGGATTATGTAAATGTACGGGATAACCGAAGGATACCACCGTCACGTTGTAGGGTGACCATAAAGCAGGATTTCACGGGAATATTTTTTTGTAGTTTTATCGTTTCACCACAGTATCGCCTAATCTTAAATAACGGTGTGGTCTGAGACGATGAACGCGCTAAACCTAGATAGAAACTGGAACTTAAGTGCTGCTGCCGAAATACAACTGTAGGAGCTTCGGGCTCACTATTATAAGATTCTAGAACTGACACGGACAGCGTAATAATAATACTCGGAGTGCGTGAAATAGACTGTTTATTAATATGACCATATAAGGTATTTTTTATAGAGACACGCGATATTTCATTTATTTGTTCAATTTACAATATTTACAAAAGTTTCAGCCGGCCTGCCAAACAGGATGACATACTCCGTAGCTACACAACTATAACTAGAATTTCAACTGGAGTGCAGTAGCTTCCTAGTGAACTTAGAATATGCCCTATCATCATGGTTTCATCACAATGTTCTCTTTCACTGGAAACTTTGACTCAGTTGCAAGAATTCGAACATAACACAATCGACGTGGTGTGAGAACACTCTAACCACCGAGCACTGAGCAATTGCTTCAAAAATATGTTATTTTAAAATAATCCTTTAAATAAATAAAATACATTATTTATTTATATTATTCTGAACAGAAGGCATACTTTTAGCGCAATATCGTGAAAAAATAATTTAAGTTTTAACATCATTCGTAAGATTTGATAAACAGCAATGTCCGCCATTTCTTATAGTTTAATTATATTGGAAATTCAACAAAAATAATTCATAACACATATCGACCAGTCTGAACATATAATTTTTTCAGTGATAGCATTTTCAAACATTATTTAGTACATACATTCAAGCTCTTTAATATTAGTAATTGTCTAACTGAATCTAAAATGTGAACAAAATACATGAACGCTTTGTACTTTTTAATAATTTATGTGAGTAAGCATTAATTATAATACAAATAAAATAATATTTATTTATAATTATTGTTTGAATATTCATTTACATTTCTATTTGTAAGAAATTTACATCATTACAGTCCCCTACCGCGTCTGTCTGTCTGTCTGTTCGCGATAAACTCAAAAACTACTGAACGGATTTTCAAGCGGTTTTCACCAATGGATAGAGTGATTCATGAGGAAGATTTATGTATATAATTTATCAAGGATTTTTTTTATAATCAGGGCGGGACAACGTCTGCCAGGCCCGCTAGTATACCATATTTTCGAGAGCTAGCTCCGTTAGTATTAAAAACGATAGGCGTCAGATCACAAAAAGTTTGCTTCTCGTTACACTATATTGTATTATTGAAAACAAAAACGACAAGTTATAAAGTACAGGTCAATCAAGACGCTCTAGATAACTTGGTGAGTGACATAATAATAAAGAAATAAAAGAATAAAAACCTATTCGGTGTTTACTTAAATGTCGTCGATATAACGCAAATGCCAGTGTTATGGCGTCGGCCAGATGATAATGATGATATACTGCAATTTTAAATTATAATTATTACAATAAATTAATTACCTTATTAACCGTTATCGTCATAATAAATTCTAATTAAATTTCCATTCATACTCTGTCGCCGCAACTAGACAGCCTGTCTCTAAAGGAGAAATAAATTTGAACAATCTTATGTATGTATATATTGTATATGTATTCTTTTTAAATATCTATACTTGATAAAGTTAGAACAGACTTGGTCTTACATTCGTCGCAGTAGGAATAATTAATTCGTGGTCATCTTATGTGTCCAATTCAGTTTTATATATCTGTTAAGCCGACTGACTATACTTACTTACATAGCTATGGCTCCCCATTGAAAATCAGCGCTGTAGTATCACTCAGTTGTACCGCAGCATTTGTTGAATAAAGGGATACTGTTGTTGGACATTTGTAATGTATGTTCTCTTTATTTACTTTTTAACCGTCATCTATTCCAACAATAAAAACATTTTTTTCTTTCTATGTTCAGCATAAATCATATGCACTCTACTCAAAAGCAGCTTGTGTGCCCTAGTGTCTCACAATATCGGAACCGGCTATAGAAATCGCACTTTGCATTGAAAGCGGCCGGAATGTACCGCGGCTGCAATGTTGTAGGATTAGCTAGTTATAAATAGCTAGCCTAGAATGGTAAAAATACATCAGAGAGCGTCTTTTATATAATTTTTTTATAGTGTGGGACGTCTTTACTCACAATTTATAGGATTTAAAACTTACATTTAATACCGATTCGACCTAACACTGTAACACGCTAAACTTAGAACGGGCCTGTTTCGGTAATAGATTTAAATTCATAGGATTAAATTAAATAATAATTAAACATTAAAAAAATATTACGCCATTTGTATATCTACAGACATAAATAAGATTGAATTGTATATTTGTAAACTCAAAATAACAGCTTTTTGCTAAATGGATACGAAATTATATAAAGTCATTTATACCACAAAAAAAAGTATTTTCTCTGTTTAGCTGTTTTTTTTTTGACGGGGCTTACATTCGCACATAGTTGATGTTATAACATGTAACATAGGCTATTAATTTTTAAATTAAATTAAAATTAGGGTTTCGCAAAAATATAATAACCTGAAAAAATGGTGTCTAAAACTGCGTGCACCCCACGCACACGTTTACGCTGTATAAAATTTCATATTAAATTTTTATGAGGAGGAAATCACGGGTAACGGCTATTATTTAATAATGTTGTATTTTTAGAAAATGAAGAAAAATATAGGAGTAACAAAGTGATACGAGTAAATCTTTGTTAAGCCAATATAATAAATTATAAAAGAGATCACGTATGTGCAGTGAATACACGTTAGTAGATCAGATGTTCAATCTAATTTGCATAATCGAGCTGTTCACGTGATAAGAGGGAAGACTTTATCGAAATAATTTATAAATTATTTATTGCACATGGAAAAATTTAAGCGTCTGTTGTTTTTCGGTAAAGTTTTCGAAAAGGCAAAACCGTGAATAGAGAGAATAGAGGAATACTACCTACATATAATTACGTTTTTCCATGGGATTGATAATAATAAAACAGGTTAACTTAAAAACGAAAAAAGGTTTAGTAGTAATCGTAACATTATGATTAAATAAGAAAAACTAACTTCAAAATTGTCTTAGATAATATACAGTCTTAATAAAAATAAAAAAACAAAACTATTTTCAGAAGTACAAAGTCACGGACATGACTCATCATTTTACTTTCTCTTTCTTTCATTTATGACACCGTGTGTAAGTAATACACAATTCTGCCAATGTCACGTAGATACAGCGTGTGCATTGTCTACGTTAGATAGTGACATAAACGGAGGAGACTGATCAAAAATGTAAGTCGAAAAAGAAAATAATCCATTCATATAATCCGTATTCAGACCGAGTTATTTAACTAACACATAAAAATAAACGCAGCCAAAAATACATATCGGTTAAGACATAGACAATTTGATTAGAATTTGACTTTGTTATTTCCAATAAATAAATATACAAGGCACGTAAAATTAAAGGATTATTATTTACTAAATACTAAAGATAAGACATTACGTTATTTTATTTGCCACACGCTACTGATTATAAAATATATGTTTAAAGTTATTATTATTACAATTTTTTTTGGCTGTTTTATTGTCTAAATTTAATTATGTGCATTAATACTGAATAAAATAAAATTGTACTTAAGTATATATTCACTTAAATGATATAATGTTAAAATGATAACTTATATTTGTATAATAATTACCTTTATAACATAGGATCTTTAAGATTTAAATCAATTTCCAGTAGTAAAGTGTAGATATATTAAAGATGATGGTTCTATCTATAAATAATCCTAAAAAAACAAACAACAACATAAAATCGCTCCATAAATTCTAAACTAAATAAGTAATTATAGTGTAGGCGCTTGACAGCCCTGGCAGTTTGAGAGGCAGGCAAATTATCTCGTGACGCGAGAGTTTGGCAGGAGATGTCGATAGTTTAACAACACTTTTATCTCTTTTACAGACGATGTGCCAATAAAATGTTCAAACGAGATTGTACTTTATATAATTATCTATATTATTTATTATACTGTGTAGCCCCGAGGAACAAATATGCATCACATTATTGCTACTCTTATCGAACTTGGTATTCTTGTTCGTTGATTGGCAACTCCATACTCATGTTAAAACAATTTATGGTATAGTGGAAACATATTTTAAATTATAGTAGCAAACGTTTGCGACTTCATCCGCGTTAAATCATCTATACCAGTGATCGGCAAACCACGGCTCACGAGCCGCATGCGACTCTTTCTCTCCTTCACTGTGGCTCTTCCAAAAAATGTTTAGTACAAACACGGAATATTATTTACTGACTTACCTTGTAAAAGACAAGTTGTTTTTGAAACGCAAGCGTACAGAAAAGAGGCACACTTTTAGAAGGCAACAAAATCACGACTCGTCGATCGTAAAATATTCATATCTGGCAAAGGGAATCTTGAAAGTGTAGTTTTAATCTAAATTTCACTAGTAAAACGAAGCTTAAGTTTAAAGAAAGGATCTTGAATAAATTTAATTATGTCTATTGGTTATACTAACGGCACGGGCGGACGTTGTCCTGCTTTGATAATAAAAAAATCTAAAATTCAACCGCAGCGCCACCTACCTGGTCCAATTGTGAAACTAAACCATTTTCGGATCCACTGGAACACGCACACATAATTTCATCAAAACCGGTCCAGCCGTTTACAAGGAGTTCAGTGACATACACACGTACAGAAGAAATTTATATATATAAATTTGGCTCTTTGGATGACGTGTTTGCCGACCACTGATCTATACTAATAAAAATTAATTAATGTATGTATGTAAGCGCATCACTTCATAACGGCTGAATTTATTTGTATAATTATTTTTTTGTTATATCCATAATATTCAAGACAAGGTTTGTATTAAAGAAAATGTATGAAAAATCGTAAGGAAAAGTGAAAAATCTCCATATGAAAAGTGAGCGAGTCAGTGAGACATAAGGTAGTAGGGAGATCTTTAAATATATTGACAGAATTGACAGATTGATGTTCAATTGTTCAGATGCCATTTTATTTCATTACATGTTGGTACCGTAACGGGAAAATTTGGTCCCATTTTTACCGTTAGCAAAACAGTGCGAAGCTGGGGGCGAGCATGTTGTTACAATACGAAACTTAATATTTGTTGACAGATAGTTTTAGTCAGAAACTATGTACAAATTTTTTGAATCACTTAAATCGTGATCAAAATTTAAATACCGAGAAAAGTTTTTTCTTCATTATAAATATATAATTCATCCGTATACTGGGTTTCTCATAAATTGATGTAAATAATGCAGGTAATTATTACATACTTACTTGCATAATTACATATGGCAGAGATGCGAATGTTAAGGTGGATGTGTGGTGTGACTAGAATGGATAAGATTAAGTAAGAATTACTATATCAGAGCAAGTTTGAAAATTGCATCAGTGAAAGAGAATGCATAAAAATAGTGAATGAAAAATGTATGTTTGTCAGATTCTCTTTTTTTTTATATCATATGCGGCAAACGGACAGGTGGGTCACCTGATGTTAAGTGATCACCACCGTCCATAGACACTTGCAACACCAGGGGAGTCGCAACTGTGTTGCCAACCTGTCTTGGGGGAGAGGGGGATTAGGGGAAGAGGGACGGGGAAGGGGAGGGAAGGTGGACCTCCGGCGCTCTCACTGACCGAACGAAACGCAACAATGCAAGCACTGTTACTTCACGTCGGTTTTCTGTGAGATGGTGGTACTACCCCGGTCGAGCCGACCTATTCATGCTGAAACTATTAATAGCTTCAGCGTAGCTCTACCACCTACAAAAATTTCACCTTCTCATTTGTAATGGAGACGTTATTAGAATTTATCTAGCCATAAACTTACTTCTTAACAGAAGTGTCAATATTTAGGGATGTTACAAACTGTTAATATAATTTACCGTTTGATTTTAATAAATCTACATAATTTTGTGACTAATCATAATTTTAATGACATATATAATATTCACAACGCAGAAGAACCTACTGGAAACAAATATTATGCGTAACTATTTAGCATATTTACTTACACTTAAAATAATATATCGTACATTTCCTGAAAACCGAATCATCGTGAGTTTCAAACTGTCTAAACAAATGTTAAATATGTTTCCTAGTTGCGAGCAATTTTCTAAATAATTTCTTGAAACTGTTTACGTATAACGACGCAGATAATTTATATAAATATTAGCTTTGCACGTGGCTTTGCTTGCGTTAATGTAGATCTGATCCGATCTATAGAACAGTGTTTTTCTGGACAAATAGTAGCTTATGTCCTTTTTTGTACTTCTGACAACGTGTATACAAAATTTTATGACAATCGATTGAGTAGTTAGAACGTGAAAGCGTAACAACCAAAAAAAATCATATTACTTAGGATTTATTGAAGAAAATGACTCCCAAAAGTCGCCTAACGTAACCTACCTAGCTAATGTATGTTGTTAGGAGAGGAGTAAATACTGTACTAAGTGTAGATCACAAAGTACACTAAGTGTCAATGAAGTAATAATGTTCGTGCGCCGGTTCTGACGAGTACCGTGCATTACCTAAAAGAGCCGAACTGTAAATGCCTATTTCAGCGAGTTACTACGTGGGTGTGTCACGTGGTCTGCTTTCCATACAACAACCATGCTTTATATGGATTTTTAAAATTATTTTTTTTATTTAAAAGTAAATCCACAAGCACGGCTTGTAGTAAATACTTCCAAGTGGAAAATATGTAGGTAATCTTGTAAAACAGCCTACGTTATGCAGAAAGTAATGATAGACGTGCATGCAAATTATTTTTAATAGAAATTACAAAATGCGTTGTGTCACGTTTATACACTTGTGATGTCCTTTATGGTTTGTCTAATAGTTTTTATGGTCTGTAAGCTTTTTATGCGTAACCTTATATAACTACTATCATTCTTATGTAATACCATACCTGCAGATTTATTAAAATCAGTTTAGTGTAGGTTAACGTTGATAAACAGTAAATTTACTCTGAAACTAAGACTTCTTCTTTCAACTATGAGATATGAATATAGATAAAAAAGAATTGTTCGGTTGAGTCTTGGTGTGTGATTTACTTCATTTTACGCGCATAACTATTATCATTATATTTCTATAGGTATATAGATTTCTATAGATATTTCTATATATATATATATATATACATACATCAGAGAACTATTACTCACTTTCGATAAAAAAAAACCGGAGTAGGTAATTAATTATTAAAGTATAATACATTAATACTAAAAATTCATATAAGAAACTGTTCAATTAGTAGCAGGAAGTAATGAATTTCTCCAGATATGATATTATTTTGCCAATAATTTCTACGTGTTTTCTCACTTATCTCGTGTCTTTAATAACTCGACACCCCGTGTTCGAAGCGACGCGCTCACAGCGGGCCGGGGTCCCATAACTTTGAACCCCGTTCGACTCAGCGGGGCGTCATTATCGCCGGGGTCTAAATGATGTATGTAGAAAAATATATATATCATGTAGGTAACATATGAATATCCAATAAAAGTTATAGAGTAACAGAAACAATAAAAACAGGAATGAATAAAGCCACCGCGGTCTTGGATTCGTACTGCTCCAGCGGTTAACTAAACTCGTGTTTAAAGTATGGGTAGTGGTTTGTTTAGAATTTGGGTAAAACTGTATTTTGTTTATGTGCAATCAAGTGGCGGAATAAACAACGGTCAGTGATTCTGGGACTAGCAATTGCAATGAACTTCAGCTTGAGTAGTAACAAATAACCATTAGGTATTATTTGGAAATGACCAGTAATGAAACTGTATATACATATTAACACCTAAGCACAGAATTGACAATTATATTCATCACACGATAGTCGACAATATGCCAAGATTGAAACCGCGACCGTCTACACAAATAATTTGCATATAGATGATGAAATAACGAACTTAAAATAAATAAAGAAAATTAATAATTACTTATGTGTATAAGAAATCGTTCAACAAAAACTATAAATGTACAATTAAAATATGAATTCGCATAATACAGTAGAATCGCTTTAATTAGAATATAAATAAGTCGAAAATCACCAAAACTCCTAGAATTGTTTTATTCCCTTCCCTTCAAACACCAAAATCTACATTACTCGAAAATGTACGCCTGTATAAGTAGATATAATCAATGAGTCCCTACAAGCCATTTCGGTACATATTTTCCCTTCATAATCCGAAAAAATAAATTAGAACTCTGTACATCGAACACAGCATTGGTTGATTTTATAACCTACTTAACTTGATCATTTGAAACTAATTACCTCTATACATTGAAGAAAATAAGTTACAGAATTTAAGAATTTACCAACAATGTTAACTCAAAATTAGTAAGAATGAATCTTCTTAACCTCTACCAGTCGAATATTTTCTTATAAAATCCGCTTAAGTCGAAAACTTTCTAAAGGCCCATTGTTAACTCAAAATTAGTAAGAATGAATGTTCTTAACCTCTACAAGTGGAATATTTTCTTATAAAATCCGCCTAAGTCGAAAACTTTGTAAAGGCCCATTGAAGTATTACGTAAGCAGTGATGAGGGCGGTCCTTGATTTGCTTTTTTCCTCTTTTTTTATGTCATAGAAGGCAAACGGACATGTGGGTCACCTGATGTTAAGTAATCACCACCGTCCATAGACGCTTGCAACACCAGGGGACTCGCAAGTGCGTTGCCAGCCTGTGTTTATGGAAGGGGGAGCGGGGAGGTGGGCCTCCGGCATTCTAACTGACCGAACGAAACGCAACAATGCAAGCACTGTTACTTCACGTCGGTTTTCTGCGAGAGGGTGGTAGTACCCCGAGCGAGCCGACCCATTCATGCTGAAACCAGTAATAGCTTCAGCGTGCCTCTACCACCTATTTTTGATGACATAGATGATGGGGGGTCCGGATAGTAATTATGTCAGCAATATTTCTTGATTAAACCGGAACAGATTTAGATAAATGTTTATGTAAGCATGGGGGGGGGGGGGGGTAAGAGTATTGCTTACTTTTGCTGACCAGGCGGAGGGCGGAGGGGGCGGTCAAAATTTATAAAAATTCTGCTTCCATAATACTTGAACGGCCCTAATAACAAATCTTAGTGAGTTTCAAATATTAGAGTCTCTCGATATTCCGTTTCAATTTTAACAACTTACAAATTGTATTATTCAGTGTAGAAAATATAATAATAATATTAAGAAAAAAATATGAAATAAATATATTCATATCTTTTCCAAGAATCGTCTTAATTTTTTATAATAACCTTCCAACATGCAAATGAATATCATTTAATCGAAAACTTTTGCAATTATTTTAATACGTAAGGCTATCAGAGATCTCGGAGGTTGTTTAATAGTTCTAGCGCTGTTTAAACTCTGCCGGCACGTTAAGTAATACCGACCAGTGCGTAGGTACAATGCGTAACTGTTATCGTTTCGAAATTTTGACAAACCATGGCGTATTTCGTCCAGCTGAGTAACAAATCTCAATTGTAACTTATCTAACATTCATTCCTAAAAACATCATATATATATGTACATATAAATAAAATGATAGACCTTTACCGTTGTGCGCGCAACACCCAAAAACTACTAGTCATTATTTAGTTATAATTAACATTTAGTTAGTAGTTTAATCACTTTTTTTTAGTTTACTTCATAAACACTTGGTTCTTACCTAAACAAATATCACGATAGCTTCTATCTATACTTAATATTATACAGCTGAAGAGTTTGTTTGCTTGAATGCGCTAATCTCGGTAACTACTGGTCCGATTTTCGGTGTTAGACAGCTCATTTATCGATGAAGGCTATATACTCATTACGCTATAGCATACGCATATCGTTACGCTAAGACCAATACGAGCGGAGCACCAATGAAGAATGTTTCAAAATCGTTTCTTTTTTCCTTGAGAGCTGTCGCTACATGTTAGCGTTAGCCCAAAGTAACTATTCTACGAGGACGAAGTCGCGAGCAAATGCTAGTTTAATATAAAGTTATGAAAGTTTTAAGAAACTACGATTTTTAAAAGCATTTAAAATTCAGAGATGTGCGCTTTCTTGTCATTGAAAAATGGTGTAAGCGGTGTGGTGCGCATAGCGCAGGATAACACAAACGGAAACGGAACAAAGGATATCGGGTAGTTTTTAACACAACACTAGCTTGATCGTGAGATTATATTGTTTAGGACAGTTTTTGCGATGCCGTTGATAGCAAGAATTATGAACCCATAATACTAGGAGCCACCACAGAGTGATAAATATCTACTATTAAATTATGATTGTAATGCAAACAATTGTAAAATTTTAAATAATTACCATATTCTATTAGCAAACTTAATATACATATACTACTGCTTATATTAACGGTGTTGTTCTAATTTAAGAATCATTACTATGACATAAAATGAAGTAAAGTTCTTACCTGAGTCGATCCGGTAAGTGGGAGCGGACTGGTTTCCACTCGGACTCTTTTAAGTTTCGTTTTATTTTTTTAATAATACGATGTGAGTGCGATGCGAGGGCGCAACACAAGTTCAATACCACTGCGGTTTGCATGAAACACACGTTTATTATGTTAAATACTTTTTTCACTCGACTGTGCCGATGGAAGGTAATATTTTTCAAGTGTATATACATATTATGTCCAGTTTTTAACACGCTCTCCAGCCTAAACAGTTTGATTAATTTTACTTTAGGTATGGTTAGATTCATCTTCATTGTGTGCGGGATAAAAATCAGTTTTTTTTACTTGGACTGAATAAATCGGGCATTAATATTATTAAAAAGTATCATTGGTTTCGCAGTCTTTTGTTTTTCTCTATTTTATACGTTCGTCGGTAATAGTTGTTATATTGAATTTTTTAACTATGTTAAACTTTTATGGAACTACAATTTTGGAAACAATACGAGTTCAGCGATGTGTTTTCTTGCCGTGAAAAAGTGTGATAGGTGGTGTGGTACGTACGCGCATGAGAAGGAAAGTAAACAGATAACATTATGTACAGAACATTATTTTAAGGAAAGTATATTTTTCTTTTGTACATACAATATATTATTAAGATAAGAAGCAACACAGACGAGGTTGCGGGTACCAGCTAGTGTTATCAATGCGAATGTGAATTTAATGTTTCTTACGATTTCACGCCTTTAGATTTTTTTTATATCATAGGAGGCAAACGAACCGGTGGGTCTTCTGATGTTAAGTGAACACCACCGTCCATAGACACTTGCAACACCAGGAGAGTCGCAAGTGCGTTGCCAGTCTGTGTTTATGGAAATGGGAGCGAGGGAGTGGGGAGGGGCAGGGGAGGTGGTATTCCGGCGCTCTCACTGACCGAACGAAACGCAACAATGCAAGCACTATTACATCACCTAGGTGTTGTGTGATTCAGGTGGTAGATAGTACCACGGGCGAGCCGACCCATTCATACTGAAAGTAGTAATAGCTTCAGCATTCCTCTACCACCTACAAGAGTGTTCAATAGACTATGACGAAATTTTGCATACACATGAATGGGTATATGTCAGATGTACGAAAAAGAATATAGGGTACGTTTTATTAAAAAAAAATGTATTGTTACCGAGGGACATGTCAAACATATTAATGTGAGTGAAATAGCCAACAAAAGTTGATATTAAATAAAAATGTCTACATATTAGAATAACTTCAGTTCGTATAACGTTTAAAGAGATAAATTGCTTGTATGATTGATGTCAATTTACAGCGATTTCAACGCAGGTTTGTGATTCAATGAGCATAATTTGTTAGGTCTATAATCCAATCTACGGTTTCTATGTATATGTTGAATCTAGGACAGTCAACCGCGACGGCGACCGTATGACTATTTATCAAGATTATGATAATTTTGGTCCGCTTCGTTTAGATTTCTGACCGCAAAAAGGAAATATGAAGGCTAGTGTATTAATGGCCAATGTTTTTTTAAGAAACATTTATTGAGACATGCTTACTTTTTATAAAAAAAACTAGTTACGCTTGCGGCTTCGTATGCGTTTTCTATTATTTGTTGTAATAATTAATTGTTAGTTTTTATTAATTAGTTTTAGTATTAATTAGTTGTTAACGAAATGGATATTGTGTAAATATTCGTTGTGTTAAATCTTGCGTTCATAAAATTGTTATCGCGATCGATTGAAATAAAACAAAGGTTTTCAGTCAGGATTTTTCTTTTTCATTATTCAACTTGTTAACGACATCTCGATAGTGAGAATTCTACCATTGTCAACTCAGTCACCGTTTTTTTAAATGAATAATTGACGCGAATAACAGTGACCTTTGTTTTCTGCCAGCGACATATTCGGGGACTTCGCTAGGACTAAGGGCCATGGTTTGTGAGTTCCGATTATACGTGGAAATACTAAAATATTGTTGTTCTATTTTTAAACACACTTTTACACACACTTATTACACACTTTTATCTGTTACATATCTATCTACTTACACATCTACAAAAATCAAACAAGTCAAAAGGGACATCAGTAACATTCATGTAAAGTTCGTTAAAAAATATAATAGTAAGGTTAAAATTCTAAAATGTTGTATGTACCCTATGTCCTATTTTGTACCCTTGACATCGTATATGCAAAATTTCACGATGATCGATTCAGTACTTAAGGCATTTGTAATATAAAGGACAAAGCGCGTTCTTATTATTGTCTGTTATTGTTTTTATTGTCAATTGCTTTTCTACAAGAAATCTCAAAGAGGAATGCAGTCCTATACACGTCCAGTGACAGACATGTCTTGTAGAATAAGGGGGAACGACTAGTATGGACGCGCGTATACCTACTCAATCATATTGACAAGACTGCGCGAACGTTGCTATTTTATGATAGAAAATATGTACCATGTTATGACCACAATCGAACGCCACACAAGTATATCAAAATGGAAAACTTGGAGATATTCCAATTTTAAAATTTAAAACTTTGCGAAACGCACCTCTTTCCCACGCAAATTTAAAAGGCGTCATACAGACAGACAGAGAGTCTGTAACGGTTCAACAGGATTTTGTCGCGAACGTATCAATTAAAAAATGCGAAAGTTTACATTAATTGCATGATTAATAAAGTGCGATAATTAAGAAATTTCCAGAAACATTTTATAATTTTACCGCTTCGTGAACGCGGCAGAAGTGTACGAAACCCCTCTTAATGGTCGTGTTAATTGTTATAATATTAAAAAATTAATTCGTTACTTTTTATTATTACGCCATGAACCTAAATTCGGTGAAATAAAACGTATGCCATATTTGGTATATCCATTTAATGTTATTTTGTTACTTAATTATTAAATATAGCAGAATCGAAGCAATTAATAAAGGAAAGTTACTCATTGCTCGGAATATTTCTCGAAGTACATTTTTAACTTAATATATACGTATTTATTTTATTTTTTTTATTTTATTAACAACTGTGTACATATGTATTTTTCAATTTCATAGAGGTTTTGAAATTTGACTAAAAACTGCAGCTATTATATCATTTGTATAATTGGCAATTGATGTATTTTGGTCACAGATAGTTTTTAACTTAATGGCACTATATTGACCATTATTTCAAGTTCGCATAAACTTTACTAATATTGTAAATAGAAATGTGAATTTGTTTGGATTACGCTTACATCTCTTAACTATCGATCCGGTAAAACTGAAATCTTGGTGACTTTTATGTTATGCTCATGCAACACGTCAAGGGAGTGAGTAGTGAATTGTATCAAATTGCGATCACCCCTCTCTCCCTTTATATCGCCAATTTCAAATGATCTCTGTGCGAAACCAACAAAATTGAAGAAAAACAAAACTACTAAATCGATCATCATGTAATTTTGCATACATGATGTCAAGGGAACAGAAAAGGACATAGGGTACGACATTTTAGAATTTCAAACTCACTGTGATATTTTTTTTTAACGAACTTTACATTTGCCGACAATAAATCTGCCATAAAAGTTAATATAATATGTAACCGATACAAGCGTATAGTTTAAACATCGAATAATAATGTTATAGTAGTAGCAGTGCCCGCAACTTTGCCCGAGTGGAACCTCACGTAAGAAAACTGCGATTAAAAACGAATTCATCATACATTCATCCGAATGTATTAAGTCCATTTATTTGACTACTTTTCTCTCTTAGCTAAATCACGTCGTCATTAAAAGTACAATAACTTTCGATAAAACCGATGAACCGATTTTATGAAACAAAGACTAAATGTTACTCGAAGATATGTTTCATGATTTTCTTGAAGAGGTTCTATCATAAACGCAGAATTATAGCAGTGATGCGTGTTCAAACAGACAGACAGAGATTTCTGAAATTGATTGAAATGTAATTTATTACTTAATCATAGACACCTACAACATTTTTTTTAAAAAGATCCAAAAAGTACTGTCCCTTTAGATTTACATTTTTATTCTATTTATTGTAGAATATAGATTTCCACGCACAAACGGAACTCATAAGTTATTGACATTAGTCGTAGAAGAGTACTCGAATACGTCGTTGGCAGTAAACAAAGGTCACTGTTCCTCATATCAGAGGGACCGCTTAATAGTTTCTTATGAAATTAACACTGGCTTATCTTAACGATACACATCATAGTCGGTTTATCTTCAAGGAAACTGTGAATGTTTGTTTTAATTTCTTTTTAAAGTGCCGCGTTACAGTTGTTGATCGCTTTATTGACCTGGAACCCTTGTAAGAGACTATGAGTGACATGAGATAAAAATATATAGGTTAAACGACGAACAAAGCGGATTTTTTTACTGAATATATCAAATCGTTGACGTATCCTAAGATGTGGGATACGTGTAATTTTCTTTTACAAGAAGCTCGGTTGTGAGATAAAAATTGTCTATACAAGAAATAGTATCGTTAATTGATTATCATCTATACTATAATAAAACTGTAGCAAGGTCAAATCTGTACATTAAATATTTTTTGAAAATTTTTATCGGGGTAGACTTTGTTATCGATATAGAAGCCAAAAATAATCTTTTTACAATTTTTGTCTGTCTGTCTGTCTGTCTGTCTGTCTGTCTTTCTGTCCCTGTGAACACGCATCACTCTGAAAGTACTGAACCGATTTTGACGAAACTTGGCACAGTGATAACTAATATTACGAGATTACATCTAGGATACTTTTTATCTCATAAAACGCAAGGGATTCTCCAGGATCTGCCTGTTTGTCTGTCCCTTTGAACACGTACCACTCTGAAAGTACTGAACCAATTTTGACGAAATTTGGCACAGTGACAACTAATATTACAAGGTTACATCTAGAATACTTTTTATCTCATAAAACGCAAGGGATTCTCCAGGATAACGGACGAAAGTCAAAAATTTGTAGTTAATGAAATTTTTGACGGATTTTGGTAAATTTTCATTGTGCTATATATAGCAGACAGGTTAGCTAAAAAGATAAGCTATATTTCCCTAAGCTACTTTAAAAAAAATGCCAAAAAAAAAGATCGCCGGGATTCGAACCGTCGGCTCCGGCGGACCATATAATGTCCAGTACGTTATAACTGCGCTACGGCTACATGACATTTCTATGCGTAATTATTAACCTCATATGAAAAAGTATGTGTAAACGAAACTGTCACTTATATGTTGTTACATTTATTTTATTGTATAAAAAATGTTTGCTAAACAAAGGTGACAAGATTTTTCCTAAAACATAAACCTAGATAATAGTTACATTGCATTGTAGAAGATGAATCTCAACTAGAGTTCTATCAGTACGTGTGTTGTTTCGATATTTGATAAAATTAGTTTTCTAAATGTTGTTGAGTCTTGAAGTAGTTGGGTTCAGGTTTGTGAATCTAAGATTAAAATAAATCAGTCGAGGTGTATGCAGTTATTTTTTTTTCTCGAACTGACCACGCTATTGACCTAGCAAGGTCTTAACAGCTTCACCGGACTACTGTTTGCAGTTACTATGTTGTATTTATACTAATATTATAATGAGTGGTAAAGTTTTGTTTTCGAGGAATGATTGGTACCTACTACTGGTCCGATTTCAAAAATTCTTTCACTGTTAGAAAGGTATATTATCCCAAGTTCAGTATCTCAGTAAAAAAGGTGGTTTGTATGTCAAAAGTAAAATAAATGTGACCAAATTAAAATTGAATGCAGATTTCACGTATACTTTACAAATTCTTATAAAACAAACAACTAAAACAAAATGGAAATTTAATGTAGATAAAGTTCAACTTTTACAGTATGTTACGTGATGAAGTTACAAGGGGTACTGGGAAGACATTTATCGGCAATATATGTAAGTTAGTTTTGATCTTCACTTTGATGACACTACTTTAGGTAATGCTGCGAACAGATTCTAGGCTTATTTTAAAAGATTTCTCACATACCAACTGGGTATATGTTTGAATGAGTCCCTGGATAGTTTGGATTCACGATTGGAAGTGCTGGATAACGCTGCAATAGGGTTTTAGGTTTTTTAAGATTATTTGCGATTAAAAATACAATTGAAACCGGTAATAACCGATTCGGTGCAGACGAAGTTGCACGGGTCAGCTAGTATTTAATAAAACTCTTTAATATAAAAATGACTTTTTTAACAATTTTTAATTGCCTCTGTAAAATTTCATTATTACTGCATAGTCTTTATAAAATCATAAATACTAAACAATAGCCTGCTAAATCTTTTATCAGTCAGTAAAGGTATTCAATTAACAGAGCAATTTTAGTTATGTATATAGACGTCACCCCTTGACACAGAAGTAACAATTATACTACGTACAAAAGTCAAGTTCAATAATGGCATAGAACCCGCGACCGTTTACTTCAATAGTAAATTTACTACGACAACAATATGAAATCTGTCAAATATATTCATCGTATATTTAACATAAAATAAAATTGCAGGATTCACGCACACTACAAATTCTATCAGATATAGGTACCTATATTCATCATATGTTTAACATAAATTAAAATCGCAAGATTCATGCACACTACAAATGCTGTCAGATATATCTATATTTATCGTATGTTTAACATAAAATAAAATTGCAGGATTCACGCACACTACAAATTCAGTCAGATATACCTATATTCATCATATGTTTAACATAAATTAAAATTGCAAGATTCACGCACACTACAAATTCTATCAGATATAGGTACCTATATTCATCATATGTTTAACATAAATTAAAATTGCAAGATTCATGCACACTACAAATGCTGTCAGATATATCTATATTTATCGTATGTTTAACATAAATTAAAATTGCAAGATTCATGCACACTACAAATGCTGTCAGATATATCTATATTTATCGTATGTTTAACATAAAATAAAATTGCAGGATTCACGCACACTACAAATTCTGTCAGATACACCTATATTCACCATATGTTTAACATAAATTAAAATTGCAAGATTCATGCACACCACAAATGCTGTCAGATATATCTATATTTATCGTATGTTTAACATAAAATAAAATTGCAGGATTCACGCACACTACAAATCTTGTCAGCTATACCTATATTCATCGTATGTTTAACATAAAATAAAATTGCAAGTTTCACGCGTGAACTCCATAAAACATCATTAACAAACCCAACCGAGACGTAACGTACGATCCTTCAAGGAAATACTCAGAGTTTACAAACTTATAGGAAGTAAGCAGGTGCTATCAAAACTCATTGGCAATAAATTCACCGGGGAGATGCGGAACTCGAAATTGCGATGTCAATACTGAATACCGACATGTTTATATTGAATAAGATATATGTTGATTTGCATGAACGAGTAACTGCAACTCAATGGTTATCCACTGAGTAGTTATAAGTAATAAAAAACTAAAGTAATAAGCAACTTGTGAATCCCATAATTGATATATTGAAATAATAATCGGAAATTTAATTTATAATATCATTCATTTGAAATAATCTCTTCTACCATTTATAAAGTCGCCTTTTTCAATATGAAATAAAGTAGAAAATCCTATAACTTTCACAATTTCGAACAAACACAATTACTTTTAGAAAAACATACAATAACATAGTTATATCTGTACTACACAAATAGTATCCAGTATGAAGTTACTTCGGTAAAATTTAACATATACATACACAGATTTATATTTGGGAAAAATATTACAATATTATTCAACATGTTTTTAAAAATAAATGTAGATACGAAATTCAATTCAAGAAGTAATACTATGATACATTTCAAATCTAAAGTTCGAATATTTTTATAGATAGGTAAGAAGATGTAAATGATTGTTTTGATCGGTATTTTGAACCCGCTTTATAATAAACTAATAAACTTGAATAATAATTAGAAAATAAATAGTGTTACAAAACAAGATTAGGTATATTCAATGTTTAATTATTCAAAACAGGTGTATCTGACATTAATTACAATTATTCATTATATTTTGATTAGAAATAAACATTATAATTAACAAGAGACCAAATGATATACAAAAAAACGGAATACCGTAATTAATATAGAATATAGGTGGTTTATACAACACTAGGCGAAACCAAAATCAAAAACACTTTATTCAATTTAGGCCCTAAGAAGGCACTTATGAACGTCAAAACTACCACCGGTTCGGAAAACAACCCAGCCATCGAGAAGATCCGGCAAGAAACTCGAGGTGGTTTATCTTTTTAACAAATATATATTATATCTTAGGTAAATGTCACAAACGTTTTTAATGGATGCACAGAGATGAGTTAATTCCAGACATCACCATCGTTCACACATTGATAGACTCTATAATAGCCTTTTGACACCTAAACCCGCTTGACATGGCGCTTAAATTCGCAGTCCGGCAAATCGGTAATATCCTTTGGGACTTTGTTGTATAGTCTAACACTATTTCCCAAAAAACTCTTACTGGTTTTACTAAGTCTAAAACGCGGGACAACCAGTTTGTTACAGTTTCTAATATTTAGATTGTGCCGGTTTTTTACGAAATCCGCGATTTCGTCCGCGTTGTATATTATTTTAACAACGTGTGTGTTAAGAACCGCTTCGAAAGCGAGTCGGTGATGAGTAGTATGAAAAGTAGTTGCTAGAACATTGGTATCTGTAACAGCATCTTGGCTGAACCCTGTTCGGGTGAAGCTATGATGCTGTATGAAATGGTAATGATATCTCATCAGCAACTCTCATGACAGAGTTAGAAATATTGGGGAACAATGGATTTGATATGGTCGGTGGAATAAAAGTCCCTAGAAAAATCAATTTAAAAAAAACTTTATATACAGAGGAAAAAACACAAAAAAAATTGAAAGCAAAAATATACTTTTCTCACAAAATACCTTCATAAACAATGTTGTTTGTTTATTTCTCTTCCCCTGTGCATATGAAAAACACCGCTTGCCCCACTTCTTCGTGGCAAGAAAATACACATCGCTAGTGTTTATACAAATCGTAGTTTTTTTAAAACTTTATATTAACTGAAGATATCGTAATAATTCTTATTTTAGATAAGGACAAAGAATCTATGAAGGAAATCAAGAAGTTTTTGCGTGATGCGCACAAAATGGCGGACTTCTATTATTTTATCAAAATAGATTAACATTAAAATGAGTGTCTAAATAAATACAACGAAATACCTATGTATCACTACTAATACCGTAATTGATTATAGAATACAGGTTTGTACAATATCTCCTTGTATAGGTAATTACGTACACGCAGGCTATAAATTGTAAAAATAATATAAATAAATTCAAACATAGTAAGTACATACATATTTGATAGGTTGAGTGTCTACAAGTATATTCAATTAACTATATCGATACAACATTCGGTCAATGTAGCGAAAAATGTCGCAGTCGATCCATTTGCATTTTAAAGCGAGTTTTTTTATTATGTTGATATTTGACGAACCGATGACAGGCGAAACGAGGTCATTTTGGTATCCGTTATAATTATCAAACCGGTTTTATATTTATGAGGATTATTGTGGTAGCACTTCCACGTAAGTTCATCTGTCTATTATTGACTACCAAAATTTTTTGATACCCATTTTATGGTCCACGGACTACAAAGTTACAAATAAGAAATTCACGCTTTTCTGTACTATTTGGACTCGATACAAAATTCGGTAAATCCGTTAGGCACCTAATTATATTTACCGTGTTCATAAAATAATGACTAATCATAACATTTCAAGACAGAGCAAACACGCGACATGCAAAACAATCTTTTATATATATTTTATAGCTATTAGCATTTCACATCTTGTGATAAATTACGATTTGGTCTAAATGATAAGCATGCTAAACCTGGAGGAGGGATTGGCTCTCAAATGCATCTGCCGGAACACACTAATAGGTGCTTGGCGATCAATTTTCTACGTGATAGTTGTAGCTAGCCAGGCAAGCTCAGAAAAAGTCCTACCATCATACAACTTAACTACATGATTCCTTTATGGCGTTCAATTTATCCCAATATTTACCAATATGATCATCTTCTTCTATACATACAATAAGAACTTAAATCTAACGTGCCGGTACTTGTTAGATTTTTGTAAAACAAAATCATAAATTTCATATATTTTTAGAAATGCCTGTGTGTCTGTTTGTTTGAACACGCATCACTGTTAAGTACTGCGTTCATGATAATAAAACCTTTTCAAGAAAATCATAAAGAATATCTTCGAGTATCATTTAGTGTTCGCTTCATTAAAATCGGTTCACTCTATCAAAATCTATTGTAACGTTAATGACGACGCGACTTAAGTGCGAGAGAAAACATATAGTAATTAGACCTGATACATTTTTTCAGACGACTTTATTAGTCACTGTTCTGTACATCAGGTTCCACGCGGACGAAGGCACGGGCACAGTTATTCATGCAGTAAATATTTAAATTGTCCAATGATCGTTTTATTTATAAAAAGTACATTAACAAAGAGTTTTGAAATTCACTCGATCGGAACCGTGAACATAACTAGTCCGTATATAAACTTTTTCGATATTTTTATAAAGAACTAACCTTTTTGCCTGAATCAAGTACTAATTGTAACTAATTCTTAATTCAATCGACGATAAGCTATAAAATATAATCAGTATCCATTAAATTTATGTGTTTATGTCTCGTCTGTTCATAAATTCATTGAATACAAACAAGAGATATCGTCGATTTGATGAGTTGAATTGCTATTTAGAGCACAGTTTAACACTTTAACGGCATGATTAATAAGACGATTGTCAAAATAAATTACCTAGAGACGAGATAAGAGTTAATTTTGCCCGTAAGAGTGTTGACTTTAAAAGGAATAATAAATATGAACGGGTTATTCTGTAAAGAAGCCGGCATTTTGTTAACGTAATGGATCCCGCGATGAAAGCGGTGCGATCTCATAGCGGAAATATTATACTTTTGAAAACACCTATTTTAATGCAATATTAATCATAATAAGAAATGATCTTATGAGAAACTTTATAATTAAAATATGTGTTAGTATATCGCATAATATGGTCACAAAATGCTATCGTATAGCAACTATTATTTTAAATGCGAAGATAGTTTATTTGTTTGCGCTTTCATGCCTTAACTTATCAGCTGATCATGATGAAATTTTGCATACAAGTTGTCATGGCTACTTAAAAAGATGTAGGATACCACCTTCCATCATGAAAACAAATCTATTCCCGACGGATAGCAGAAATCTACATTATCGCCAGCTAAGTCACGGGTATAAGCTAGTATATAATAATGTTAGACTGTAAATCTCAATATTGAACCAAAGGCCTCTTTCAGAGATGAAATTCGAGTATAATTACCACACCACCCTATGATGTATTGGCGATTATAAACACAAAAATATCAACTGACAAGGAAACATTTGAAGCAATAATGGCTCAATGGTTCGAATCCTTCCGAATAAGCAGGCTCTTTCGGTAAAGGAATACAAGTAGCAAATCTTTCACCAAACTCATATAGGTATATCCAGATATCTGCATTCGAGTGCCAGTCACTCTTTAAGTTTAGCGTTTTACCAACTTAGATCACATTGTCATTTAACAAGTTTTAGTCAAATTCTAAAACCAATAAAATATACTTAAAAAAAGAGTGCTTCTATATTTTTTAATACGTTGGGACTACGAGAACATGTCCCAGATTTAAGTTTCCATACAATGTTTTATTCACCGTCAATCCATAATACTAATAATTTAGATTAATTATGTACGCATGTTCAAACAAAATCGTCGGAACATATAAGAATTCGAACCGCTAATATTGAAATGAATATAATAATATAAGGTGTGTTTTGTACTGGACACTTTCTGTTAGTGATAATTACCGCATACTCTTATGCATCCTACGTAGTAATGGGATGGTGCAAAAACAAAATGCTGATATAAAAGTTGCGTTCCGAGAAAAACAACAGAGATTGGATTCAGGCGCGCGCAGCAAGAAAACGAAGACGTGCTCGGCAAGCCTGTTTGGGGTCTGTTTCCATTTGTATACATGTATACGATTTCTAAAGAGGTAACGGGAGCACATATAATATTTTGTTCCTTAGTCAACAACAATGTTTATGTAGTTATTGCAATGTTAATATAACTAAAGATACGTTACCGATATGATATTTTGATAAAACAAATGGCACGATAACGCACATATAAGATGTTGCTTAGATACGGGCGCGGATTGACAGGGCAATCGTCAAAGATAAGCTAATTAGCCAAGTTTTAACAAGGCGCTGTCGAAGCGCTTATTACGTATCTACATCTTTTTAGTTATAATATCATTGAGTTATTGTATCATACTGAGAAAACCATTTAAATAAAAGTTTCTTATAATTCCTCGGTACACATATTTATAATTGTTTTATTTGTTTGAAAAAATAAATCAAATATCTTATTGTATTTATTCTCTTTCGAATATTGACAAACTAGATAATCTAAGCTGTGTCTAATCTTAATATATATATTTCTTGTGTGCGTGTGTATGTGACTGAACTCCTCCTAAACGACTGGACCGATTTTGATGAAATTTTGTGTGCGTGTTCGAGTGGATCCGAGAATGGTTTAGATTCACAATTGGAACCGGTAGGTGGCGCTGCGATCGACTTTTAGGATTTTTTTTGTTTTCAAGGCAGGACAACGTCCGCCCGGTCCGCTAGTATTCTATAATATGTCGTATTCTCGTGACAATTGTGGTAATATACCATTCATTCTCTACTTGAATCACTACATATTCTCTATCACGTTTGTCTGTCTGTCTGTTCGCGATAAACTCAAAAACTACTGAAAGGATTTTCATGCGGTTTTCACCAGTATATAAAGTGATTCATGAGGAAGGTTTGGGTATATAATTTGTCAAGGTTTTTTTTTATTATCAGGGCGGGACTACGTCCGCCTAGCCCGCTAGTATTGTATAAATAAAAAATATATTTCTGTTAAAACAACATAAATACATTTAATGTTCTGTTCCTTAGTCAACACCAAAATTTATGTAATCATTGTATAATACTGAGAAGACAATTACATCTTTCTTTATTATTCTTCAGTAGATATATTTATTTTATTTGTTCGAAAAAAAAACACATTATTTATTTATTTTACATATTTATATATTAATTTTAAAAGTCAGCAACTTCAAAATAACGTGATCAGAAATCACTTTTATTACATATCGTGACGCGTCGACGAATGTATTAAATCATCAAGGCTCTAAGAAATCAAGTCAGGATTATTCTAGCGTGTGGAACCGGTTTTCGTCCATTGATAAATAAACCATGACGACTTTTTTGCGTATCGGTAACAACTATCAACCCACGCGATCTTGGAATTACTAACTCCTTATAATAATAGGTTTAAATGTAGAAAGGCTTCTAATGATTGCGTCAAGCGTTAATCGCGTCTGAGACGTCGCGTTTGTACTTGGTATAATGTTAAAAACTACGAGAGAATATTCTGTGGCTGTAGTGTTCGTACCCGATTTGTTTCCGCGCCACGTTTCAGAATAAGTCGCCCTTACGAGTTTATGCCTTACTATCGACGTAGATTCGTTCCTTTAAAGCTTTAAGAGACATCCATAAAACATGTTTGTACATAAGGGCGTAGTGAGTATTACTTGCTGAGGCCCCCTTGATCGTCAAAAAATTTTACAAATTTTTTTTTCGATTTTTTTATGATAGCAAGTCATTCGTTTCATATTTCTAAATATATACATATTTTTGCGTATATATTTCTACATGTACAGAAGGAGGAACCTTTCATTTGTGACGTATTATAGAAAAGAACGCGACGAAGGAGAGAGAGGTTTAAAAAGGTAAACTTTGCGTGACATATTTTATGAATAACCTATAGATTCGTTGTTCTCGAATTCTACTACTGTATTTATCTCAAGGTGCAAAGAAACGCATTACAAACGCGAAGATAATTTTATGAACAATAAATGTGATATAGATAATAATAATAACTATGAATTATTATTGTTCTTATGGTCGCAAAATAAGTGACCAAAATTACGGACAGAGATATTCATTTTAAACTTAGTTCGAATCATGTTTAAATTAAATTGTATGTGGATTAATATTCTCCAGATTTCTATAACCAGATTAATATTTTAAATTATTATACATCGTAACATTTGTAGTTAATTATTCGTAAGCCTGTTCAAATGGTGTTAAACTGTCAATATGATTATAAACTTTGTGTTTTCGGCTAATCCTGACATAGGTTTAAATTGTATAATGTATTGGATAAGTCGGTATAGATTACACCAACGATGCGGACAGAATGAATGTACCTAAATGAAAAAGTATAATTTGAAAAAACACACTGTTTACTTTGAGATTTAGCGTTTTCTTAAGTATTTTGTCTACGTTATGTGAGTTCTTTAAAGTTAGTTAAACTATCAATTAACAAACTAAGCCACTATACAACTTTTTAAAAACTGAAACAGATAATATTTATAAGTGGTAGAGTTTTTGACGAGATCTTTGTCTGTCGTATAGGGGATTTTATTCGTTATCTTGTATTATTTGACTTAATATTTTATAATTATAATCGGTTAATATAATAACACAACGGAGCATGAAATCTGAGATGCCATAAAAAGTCCATGGAAAGTTCTAACAAGGGAGCCACCATCTTGTTAGAATATTGAAATTATCACAAGGCACTTGTAATAGAATTAGCTTCTCGATAATGGCGGTAATAATGTGGAAGATTGATTGCCAAAAAAAATAAAGCGGTACCTATTCGAAAGTCGAGTAAAGTTTGTTGTGTGGTTTTAAGTTAAAGGTATTGTTAAAAAAAAACTTTGTTCATTGAATACAAATCGTTCTAAGAATTGTACACGGATTACATAACAGTAGGGAAAGTATGAAAATCTTGTCCCCGTCCCGAGTTCTTAGAAAACGTGGTACAGGGGAAATATTCTTATGATGACTAAGCGAGTAGTATACGTGACTTTCTGGTGTAGGTTGTGTGGTGTCATCGGCAAAAAAAATGTGTAAATCGTATAGGTACCGTCCATTGGAAATACATTAGCATTTTTAATGTGGAAGCTGTGGAGTTTTCCTTATACCATTTCCGTCCGTCTAAATAACTTCGCAACGAAGTCTCCGTCCGCGTGGAACCTAATGTAAAAAAACAGTATCTAATAAAATCATCGGACTATATTAAGCCCATTTACTTATCTACTTTTCTCTCATACTTAGGTCGCGTCGTCATTAAAATGACAATGACTTTTCATAGAATGAAGTAACTTTAATGAAACCAAGACTAAATGTTACTCCAGGATATGTTTTATGATTTTCTTGGTGAGGTTTTGTCGCGAACGTAGTACTTTAGCAGTGATGCGTGTTCAAACAAACAGACAGACATTTCTAAAAATGATTGAAATGTATTTTATTACTAATTTAAAGACAGTTGTAACAATTTGTTTACAAAAAGTTAAAAGTACAGACACTTTAGATTTACATTTTTATTATATGTATAGATAGAAGATAATTCCTTATGAGTCATCTTATTTACTGTTATTTTGGATTTCGTTACAGTATGTATCAGAATCAGATTTAAAACCTCACATAAGATACCTGTACGCACATACGTGAACATTCCTCTGGCACCATTTCCAACACACGACCGGTTTCGTGCATTTTTTATTTCGCCCACCGTTTAGTTTCAATTTGCAGGATCACAAAGTCGGTGCCTTAAACGAAGGCGAGTTTGAAAGCGTGCAGCATCAAGACAAGGCGGAGATAAAACTGCAACAAATCGCACGTCATGAGCTGACTGTACTTGAAGCTCGCCCGCGTGCACCGTTATAAACATAACAAATTTATTAATGCACTTAAATAAATGTTTATTATGCGTAATAACTCTTGAAATTGGATTTTCATAGCGGTAACTACAGTTTGCTAATATATTTGAAAAAAAAAACAGCAACATGTATGGAATAAATTCGGTCAGAAATAGAATTGAACGTCTAATTAGACTGCAGTCGAAATTTAATTTAAAGCGAACGAATTTATATTTATTTTAATATGTTATTAGTATATCATCATAGTACATTAATATCTGTCTGTTGAGAGATTTACGTTTTTATATACAAGGAACGTATTAATATATAAATTACATGGCAGATCTGCGGAAACAACAAATAATTTTATTTCTATATTATACTATAGATGAATTTATTTCTTTAACTTAACATTACTTCCTCTCTTCAAACATCGACATTATTATCATATCTTCTATACATATAATAAAAATGAAGTGTCTGTATGTAATATCAAAATAAAATATAAAATAACTGATAGGGTATGAAAGTATACACGCTACTGATAACAAAAATGCAATTTTTAAAATTTTTGTCGGTCTGTCTCTCTGTTTGGTCCGGGTAATCTTCGAAACGGCTGGACCGATTTTAACAGAAATTTCACTGCCAGATAGCCGAAATTACAGCGGGTTACTTAGGCTACTTAAAATTACACTAGCTATAAACCGCGGCTTCGTCCGCAATACTAACTCCGAAACGGTTAGACCGATTTTTCCGAGACTTCCACCGGCAGATTGCTGATCATATAGGAAGTCATTTAGGTTATTCTATTTTAGACAAGCTGTAACCTGCGACTTCGTCCGCATGAAATTTAACAAAAAATATGTTGTTCACTGTAAACATGTGCGTTGTACTGGACTCCAAGTATAAATATAATTGAAATTCATATATCTGTATCTATGTATGTAATTTGAATTATATTGTCTTCCTGGACATTTCGGCTGCCATTTTTTTAAATTACCGCGCTTTCGTCTTCATTACTCAATAACCATAGTAACATATAAGACTATTGTATCGAGTTCAATGAGCACTATTTAAATTATCGAATATTAAAAACTGTTTAGTTAGCTTAACTATATCAAGTATCATACTTTGATTTATATTTATGCAAGATTTCAAGGCGTCAGTCAGCTCATTCGTTGTTTACAACTCAACATTATAATTATTAATAGTAATTTTGAAGATAGAAGGGGTCTTTCTAATAAGACTTAGATAATAAACGTATAACTTATTGACAAAATGGACATTATTTATTTCATTATTTCATTAGTTCCTTATACTGTATAAGTGAGCACTGAGATAGTTATATGGTGGGTTAAGATTCCAAATATGTTGCTGATGATAACCCTCATTTCACATACTGTTAGTATTTATATATCTAATGTATACGTTATAAGTGACGTGCGTGTCGTCCTCATAATTGTTTTTAAAGAGCATTTCTATAATTGTGCATGGTCTCAGAATTTTAAATTTCTTTAATATACAATTTAAAAAAAACACGTGCGGAGCTGTGGGTACAGCTAGTCCTAAATAAATACGTAAATAAATTTGACCTTTAAACGAGTCTGCTAATACGAAATATACTAATTGAAGTTTATCTGTGTCATGTTAGACGCATTCATTTATGTTAGCGAAAACGTAACAAAGACCTTCAAGCGACACGAAGCCATTTAATTATGACCTCTTAACTGTTGTTTTGAAGACAATGCTCGATGAGGAATTGTATGAAACGGAGACGGTATTCATGGGTTAATGTATTCTGGTTATTTCACGATTGTCGCGGAGCAACCCGGTCAAACATATATCAGGCCAATCTACAGTAATTAAGGATGACGTGAGAACGCAAAATCAAGGCACCGGATATATCTTGTTGTTTATTTCTAAAAAATTGAAACTTGTGCCTACACTCTTTACTGTTTTATATATTACTAGCTTCTACCCGCGACTTCGTCCGCGTGGAATAGTTACTTTGGACTAACGCAACGGAAGCTCTCAAAAGGAAAAAAAAAAACGATTTTAAAACCTTCTTCATTGTTGCTCCTCTCCTATTGGTCTTAGCATGACGATATATATAGCTATCCTAAAGTCTTCTTCGATAAATGTGCTATCTAACACCGAAATAATTTTTCAAATCGGACCAGTAGTTTCTGAGATTAGCGCGTTCAACCAAATAAACAAACCCTCGACCTTTATTATGTTAGTATAGATGTTCGAACAAAACCCACGTAGGTTTATAATCGTGTACATGGATTATAGTGATCAGTTTACAATAACAAAGACACTCAAACGGAAGACAAATAATATTCGTGGAATGCATAGAAAAATAAACTATAGAGAAATTTTACAAAAACATCAGCTGTATCTCAAGTGTCTAGCAGGTGCGTAGAACTGTAGACAGACTTCCGCTAACGAAATGTATACATCGGAATGTTCGCATACAATTCTCCATCAATTTAGACGACATAAATTGAGTCTACAGGTAAAATAACAACCGGTCTTGCTATTTTAGTATCCGTTTTACATTTGAATTCGATCATAATATTGTTGTTACATATTTTCATATTTATTATGTAAATGAATACATCATTTCGCTTATTATACAATAATTATATACAGATATACATTATATACATCCGATGCAAAACATCCGCCCGCTTCTTTGGTCATTATAAATGGTCAATCGGAACCAAACAATAGCCTAGAATCATCTAGTAGCTCAGTAGTTTGGACGAATTTCAGCCGCATATAGTATTTTCATGATTACTATATAGATAAATAGATTTAGTATTAACAAAGCCATGATTTTAACAGATTTTTTTCATAAAGTATGAATATTATTAAGCTCAAAAATGAGATGGAAAATGTATTGTAATTTCTACCTATTCTTTGATTTCTCTCGCTAGATATAAAATAAACCATTGACATAGAGCCACTGCTTCTGAATATCTAGTGATATTACAAACGATAGAGTGTGTGACGATGGTTGTATGTTTATTTCTTTTTCACACAAAAACTACTGAACGGATTTCGATGTAACTTTGTTATAACATCCCAACTATTATTATAAATGCAAAAATGAGTTTGTTTGTCTATTATGCTTTTAAACCGTAACTATTCAACCCAACGTCATACAATTTTTCATACACGTTGTCAGAAGAACAGAAAACGACACACGGTACCTTTCATTTACAAAAATCCGATCCCGAGGGATAGATCAAATATATAATGCAAGCGAAGTAAAAGATACTATAACAGTAAGTAACGAGCAAGTTAAAAAAACCTTTCTGTCGGACAACCATCTTTGAACTTGTTGTATAACCCGTTAAAATTACACATATGGTGTAATTTTACAATATATGGTGTCATCTATACATATAATAAGAACGTAAATCTAACGTGTTTGTACTTTTTAGATTTTTCTGAAGAAAATTGTTGCAGGTATCTAGGAATAAGTAATAGAATACATTTCAATCATTTTTAGAAATGTCTGTCTGTTTGTATGAACACGCATCACTGCTAAAGTATTGGGTTCACAATAAATCCTCAAATCACAAATCATAAAGCATATCTTCGGGAGTAAGTCTTTGTTTTATTAAAATCGGTCCACTCTATCAAAAGTTATTGTAATTTTAATGACGAAGCGGCGTAAGTACGAGAAAAAAGTTGACAAGTAAATGAACTTAATACATTCATATGACTTTATTGATCACTTTTTTTTTCATAAACTTCCACGCAGACGAAATCGCGGGTACAGCTAGTCCTTTATAAAGACGAAGTATATCAATTGAATGTTGATATATCTGAGATCGATAAACTCGTTTATCTAATCATTATGAAAGTTGGCACATCTAAACGTTGTTTTCGTGGAAAAGATTTCTGTGCTATCCATTTTACTATAACGCGCCACTAGATAGCGCTGGGCTATATTTTATGGTCATTAAGTTCTATATTGTAATTTGAGACGAATAAAATCGAGCCTGATCGCTAGTGATGAACTAACTTATCAATGATATCACAAAAAATTGGTAACATAATGTTATAAAAAAAATTACCTGGCAGTATGCTGAAATTTGCATTTCACAAACGTAACCTTCAGGTTAGTTATACTTAGTAGAACAGTGTCACGAACTTACCTGAAACAAAAAGCGGGGTTATGTAACGTATGTTATCTCAGGGTCGGCTACACGAAATGTTCTTAATGAGCGAATAATTTAACTTCACTTGCTCGATTTAGTGTTACCAGGTGTTTGATATTCTCAGCATCGTCCTAGAATTCCCCATTTAAATATAATCTTTCAGTCTTTATTGAATTTGTCAAATGATTTATATAGGCAAAGCGTCAAAGCCTTTATTTGTTTTTCTATGTTTCAGCATAAAAAATAATAAGTTATTTGTTTCATCTTAATTTTGATAAAATTGAGGGTAAAACTAAAACTCTACTTAACATTACTATTACATAATATAAGTTTTGATGAAATAATGTCAATAATAAAGTCTCTTAACCAAATGGTCAAAGAATGAGTATCATAAGTCACAGTGAAATAAAAATTAAAATACTAATAATCATGGACATAAAAATGAAAAGATGTTGGACCTTAGAATCATCTGACATATAAATTAATCTAAGTTAAAAATAAAACAATCTAGGAAACAATCTAGGCCGTTTAAGATGATAAAATAAAGAAAGGAAATGAAACTGCTTGTTTAGCAATACTATGATGAGTTGACTCAATATCAAAATCAAGACATTTGGTTACCATCGACAATATAGCGGCCAATCATATAAAGAGGCTTGTGGCTTGTGTGCACCATAATTAGATCAAATTTACAGTATTTGGTGTCATTCAAGTATTACGTAAGCATTGATGGGGGGAGGGGAGAGGGGGGTCTTTGATTTGCTTATTTATACGTCAGCAATATTTATTTACTAAATTAGAACATATTTGAATATACTTATATAAATGTTTACGCAATTATGAGGGGGAGGGTTAAGAACATTGCTTACTTTTGCTGACCAGGGGGAAGAGGCGGTCAGAAATGACAAAGATCTTGCTTACGTAATACTTAATGGCTCTTTTGACACTATATCGTGGAATAAGGTCGAGTCGAAATATAAGTAACATGGTCACGGTTTTGTAAATTTTCATCTAGCAACTCCAACACGAATACCATTCGTTTTGTTAATAAAACATCATAAAAACAAGGTTGTTCACATAGCGGATTTTGTTTTTTTTTTTTGTTAATGTTATATGCTATTTGTTTAGCGACGCGTGTCGAAGCGGTTTGAAAGAATGTTCATATGTATGTAAGCAATTAGTTTGGCTTAAGGTTTTTCCCATGTTAAAAATACTAATGTCGAGTTTATGCGTTCGTGGCGTATGGGTATGTAATTTGTTTACACTGTGATAGCTTTGCGTATATTTGTAATTTGGTTGTAGAGGTTGTTGGCCTTTCATTTTTTGTTAATTTTTTTGGGAAAACAAATAATTCATAAGAATACCCGAAAGCGGATTAGACTGTCGGGATTTCCAAAACCGAGACCTAATTACGTTTATAGAGATACTTATTTAAAATGATGGTAAATTTGTAGTATAGAGCACCAAACAAGCGAACTATGTGGACGTATGTGTATTTATAGTGTTTAATGTAGTAGTGATTTGTTTTATGAAAATTTTTACTTGAAAGTCTCGTCGTGTTTGATTTGTTTGAGATGATGCGAAACACTTAAATAGAATTAGGAACGTTGCGTTTTTTTTTATTAAAGCTTTAGTTTTAGCTCTCCAATTATCTGCATTGTATCGAAACCCGAAAACAGAAGAGTCCTTTCGTAGGATGGAGGCAGAAATCTAGAAAAGAGACGAAGCATTGCTTTAATTCTAGATTAACTCTTTGTAATTGAGTATCGAAAATTGTTTTCTGTGTGTTTACTGTATCTATAGGTGATCTTTATTTTTTTTTTCGAACTGACTACGCTATTGCCGTAGTAAGGTCTTAACAGCTTCACCGGACTACTAAGGCGAGCGCTTAAGGCACTCAGCCGATTTTATTTGACAACTAGCTCAAGGGTGCACCACACACCTCGGCTTGGGCTGTTGCCTGATACATGCAATTCGCGACTTATCTTTTTTTTTTTAACGCGGAGAAATCCCTTATGGATACCCACCCTCTCGAGGGGAGAGAGCGGGGTATGTCTTCGCCACTTATCTGAGCTAACCTAAGCTAAGCTAACTATTCATATATATATATATATATATATATATATATATATATGAATTGTTGAAACGTATATGGGTACCAAGTATACTTGACCATTAACTGATAAGAAAGGAAATAACACTTGAACATATATTATGTTAATAAATAGAGATACTTAAATCGAGTAAAGCATATTATATGTGACTTTAATGATAATAAAGTATTTGACCCTTGTTATTTATACTATACACTAGTTACTTCTTGGTAAAATTCATAAACTAATTACATTATGGTATATAAACAATTTAGTAGTCAGCCGAACAGTTAGTGCTTTGAAAGTGACAGAAACTAACTTACGGGGTACACTTATCTATGTTTACTTGGCCTATAAGGCGCCGGCCGTCGGTAATTAGCCGGAAATATTTGCTCGACCGAAGAATCGAACCCGCTATCGGCCGGCATCGGCGGCGTCTGGCCTTCTATATATTCATCGGGGGCATTACAAAGCGTTGTTGTATTTTTTATTGTGTCTCAAAACCCCGAGAATGTGGCCCTAATAAAAATAAGAGTTTCGACGCTCGATTATAATATATGGAAGGCCAAAATATTCTTGGGACCTATTGTAAAGGGACAATAGCTTTTGTGCTTAGAAAAGTAGTTGACACTAAAAAAAAAACAATTTTAATTGCGGCGACTATTCCCTATAAATATTTTTTTCATTATTATGTTTTGTGAGGACGTATTTTTTTTTTAAATACAAAATTACATAAAAAGTATTTCATTTCAGATCGTAAGCCGTATTGATTGATAATGAAAATTAATTATATATATTGTTTTACATTGATTTTAATATTTTCATTATTATTAAACCTGTCTAGAAGAATGTGTTATTACCGAATACTGAATAAATATTTGGTATGATCTAGAATTTTCTACAGATATCACGAATAAACTTGTAGTAATAGACAACAAGGCAGTGCGGTGTCTCGATGATACGCAGGAACACGCAGACATCGAAACCTAATTGCTCCAAGTACGTAGTACGTATTGTAACAAAACAAATACTGATATTCACATAGAAGTTTTTTTTTTCGAACTGACTACGCCTTTGACCTAGTAAGGCCCTAACAGCTTCACCGGACTACAGAAGAACGATATTCACATAGAAGCAAATATAAAGAATAAGAGGAATAAATCAACTAGAGGACAACGATCATAAAGTACTTTACATATCGGTCCTCTGTAATAGTTAATTTGTTACCACTTTTGAATTTGATGAGTAAATTAAATATAAATAACCACCACACCACACTTAGTTCAGTTCGTTATACAACACTTCATATACCCTTGAACTAAAGTTAAGTCTATCCACTTTATGAAATCGCATTAGTTATTCAACAATTGCCTGGAGAGTGTCATGTATGAGTCATAGCATTATGTACTATGCAAATTACATTCTTTCCCAGAAACTGTCATTAGACAAAACAAGTGAAAGTAAACCGTCCGTTATCATTACGACTTTGTACATTCGACAAAATTCCTTTAACACAGTCATCATGTAGTAGTTACGTTTAGGCTTATTGTGTTTGGAACTCAAATTCAAATGTTATTTCTATCACACACTTTTCCATATCTAAAAATATACTATTTGCTAGTATAGCTAGTAGGTGACAATTTTCATTCCACGCATAGACTCGTGGTACCTACTAATTTGTAAAAATCCTTAAACAGGCTACCAGGTCTCTCTTTTCTCTCTTTGGAAAGGACCTAACTGTAATCTCGACACTAAAAAAAAACAGGGTGTGTCGTAAAGATACACGATAGAAGTGAAAGTTTTGTATTACAGGGAAATATTTTAATAAAAAAATACAATAAAAAGCCAACGTGAGCCGGTGTTCCCAGACGATCACACATCTAAGTACTGACTGCGCCCGACGTTCCTTAACTTCGGTGATCGGGCGAGAAGCGGTGTTTTCAACACTTTACCCGACAGTGTTTACCCTCACCTCTTTTTGTCACACAAAAAGGATGCCGATCAGAATTTCAAAGCCCATAAAGAGTTTAATTAAAAAAAATACAAATAGATAATTTTTATAATAGTCTATATTGTTTTATAGATCAGTATTTCATAATCGTGAATATGTACTCAATGTTCACCGCCAAGCTACAAAGAAAGCCCCAGGCAAGTTTAAGTAATGAATTTTAATGAGATATATAGGTATTAGTATAAATAGGTCCTTCAATGAAACGATGAATTTAATTCCCACTTTAATTAAATGGACTTACTAGACCCGAAAACATTATTTTAAGGGAATTTTATCTCTGACAATAAAATTAATTCAGCTCCAGGGTACTTTCGGTATAAAATTAGTTATTCCGCCGACACTTATTGCAATATACATTTTCTGTTGTTTAAATTTTTTTTCTGTTGGAAACAATACAGATGAAAATAATTTTAATTTAAAATAATTTAATTCTATTTATTTATCCTTACATGTAATTCCACAATCCGTTTCAATTATGCAGAAAAAGGGTGATATTTTTCGAGTGTCTGTTTTCAATGTCTTTCATACGTGAATGATTTTGCGATGAGCACAATTGTTAGCATGGCGGGGTTTTCACAGCTTCACCGGGATTTTTGGGTGAGAATGGCATCAAGTTCAAGAGCGCCAAAGTGCTCGAACTTTGGCTTGACTTGTTACCTTTAACGCAAATTCGCGAGTCCATCTAAACATGCTAGCTAAATTAATCATACGTGTATGTGTTAGTGAGACATATATGCGTACTAGACTGTATGCCTTACTAACCAGGTACATTTATTTTGAATCACTATTGTTAGTAGTGTATCTAGATATGAATCTATACATATAATAAAAGGCACGAAATCTGTACATAAAATATTTTAAGGAAAAAATACTCTGGTGGGGCTTAAAATCAATGACAGAATACATTTCCATCGTTTTTCAAAATTTTTGTCAGTCTGTCTGTTACGCAAGAACTACTGGGCGGATTTTGAAGAAATCTGATCCTGATCTGAAATCTGATTTTAATACACAATACAATCCTATGATGTATATTAATCACTGTTTTTATAATTGAAATTTTTACGTGGACGTAGTCGCGGGCACAGCTAGTATTCATATATACATATACCATAATACAAACGACGCTTAGATTCGAATTAAATGGCTATATCTGAAATTGAATTCTCATATTACTAACCTTATGGCTTGTCTCAGATTTTTTTTTTTTTTTTTTTTTTATTGTAGCTCGGCAAAGTGACTGTACTATGCCTGATGGTAAGCACAGTACAATCCAAAAACAATGGCGACCACCGAAAGACATACTATCCATCGCCGGTCGCCGCTGTCATGCCGGCCTGAAACCGACCCAGTCAGGGACAGCCCCCCCCCCCCGGTTGCTGGATATACACCGGCTGATCCCGGAACGCGACACGCCCAAACGTGCCACTATGGCGGGTGTTCCACCTGGTGTACGGTGGTCGCGATCCAGTCGGGTACAGACACCCTACCACCCCGCAAAATTTTGAAGATTGAAGATTTGAAGATAACCAGAAAAAGTTGAACCTAACATGTACTACCACTACGTATAATTACATTTCCACATAATTATGGTTCTGCCGAGCGACCTATATATATATATTGTGTAGAAACGTAGCAACAAAACGCGTCATAAATATCATTCGACAGCGGCCATAATCGCGGAATGTCAACCGAACGGGGCCCACGTGCATCGGAATGTGCTACCTACGCTACAGAGCTACAGGGCTATCAATCTCTACTCGTTGCCTATTGTAGTCAATACTAGAATTACGTATCGGCTCCATATACTTATTAAAATAACAAACGATACCCAGTTTCGTAGTTTGTGTTTACATATTTCTGACGTTAATGTTTATATCTTGACATTATAATCCCATTTACTTCTCTGTATAAATGAATAATGTAAAACCTCCAGTGTTGGTTTTTTCATTTGGTAACAATAATTATAAAGTACTTTTTTTAGGTTAATAGGTATATATTGCTTATTGTTATCTGTTTTATTCAGCTTTCACTCTAGATTGCACATCGTAGATTATGGTCAGTAAAACGCCCGGTGAAGCTGTAGAGGCCAGTGAGGTCAACACCGGTCGATTAAAGAAAAGTAAATGTTAAAAAATAAAATATTGACCAAAATAGTTCCTAAAATAATCTACTAAATATAATATATATTCAATCTCCTTTGAAATTATAAAAATTAGCCTATTACATATAGTCGCTATAACGCACTATGTACCAAACTTTAAACAGGAAGAATTACTTATTGATAGTGTCAGTTGCACAATTCAACGTAACATTCTCAGTAATATAAATATGTCATGTGTAATATAGAATAACGATCGAATCAATTTTGTTTTGGAACCATTAAATGAGCGACTTCCTCTGTGAGCGAATTACAAAGTACGGGGCGGCATAAGTTATTGCTCTTTAATAAAACTTAAGTAATTTCACAACTTCTTAAAACTTTTAATTTTCTATTAAAGACACACTATTTAGTGTTTTTTTTAATAAGTGGAAAAAACTATCATGCGTTTAGATTGACTGGGCGATCTAACAACACTAAATTTGGTGATCTCATAATACCTCGAAATTGTAATCGCTTATCGTATACTAAGTAATTGATAATGTAGAGTAATTCACATTTTTTTTATGATATGAGACATCAAATAAGCAAGTAGTTATGTTACGTGATCATTGAAGTCTGTAGTTACCTCATCAGGACAACGGAATCTCAATTCAGCCAAAACAGGTTGACTCTTGGGAATAAATTAGAATGCTTCTTGCATTTTACCAAGAACATCCTTCGAGCCAGATCAGAGTAACGCGCGCACCGCTGCTTTATAAGAAAGGGGTGGCATAACAACTTTCATAGTCAAACACTTATACATAGAATTAGATTATACATAGAACACTTAAGACGTTTCCATCGTACCACTATATGTTCTTAAATATATTGAACATATAAACTACTTCATAGTAACACGATTCAGAGAGCCGCACCAATGATACTGGATCCCCAAGCCCCAACATCTCCATTTGCGTATAAATTCGTTAAATGTTACTCACAGACTCCTTTAATAAATTAATGAACGATATAGACAGATAATAATCTTAAAAAAAAAATTGACACAGTTCCTTCTAAATTTAGTTACGTCACTATATATATTATGTATATCATCATAGAGTTAGGTAGAGTTATATAGTAGCATGCATCGTGTGATCTGCAATACGATTTACAAGGGTGAATTTTGATGGATATATTTTAATAGTGAATTATTTAGATTGCACCCGTTCACAGGTTTAACGTGTCTACTTTGCAGTCTTGACAATCAGTGATACATAAATCTGTCACTATAAATATAAACCTAATGGATTATTTTTAATATTTTATGCACACCTGTGGCGAAAACAAAAAAGAAATCCCACGTTTAGTCAAAGATGGTGCTAATGCAGTATCGATGACTTTATTAAATATTATCGATGTTACGATTTAAAAAAGTCCAAAGGTGTTAAATGAAAGTAATCCTGTCCTGAGTTGACCCCTAACCCCGTTTAACGCAGTTGGTCCAATTTTAATGGGTCTGTAAACGAAACGGTGTGGCGCGGTCCCGTAATAGCTTAGCGGTTGGTTACTGTAGGTGATTCGAAAGTCATATCGACCCACACTCGACGGTATTGGTTGAAAATCACTCGGGGAACGCGCACATTTTACGTTCAGGTGTCGTAAAAAAGCACAAGACTATTTTATTGTAGGGACAGAAATGTTTTAGTGAGCCTCGTAAAATAAAAACGTTATAAAATTCACGCATTGTGCCGGCGTTCATGTTATATTTACGACGCTCTCATACATCTCTACCAATATTATATATTTTGTGTTGTCAAGTTCTTTTCTGTTGAAAATATCAATGGCCAGACTTGTATCTCAAATTTTAATTGATAATATAACTCTCATAGGCTTGGGTATATATTACTATTCCACCATTATATGGGTGCAATCTCGATATAAGTAATACAAAAGGCTTGACAAATAATTTATCTTCTATACGAACACAGTTCATACGAATGCAGTTATGAAACAAGATAGAAAAGGGAAAATGGCTACAAATTGAAGGTTTAATACTAAGTATAATAAAAATGTAAAAAACATATGCTTTCAAAATATCAAACATACAAACATCATGTTTTTGAGAACTAACAGATGAAAGGCAGTGTATACTGTTGAAGAATTTCATTGTAATATATTGTGAAACTCCTCAAAACAAAAAAAAAAAACAAAACGAATCTACTTGGAACAATTACTATATAAAAGCAAAGCATACTTCCCGTAGTATCACAGTTTCATAAAGTTCAAGCGACCTAATTTACCCTTTTAATGGTGGAGTCCTGTTTTACCAAATAAAGTTTAAAATTCATTGTAATCAGTGGACGGTGTCTCATTAACAAAAGAACCATTGTCTCTTATCATAATATTAAAAGGTACCAATTTCATAACCGAAATGTTTCACTGAACGACACTTCAGTAATTGTGTACGCGAAATTAATACAGTACATATTCGATGGTTAATAGATTAACGATAATGTTTTGTAAATATGACATTTTAACAATGACATACCATAATATGGGATTAATGAATGTTCATGGTTAAAATATATTTACTTGTTTACATATTTACAGCAAAAAATTTAAATAAATCCTAGCCTAATTTTATTAGGGACTACTTACCTCATTACTATCTAAAACACGTTACCTCGTAGATATATAATTTTTATAACAAATAACGTTAAACTTATCAAAAGAACACAAAACCAATATATCGACAATTAATTCGATATATTATTTAGATAAACTTATCGATACTGGTGCCACATCACTGATTTTCTTGGTAAAGTCGATACGGCGACGAGTCTAGGCGACTGTCGGCTGGCGAGCGCCTCGTCTATGTCAGTCCCATTGGGCTAATCAGTGACATTTGAGAGAGCGTTGGACAGTTGTTAGTTGTTAGAACATGATGAAATGAATCAGTAAAAGGTAAACATTATTAATCCGTTATTAATGGATTTTATAAAGGGTGTATACCTTTGCGGTGATTAATATCAATAACTAAAAAAGCCGACACAGTCACAAGGACTGCTGACACAAGTGAGAACTCAAAACAATGGATGTTGAACTGTGTTCTCCTTTGAATTTTTAAATGAATTACAGTGTGAATTATTTAAATTTAATAATATGTAAATTAAAGTTCTTGTTGTGAAATTATATACTTTTTTATACAGTTTATTAATTTATGAAACATATGACGAGCTGCACAACCTGAATACAAAATATCAATATTAGATGTACACAGACTCTTAGTGTACGATCAGAGCGGACGCTACAATCGAGCGTCGAGCGTAGCGACGCGTCCGGCGTTCGTTTCAAACATATGCATTAATACGTGAGTGTTCTGAGTGGCGCACGAGCGTCGTTCTTGGACGCTGGACGCGCCGCACGCGACGCCACGCTCGACGCTCGATTATAGCGTCCACTCTGGACGTACACTTAGTGTACGACAAGAGTGGACGCTACAGTCGAGCGTCGAGCGTAGCGCCGCGTCCGTTTCAAACATATGCATTAATACGTGAGTGTCATGAGTGGCGCACGAGCGTCGTTCTTGGACGCTGGACACGCCGCACGCGACGCCACGCTCGACGCTCGATTATAGCGTCCACTCTGGACGTACACTTAGTGTACGACAAGAGTGGACGCTACAGTCGAGCGTCGAGCGTAGCGCCGCGTCCGTTTCAAACATATGCATTAATACGTGAGTGTCATGAGTGGCGCACGAGCGTCGTTCTTGGACGCTGGACACGCCGCACGCGACGCCACGCTCGACGCTCGATTATAGCGTCCACTCTGGACGTATACTTAGTGTACGACAAGAGTGGACGCTACAGTCGAGCGTCGAGCGTAGCGTCGCGTCCGTTTCAAACATATGCATTAATACGTGAGTGTCCTGAGTGGCGCGCGAGCGTCGCTCTTGGACGCTGAACGCCCCGCTGGACGCACAGCTGAACGCAGATGCACTCAGGCCATACACTTATACTAAGCGTCGCTAGTCGGACGCAAGCCGCACAAGCGCAATACGGTCGGTCACGCTCACTGCTCACTCAGCAGGTCATGACGCGAAATTACAAATTTATCTCTTGCCAAAAATAATAGTGTTCAGTACAAATTTTTATTACGATTAGTTAAACGTTACTAAGATTGATATGTTATAGAGCTACCTATTAGCGAGTGTGAGTAAAATTAATAGATTGAAAAATCTTCATAAAAACTTAGGTGTCCCAAATTTTATGTGAATTGATTGAACAATTTACGAGATTATCCAACTCAGATACGTGTATATAGCGATAGCCATTGTTATCTATACACATAAATTTCTTTGGCTTCGTAATTAATTTTATAACTTCAAATTGCTGAGGTAGAGTAAAACTAATTTAAGTACAAGAATTAATAGAATATATAGGTATTTTATACAGACCAGTCTGTGTTTTAATGATTTTAAGGCTGTAAAAAAACGACATTAGCAAGATTATAGAAGTAGTGTAGATAAGTTTTGGATGAAAACAAACTCGCTTAGAGATGTTTGCAACTCGTAGAAGCGCGGTATAGTGCCAAAGAGACGCCCGTGTGGGAAGAACTTGCGCCTGAGTTGAATTAATCAATACAGTGTTGCCAGTCTTATATTAAATTTTATACGAATTTCTCCTATTCATTGCAGTAATAATAACTACTATCAAAATATTATTTTAATGTATGTTTAATATATAAAAAATAATTGCAAATTAACTTAAAATTACTAAAAATAAGACTCTGGGTTTGTCGGTGAAAATAAACACTGTATATGGAAATAAGTTAACGATCTCCACAAACTCGGTTGGTTTATCTAGACGTGTGGGAAGGACTGGCTGCGCCTGACTTGAATTATTCAAATACCAAATCATGAAACATGATTTCTAGATATTTACGTTACTAAATCACAGTTATATATCTTTAATATACGTTGGGCATGTAATTCGATATTACAGTCTGTTTAAATATCCATGCTGTAAATCATTGAATTGTTGACAGGCAGTTTTATGTTTCACTTGTATTTTATGGTAGAATATAATTTCAACTAGTTTTTGCTCGCAGCTTCGCTCGCTTTAATGGATAAACTGACACACACTTTCGGAGCGGTATTTTGTTCTGGATAGAAGGTACCTTATTTCCTTTTATATACCCCGATAACGTCTATACAACATTTAATTATAAATAAATGGTAGAATACTACAAGCTTTCATGTCAAAGTAGATTTCATAGTATAGTCTCGGGAACCGTACACATTTTTCTACGTGGAAGGTACCCTATGTCATTTTCTGTACTCCTCACTATGGGTATGCAATGCAATGCACGATGCCCGATCGATAAGTCGTGAAAGCTTAACAAATAAATAAATAAACAAAATGACACTCGGATTTATAATATTAGTTACAGTAAAGTACGTTTATTTTTAGCTTTAGCTTTATTCATAATTTTTTTAATTGAATTCAGTTATAATAAGTGATACAGTATTTATGAAAGATTACTTTAGCGATCAATAATAATATAACAAAAAAATCTTGAGTTGACAACAAAAGACTGCAAAGCATATAAAGCATTATAAAATTTTAATAACGGTTTTAATCCTAATATTTTAATTAGTTAATAGATAATTATTTACCATCGAAACTCCTTATAAAGTATATTTACTACTGAACGCAATACATGGCATTTTCCAACGAAGATTGGCTCCGTAAATTACTCTTTTAACATCTATATTATCGTAAAGTGAGCTGTAAAATTAAGATTTTGCCAATAAAATGCCAGTAAAGTTGGATTTGGTCAGCGATCCGTAGGCGTTTTATAGGTTGCGACATATCGTGTTTGCGATATTGCGAATTGTCAACAACGCGCTGACGCGATATGGCTTTCGAATATTTCATTTGGTTCAGAAATAAAATGAATTCTGAAACCTTTTTTTATTTCAATGTTTTATCTACTGTTGAGATATTCAATTCAAATTCATCTGTTACTTTTATTCCTTAACAAAAGGAATAAAAATATTCAAGTATATGAATATTATTGTTACATATATTGAACGTATGAAGAAAAACTTATTTTATTCAAGATTCAATGTATAAAACGATGACTCTCTAATGGTTTTAGCTGCTGATTCACTTAATAAACAGTTTTATTGTAAAAAGTAGCTGATACTTGTGACTTCGCTCGTGTTGAATTTGGCCAAACAATCTTTGTTCCGTGCCGCAGTCACGGGGCGCGCGCGGTTCTTGTGACTGCTTATTTAGTACATTATATTTGCACATAGCCCTTTTTTTCTAAAATAAAAGTAGCCTAAGCGACATACAACATCAGCTATAAGTTAGTAAAAGTCCTGTCAAAATCGATCCAGACGTTTCAGAAATTAATACCGGAATAAACAGACACATAGACAAAGAATTTCAAACTTGGTTTTTTTCATATAATATATAATTAAAATAATGCTGCTATTTTGAATTTACAAACAAACAGATCAATTTTATTTATTTGTACAAACAGTCCATGCTTTCCTTCAGTACTGACCATTGCCTTGTAATGACACTGAAATACTGGTATCACTATGTTATGAATCATTTATTTTCTATCATTATTCTTAAAAATGAATATTTATTTTTATTTTTAATATTGTTTCAATAGTTTATGTAAATGCAAAACGTCAAAATTGCAGTCAACTCGTCCCGAGTACAGCAAGAAATCGCCGGCAACGTATATTCCAAGAGCATTTCACTTTTCTGGCGCGATAAACCATGATTCTGGTTTATTTCCTATGAAGCAAAAACCATCATTAAAAAAAAAGTGTGTGTGTACTTATGTACACGCGTTAGAAGTTACACTTCTTTGGCGTAACAAGATAAAAATATTTTCAAAAATTTTATCTTTTGCCTTATTCTAACGTTTGTAGAAAAAACGACACTAACAATAGAAAAAAGGTATTTAATACATTGAAAGTTTTAATACAAAGAAATATAAAGAAACAAAATGTTGACTATAGTTAACTTCGGGGTGTCGGTTTTTCGTGACGGTGTGCGCGCGCATCGTAAAAATTTACTCTCATCATTTTTCCCTAACGCGCCAAAAGAAGTATAACTTCAAAAAATGAAGAACAACTAGAACAATTCTGATTGCACAACTAGACAAAGAGGACGTCGATCAGATCGCCGACCTAATAACCCATCAGAAACTAACCAATACACTGTTATAAAAGAACACCGGATTACCGCCTATAAAGAATCCTACTCCCGTCAATTCCAACAGCCTCTATCGGAAATGGAATTAGGCGATCAGCGACCCTGTTAACTGCTTCACCGTATGCTAATTCTCAAACATGATACAATTCTAGATGTCACTTTAAAACTTATATGGAAAAACCATTTACCACCTCAAATTCGCGCCTCTGTAGCCGTAAGCAAGACTTTACAAACCGAAACCAAACTTTTATAAGTAGTTTACTGTTTATACTATGAAATATTTATGGTATTTTAATAAATGATCTATTATTTATCTCTACTGCGTTATTTCTCGTAGACACCAAAAATTAGCGCTCAGCAAAAGGTTGTGTATTAAATAACCTAACCAGAAACGGTACGTTTTTAAAGGCGTGTTGGTTTTATAACCAGCGGAAATAATGTCGAGTTATTGGCGCGTTTAGAATTTTACGCACGTGCGGCGTTTTACGTGGGCCTGTTTATTTTGAATAAGGTTTCGCTAAGTAAAAGCGATTCGTGCCCGGCTGAATTGAATGAAAAATTAAGCAAAAAATGTAAGTATTATCATCTGTTTAGAATGCTTAATTTCGAAACGCTTGAACATATTTATCAAGTCTCAAGTCTTGTATTGTGGGTGAACGAATTGTTTATGTAATTTAATTTGTGTAGTTTTGCGTAAATCTGTATCTTCTAAAGACATGCTCCTTTTGTATTTACGGCCAGAAAAAGCAAACTAATGAAATGTTATATTAAAGCACACATTGCATTTTTATTTTTCCTCTTTGCGTGTCTTTAGGCTTTAGACAGCATGGACAGCTTTTCTCGACCCACTGCAGGGTATAAGTCTCATCCCTTTTACGCCATTCCTCTCTATTCTTGTGTGATTGTTAGTCCCACAATTTTTTGCGATACTTTTTAGGTTTTAGCGTTTGACCACAAACTCATCTGTTGTTAAATGACGATATGGTCCAAGATGGAAAACACTCTATACCTGGACGGAGGGACTGGCTCTCAAGTGCTTGGCAACAGATTTTGTGCTTTAAGCTTCTACTTGGTAGGTAGCCAGGCGAGCTTAGAAAAAGGCCTCATCATTAAAACAGACAAAAAATTAACAACTTCTTAGGGTTTATAATAATATCTTAAGCCGGATCTAGCGGAGATGGGCCGGGGGCCGTCTTCCATAGCACTGGTTTAGCCGTCTGGGAGACAGTCGGGATGTACCAGGCTGTCTGTCTTTAGCGTGGGAGGCCCAGGATGAGGCCGGACCGGCTGCCTGGAGCGACATGGTTGCTAGCTAGCTCGAGCCCGTGTCGCCCCATAGAGGCAGTAGAGGTACATCGGGGGGTTTTAGTCCGTGGGAGTCGGACATAACCCACTCTCTCTCCCGGGAAGGTGGGTATCCATAATGGATTTCCTCTCGTCAATAAAAAAAAGGCTTTATAATAATAAACATACCTAATGTATATTTATAACCTATGAGATCTGTTTTAATACGTATTTATTAAACTATTTGTTTTGCATTTTAAAGTTCTGCAGGTTTATAATAATTTTGATATATTTCATGTAAATAATTATGTAGTAAATTATCTCATGTATTTAAATATTTTACGTAATAACTAGAATCCTTAGCATTACAATTATCACTCAAATTATTTTTATTACCAGCATATTAACATTTGTATTAGTTTTCAGTTGTTTGACAGCATTACTTAATTCTTTTCTTTTATTGAAATGCCATTGGGAAAAATATTTCGTCTATACTTTGAGAGTAATAGTGGTTTTCATATGATTTGAAACTAGCCCCTGCCCGCGACTTCGTACGCGTAGTAATAGTTACTACTCTGGGCTAACGCCGACACGCAGCAGAAGCTCTCAAAAAGAAAAAAACATCTCGATTTTTTCATCTGTGCTCCGCTCCTATTGGCCTTAGATTGGCCGTGATGATATATAGCTTATAACCATTCTCGGCGAATGAGCTATATAACACTGAAAGAATTATTCAAATCGGACTAGTAGTTCCTGAGATTACCCCTTACAACGCCACAACGTCACAAACCCACAAACTCACAAACTTTACCTCTTTATAATATTAGTATAGATAACGTAACGTAGCACACAATATTAAAAATTCTAGACGTAACTTTGAGAAAGTCAAGACTGAAATGAAAATACTCAAGTGGGTAAAGTTGAAGAAATCTAAGAAAAATAAAAAGAGCGATCAACCTGGCAACAGTAGCAGGGTCGACAATGAAACTCAGCCGCCGAATATTTATATTCTATGAGCGTTCCGCACGACAGGGGATACGATTTTAAAACGATATTATCTTATTCACTAAAATTCTAACTGCTTTAAGTTAACACGTATTGAATTTGAAAGAAGTCTACCAGTGATATAGTTAATGTGAAAAATTATTGTTTAAAAAAAGTAAAACGTATCTTTGATTCTAAATTGATTCCAAATTATAAGCGATCCGCTCCAGCTTCGTATGGGTTGTAATACATTAATGTAACAGCAGAAGTGTCTAAACGATTTAGATTCATTTTTTGCTACTGTGATATTTACGGTTCATCGAAGCCATCGAGTACATAAGGTGAGGTACATTTAGAGGTGGTAGAGCCACGCTGAAGCTATTACTGGTTTCAGCATGAATGGGTCGGCTCGCCCGGGATACTACCACCTTTCATAGAAACACCGACGTGAAGTAACAGTGCTTGCATTGTTTGCATTGTTGCGTTTCGTTCGGTCAGTGAAAGCGCCGGATAACCCACCTCACCTTCCCCAAACACAGGGTGGCAACGCACTTGCGATGCTTCTGGTGTTGCAAGTGTCTATGGACGGTGGTGATCACTTAACATCAGGTAACCCACCTGTTCGTTTGCCTCCTATGATATAAAAAAAACATAAGAATCTCTACACAAATAACTTTCTCTTGTTGCACGTAATTTTAAATCTGTACTATCTCGTAAGATATTGATTAAAATTATATGTTGCAAATACCAGTTTGATCTAAGTTAAATGTACAAAGTAACTAAAATATTTCATTGGATAAAGGTTCATACTATATTGATAAAATAGCGTTGTAAGTTGTAAATTACCAATTAATTTTAATAATGTTTAAAAGTAATAATGTTTAAAAGTTTAGTGTTTAATTATATTATAATATAATTTATTTTATTATAATTTTAATAAAAAATATCCTAAATTATCTTTCAGTCATTTGTTTCGTTCTAAGTCATTTCCATTTCATTTCAATATAGTTTTTGTCTTTAATTTAATTTTACGCAATTTTCCTTTTTTCACTGGAATCTATTTCGTTGGCGCCAATTGTGTATAATAACACATATTATAAACACAGTCCTCTGCCACGTCTGTCTGTCTGTTCGCGATAAACTGAAAAACTAGTGAACGGATTTTCATGCGGTTTTCACCAGTGGATAAAGTGATTCACGAGGAAGGTTTAGGTATATAATCATCAAGTTTTTTATTATTATCAGGGCGGGAAAACGTCCGCCGGGCCCACTAGTACGTTATAATTTTTTATATACTAAGGTCTCTTATTACGTATCCCTTACAATTACATTATGAATTGAATGATTCGTACGAAATCTAATTAAAGCTACTCGTGATTCATTAATTCGTAGTATGAATAAGGATTCATTGCGGGATCACAAGAGAAATGAATGGATTCCCGAAAACATTTAGACGCTCGTATTTCGGTCTTACCGCCGATCTCATTAATTATTCAACATCAATTCCCTGTGAATCCGTGTCCGGGTGTTTCCTTTCGTAAATTTGAATTATGACGGGCGGTGAAACAATGCGGTCTCACCTCGGGACATGATGATTTCCCGTAACCGCGTTCATTTGTTCTGTGTTACCCATTGTTCGGTGTAGGCACGCAAGAATATATATAGAAACCAACGAATGAAGCCGTAGTTGGTGATTAATGTTTCGAGAGGCCCTTCCGTATTGATTAAAAACATCTCAAACGAAGATTGAATTGAACGAGTACGTGCATATTATGTTTCGATTCAAAAGAGTTGGTACGCTTCTTAGTAACGTAACGGTCGATCAACGAAGATCGATTATAATAGAATATATTACAGAAGCCGCGGATTTTGGTAAAGGAAAATATCACGAGAAAATCATTGCATGTTGATAAGGCTTTCTCTAGTGACTGCCTCTAGCTATAGCACTTAATTTTAAAATATTTCATCAAGTGGTGTACTATAGGTGTGCACAGCTGAACTTGACAACCAAACCTTTTCTAGGGTTAGCGTGTTCAGTATTTTAGGCCACCTCGTCATTATGATCAAACACTAAAAAAACTATAAGTAAAATGTTAGAAGAATGTATACTCCAAATTTGATAGATCGCGAGACCCCAATCGCTATAGTCTATATAATGTTTAAAAAAAAGTGTGTGTGTACTTATGTACACGCGTTAGAAGTTATACTTCTGTGGCGTAACAAGATAAAAATCTTGTCAAAAATTTTATCTTTCGCCTTATACTACATTTGTAGAAAAAACGACACTAACAATAGAAAAAAGGTATTTAATTCATTGAAAGTTTTAATACAAAGAAATACAAACAACAGATACAAAGAAACAAAATGTTGACTATAGCTAACTTCAGGGTGTCGGTTTTTCGTGACGGTGTGCGCGCGCATCGTAAAAATTTACTGTCATCATTTTTCCCTAACGCACTAAAAGAAGTATAACTTCAAATAAAAAAATTCAAAGAATTTCTGTTTTTTTTTTCTTTTTCTATATTACTGAAATATAGCTCATACTTCGATTTATATCGAAGAGACGTTCAGTACGTAGTGGCGAAGTCGTTTTGCCTCCAATTGTTACAGACGCTATTATTTCCCTGGGATTGGAATTTCGAATGGCCATTGTGATTCCCTATGTCATAACACGAGGGTGATTCACATCTGTCGACATCAACCGCTTTCTCAATATTTGTTTATTTTATTGACAGTAAATACATGTGAAATTTCGATAGAGCGTGTCGTGAAGTATCAAGGGACTTTATTGTGACAATGTTATTATATATTTTAACGATTTATAGGTTCAGCGATAGTATTTTCGCTACAGTTTTTTTCTTACTTTATGAAACATTATAAATTATGATGGGCTGAAGAGGAAAAGAATCACGGGTCTGCTTAAAAATTGAAAAACTAAGGTTATAGAGATTAAAGGCGGCAAATAGATAATATAACTATAGAGAAAATACCTCACAAACGTCCAAGTTATTAATCGATTATGACCGTATTTACATGACGTATTAAGTTGTAATGTATGCTGAAAATATCTATTCATCATCGTACATCGTACAACTATTAAACTGTCAAATTATGTGGATAAGTGCTATATATTGATTTGATTTATTGATTACATTGGTGGCACGTGCCGCATTACAAGTTGATTGATTCATTACATTTATTGATTGTCGAGAAACAAAAAAAAATGGAGTTTATAATTATTTTATACAAAAAACGGTATATAACGTGTATTCTATAGCAATATAGCGAGTTCGTTTTTTATAGTCAAAAACGGCGGAGTAATAAATCCGTTCCCTGATACAAAGCATAGTACAACACAACGACGGCGATCATCTAAAGATTCACAATTCATCGTCAGTTGCCGCTATCATGCCGGCCTGCAAGTCTCTCAATACTCGAATACATATTAGCTAATCTTGAAATGCAACAGAAGAGAGTTATATTGATTTAGACACGATTGTGTCTGGTTTGGTCGAGTTGTGCTTTGTTGACAATATACGTTTAGGCATATTGCATTTTTGGACCATTCGATGTATTATAACGATTAGTACGGTGTCTGTACTTGATTGGAACGCTGCCACAATACACATGGTCAAAAACTTGCTACAGTGATTCTCTTTTACTTTATCGAGTTGCGGGAACAACCAATGTATTTTCAACTATCGATTGACTTACAGGCCGGCACGACAACGACTACCAATGAAGACTTGTGGATTTTTGAAGTTATACTTCTTTTGGCGAGTTAGGGAAAAATGATGAGAGTAAATTTTTGCGATGCGCGCGCACACCGTCACGAAAAACCGACACCCTGAATTTAGCTATAGTCAACATTTTGTTTCTTTGTATTAAAACTTTAAATGTATTAAATACCTTTTTTCTATTGTTAGTGTCGTTTTTTCTACAAACGTAGAATAAGGCGAAAGATAAAATTTTTGAAAAGATTTTTATCTTGTTACGCCAAAGAAGTATAACTTCTAACGCGTGTACATAAGCACACACCCTTTTTTTTTTGAACTGACTACGCTATTCCTCAGACTGACCTTTACAGCTTCACCGCGCTTAAGGATCAATTATGGATCTTTTGATGGCCGTTGATTTGTATTTTATAGTTTTGTTAGTACTGTGCATATGATTTGGTATAGTTTTTAATATAGATTTATAACGTTTGCACACAACCTCATCTGATGTGAAATGACGATGTGATTTAAAATAATAAATAGGCTAAACATAGAAGATTGATTCTAAAGTGCAGTTAGACACAGAAGGAACACATCTATGTAATATATATGCTTGGCGATATATTTTTAAACTGAAAGTGGTAGTATAGTCCATTGAAAAGTTACATTTGGGGTTGCGTTTTTTAGAGGACGCAATTTTATTTTTTTGATGTGTAGGGGGGGTCAGTGTAAAGCTAAAACCAAGTTTGTGGGGTCGCCACCCTTGTCCCACGGCCGCCATCTTGAAAATAGGGGTTGAAATGGTATTTACGATATATCTCTTAAACTATTTATTTTATAAAAAAAATTTGTTAACATTTTTTGTTGCAAATTAAATTCTCTACAACTTTGCTCCAGTAACTTTTTGTCGTAGAACTATAAATAAAAAAGTTATAAGCGAAAATCTTCAGAAATTTGAGAAAAAAATTTATATTTTTCGATGTAACTTTTTTTTTTATCATTTTACGAAAAAATGATATCTGACCATTTTTGTACATCGTTTTTTGAGGAACAACTTTTATTCGCATCATTTTTTCATTAAGTCAATAGCTAAGGATTTACAGCGCTCCGAAGCGAGTACTATTTTTCAGCACTCTTAACTATACCTATATTATACGTGTGTACCTATAATATGTCATCAGTTATTGTTTGTTTTTTTTTTTCTTTGTTTTTACTTTATTATTATAACATTATTAATTATTATAACATTATTTATTATTATTTAAAAGAGTCAATAATTAATTATTAATAATATTGCAAAATTTGTAATTAAAAAAGTTATAATAATAAAGTAAAAACAAAGAAAAAAAAAAACAAACAATAACTTATGACATATTATAGGTACACACGTATAATATAGGTATAGTTAAGAGTGCTGAAAAATAGTACTCGCTTCGGAGCGCTGTAAATCCTTAGCTATTGACTTAATGAAAAAATGATGCGAATAAAAGTTGTTCCTCAAAAAACGATGTACAAAAATGGTCAGATATCATTTTTTCGTAAAATGATAAAAAAAAAAGTTACATCGAAAAATATAAATTTTTTTCTCAAATTTCTGAAGATTTTCGCTTATAACTTTTTTATTTATAGTTCTACGACAAAAAGTTACTGGAGCAAAGTTGTAGAGAATTTAATTTGCAACAAAAAATGTTAACAAATTTTTTTTATAAAATAAATAGTTTAAGAGATATATCGTAAATACCATTTCAACCCCTATTTTCAAGATGGCGGCCGTGGGACAAGGGTGGCGACCCCACAAACTTGGTTTTAGCTTTACACTGACCCCCCCTACACATCAAAAGAATAAAATTGCGTCCTCTAAAAAACGCAAGGTAAGGCCTAAAAAATGTAACATTTCAATGGACTAGTAGTAGCCAGTCAGATTTAGAAATAGCTCTACCATATACTATGGTATACAGGTAACAATAACAACTATACGTTATATCATGATGTTTTCCTTTAACGATATTTCCAGCTCATTCGCAAGAATTATAAACGACATCGATCGATGGGGTGTCCGAGTATCATAACTACTTAGCCATTAATGTTTCACAGAGCCTCGTGCCCCCACAACAAAATTAAATAAAAAAAAAACTATAATTATGCATATAAAAATTGAAATGATTATCTCATTATACGCAAATTAAATATAAAAATAATAAATAAGCAACATCGGAGACGAGGCCTTTAAACAAACAGAACGCGTGTAATTTTTTCTACCCGAATAATTACGGTACGACCCAGTAAAAGGCGGTAGTTACGATGAGAAACCGGTAGTTGCTCGATAAAGTTGATATTACAGGCATAATACGATACCGAATGTTGTGTTGCGTAATTTCTTTATTCGAAACCGATACCGTCTCTCCGTGAGACAGTAAATGTGGTTTGTAACTGCATATGTTCTGGAGCATGAGATGAAGCGATAAGTGATGTAACTCCATTTTCTTACAAACCTTTTAGTCACATCAGTATTTACAGGTAGCTAAGTGAGGAAGAATAAATTAAGGAAACGGTGTGAGAAAGAATAATCGCGTAAATTATGCAGTGTAGTAATTCTTAAAACAGCGAACCATCGCTCTTAGGCTGTGTAATATTAGAAAGGATTTATCAATATTAGCTGCTATCAGCGTCTTCTTACTCTGGTGAAAACAGTTTTTCTGTTTCATGGAAGCAACATGTTCTATATAGTCCATTATGGAAAAAATATTGTTATTGAAGTGATACTTCTTTTGGCGCGTTAGGGAAAAATGATAAGAGTAAATTTTTACGATGTGCGCGCACACCGTTACGAAAAACCGACACCCTGAAGTTAGCTATAGTCAACATTTTGTTTCTTTTTATTTGTTTTTTGTATTTCTTTGTATTAAAACTTTCAATGTATTAAATACCTTTCTTCTATTGTTAGTGTCGTTTTTTTCTACAAACGTAGAATAAAGCGAAAGATAAAATTTTTGAAAAGATTTTTATCTTGTTACGGCAAAAAAGTATAACTTCTAACGCGTGTACATAAGTACACACATACTTTTTTTATGTAATATTATTACCAGAACCTTCTGTCACACCCCTCTATTGTCCTTTTATTATTTACAATTTTATGTTAGTTTTGTAAAATATTATGATTACTGTTTAGATCCATAGAGAAGAGTAATGAAGTATAATTAATCTAGTCTAGATAATATTCTGAGAACTTCTCTATCTCCCTATAAAGCCTCGTCAAAATGTATATAACCCTTACTTATATTTTTTGGACAAACAAGAAGCACTTAAATTTATATGCATAAATTTTTCATTCTTATGATACCACCACCATTGACACATAAATATTAGATTTTCTAGTTATATCTAAGTCAACATATTTTACTTTGGATGAAAGCTTTACAATATTACAACAGAGTGTGTGATCATATCTACTGCAATTGAGTCACATTCATACTTTCAGTATACTGTTATTTTTAACTCAAAAGTTAATAAACTTCATCTTCATACTCTTAACTTTATTTTACTCTCATATTTTAATTAAGGATTTAAAAAAAATATGAATTGCGGTTCGGATAAATATTTCAATACAGACAGCCAGACTTACATATATCATAGAGTGTAATTTATATAACAAAGCCGCCCGAACAGACTTCCAACTAGTAACAAGCCTATGGTTAAACAAAGCAAATCTTAGTGCAACAATAGAGAATGAAACCGTAAATAATATATTTATATAATATGTCGAAGATAGAGTCTATTCGCTTAAAGATTTAAATAAATAATCCATAAATTTCCCATTTAAAAGGCCAAATACAAATATACTACATTTAAAACTAAATTAAAATAAAGTCTTTGACCTTATGTTAGAGGAAATAGGAGTGGCAAAAAAAGTCTTACGTCAACCGTCTTTACCATTGACTTTTTTGTTTGACACCGATAATAGCTAAATAACCAATATAGTCATCTTTAAGGTCTTCCGCTACTACCGCCTTACAAAAATATATAAATTCATGTATTTCAAATTTTGAAGTAAATATTAAGGAACTATTCGTATTTCGAGGACCAGTAATTTAGGTATTATAAGGAAGGTGCTGATTAATAAATAAATCACAATGTAAATCGCATTAAAGAAATAAATTCAAAACTTTCAGCGAACGCCAAAATCGTACAGTTCAGACCGCAACGTTCCTAATCCACGACTCTGCATTTCAATCCATCTGCGTCGTGTTTAGCTGCGAACAGATCGGGGTCACTTTCGTTTGATGCGTTTAATTGACTCTTCGACTTGGACGCATTATATCAATGTACTTCCATCTGATATGGTTAGTTAACATTAAGTCTATTATCCCTTACATCCCGCATTCACAGTAAACCCACGTACACGATTGGAGTGGCTGTGGTCGCTTACGATTGACAAGCACTTTGCGGTAGACCTTTTATTAGAAAAAAAATACGGAGTTGTTGGAATACCTTGCTTTAACCGTAACATTTTATTACATTTAAAAGGAATTATAGATTGATCTCAGCCTCTCAACATATCAATACAACACAATAGTGAGGAGTAGAAAATGTAAAATAAGGTTTAGATCTTAGATTATGAGTAGGACAATTATGTAAAAATAGTATGATCATATTATTTAAATTAATTTTGTTCATTTATCAATTTAGTTTACAAGTTAACCAAACAAAATCTGAATTGACGACATCTGGAGTAGAGACCAAAACACGTTCTGTAGTTTCTGCTTTCTTGTTCCAAAACGAAGTTATTTTAATAACATTCCTGTATTTTTTTTTGCTTTTTCCAAGTTTAATCTCATGGCTGATATTCAATTAAAGTAACAAAAGAAAGTGTTATTCAAATATGGTAGAAATTTTAATGAAGTTGTAATAAAACTGGTACGTCTCCTATGATGGACAGTTTGGCAGGCCATAATTTTACGTCGAAAATATAACCTTAACACGACAGTCGGACTTACGTAAAAGGTAATGCATTCATTAACTATAATTAATGTGACTCGTTTTGAGATAAAAAATACCCGATTGTGAATCTGGGAAGAGTTTCTTTTGACTTATAAGCCGAAAATTTAAGTAAAAGTCGGTAAATAAAATGAAATGGAATTTTAATGTTGAAACTGTACGGAGAAATAATGGTATGCAAGAAAAACATAGCATTATGGTGTTTATAAATTACTAGCTGACTTGGCCACGCGTTGCTGTGTCTCAGTTATTGATTTACATATTGATAAGAATTCATAATTGTTCATAATATGACCAATAAACATCACTTAACGATTTAAATTATTTTTAACTTTAACTACTTTTTATGACCTAAATATGAAAGTTAAACATACGCTGACTTCTTTTGTAGGCATTATTAAGCTCTACAACTCAATCCTACATCCCCCATCGTTAAAGCAGCGTTCGTTAGAAAGGTTTTCGTTCGACCGGTTTTTCTCCGACTTACTTTGCAAATCCAACTACCACAAAAAAGCCTTTTCATTTTTTGGGTTAATATATAGCCTATGACACTCACAAATAACGTGGCTATGTAAAACAATTTTCGAAATTGGTTTACTAGATCCAGATTACCCTCCACAACCAGACAAACTTTACCTCTTTATAATATTAGTATAGATTATTAAACATTATTAATTATTTTATCTTTTCTATCAGACTCCATATACAGATTCAATTTTGCTGACCAAGACCGCAAAGCAGCGTGTGAAAACTTGAAACCTTCTAATGCTGCATTGATACATTCAATATTGTTTGATGCAAATTTTAATATAAACAAAGAATAGAGGTACAAACTAAAAGTAGTTTCTATATTATTTAACACTAATCCAAGGATTAATTATATTTCCTGATCAAAAAACGTGGCGGCAATTTTCATAACAATAATTATAACAAGAACATAGGTACTACCCATCAATGTTGTTTTTTATTATAAACTAGCTGCCCGCTCTGAGCTGAGCGTGAATCTATCAATTTTATCAATATTCTTTCTTTTATCTCACTGCTTCACTCACTTTTTATACTAAGATATTTTAAGCCTCAATATTTTAAAATTCCGTATCGATCTTCCAAACATTTCCTCTCAAACAAACCTTGTTCTGACAATTACAAACGCAATAATAAAGGAATGAGACAAATAAGTGCAGCATTTCTAATGTGATGTGCATATAGACATTTGGTGATTTATTTTTATTGATATAGATATACCAAATTATACCGACTCAGTACATATAGATAACCACATCAAAAGTTCTCTGTTTAAAAAATAACCGTTTGTTGATCGCGTGTCATTATAAAACCATTCACCAACAAACTTTTCTTCTATTTTCTCTTCAATGTCGAACTGATGAATTTCGATGAATACCTCAGCATTATAGTTAAAATTAAAATCAAATTGTAAATGTATACATTATTCTTCTAAGTCTAATCAATAGACTCAATTAAACATTACATCCACGCACGTAGTCTACCCATCATTTGGCCTTTTGAAATTACATAAAACCCACGCAATAACGCACACGCACGAATGCAATTTTGCACACTCTTATTGGTTGTTTCTGATCGTAAAATTAGGAAACATTTATATTACTTTATAAAACTCGTTTGGTTTACTATAACATAGGATAGTGCCGGACAGAGCTTAATAGAGATACAAGTCCAGGAATGTTGACGAGTCCTCCTTAATAATTCTTGAAGTAAAACATGTAATAATAATAACAAAAGGCTATAGAACCAGTTTTATTGACGAGTGCATCTTCGTCTGATATTGCCACCAATTATTGCATAGTGTAGAAGATTGTATGTATTTTTATTGTGTTATATAGTCTAAGGTTTGATCATAAACACACGTAATGGTAAGTGGTAATGTAATTAAAATATTATAACAGATAAAAAGGGATACACTTTCTCAAGTTCAACTACCACTTTACAATAATTTTATAATATACTTTTAGCTTGAATAATTTTGTCTCTAGAATATGTCCTATGCATTCACAAGTTTTAACTTTAATCCAAGATCAGTTCTCTTCAGAGCATGCTAAGTTTATAATCAATGTGGTTAAGTTTTAACTAGAAGAATTGTTTACTACATGGATAGTAAAAATTGGTAATCTAATTACCATTTCATCTCGAGAAGTGAGAAACAGAGGGTGCATGTACGAACTTGAATAATAGTTTCATTTGGTAAACTAAATGAGTAAATTGTTTTGAGGCAATAACTAGTCTCGTTACTTAATAATGTTACGGTCTCCGTAATGAGAAAATCCTATTTCAGATATCTTTTCATTCACTACTGTATAGTTGCGTTGGATCACATGTTTCCAACAAACGTTTCCCTTTGTAGAAGATTGGCAGGGATTACAGAGCATTAGGGAGCCGCAAACAAAAGGCCCACGAGCAATATATATTACATGTGTAACATAATATGTAAGATTATTATTAAGCTTCGTTTTTAATTTGTCTAATATCTGTGGGGTGCTTTGTCTAACGCATGAGTGGCTTGAGTTTTAATGCATCAGAAGGATTATTTCCGTTATTGCATTGCATGTTTCGATTTTAGTTAGAATTGGATTGCCGGAACCTATAGTTTAGATATGTATTTTTTTGTTTTTCTTGCAAATCTCTAACTTATTTGAGAATCAGGTTACTTTCAATTATATATAAATAAGGAATGGTTTTAGCAATAGTTCATTGTATTCACATGATGAAAAGTGAAAGATTACAACTCAAAGATCATCGTGCAAGTAACTATATCTTAGAAATATACCATTTGGCGACCAGAGTAAAGTATACTATTTATCATACAGTCCTAAGTAACAGTGGGATAAGAAAACCATTTATTATGAAATTATAATTCCCAATGAATTATAATTAATGCCACGAACCAGTAATTGGTGTTATTATGCCAACTAATATTATAAATGCATCAGTGAGTGTGCTTGTTCATTTGTTACGCATTTACGCCGTAACTACTAATTGGAGGTATAGAAAAGAACATAGGGCTCTAGAGACATAACATGAAAGACCATGCACAAAAAGTACTGTTCCCGAAGACTAGTTAAAATCTACACGAGCGAAACCGCAGGTAAACGCTAGTTGGTAATGACGATAAACACTTTAGTTAATAGGCGAATAAATTAAGTGAAAGTTTTCTATAGAATCTACAGTACAATCATGCGGATGCAAAATTAAATATAATGATGATATTCCTATGAAGTTATGTTACTGAAAGCGTCAAAGTAAACAGTTCTATAACATGTTGAATGCTGTATAAAACTGACAACATCTCCGGGGCACGTCATGGGCGGAGCGAGGGACTAGAAAGACTCGTCTGAAACACCGCTGAGTGTAGCTCAAGTCTTGAAATATCAGCGATAATTATCCTTTGTACATATATTACATCTTCACATGTATTTTCTGCGACTACACTGTGATCATTGTAGTAAATAATCAATGTGCTTAGATGATTATACATACAACATATATAAATATCATATGTATTTACTTTTTTTTATTATGTGGCCTAAAATGGTTACACGCCAAACTTGGAAGGAGACCGGTCCCAAGTGCAGCTGTCGGAAGATACATATAGAAGCTTGCTGGTAGATTTTCAGTATGACAGTGGTAGCTGGCAAAGTGGATATTAGAAAAATTCCTAATACTATGTTTTTTTTTTTTTTTATGACTGGGAGCTTATTTCCCAGTCGGCGGGGCTCCTCTGCTGTGGTAGGCAGAGACCTTTTTATTCCGGTTTACTTTCTTATGCGAATTCCCATTCTTGTCATTTTTGTTTACCGTATTTCTCGTTATTTCTTTCTTGTCTTTTAATCTCTTCTTGTCTCGTCAGGTTTCTTGTCTCCCTTTCTTTCCTCCTTCAACATTTACTTTTAAAGTTTTGCCATGTTTGTTATCTTTGTATGCTAGTTCTGGCTTCATCATTTGCTCTACCTTTGGTTTTATTATTGTATTATTAATGCCGATTGTTTTGTGTTCCGGTATTACTTTCGCTATGCATCATATTGTTAACTTTTTATTTACTTGTTTCTTTTAATTATATTTTGTTATATTATGTTACTTCTTATTTTAAACTTATTGCTTATTATTTATTGTAAATTTAATTTTGATTATTCTTTATTAAGTTATTGTTTATTATGTATTGTTTTATATTTATTGTATATTTATAATGCTTACTTCTTTCTTTAAACTTATTGCTTTTTATTTATTGTAAATTAAATTTGATTATTGTTTATTAAGTTATTGTTTATTATGTATTGTTCTATATTTATTGTATATTTATAATGCTTACTTCTTTCTTTAAACTTATTGCTTTTTATTTATTGTAAATTAAATTTGATTATTGTTTATTAAGTTATTGTTTATTGTGTATTGTTTTATATTTAATGTATATTTATAGTACTTCTTTGATTTTATTATGTTTAATTGTAGTTATGTTTGTTCTGATTTTTAAATGTATTGAAATTTTGGCGTGGTGTGTAGTTGTATTTTATTTATTTACCATTACAATTATTTTAGTTATAATTATTATAACTAATTTATTGTAGTTTTCTGTTTTCTATTTCTCCCCTTCATTATTGGTGACTTTCAAAATTGTAGGAAGTGGTGGTTTGTGTTCTCTAGTTTTGTTCTGCTGCAATTAATTTTAGTTCCTTACATGCTTCACATCCAGTTTCTTTATTGCCTTCTTTTTCTTTACGAAAATAGTTGGTGCAATTCTGGTTGGGGCACGGGTTCGTTTGTTAGTTTGTTTCATTACAGGTTTGTTCCTCTTTCCTAACTTAATATTTTGACAAGTCCTCCAACTTTCAGGTTTTAATTTTTTCCTATTTATTTTTGCCAAAGGGTGATCTATTTTTGCATTAATTCTATTCCTAAACAATTTTGTAATTTTGCCTTCTACTGTTAACAATATGCTACACTGGACCGAGCTATTTTGTCCCATCTTTCCCTTACCGGACACTTTCCATCAAATGCGTTATGGTTTGGATGTTTCAGGTTTTCATGTATACAATTGGCGCACTGTGGTGTTTTGCCTTCACGCCGGCTTCCGCATTCCGCCGCATGGTGTTCTCCTCCGCAATGACTGCAAATGTCCACTGTCGTCTGGCACATCTTTTTGCCGTGTCCATATTTTAGACATTTAGTACACTGGATCACGGGAGACCTATCCAGCACCTCCACTCTTTGTATGTCTATGTAGATACGGCCAGCTGCGGTTAATGCTTTCCATACCTTGGGTGATACTTTGAGGACCACGTGGCAGGTGTGTTTGTTCCTAGCTCTGCGTCTATATGCTACTTCCGCCCTATATTCTTCCCTCTTAATCTCCTTTAGTAGATGTTTATTTTGGCACTCCATGAATTCTAAAATATCTTCATCTGTGTGGGAAGTCAAAACGTCTCTAATTTCTATGAGCGGGTCCTTATTCTTTATTTCTTCAGTCGCTAAATTTGGGCTAATTTCGTCAATTCGCTTTACAATTTTTTGAATGGATTCCTTATTTGTACACCCTACCACTATCTTTTGGTTCCTAATTCTTCTTAGCTTATCAACTTTCAGGCCTGTAACTTTTGCATTGACTGCTTTCCGTATCTCCTCTATTACTTTTTCGCTGGTGTCCGACTCTACCTTTGACGTAACTACAACTGAATGCATTTCTTCTTGTGGTGGTGGTGCTATCCTTATTTCTCTATTCTGTACTATCTCCTGACTTGCTATAATTAAACTATCTTCCCTATTGTGTTTCCCTATAATGTCCCCTATTTCCTGTATTTTGTCCTTTGTCTCTTCTATTCCTGTATTTATATTTGTCATCTGCTCTTTTATACTTTCTGTCTCTGTTACATTTTTGGATAAAATTTCTATGATTGTCATTAGGCATGTTTGTTGCGTTTGGTTAAGAATTTTCCTTTCTTCCGCATCCGCCATCGAAGCCTCAGTGTGTGTTTTGTGCATTTCGGCATACCTCTCTGCAAAATTTCTCTGTTGTCTTGCATGTTCTATTTCTAAATTTGATATAATATCTCTCATGTTCAAAATTTTTTCGTATAATAATCCTAAATTTTTTGTTACTAACTCCTTAATGCTTGTCTTTAGATTTCCTGAATTTTCTAGTTGTAATTTAGCTTCCTGATATAACTGTGTTGCTGATGCTTTGATTTTGGTGGGACTTTCTGATGTTATTTCCTTCCTTCCTTCTTCTGCTTTCGATGTGGATCCTTTCCTCTTTTGGTTTGAAGAGGAGGCACTCATCTTGCGTTTTGTATGTGGAGGATAGTGGGGACAGAATATAAATCGAGATTGAACGGTAATAGTCTATAATGTTATATTGATTTTAGCTTTATGAGCCCGCCTTAAGTCAATTGTATATAAATAATAATTTGTAAATATATGAATTTGTAAATATGTAAATATGTAAATAATTTCTTCAGATATATATTAGCTATATCTATGTTATATATATTTAGAATTTTATAGGCTATAAACGCCTTTTAGTCTCCTATAGTAAGTTTAGTGAGTTTTATTTCAAAAACTCCAAACTGTCCTATCTTTTATTTGTTGTTGAATTTCAACAGGTCTTAGTCTTCTAAATATACTGCTATATATACCTACTATCTAGTTTTATCGCTGCTTCAATTGCTTCTAATATTCTTCCCTTTTTTGAGTACGTGTAACTATATTTTCCGATCGGATCTTATTTCAGGGACTATCCTTTAATTCTCTATCTAATAGAGCACTTTAGAAGTGCTTTTATAGTCTCCTATGTCTATTTACACGTCGCTCTATCCTAATCACGCGCTACTTTCGTGTATTTTTGACTTTAAAAATTTTCTTACTCCAGAATCCACCTACCCCAGAAAGAAATAAGGGTGTGGTGGGCGGGCAATTTTTCAAATTTTTTGTTGGTTTTTCGCGGTTTTTCCGAGGGTTTCACACTCAGGACGCCTAAAGGTGTTCCTGAATGTGAAAAACTTGGGGAAATCGTGGAAATTCCAGCGGATTTTACAAGTTAAAAATTTTAATGAAATTTCGTTTTTTTCCAGGTCCGGAAAATTCCCTCGACGGTGCCGGCGGGTGCGGCGTGTGAGGGGTGGTACTCCCACTCTAACCTTTCGGAAACTGGATGAAAAAACGGTGAGTTTTCAGAAAATTTTGAATTTTTAATAATTAATGAAAATTCTTATGTTACAGATCGCGGGGGCGTCTCTCGGCTTTTCCGACGGGTGCGGCGAGCGAGGGGACACACTCCGGATCCGATGCTGACCAGGGAACACAAGAATTAATTTTGTAAATTATGTAAATAAAATAAATTGTATAAAAATTTTGAAAAATTGCGGTTTTTCGTGTTTTTCACTTATGTCGCGTGTTCAATTGGTGTTCCTATATACGTATTATTGTAGCACAGGTCGTGACGAGCACGCCGGTATGCGACACTTGTGCGTGTGATGGATATTTATACGTAAAATTGCAAAAATGGGCAGCGATCCCTAATACTATGTTATAATTCACGTCAGGATTGAAACTCACATCTATCTAAATGGATTCTAAATTCTATTATCTGTATTTCTAGTAAAGAGCTGGGATAAATAGATAAATGACTGGGGAAAGACTTAACATAGTCAGGATTAAAAATGCTCTATCACTCTTGAATGAATACAAGTCTCCGTATTTAGAAATTTAATATTGTTTATTTCAAATATTCGCTCGAGCATATTACTTGCACCAACGCCTAAATCCTACCCAGTGCTTACATCTCCAATAAACACAAGATGACGCTGATAACCGCGCCTTCACCGTGTATATTTACAATAATTACACTGATTGCATCTCACCGAGGTCAGGTGTTCCGCCGTCTGACCGTTGACAGCGATTGACGGATGGTAGGCGATACGGACTAATCAAATTTAACCTATTTATATAATATTAATAAACAATATACAGATATTTTCGACATTTAATACTTGACACAAGACGCAGGATGTATATAAACACGAATGGTAGGTATAGAACGACTGAAGAGTAGTGCAGCAATATAAAACATAACTTTTTGTTTAGCAAGAATCGCGTTTATATGAAGTGAATACTATAAAATGATAGGTGATTACTCTTTGATAGTGGAGTATACATCCTAATTCTAATTATACCATATACTGACTTTTTGTCCCGGCCTCGCTCGCGTTAATGTAGTGTAATATGGTATATTTCGTATACCTTGGGGACAGTTTTTTTTTCTGACAGAAAGGAAACGTTATGTCCATTTCTGTGTCTTGACAACATGTATGCAAAATCTCACAATGACATTACGCAGCCATTAGCGTCTATTCTATTCAGACTGAAGATATGTGGAAATCATTGTTTGGGCTTAATATATCTAGATATACATAGGCAGTGGGGATACGGTTAAGAACATCTCTCTCCTCTGTTTCTCATCTGATTTTCTTCGTTCTTTTTTTCTTTAGTAGCTATTGACGAACTTTAATGTTATCAATAAAATAATGGAAAGTTTTTTTTCTACGGTCCGAAGTTCAACCACTGGACGAGCACTCTTATACATACATAATACATGAAGAAAAAACAGTACAAGTACTTTTTTTCTCCAATGTCAGTTAACCGATTTCCTTTATTATTTTTTTGTTTAGTTTACATCAATGAAGGAAATTTAGAAACACTTTTTTCCTTAACATCGGTAAACCTTTATCAAACAAACCTCAGTAATAATCAAGTTGAAAAGATTTATAAATTACGCTACCAGTTAAAATAACACGCAGTATAAAACAATGAATTAAAAAATATTACAGCATCACAGAAGCTTTTAGTCTCGTGCGCCATCTGACCGATGACGGCGATTGACGAACGATAGGTGTTAACAGCCGACGTAATCTTTCGACCTATATCTATCCTAACAATAATTTGACAGCCAAACAGGTGGGAAGAGTTCACTTTCATTGTTCTAGCGTTTTTTATTCCATTCAATGTTTGTTCTTAAATTAATAATTTTGAGTTACGTCATGCGGGTTAAATTGGAATATGTGTCTTAAATTTGGTTGATTGGAGTGAGTTGTATGGGCATAGAAATAAATAACTTTGTAAGGTATATTGTTACACCCCATATAGAGAATGCAGCAATTTTATACCTTCCACATGGCACGGTAATCGATGGTTTTTTGCTGGTTTGGTTGGTCATTATTTCGTATGTATTATTTTTATCTAAACAAATGTTATAACATTATTATTCCCACATCAAGGAGAGCTAATAAAGAGTGTATATAATATAAGTGGCAACTAAAAAGGTTTGGTGTACTTCAACTTAATATACACCAATCAAAAGGGAACTTAATCTTTTGCAAATATAAGGTCACCTACTTTACAGATTTTAATACTTTGGTGAGGATATTCATCTCTTTCGTATTCTCTTTGTCGTCAGATTAAGGCCACATTGTTGTTAATTATATCGAAAAAAAAATCAGTTAATCTGCTGTATAAATGACCAACTATTTAATTAAAAATTAACAAACAGTTTTGAAGTTTACAAGCAAATTGAAAATAGTCCAAATGTAATCAGTGAAACTCATAAAAACATGAAGCATATTTGTTTACAAATGTATTCAAGGAAAAGTATGAATTCCATTATGAAACTTCTTATTAGAAAGCGATATTATAACGTAAACATATTTTGAATGCATGTTATTTATCATAGTAATATTTTTGAGAAAAACCAAATTAACATCTTCGGTAATTCATCATTCTCATTGGCAACGCGTCCGCCCAATGCATGTTCATTAATTAATGATCCCATGTAATGAGATTTCTCTCTTATTCTATGGAAAAATTTATAATAAATCTTACCAGCGTCGACCAGGAGTTTAGAAGCGGCTAACAGATTATTAATGATGTGACTTACCTGAAACAAAATAATTAAATAAATATTTGTGAATATTATTTTATTAAACTCTAGAAAATTTTATTTAAAGACTAGTTGTGTGACGTTATTTTATTTTAATTTCTTTTTACTACCTTTGACTCCCGATACCTACAGTTGAAATGATAGTTGCTCCGCTTCTATGCAGCATAACATAAGATTCCATACACTATAACTTTTCTCCATAAATAGACTATGAAATGTAAAAAGAATGAGCTGAATTCACTCGATACTTTCGAATATTAAGGCGTTCAAACAAACAATCTCTCATTATAAGTGATAGCTTAACACAGAAAAGAATTAAGTAAAATTAAGTAACCATAGTAAAATTCGATGGCATGAATTATTGTATAAAATATAGATATACTCATTTAAAGTCTAATTCTTAAGCATTATACGCGATCTATTTTTAGTCAATCTTTATTAGCATTTTATGATATTTCCAACAATATATTTAACATGCTAATGCCTATTTGGTAGAATTAAATGATAAATTAAAATCAAATAGAAAAGAGAATATGTTTGTATATTATATGTTTAGATGATCAATTTAAAATGTATTAAAAACGTATAAATTAGAAGCGAGATACGTTCTTCTACGGAACTGTGTAAAGTATCATAGCGTGGAGTATTTTCATTAGGTAAATAAGGTACCTCGCGTTTCCCTGCGTCGAAGTACCAAAGTTTATTATTCATAAGCCCCTGCCATGACTAACAGATGAAATTATCAAAGTTCTCTCGATTTACACCCCAATGGATCAAATTTTCAATAGCAAGCCCCGAGTCCATTGTAATCGAAAACACGTGTGTCGCAGAACTTCGGCTAATTTTGTCCAAAGTGCGTATTCAAATTTGGTCAATCGACTTTGAACTTTATTGTTTCAATTGTTAGGTATCGAATTTATTTATAAAGTAACAAAATAGCCTCGGAACGATAAGTAGCCGGGAACAAGAACGTTATAAGTGCAATATCGAGAATTACGGAAGTTGTATAGGCAGGTGTGAAATATCATATTCAATCCGAAGAAGCATAACTTATTATTATTAATGCAGAACTTTGTTACGAGAAACTTTGGTTGTGAACTATTATGTGAGCAATAAATACAGTGGTAAATATTCGCTCCTTAACAATTACATACTTGCAAAGTATTGGAAGGAATTTTTGCAAAGTTATATTGCGATAACCAGAGTATGACTTCTGTTGTTTGTTTTGTTGTGTTTGTTGTTGTTGTGTCCGTCCATAATCACGTTTTAATACTAACATCAAGCAAAATTGTCGTGGCGAATATTTTATGCCTACATTAAAAGACGCTAGAAAGTTGTTAGTTCTGTGTTAAGCTAGCAGCCTAACTCAGTTTCATATATTTGAAATGTACTTAACTTTCTACATACTTAATTTGTAGGGTATAATTTTAAAACGATGTATTATATGGCATTAATTGGATTGATAAGCTATAAATGGTAGCTTTAATTTACATTAAATGGTCTATGTAATTAACATATTTCATTGGCTAAGGACAATGTAATCGAGAAATACTAAAACGGTTATAAAAACTTCCCAAATAATATCGTATTATTTAAAAAATAAATAAAAATGCTATGGGTTATAATAATGAGGTGGACATAAATTATAGCGGACTTTTCTGTAGTCCTGTTTAAGACAAACATATTCGCAGTACACATTAGTCACCGTTAGCTTCCTCAAATTCATTTATAACTTTCATTTCCTATTAATATAATGAAAATATATTTAATGTCTTTATAAATTACAATAATAACAAAAACTGTATCAAAATACGTTGCGTGGTTTAGAAAAATTAAGGAAACACCGGCATAAAAAATTATTTTGTTTTATATTTTGTAGGGGTATATCTTGTAGGTGGTAGTGCTACGCTGAAGCTATTAATGGTTTCAGTATGAATGGGCCAGCTCGCCAGGGGTAGTACCACCCTCTCACAGAAAACCGACGTGAAGTAACAGTGCTTACATTGTTGCGTTTCGTTCGGTCAGTGAGAGCGCCGGAGGCCCACTTCCCCTCCCCTTCCCCCTTCCTTTACTCCTCCTCCCCGCAAGACAGGTTGGCAACGCACTTGCGACTCCCCTGGTGTTGCAAATGTCTATGGACGGTGGTGATTACTTAACATCAGGTGACCCAAATGTCCGTTTGCCTACTACGATATAAAAAAAAATTTATCGACAATACATTCTCATCGTATGTTGTTAATATTAATAATGCTCGGATTAAAATTGTATTGAATACTGACTAAGCTTTAAATTAGTACATCTAATATATATATATATATATATATATATATATATATTATAGTATATAAACATTATTAATTAAAAACATGAATATGGTTTCATGAGACAAGTTTAAAAATTATTTACAAAAGCAGGTTATGTCTTCAACAGCATTTCAATAATACAATCCGACAACCAAATAACAGTTGAATAAATATAATTACATGAATAGGTAAAACAAACGAAATATTTGATATTTTTGTAATAATTAACCACAAAATTGTATTAGAAATACAACAGGTTTTGCCTGATATCATGATAAGGCTTATTTATTTATGAAAAAGATATTAACGATTATTTTGTTAAAATTAAAAAGTACATCCGTCGAGTTTAAAACAATAGTTTTCCAGTAAAAATTAACAATCTACAGTTTAACCCGTTTGCCCATACAAGCATAGGATAGACACAAAGGCCCAAAGCTTACGGGGACGAACAAAGAAAAGCATTGAAAGCCGCCTGGAAAGGGCACATGCTTTCAAATAATAGCTTAAAGAATTCCGCCCGACATGCTTCAAAGATTTATAAGGTTGTGTTTTTTGCGCGATTTGTCCTGATATTTTCGTTGGTGGAACAATTGATTTGTATTACGTATTGAGAAACGGATGAATTTACAAAATGCATACAAAACTAAAACAATACAATATTTATTTCCAAGAGTTACAAAGGACAAAGCACGTTGAATGAAAACAAATGGTCAGCGAAAACGTAACAAGACTAAAAAAATTAAAAATTATATGAGTGTACATTTTTTACGAGGAATCACAACAATAATCTGTCTATAAGTAATAAAAATACGGTTTTTTTATTGTTCCATTACGTCTAAATTATTGAACGTATCGCTATAGTACTATGTAGAATTTTTTGTAGATGGTTCTAGGCTACTTACTTTTTGGATTCGATTAACTCTTCCCCATATTTTAATACCTAACAAGCCAGGTGAGTATTGAGCCAATACTTCTATAATTTAAAACGACTATATTTATTAAACCTTCTTACAAATAAGACTATTTCCTTATCCATTATAGTTACCATAATGTACAAATAATACTGTCTCAAGCAGGTATCCATTAAATGCAAATCTCTTCTTATTACATCCCTAAAAAGGGAGCGACAGCAGTCGTGAAAAACGAAATATTTAACTTTTTTTATAAACGTTTGCACGAATGTTTTGTGCCCGATCGTTGGATCACAAAAGGAGGGGAAATTCTTTTATTTGGACAAAAGCTATTTCGCATTTATTAAAATGTCGTCAACTCTGGCTATATACATTGTGAGTCGTCCTTTTGTTAACTCATGATGAGTTCGTTGATAGTGATAAATTGTTGTGAATTATTGCATTGACACAATCCTCATTAAGTGTATGTATGTATGACATTTGAACTGTAATGTTTTGTAACAAAATTCTTTACATATATAATTTTTATGTCCGTGTGTATGTGACTGAACTCCTCCTAAACGGCTGGACAGATTTTGATGAAATGAAATTTTGTGTGTTCAGGTGGAATCAAACATGGTTAGATTCACAATTGGAAACGGTAAGTGGCGCTGCGGTTGAATTTTAGGATTTTTTTTTAATCAAAGCAGGACAACGTCCTTCGTGCCCGCTAGTATATCATGACATAGTATAAAACAAAGTCCCCTACCGCGTCTGCCTGTCTGTCTGTTCGCGATAAACTCAAAAACTACTGAAGAGATCTTTATGCGGTTTTCACCAGTGGAAAAAGTGATTCACGGGGAACGGTTTGGTATATAATTTGTCCAGGATTTTTATATAATTAGGGCGGGACAACGTCTGCCGGGTCCGCTAGTTGTAATAATAAGATATACTTATTATATGAGAAATATCAAATTACTCCAATACACTTTTTACTAGGAAATGCCCGTGATTTTCGTTTTGTGAAAATGGTTTAGTTTTTCATTAAAAACTACGTGTTTTGTTTGGATTAATTATTAGTTTTTTTTTATTTTAGTTAATTTCTGCAATGTTTTAACAATTTTATTTTACCTATGTTAAATTATGACTTCACTGTTAAGTTCTTGTTGAAAATCGCAATGATATGCAGCCCACACAACACTTTGGCTCTATTGTCTAGTAGAAGTTTCCTCAATATTGGTTCAACTCTTTGAAAGATTAGAGCCAACAAAGAACATACACTTCAGTTTTATTTAAGACTAGCTGTGCCCGCGACTTCGTACACGTGGAACCTGATGTACAAAATAATGACTAATAAAGTCACCTGAACGTGTTTAGTTCATTTGCTTATCTACTTTTCTCTCATACTTAAGTCATGGCGCCATTAAAGTTACAATAACTTTTGATAGAGTGGACCGATTTTAATTAAACAAAGACTAAGTTACTCCCGAGGATATGCTTTATGATTCTTGAGGTTTTATTATGAACCCAGTACTTTAGCAGTAATGAGTGTTCATAAAAACAGACAGACGGACAGAAATTTCTAAAAATGATTGAAATGTATTCTATTACTTATTCCTAGACGCCTGCAACAACTTTTTTCACAAAAATTGAAAAAGTACAGACACGTTAAATTTACATTCTTACTATATGTATATGTAGATAATCTGGATCATTAATGCGCATAGATTAATTTGCCAATTCTGCATTACTATTATTATTATTAATATGACCAAAGCAGAGACGCTTTCGAGACTTTGAATTAAATAAATAGATATTAAATTTGTAAACAATATCAAAATGTTTTCCTGAGCACGGATTAATTATAACCAAATGTTGTAAATGAAGGTTTTTAGATGGTGTGACCCATAAAGTGGCAGGATAAGTGAAGGTAATCCCAATAACCAACAATGAAATATATATTACAAGGAATACTAAGTATGAATGAAGATTTTTTTAAATTTATTCTTCATGAAAACAAATCTGTGTTTATTTACTGATCGATTCTTTGTCAGAAGTTCCTCTATTGCACGAACCAATTCTATATCCTTTCAAACTTGAATGATGAACTTCACACCGATACTTATAAAGCCCTGTTACAGTAATTGCAGGTCAGCGACTCCTATGACACCCACGTCCATCAGTTTATCTTTCTCCGTGAAGTGCGTGGACCTCGTTACGGACACAATCGATTATGACACAGAAAGTCGGCGGCTGCAATAACGGTTGCCTTCTCACGCGAGTGTCAATTAAATGAACTTATATACGTATGCATACAATCGTGCTGTTACCGCTTCACTGCGGTGTTTAAGGGCCAAACAGCTCATGAACTCTGATGTAATGGTTTGAAGTTATGACTGACAATTTCTCGTAGCGTATTCATAATGTTATGAGTGCAATGAGATGTTAAATTTTTAAGCTCAGTACTATCTATTGTCAGATTAAGTAATTGTGTTTGGCTTATTTTGATAGAGAACTAACAGTAACCTGCTTGCCTATAGGGAAAAAGAATGCATAAAATAAAACAGATGAATTGGGTAGTATCTCTTTGTCATGTCTTCTTATTAATCAATTCACAATCACTGAAGACAAGACTTTTTTTTCATAAGATGATAAACATTTTACAGTTCTTTTTTTCTGTTTACGTTACATTCTAACTTAATTTACTTCTGGATTATAAGCAGAAACGAAATAATGTTTATGTTTATGTCAAGATCAAAAATATTTTATACAGTTTATTGCGAAGACGCTTACGAACGACAAAGCTACCACCGGCTCGAAAAACCAGCCAGTCATCGAGAAGAACCGGCAAGAACCTCGATCTAACTTATCTTTTCATCATATATAGCATATTTTTATGAACATAATAGTTATAGAAAGATAGTTACATTCGTTTCTGGCGGATGTACAAAGGGTATCATTTCCAGACGTCACCGTCGTTCACATATCGATCCATGCCTATAGACATTAAAACCCGCATTACGCGGTGCTTGAACCGACTATATGGCAAAACGGTATTGTGCTTTAGAAGTGTGTTATAAAACCTAACAATATAATCTGACTAATAAGTAACGCTGGCCTTAATGAGCCTGAAACATGGAATAACCAATTTGCCATTGTGTCTAGTACTTAAATTATGTCGGTCTTTTATTAAGTCCCGTTTATCTAAGTTTTTGCTAACATAGATTATATTATCAAAAATGTATTGGGAAGGTTACTACTATACTGAAATTCTGAAACTTGGTCTTTAATTATATATTTAACTAGCGGACCTGGCGGACTTCGTCCTGCCTTGATAAAAAAAAAATCATCCGTAGCGCCACCTACCGGGTCCAATTGTGAATCTAAACCATTCTCGGATCCACTGGAACACGCACACAAAATTTCATCAAGATCGGTCCAGCCGTTTAGGAGGAGTTCAGTCACATACACACGCACACAAGAAATATATATATTAAGACTAGCGGACCGGGCGGACGTTGTCCTGCCTTGAAAACAAAAAAAATCCTAAAAGTCGATCGCAGCGCCATCTGCCGGGTCCAATTGTGAATCTAAACCATTCTCGAATCTCCACGAACACACACAAAAAATTTCATCAAAATCGGTCCAGCCGTTTAGGAGGAGTTCAGTCACATACACACGCACACAAGAAATATATATATTAAGATAGCGGGCTCGGCGGACGTTGTCCTGCCTTGATAATAAAAAAAATCCTAAATGTCAACCGCAGCGCCACCTACCGGTTCCAATTGTGAATCTAAACCATTCTCGGATCCACTCGAACACGCACAAAAAATTTCATCAAAATCGGTCCAGTCGTTTAGGAGGAGTTCAGTCACATACACACGCACACAAGAAATATATATATTAAGATATATTAATGAAATAGTGTTACGTATTAGACATTTTGCTATAAAAAGGTAGTAACTAACGCAATGTATCACTTACTAATAATATGGTTACATTATATATAACAGACTTTGAATGTAATTCAATTCTATCTTTCCCAACATCACAAACAAATTAAACTGTACCACAGCTTGCTCTATTGTCGAACTGTATTATTAGTAGGAATTAATACGGATTGCCTAAACCGCAGTTCCAACTCGACGCCATCATTTATCTTCGACTGAAGTGGGAACTGTGTTCCGCTTATTCAATTTGCAAAGGATTTGGCTAGACAGAGGCAAATTTGATTTCAAACTTGATTTTAGTTCATGATTTGTGTTAGTTACAATTCCTGTCCTGTCTTATTGTTAGATCGACTTGTTAGGTGTTGAAGATTCTTAACTCGTCCGTTGGTTAATTGGTTTTAATATCAACTGAGCAATCTTGTGTTCGACATGTCGTAATGTTTTTCTCTTGATGTTCGAAGAAAATAAATTAACTTCATCTTTTGTTGAATACTTTTAAGTAGAAATAGCGGAACGTGCGGAGACAGTTACTTTAAGTTGGTAGAAGTATTGGTTTTTGATTAATGCTTGTATGTCGTGTTTTTATATAATTGCATACTCCGTACGTGATTAGTCTTTAAGAAAAATGACAACAAGTATATTTATATAAGCCAATAGCAAATGTATGTCTAATTTCTTAGTTTATCCAACTATATACAAATATCTTGTATGTTATTAAACAGAACCTATAATCTATATATATAATGAAATAAAGTGCCTCTGAAGTTTAGCCATTTTTCGTAGATAGATCTAGGATTTTTATTTCCTGGATTTCTTTGATCCTTTGCCATTTTTTATTTTAAAAAAAACAATAAACTCACACAGCGAAGCGGGCGGTTATCAGCTAATCACTACATATTATTAAACAAAGCCCACCACCGCGTTTGTCTTTCTGTCTGTTCGCGATAAACTCAAAAACTACTGAACGGATTTTCATGCGGTTCTCATACAGTTTATCGACGAGGAAAGTATAGGTTTATAATTTATCAAGATTTTTTGTAAATTAGTTGAAATGTAACGATAATTGTTGGACGTGTCGGAAAAAGTCAAATCGCATGGTAGCTTTCGTCAAAAACGCTTCCTAATTTAATCCCTTTGAGACATAACAAAATGATTGAACGACACAGAAGAAGTCACGGGTATCAGCTATTTCATCATAAATTAAAAAAATACTTAAATGCTAACGATAATGATGAAGTCATAGGGATATTTTCTTTGAATTTTATAATATAAATATAGACTATGTTAATATCTATACTATAATAATATACTACAATGGAATGTACTTCGCACGACACAATCTGGTTTTCATTTAGAGCGTTACATTTTATAATTCGTAATATAGATCGTAGATAGATCGATGGACAGATAGGTGCCACTAAAATTACAACAACAAAACAACATATGCTGATTCATTTAACTGCAAATGCAAATCAGAGCAATTTATCTAGCATTTACCATGTAACCGGTATTGACCTGAAGTATCCGGTACACATATAATAGTATCAGGTCTTAAATAAACGAAAGTCGTTTAGTAATGTCTAGACGAAACGTGTAATTACTCCTTTTTGCTATGTGAACAATCGACTTTCTTATTAAATAGGCTAATTAATATGTACCGTTTTAATTGTAACGTAGTGTATATCATCACGAACAATCAGTTGCTAAGTGAGCATATATATAATTAGTAAGAAGTGAGTAGTAGAAGCGGTCATATGCGCAGGATATATTAAGGTGCACAAGTGTACGCGCAAGACACAGATGCACACACTCGTCCTTGTTCTTCTGGACCCAGTGGAACGGGAACCGTTACGACCGGAGAAGGACTCAGACGGTTGGTACAGTATCACAGTGAGAAAGTACAAGGGGTCAGTACTATCTCACACTCCCTTAATCGCCTTTTACGATACCCACGGGAAGATATGGGGTGGTGTTATTCTACTCTGCCGGCACCACACGGCATAACATATCATTATGAGAACGACGTACTCACGTGCCCTAAATGTGCACGAAGTTTCGCCGCAAAGATAGGCTACATAAGCAATCTTCGAGCGCACCAGCGCCATTTCTAAATTTAGTGGTCAAAGTAGTCGCCATGGCCGAAACCGGTCGGAACAATCATCATCATCATCAAGAAGTGAATAAATTAAAAGTAAGAATAGTACACTCGCGCACAGATGTATATTATTTAACTTTTTGTAAACTGGTAATTCAGTACAATTTCATTTAATGCAACGTTTTCGAAGCCATGATAGCTCAACGGTTAGCATGCAAAAAATGGTAGTACGGGTTTTTAAGTTCAGCAGACGATATACCATCGTCAAGTTGAAAATGTATCGCCAGCACCTTGAGTGCCAGTTCCTCTAGTTTTAGCGCGTTTACCATCTTGGGCCACACCATCATTGAACATCAGGTAAGATTGTGGTAAAACGCTAAGGCCTATAAATTATAAGAAAAAGACGTTTTGAAGTAAAACTTCTTTAGGCGTGACTAGGAAGTAACTGGACGACAATGCAAAGGAAGTCCGTTACGGCAATATGGCGTCACGTTTCTGTACCATCCGGTTTTTAAATATTTTTGATATTGTGAATAAATAATTTATAAACAAATCAATCAAAATTAAAAAAATATTAAATTGAATAATAATAAAAATCATACAATAGAATTAATTATATATATACACATGTGCGCGCGACCGTGTTGCCATCTGGTTTCAATGTAAGTAAGTAACAAAATAAATCAAAGCTTCATTATCTGTATTTATTCATTATCAGCTAATTTGGAAGTTAAATAACACAGGAAATATTATTAGCAACTCTTTGTTATAAAGTAAATGAAATATAGAAATGTAACGAACAGGTTACTATCTTATAACGCCAAAGAAGTTTTAATTCAATCGCGTGTGACGGTTACACGCACTCTTTTTTTTTATTTAACGGTTGCTCCGAAACTTACGAGAGTTAGAAAATATCTTGTTACCATGCCTTGCCTGCCGAACAATGAACTTCTTTACTTAAACATAAGGTAATTGTAGGGTCGTCAGCAAAGTCCGATGAAGCTGTATCTAGCATGTACCATTTACTCCGAAAGTTTCAGAACCACTTAATGATATATACAGAGTTGCCGGAACTCTCGGTTCAACACCATCAACATGACAGAAGGGGGACGAGATTTAAGAAAATTAAGTCGGTTAACGATAACGAACTGGTAGTCCTAATTACATTCAAAAACGTTTAAAACTTTAACGGATTTAACAACAAGCGGGATTCTAGTCCGTAGTCGTTTAAAGTTCGCAGGTTGTCCAAAACCCTTACGCGAAATATCATGTTGTCGGACAGACCGCCCGTACGTGCGCACTAGCGAAGATAACCCTGCGGATACGTGACGTGGAATTACATGACCACGGAGATAAAAATAGATTAGCACTGTTACGACCGAGAATGTGCTCTTTACAATATTAATTTGGACTTTTGAATGTTTATTGTGCGCTCGACTCGCAGGAATGTCATGTAATAAGTTGCAAGAATTCTGATAACGGTAGAGATTTTATTACAAGTTTGACTGGAATTTGCAAATCTAGATGACACCGTTTACAAGAATAATATGTTTCATGCTGTTTCTTGTACAGTTTCGCAAACTACGAAATGAGTAAACTTTAAAACGAAAAAGCTGATGCTACCATAGCATGAAAAACTGAACAAAGATATTAATATATTTAGAACTACCTTGTAATTCTTGATTCCAAAATTAATTATGTAGTTACAATTTATCGTTGAATTTAAGCTTCGTATGTACATCCTGCAGTGTCCTTGATGTGAGGTTTTTGAATAAATGGTTATCCTATGGCTACAATCTCAATTAATCAATGTTAAATAATCGGGGTTGTGGTGGTAAAATACTAAGTTTAGATGCGAACTTATAATCGACTAGATCAACTGGAATCGACCTAAATTCGGTTGGTGACAGATTATCAACGTGAGATAAATAGTTACCTACACCTGCATTAGACAATATATTACCACTGCGCTCCATCATTATCGCTTTATCACGATATTTTCCTTTACCAAAAGCTCAGACACTTTGTGGAATTTCAAACACGTTATCATTGATCTATCATAGCTTTAATTATTTCTACTGATAGAATCAATTTACGACCTGTATTAATAATTAAAATCATGGTTACCATAATATGAACTAAATAAACTACCTAGCTATGATTTAAAAAGCAATCAGTTCTTATATCCCACGCGTATTTATAGAAAGGCAAAAAGCAATTTCACTAAAAGGCAGTACGAACTGTCACCATGTCGGATCGTAATGAATACAGAATATTACAAGACAACGTATAACGGCCCCTCAAAGAACCACGACCCCCGACATTTAGGGTATTACATCCACAAGACCAAACACCGTAACTAGAAATGGCTTTTAATAGATACGAAATTACACTAATTCTCTTTTATAGCATTAATAAGAAATACAATACTGTCTTAACATCCGACTTGTGTACACAAACACAAGTATATTTGGTTATTCAACATATGAATAGCTAATTGTCGAGGAGTAAAACTTTTAAGTAGTTAAAATAAGAAAACTCCAAATGAAGGTTTAAGAAATAGTTCAAAATCTATATTTTCGTATAAGGTAGTATACATAATCCATATAATTTACATGTAAAGTGTGGTAAGGTAAAGTAACTGCGCGTGACTGAATAGCGGCCACCGGAATATCAGTCATAGTGACTCTTTTATATATATATATAATATATATCTATATATTATAGGGGGCAAACGAATGGACGGGTCACGTGATGGTAAGTGATCACCGCCGTCTATAGACACTAGTAACACCAGGGGAGTCGCAAGTGCGTTGCTGGCCTGTGTTAGGGGGAGGGGGAAGAAGAGAGGGGGTGGGGAGGTGGGTATTCGTCGCTCTCACTAACCGAGCGAAACGAAACAGTGCAAGCACTGTTACTTCACGTCGGTTTTCTGTGAGAGGGTGGTACTAACCCGGATGAGCCGACCAATTCAAGCTGAAACCAGTAATAGCTTCAGCGTGGCTCTGCCACCTACGATACCTATATTTGTACCTTTTCGGGTTCAACCAAGACGTTTGCATGCTGGAATATAAGTGTCGTCTGCGTTCGGTGAAGGAAAGTACCGTGATGAAATGTAGGGCTTTTATTAAGCATGCCTGGCTATCTACTACCCTCGACTTGAAAATTTATTGCCAAGCAACTTTAGGTGTGGTTCCGGCAGCTGCATTAGAAAGCCAGCCCCCCTCTACGTTTAACGTCTTAACCATTTTTGACCACAACGTCATTTAAAAGAAGGTACGGTTGTGGACAAACTTTATAACCTATATATATTTTTTTTTGAGATTTTGATCTGTCATGTAGTGGATTTTATATTTTATTCATAATCTTGTGTTACTTGACTCTATATTGTGTAAAATTGACGGTGTTTTATGTAATATAGTTTGTTTATTGTGTATAAGTGAAGTGAATGAAAAATAATGCCACGGACCATGAATTCTGAGCTGCCACAAAAACTCCATGGAAAGTTCTAACGAGATGGCCACCATCTTGTTAGTTCATTGAAATTATATCAAGAAACTTGTAATATTGATACTCACTTGACAATGGCAGTAATAGTCTACTAGAAGACTGGTTGCCAAAAATGGAATGGAAGAAGAACTTGTAATACTATTAAGTACCTACTCAACAATGGCAGTAATAATCTAAAAGATTGGTTGCCAAAAATAAAGTAAAAAAAAAGTATTTTTTTAAATAAGTGTCATTTTTGCCCCCTATAAAAAAAAACATTTTTTGAAAATTAAACTATATACAATGTCATCCGGTCATTGCAGCCCGTTTTTAGGTTAACTAGAGAAAGATTACAATTAAATAAAGAGAAAACTATAATACTATTAATTATAAGCATGCACATTTAAGGTTAATCTCTTAAGTGGTCGCACAATTTATAGAGCTTATACTCGTTTACGGTCATAAATCATATTTATTATTGAGGAATAGTTTAGAAATAACATTTACTGATTAATGTTGTAAAACTAGATTAACCTCAATAGATTTTATGGTAATCAAGATAAATACACTACTCATGAAACTGTTAAACAAGTTGTTTTGGAAAATGATTTTTAATGAACGTGTCTCTTTAGCTAAACGACTTATTTCAATATGATTTATCCGGTACTACCCGTGGCTTCGTTTTACTTCGACAAGCACTCGTTATCTGAATTAATTGTGGGCCTTTTGAAATAAAAACTTCTCTAACCACGTTGAGCGAATTTCGGTAAGGGAAAAACTGATGAGTTCGTGCCACCGATGACGTCGACATGCTCGTGACGTATCGTCAGACTAGCGACGCGTAGTATAGAGTACATACTGTGTACATGTAATATTGATATTTTGTATTGAGCTTGGACAGCTCACCATATATTTGATTAATTAATAAACTGTATAATCACGTATATAATTATTGCTCGGTGCCAATAGATGTGAAAGCAGACTAATGTTAATAAGTTCAGTTTACATATTATGAAATGTAAATAATTCAAACTGTAACTGGTTTAAAATTTCAATAAAAAACAGTGTTCTCCCATTGTTTTGAGTTTCCAATTCTGCCGGCAATCGTTAAGGTAGCCTCGACTTTTTTTTATTTGCAATGTAGTCTTTACTATTTGGCCCTTTTATAGGTTTTAATTTATATCGTTTAGATTATATCATCAATATATAGCTCCTATGAAAAAGCGTAATTATATGTATTCTTAATAATACTCCAAAATGTCCTCTATCTGCTAGTATTAAAAAAAATGGAGGTCACTGATGGTGACCCAAAAAAAACAGTGTGTGTGTACTTTGTACACGCGTTAGAAGTTATACTTCTTTGACGTAACAAGATAAAAATCTTTTCAAAAAATTGTATATTTCGCCTTATTCTACGTTTGTAGAGAAAACGACAAAAATAATAGAAAAAAGGTGTTTAATACATTGAAAGTTTTAATACAAAGAAATACAAACAACAAATACAATGAAACAAAATGTTGACTATAGCTAACTTCAGGGTGTCGGTTTTTCGTGACGGTGTGCGTGCGCATCGTAAAAATTAACTCTCACCATTTTTCCCTAACGCGCCAAAAGAAGTATAACTTCAAAAAAGAATATATGTAAACTAGGGTGGAGTGAAAAAAACAATTTTTTTTTTTTTCTTAGCCTGGGGGTCAAATTTATAGCTTATAAAAAGCAAAAATTTTTGAAAAAAAAAAAAAAAATTTTACTCAACATCTTGAGCCAGCCCACTCATTTTTAAAATTAATTACGAGTAAAAATATTTGGTTGCAAAAAAAAAATTTTTAAAGGCGTTCCAGGAACTTCAGAGTATCCTCTTTTATGCCAATTAAAAATCACAAGTTAAAAAAAAATTTTTGTGACTATTGTTTTAATTTTAAAAAAAAATCCCAAAAAGTACCATTCCTCTTTAGGGCACTAGAATAAAATTTGAGTTGGAAATGATCATAATTGTTAGTTCTTAGATGTTTTAAGAGATTCAAAGACAAAAAAAAATTTTTTTTTGCAACCAAATATTTTTACTCGTAATTAGTTTTAAAAATGAGTGGGCTGGCTCAAGATGTTGAGTAAAATTTTTTTTTTTTTTTTCAAAAATTTTTGTTTTTTATAAGCTAAAAATTTGACCCCCAGGCTAAGAAAAAAAAAATTTGTTTTTTTCACTCCACCCTAATGTAAACCTAAAAACTATACATTATTAATAGTAAATGGCTATATGTGTCCGCAATCATTATTCCAATTAATGTTCAGTTTACACTTGAAACTCGTGTAACATTAATTGGCAATTCACGCATCCATTTCACATGAATAATTACGTTGAATTTAATAGCACGATTTTAGAGTGTTTTCACACAAAACCAATTAATGGATGAATTGATTGCATTACGTCGTAACAACAGCACGTGTGATTGAATTTATAAAGCATAATACGTGAATTAGTTTATGTTGTACGAACAACATTGAAAAAGGTTTTTGAGTGTGGGAAATACTGATACTTAAAATTAGACCCTACTTATAATAGAGTCTTACGACATCGTAAATTGTTAATAGAATCCAAGCTTAATTTTTAGTGTATTCATAAATATTACATTACAACACAAAACTTAATATCACCAAAACAGCATAGCGTCACAGATACTATAAGAACCACCACGAAAAACAAACTGTTTCGGAATTCATCAATTTCTAACGTTCATTGTCATACATACATATAAATAGAATATATACGTTATTAAATATACATAGAGCTATTAGAAATCTAGAATTTGTAATTATGGAATAAAAATGAGTTTTATATTTAATATGAATTTAAATTAATAGATTGCTTTCACGGATCGAAATAAAACACTTATGTTGGTCCAATTTGCGAAACCGGTGGACATTCCGTTTTCGGTAGGTCCGAACGTTAGTACACATGAATTTTTCAAAATCCAGGCAAGTTCCTTAATTTGTGACAAATATGTTCTAGACCAACGTGGTTTTAAGCTTGCGCTTATTAAAGAAGACGACCTCAACTCAGATGTGGTATATTTAAAGAATGGTTTTATTATTACCACGCATGACTTAGAACAAATTCAATTTTGATTATTTTATTGAGAAAGTTTTGATATACGAATAACTAACGACTAGCTATCGAAATATTTTTAAATTATATATTACTTCATAGCTCACAGTTTGATGACGAATAAAGGATCAAAGAGTGTCTGTGTTGACCGAAAATACGTCACACATCACAGTCATAGCAAGAATACAAGGGTAAGCGCCATGTATTATTATTTCATACATTTATTAAAAGAATTATATCATGTAGTAGCTGCGGCTTAATTAACCGTGTTATTTCACGACTTCCACGAGGTTGTAAGTGTGCCTCAACAAAAAATTAAAACGGCTATTTACTCGCAGATTACTCATTTATAATTAAAATATGTACATGCATAATTCCAAATAAATACTAATTACCGATACTGATGGAATACCGCAAGTGTTTCCGATTTTTCTATTAAGAACATTTTTATTTTGTAAATTATTCTGTTTTTGTTAATAGTAATATAACATTTGACTTGACGTGTACGTATATCAGGACTAACAAATCTTGGTCACTTTAATATTATGCCCATGCAACACGTCAAGGGAGTGAATAGAGTGAATTGTATCAAATTGCGATCACCCCTCTCTCCCTTTATATTACCAATTTCAAATGATCTCTATGCGAAACAAACAAGTTTAAAAAAAAAAAATAACATTTATCAATTAAATTCGGTAAAAAATACAATTGAAAACGATTTTTTATTAACACGTTGACTGCCAATAACGAATGACTCGTAGTTTGTGAACCTGCTTAGGAAATCCACTACGAGTTACTCTTTCGTTCTTTCGCTCTTTCTTTAGCTGGCATATTTGTACAGCTATGAATAGTCGTAATATATTAGTGTAAATATAGTTCGGTGCTTTCACGAAAGAGAAAAAGAAATTAGGTTTGACTTACATCATTTTCTTTGTTGCGGTTTGAAATATAATTACGAGATAATTCCGTACCACGTTTCTCTTGCAAAAACAACATATTTGACTTTTTAATTATTACTATTTACTTTGATTATCATTTTTAGTAAAATAAGATCATTAAAACAAAATGGCTTCCCACGTAAGTTTCGTGAAAGGTCCCGTGGCAGTCAACGTGTTAAAAGTAAAGTTGTTAAATTTAATTTACAATAATTTAAACTAATGAGATAATTTAAAATATATGTTCTCTTCTGGATTTCTTATCTGAATAACTTGGTAACGTTCGTATTATATTATGTCCTATTAAAGACCATTTACAAAACCTATTTAATTCCATAAATGAGCGAATCGCCCATAAAAATACGAACATAAATTCGGCTGTTTACATACTTCTTTGATAATAAAATGACCATTTTAGTGTAAAATTCGATTAATATTATATTTCGTGAACTTATCCGCTTCCTACACGTTGTTACTCGTAGGTGTACGGAGGCGTTATGACCTTAATATCATGTGTTAAATTAAATATTGCTACTGTTCTATTGTGATGCGATTCCCATATCTAGTTTATCGTTACTTTTGGCTATTGTCTTCTCTTTCCTTCTTATAGTTTTTACGTGGAGAGAAATCCTAAAAGGGACTCCCAGAGACTCGGGGGAGCGTGAGTAGTGTCGAAGACTCCTACCGACCCAAAATACTCTGAATTTGACGCATTAATGGGAGTTTCACAGGATGACGTAAGTATATTCCGCGACACCTCTGGCATTTGGCCACATCGACTGGGGTAGCCCGGTTCTCCGACTGCCTTCCAGTGGAATGGAAGGACCTGTCACCTAACATGTTCAGATTTACTCTTTGGTTTTAAATATGCTAAATAACTGACTGCGTACTGTCTTAGCCAAACTTTTTGATCGCAAATGTAGATGTGCAGAACACAGATTTAGGTATAAATACGTATGGATAACATCGAGACAACTTAAAGATAAATAACTGCCAATTTTAGATTCCTATAATAATGTTCAAACTGTGATTTGTATAAAACTCTTTGACTATATTACGCGGAAACTCGGACTTACTGTATTCAGATCGGCCAAAAAGATTGATTTTTCTTTTATATATGGGTACCTATGGGTATATATATAAAGGCCACCTGATATTAAGTGATCACCACCGTCCATAGACACATGCAACATCAGGGGAGTCGCAAGTGCGATGTCAACCTGTCTTGGGGGAGAGGGGGAGTAAGGAAAGGGGGAAGCGGAGCGGAGGTGGGCCTCCGGCTCCCTCATTGACCTAACGAAACGCAACAATGCAAGCACTGTTACTTCATGTCGGTTTTCTGTGAGAGGGTGGTACTACCCCGGGCGAGCCGGCCCATTCATGCCGAAACCATTAATAGCTTCAGCCTAGCTCTACCACCTACAACAATTGATGAGGAATGTAGAATAAAATTAGATAAAGACGAATTTCATCAACATAATAATATTAGTTCCAATTTAAAACTACTAAATTACAATATAAGGTGTCTTTGAATTGAACACGCAACTTCTTTAATTTTGTCAATTTAATATTCTTTCTTTAACAACAATTTAATTCGTTTTATAATGTTTCGTGATGACGTCAGTATTCTAACAAGACGATGAGCTCCTTATAGAATTTTGTCAAGGACTTTTTGTGACTTTTTATAATTCATGTCTCATGTTATTATTCCCAAACCACTTCACTTGTGCACAATAACAAAAGCATATTACGCGAAATGCCAATAATAGCATAATGCAGACTCAAAAACACAAGTTTATATACAACATATAAAAAGCCACTATACATATAACAGTCCCTTCAGAATTTTGTCTGTGACTTCAGCTTTTTAGATTTAGAAAACGATAATAGTTCATCAAATTAATATAATCGTCTATCTTGCTTTCATTCTAGCTTTATTATGTACTTACTACCCTCAACCTAGTAACATAGTAGTGATAAATCTTACTATTGAGTCGAGAGTCAGTTGTGTTTTTGGGTCAGTTATATATATTTATATGTAAGGTGTATCAGTTTAGTGTTTAGTTTGGATTTAAGTGGCCGTACCTGATTTGAAATTATCTCTTTCTGTTTATCACTATTATTTATATAATAACTTGATAATAGATGAAATTACTTACTAAGATAAAAACATAAAAAATAGAAAACAATTTAGCATTGTGATTTTGTTAAGCAGTTGACAAATTTATTTTATGCATTCACACTAAATCTTAAGTAAATATAATAATCTAATTTTATGAAAGAAAATAAATAGATAACACGTGATACAAAATATAGCGCCAATTAATATTTAACCTTAGGCGCTTCGAAAGCTATATTATAAATTACAGTTGACATTAATTATCAGACAATATTATATGCATATAATGTCAAACCCAATTAAACAGCATTAGTATAAAATATAATATCACGGTCTGATCTCAGATAAATGACGCATCATCCTTTAACAACACAAACAATCGGTTAATTTACATAAAAGAAAGCGTTTAATTCGTTTAAGCTGTGGTTAATCACAGGTTTAGTACAACTAAGCTTGCTGCGGTCATTTGTACCCGTCGCTCTAATAATTAACTCAGACGTCGCTCGAGCCGTAAACATTTAACAACAAAATAATGAGAAAAGCAACCGGATTTCTGAGGTTTGTTCGTCTAGTTCATTAGTAGTTTATGAGTACCGTTAAGGAATTAATTAAAGCTATGACGATATCGAGGACTCACGTAATAATAGATTTTTCCAACTCCCACCTAAAGCTCGGAGGCAACGGTGAAGTCGCGGCGTTGGGGCTGTAGGCGGTGCACGCGGCAGTGGCACCCGAACATCACCCTCAGATGAACTCCTAGCCAACAACGATGATCCTCGATCCCTTGATAGAGACCTTCGCCTACCGAAAGGTGCTCCTCTGACAGTAGCAAAATTCTCCTCGCACGTAACATTAAAAGTGTGCATCGGTATACCCTCGGGTTCTTCCCGTCGGCCTCTCATAGAAAACGTCCTCCGAAAACCGTTTGCTAAGCCCTCAATGGTTTTTCTCTTCGGTCTTTGAATTTCTTCGGAGCTTATAACAGTAATAGCGTCCATGTTTTGGAGATCGTGTATTGGTCTTTCGATTCCTGTGAGGTCTTCTACTCCACCGTGTCTATATTTTAAGGGCCTGCCCCGGTCAATGATTCCGAGTTCATCGTAACTTCGGTAAGTGGAGGACGCGCGTCGTGGCGCAGGCGGCCGGCCCGCTCTATCTATTGTCATTTTAAGCCGATGTCCAATTTAGAAGTGACCTGATAAAGAAATTGTTTCGTTAAGACCTTCGTCTGTCTGATGCATCTGTATGATCCTGGCTTGCAAACGCGCCTACATCTTTGGGCGTATTTATCTTTAACTCAAAAAATAAATTACACGTGTCGAATTAAATTATCTTTTACAGACATAATTCGGTTTATAGAAAACAGTTAGAATAACAATCGTTAAGAATTCACAAAAGCATATATTAAATGAAGCATTAAAATAGTATTAGAAGTTGATTTTATATTGTCTTTTTAAGACTTAAAACGATACAAGAACAGAGAGTGCAAAATGCTGTAAACGTTTACGAGTTTTCTCGGAAGACAATATTGCTTAAAGACTACTCAAGGTTAATTTAAATAACTCCAAGTAAGTACGTTAAATGTCACTGGTGTTTCTGCATTGTAATGCAAAAGGGCCGCTTCTAGATCCTTTTGTTTAGAAACTTGTTTCGAGTATGTAACCACAATCAGGCGAATAAAATGATTATATAACGTATAGATTTCGTTTTTTTCATCACATATGCGATTACAAATATAACAGAGATATGAATTTCTTAGCATTCCTTGGGTTCACTGTGCTGATGCCGAGTTCATGGGTTTGTAGAACAAGATATTAATCCAACAGATATACTGTACTCGCTATGTTGTATATGCGCTTATCACCACTAGTATCATTCCTCTCCCTATCTTACCAAATTTGATAAGAACTTAAGTGCTTTTTTTTCTCGAACTGACTATGTTATTGACCTGTTAAGGTCTTTATAGCTTCACTGGACTACAACTTAAATATGTTTTAGAGATTCTCTCCCGTAGGTATCTTATTGTTGCCCTTTCAGTAGACTATATAGAAGTTTTTAGTAATTATCTGCATCTCATTACTTATTAATTCTATTTATATGTTGAAATGATTATTGTAAGTTACAGTATGGCTGTAAAGTAACGTAGTATTTAACTATTAACTACTGAAATAATGATTGCACTATTAATTGAATTTTGTACATTTAGTATATACCAATTTGACGGTTGAAATTTAATAATAACCAAATCTGTTGAAGCTTTTTCACGTACAATAACAATTCAAATACTTATTATAACTTCCTTGTTTTTTACAAACATGACAGGCGTTTGCGTGATCCAATTGGGAACGATCTCATTTTTGTACACAAATTATATTCATCATAACGTTCGTAAAGTTTCATTATCAAGAACAGAGTGACTTTGTACGAGTTATTTATGTGGGAGCGAATTCTAAATCGGTTTGGTGTTAAACGCGTGTACCGCAGCCGTTTAGCACGTTGTCGTGACTTGTGAGAATTCCACAGAAACATGGTAATAAACTTTGTTTACCATTCAGATGACGTGATTAAAGATATATATTGATACAATCACGAAAGCCGATGCTTCGAAAATTAAATTACTTCAGAAATCTAATATTATAATCGTACATTTCAAAGAATAGAATATATAACTAGCGGGCACGGCGGACGTTGTGACGCCCTGATAATAAAAAAAAACCTTGAAGTTAGACATATGCTGTCGTTGACTTTTTTGTAGGCATTATCAAGCTCTACAACTTTTCTCTAGAACTCAATCATAATATATCTCTCATCGTTAAGGCAGAGTTCGTAAGAAACGTTTTCGTTCGACTGTTTTTTCCTTCGACTTACTTTGCAATTCCGACTACCACAAAAAAGTCTTTTCATTTTTCTGGTTAATATATAGCCTATGACACTCACATATAACGTAGCTTTCTATTGGTAAGAGAATTTTTAAAATCGGTTTAGTAGATCCAGAGATTACCTCCTACAACGTCATAAACTCACAAACTTTACTGCTTTATAATATTGATTAATTGATCTAATTATTGTTGTAAACCATTTAATAAAGATAAAGATGATTCTTTGATTATATACCGTCATATAACCAAAGCTTTGGTCGAGGTAATTATGATGTGTTTATATTAAATACTTTCAAACTTGGCTATTTATATTTTTCTTCTTAGTTATGGGACTACCTTGAAATACAAAATATAGTAATAATAAATAATAAATAAAATAAAAAGCCCGTTTATTCCAAAACCAAGTAAGTACATTCGTTACAATATCTGAATATAGTAATATTGTAGTATAATTAAGACTTTAGAATGTTTTAATGTCTATTTTTTGTTTACGTGAAAATTAGATATTACAAAGACTTAAAAAAAATATTTTATACGTCATAGTAATAAATACGTTCTTATAAATAAATGTTAATTATATACTCATTTAACTTCGCACTTGTTGAGTAGAAACAAAGCAAAATATTTAATCAAAGAGAAAGTATAAATTTAATGTATTTTCAGAAACATCGTAATCTTGTTCTTTTATCAATACATTGAGCTATTCTATTATTCGAGCTAGTTTAAGTTTACAATATTTACTTCATTTCTAGATACTTCAATGATTTATAAGATACTACCTAGGTTTAGACTCTCCAATTTTAATTTACCAATATTTAACTGAAGAAATAGCTCAGTAATATAAATGAAAGAAGTTGTAGTGTTTTTACCGTCACATCATTTTGTTTTTATTTATAAATAATTGTACTTGTTTAATCTACTTAAGAACGAGAAATTAGCCGGTTTTCATTAGATCGTACAAAAACAGTAGAAGAGACAAATAACCCAAGACTCATTGCCCGTTGAATACCGCCCTATTCGAGGTCTACTTAAATAAGTTTTCCACACAGCATGTTAAAGGGCCAATTGACAAATAAATGCAACAATTTCAATGACGTCTCTTAAGGTCCGTCGTCGGAAACGATCTGATTACTACGTCAACACCAGTCATTATCAAATTAGTTTACGCTTCCTGTTTGTTGGGAGACAAATCGTCTCGATTTGCCCCCGTTGGGGTAATTACTGTAATGTCGTTTGTCGTCGAACTAAACTACATTAGTAAATTAAAAAAGAAGGAATGCAGAGTTGCAAATATCCTGATGTTAATTTGTAATTACTAATGGTCGTTATTGGTCGAAATTTGACTATAATAAGGGATAAGGGATAAAAATTGTTTTCGTGTTAATACATATAGCTACTATTATCTGTATTTATTTTTGTTTTTCTTTTTTTGTACATGTTAAACAATTGTACTGAATATTGCAAAAAAAATACATTCTAGACATAAGGATTTTGATCTATGACGAATATGAAATTTATGAATTCCCAAAAATTACGTCCAACAGCTTGTCAATAACTACTAACATGAAAATTAGAGATACAACCGACTCCAAAATTCAGTAGCATTTATAATTGATTTTATAAATTGACTACTAATCATAATTTGAACATCATGTATACAAAATAGAAAGTTATTGAACGCTAATTCTCAAAATGTAAATGTTTATTTAATATGTGCTTAGAGTAAGTCGTATGAGAGCGAGGGCCACTCCAACTTGTTAAAATTAGTTACATTAAACAACGGCCACTCGACTCGCAGACTAAATCATAACATATCGTATTGTAATAAGACGTATATTAAACAATGAGTAGGGAACAGGAAGTCATTGTTTCTAATAAGAAACATTGTTGATTTCTTTCAATCAAAAGCTATTTGCGGCGCGGTAACCGAGAATTGCTCTGAGGAATTTAGTAATACCGTGACATAATAACATTGCCTTTAAATTAAGATTGAATTCAAAGTTCTTTCCGTTAAAGAAACAACAAGAAAACTGATTAAACAGTGTCTTATTTGGGACGGAATGTGAGACCGAATTTCAACATTTATTTTTCCATTTTACTTAATAAATTTACTAATTTTAACATGTTGGAGGGATTTTTTGTTTGACCGCTATAACTCTGGAACTACCACCAGTCAGATTTGTAAAATGTAGACGATCAAACATCACGCTGGGATCTTTAGGAATGAAGCGATTACCGAACAAAGTGCAGGTCAGAAACATCCCAGATCTCCCCATGTATAAAAAAAAAGGTCAGAAACAACGCAAGTGACACTTGAGTATATAACGAATAAATTATGGTATAAAATATATCGAATTTATAAGTAATATTAATATCAATGAATTTAACTTTCAGGATGTTTATAAACAACATTTTGAAGGAGCTTCAGTGCGCAATGAAATGAGACTGGATTAATTAATGTAGACCAGTAATATTTGCCCGCGACTTCTGTTGCGTTAAATTGACCTATTATTCCTCGGGAACAGTTCTTTTTTTTTTCAAGATACCCTTTGCGCATATGTACCCTATATCCTCTTCCGTACCCCTGACAATTATGCAAAAGTTCATGAGGATCGATTGGGTAAGTAAGGCGTGAAAGCGTCGTTACGCTTTCACGCCTTACAAATAAAGAAACAGACTCAGATCAACTGGAAACAAAATAATAGCTTCAAATTTGTTGAAATGCGATACAAGGAATAAATATGTATTCAAATTCCTCATCCACATAAAGATACTATATCGAGAGTATCGTGGACAACTAAGATAATATTTTTGCAAGGACCGGACGAAACATCCACTAACACCTTAGTAAACATCAATGCGGTAGTTAAAAATTCTTAACGATCGATCGGCTATACAAAGACGCATCATGTTCACAATCCTACTATATGCCATCGAGACGTTAGACACGGTCACGATGGTTAGTGACTTACGACACGACAGCTAGGCGCTAAAGTTATTGTCATGTGACGCGTGTATTGACGACGGTTGTGTAACGCGCGCCCCAATTATTACTTGATGTACCGCGCAGATGTGCGGCTTCCGTGTTCAAACATGCTTCACACGTTATAAACTGTATCACAAATGTGCAACTGGAAGAGTTCGGATCACCTCGACAGTGTAAATGTTATAACTGGGGATTTTCGTTAAGAAAAGCATCGTGATTACATAGCATGTTGGTAGGGATTTTTCTAAGTCCACTACCACTCTTAAGTTGAGGAACTGTCCTCGCGCATCGATGTATTCTGGTAGCTGCACTTTAGAGCAATTCGTCCTCCAGATTTACCATTTTAAATTACTTCGATTTTTATAGGTGGTAGAACCACCCTGAATCTATTACTGCTTTCAAACAGACGTGAAGTAATAGTGTTTGCATTGTTGCGTTTCGTTCGGTCAGTGAGAGCGCCAGAGGATCACCTCCCATACCCTTCCCACTTCCCTTCATCCTCCTCCCTCCAAACACAGAATGGCAACGCACTTGCAACTCCTCTAGTCTTACAATTGTCTATGGACGGTGGTGATCTCAGGTGACCCACCTGTTCGTTTGCATCCTATAATATTAAAAAAACTTAGTATTTATGTATAGTTTCTTTATACCTTATAGCATTTGATTGATGTTAAATCACGATGATAAACACGCTAAGCCTAGAGGGAGCTGGCTCTCAAGTAGTGCTACCGGAACACACCCACAGGTGCTTGCTTAGCGATAGATTTACATCAGGGTGGTAACTAACCGAGTAGACTTAGAAAAAGTCCTATCACCATGTTATGGTTCCAGCACGACGTTTTCACGATACATTAATATAACGTATAACTGAATTGTACATCTGAAATATGTACTATATAAGATCATTATGTTTTGCCATTATGGACTAACCAGTAATTACAAGATTTTACATATGCAATATTTAAGTTTAAAATTAGTTATTGGTTTTAACTACGGGTTAGTAGTAGTACAAGTAGGGAATAATTAATCATGAGAATATAATAATTTAAAAGGATCGCCCAGAAATTATCTACAACAAAACTAATTTCACTAAGACACGGAGTCACGGACACAAATTTGTCTTAGTTTATTTATAACCATTAATTACAGACACATTAGACTAGAAATTTTAATATTATACTATAATAGTTATTTTATAACATATAATTTTTTTTTTAAATTAGTTTCTGCACTTCATCAAAATTGATCTACTAAATCTCTTTTAAACAACAGGGCTTTGTCAACATACATTGAACTAATGCCTGAATATTCAGAAATTATCGACGTGGCATCGTTGCAACAGCTTGAATTAGAATTGCAAATAAGTGCAGGCATCGCATAAATTTATAACTCGTAATCAACACACAATACGTATACGCATTCGAATGAAATTGATATGATAACTTGTATATTTCTTGCCTTTTGAAGTTATTTTTTAGCTCGTTTTATTGCAAATATAGTAATATTAAATTCCGCACACATTAACCTTATAATAAAATTATACAGAAGTGATAGAAAAGCGAAGAATCCAGCAGAAAAGAAACCGATCATCGTGAAATTGTGCATACAGTCGGAGTTTTTCAGGAAAGGATATAGGGTACTTTTCATACATAAAAAATATGCTGTTCCCGAGGGATAGGACAAGTCTACATTAATGCGATCGAAGCCGCGAGCAAAAGCTAGTTATATAATAAAACACAATATTCAAACGGTGTCAAATCATGTAATTGGTTTAGTTTTTAATTTAAATTTAATTAGATAAAATTTTCACGGATAATAAATATAAGGCTAAATAGTTGTAATAATATTATAATCAATAAATCAATAGAGAACCTGATCTATTTTACAATACCCAGCATTTGGTTTGGCACGTCGTGAAGGAGAGTGAGACATCCGTCTAAAATCAGTTTAGTTCGGATTTGTAAAGCGTTCTCTCTATCGCACGGCGTAATGGCTGCGAGACAACGATAACGGCTATACGAAATCAAACTTACCCGACTATCTCGGTCTTCGCCCCGACATGTCAAATTAAAAACCAGATACTTTAAGTCGGTTTATAGTCATTGCAATAAAAATAAACTTTTAGTAATTTCGAACTGATTAACGTTATTAGCGTGATGAGCGTTCATAGCTTCACTGGACTGCATTGTATAATAATAATACTTTAACGAAAATGGTAACCATAAGTTTGACAAAATTCAATCAAAAATTCTATAAAATTATAACCATAAAATACTCAGAAACATATAGCGAGTTGAGCAATATCTATTGCGATTTATGTGTATTTTACAAGATACACAACAATATTTATTACCTAACTGTTACTGACAACAATTGAGTATATCGAAGCCGGTAAAATCGGAAGGTTCGTAAGGCCAATGTACTCGATGTTTCAAGACATTTACTAGCACCAGGCCTTTAATTGTCGTTTGCAGAACATAAATTACGGAGATACAAGGAGCCATGTTGACAAACATTTATCACCATTTACTATATTAATATACAAACAATTACTTTGATACCACTAGCTGTAACCGCGGTTATGTCCACTGTTATTATTTATAACTATATATTATAAAACAAAGTCGTCTGTCTGTCTGTCTGTTTGTTCGCGATAAATTCAAAAACTATTAAACGGATTTTCATGCGGTTTTCATTAATAAATAAAGTGATTTATTGGTAAGATTTAGGTATATAGTTTGTCATGGTTTTTTTATTACCAGGGCGGGACAGCGTCAGCCGGGCCCGCTAGTATTAATTAATTAGAATCAATCACTTTGAATAATTATTTAAGTAATAAAGAAATGATATTTTGTTACACTTTCACGTCCTAACTACTTAACCGATCACCATGAAATTTCGCATATACGTTATCCGGGTGTACAGAAAGAACATAGAGCATGATGCTTCGTCCAGAATAAGATATTGTTCCCGAGGGCTAGGTAAAACCTACTTTAAATCGAGCGAAACCGCGAGCAATACCTAGTGAAGTGTGAATAGTGAAGTGAATTTTAAGAACACAAAAATTCTCCAATCTTCACGAAATAAATGTTTTTAAAGAAATATACGAGTAAATTAACGTATCATTTTCCTGAGCAAAAGTTACAAACAAGTCATGCCCAAAATACGAGAAATATACATACTGTTTTACGAATTCATTTCACGCATTTTACATTTTTCATATTTGAGTTGTCCAATACCATCAATTCGTTTCGCTTGTCTGAACCTGTGAAACGAATCGCCAGCATAATTATTGTTGATGTTTTTGTATTAAACGATTCTATGTGTATATTTATTTATTTATTTATTTATTTATACATATAGGTATATGTATAGATAGGTGTATCATTTATTATATAGATGATAGATTCCTAGACTTTTCTGTGTCGTAGATCACCTACCGTGTTTTTCGGTTGTGTAAACCCCTTGCTTACCTGATATTGATTTTTCTCCTATTCCTTAACAAAAAATTTTTTTTTTAAAAGGCGGTTTTATCATGTATGAAGATAGATATGTCTTCATATTATAGAGAAGCAGTATGTATATGTGTACTTTTCATGCAAGGTAAGCTAAATTAAATCCACGACCTACGTAAATCAGATTATTATCGTTGACCCTTATTTGCAACTCATGGACCCCCATGTTTTCTTTACGTTGGCATCAATCCCTTCGCTAGATGTCATAAACCCCTGGGCGTCGGTCGTTATATACCACTTTCGAAATTATAGATACAGATCATTTCAATTCTACATATAGCTAACTACAAAGATGGACAACATATCAAAGGTACATACGTAATATTCTGTATATTCTACTGTTTTTAGCGTGTTATCAAAATTACTAATTACCTGAGTAGACCTATTGCTTGGTGACATATTGAGGATGGTAACTAATACCTATATAGCCAGGTGACTTTAAAGATAACCCCAGAATCATGCTATAATTTCATCATATAGTCTTCGTTTACCGAAAGTTGTATCTTATTGTACCAATGAGCCATCATCGCTTGAAGCTAACAAAAAGTAAGACTTTTATAACGAATTTATACAAATAAAAATCAATTGCCGAATGTATGTAAGTGCAGCACTTGAGAACGTCTGCAGCTATGTATATGGCTAATTATTTTTTATTGCATTTATAATTATCATGACAAGGTTGCATGGAGGAAAAAGTTTGAGAAAATCATACGAAAAAGTGAAAAATTTGGGTTAAAAATTCTCTATATAAAAAGTGAGTCAGTGAGGGAGACAAGATAGTTGTGTGATCTTTAAAAATATTGACAAAACTGACGATCCGTTGGCATTTTATCGACTACATGTTCCTGCTGTAATTGGAAAAAATATAGGCGCCATTTTCTTGGTCACTAAATGAATCCGGAGCGGGTACCTGGTATGTAATAAGATACTGCCATTTTTTTTAAAGAGACTGTTCCGTTTTGATTTTTTCATGACGGAATTAAATATTTCCAAGAACATACAAAGCATAGAAGTAAATTTAACTCGGCGTCTTTACGATATAATTTTAATTAAATAGCTCGATACTATGACCACTAGAACATGGAAACGGTGAAAGCTACAACATTAACAAAAAGGGTAAATAAAAACTTCAATAACGGAATCTCTGCAACGAAATTCATTACTTTCTTGTACGTTTACGTTTCACATAAATGCATTATTACACGCGGCCTACTTAAACGGAATTATTAAAGGTACAAAATGTAAATATCATGTCGGCAATACGATAAAGTCGCCCGATGAATGAAATTTCGCGTGATGCACTTGCAACTCCTCTAGTCTTACAATTGTCTATGGACGGTGGTGATCTCAGGTGACCCACCTGTTCGTTTGCATCCTATAATATTAAAAAAACTTAGTATTTATGTATAGTTTCTTTATACCTTATAGCATTTGATTGATGTTAAATCACGATGATAAACACGCTAAGCCTAGAGGGAGCTGGCTCTCAAGTAGTGCTACCGGAACACACCCACAGGTGCTTGCTTAGCGATAGATTTACATCAGGGTGGTAACTAACCGAGTAGACTTAGAAAAAGTCCTATCACCATGTTATGGTTCCAGCACGACGTTTTCACGATACATTAATATAACGTATAACTGAATTGTACATCTGAAATATGTACTATATAAGATCATTATGTTTTGCCATTATGGACTAACCAGTAATTACAAGATTTTACATATGCAATATTTAAGTTTAAAATTAGTTATTGGTTTTAACTACGGGTTAGTAGTAGTACAAGTAGGGAATAATTAATCATGAGAATATAATAATTTAAAAGGATCGCCCAGAAATTATCTACAACAAAACTAATTTCACTAAGACACGGAGTCACGGACACAAATTTGTCTTAGTTTATTTATAACCATTAATTACAGACACATTAGACTAGAAATTTTAATATTATACTATAATAGTTATTTTATAACATATAATTTTTTTTTTAAATTAGTTTCTGCACTTCATCAAAATTGATCTACTAAATCTCTTTTAAACAACAGGGCTTTGTCAACATACATTGAACTAATGCCTGAATATTCAGAAATTATCGACGTGGCATCGTTGCAACAGCTTGAATTAGAATTGCAAATAAGTGCAGGCATCGCATAAATTTATAACTCGTAATCAACACACAATACGTATACGCATTCGAATGAAATTGATATGATAACTTGTATATTTCTTGCCTTTTGAAGTTATTTTTTAGCTCGTTTTATTGCAAATATAGTAATATTAAATTCCGCACACATTAACCTTATAATAAAATTATACAGAAGTGATAGAAAAGCGAAGAATCCAGCAGAAAAGAAACCGATCATCGTGAAATTGTGCATACAGTCGGAGTTTTTCAGGAAAGGATATAGGGTACTTTTCATACATAAAAAATATGCTGTTCCCGAGGGATAGGACAAGTCTACATTAATGCGATCGAAGCCGCGAGCAAAAGCTAGTTATATAATAAAACACAATATTCAAACGGTGTCAAATCATGTAATTGGTTTAGTTTTTAATTTAAATTTAATTAGATAAAATTTTCACGGATAATAAATATAAGGCTAAATAGTTGTAATAATATTATAATCAATAAATCAATAGAGAACCTGATCTATTTTACAATACCCAGCATTTGGTTTGGCACGTCGTGAAGGAGAGTGAGACATCCGTCTAAAATCAGTTTAGTTCGGATTTGTAAAGCGTTCTCTCTATCGCACGGCGTAATGGCTGCGAGACAACGATAACGGCTATACGAAATCAAACTTACCCGACTATCTCGGTCTTCGCCCCGACATGTCAAATTAAAAACCAGATACTTTAAGTCGGTTTATAGTCATTGCAATAAAAATAAACTTTTAGTAATTTCGAACTGATTAACGTTATTAGCGTGATGAGCGTTCATAGCTTCACTGGACTGCATTGTATAATAATAATACTTTAACGAAAATGGTAACCATAAGTTTGACAAAATTCAATCAAAAATTCTATAAAATTATAACCATAAAATACTCAGAAACATATAGCGAGTTGAGCAATATCTATTGCGATTTATGTGTATTTTACAAGATACACAACAATATTTATTACCTAACTGTTACTGACAACAATTGAGTATATCGAAGCCGGTAAAATCGGAAGGTTCGTAAGGCCAATGTACTCGATGTTTCAAGACATTTACTAGCACCAGGCCTTTAATTGTCGTTTGCAGAACATAAATTACGGAGATACAAGGAGCCATGTTGACAAACATTTATCACCATTTACTATATTAATATACAAACAATTACTTTGATACCACTAGCTGTAACCGCGGTTATGTCCACTGTTATTATTTATAACTATATATTATAAAACAAAGTCGTCTGTCTGTCTGTCTGTTTGTTCGCGATAAATTCAAAAACTATTAAACGGATTTTCATGCGGTTTTCATTAATAAATAAAGTGATTTATTGGTAAGATTTAGGTATATAGTTTGTCATGGTTTTTTTATTACCAGGGCGGGACAGCGTCAGCCGGGCCCGCTAGTATTAATTAATTAGAATCAATCACTTTGAATAATTATTTAAGTAATAAAGAAATGATATTTTGTTACACTTTCACGTCCTAACTACTTAACCGATCACCATGAAATTTCGCATATACGTTATCCGGGTGTACAGAAAGAACATAGAGCATGATGCTTCGTCCAGAATAAGATATTGTTCCCGAGGGCTAGGTAAAACCTACTTTAAATCGAGCGAAACCGCGAGCAATACCTAGTGAAGTGTGAATAGTGAAGTGAATTTTAAGAACACAAAAATTCTCCAATCTTCACGAAATAAATGTTTTTAAAGAAATATACGAGTAAATTAACGTATCATTTTCCTGAGCAAAAGTTACAAACAAGTCATGCCCAAAATACGAGAAATATACATACTGTTTTACGAATTCATTTCACGCATTTTACATTTTTCATATTTGAGTTGTCCAATACCATCAATTCGTTTCGCTTGTCTGAACCTGTGAAACGAATCGCCAGCATAATTATTGTTGATGTTTTTGTATTAAACGATTCTATGTGTATATTTATTTATTTATTTATTTATTTATACATATAGGTATATGTATAGATAGGTGTATCATTTATTATATAGATGATAGATTCCTAGACTTTTCTGTGTCGTAGATCACCTACCGTGTTTTTCGGTTGTGTAAACCCCTTGCTTACCTGATATTGATTTTTCTCCTATTCCTTAACAAAAAATTTTTTTTTTTAAAAGGCGGTTTTATCATGTATGAAGATAGATATGTCTTCATATTATAGAGAAGCAGTATGTATATGTGTACTTTTCATGCAAGGTAAGCTAAATTAAATCCACGACCTACGTAAATCAGATTATTATCGTTGACCCTTATTTGCAACTCATGGACCCCCATGTTTTCTTTACGTTGGCATCAATCCCTTCGCTAGATGTCATAAACCCCTGGGCGTCGGTCGTTATATACCACTTTCGAAATTATAGATACAGATCATTTCAATTCTACATATAGCTAACTACAAAGATGGACAACATATCAAAGGTACATACGTAATATTCTGTATATTCTACTGTTTTTAGCGTGTTATCAAAATTACTAATTACCTGAGTAGACCTATTGCTTGGTGACATATTGAGGATGGTAACTAATACCTATATAGCCAGGTGACTTTAAAGATAACCCCAGAATCATGCTATAATTTCATCATATAGTCTTCGTTTACCGAAAGTTGTATCTTATTGTACCAATGAGCCATCATCGCTTGAAGCTAACAAAAAGTAAGACTTTTATAACGAATTTATACAAATAAAAATCAATTGCCGAATGTATGTAAGTGCAGCACTTGAGAACGTCTGCAGCTATGTATATGGCTAATTATTTTTTATTGCATTTATAATTATCATGACAAGGTTGCATGGAGGAAAAAGTTTGAGAAAATCATACGAAAAAGTGAAAAATTTGGGTTAAAAATTCTCTATATAAAAAGTGAGTCAGTGAGGGAGACAAGATAGTTGTGTGATCTTTAAAAATATTGACAAAACTGACGATCCGTTGGCATTTTATCGACTACATGTTCCTGCTGTAATTGGAAAAAATATAGGCGCCATTTTCTTGGTCACTAAATGAATCCGGAGCGGGTACCTGGTATGTAATAAGATACTGCCATTTTTTTTAAAGAGACTGTTCCGTTTTGATTTTTTCATGACGGAATTAAATATTTCCAAGAACATACAAAGCATAGAAGTAAATTTAACTCGGCGTCTTTACGATATAATTTTAATTAAATAGCTCGATACTATGACCACTAGAACATGGAAACGGTGAAAGCTACAACAGTTAATAAAAAGGGTAAATAAAAACTTCAATAACGGAATCTCTGCAACGAAGTTCATTACTTTCTTGTACGTTTACGTTTCACATAAATGCATTATTACACGCGGCCTACTTAAACGGAATTATTAAAGGTACAAAATGTAAATATCATGTCGGCAATACGATAAAGTCGCCCGATGAATGAAATTTCGCGTGATGTTAATCGTCCGATGTCAGTTCATGTAACAGGGCAATTAAAGTACACGATGGAAGAGACACGGCATGCGGCATGGCTGCGATCTGATATAATCGTATTGTATTGTTTCAAACTAGACTGCGAAGGTAACAATAATTGTTTAAAACGAACGAGTAATTTTGATCGTTCATTTTCATATAAATAAAATAACACCAGTAATTTCTGATCGTCGTTCTTTAATCGATAAAGCTTCTCCAGTTAGTACAAAGTTAATATCATTGTTAATACTGTACTAATTATTTAGGGAAGTTGAAAAGAAGCCAATAAAACTTAGCCAATAAAATTAAATATGCATTGTGTTGTTAAACGCCTATATATAAACTGTACAAAAAGGTTAAAGTTAAATAATTGATTTAGGCGTTAAAATATTCTTGAAGAAGTTATTAGTTGCATTATGATTTATGTGCCTACATCCAAAGTACGGTAGCACCCTGTATTTATTCATAACAGTATAAATTAATGGCCCATATAGATGAAGATATAGCACAAATTAAATTTAGTAGTTGCACGAGGGCTTTACTTTAAATACCTAAAGATTTCCCATGTTAAAAAAAATCGTATCACAATGCTTAAAACTATCATTAATATCTATTCGGTTCACCTAACGAATTCACCAAAACTTTTATAAACTTCCGAGAAGTAATGACAAGAACACCAGAATATTATAATGAAATAAACAAACTTCAAGCTTTATTCAAATAATTATCGAGTCGTCACTAAAAAAAACTGAATAACACTTCATCATTGACGTACCTCCTCATACTTAGATAGATAATACTACTTGAGACTGACGCAAAATAACAGAAATGATTGTGGACAAATCAGTTTCAATGGGGCTTCAAAGTCAATCGTCTATAATCATCTTCAATTCGTTGTCGAACACGACACCAATATGACGATGAACGACAATTAAAATGAGCTCCTGATATTGCTGGTGCAGTTTTCATTTTAATGGGCATAAAGACTCGCTAACGATTCGGTATTTTTGAGACTCGTTACCCGTCAGCGTGGAGAAATCTACACGACTCATAGTTAAATTATCGACACTCACAACCGGAGTGACCATCACCTGCCAAATTGAACCAACAATATCTGACCTCGGGAGAAAGTCACAATCGATTAATCTCGCATTCCCTCCGGCTATCTAATAAAAGACGCATAGTAATAACAGATCACATCCGAGTAATTGTTCCATTGATAATTCTTGTCTGACAGACCAATTGCCGGTTGTAGAATTCATATTTCCGTATTGGGTACGTCCTCGCGAAACGTTGTCGACGTTTTAACGAGGGTTTCAGAATGAATTTTCATGTAAACAAGACAGCGAGAGCGTTGAAAGGGAAGCGATTTGTGGGCCTCAATAGCGGGGCACGATATGAGATGTAAAGGGACGCGGGGTGGTAGGGTCATTCATTCATCAGTATTGAAAGCAAGCCTTGATAGTCATAAATTACCTCGGGTCACGAGCCTGGTCGCGATTACCAGTAACGGTATACACGGATATCGCAGAACGTTGAAACATCTAAAGAAAATTATAAATCGTTCATCAATTGCTTGGTTTGTCTACACTTTGAGAAGGAAGTAAATCAGATCGATAGTAAACTATTAAAATCGATGATCTTCAATGTTACGATAAACATTTTTATATTTTTACAAATACTGCACGGAAGATCGAAACGGATGTAAATTAGTTATGTCAACTGCGGCGCAGTTTAGCGAATTTTGCTCATCGAGGTAGTTTCGTTAGCATTTCCAGTGCACGAGCGATGGATAACATTTATTTTATCCTTTTAAAAGACGGCTGTTTAAATGAAAGCCAGTTTTTGTGTATTTACCTAAAATTTTAACAAGATTTCTCCTGACAAAAGTACTATATCTTTGACAGTTATTTAAACATTCCCTTGTTCTGACGAGAACTGTATTGTATTTTTGCTCGAGGCACCACGTGAGAGCAAGTCAGGAGTTTGCAAATTGGAAATGTATTTCAAATATGTATAAACGATGTATTTTAAGCTTTCTTCGTCGGCGTTTACTGTGATGTTATAACGACATGGCAATGCAAATTAACGTGTTATCGAACGACGAGAACATTGTTAACAGTGGTTAGTGGAATTATGTTACCGCGTTCATCGTAAGCTAACGGGACAACAAATGTTGGGGATCTCACGACATTATATATTTGTTTCTAAGAAAGTAATAGTTAGGTCTGGTAGAACACAAAAATTCCAACTATCATAACATATTCATAACTATTGTCCCGATAAATCAGATCAACGCATTGAAAGTAAAGATGTATATTTGAAACTCCATGACAAAGTACATTAGAAAGTTTGAGTTCCGTTAAAAGACGTCCATCCGAAACGTATTCAAGTCATATTAGAATCGTTAGTAGTAATTGCGTATCATGCAAAAACTAGCCGGCCCGACATGTAAAAACATTTTCGCTCCACAGAATGCATCGGAACGCTGTAGTGATTAATATAATTTTTATTTGCTTTGATTGCAGGTATCTATAGAGTGGATTCTATTCACTCGTCTCGTTATTCAACGGCCGTTGACATCGTATAAAAACCCTGATTGGTCCGGTGGTAGTTAACTGTACACATAGTACTAGCTACGTTTTGATGGATTGGCTTGTCGAGCGCGTTCCAACCACCGCATTCTATTATATCATCATTCATTTTTTTAAAGTTAATATTTATTATACGCTTCAATTAATAACCATATGTTTGGATAAGTTAACGATCGGAATCTCATTAACAAAAGCTATTGTTAGTTGCTTTGAAATTATACATTACGGGAAGCAGTCTATGTGTTTACCTTTTGGAAACGCAATGTTAAAATTTTAAAGAAGGTATTATTAAATGTTTATAAGCGAATATAAATATATAATTAGAGTATTTAGATTTATGGCATGGGTTAATCTTGGAAGTATTAAATAATATTGCTCTATCAAAATGTATGTAAACAGTCAGGTAAAAAATTCAAACATTAAAACTCTGCTATCGGACCCCTTATCTTCAGAAGAGCGGAAAGCAATTTGAACTAAATATTATGAGAAATTACTAATGCAACGATTGTTAAACAAAGTGAATTTATTCATTATCTGAACACTATGACAGATAGTACGATGGTATCGTGTTTCTGGACAAGGTTATGTACATGGCCCTCGCAGGGTTGATAGCATAAAAATCATATTTTATCTTTTTAATTCACATATGTAGAACCGTTGTCCTTCTTTTTATGTAAGTTGGTTTAGTTAAAAATATATATGGATTTCTTAATCATTTCATTTTTGTAATTTAATTTAAAAAGAAATCATTTATCAGATTCATAATTTATATTATTTATATGAACATAAGACGTTAACTTATCTTGCTTGCATTATAGTAGTTTAACTTTGCTAATAAAATTGCTTTGATGTACCAAATTGAAAAGTAAATGTAGCAGCCCTGTCTAACCAATAGGGCGTTCGATGTTAATCATTGGCCAGCAGTTGACACTATCGTTGGGAATAAATTGAGCATTCACCGCGTCCGTCGCTTTGAATATAAATCGTCGAACACACATGGAGATTACACCGTCATTGTTTACGCTACCCAGGGCTCGTGGAGTCATTACGAGTCGCTTTCTTCAGCGGCTCGGCTCTTTGTTCTCCTGATAACTTAATAATAACGGGTAACATATCCTTTGTGTTTGAGAATGAAGAACGTTTTAATTAGTTTTTATGAGGCTTTTGTTAAGGTTCTTACGGCTGAGCAAGTAAGATATACAAAGAATCTATTGATTAGATAAAGATATTGAATAGCTCTTATGAGCCTTAACATCTTTTATTAACACTAACTCACAGTTAATAACTATAATATTCACGACTAAACACAGTATTAAACTCATGATCCTCTTACAATGTTGCAATATATCTTAACTGTTCAGGATGAAAATTATGTTTACTCAAATATATTGGAAGAGAAGAGTTTCTATCTTTAATGTCATTATCCAATCAACTGCTCGTCTTGTACGGCTGTACTAATAAAGAAAACGAGATAAAATTTTCCCTTTGCAGTACAAGAGGTAATGAAATAAAACGCCAAAGAACAATTGCTGCTAGCGCGATACAGTGACATTGAACATTTTCAATCATTAGCCTAACAACACAACACGGATCACCCGCATATGCTTGCAACACAGTCAGTACACGTACACACATACAAAACAAATTCTGGTACAGATATGTGTCTCACTAAAATTTACAAATTTACAATTTTTTTTACAAAAAAAAAATATACTAAAATTTACTAAAAACTAATTCTTTGAATTGTTCGTATGTATAGCTTAGAAAGATTGCAACGTTGCATCCAAGACGAAGTTCGGCCACTTTGGCACCCTTACGTTTGTTGCCAATCGGTTGAATGCCTTAAGCGCTCGCCTTAGTAGCCCGGTGAAGCTGTGAAAGCGATTCAAGACGAAGGCGTTGTGATTTTAAAAAAAAGATTTTACTACTGTTTTCTGTCTAAATCACTTTTCTATATGGACATTTTTTGTTCCAAATTTTCCAATTTTCCATACGATATTTTAAACATTTCCTTTCATACTTGCTTTGTCTTTACAATTACACAGACAGCAAAGAACAATTATCCGAATTAGTGGAGCCGTTCTGAAGTAATGCACTGATATACGTTTGGAAATTGATTTTTATTTATATACATTAAAAATTATATAGACCATTCAATATTTCGCAACAATAGTGACTATTTGAAGCTTAAAGCCAGTATCATATGATCACGTTGTATTAAATTGAAATAGTAACCAGTTTAAAAATCAACCATCTCTCACCACCGACGATTTATTATCCATGAGTCTGACAAATGTATTCAGATCTTGTCACAGTGTAGTGGAGACGGCTGTGCGTGTTGAATTAATTGCCCATTTGAGGTTTGAGAATTTTAAGTAATACGTATCATATTACATCTGAATTATAATGAGCATGTTGGGTTTAAAGAAAAGGTCACGGAGACGAACACGACGAGTCTGTGTATGCCTTTTTTTTTTCAATAACATTAGTTTAAAAAAATTTTGCACCACTATAACTATCATATACCGATCATTATCAGATAAACTATGTAATAAAAACATGTTTGTTTTAAATTTTAATGTATAACTATGTGAATCCGATTTAGGACAATATTTTTTATACGTATACTAGATATAAGTTTCGGTTTCTATTGCATTTAAATTTTAATTACTGTCAACTTAAACACACTTAAACGCAGACTTAAACACATTCCCTACAAAGCATGATTGCATAGAAATCCCATTGACATAAGTATTCACACTTCGATTGTTTTCGGTATTGATCGTTTCACGTCGGGCGGTTAACCCGCTCTCCGGTCTTGATACCACTCGCCGACATTCTACTTCGTTTTGTCTTGGCACTAATCCTACACTCTCTATGGTTTTCTATTGCTTTGGCCCTCGACGTTGTAGCACGATGTTACATAACTTACAAACTTCCTCAAAAATCCTTACTAATACTATAAGTGCTAATCGGAGTTTGTTTATTACGCACTCACACTTACTACTGAACCAATTATCATGTAATTTTGCATACACGTTGTCAGGGGTAAAGTAGCTCCTAAGTACCTTTCACCAAGAAAAATAGTACTATTTCCGAGGGTTAGGTCAAATCTACAGTAAATCGAACGAATCAAAAACGCGATTTACGCATTGAAAAGTACAAGAAAAACGATTTCTTCTGTTTTACGCTATTAGGATAGGATATATAGGCAATTATTAATTAAAAATCAAATACATACCTTTTATAGACTATTAAATGATTATTTAAAGACACAATTTATCGTTTATTCTTCGTATTCGTTTATCTAATCCGAATATCGATAGATTTATCTAAAGTTAAACAGAAATATGATATTAACTGGAATACATTTTAGAATTAGTAATTCAAACAACAGGTGAATATCTGGTAACTAATTTTATCGAGTTGTCTTTAGATCTTTATTGTATATACGCTTTTAATCCTTGTATAAATAATTATGATGTATGCTAATGCCCTTTAGCTAGCTAGGGTTGTGATATTTAAAATCGAACACCTCATATTAGTAGAATTTTAGCAAATATTTAGAGTGTATTATATTATAAAAATTGATATGATTGAAATAAGCAGTTTTCATCACAAAAATATTTAGTAAAAAGAGGTGATTAGAACCTTTGTTTGATCTATCTATTACTAACTTTATCTCGATTATTTGTGGAACTTTTTTAATTCTAAATTGATTATTGGCTGCAAAGCTTTTATCGATTTTAAGATAGCTCTGCTAAATTTTATTATTCTTGCTTAATGCTTAAGAAAAAATTTAATGATAAGAATTCTAGATAATACTCTGGTAATTTCTGAATCTACCAGTATAGGTTTTATCAAAATCATTCCAGTAATTGCGGATATAAGTCCCGACGAACAATTGCCACTTATTTATCCATATGTATAGATTACTAACTTAAGCCCGCGGCTTCACCCGTGTTACTGTAGATTCGACCTATGCCTCGGATACAGTATTTTCCTCGGGATAAAAAGTACACCTATATTCTTATCTGTGCCCATGAACGTGCTTGCAAAACTACATGATGATCGGTTAAGTATTTAGGGCATGAAACCGTTACAAACAAACTCACAATCGCATTTATAATATTAGTTAGAATTAATAAACATATAATTCAGCATATTTTCTTAATAAAGAGACCACTGTTAAGTTGAAAAAGAAATTTTACTTTATGTTGTACTTCTATATTCAGAATAGTTCGCTGTGTTAATAACAGGTGCACATCTTAAAGCGCATGCCATTACCATATCCAAACAAAAAGGCAAGTAGGTTAAAAACGTACGAGCACAAAACGAACATAACTATTTTAACGCCACATTAAAGCGATAAACAAATCCGAAGCACATGTTGGACAAGACGACACACAATTAAACAGTCAGCCCGTGCACAATGAAATGTATGACAGCTAATTGTACTGCCAAATACGGCACAGAGATTATACTCCGAGTACCGTGGACGAGATATGGCTCGGTACCGAAATGGGCACCTTGACTAATCACAGTACGACAGAACAGAATGGGTCGAAGTTCTTGGGATGACTTGCAATGACACGTGGTGTATTTAAAACGTAACGTGGGATGATACAACAGTACTTTCACAGTTTCATTTAATGTACACTAGCGGGACCGGGAGACGTTGTCCCGCCCTGATTATGAAAAAATCCTTGATAAATTATATACTAAAACGTTCCACATTAATCACTCTATCCACTGGTGAAAACCGCATGAAAATCCGTTGGGTAGTTTTTGAGTTTATTGCGAACAGCCAGACAGACAAACGCGGTAGGGGACTTTGTTTTATACTATGTAATGATTAATGAACAATTACGCAATGGCAAGTATGATAACAATGTTAATTTATCATAACAGACTATAATTATAATGTACTATATTACTTCCTTATTTGACAGAATCAGTTTAAATTAACTAATTAATAACTCCTAATATAGAATATTAATTAATGATATATAATAATAGCTATTACCGGCGATTTTCTCCGCGTAGAATCATCCAAACCATGGGACCGATTTTCACAAGACTTTCACGGGCAAATAACCGAATTTATAGAAACTAAAACTTATTTTAGATTTTTTAAACGTTAAAATATAAAATAACACGATATAAAGATATAATATTTGCATTCCTGTTTGATAAACAGTATAAGAAAAAGTTTATATCGGTATCTGATTGTATGCGCTTATTTCTTCTAAACTACACAATGGATTTCGATACAGCTTTCACTAATATCAAAAGAATTTCTACCAGACGGCCTCTATGAGTAACATATGAATATTATATTGCCGGAGAGTAGAGAAATATCGATGTGTTTTAATCACATCGCAACGAATATTTTCCAAGCGTTTACATTGCTAACTGTTATGTACCGATTATACTTAGAATGAATCCTGAGCCAGACTAAACAAGATTATATAAAAACAATTGTTTCATCAATAACAATACAGTCATTGTAAGTTTCTTGCCGAGACCTTCGTATAGGAGTTATAAAAAGTGTGCATGTGTGATATCTTTCCTTTTTTGAAAAAGCTCTCACAGACAACCATCCTTATATAACGCCGGCTAAACCTTACGAGACGCGCCAAAATAATGTACTACAATCATTGTACGATGTCACTTTAATTATTATACTAAAATATCTCATAGATTTTAACTACACTACAACTAATGTTATTTGTGCGAGGAGAATTAAGAATTATTTTTATATGAATGCCTTGATAGAGACAAGTTTTGATGGGATTCTACATGTGTTTAAATTGCTTGAATTAGGACATCGCACCCGTGCAATAGGCGAGTCGCTACTTTATCAATAAACAAACAAACTAATAAACATTTAAAATGAAAATTGTTGAGAATTTGTTTTGTGAGATAACTAAATTTCTTTAAAAATTAAGAGCCTCAGTGTATAACAAATATATTATATCCTAACTTTAAATGTTATAAAATAATTTTCAAAAGCAGCCATCTAAGAATCTGTGTAAAGCGATCAGGAGGAACATTGTCGTTGAGGGTTAAAATTACCAGAAAATTTTACAGTAATAACTAAGATAATATTTTTAGGGGCACGATAATAATCACGCAGCGTAAAACACTTCATCTCTCTTTTTAGTTCAGGGCCTATGCAAATGGAATCTTCAGTTTGATCTTGTCGACCGTCATAGAAACGTGTTTTTTACTTTAAAATAAAACTGTACACGGTGAGATAATTACGGTTATTAATATTTATACGCTGGACATTAAAAAATGAAAACTTTATAAAATACAATTTCTAGAGAACGTAATCATCATTTTAAATACACTTTAGTTAATACTATACCAGCGGGACCGGCGGACGTTATCCCGCCCTGATAATAGAAAACACCTTGACGAATTATATACCTAAATCTTCCTCATGAATCACTTTGTTTACTGTTTTTTGCAAACCGCATGAAAATGCGTTCGGTAATTTTTGAGTTTATCGTGAACAGACAGACAGACGTGGTAGAGGACTTTGTTTTAATATAATATGTAGTAATATTGATGAGTTATAAATATAGGAAGATATATAAATATATCATATCATACCACATATCTATATATATGCATATAAGTACGCAGAGGTAAAACAGTTAAGTACATATTTCTCCTCTGTTTCTTACCCGGTTTACTTTATTTTTTGTTTATTGAAGATCTTTAATGTAATCTTTTAAACCAATTAAAAAATTGGGAAAAGTTTATTGTTTTTTCCTTAATATTGAAACTTCAGAAATTAAGAATTATCGTCGAATTTCTACCACTAAACGATTACTAGTACGTATAAATTTGTGTATATACAAAGACTTACATGAATTTATTATTCTCCAATGAAATATTAAGACAAATACGAGACAAGATTCAGAGCCGTACTTACTTTATGGGAAAACTATCTTGTAACCCGAACCACATGAAATCTACAAAATTTTAATTAAACCTCAAGTCTATAATAGCTCGCTACTGTTACTCGTAGTAACTCAAACCATACGGATTCGCCGTACAGACTTGTTGCAAGCGAGAACTGGCGCGATGCCAGAACATTAATCGTAGACAGAAGCCACCTGCAATTTACACCCATCTCTTCAAATGAGAATCTCTCACACTCAGTTTCGAGAACCATCGACAATAATGCAGAATGAAGATAAGAACTTTATGAAGAGCTTATTGATTATTGAAAGACCGAATGAATTTAGCTAAATAAAAAGGAAAGCTAAATAAAATATTTGATTTGTTAGTTTCATTTTTTCGTACTAAACAAATACGACAGGATGATTTATACTCGAATATTAATATGTATAGTATAGGATATAAATATAATTTATTTACCTTAAGAGCCAATATACATAGAAACATAAAATAATAATGTTCTTCTAATCCCAGATGGTAATAAAAGAATACATGCAAGTACAAGCTATCGTTTACTTGTTTCTGCTATTAATTACCTCAATTATATAGATCTTTATAATACCTTCGTAATACTTTCCTTTCATATACATCAAACAGAACCAGTGAAGGCAAAGCAATTTTTTACACTTCGTTAATAGAAACACCTGATTTCGTTTACTTTTCTCATAAATATTCAGTATTAACTATATACTATAATTCTCCAAACCCTAAACAAACACTGCAAAAAGCGATTCAAAGGGTTCAGTCATAAAAAAGTAACAAACACAAAATGCCTTTGATATACATAATATTAGAATGGATGACTGTAACAAAAAAAAACTAGGACTGTTGTAAACAAGTTACTATTTGAAGAAAGTCTCATAAATCACCAGTATCTTATCTGTTATCATAAATCTTCAAATATTGCTAGAAAGATTTATCAGTTCGATACTTCTGATAAACATTTACAATGACCTCATGATGACACACCGCTGAACCATAAAATGAAGTCACACTATTAAACGTCCAAAATAACAAAACAGATATAAGTAAAGAGAATAAAGAATTATATGAATTATAGTTTTTCTTATAATATGATGGAAAGAGACAATAGTCACATAAAACAAAAGAATCATAAATGTAGAGGGACGTTAAATGATAATGTGTTTGAAGATTATATCATAATAGCCTTCAAGAATTTAGCTCTCGAGTGCGGCTAACAGAATACACCGATGGTTAGTTGTTGACAGAGATTTAGCTTAAAGGATTTTTAGTTAAGTGGACATTATAAAATTCCCTTCCACCATGTTTCAACTGAGCCATTATCGCCTGAAGATAATGATATTCATTACACGATCCATAAAAGCCATAATGTTGACTTAACAAAAAATATGTTTAACCTAAGCGAACAAATGGAGGAAATTAAAAAAGCAACAGCTGCATGATTACTCAATCCCTTGGATCTAATTTATTTCAACAAACGAATACGACAAAAAATCTGGCACAACCCTATGGGAGAGTATTTTAATAAATTAAAAATAAACAGATCGACATCCGTTAGATTACGAGCGTAGGTACGTCCCAGGTGCGATCACCGACATCCGGTTACACTATCAAAAGAAAGTCAGGCACGAGATGACGTCCGTAGTTTTTAATTAACAGGTATCATTTATCAACGGTATTAGATTTGATAATCTCCGTGGCTATTCATATAGAAAATCAAAATTTTCTTTACAAAGAATGATTAACGATGCGATGTCACCAAATTCGCCCCTTGTCAATGCACAATGACCAAGTCATGCGATATAATAGCGCAACATTAAAACGCTTTCACGCAAAGTAAATTACCTTGAACGTAATTAACGTCTCTTACATCATAACTTTCAGTATGTTTAATTATAACACTGCCCGTTTCAGACTGATTGAATCACATCACACATTCATACTTTAATATGCACATACTAAAACTCTATTCGATTCATTCTACTATTTAAGTACATGATAGCTTAAATTTATAACTTACATGAGAAATCTTGAAATAAACATTTCCAGAAAGATATATAATTATAATTGAGAATACACTTATCAGGTTCTTCATAGGAAGATTACTCAAAATTATAACAACATACCGAATTATTCCTTGTACTTGAACTATAAATGATATTGCAAAAAAAAAAAAATTGTTTAAAAAAATATATTAATGATGTCAGAGTTACGATGAAGTGCATTCGTATTCTCATCAAGCTTTATTACCTCATCAACAAGTTCAAGTTTATCGCATGACTTTTACAAACTATGATCGTCTACAAGGCTCAAGGTCTCTTACGTCAAACTAACAAATATTAGTTTATTGAGTACTTGGGAAATATATTTATTTATAGCTTCTACCTCACGATGCTTGGGTTAAATTTTAAGATTAATTACACAGTTGAAATCCTTGGAAACAATTCTACTTTGTTTCCTCAGGATAAACAAAATGTTAAAGACAAATCTACGTATTAAGAAAACGAATTACATTTCGGCTATGTAATCTTTTCCTGCTCTATCAAATTCTTGATATTTTTTTCATTTGTTTTGTATTACCTTTTATCTCCTGCGATCTCAGATTAATGGTTTATGATCTATCCAAGTTTTTACGATAATTCTTGTACTTTTGTTACCATTTTCTGTTAAATAAATAAATAGTCTAGTAGTGACAAATTTCCCTTAAATAGGTTCCTTTATAAAGTCACTATGTGTGAAGGTCACTGGACTCAAACTAATATTTGGAACCATCACCGATAGAGATTGTCTAAGCACTAATGTGCTCCGACATCATCTCGAACGAAGTACATATGATTTCAAAATTCGAGGCGAGCTTTCCGTGGGAATACATCTTACTGGAACCTATAATAGTTGTAGGGTATTTTTAACACGCACTTATGGATCTACAATAAAATAATTAGCTTCATTTACACGTTTGCCAGCTACAGTTAACATCAGGTATAATTGGGTTACGAAAATAGTGTACACAACTTTTTTTTGGCAATATCCGTTGAATTTAACCAATAGCAATTTACCACATTTATATAAAAAATAAAATAAAAGCAGAAACGTAGTACTATAAACTCAAGATTTCTAACTAACGTATTACAGCACAGGATACGGTAATGGTTGTAGAGAAATGGAAGGCGTGGAACGTTAGACTATTTTAGTATAACTTCTGTGTAAGGGCGATTTATTTTCAGTCCTATTTCCTTTCCAGACGCATCGTTTGGATACGATGTAACTTTTTACCATTCATATGCTTCGTTCTATTCCGTCTCTTTAAATCGGTATTGTTCTCTATTAACTGTGTCTGTATCGAGATTGACCAGTTTTATAAAAATAGTTTATAATTATACAACGGCTTAGTTTTCGCAAAGATCAATGTTAAGAAATTGTTAATTATGTTAATAAATACTTGTATTACAAGAATATTATTATCAGCGATATCCACAGATATGAACAGCAAAATAATAGATTTTCTGTATTGTGCATTAATAGTACATTTGAAACAGATACACTTTAATGTGGGTGTTAAACGTAGGCCGGCATATTTATAATGCGTATTACTACGGAACGGGTGAAACTACATTCATCGAATTGCGAAATATGTTTGTGTATGCTAATGGGAACAACAGCAGACATGTTATGTACTTTACTTCGGAAACAGAAGTTTATATAACATTGTAGCATTTTGTGACATTATTATGATTTTCAAATATGCAATCCGTTCCTTATTTTTGTATTTCATAGAAGATAAATTTTCTGTGAGAATAGTAAATTCCATACTAAAACCAGTAAAACGCACATTTATTTGAATTTTAAAATATGTACTACTAAAAAACTATTCAGAATTTTATTAATTAAAAAAAACACAATTATACAAAATGCATATTGGTCTAGTGCCTCTTAATTAGATAACTGTAACCGTAGTTACATAGAAATATAAACGTCACTTTAAGGTTTGATTGCTTGACATTTTGTGTGTGATTAATAATTATTGTAAAACTTAATCAGAAAATGTAACTTACTACATTATGTAACAGGGAGTAAATTAATATTTCAAGGCTTAAGTACAAAAAAAAAGTAGACAAGAACGTTTTTTATAAGATGAAATTATTTTGAAAGGCGTAGGGTGCCTGCAAATTCTTCTTCAATTACGTCGAGAGGGAGTTGGGGATTAAAATGAGATTAATTATATTAGAAGTGGTTTCGTCTTCTACATAAGACGTTCTATATTTAGATGTATTCTAATTAATTCATTTTATAATATTAATGGATACTTGGAAATGTCTAAACCAAAATATTTACACAAATATTCTACATATTTATACTCCAATTAAACTACCAATCGATACTTATTAAACAAACTAGTATATTTTTGGTATGTCTTAAGTGTGTGCAATTATCAACAAAGAAAAACAAAAAACCGGACACCACAAATTTAGGGGGACGGATACGGGAACAGCGGATGACCGAAGAAGATACGAATGGATTGTGTTAATAATTATATGTGTATAAAAGGTGTAAGCATTGATATAACATCTGACAAGGGAGAGTGAAAGAAGAAAACATGTGCCAACATTACTTAGGTGGTATCCTTGAGTAAAATTATGATGAACGAGTAAATATTATAAGCACATATAACTCTCAAAATTTCCTATAATACGATAAAATCCTTTTTTTTTCGAACTGACTATAACACTATTGGCCTTCACAGCTTCACCAGATTAATTGATAAAATCTATCAAACCGGTTATGCTATAGGGCATAGTAAAGAAATGGACATACGCTAATAAATATGAACCTTCTGTGCATTCCGACTAAACGAAGGAATTGCATTACTTCTAAAATTGATGGTATAATATAAAATATTACCATATGTTTCATCGACCAGGTGAACCATAGCTTTAATTATCAAATGTAATGTGAGATTTTTGAATAACGGTATGAATGTTCAGATACTATTTAAATAAATTATTTTTAAATTACGTTATAAGTTGTCTAATATCACCTCGTTTAGTAGATAATATGTTTACGGTACTCTTTCAACCTGTTTTAATAGACATCTGTTTATTGGCAGGGTTTCCATCAGGAGTCATTTTTCATCGTCGAATATAAAATTTGGTACAGCTGTCGGGCAGGTGTTGGGAACGTGCCCAACGTTTGGTCTCTTTTTTACGTAAAAGCAACTGGTATTCGGTACTGTTGAACTCTCTTTGTGAATGCATACTCTGACGGATTATATTTGTCATAAAAATATTCATTATTTAAGTTGCACATCTGCATTTTTATACGTGCCGGATTAATTTGTAAATTTTATATATGGTGATGCGTCACTAATATCATATTAAAAGGATGTTTAGTAACGTGTATCAGCTCCATGTTATTTAATTTTTTTTTATCATAGGAGGCAAACGAACATGTAGGTCGCCTGATGTTAAGTGATCACCACCGTCCATAGACACTTACAACACCAGAGGAGTCGCAAGTGTGTTGTCAGCCTGCGTTTATGGAGGTGGGAGAGGGAGGGGAGGTGGGATTCCGGCGCTCTCACTAACCGAACGAAACGCAACAATGCAAGCACTGTTACTTCACGTCGGTTTTCTATGAGAGGGTGGTACTACCCCGAGCGAGCCGACCCATTCATGTTGAAATCAATAATACCTTCATCGTGACTCTACCACCTATAAAAATCATTTGTCTATTAGAGAAGCTGTAGGTAATGATAATTTTTGACAGCAACTCTTCTAGTAAGGTTACATAAATGTGGATAAGAAAACTACCAATTCCAATATACCAGTTTAAAGAAAAGAAGATCTTGTTGATATATTAAAAGAGATTGCCATCAGTTGTATTATATTCGAAGAGTGTGAACAATTTGATTACTGTGTTTTAAAGAAAGTAACTCAGTTGTTTTATTTTATGAGAAAGATTGTTGAAACGGAAACGAAACACAATTATAAAATACGATACGAACATAATAGAACATTAGAAAACCTTGCTATTAAGATATTATTATTTTAGATATCTTTGAATCTTACAAATGACAAATTTCTCTAGTTATTTCAATGTAATCATACAAGTTATTAGTTTTGAATAAGTAAACATCAAGATAGCTATGATGATGTTTTATATTCGCTATAATTCTGCCTTCACACGCACTCAGGTCTTATTAATATTCATAAAAGGTTCCTAGTCATTATTTTGCGTCGAGTTTACCGTATTTCACCCTTAAACTGAGGAACTCGTTTAAGTGTACAATGTATTCGCCATGCCGACTTAAATTACAATATTACAAATGGTTGTATTGTATTACATGCTTCGTTTCACCACTTTACGAACTACCATTGAACTTGTTACTGTGTTTTACCGATGCATAAAATTTCAACGTTTTATTGCTTCGGTTTGTTTTGTTTATTTATGTTTATTTACAACCATTAATTCCCTTGATATTTTTTATAGATTTTGAAATACTATAATTGGTTAATATTCAACGATGAATATTCCATTAAAGGATGTTTTAATTACCGTATCTATAGAGCAGAGAGAGAGAGAGAGAGTGAGAGACAGTGATGTTTTGGTGTAACACATCTTCTATACATATATTAATAATGTAAATCTAATGTGTCTGTATTTTTTGATTTTTCAAAAAAAAATTGTTGCAGGTGTCTAGGAGTAAGTACTAAAATACATTTCAATCATTTTTAGAAATGTCTGTCTGTCTGTCTGTTTGTATGAACACGCATCACTGCTAAAGTGCTGGGTTCACGTTAAAACCTCACGAGAAAATCATAAAGCATATTCTCGAGAATAACTTAGTCTTTGTTTCATTAAAATCGGTCCACTCTATCAAAAGTTATTGTAATTTTAATGACGGCTCGAGTTAAATACGAGAGGAAAGTAGTAATCTACGAGTATACTAATATTATAAATCTTATTTGTTTATTTATTTGATTGAACGCGCTAATCTCAGGGACTACTGGTCCGATTTGAAAAATTCTTTCAGTGTTAGATAGCTTATTTAAGCCTATCATCACGCTAATATCAATATGAGTGGAACACCAATGAAGAATGTTTCAAATCGGGTTTTTTTCCTTTTAAGAGCTTCCGCTGCGTTTTAGAGTTAGCCCAAAGTAACTAATCCACGCGGACGAAGTCGCGGGCAGAAGCTAGTAAGTAATAAATATTTATGGTAACATAGTTTTTTTGATCATTCTTTATAAATCTTTGAACCATTCATTATACTATCAAAATAGCAGTAAAGGAATGCTTTCAATATTCGTATAATACAACATGTATTTAATAGAATAAACGCCGAATACACCGTTCAGAGTCAGAAACATCAAAAGCTATGTTCCGAATTGGTTGTGAATAATGTTTTCAATGGCCCCAAATCGAATAAGGATGGAGAAATTACGAAAACACCTAGAGAGTTGATAGTTATCTTAGAGAGGCCAATGGCGACTATCCCACAGTCGTCAGTGTGGAGCTGGCACAGTGCGGCGCGGCCACAAGTTTCCGTAAATGGCGACGATCGTTCACGAGATGCAGGCGATCATAATCGATGGAAAAACTGTTCGTCCAACCGGACTTGACCTCTTTATAACTAAGACACCCATTACATAGAGTATCACTACTGAAGTATCTATCGAAAATTCTTATAAATTTTGGAACAATACATGTATTTTTTATCCAGATTGTATCAAATTTTCAAAGCATTGTTACGAGAATAATGGATCTTAAATCACAGCTGCACGTAAGCTTAGCGTATGATTTTAAGATAAAGAATGGTACCACAACTGGCCTCGGGATGCGCCTGCACATCTGCCAACCCACGTGCTGATCGCGCCCGCGCGCAGGTTTCTCTTTACCATGTTTTTTTTTATTTCCTCGACGGGCGCATTCATCATTTACAACAGATGCGTTCAGTAATAACAGGGTATCGTTAGGTAATTCATTCTTTAATTAAATTTCATTCTTTCCATCGTATTTGACTTTACGTAGGCGTTCATGGGTTTTGTTTATCATTACCAATGTTATTTAAGCTATAATCATGTTTTAATTTTGTTTCTTTACACATTAACATACATTTTCTTGATGATATTCTTGTACACGTATTACGTACTTATATTATTGCATAGTATATGTATTATAATAACAACCTAAGAAATTAATTATCATAGTAAAATAAGATCTAGTAATTTCTATTAAACAGTTACAGTTGTATAAATTGACCTGAATTTTTAATAGTCTGTTTGAAACATGTGCAGGATGGAGCGTTTTTTGTCAACTCCATCTGAAGTATATTCGCTAACATGTGCAAAATCGATGTGCCAGGCGAAGAGGATGTGAAAGACGATAGTTTCGATCGTATCACATTTAATCACACTTGTTAAACTTTAAGACAGTAAATTTATAGATTCGTTTATTAAAATTTCATTTTGTTTATAAATACAACAAAAAAAATTGCAATCTCATATAGTTTGTTTTATAACATAAAGCCTTATTCACCATTCAGATCCAAATATAATGCAACATAATGACAATTATCATAAATCGATATAATGGCACTGCAACAAATATATCATGGATTAATTGGTTAGTACCTAGGTAAACTACATACTACATTCTTCTATATTCGCTACTCTCTCGAAAGCATTTTGTTAGTTTATTAGTTATTTCTGTTAAAAGTATCATCTCGTCTACGTTTTCAGCCATTGCACGGGCATGCTTATAGCTTTGTTGTGTAACCTCTATGGTGATTAAATCTCACCATTATTATTAACTGGCTCCATTCAAACACCCACTGTCGTTCTAGGCGGCTCGGAACTATGCCGTCCACCCACTGAGGCTGGTCCCGTAGGCGCACAGGGTCACACACACAAGCCTTTATTCATATATCGACTTCTAAACTCACTGTGTTCAATTGTTCATGCGAACTCAAATTTACATTCGGAGAGTCAATGTCGTCTGACAGGCACGAGGCTCGCCATTGTTTTGGCTGTTTCGGTGGTCCGGATGGAATATTGCGCCCCTCATTTGAATATATTAATAAATGAGCCCCTACTTGGAGTTATGTTAGTCGTGTCTGATCTCCCGTGCAGCCACTCGTACATTATAATGGTCGTGCGATGTGCAAGCCAAGATCAACAGATCATCCAGGTATGAAACAGAATACCAATGAAAATAAATCCATAACAATCATGCAAAACTTATGTAGAATTTACCATTTATTTTCATGTTACTATTCAAAAGGACCATCTGCTCGAATTTCTTGTACCGGAATAAAAATAAGTTTCCACACTAACACATTGTCGTTAAACGTCACAAACACTGCAAATTATCCGATCCACTTATAACTGGAGCATACCAAGTTTTATCGTAAGTTGTCAAACACACGTCTGGCGGAAGTAAGAACCGGCCGCACGTTATACTGAGATCAGTGTTACCGGCAGACTGGCTAAACCAAGCGACGCGCTGCGGGCAGTCAACGCGCGGCGTCGTCTCATGGCCGTGGGCCCGTATGAGGTGCGTCGCTCGGTAGCTCCCTTTCCCCGCGCGTCTCACAACGCTATACAATGTACCATACAAATCCGACGATGAGCGATTCGGCAGAACCGTTCGGTTAGGCGATGGATTAAACAACATCCTATGAAATTTTTTTCGTAGGTTGTGATTTGACGAGTGCTTCGGCCGATACAGTGAGTGTAGGCGCGAAGCTCTCGCGATCATCATTTGATAACGTAATAAACCGATATTATACATTTTATTTACGTTATAAATGTGATACCGTTATCTGGTGTGTGGCTTTGGAGAGCGGGATCGCATCAGTGAGTGCATCGATAACGATGTCAAAATGGTGTCCGAGTTACGGTTGTAATGGCGATCTATAATCATAGATCAGGGCTGCCATCTTTTATAACTGCTCTACATGAAAAAAATAGTATTCCAATTAAAGACGTACCTGTATTTCAGAAAAAATATCTGCGAAACCGACTAAAATAAATTTTGTTTCTTGTTTTCAATTCCTTCCAAGTTCCTCCTGCGCCATTACTACAATCTAACAAATCGTGGTCGGGGAGTTAACGGATAAACTTTTTTAAATGGATAACATTGAAGATTGATGATATTCAAAAGTTTTAATAAAGGCGCAATCGATAAATCATCTAACAACTTGAATGACCATGAATCGTTAAATTACATTATTCGTGTCTTTTGAGAAATGTTCAGTTCAATCATTTCAAAATTATTACTTTATGGTACACATGTTAATTTCAGAGAATATAATCCAACATTTATATGTGACACGTCTTTATTATATCATTGTAATCATATATATTAATACGTGAAGCCAAAACTTTGTACCCTTTTTTAAGAGAATTGCGTGAACGGATGAACTTGAAATTTGGCATAGTTAAAGTTTATATGGAGGAGAAATGCAGAAAGCTATTTATTTTATATAAAATGCATTAGAAGTACATTACATTAATTAAAATATGCATTACTCACACTACTGCTTCAATTTTACACAACATATACACACATGTAAATAAAAAAGACATTTTGACATCCGTCAGTAAGGGACTTCAAAAAAGGTTGCGAAGGAGTTGGCTATGCTCGACCGTATGTATTTTTTTACGCTTACGTTCCAATTACTCTTTTTCATTCTATATTCAACAATGATATTACAACATATAACTATTATTATAATATTTATAACACGACTTACGTTCCATACCTTACAAGCTCTTTGAATTTAACTGGTCAAATTACAGGTTAATTTTAGAATAATATAATAATTTTAAATATATAATAATATTTAAATCCATACCATACATTAGTACATAAATAATTAATATAGTAAGTAATCAATTAATAAATATAGTTAATTAAATGTGTATCTTATATATTAATACGTGAAGCCAAAACTTTGTACCCCTTTTTAAGCGAATTACGCGAACGGATGAGCTTGAAATTTTGCATAGTTAAAGTTTATATGAAGGAGAAGTGCAGTAAACTATTTTTTTATATAAAATGCATTACAAGCATATTAAATTAATTAAAATATACATTACTCACACTACTGCTTGAATTTTACACAACATATACACACATGTAAACTAAAAAAACATTTTGAAATCCGTCATTTTACTGTTACGTGCCTATTACCTATTCAATATTTTTAACATGACTGATGTTGCATGCCTTACAAGCCCTTTGAAATCAACTGGTAAAATTGTAGGTTTTATAATAATAAAATATGTAAATTCATAATATACATTAATACTTATTTGATAAATAATTTATCTTTAGTAAATTTATGGAACCATTGAAGAAATAATTATTATTCTCATTGGTCTTATTGAATGTCAAAATTTTTAGGTGACAGGACTGCTTTCATCTAATGTCACTTTGCTTCATGTTATCATAAGAGTAAAGCAATCCAAATTCAAGTTCAATTTTCATTTAGACATACATTTTTTTATTTTTATATAATTTCAAAAAAAAAGTGCCAAATAACTGAGTAGCCATGATGAAAAACTTTGATTGTAGAAGTTATACCCTTTGACAAAAGAACCCTAACAAAGTTCAAACTTAGAAAATCAATGAACTATGGTCGAATGTCGACCACTGGGCGCCCACTAGTATAACAAATTATGTGTATATATTAGCATAAAATTCAAATAACCTGTAAATGAAAAATCAATCACACTCTTAATAAATACTTTATTTCACCAGGTTCTATGTATTAAGCAGGATAAATATGTTATTTTGAGGTTTAGCGGGCTCTTATGCTTTCATTCGTAAACTTGTATAATGAAATTCTATTTTCCGTAATATTAGTTGCAATTTTGCGTAATATATCTTAATTGTACACAATAACTGAAGTGGATTAGAAATAATAACATGAAACATGAATTCTGAATGTCACAAAAACTCCATAGTAAATTCTAATAATGACGCTATCATTTTATTAAAACACTGAAGTCATCATAAGAGAAGATTTTGTAAAACGGAATAATTACTCACTTGATAATGACAGTAATCATTTTTGATAGCGATACTTTCTTCCAAAGTAGGAAGCAGATTTTAAAATTATTATAGACACAATTTATACAGTTGAAGGGGAATTCTATTAAAGATTAGAAGACGTTTGAAAAAACTTTAATGTGGTGACGCCGATGCGATGTCGACGTCACCGTAGGGGCGGGGCTGGTGGGGTGATCTGATCGCAATTAATTGGTCGGGCTTCAAAGTGGCGTGATTTGATCCATAATGCGGGAATTTCAAATATACATAAAGCGGCGCAACCACAAACTGTATATAATTATCCAAATTTAGTGGTCATTTGGTGATCAAAATTCGACCATAATCAATTATATTTTTAAGTTTTAATATTATTGAAGTTTTTTTACCAAAGAATATACATACATATTACATATAAATAATGCTTATATAGATTCGCCTCAGGATCGTGAAGTATGGCGAATAGAGACTCATAAATAAAGGCTTCCTGTCGACTCGTCTAATGTAAACAAAAAAAATAACTGTGTCCAAAATTGTTTTACTGATAACACTAAAGCTCATGTATACTTGATAAACAATAGCAACTAAACAAAAAAAACAGATAATAGGTTGAGAAACAAAGAAGAAAAACTTAACTGATTATTTGGAAAAAAAAAACAGCCTATGTAATAAAAACGACACATAAAAACATATTGGACACTTATCTTTATAAACTCCTTTTCCACATTAACTTTAACTATACCAAATTTTACACTACTCCGTACGCGCAATATTTCGAAAGAGGGATACAAAGTTTTTTCGTAATATAAAGATATATTTGGAATTAATCTTACGTAACACCTGTTAATTAATTTACTTAGAATCCTACTCCTAAATCGTGATTATAACCAGTCCATGGTTCCACCTTTTGGAACATCAAAGATGCCATGTTCCGCGAGATTCTGAATTGAAATTAAATTTTAAGCAAATGTTACTCGTCCATCTTGCATTCGAAAGGGTAATCTAGGATTTCAGTAATTAGATACATAATCCCTTATCCCATCGTAGATCGTACGGGGGTGATAAATTGTTAAACTAGTTTCGATCAGAGCCCGTCTATCAACTGGGGCCTTCGTACTTTTAGTTTTATTTTCCGAATAAATTCTGGGAAGGTTGGGTCCCAAGGACGTCACGCTTATACTGATGCTTTATTATTTTATTTTATTACAAGTGGTACCCACTGACCTTCCACACTAGCTGTTATTAATATTAATAAAGTGTTGCTTATTGTATTAGGGTTTCTTTTTGTGGACATAAATTATCTTTTGGTTTAAATTGTATTCATAAATTTTAATTCCGATGTAACACTTGATCATTATTTTTATGAATGTTTTTTCTATGATATACTCGGTTCGTTTTAGGTAGTGTAAACATTGGATTTCTGTATTCTTTTTTACAATTAACGATTCTAAGCCATTTGTGAAGTCTCTCTCTCATACGGACAAATAACAAACCGGGTTTGTATTACTCGGAATCCTGTGAAGTTCGAGGGTAAAATTTGTAAGATTGAGGACAACCTATAGTCATCTGACTCACTTATTACAATATTTTATTCTTTAATAAATGGATACCAATATTATTTAAACATTTTGCGGCCCGTGTGAAACAAGTCGTTGTAATGTATATAGGGCACAAGATTAAAAAAGCCGCATATGACTATCACAGTATCCTGTGGATATTCATTTACTTTTATTTATTACTAGCTGTACCCGCAGCTCCGCACGCGTATTTTTAAAATCGTATTAAAGAATTATAGAATTGTGAGACCATGTACAATTACAGAAACCCTCTTTAAAGACAATTGTAAGTACGACGCGCACGCCAATAAAAGTAACATGTAACGTGTACATTAGATATATAAATACAAAGAGCGTGCCAAATGAGGTTTGTCATCAGCAACACATTTGGAACCTTAACCAACCATATAACTAACTCAATGCTCACTTACACTGTATAATGAACTATTGAAACAATAACTTAAAATATTATTATAAAGATTTACATTTACATTACATTTAATATATATTACCATTATTATAATTAAGATTTTGTGACTATACAAAAAATAAACGCTTGTCCGTTCCGCAACAAATTGTATTTTGGAACTCTTTACGTAATACGTTTATAACCTAAGATCTTATTAGGAAGACCTCCATATCATTAATGTTATTAATAATTATCATGTCGAATTGTAAACAATAAGCTGATAATTATTTCTCTTATTAAAATAAATGATGAGTTGAAATCTTGTTAAATTTCATGCAGACAAAGTCGCGGGTAACAGCTAGTCTAAAATAGAGTAACCACAATTACTTTTTATTAGGTTCGCTATCTACCAGTGAAAGTCCCGTGAAAATCGATGTAACCGTTTTGATGATAGCACAGCAGGCGAAGCCACGGTTAACAGCTAGTATAAACTAAAATTGCCTAAATTACTTTTTGTAAAGTAAGCTATCTGCCAGTGAAAGTCTCGTGAAAACTGGTCTAACTGTTTTGGAGATAGCATTGTGGGCGAAACCACGGTTAACAGCTAGTATAAACTAAAATTGCTCGAATTACTTTTTATAAGATCAGCTATCTGCCAATGAAAGTTATGTGAAGATCGATCGAATCGTTTTGAAGATAACACTGCGGGCGAAGCCACGGTTAACAGCGAGTATAAACTAAAATTACTTAAATTACTTTTTATAAGATCAGCTATCTGCCAGTGAAAGTTATCTGAGGATCGATCGAATCGTTTTGAAGATAGTACTTCGGGCGAAGCCACGGTTAACAGCTAGTATAAACTAAAATTGCTTAAATTACTTTTTATAAGATCAGCTATCTGCCAGTGAAAGTTATCTGAAGATCGATCGAATCGTTTTGAAGATAGCACTGCGGGCGAAGCCACGGTTAACAGATAGTATAAACTAAAATTGCTTCAATTACTTTTTAAAATGTCCGCTATCTCTCGGTGAAAGTCCCGTAAAAATGATCGAACCGTTTCGTAGATAGCACTGCAAGCGAAGCCACGGTTAACATCTAGTCTAAATTAAAATTACTTATATTACTTTTTATAAGGTCAGCTATCTGTCAATGAAAGTCCCGCGGAAATCGGTCCAACCGTTTTGAAGATAGCATGGGAGACGCAGCCGCGGTTAACAGATAGTCTAATTTAAAGTAGCCAAGAAACCCGCTGTATTTTTTTCTATCTGCCAGTGAAATTCCCGTCAAAATCGGTCCAGCCGTTTCGAAGATTACCCGGAACAAACAGACAGACAGACAGACCGACAAACATTTTAAAAATTGCATTTTTGTTATCAGTAGCGTGTATACTTTCACACCCAATCAGTAAAAAAGTGTTATTTTGATATTACATACAGACACTTCATTTTTATTATATCTATAGACTAGCTCTGCCCGCGACTCCGTCCGCGTGGAACCTAATATAAAAAATAGTGACTAATAAAATCATCTGAATGTATTAAATCCATTTATTTACTTATCTACTTTTCTCTCGTACTTAAGTAACGTCTTCATTAAAATTGCATTAACTTTTGATTGAGGGCGCTGATTTAAACAAAACCAAGACTAAATGTTACTCGAGGATATGTTTTATGATTTTCTTGGTGAGGTTTTATGTGAACGAAGTATTTTAGCAGCGATGTGTGTTCATACAAACAGGCATTTGTAAAATTCATTCAAATGTATTTTATTACTTATCCCTAGACACTAGCAACAATTTTTTTTACAAATGTCTAAAAAGTACAGATACGGTAGGTTCTCATTAAATGTATAGATTAACACGCATTTAATTCAAACTTGATAACATCAACTTGACGTGATTTTAAGATATGATAACCAATAACAAAGAGAATCATGAAATCGCATTTGAATTGTCATATCCTGCCATTAAATATATATTTCCAATATCATCGATTAACCTTACGAAAGCGGTATAATATTTTCGGTCATTGCACTTCCTTTTAAATGTATTACGAATTTCTATCTTCAATCAACATTAGAACCTGAATACGAAACTGGAACTGTATACGAATACACCATCTGTGTAAATTGTAGTTTGAATTTAAATACCATCAAAGTTATTATACTTTAATTTACTTAATGTTATACTTAACATCCACATTTAAGAAATAATATCAAATGTCTTGACCATTCTTTTCTTTAAAAGTGTATATGTTATCTTACAGACTTACCTTTGTAATCAAGACATCTTCCTACGCTATACCTTGAATCTGTCTTGTCACGATGCCCACACGGGCACTCATAATACAATAACTAAGCGCTTCCTTTACTTGCATATACTGTTACCTGATTTGTTTATTTATAGTGTTATCTAATTAAATTATACGCGACTGTTTTGTTACATTTGTTAAAAGCTAATAATTAAATTATACGCGACTAATAACACTATTTTGTTACATTTGTTAAAAGCTAATAAAAAACTGTTTGTTAATAGCATTGTTGCGTTTCGTTCGGTCAGTGAGAGCGCCGGAGACCCACCTACCCTCCCTCTTCCCCCTCCCTCCCCTTTCCTCAAACACAGGCTGGCAACGCACTTTCGACCTCCCTGGTGTTGTTAGTGTCTATGAACGATGGTGATCATTTAACATCAGATGAGCCACACGTTTGTTTGCCTGCTATGACATAAATATATATATATATAATAAAATTGTACGATAATGTTTTGAATTTTAAAAGCGATTATATTAAGAATTGCACTCACGTAATGAGTATGAGTTCGTTTAGATATTTTTTTAATTTATACTCTAAGTAGAGAGTAAAGAAAGAGTTAATTATTAAAACCCGGTTAATATAAAAATCATTATATGCCGCCATTTTTAATTAATTACATTAAAAAGCAACCATCCAAATTTCCTTCTTAGTTACTCTGAAAATTACAAATGTATTGCTTCGACATTTCTACATGTTCACAAAATATACCTATTCTGTGTATTTTATACTCTACTCGTTTCGCTTTGTTTTCTTTCACGTATACTTCGACGTTTAATATACTATATTTACATTTTATATTATTGTCTACATTCATTTAACTTTTCATTCTACAAGTAAAAACCAAGTACTTTCAAATATCTGAAATGAATATTTCCATTTGTAAAAAGTCATGAATAAGAATTTTGTTATGGCATCAGTGCCGAAGCAATCAAGTTTGATCACAGTGAATTGAAATGGATAAAACTATTTGTTTTAGTGTAGTTTCTTTATTAGAATGTATCTATTGTAAGGAACTTAGAGATTGCGATGGCTAATAACCAAAGTTTATAATAAACTTTAGCCATTAGGAGACGCTAAGAAAAGTTTTTATAAAATATTCTTCGATAAAGATTATACTGAAGAAGTCCAAAGTCTGACGAATGCTGACGATGTAGAAGTTAGTCGTAAATTAAGTTTTGATATTAAAATACTTGATTTAAATATTACAGTGTACAATACAGAAAGTTTGTTACGAAGCTACTGAATACACCTCAGCTATTGTCTAGTCGAAGTTTACTATGACTAATTTATAAAATTTATATCTTATGTTCGCGCTAAAAAATAGTCCTCTTATTTCACTACAGTTGAAATTTTAATTTAAGGAACTGTAATTTGGTATTACAATACTCGAAGTAAAGTTTAAAGATTACTGTCCTTTATTGGTATTGTTACATAATGGCGACACGAAGCTGTTGACCTTTCTCTTTGTACATTTGTGATTGCGTATTACACTTCGTTTCATTCAATTTACACTCTTTATGAACGATATCTGCGTTACGAAAAAGTAATCACGTCTCGTTACAGGAAAACATTACCTTTAATGAGCTAGAAGAAATAAGTCCACGCATATACTCGTAAACCGATAATTTTTACAGATTCTTGATTTGTAATAACAAAGATATTACTGATATGAATGTAGATGTTCTAGTTATTCCAATAATAAAACGATTGTGTCCAAAATGAAAAACCGTCTTTGGAGCGATGGGTTTCATCATCCACAATGACTTTACGATGACGTATAACTGTTTCAGTGAATAAAGAAATATCCACTGCATTCTGTATAAGAAAGTAGTTTTAACAATAACAAAATACTGTTTTTTTTCTTCTGGCATGGCTTCTGCCTATGTTGGCATCAATGATTACATAATAACAATATCACTATAACTTTACGGACAAAATTGCACATTGAATATAAAAGATCCACACCGCTCAACGCCTAACCGTTAAAACAATTTAAATTTCCTGTCCGAATGCGAAAATAAAAGATTTTTTAAATGGCGACGATGATATCGATGATACAAATGAAGTCTGTAAAGGTTATTTAAGTTCAGTCACTTATTTGCGTATTATAAAGCAGTGAGATCAACGAGAGTGATAACTTTTAAATGAATGATTTTCTATCGAATGCAAACTTTTAAATATAAATTTTATGATTGTGGCAAAACGTAATAGCGCCGTTTCTAATATTTCATTGGAGCACTTTCATCTTTTGAAAACAGTAATTCTTCAAAAAGGAAATAACTCCTGAATATTTACAAAAAAGTTCTACACTTTCTTCGACAGAAAATTCGTAGACGTCGCAAGTCAGGCTGAATGAAAATCAAAGTAAAGAATCGTGTTGAGTCCATGTTTGTGAATGTAGTCGATTCAAGCAGTAACGAATAATAAAAACTTGCCTCCGCAATCAATACATAAAATACATTCAGTGTAAAGAGTAATGGAAGGCAAGGAACAATTTCTTACTGTCGCCTAAAGAAGCCTGGTTGCACTTTTGTTGTGTGTTCGAAGTTTATTCTTACTTATTGTTTTATGCATTCTTTATATGCAATAAAATCGACTAATAATCTTGCCGTAAATATACGTAGCTTGCTGAATGTATAAGTATGAAACTTTACATAAAACATGAAAAGTCTTTTATAGCTTCCATAATATAATCGTATTTGTACGTTTTCAATATTAATATGTAGATTAGATATTCTATATTCTAACTATCTTCTGTACAATTTTAATAACCTTTCTCTTCAAATTATATGGTTGTTTAAAATCGTAATGTGTTAAAGAAAAATGCGCATTAACTGTTCGAACCAAATTGACTCACAAAAAAGGGCAGTTTATTAATATGACAAAATACTTCGCTTTTCTTTCAAAACCTTTAATTAAACTTGTCATATCGGAAAAATATACAATGTCGATATTTAATTAAAATTTAACGTTAATCTCCAATAATTAACATAAATTCAAGAGTGTAACAGTTTGTAGACAGCTTTATCTTTTTTAACAAAACCACGTTACGATTCGGAAAATAATTTTATTAAATACCTGGTATTAATTAATAACTGTTTATCCACATTTGCAATGTAAAACAAAATTTGTATTACGTTTATTTGATATCTGCAAAAAAAACCTGGTTAGATTGCTGAAAAATTTTTGATGCCCATATCAAAATTTCTCCATTCCAAGGGATCATAGTAAATGTAGAATTAATAATATTTGGTAGGTTATTAAATAAAACATGCCAGATGAAAATTAAAAGGGAAGGGAAAGTATCATCATTTAAGCACGGTTAAAAGACATCGGAATTTTTTTTCTTAAAAATGTTTAGCCTATAAACCAACGATTTGAACGATACACAATTCAAAAAATACAACTTGGTAAATAACGGACGTCCTAATACACCCTACAATTGTGCATCACAATGTTTTCCTGATCGAAAGATCTGGATCACAGCATAAGAACCTACTTAGATCGACGCTCGAATTATCATCTTCAAAATATATATTATCAAACCAAGAATCAGTTTGCGGACAGTTTTATTGCCTTCCAGGTAACAGTAGTAGCCCTTAATTTTCCCAACATAATAGTGAAAAACCTTCTTTTTTATTGTACCACGGGAAAATGACTGCACTGTGCCTGATGGTAAGCACAGTACAATCCAAAAACAACGGCGACCACCGCGAGACATAATATCCATTGCCGTTCACCGCTGTCATGCTGGCCTGCGTAAGTATCTCCTCACGTTGCGTTTGAAGCACCCATGCCATAGGAAGGAGGAAACACATTGGCCTTCGTAGTTAAAAAAACAAAAGGCGAACGGTTACATTTTGCAGTTTGTATTTGTGCGGGCATGAATATACAAAGAGTCGGGGGTTAATATATTTTCTAATGTTCAGTGGGAATTATTGTCTGTCCGTACAGGCTGCCGCCAGTAATTAAGGTGTCGTTGGCCTGATCGCTAACTTGCAAAACGCAACCGACGTTACGCTTAGTTATGTTTAGGTTTCATAATTTGAATTAGGCTTCTCTCTACTTATCAGGCCATTTGATCTCTTTTATATATTTGTTAAAAACTTTCGCAGCCGAGAGGGCATTAACAACGTATTAGATTAACGAATTTATTCTTAATCATTTTTTTTTCTCGAATAAATCAGTTAAAAAATTAGATGAAATAAAAAATATAAATAGAAGGGAATTAACAGAATGAAAATAAAATCATGAAAATAACACAAACTATGAAGGCAATTGGCAAATTTCAGCAGTTTTAATCAATCAATATTGAGTAAGTTCAGGTAATGTACGAACACAATGCAGGAATAATATATTCGTAATATTATTTTTACTTCTTGTAATGTATTTTTAAGGATCGCAATATGCCAAACGTCTGTATTGTTAAGCAATCGGTTGAATTTCACTCATATAACGTCAATACAAGTCTGCACGCGGAATACAAACAAACGCTGATAAAGCGGTGCCGTCTTGTCTGCTGTATATACTATGACAATATTTACCTACATTGAGCAATGTGCGGCGATATGTGAGCAGTACCCATGATTGATCGGGTTACGTTATCTTCAACGCCGATAAGATGGCATTCTTCAGCGCATTTGTCGTATGCAGGTTAAGCAATGCATTTTTCGTTGATACAAAATTTGTTGCTTGCGTAGGCGTCGAGATTAAGAACAATTTTTTCTCCGCTGTATTGATTGTGTAACAGTTTCAAATTTGTCATTCAGAGACTCAGTAGAATTCATATCTTCAAAACTATCTAATTATTTCTGTCCTTGATGAGTGATGACGTCATAACACTAAACAGAGATGATGTATCCTCATTAAACCACTATAATTTATTAACATTGGTGACTTATTTTAATAAGTAGAATAAGTAGAGTTCATATCTTCAAAACTATCTAATTATTTCTGTTCTTGATGAGTTATGACGTCATAACACTAAGCAGAGTTGATGTATCTTCATTAAACCACTATAATTTATTAACATTGGTGACTTATTTTAATAAGATTAGTAGAAGAACAACTGTGAATAATAAAGTCAGAGATGGAAAAATAAGGAAAGTCAGAGTGTTACCAGTGCTATATAGCTGCTGCGCAAAATACAATTTTAGGTAAAATAGATATTGTATTATACTAGTGGGCCCGGTGAAGGTTTTCCTGCCTTGATAATGAAAAAAAATCTTAAAATTCAACCGCAGCGCTCCCTACCATTTCCAATTGTGAATGTAAACTATTCTTGTAGCCAGCTCACATACATACGGATAGAAGAATGATATATATAAAGGTGTATAACATAGAGCCTACTGAAGGACCAATAAATGCCAATTCTAAATTCCTATAATAATACAGATAATTTATTTTGCGGCAAACTCTTGGCGATATTACGCGCAAGCTCGAACTTATGGCTATATTCAGAGCGAACGAAAACTTTGACGACAATCGCACTTATTTTATTCATGAACTCATAAGGATAACTTTAATTTGCAATAGCGATTAAGAGAATCAATCAAATATTAGTTATTCCGAGTTGATTGTAGAATTTAAAAATGTAAACATTAACTAAAATGAATGTAAACCTTAAGATAAATAACAATACAGAATCCGAATAATAAGACTGATTTAAGAGCGACAATAGAAACAGAGATAAAGAAAAAGACGACTAAAACGAATGGGTAACATTTCAGACCATAATATAAAAGGGTATTAAATAATATCATTGACCATATGACGCATCTTTATTACGTCTATTAACACATATTCGCATCGAACGAAACTACATACACTGTGAATAGACTCGATACGATACAAAGGCTCCATTGAATTTAATTCGAACATTGACTCCGTTGATTAAATTGTACGACACATTCGTTATACTGTAGGAAATGTATAGCGAGTGTTCCGCTACGTCTCATTTGACACAAAAACTCGTGTAACTCGATACAAAGTTTCCCGCGACGGCTAATTGGCCATCGCTTCCAGTGTCGGATTACATTGTTGAAGGGTAGCCATAGATTCGTGCTGCAGGGGGATATGTCTATTAAAGGAAAACATATTTTTAATTGAGTTTATGCAATTATATTTTATACTAGCAAAATCTTGCCCGCTTCGTTGGGCATTAAAAAAATGACAAATATAGAATCGACTCCAAAAATAAGAAGCCCAAAAGTATCTGCAAACAACAAATCCGAATCAAATGGTTAAAGTCCTATACGTATATAGTATGTGTAGATAATGTATCCTAATTTATCCGTTAATTTTTAAAAGTAACCTAGACTTGTATAAGGTACAGTATAGACTTCTAAAATTAGAAACCTCTCAAATGCATAACAGTGTAAAATCTTTATAATAAATTTCAAGAGACCGAGCATATTCGTTATATAGAGTATTTGTTATACGGAGGGAAGAGAACAAAGAAATGGTTTTGTGGTAAACCAACCAAATTAAACTAATTTTTACGTTATAGAAAGTTTTTTGTTATAACGAACGACGTTATAAAGAATACACGTAAAGAGTACGTTTTACAATGTAGTTAAATATTATCATATTATTTAATTGCCAAAAATAATAGTTCTAAAAACTAATCTCAAGCGATTCTGAGAAAACAAAGCCTATTCAATATAAGCTACAATCATTACTAATATTACAAATGGCAAAAGTATAATTTGTTTGTTTATTACGTTTTCACGCCACTACCCTAACGATTATCAAGAAATTCTGCACACATGTTGTTAGAGATACAGGGAAGGGCATAGGGTACCTTTCAACTAGAATAAAGGAAGTTTCAGAAGGATTGATAAAATCTAGATTAACGCAAGCGAAGCCGAAGCTAGTACATAATTAAAAGAAAGTAGTATGATTGTTAATATTGCGTGCATAATCCAAATTAGTCGTTCCAAGTGGACCAAATATAATCCTTGAATATCACCAAATTGTTGTCACCACGTAGCGATATCCCATGCCGCTAGCGAACGGTTATTTTCGTCAATTTTATTTGCATATTTTAACGCTCAATTGATAGGGGTTGATCAATTTAGAGATGATGAGACCCATTCACCGGTTACAAACTTTCAACTTGTAAAGTTATGGAAATAAATTGATATATGTATAATTTTTAATTTACTAGTATCGTGTGCTTTTTGTGAATTTGAAATGTCTGTCTGTTTGTTGGGACACGCATCACTGCTAAACTACTGCGTTAACGATAAATCCACAGAAAATTATACAGCATATCCTCGAGTAACATTTAGCCATGGTTTCATTAAAATCGGTTCACTCTATCAAAAGTTATTATAATTGTTATGACAACGAGATTTAAGATTTAGAGAGTGGTAGAGCCACGCTGTAGTTATTACTGGTTTCAGCATGAATGGGTCGGCTCGCCCGGGGTACTACCATCCTCTTACAGTACAACATACACAGGCTGGCAACGCACTTGTGACTCCCCTTATGTTGCTAGTGTTTATGGACCGTGGTGATCACTTAACATCAGGTGACCAACCTGCTCGTTTGCCTCCTTTGATATATATAAAACAAAAAAGTACGACAGAAAAATAGATACATAAATGGGCTTAATACATTCAGATGATTATATTACTCACTTTTTTTACATTAGTTTCCACGCGGACAAAGTCGCGGGAACATCTAGTTTATTTATAAAAATTCCACATTACAACATTGTGAATCCGTCTGTTCTATCAAAAATTACAGACAAGTACGATTATCTATTAAATTGATTAACAAAATAGGGACACAAGAAGAAATTAAAGAAGAAATACACTCGGTATCATCTAAACCCAAAATTAACTCGACCACGCCACGGATTGTTAACAGAAAACCCAATAAATAATTCATTCAACGCCACCATATGGCACCGGCACATTAATTATAATTCGAGATTTAGATAAACCGTACGTATCGGTGTGTTTACGTGTCTATATTGTGTGTTGCATGGGCATCGCTGGAACGTGAAATTACTAGGCTCTTTGGATATTCAGATGTAGTTACATTTTTGGTATAACTGGTTGATACCCGCGATTGTCCCATTTCTCCGCGACAAGAAAACGACATCGCTGAATACGTGATTCTTACAAAATCAATAGCTTCTAATGTTTTTTTTAGACAAGGGCCCACTGTCTATGAAGTAAAATGGAAAAACTTGATCGAAATAATTTTATTTACTTACAGAATCGAATAGTTTGAACTGAAAGTCTGAGATTACTATCGGTTTTTTAATATCTTAGCGCTAGAGCACAATCTCATCTCGTGTTAAATGACAATATTGTTTAAAATGGTAAACACACTAAACATACAGAGGGATTGGCTCCCTAATGTAGCTGTCGGAACACATCTGTAGGTGCTTCACGACTAAACCTCAACTTGAGGTTAATAGCTAGCCAGACTGATTTAGAAAAAATCCGTACCAGCATGCTATGGTTTCATCACAACGTTCTTCTTCACGGAAAGCTTCAGCTCCTTCGCAAGGATTTTAGAACATTTAAATTCGCAATTCATTTATGTGCTGTTTCTCTTTCATAACACATATCCACATTGTTAGCGGCGGTAGAGCCACGCTGAAGCTGTTACTGGTTTCAGCATGAATGGGTCGGCTTGCCCGGGGTACTACCACCCTCTCGCAGAACACCGACGTGAAGTAACAGTGCTTGCATTGTTGCGTTTCGTTCGGTCTGTGAGAGCGCCGGATAACCCACCTCCCCTTCCCCTTCCCACTCCCTTGCCCCTTCCCCACTCCTCATCCCCCAAACACAGGGTGTCAACGCACTTGCGACTCTTTTGGTGTTGCAAGTGTCTATGGACGGTGGTGATCACTTAACATGAGAAGACCCACCTGTTCGTTTGCCTCCTATGATATAAAAAAAAATCCACATAAACCACAAGCTATATATATATATTAAATTGAAACAATGAAATAATAAAAAATATAGTAATTGGAAAGTAAACAGATGTGAAACTTTATAATAAATGCTAAAAAAAATTACAAATGTTATGGAAAAAAATCGATATTGTTTATCTGTAATGCCCCAATTATTTAGTTAGTATCTATATATTAATACGTGAAGCGAAAATTTTGTACCCCTTTTTAAGTGAATTGCTAGAAGGGATGAACGTGAAATTTGACATAGTTAAAGCTTATATGGATGGGATGTGCACAAAGCTATATTTATATATAATGCATTAAAAACACATTAACTTAATTAAAATATACATTACTCACACTACTGCTTGAATTTTACACACATGTAAATGAAAAAGATGTTTTGACATCCTTCATTTTACTCTTACGTTCCAATTACCTTTTCAATACTTTTGACTGACGTTGCATTCCTTACATGTCCTTTGAAATCAACTGGTTAAATTGTAGGTTAATTTTGTAATAACATAATATGTAAATGCATAATATACATTAATAATTTATCTTTAGTCAATTTATGGAACTACTGAAATAGGCAACTATTATTCTCTTTGGTCTTATTGAATGTCATAATTATGTTAGTATTTTATTACATACGAATTAAGAATTTATTAAAAAGAAAACAAATCTCAATCGTTAATTTTAATTAATTGCATCTTTTAACAGTAATTGGCATAGCGAATTCTCTGTCGGCAAGTAATTAAAGTCGGTTTGAATGATAAGAAACAGTGTTTTTACAATGGTAAATTAAATGGACAAGAGGGAATCTAAGATACTCAAATCTTCAAATAATTATCGTATCATTACATAGACATGTAACATTAGCAACAAAGTTGTTGAGTGAAGAAGGTATTTGCAGAGGAGAAATGTTAAATATTTTGTTTTGAAACGAGAGACTAATACGACAGTGTTTTGTTCACATCTTCATCTGACTTATTATCTATATGAGTTTTTGGCGGGATCTTCAAAAGTGATGTTGTGGTTTTTATATTTTATTCACAATCTTGTGTTATTTGGCTGTATATTTTGTAATATTAGTGCTGTTTTCCGTAATATAGTTTGGTTATTGTGCACAAGTGAAGTTCATGCTAAATAATACCACGGAGCATGGATTCTGACTTGCCACAAGAACTCGCAGGAAAGTTCTAACAAGACGACCACGATCTTGTTAGTTCATCGAAATTATTGCAAGAAACTTGTATCATTACTTACTCGACAATGGCAGTAATAATCTACTAGAAGATTGGTTGCCAGAAATAAAATAAATAAGTAAATCAATTGCCGACTGTACGAAAGCGTAACACTTCAGAACGGCGATATCTAATTGGATAGTTCTTTACTGTAATATTTGTAATTGTCAGCACAAAGTTTGTATGAAAGAAGATGTTTGAAATCTAAAATCATACAGAAAAGTAAAAAATATCCGTACAAAAAGTAAGTGGGCGAGTGAGACAGAAGATAATAGGGAGATCTTCCAAAGTATTGACACAATTGACATTCAGTAGTTCATTTGCCATTTTATTTCATTACATGGACCTACTGTAAAGACAAGATTTGAACTCATCTTCTTCGCTAGTATACACGTTCGAAGTCAGGGTGGTGCAGATGGTATTACAGATTACTCATTTTCTTTTACAAATAGCGAGATTGTTTAAAAACTATGCTAAACCTAAAGTATTCTATCTTTTGTATTATAGCGTGTGTTGTAAAGAATTGTTAAATCTTATTCGTTCCTCTCCCTACTATAACAGAATCGTATGTGTTGAGCTTCGGATTCGTAGCTTTACTCTAGCTTCTGTTTAAACACGAACGAAGAAGTACTTGTGCCATACTGCGAAACTGCGAAAGTGTGTTCGCTCCTTCCTACAACATCGGATCTTTCAAGCGTAGCGTATATCTTTTGATGGTCGCTGATTTTATTCAATCGCACTGTCTATAATAAGAATAGAGCTATAATAAAAAACAATAAAATAAAACCCATTTTGCTAATTTTGAAACGTTAGCGTTATATTTAACCTTTTGATTGTATATCCCAACCCTCGTTTGATTTCGATACGAGCGTTTATTGACAAATATTTTTTATCCGCGGCTTTGTTCGTGTTAATGTAATTTTTTTTACTTACTTTTACTTTACTTTCTCACTTTACTTATTTTTTAACTTTTTCCTTGGGAACAGTACTTTTTTATGACAGGTACCTTACGTGCCTAAGTCTTTTTTCTGTACTCCTGACTACGTTTATACAAAATTTCATGATGACCGGTTGAGTAGTTAAGTTGTGAAAATGTAACAAACAATCAAACTCACTTTCGCCTTTATATTACTAGTTAAGATGTATATCTAGAATGTATTTGTAAAAGATCACGAAGACCGGGGTTAGAAAAAAAAAACTTAAAAACATTTCAGAGCATTAAAACCAACTCGTTAAGCGACAGAACAAAAAAAAATGAACGCGACCGTTCATCCAAAGAATCCGGTAGGTAAACATTGAAATGTTCCTTCGTGCCTCGTAGTTCATGGGCCACGTGGCGCAATTTTAATAATGGATATTATTCAAATAACTCATCCTACATACATAGCGACATACCCGTTTCCTAAGGGAGAGGAAATAGAAAATAAATGAAACTCGAAACGGCTGGCTACTTGGTAAATGGAATACGAATGAAAGCGATATTTTTCTTTTGTTATATAGCAAAAAAAGGAGCAAATAAGGAATTTTATAGAAGGTAGAATGTATACTTTTTAAACGTAGACTGCTTTTTATATTACTTCCTTATAGTATTCTGTCTTTAAAAAACGATCAGATTCCTTAATGAAACGTAATACTGAAACAGTATATAAAATGTTAATGAATTGTTTTAATACAATGAATCTATTTAGAATTTATTAATAGAAATATTAAACTCCATCATTGTATGACCGATGATTTTTTTTGTTTTTTCGAACTGTTAAACCGCCATTGGGCTGACAGGCCTTCACAGTTTCACTAGAGACTTTTGAGCAAGCATTTAAGACACTAAGCCATTAGCGGCAACAACATCAAGGATGCTAGAGTGGCCGATCCTATTGTCCTGGATTGTTGCCTTGGATGAAACGCCGTGAGTCTGTTTATGTTAACCAAGATAGCTAAACTAACCATACATGTATACGTTAAGCACATATGCTTGCTTCACTACCACGCATATGTATTTCGATAAACTCAAAGACTAGTGAACGGATTTTCATGCGGTTTTCACCAGCAACAAAGTAATTCATGAGGAAGGTTTGGGTATATAATTTGTCAAGGTTTTTTTTATTTTCTGGGCGGGGCAACGTCCGCCAGGCCCGTTAGAGTATTATAAAACTTATTTGTGTACAACGTTTTTTATATAAACCAACAAAAGTTCAACCGATTTTAATATAATAAAGTCCTATATGTTGCTCCACGCTATGCTTTAATCACCTGTGAAACTTCATAAAAAAATCGTTTAGTAATTTAAACAATTGCGTGTTCAAACAGAAAAAGGTTTTAAAAATAGACTTAGGGCGACTTGTACGAAATGCCTTTTAAAAATATTTAAAAACCGTTTGACTAAATGTTTTTAACGCTCTAAACATTTTTAATTTAAATGTGTTTAGCGTTGTCTTGTACCAACTGTTTAAATTTTCGATTTAGCTAAATGTGTTTAAAATGTCGGTAAAGTAGTCAATGACGTTTCGTTTCTCGCTTAAGTTATACTCGAACCACAATTTGGATAAAACTTGTGTACAATAGCAAAAATGTATGCGTAAACGAAACGTTTATTATTTTACCGAGTTATACTTTGACATTTTGCACTTTTTGCGCGCGCATATTTGTTTAAATAATGAACGTGTTATTTTACGTACTTGCTGGGATTAATATTATGTTAACTGTTATTGTGTTTTGTTAAGTTTAATATATATAGTTTGTTCGACTGAATTTGTATATTATATTATGTTTATAATTACTTTGAACACGATATGAAAACGCTAGGCGAATTAAGGTATGGGCATCATTCATGAGCACCAAATTTTACACGAGATTTATTATAACTTTAATTATAACTTATAAATTTAACGTCAGGAAGTCTAAATAAACGAATAAATTACTTCTTTTTAATATTTGTCGCACAGGTCTACTCAAAAATTCTATAAATTCTTCATAATCGTCAGAGAATAAATTAGAAAACTCATTTTTATTTCGAAAAACGTGGCCCAGAATTATATAATGACACTCCATGACAGTTCACTAAACGCGTTTAGTCGTGCTAAACAGCTCCCACAGAATTATCATTGATTAAAATTGATATTATAAACGATTTTATACTCAAAATCACTTTTTTCTCAGCACATTAGGAACAATTCACTGTATTATCATAAACAGCTACTGTTTTTTATGCATTAGAATGTAACGAGGTCGCGATTTCACAAGCAACTCACTCTGATACGGTTTTGTTTATCCCAGATTTCGGATCAAGACGTTTCCCGTGGGAGAATATCAATAACTACAATCTTATATTCATACTACACTAAATTTTACACGCGGCTTCCCTCGCATTAATGTAAATTAACTCTCGTATCTGTACTAATATTATAAATGCGATTGTGGTAGTTTGTTTGTTACGCTTTCACGCTTTAACTACCCAGCGAATTATCATTAAATTTTGCATACATCAGGAATACAGAAAAGGACATAAGATTACCTATGGTCCGAAATAAATGTACTAATCCCGGGAGATAGAACAAATCTATATTAACGCGGGGCGAAACCGCGAGCAAAGGCTAGTTTATAATATTAGTTAAGAGTAGGATTATTGATACCTGTAGTATTTTATGTTTAAGTGCATATTGGAAGTCTCATAACATATTTACTGTCCATTGATGACGTATATAAATATTTTTCGTTCTATTGTTACTTCCATTACAAAGTGTCGATCAATCACATTAATTATGACAAGTGATTTGCCATTTAAAGCGCTGCTGTTATAATACGTTAAACGAGTTCTTAAGGTTCATATTTCAGTTCTATGACGTCACGTAACTTTATTATACAGTCGATTCCCATTTGGTTTTTGTTTTATCAGTGTAGGTACAACGTCACAATAACTTCCTACGAAGTACATGAGAAATAGTTTTCACGGTTACTGACATTTTTGAAGTGAAAACTTCCTTAGGCGCGTTGAGCGGTATTTTTGGCAGGAGATACGTTTATAATTTCGCGTCATGACGTGCTACGTAAGCATGAGTGGCTGCATTGCGCATGCGCGGCTTACGTCAGACTAGCGACGCGTGGTATAAGGGCCTGTCTACATGTAATATTGATAATTCGCAGCTCATCATACGTTTGATTGATTAATACGCTTTATAAAAATGCATAATTATTGCTCCGAGTGCCAATAGAGATGAAAACCACACTAATTCTGAAATTTAAATATTGTTTCACACTATTATAGCACATTTATTGCCTTGATTTGAGTTTTCAGTTCTGTCGCCAGTCCATTTAACTGCCTTGACTTTTTTTAAATACCTTATAAGTTTTAATGTTCGACCACAATTTGATGATAAATGATGATGTGGTGCAAGACGATAAACACGCTAAACTTAAAGGGAGACTGGCTCTCAAGAGCAGCTGCCGGTACACACCGACAGGTGCTTGGCGACAGAATTTAGGCTTGAGGGCGATAGAAAAAGCTCTACCACTTTCTCTGGTTTCATCGCGAAGTTTTCCTTGGACTGCTTTTTATTTTTAAAAAAATAACTCACAGTTAGTACTCATGGTGGAATAAAGCTTGCTGGGATTTATTACCTGTTGATTTGCTAAAGTAACGGAGTAACGGAGAACTGGTCACAATACGTCACTCGAACGACGACTGGATAATAAACAAACTCTCTGACCTTAATGAAAGTCTCGACGAGTTTAAAATTACGTTGTATAAAAAGATATAGCGAATAAACGTATTCATCTCGTATAAATAAGAAGAAATCGTTCGTAAACTGGCATATTTGTGTATTTACATAATTGAAATTTATCGTTGCCGGCTTGGAGATGACGTTCAATTGTTTTGCTGTTATTTTTAAAATGAAATTAGTTTTCGGTAATATTGTTTTTATGTTAGTACTTATTAAGAAACGATCTTGACGCGATGTCAAAAATGATTTTTTTTATTTCAGTACACTAGTACTTACATATCAACGACTTTGATCAACTCAGAAGACTTTTGATATTCCACGGTAGATATAAGCCTTCCTAGGGTTATTTGCAGGAGGTTTTTTATTTTATTTACTAATGATCAGCCCTTTAGAAAATCCTAACCAAGTGGTAACGAAAACTACATCAAAAGCGATGTGTTTTCCGAACCGGTGGTAGTATTTGACGTTCAAAAGTGCCTTATTAGGGCCTAAACTGAATAAAGTATTTTTGATTTGATTTGATGGAAACTATATTAAATACAATCACTTATTGAAGCTACTCGCTTGCCATCTATTGTTATTTGATGGCATTATGTTATTTTAATACAAATTACCTATGCCGTGATTTATATTCACGTGAAAATGCTTCCATTTCGAAGCAGTGTGATAAACTTGTATTATTTATTTACAGTAATTTTATTAAACAATTTATTTTTATGCAAATTGCCTAAAAAACTAATATTTAATAATAAAATACTCTACAAAAACACGTTTGTGTGGAAAAACGATCAAAATGTGTCACTCTCAAAGCAACCTAAATTTAACAAGACATATCATTATATCTTTATTCATACTCACTACGTTGTCATTCTTTAGTGTCGTTAATAATAATTAAAAAACGAACAATATATTTTCCCGCTATTCAAAATTAAATGCATTAAAACTAACGAAAACAATTAGCGTCGACACATGGTGACTCAAGGCCGTCGCGTACATCTGGCGTCGAGCACAGATTTAAGTTCACACGATCGCTTTTATAGGTTAACTCGGCGAACAAATAATTAAAACTATCCCAGCGTGAGTAATAGTGTAACAAAATATTTACGTGATTGCACTTTATTTATTGTATTTCTGTATTGTTGCATGATACATGACCTGTATAAACAGCAATATAAATAAAAAATAAAACACACGTGTTATTTTCACATAGTTGCTGTAAGTACAAATGTAATTTGTATATATTTTTATTGTAAAATTCGCAACTTATTATTAAGCCTTTGCTACCATAATTATGGATATATTTTTATCGAAATAAAACTCAAGATATAACCTACCATGAAGTGCAGTGACGCGACGAATTAAAGGGAAGTTAATTCACAGCGAATGCCCGCGAATTCGATCAAGTGGCAATGCTTTTGATGTTACCCACTAAAAATAAGTCTTTGTTGGTTAACTATGAACTATCTTCTATCCTATTTAATATTGTGTAACTTCTTTAGAATATCCTAATGATATGTTAACGAAAACTACATAAAAAACGATGGAGACAGTATGAACTACAATCAGTTGTTGAAGATACACGCACGTCATCTATTGTTCTTTGGTGGCATTATGTTATTTTAAAACAAATACCTAGCGTACATTTCATTTATAAGAAATACTGATATTGCCAGTTAATTAACCATCATACCTATTCTCAGGATAATGTTATACATATCATAAATATTATTGGTACCGATTTTATTTCGTGGTCTCGAATCCTTTTATTTTTACTAATATTTATTTGTTTACGTTTTATAAACATAGAATCTATAACGAGCGAGCGTAGCACGTTCCGTCGCTGTGTGGTCTATTAGTACTAAGCTGCCAGTTAAATAAAGAAGCCGGAATGAAATATCCAATGCAGTCTGCAACCGCCGCAGTTCAACTTTGTTTTATAGCTTTAAAATGAAAAACAAATTGCAAGAGCCAGTTTTAAGTATTAATAATAACCTTACTATTGCTAGGTAAAAAAATAACTACATTACACCACACACGTATAATAAACTAATAAAAACTTATAATAAATAATATTAAATGTATCTTCAGGAAGCTTTTAAATAAAACTAGTATTCCCCTATCTATTTTAAACTAGCAGTTTATTATTTTACTAATATATAGTATTTTATGTACAGGAGACAAAATATAAGCATAACTTCGCTTGGCCCGTTTCTATACGCCAAGGAACGCGTAGTGTTTAATGAAACTAATTTAATAATCTCTTTTTAGATAAGGATCACGTGTCTAAGAAGTATAATAAAAAAGTTAATCGTAATCTATCGAATAGTTTTTAAGTGACAAACGCCCAACCGCAAACCTCTCCTTTTATTTATAGGGATTACTGTTCGATGTACGTATATGTTTCATTGCACTGAATCCTAGGTACATTTGGAGTTTACTACCTATTTATGGAGTTAAAACAATAAGGAACTTTCTGTGTTAATGATCCACAGAGTCTCCGATTCGTTTTAGTGCTTATATCTACTATAAAAACATGTTCAGATACAATCAAATGAAGTATTAAATTAACGTTTAATATCTCCCAACACTCAAGTTCGTTGCGTGCGTGTCTGTTCTTAGTTACGAGTATTAATGGGCTACGAACGTGATCGGCGGACGGACAACGTCGCCGCTATATATAGAAGAGGACTCGTAATGAGTTGTATTTCCTTAGCTAACCGATTGTGACAGACCGATATATAAAATAACAAATATGTATATATATCCTTAATTTACAATACTTATCGCTATAATCTGTATTCTAACTCATCAAAATATACCGTGATGTTATAAAAATTATATTCACTGTGGATTTAATTTTTGCCATCTTCAATAAATACAGTGTAAACTCTTCATAACGAATTTCAAGGGACCGATCATTTGTTTCGTTATAAAGATTTTTCGTTACACGATGGGAAGAGAACAAATAAATGGTTTTGTGGTAAACCAACCAAATTTAACTAGTTTCTACGTTATAGAAAGTTTTTCGTTATATCGAACGATGTTATAAAGAGTTTAAACTGTATGTTTCATTGTTCACATGTGAATTCTATTCATTTTCGTGATCACCACAAGTATATTCATTAGAATGACATAGTTGTGACAGATTTGTACATGAGAACACTAATTTGGGCTTTTAGTTTAACTCATGTTTAATTTCTAACATTATAATTTACTCTTAAGGAAACAGCGAGCTTAAACAAATTTCGTATAAATCAAGGTTGTTGCCTAGGAAATTATACAGCGGCATGGTTCCTAGCTGGTGTAGGCATTCACAGTTTGGCACTTATAGCTTAATTCTCATCGAACAGCAACCCATTCTTCGCGCCTCAATACTATGCAGCGCATACATACCTGTGGCTGTTACTGTTGTTTTAACTTCGCGTACTTTTTGCCCTAAATGCTGTCCTACATTTTGTTTTGTAATTACTCGTCGATCGAAGCGTGATGGTAGTGGGTAGTAGCCTAAACGAATCCTCAATAAATAGGTTATAAAAAGCAAAAATAATTTTTCAAATCTGAGATTATAACATTCCAAAAACAAATAATTTCTAAAGTTTTATAATATTACACTAAATATTCTTTTATTCAAAGTACATAAGACTTTAATTTTTCATACATTTACACTAATATTACTTTTATGTATATAACACAAAATAATATTTCATTCCAAATGAATTGTGTTGTATTCTATCATACTAGCTTCTGCCCGCGACTTCGTCCACGTGGAATAGTTACTTTTGGTTAACACTAACACGCAGCGGGAGCTCTCAAAAGGAAAAGAAACGATTTTGAAACATTATTCATTGGTGCTCCTCTCCTATTGGTCTTAGCGTAATGATATATAGCCTACCTCGATAAATATTTTCAAATCGGACCAGTAGTTCCTAAGATTAACGCATTCAACCAAACAAACAAACCCTCCAGCTTTATAATTTTAGTATAGATAATACGCATAATACTTTACGAATTTTCAGAGTAGATCTATCACCTTAAAAATCATAAACATGTCTTAGTAAGATAGAAAATAAAACATATAGCTCTACGATCAGTACATCGAACAAATTCGACATACGCTACGACAGTGTGTCGCGTGTAAAAGAAATCGTATTTCCTTTGCTCACGGCGCGCGTCGGCGCGGCGTACTCTATGAGTTTCTTGTATTCGACCTCAGCTGACTGATAGAACAATGTACCTGGATTCGCATACAAATTGTTAGTTCAAATCAATGTACGTTTTTACCGTGAGACCAGACGTCGCCGTATTGACGTTTGAATGAGCAAATAAACGTTGCGCCATCGTACACTGAATGCAAAATACACCGTTGCAAGTATCAATTGTGTCATTTAAAAGTGTTACGTAACCGTCATTGTGATATTTAAAATTTTGCTTTATTTTGTATTTACTTTAAACTGATTATATCGATCGTAATTTGGGGTACATTTTTAAATCCACGAATTATTCGTCCACGAATCAAATCAAATAATGCTCCAGTGTTCAGAATAAGTAACTTACATAATAAATACAAGAACTTAGATATATTTGGCATAACATTATCAAAATTGAAATATTTAATCAGGTATGAGAATTGTTAACGTACATAATTTTTTTTTTAAGTTATACTTCTTTTGGCGCGTTAGGGAAAAATGATGAGAGTAAATTTTTAGGATGCGCGCGCACACCGTCACGAAAAACCGACACCCTCAAGTTAGCTATAGTCAACATTTTGTTTCTTTGTATTTGTATTTCTTTATATTAAAACTTTCAATGTATTAAATACCTTTTTTCCATTGTTAGTGTCGTTTTTTCTACAAACGTAGAATAAGACGAAAGATAAAAATTTTGAAAAGATTTTTGTCTTGTTACGCCAAAGAAGTATAACTTTTAACGCGTGTACATAAGTACACAGACACTTTTTTTTTTCGTTTTAATTCAGTTTATGTTATAGCATGAAAATGTCTTCATTTTTAATTAATGTGTACAATGCAAGTTTTGTTTACTTAAGAAATTGTACATCGTAGTCAATGATTAAAGTAATAATTTTTATTTAGAATAAGCCGATGTAACAATTATTGTATACCTATTAAATAAATAAATAATTAATAATTTCATCGTTGGAGCAATTGAAGTTATGTATATAATTCAAATTGTTCGAGTAATTTAAGCAGTTCAAATAACTCGAATATTTGGAATATGTTACATATCGCGTTCCAAATGAAAAAAGTGCGAATATGAATTATGGGCGTATATTTTTTTATTGTCAATTGCGTTGTAGAGGTCATATAAACTTAACATCAAAAATTCTTTCTTACTTTCAATTAACAATACATCGATCTGGTAGCATTTAATTGGTGTAGTCCGGTGAAGCTATAAAGACCTTGCCAGCGTAGTCAGTAGGAGAAAAAAAAATTGGTTTAAATTCACCTAAAAATAATTACAGTAAAAATCACCATCATTGTTTATGTATACAATAAAAAATTAACAGTTTCTCCCAATTACTAGATTATGTACTGTGTATGCTGATTTTTGATTTTATATAACTAGATATTATGTTTGGATGTTAATGGAATTGGATGAATATTAATTATAACTATTGGTAGGCTGTGGATAGTAGCTATTTCGTAAATAACAATACTAATTACTAAAACTTAAAAAAATATTGTTTTTTACACTTTTTTGTTGTTGTTTCTAATTAGTTGACCATTATTGTTCATACCTTAAAACTGATTTAAATGTTTGTCCGTAATGTAATATTGAAACTTCATTTGTGTAGTGGGATTTATATTGTTTTTCTAATAAATGATAAATCGTTGAACATATTGTTGTCCTATTTATTATTTAATTTCAAAATAAAAACAATTGCGGTGAAGTTATCTTACATAATGTCAAGGACCGTTGCTAGTGTTTCTAATTATACGACTACCACTGTATGTATAGAAGATATTAATATTAATGATATCTATTATATTAATATTTATTTTCAATTATTAAACTCAATACTACATCCAGGTTACTTCTACATACAAAAACACAAACTAAATACAAAATGGTAATAATTGAATTGGAGGCCCACTGAAAACAGACCGAATCCTAAAACGAAGTATTAATAAAGGATCTACGTATGTTTGGTTCAACCATTGCTACCGTTTTTAGGATACTGTATCTTAACCATCTTATTGTCGACTAATTTAAATTTCATATTAGCTCGGGGTCGCGTCGCGTCGTTTCCTTCAAAATCAACACATGTACCCCTTGTACTGTTAACAAGCGTGAAGCATATCGTCTTGAACCTTGTTGAAACTCATACTCTACACACAACTCCTGATTTTGAATTACCTACGTACTGATATTTGAAGTATACTTATATACGATATTTTCAATATTACATATCAAATTCACTGATCTTGAAGGTAATTCTTATAATATTACCAATGAACGTACATAAATATAGTTACTGAAAACATTTTTGTTACAGTAACGTAATTTAGTAGTTCGGTGAAGCTGTTAAGACCTTGCTAGGTCTATAGGGTAGTCAGTTCGAGAAAAAAAAAAATAAAACAAAATAAGTAACGTAATCCATAATAATATGAGATTATTTAGTCCCTTTTCTTTAGGAGTTGCCTGGTAGAAATCATCACGTAAGGAAAAACCCTTATGCGCCATCCACGCTACTTTCTTTCTCATTCTGCCTTTTGCTATTGTACACGAGCGTGAGTGTGCAAACTAGCACCAAAGGTCAAGCAGAAAGTAGCGTGTGCTGCCGTCTGTATAACTTCAATACGCATGGAAATTTTATTTTAGTTATTATCATTTTTTATATAATTCATTATTCACTATTTAGTAACTAATCTTCAATAAATAAATATTTTTATTAAAATATTAAATTGAAGTTTCTGATTTAATTCATTACTTTATGTTAAGGGATCTTATTCCTGACAGAGATTCCATTACTAGACACATGTTTTTTACATTTTATAGCATATTTATTGAAGAAGATTATAGGTTATCAAACGTCTCGCCAGGACCTTTATGAGCGGAGTAATTACATTACAAAGTTTAAGTCAGAAAGCACATAAACCACCAACAAAATAGAGCCAAAGTAATAGAGCGGACTAGTTGTCTAGCACGTCCTAGGATATCAAGGATCGAAGGTGCGATTATTTTTTATATCATAGGAAGCAAACGAACAGGTGGGTCACCTAATGTTAAGTGATCACCACCGTCCATAGACACTTGCAACACCAAAAGAGTCGCAATTGCGTTGCCGCCCTGCGTTTGGGGGAGGGGAGGTGGGCTATCCGACGCTCTCACTGACCGAACGAAACGCAACAATGCAAGCATTGTTACGTCATGCCGGTTTTCTGTGAGAGAATGGTACTACCCCGGGCGAGCCGACCCATTCATGCTGAAACCAGTAAAGTTGGCAGCCCGACGAGAATCGAGCATTAGCGAGACGATCCGAAATATGATTGCCTATGTTCATGGCTATGTTAGTAAGTTCAAGTACCATGTCAAGCGAGTCTTAATGCATAAAGGCTTTTATAGTATATGTGAACAGTATGTGAACGATGGTGACGTCTAGAAATGACGCCTCTCTCTGTGCATCCACCAACGAATGTAAATGTATGTCTATAAAAATATATTGTGCTATGTTATGTATAATAAATAGATAAACCAGATCGAGTTTCTTGCCGGTTCTTCTCGATGACTGGGTTGTATACCAACCCGGTGGTAGTTTAGACGTCCATAAGTGCCTTCTCAGGGCCTAAATTGAATAAAGAGTTTTTAATTTTGATATGTCAGTGAGATATCGTACTCACCTATCATTTCTGTGCCTGTATGCTATCACCCTGTGCAAAGTCGTACTTTATACGGAGTACTTTTAATCTTACCAATCTTGTTTCACAGTAATTTCAGACTTTAAAAATTGAATGTGAATGTAACCGCGAGCGTAAGTAATATAAATATAAAGAAGCTTTTTCATACATAGACTTTTAATTCCCGACTAAGCATAGTTGCTATTATTGTATCAGAATCAGTTAATGTTAGTACACGTATGTTAACACCCAGACACAAAGAGTGACCACTATGATTAACACAGAAAAATCAATTAAATCATATTAGAATTTATTACCATGGGCCTGTATTGATAATATCAATTATTTTTAATATCATTTGATAGTATAAAACAAAGTCCCCTACCGCGTCTGTCTGTCTGTCTGTTCGCGATAAACTCAAAAACTAAACGGATTTTCAAGCGGTTTTCACCAGTGGATAAAGTGGTTCATGAGGAACGTTTTGGTATATAATTTGTCAAGTTTTTTTTTATAATCAGGACGAGACAACGTCTGCCGGGTCCGCTAGTTATCTAATAATTGTTCTCAGTATGACAAATTTGTTATTCTTAACAAAAGAATAAGTTCAATAGCCACGAGAAAAATCATTTTATTGTGATATATATGGTTATTTTATCCAAGTAATAATTATATTCATATTTATTACATGGCATTTTGAATATTATAAAAATGTAATCCAAACAATACATAATTAGGAAACAAAACAAGTCGAAGTTGTTAAGTTAAATAAGTGGTAGACGTTTACGACATTGTGGTTTTGTCGCAAAACAATGGAAGTAATAAATTTTCTATTCTTAAAATTTTAAGTTTAAACCTTCGCCTTTGGCAGAAAACGGAGAAACTGTTATTTCATCATATCTTCCATTTGTCGCTAGTAGAGCTGCTAGTCGAGAGAACTTCGTAGATGTCTTCAAAATTATTATTTATAATTCAGTACCTGAAACCAATGATAAATAATTAAAAATTATTCATATAGTCGTAATAAAAAAAATTTGACAGCGGTGGGATTCGAACCCACGCCCTTTCGGACTGGTGCCTAAAACCAGCGCCTTAGACCACTCGGCCACGCTGCCTATGTTATAGTCGCTCAATGTTATATCCTATTACGTATGTTGAATACACATAAAAATTAAAAGATATTTTTACACATTAGTATAAAGTATACAACATGACAACATAGAACCAAATAACATAACTAGTTATTCGTTCATTATTTTATGATAGGATGCTAAATATATCACTAAGTATTCCCACAACGCTACTGGCATGTCTTATTATTTGTTACTATTATTTTTGTTATTCGAGTTGATGCCCCGCAGCACCATCTATTGATCTTATACTGTAAACTTTATCCATAGAGAAACTTATCAATAATCATAGTCCTACTAAATTAATACTAATGAAAGAAACTCTGTAAGCTACTGTAAAGAATATTATATGTTAAGTACTGGTTCATAAAATACTTAGAATCAAATTGTAGGTTCATTGTTTGGTATCGAAAAATCGTCAGAGTCCGATGGAAGATGATTTCTTAAATGTTTATGTATTGCTTTATTAAGTACTCTTGTATTTGTAGTTGGTGCTTACACGCAGTGCCTTATATTTACAGGTATATTCCGGCAGTTGAACCTATGATTAAGTCTTCTGGGCTGAGCATATGTCCATGTTCAGCCACATAATCGTTTAATATCAGTTGAGATTCTAGTTCAACGGTAAATCTGGATGTGTATGTGTCACAGTGAATGCATCTGAGTGTTGTTTCATGGATAAAAGTGCCTGAACTACTGAACCGATCATTATGCAATTGTGTATACATGTTATCAGGGATACAGAAAATGACATAAGGTGCCTTTCATCTTAAAAAATATTGTAGTCTTAGAAAAGATATGTCCAACAGGAGATAAAATACGTAAGCTTGACTTCCAAGCAGTACGCTAGAGCATAAAAAATGTATGATTATGGACCAATATTAAATTCCTATTAGCGCCATCATATTAGACTCGAAACAGGGTCTAATCCATCGTGACGCCTTCTTTACACCGATCAGTTGTAATAACCAGTTATCTGCAGACAAGACAGGCAATCATTATGGATTTATGCGCGATAATAACTCGATCCCAGTTCGGATACACCCACCTCGGGTTATGTGGATGGTTTCGTATGATTGCACGCACAATTAAATAATCAGTGTACGATAAGAATTTAAAATAATACACTGAAAGACGTAATACTATTTTATAATTTATTCTTACTGTTCTTCTATTGTTATTTTCACTCTCGACCTTTCCAAATCTTGAAACATTTTGAATATTTCCAATGTTTGAAAGACAGTGGAAGTTATTTTTTTCATTGATAACGCACCAAGTTAAGCTTAAGCGATGGTGGAGGGTGCATTTTTGTTGGGATCAGATAATTCTCTTAGAGTTTTTAATTACATCTTTTGAACTGTAATAGGATATATATATAAAGCTTCGGTTCACACGGACGTAGGGACGAAGAAAATGAGAATTTTCCCTTTATAGCAGGTTGATGTAATGAAATAAAATGGTAACTAAGAAGCTGACCGTCAATCTGTCAATATTTTTAAAGATCTCCGTGCCGTTTTCTGGCTCATTCGCTCAGTTTTTGAAGTGAAACTTCTAATGCGACTTCCAACAAGGTTGCGTTAAACGTTTAACGCTACCATGAAGGGGATACGAAATCACTGTTGCGTTAAACGTTCAACGCTCCTGGGGAGAGGGAAAAGAAAGAGACAGAGCGAGAAAAATAATCAAACATTTCGTATCTTACCTTAGTTATCATAATCTCATTGTAAATGTTATAGATTTGGATATTTCTCCACTCGAAAATGACAATTAAAAGATGCGATCAGTTGTGAATTGTAAGCAATGTTAATAAAGTTTGTCTTAAAGAAACAGTATGGTTTCACTAAAAATCTATTTCTACCCCTTACTATTTTCATTTCCACATTACGAAGTTCCACTTCTTCCGCGCGGAGGGACTCCACGCACTATTTTTTTATATGGGGATCTGATAAGAAAAATTTTACGTGCGGAAGTACGATTATTGAAACATTTTCTTTCATAGAAAATGTATACCTACAGGTGCAACTACAAAAAAGACAGAATTAGCGAAATAGGTGCAGTCATTATGAAGTGATTCGTTTATATATGCGTTTTCTTCGAACTTAATACGCTATAGGCTTTACGGGCCTTCACAGCTTCACCGGACTAAACATAGTAAATATAGTTATTAAAACATATTATTTTTAAAGCTAATAACTTATCTTTTGTATATGTCTAGAAGCGATTTGAATATTTATGGATACTAATGTGTATAAATTATGCAAATAATTGAAAGAATTAAATCGTTTATAAACCATTAATTTTTCGAAGATATATTAGGTCTTTACCTATGAAATTGCCGTTTTGTATGAAAAAATTTAAACGAATTTTTTTCATGTATTTGTATTAATCGAAGTAATCACCCATGCAATCGATGCATCTTTGCCAACGCAGTGGCAGTTTATTTATGCCCTTCTTAAAGAAATCAGCTGGACGGGAGGCAACAAATTCTTCAAAGGCATTTTGTACTGCCTCTCGGGTATTGAATTTTTTTTCCAACAAGGAGTTATCCAAATTCTGGAAAAAGTAGTAGTCTGTAGGCGCAAGGTCTGGTGAGTAGGGCGGATGACGGAGAACTTCCAACCCCAGTTCTTGCAACTTGGAGACCGTCTGCTGTGCAGTATGAGGTCACGCGTTGTCGTGCAGGAGCAGCGGAGACGAGCGAGTGACCAATGCTGGTAGGAGATGTGCCAGCTTCTCCATCATTGTGTTCAGTTCTTCACAGTACACATCTGCAGTAATGCTCACCCTGTTTGGTAAGAAGCTGTGATGAATCACACGGGCGCTAGATCACCAAACAGTGACCATCACTTTTCTAGGGGTAAGTTTTCGTTTAGGGCGTTGTTTAGGTGCTGAACCAAGATCCAACCAACTTGCTGAGCGCTTGCGGTTATCAAACAGAATCCATTTTTCATCGCAGGTAACAATGCGGTTCAAAATTCCTTCATTTGTGTGTCTGTTCAGCAGTGCAAGGCACGTCTCGACGCATACTTCGCGCTGGCGATCATTGAGTTCGTGGGGCACCCATTTGTCAAGCTTTTTTACCTTGCCAATTTGACGCAAATGGACCAATATTGTTTTGATGCTAACGTCGAAAGCTGCTGCTAATTCAGCCGTAGATTGTGTATCATCAGCTTCCAAAATCGCCTTTAATTCGTCATTGTCGACCAAAAACTTCGGACGAGCGCGAGGTTCATTTTTCAGGTCGAAATTCCCAGAACGGAAGCGAGCAAACCAATAACAGGTGGTACGTTGGTTTGTAGTGTTAGCTTCGTAAACGTCGTTGATGTTGCGTGCCGCTTGTGCCGCGTTACTGCCACGACGGTACTCATATTCCATAATTACTCGAATTTTTAACGTATCCATGATGACAAAAAAAATTGAAATGCGATGAAAATGTAACACTAATCAATAAACAAATGACTACTTTTGGAAAAAGAATTCCATCTTTTTAAAATAAAATTAATTTGAAATTAGAATTCTTAGCCAAACAAAAATTATTTTGATTTGAAATGGCCAGTACTGCAGAACGGCAATTTCATAGGTAAAGACCTATTATTTAATGATTGCCCATTTAAAATGAAAGCTTATGTCTACCGTATACAGCACAAATACGGTGATAGGCTGTCATGTTATTAAAATATTACGAAATTTTACCTCAGCTATTCCTATTACCCTAATGTTAATTGTCAGAATTAATCATAAGCCTGTCTTAACACTAAGAAAAGCTGGGATTATATCTTCCCACGTACAATTGATGGAAGGTGAAAATTTGCTAAGCTGATGTTATTACACTGAAACAACATAAATGAACCTATCCTACTCAATACATTTTGAATTATTTAACAGAGATCTGAGGAAAAATTATAATTGAACATTATGTTCGTATAAAATGTTATAGCAAATCTATAACATCTATAATTGGTAAAAGGCATTCAACGTGTATAATTAATTAATTATAAGACTTAATTTTGTCGATGTCATTGTATAATGTAGTCTTAAATTTTGCCCTATCCAAACCGAATTAAATATGAATTAACAGAAGGAAATTGACGTTGCTTTTTCAAGTTCTACGTTTTATTTACGATTTTGTAACTATTAATTGTTTATCTTATGTTATCATAATAATTATAGCATTCATTGTTACCGTTCCCGTTTTTGTTTCCGTTCCCGTTCTTGGTTATGGTGTCTGGGATGTAATTAGGGTTACCACTTTTTTGTCCAAGCGTTTAGCTTTGGCATGAAGCTACGTAAGAATACAGAATTTCTCGTTTCTATTATCCGCAAAAGTAATTTATAATCATTTAGTTAAATTTGGTTTCTGTAGTTTTCAAATTATTCTTTGTTATGGTTGTCAATTTACATCTTTATAAAAATACGGACATAGTCGTAATTATAGTTCGGAATTGTTAATATTAAATTGACCTCTACAATAATTATTAAAATATTTTATTTTAGAACTACGCAACGCGCTAGGTACTTTCAACTAGCACCCGAGCGATCAGTAAATTATTGTTTAGACATCTATACTAATATTATAAAGAGGTAAAATTTGTGAGTTTGTGAAGTTGTAGGGGGTAATATCTGGATCTACTAAAAAGATTTTGAAAATTCTTTTATCAATAGAAAGATACGTTATTTGTGAGTGTCATAGACTATATATTAACAAGAATAATGAAAAGATTTTTTGTGGTAGTCGGATTTGCAAAGTAAGTGGGAGAAAAAACGGTCGAACGAAAACGTTTCTTACGAACGCTGCCTTAACGATGAGAGGAGATATATTGATTGAGATCTAGAGAGAAGTTGTAGAGCTTGATAAGGCTTACAAAAAAGTCAACGACAGCATATATCTAACTTTTATATTTAAGTCACAAAAAGTAGTTTTTTTTATATTAAAAAAATAATTTAAACCGTTAAGTGATGTTTATTGGTCATATTATTAACAACAATTATGAATTCTGATATGATTACTGAGCCACAGCAACGCCTGGCCAGGACAGCTAGTGAATTATATGTTTACTAAGATAAGACACAGCCTACCCCATTTCATTTGACGTAATACTAACAGCTACTCGTGACTTTGTCTGTGCTTGTATCTTTATAAATGTTGACACTATACATTATCATTATATAACTGTAACAGTTTAGCAGTGCACATCGAGCTCTCAGGTGGCAGGATTTTTTCAGACTTACTTGGAGCGTATCGTTATATTTTGGGCAATTACAACAATATAATTTTAAATTATATCTTATGTATTATTCTGGTGTATCAATTACATTATTGTGACGTTTCATCAAAATCGTTCACTAATTGTTGCATGAAACAGTAACAAAAATCCATCTATCGCCAAACATTTCTCGAATAAATTTGGGTACTCACTTCTATGGACTTTTTGTAGATCAGATTCACACAAAAATGTAAAAAAAATTGTAAATTTGATTATTCCATACAACACAACGCAACACTGCAAAAGAATATGTAAATATTGTTCGGAACTACCGCTCGCAACTCGACGCGTTCACAAAACAAAACCACACAAGTGTTAATCAGAAAAATCGGCCGCCGCAAAACAAAGCTCGCGTTGTGTCGAACATTATTTGTGGCCCGAGAATACTATAACAATAAATCTTGTATGTAAGCAGATTTACGATACAATAAACATGCTATATCATCAAACTTATTTAACTGCCTACGAGATATAATAAAGATTTTTTTTCAGAGGTTTTTTAATGACTTTGGCCTAAATCATGTCACAAGGACGAAAGGTAATTTAAAGAGAGCGTCATAAATACCTTACGAAACGAAATGAATACCACAATATTATAGATCCCCGTATACGACAGCTTTTACTTGCGGCTTCGCTCGTGCTTATTTAGGCTTGAACTTGGGCACAGTACTTATTTCTGGATAAAAAGGATCCAATATCCTTTTTTGTGACCTTTATTACAACGTGTATGTAAAAATTCACGAATATCGGTTCAGTAGTTCAGACGTGAGAGCACAACAAACAAACAAACCGATATTCGTTTTTAATATTAAAAAGGATACGCATTCAAAAACATATATAAAACTAAGATATCATTTGGATTAAAATTAATAGTAACTCTTAAATATAATAATGAAATAAACTTTATGTTACGAGATAGTTTATTGTTAGATATTAATGTCTCGTAGCGGCTGAACTAGGTCGAGTTTGTATCTGAAATATTATTGTTCCCATAATTTATAGCTCTGTGACTTATTAACATGCTTATATAGTGTTATAACATTATATGTAGTAAGATACATTACAACGTTGTGAACATTAACTAATAACGGTTTAATTAAAAAACCTAAATTACACAAATAAATAAAATATATTCGAAAAGAAAACTTCTTCATCGGATTTTGTAGGTACAATTTATTTGGTAGAGAAAAACTTATGGGTTCGCGTTACTGATGACCTCGACTTGCTTGTAACTTATTGCGCTTAGAGCCTGTCCAGATGAAGCGATTTACGCGCGAGTCGACTCGCGCCCTTCAAAATATTATATTTTTTAATATTCATATAATAGACGAATTTCGTCCTTTCTTTCGTTTTCGTTCCTTTAAAATATAAGCGTTATAAGCTATTGCGTTCAAAATATTTTACGCGCGTTTCTACCCTAGGAAACGTCGCATACGTCGTACGAATAGACGACTGACGACTATGTCGACTCGCCACCGACTCCCGCGTAGTACTGGACGCAGCAACAGGGCCTGAGTATCTCGAGGCGCGCGGCGCTCGCGCGTACGACGCGCGAGTCCAGAGTCTCGCTCATTGCACGCGTTTTACGCGCGAGTTAGGAAACGCGCCGCACCATCTGGACGGGATATATGGTAGCTCTAGTATCTTGAGTACGGGCGAGTGTCTACGCGCGAGTCGACTCGCGCGTAAAACGCCTCATCTGCACAGGCTCTTACACGGCATCAGACTAGCGACGCGTAGTAAAGCGGCCTGTGTACGTGTAATATTGATATTTTGTATTGAGCTTCTGCAGCCCATCATATTTAATATGTTACACAATGTTGTATGTTATTTTGTAAAATAAAAAGTACACAATTGTTCAATCGTATTAAGTTTTCACTTATGTCGAGAGTCCTTATGACTGACACGACTTTTTCTTAATATAGGTAATATATATCTGTAAATAGTGATTAATTAAGACATGCACTTATGCAATTTTTCCACATTTATTAATTACATATAATTTTTTGTTTTTCGGAATCGTATAATTTCTGATAATTACCTTCTACAATCAACCAAAGTATATCTCTCTAATATTGGTCTAATAAAGAATCCTGCGTGATTGATATTTGTCAGGTTCCTGGGACAGTTATAGTCCTGGTATAGACTTGTCATACCAGAAAATTATAGGAATGGCAAAATTATTAATTAAATACCAACTGCGCGTGTGATACCGTCCGTCTGGAATTTCATGTATACCAAGAAGTGATTTGAAATAAAAAACGAATACTAATACGAGTATAATACGAGATAGTATCAAATCTACAGCAATTCACGAGCATATTTTTTCACATATATTTTTGTACAGATTTTATGTCTTTACTATTTTATTGTAAGTATAAATTTTATTCAAAGTAATACATAAAATGTTATATGTACTACAATAACTCTTTATGATAGCACTAGCTTTTGCTCGGGGCTTTGTTTGCGTTAATGAAGGTTTGATCTATCCCTTGGAAACGGATTTTTTTTCTGGATGAATGGTAATCTATGGTTCTTTACTATACCATTGAAACGTGCATGCAGATTTACATGATGATCGATTGAGTAGTTATGGCGTGAAAGCGTAACTAACTCACTTTCGAATTTATAATATTGGATAGGATTTTTTTTTACTTTTACAAAGTGGGCTCTTTTATAGTTTTTTATATCATACTTATTCAAGATGGATAATAACTGATGTTGGATGAAAAAATATAATTCTATTTTAATTTTTGCCAGTTTTCGCCTGTCGTCTCTTCATTGCTTATGGCGTGTAGTTCCCTATTCCCTGCACCGTCAAATACAGTTCGCAAAAAAACAACACCAGAGCAATCCTCATCCTGACGCAGCTTTACGTTCTGTCCACATTACTCCGTTGTTTTCCTTATTCACCCCAAAAAGGGTCACGCTGCTAATGGAAAGAATACTTAAAGATTTCATCAATACAGATGAGTTTCGTATAACCGTGTGATGTAGGCCATCAACAACACGCATGATAAAAGCCAGCGGGGTACAAGTGATTAAAATAAGTAAGGATTTAGGTGCGGTTGGACTAATGGGACTGGGGGTATATACACCACGCCCCGACATGCGGTAGTACTGAGCCGAATCGTTAAATGTGCGTATTATTTCTGAATATTTCTTTTATATTTTCAAGATTAAAGACTTTTAAAAAAATCAATCTTGTTACACCCTTGAGAATATGTTAAATAAGACATGTATACAACAATATGAACGTCATCGTTTAAGGAAATTTGATGACACGAAATAAATCTTAATTTTCTATTATCAACACGGCCAAAATAATGACAGGACCACAAAACCACTACAAGACAACAACTGTGACAAAAGTCATTTGTGATATCCAGCGGATCGATTTCATATCGTTTTTTTTTTTCGAACTACGTTATTGGACTGACAGGTCTTTTCAGCATCACCTAACTACAGATTAACTATAGGGCTGGCAGTCGATTCTTATCGAAAGACAACGATCAAATGAAAGCGCGGGCTAATTAGACAGTGACGCCATCTCTTGACCACAAACAAAGACACCAGTGGATGAATATATCATGTAATACGAAAGTCGTAAATGGTTATATTGAAATAATATAAATGTTAAATTAAAGTAGGGTAATTCGAATGGATTCAACTACCATGTACCAGGTGTAACAACCAGTCTAGTACGTTTAGGTCTGTCGTGTTCCGAAATTCCTGGTATAAATTCAGTATTCCAGTGGAAGGGCTTAAACTTTATAGGGTTTAGCGTTTGACCACAATTTCGCCTGATATTAAACGACATTGTGGTCTAAGATGGTAAAGAAGACGCTAATCATACAGAGATACTGGCTCCCAATTACAGCTACTAAAAGACTTGCAACTCGAGGATGGTCGCTAGCCAGATGGGCTTAGAAAAAAGCTTACCGCCATGTTTTCTTTCACCGAATGCTCCGGTTTATTCGTTCTACGTTCGATGAGATGTCTAAACACGATAACCACTGAATCATCATCACTTCAAAGAGGATCTATACAAAAATTTGATCATCATACATGTGGTAATAGATTCGTAACATTGACTTTTTAATTTATAGCGTTTTTGAATATTTCAGTGCATACTAAGCAGCGGGGAAGTTCGTAAGCCAGCTTGACAATGACGAACGTCGATGTTTGCTGTTGTTCTTAGACTGTACTGTGATTACCACAAAGCATAGCGCTGTCCTTGTATCGTATAGCTACAAACAAATGTATAAAGGGATTCTTGATTACAACCACGAAAGTTCCTGATTCCAATGAGAACCACACAGTAATTTAATTACTAGTTTTTGTACGAGACTTTGCTCGCTTAAATATGGATTTTGAAAATAAAAAAACAGCTTATCTCACCCGCTGATAATGTAGCTATCTTAAAGAATTTTTAACATCGGTTAAGTATTTCTTAAGTTTATCCATTACAAATAAAAAAATAAATCTTTTCTCATTATTATTTTATTATTATTACTAATACTAATTTTTAAACCTATAACTGTACCCACAAATATGGATGTAACGATGAGTCTGAAATAAATGATATTATTATTATGTATTTAATAAGTACTATATAAAAATTAGGTCTTTACCTACGAAATTGCCGTTTTGTATGAAAAAAATTAAACGATTTTTTTTCATGTATTTTTTATTTGTATTAATCGAAGTAATCACCCATGCAATCAATACATCTTTGCCAACGCAGTGGCAGTTTATTGATGCCCTTCTTAAAGAAATCAGCTGGACAGGAGGCAACCAATTCTTCAAAGGCATTTTGTACTGCCTCTCGGGTATTGAATTTTTTTCCCGCCAAGGAGTTATCCAAATTCTGGAAAAAGTAGTAGTCTGTAGGCGCAAGGTCTGGTGAGTAGGGCGGATGACGGAGAACTTCCAACCCCAGTTCTTGCAACTTGGAGACCGTCTGCTGTGCAGTATGAGGTCGCGCCTTGTCGTGCAGGAGCAGCGGAGACGAGCGATTGACCAATGCTGGTTGGAGATGTGCCAGCTTCTCCATCATTGTGTTTAGTTCTTCACAGTACACATCTGCAGTAATGTTCACCCCGTTTGGTAAGAAGCTGTGATGAATCACACCGGCGCTAGACCGCCAAACAGTGACCATCACTTTTCTAGGGGTAAGTTTTCGTTTAGGGCATTGTTTAGGTGCTGAACCAGGATCCAACCAACTTGCTGAGCGCTTGCGGTTATCAAACAGAATCCATTTTTCATCGCGGGTAACAATGCGGTTGAAAATTCCTTCATTTGTGTGTCTGTTGAGCAGTGCAAGGCACGTCTCGACGCGTACTTCGCGCTGGCGATAATTGAGTTCGTGGAGCACCCATTTGTCAAGCTTTTTTACCTTTCCAATTTGACGCAAATGGACCAATATTGTTTTGACGTTAACATCGAAAGCTGCTGCTAATTCAGCCGTAGATTGTGTATCATCAGCTTCCACAATCGCCTTTAATTCGTCATTGTCGACCAAAGTCTTCGGACGACCGCAAGGTTCATTTTTCAGGTCAAAATTCCCAGAACGGAAGCGAGCAAACCAATAACAGGTGGTGCGTTGGTTTGTAGTGTTGATGTTGTGTGCCGCTTGTGCCGCGTTGCTGCCACGACGGTACTCATATTCCATAATTACTCGAATTTTTAACGTATCCATGATGACAAAAAAGATTGAAATGCGATGAAAATGTAACACTAATCAATAAACAAATGACTACTTTTGGAAAAAGACTTCCATGTTTTTAAAATAAAATGAATTTGAAATTAGAATTCTTAGCCAAACAAAAAATATTTTGATTTGAAATGGCCAGTACTGCAGAACGGCAATTTCATAGGTAAAGACCTATTATAATATAATAAATAATAATATATTTAATAAGTTTCTTGTGGCCAGGCTTTTTAATAAGGAATTATTAAAAAAAAAACGTAAGTAACATTATACATACAATCGTATAGAAGCTAAATACCTAACAAAATGAGAGATTTTTCTAGTATTACATTCCGCAAACATAATTCATAATTGCCATGAGCACACAGTAAGGGAAAAGATTTTGCAAACAAAAAAATACAGCGTAATTTAAACAAGAGAAAACATTTATTTTTTCCACTACGTTTCCCGGCCGTGGCTTATCTACAGTCAACAGCGGCTCTCCATTTTTCCAGCGTTAAAAAATCATTAGCACACCCCACATTACAATAGAAAAAACTCGCTCCGCTTCCACATGTCAGTCGTTTTAAATTACATTAAATAGATAAAGCGCATTGTATTCCGTTTAAATTCAAATTAATTGTACAACAATCTACAGCCCACTGAAACTCGCCGTATAAATTTTGTTTTTTTTTTTATTTTCGGTTTACATCTTATTAAACACTTGACCTTTATATAAAAAAAACACCAGGATAACTTCTTTTAATATAAAGTTATAAATGTATTAAGAAACTAATTTTTTTTCAATCGTGTGTTTTTTCTTGCTGTGAAGAAATGGGGCAAGCGACAGTATGGCGGTTAGGTTTTTTCCTCTGTGTACATACTCGTACTATACTATTTTTTCGTAAAAAAATCTCTATATAAAAACGTGAGCGAATGAGTGAGGTAGTTGGACAATCTTCATACATATGGACTAAATTGACAGACTGACGTTTAGTTGTTCAGTTGTCGTTTTATTTAATTACATTGTCGTATTGTAAGAGTATATAATAATTTGATATCAGTTTCATCGTTTGGACTCCCGTGCGAAACCGGGCCGGCCAGTTAGTTGCCTGATGGACCTTCACAGCTTAACCGGACTAAGAATAAAAACACTTATTCTTAGTTTTAATTCAATTACCGCGTATAAACTTTTATCCCGAATATATTTTATAGTGTCAAATAATTTGTTTTATGTGATTGGAGACAAACGAACAGACGGGTGACCTGATGGTAAGTAATCACCGCCACCCATGGGCATCTACGAAACGAGGGACATGTGTTACCGGCCTTTGAGGTAAATGTTTGTAGGTAATACATAAATACTTATGCTAAAATGAATTGTTCTATACTAATTAGTGCTTAAATCAATATATATATATAATAGTTTCGTTGTGGTAGAGTTTTAAATCTCTTATAACAACGTGGCAAAACAGAGCCGCTATGTTTCAGTACTGGACACAGGTGGCGGGCTTCGTGCCAAACTGCCGATGCGTGTTAAACGATATTTTATTATACTAACAAACTTTAACATTGTTTATAAGTGTATATTAATGTATGTGTTTCACGAATAATTTATCTCTATAGCCTACGTAATAGTTACCAACACCGGTTGACTTTATCATACAACAATTTTCTTAATTAAGCACCTGGAGAACAGAATGTCGCTTGTCGTTTTCTGAAATAAATTAATTCTCACAGATGAACTGTACCAGCGGTTCTCAATCTTTTTTATTCAGTGACACACACTCATTACAAAATCGGGACACCCTTACATATTTACATGCAAAGTTTTGCTTAGTATAATGTGCACGAAAGACAGAGTTTGTAAAACTTGAGACAGACTTGACAGGTGTTTGCGACACGCCAGTGTGTCGCGACACGGTGCTTGACAATGACTGAACTAAACAGTAATTGTAGAAGCTTTTTTTATTCGAGCTGACTACGCTATTGGACTAGCGAGGCCTTAACAGCTTCACCGGACTACAGTTTTAGAAGCCGTAAACCAAATCTAGTAGGCTACATTTTGAAGTGCGAACATTATTACTATGCTGAAATAATACTGTTTTAGCATTTCTTCTATTGCAGTCGAATCAAGGGCCTTTGATTATTGTTTTCATATAATATAACATCATGTTTAAGTAGACGAATGGAGTGTTTTTTTCTTATTCAGTACCTAGTTTATCCATATCTGCATGTATTAAAAACAAACGCAAACTAAGCACGTACAATCAGTCTAAACATTTTTAAACAAGTAATATACTAACAAGAAATATATACTATCTGTTATATCTAACAACGGTTGAAATAGATAACTTTACAAAGTGAACGACTATCAATCGTGTGTAAACAGCTTAACAACGCTTCTGTTGCAGTTATAACGATGAATGATGAGGACCACCGTTCGTTTGCATCGTGCGACCTTCTACCACGCGGATAAACTGACTTATTTGTAATTAAAAATATTCTGCGTCTTAGTTATATAGTACAACCATAATTATTGCAAACTGTAACATATTTATATCTTGCTTGAAGATTATTCAATTATTTATTTTTTGTTATTATTATTTTACGTTTTTTTTTTATAGCAGTTACACAGTGTATTATTAGTAATCCATACGACAACAGTCTGTACATCTGCTAATATTAAGGCGGCAACAATTAATTGTATAGTTATACTAGCTGTCCCCCGCGGCTCCGCACGCGTTTTTTTTAAATGTATTAAAGAAATGTAAAATTGTAATTAGGTGTGTACATTACAGAAATGCTTTTTCAAAAACATTTGTAACTACGACACGCACGCCATCTACTGTATTATGTTACGTGTACATTAGATATGTGAATACGAATAGTATATCGAATGGGATGGGATTTATCATCAGCAGCATACCTGGAACTTTAACCTACTACATACCACCCTCGATGCTCACTAACACTATATAAGAAAGTAGGTAATGAAAATTTTAAACTATACATTATCGAACAATTTGTGTTAAATTGTTTATTATATAGATATAACATGCCCATATTGTCAATATAATTGTGTTATTCTTATACGTTGCTATAATCACTGAGTTATGTATAGTAGTTCGATGAAGCCGTAAATGCCGCAAAGCTAATAGCATAGTCAGTTCGAGAAAAAAAAACTGAGTTATGTAGGTGCAAACGCAGTAAATAAAACAAAATGGCTGCCAAATTTACCAAAATGATAATATAATTCAAATTACATACATTTATTCTTGGAATCCAGTACAGCGCACGTCTCACGCGCTTGTTTACAGTAAACAAATTATTTTTGATCAATTTCACACGAACGAATGCATAGGTAACAGTTCATCACTACATAGTGTAAAACAAAGTCCTCTGATCTGTCTATTTATCTGTACGCGATAAAGTCAAAAACTACAGAACAGATTTTCATGCCGTTTTCACCTGTAGGTAGAACGGTTCATGGGGAAGGTTTAGGTATAATTTGTCAAGGTTCTGTCTGCCGAGCCCACTACCTTAAAATAAAATAGCTCATTAGTTAGTTGTCTACTAGTGAAAGTCCCGTGAAAATTAATTCAAGCATTTCGGATATTCCACTGCGGCTGAAAAAAACCTAAATTACTTTTTATGAGGTCTGCAATCTACCAGTGAATATCCCGTGAAAATCGGTCCAACCATTTTGGAAATAGCAATGCGGACAAAGCCGCGGACAAATAAAATAGAATATGTCAACCGCTATAATTTCGGCTTTCTGGCAGTAAAAAGTAAAATTCCCGTTAAAATAGATCCAGCCGTTTTAGATATTACCCGGAACAAACTAACAAACAGACAAAATATAATAATCTAAAAATATAGACAAAGCATAAAAAAAATTTTTTTTGGTCATTTGTAGCCATATCCATTCATCAAAAAGTTGTTATTTTAATTGTACATACACAAACTTTATTTTTATAATACGTAATAGAGAACAAATAAAAAATTGGAAATAAAAGTAGTACACTTTTTGCATAGGAAAACAAAATAAACTTTGATAATGTTTGCGATAGAAACTTACCACGTTACCATGGCAACGTATATAACACTAACGCTAACTAAATCTCTCGAAAGGAAAAAAGTGCCCGATTTTGAAACATTTTTCATTGGTGCTCTGTTTCTATTAGTCTTCGCGTGATGATATATAGCCTAAAGCCTTCCTCGATAAATGAGCTATCTAAAACAGAAGGGTTTTCTCAAATCGGACTGGTAGTTCCTGAGATCATAGCGTTCAACCAAACAAACAAACAAACTCTTCAGCTTTATAATATTAGTATAGATTAAAATAAAGAAAATATAAGAAAGACACAAATCAAGTCTCTTGCCAGTTTTCTCGATGATTGGATTGTTTTCCGAACTGACGATAGATTTTAGACGTTCATTTAAAAAGCGATTGTTCCAAAGTTTCCATGTATGTCAGAAATAAGAGATTGTGTACTTTTTAGTTCGTATCGAGGTGGAGATTACCGTAAAACTGTGACTCCGAAGCCCAGTGATTATTGTTTTATTATGCGAGTGCAGGGAATTAGATAAAATATCTCTTTAGGAACTTGCCACGACAGAGATGATATTAGACGCTCAGCGAGACAATATCATTGGGTAGCTGATGCACCTGTATGCGCTTACTAACATCTTTATAACTAACTTTAGACTTATTCCATCTATTCAATCTAAGATGAAAAATCACATTGTTCAACATTAATCGCATTTAGTCGAAGACTTCAAACTCCAACAAAGAGGCAACTTTCGGAATACGCTGACGAGCCCTAGAGCATAGATTTTCAAACAAGAAAATAAATTCAACCTAACATACGTTAACTTGAACGTACAATACTATTAATTAGGTAAGGTAAGAATATAGATACTACCTAAAATGTAATAATTATTACTTTGTAATTGACACAACATATTTGCAAATATCAAAATTTATTATGTGTTAAATGTGCTATAACGTAAAATATAACATATAAATAAATATATTTCTACAATGGAAAGTGTATTACTTATAGTAATTTCTCTAAATGTTTGAATATTAATGTAAACAAAAATAGAAATTGCTTTGTTGATACTAACTAGCACGTATTGAGATAAACATATAGGATACTCCGTGGGTATCGTTCAAGCTAAAACAATTCGGGCCAATCAAGAGAAATCGGCGTGGAACGAGCATGTCGGACGGACGATATCTGCCGATACAGCGGGGTCAGAGTCATTAATCACACCGGCTTAGTTTGACCACCCTCTGAGCTACACACTGCCGAGATAGGCACGCAGCTACATTGTCTAAACCTATGACATATTGTTTTAAATTGATCTGTGCAAATGATATTCTGTCGGTGTACGTTAAACACTTGATTGGGTGCTTTGATTTAAGTTTACTCTAAATTTAAGTTTTTATTTATCTTAGCTTAGAAGCCGACTCATATACTGTTAAAACCCAAGAATAATTTGCAGTTAGTTTTAGGTAATAGTGCTAGGTTTTATAACAAAGTCCCAAAACACATTACCGATTTGCCGGATAGTGAGTTCAAGAACCATGTCAAGCGGGTTTTAATATCTAAAGGCAATTATAGGGTGGATCAATATGTGAACGATTGTGACGTCTGGAAATGACGCCCCTCTCTGTGCATCCACTAATAACGAATGTAAATATTTATGTATTGTAAAAATATATAATATGAAAAGATAAACCAGATCCGAGTTTCTTGCCGGTTCTTCTCTATGACTGGGTTGTTTTCCGAACCGGTGGTAGCTTTGACGTTCATAAGCGCCTTCTCAGGGCCTAAATTGAATAAAGGATATTTTGATTTTGAGTTGTGACTAAAGATGCTAACACAGTAAACCTATATTGTGACTGGGTTTATTTATTTACTATATTATATATTATATTATTATATATTATATATATATATATATATATATATATATATATATATAGATATATAGTAGCTGTTACCTGCGACGTCGTCTGCGTCTTTTATTATTTTGAAAATATATTTTGTATATAGAGGAAGAAACGTAAGCTCTACACCGCTTGTCAGACTTCTCCACGTCAAGAAATTATACGTAGCTGTACACGTTTATACATTTATATTCACTGAATCTAGATGTATGTACTTGTTGATATTGTACAAACTTCAAAGCTTTGTTGTTCCTTACAAAAATAAAAACACTTTCGGCTGCAATTGGCTTAATAAATCTGTCACAGGACAGTGTTAAAATAATATTTTATACATATGATAAGAACGTAAATCTAAAGTGTCGGTACTTTTTCGATTTTCGTGAAAAAAAAAAATGATGGAGGTTTCTAGGAATAAGTAATAGAATACATTTCAATCATTTTTAGAAATGTCTGTCTGTCTGTTTGTATGAACACGCATCACTGCTAAAGTACTGTGTTCACAATAAAATCTTATATCATAAATCATAAAGCATATCTTCAGGAGTAACTTAGTCTTTGTTTCATTAAAATCGGTCCACTTTATCAAAAGTTATTGTAATTTTAATGATTGATTTTGATTTTGACGCGACTTAAGTACAAGCGAAAAGTAGATAACTGAGGGATTTAATAAATTCAGATGATTTTATTAGTCACTGTTATTTTACATTAAGTTCGATGCGAACGGAGTCGCGGGCACAGCTAGTATATTATAAACGTAAAATAAATTTCTAAGAATAATATTACCTTAACAATATTATTATGTCATAAATATTATTTCCCCTTCCTAGCACTCATATGAATGTGCTGTTGTCTGATACAATCACACATTGTTGTTAGCAATACAAATATTACGATATTGTTATTATATTCGGAATACGGATGTAGTTGTTGCCAGGAGTATTATGGAATCCAAGCTAAAATTATATACGCGAAAGTTTGTTTGTTTGTTTTTTTTTCGAACTGACTACGCTATTGACCAAGCAAGGTCTTAACAGCTTCACCGGACTACTAAGGCGAGCGATTAAGGCACTCAGCCGATTTTATTTTGACAACTAGCTCAAGGGTGCGCGGCACACCTCGGCTTTGGCTGTTGCCTGATACATGCAATTCGCGACCTATCTGAGGTTTGTTTGTTACGTTTTCACATCTGAACTACTACCCGATCGTCGTGAATTTTTCATGTACGTTGGCAGAGGTACAGAAAAGGGTACATTTCATTAAGAAAAAATGTACTGTTCCCGAAGAATAGGTCAAATCTACATTAACACGAGCGAAAGCGTTATTCAATAAATCTTGAAAATTGGTAAAAGCTATATTTCCTTACCTGTGCATGGATATAGTATTGTTATGATTTTTCTCAAGTGTTGTTTTTTAAGGAAATTTTACCAAAATACCGAAAGTCTATTACAGCTTCTTGAGTGAAAGACTTCATATAAATAATAATTATATTTTTTTGATTAACATTAATGTATTTGCAGAAAATGAATTATTTTATGCATCACCCAAGTAACATCCTGCTTATTTAAAGCATGTTGTGTCCGCCTATAGTTACTTTATACATCATTATTATTATTATTATTATTACATAGTACAAAACAAAGTACCACGTCTGTCTGTTCGCGATAAACTCAAAAACTACCGAACGGATTTTCATGCGGTTTTCACCGGTGATAGAGCGATTGATAAGAAACGTTTTAGTATATAGTTTGCCTAGGATTTTTTCATAATCAGGGCGGGACAACGTCTGCCGGGCCCGCTAGTTTACTATATTTTATTGTATGTGTGTTATATGTAGAATTATTGATAAATCTAATAAAGAAAACAGAAACAGTAAAAAGAAATACACAGTTGAAAATATAAAACAACTAAAATATGAAATTATCGAATACAATTGATTTTCTTTTGTATGGAAAAAAAGTCAAAAATCAAATAAATATTCCCAATACTGATCAAAGATTTATCTTATTTTATCTATCCTACAGCGAAATAATAATTTATTAATGGAACAGATATAAAAAAAAAACTGTAAAAGAAAAAGCTATTTATTTATTACATCTTACGACATTATCGTCTGTTACACGGCAAACACAAACCATGTTATCTCTATCAGTGTACACGATCTATGTAAACTTCGACGGCATTTGATATTATTCTGGTAAATAAATCATTTTTACTGGCGACTATGTCGTCTTTACGCAGCGCGCAGGCTTTCACGGGCTTCGAACAGACGCCAGACGACGCGAACTCTTCAAACAATTGTGAACAATTCTGCAGTTTATGTACTTCATTTTAAGAGTTATTTTTGTGTAGCATATTTTAATCGTAAGTTGGTGGTTGGAATATTATATACAATATATATAATCAAATACGCGATAATGGTATTAGATTAATATATGAACCCACTAGCTTCGGTCAGTATCTTTATTTAGATTAAGAAGTGCTTAAACTTTTTTATATATTTTTCTGTATGTCAATTCTATTTGAGTACACGTGCTTGCATAAGTAGCGAGTAATTACATATCTGTACCAGGGTTTTAATGACATCGTTAAAGGAAGATCCAGTTAAAATAAATTAAATAGTTTATATAGTTGTCTTTCACTGTCTAGTACGATTGTGTCAACTAATGGTAAGTGATAATTAGTTGCTGAGTAGCTAAATTGTTTCAATAGATAATGTGATGTTTAAAATCCGAGATGACCAGCCATTTACTTGCTATTCGGATATCGACGCAGCACGACAATCGGCTGCTCTCTCGAAATCTCGAAATTTATATTGTTTGGAGTTCATTTGGAAGTTGATGTATGCATCAATAACAAAGGAGACTTTATCTCGGTTCTATTGTAACATATATGATATTTACTTTGCGGATTATGTACTTCCAGCCAATTTAGTAATACAGTCGATTTCCGAAATAGGATGATAGGCCGGCTTATACGAGTGTGGTCATTACAGTATGGTTTATTATCACGCTTTTATTAGCTTCACCTGTATGTTTGTATGTATGTTTGTTTGTAACCGACCCCTTTGAGCTCGATTTTGTCCTACTTTGAACGATTAGATTTAATTCAAACTTTGCACACCTGTCAAAGGTCGATGACAATGCAATAATCCGAAAAAAAAAGTTAATAATTTTAACTAAAAAAAAATATTAAAATTAAACTAAAAAATGAAAAATAAATAATAGTTTAAAAAAACTAAAAAAACACGCGATGCGTCACTGTTAATATCAGCACCTCCAGATATCAGTATTTTTATCATTTTTTTGTCACTTTTTACAAAAATATACATTTATTTCTAATTTACACTATTCTTAATCCAAATTTATTAAATTTTATTTTCTGCTTTTTAGTTGGATTTTTTATGAAAGCGTGTTTTTTTAGTTTTTTTAAACTATTATTTATTTAGCCTACTATCTCGCCATCTTATCTCGGCTACACTTGTCTGTGAGTTACATATAATATTTTAAATACTACATAATCGTTGTTTGAACATTGTTATTTTTTTATTTACGGTTTAGTATTATACACATTACAACCGGTTAGTTGAAAACGGTTATTGCCATTAAAATTAATATGAACAAAATCAATTTAAGTGTTACTTCTGCCGCAGTCGAGCAAAATCTTCAACTATTCTATTGTTCATCAGTACACAAACAACAAATCATTGTCTTTAACGTGGTTTATATATTTCGTCAATAGATGACTGCATTATTTTAATATTCTATGTTTTTCTTCGACATGTCCTAGACACGAAGACGTCCTCCAATCTTGGTTATTTGAACTTATCGTACGTTGACAGAACAAAGATTACGACGGACAGTTGACTTCATTCGCGTAAATAAGACAAAATCTTATTACGTATTTTTACAATGACGAAAAAACAAACAGAAAAAACATTAAAGAGATTATTGTATTATTCGGTCACAAAGTTCCTAACAACGCCGATTTAAATATTCACGCACTTTTTTTTAAATCCTTACATCCCAAACTCATTAGACTTAAAAAGCTGTGCCTTAAAATCAAAAACATCGTGTCTGCCAATGCAAAGGCCCCTACTTTTGCGTATCTTTTGTAATTTTGTTGCGAAGAATGCGTATAGAGGTAGTCTATTTTATAATGGTCGGTGTAGAATCACTGTTGTCACGCCGCTACCCTGTATATTTATTTAGGGTACATCCCTCCTTATTTACATACAGATTGCGCTGTACAAATTAGTACTTTAATTTTATGACAATAAGATTGCAGTTCATTTGCGTTGGTTTACACATATGGTAAGGTAGCGAGCAAAGAGGTTGTGACTTTAAGGTATGCAAGGATAAACAAAAGGGTTTATTGACCTTGGCTTCGTGCCAGATTCGGATACAGGCGAATTAGACGCAGTTGGAATAATCCAGGACGCTTAAGACGTGTTTACCTGAATAGGTTTTGGGGATTTAAGCGTTTTACGAATTACCCAAGAAATACAACTAATATTATTATACTATGCAGATACATCAGAACATATACCGCAGCTTCTGCATTAGCATTCTGCTTCTGCATTCTCAGTTATTACATATTGAATTATGATAAACTATTTGGTATTATGGTTTAATGTGTCTGCCTAAAAACTTGATACAGGAAAAGCGGGGTTACATAGTAAATCTACCCAGTACATATCTAATGAAATAAAATAGCAACTGAAACAACTAAACGTCAATCTGCCGATTCTGACAATATTCTTAAAAATCTCGGTGTTCTCTGTTAAAAATCTGTGTTTTGTCTCACTCACTGCTTGTATGAGGATTATGCAAGCCAATTTTTTTCACTATTCTTTTACAAAAACCTTGTCCTTGTCCTTTATAAAATTAAAAATAAAATTACAAACATGACAATAAAGAATTATCCAAGTAGGTGCATTTGCCGTTCAAAGTGATGCGCTTACATACGTTCAGAGATTGTTTTTGAAGTGAAAACTTATTTGAGCATGTTAAGCGGTATGTTTGGCAGGACGTAAACTTATGATTTCGCATCAGCGACCTGCTAGTAAGCGTGACCGACTGTATTGCGCTTGCGCGGCTTACGTCACTAGTTACTAGCGACGCGTAGTATAGTGTACATACTGTGTACATGTAATATTGATATTTTTGCTCCGCGTCCTAAGAGATAAAATGAACAGATAAAACCAAACTAATGTTAATATACAAGTTATGTAATTAAAATATTGTAATTAACACTATAATTAATTTAAATATTCAAAAGACAACACAGTTATTTCAATGTTTTGAGTTTTCACTTCTGTCGGCAGTCCTTCTGACTACCTAGATTTTTTTTTATCTATATATATTACAATTTCTATTGTTTCTGTTGCCCGTATTACTAGGATTCTATAACCACTTAATTTTACTGTGGCCTTGCGTTTAATATCCATAAACCTCAATCTATCCACAACCGTATACGCAAAATGTAATTTAAAATTCACGCCTGTAAAAACAGCTTGAACGACGCGGTAATGCAATTCGTCGCCTCTCGAGCATCTAAGTGACACCTTTCTTAGCATATGAAATTAGAATGAAGGTTCTTTGTAAGAATAGGTTAATGCATTATCTTCTAGTCAACTTATTAACGAAGAAGCGATGGCGTTAATTGTATTTATTCACTGACATTTAAGTGCTTTTAAAATATTCCATTTATGTATGTAAAATTACGAAATATTCCTGAAACTGGAAAAGGAGGTTGTCGTTCGCAGTCTTGAATCTTAGTCGATACAATAAAAAATGTATTAACCGCCTATAACATTTTGTACAACCGACTATAGTCCATTCGTGATACTCGCAAATTTGCAGTCAAAATTATTTGACGGCATATTTCGTTTAGCATTGTCAGAACGATCATTAATAACGCTAAAATTAATGATATTGTTTCAATAGCGCTTATTGCAATTGTATTAATTGATTAAATCTGGAAACAAATTCCATTTCTATATAAAATCCCATAATTTGCTCAAATGTTCACACTATTCACCCTATTTTTATACGATACGATTCCCCGAATATCTTGAAAGTGGACTATGTAATTAGTTTGCGTATTAGATAACCAAATATATATAAGAAGCTGTTATAGTCTTTTAATTATAAACACGTAGGCATGTCGCGTACAATACACATCAAAGTCACGTTGCGTGTAGTTAATTTTCAGGTGGCATCTTTGTAATGTAAATGTGGCACACCTTTAGGGAACCACGAAATGAGCTGCTCGTTTGAAACGTATTAAAATGTTAACATTAGACAATTTAGAAATCTGATGTTAAATAAATACTTACAATATGATAAAGAAGCTAATAACACAATATTAATAAGTATAAAAATAACAAGGCATTATTTTTTCTTTGCTGGAACGGGATGGTTTTCTTATGTATTTAAATTGGGCCTCAACGAACTAAGATCAGCCCTGAGTTGTTTTTAGATAAAGTTCCAAAAAATCAAGCCGCGATTAAGGACCAGTCTCATATAAAATAGGCAATTATAGATATTCTTAATATAGTAAATACTAGCGGGCGCGGCAGACGTTGACCCGCCCTGATTTAAAAAAAAATCTTGACAAATTATATACCAAAACCTTCCTCATTAATCACTTTATACGCTGGTGAAAACCGCGTGAAAATCCGTTTAGTAGTTTTTGAGTTTATCGCGAACAGACAGACAGGCAGACGCGGTAGGGGAATTTGTTTTATACTATGTAATGATGATGATATGTAATTTTGTATAAATTATATGTTCTAATTTCTGTTTTAGACTTTCACTCTCTCACACTCTTAGATCACTTATACAACATCATAGTACATAGACACAAATTAAGATTTTAAAGGTAATGCATATTAAAAAAGTTATATAAAATACGTAGATAATAAGATCTTTAACTATCGCTCACATAATAACCATTACTCGAATAATATCAAGGTATTTTAGAGTACAACTAGCGGGCCCACAAAAGCGTTGACAAATTATACACATAACCCTTCCTCACGAATCACTTTATCTACTGGTGAAAACTGCATGAAAAGCCCTTCAGTAGTTTTTGGGTTTATCGTGAACAGACAGACAGATAGACGGGGCAGAGGACTTTGTTTTATAATATGTGACAACAATGATATTAACATTGTACACCTACAGTTAAATGATATTTCAATAATAATTTTAAATGAAAGTTCGTTGCTGCGTTTCCTCCAGTACAGGAATAATACACAAACTGGAATGAGTTTTGGTCGGTATCTGGCGAGTGCATCAGAAAGCCGACGCGGCAGACGCCGCCGGTGCCGTATTGTCCGCTTCGCTCCTTTAACTTCCGGACTATACGTACGCTTTAATCATAGCATTTAGAATATTAATTTATGTTCCTTTTTGTCTTTATATATTGTTTCTTATACTGACAGATAACACCTGCAAGTTGAAATTCACCTAACATGAATATATGTCCTAGGAGCTGCACTTGAGAGGGAATTCTTTTTAGTTTAGGCCTGTTATCATCGCGTATTATCGTATCATCCTAACTAATCTTATCTAATGTTATAAATACGAAAGTAAGTTTATTTGTTTCTTACGCTTTCATACCTTAATTATTCAACCGATTATCATAAAATATTCAATATACGTTATTAGCGATAATTATTTGTAGGGTGCCTTTCAAACAGAGAAAATATACTGTTCCAGAGAAATACGCCAAATGTAAATTAATACAAGCGAAGCCGCGAGAAACACCTAGTAACATATAACTAAATATAATACATCGTTTATAACTATAAATAGTATAGTCATAGAATATGTACGATTATAAGAGAAACCAGATCGAGTTTCTTGATGGTTCTTCTGAATGACCAGGTTGTTTCTGAACCGGTGGTAGTTTTAAACTTCATAAGCGCCTTCTCGGGGCCTAAATTCAATAAAGTTTTTCGATTTCGATTACCATTTAAAAGTAGTATAATGTATAAAGTAAGGACTACCTTAAATCTGTCATAATTTGAACGTAAAGTAGTTATCATTACATAGTATAAAACAAAGTCCTCTACCGCGTCTGTCTGTTCACGATAAACTCAAAAACTACTGAACGAATTTTCATGCGGTATTCATCAATGGATAAAGTGATTCATGAGGAAGGTTTTGGTATATAAGTTGTAATTTTTTTTTTAATAATCAGGGCGGGACAACGTCTCTCGGGCCCGCTAGTTAACTATAATTTTTTACTCGCGGCTTCACACGCGTTAATTTAGATATGAACTATACCTTAGAAACAGTAAGTATTCTTTCACTGTTCGAAAGGAATTCTATGCCCTTTTCTGTACCTCTAACAAAGCGTACGTAATAAATATTTCATGAAAATGTAACAAAGAAACAGATCCACATTCGCATTTATAATATCCGGGTTCGAAATCTCATTGCTATCGACATTATAATTTCTTTGTTCAGTTAAATCTTGGTCTGTCATATAGTGGATTTTATATTTTATTCATAATCTTGTGTTATCTGACTCGTTTATTTTGTAATATTGGTGGTATTTCACGTAACGTATTTTATGTTTGATTATTTTGCACAAGTGAAGTATATAGTAAAATAATAATAGCACGGTGCATTCATTCCGAGATGCCACAAAAGTCCCTGGAAAGTTTTAACAAGAAGGTCACCATCTTGTTACAACGTTGACATTATCACAAGACGATTGTATTATTATTATTTTTTATGTCATAGCAGGCAAACGAACAGGTGGGTCATCTGATGTTAAGTGATAACCACCGTCCATAGACAGTAACAACACCAGGAGAGTTGAAAGTGCGTTGCCAGCCTGTATTTGGAGGAAAGGGAGGGAGAGGGAAAGGGAGGCAGAGGGAAAGGGAGGGAGGGGAGGTGGGCCTCTGGCGCTCTCATTGACCGAACGAAACGCAACAATGCAAGCACTGTTACTTCACGTCGGTTTTCTGTGAGAGGGTGGTACTACCCCGGGCGAGCCGACCCGTTCATGCTGAAATCAGTAGTAGCTTCAGCTAGGAATGTGAAAAAATAATTGATCATGGAAATAAGCGATTAAACTCGATTTTTTTTAAAGTAAAAATCGATTTTTTTCTATTATATAGAAATCTACATACTTTTCATATTCCAATAATAAAATTAAGATATTCATATTGACAATTTATCAGATTGTTAGCCTTCAGCGTGGCTCTACCACCTGTTAATTATTAATTATAAATTATTATTACCTATGCGACAATGGCAGTAATCATCTCGAAGATTGGTTGCAAAAAAACATAATAAAGGAGCAAATAAAACAAAACTCAAAGATAAGTGAAAGTCGAAACTGACTGACTCGATGTAACGTTGCACAGTTGATTACACATTATTGATCGATGGAAAGTGAAAACTCTGAAACATCATAAAACAAGGCTGAATAAGATAATCTGTATCAGTATCATGACGCTCAAGAGATTGTTATTTGAAGTGAAAAATTTTTTAAGCGGGGATGAGCGAATTTTTGGTAGGAGAAAAATTTATGGATTCGCGTCACCGATGATGACCTCGACTACTAGACTACAGACTAGCGACGCGTAGTATAACGGCCTGTTGTAATATTGATATTTTGTATTGAACTTGTGCTTCCCATCATATGTTTAAATCAAATCAAATCAAAAAGACTTTATTCAGTTTAGGCCCTAATAAGGCACTTATGAACGTCAAATACTACCACCGGTTCGGAAAACAACCCAGTCATCGAGAAGAACCGGCAAGAAACTCGATCGGGTACATCTTTTTAACATATATTTCCAATACATCATACAATGCTTTTAGTGGATGCACAGAGAGGAGTCAATTCCAGACATCACTATCATTCACATACTGATCCACTCTATAATATCCTTTTGAAAGTAAAACCCGTTTGACGTGGCGCTTAAATTTTTCAGTCCGGCAAATCGGTAACATGCTTTGGGATTTTATTGTAGAACCTAACACTATTACCTAAAAAACTATTACTGGTTTTGCTAAGTTTGAAACATGGATTACTGGTTTTGCTAAGTCTGAAATATGGATTACTGGTTTTGCTAAGTCTGAAACATGGATTACTGGTTTTGCTAAGTCTGAAACATGTACAATAATTAATAAACTGTGTAAAAATGTATATAATTATTGCTCCGATGTGAAAACTAGACTAATATTAATTTACATTGCATTGAATTTACAAATTATGAAATTTAAATAATTCAGAGTATAATTTTTGTTTGTTGTTGTTTTGTTTTTTTTTTTTTAATGCTATCAGTCAAATTTGCAAAAATCTTTTTGCATTTATGCATCTTGTAGTATACTAGCAGCCACTCTCGGTCTACGTTGGTATGGGATTGTATAAAGGATTATATTTGCGCGGAACCTAATATTTTACAAAAAAACATATACTAAGTTACTCCTTATGACATCAGCTATCTACCAGTGTATATCCCGCCAAAAACGATCTAACCGTTTCGATAATTAGCCGGCATAAACAGACAAAAAAAACAAGTTGTGTCTATTTAGTAAAAAACTGTGATTTCGATATTGCAAGCATAGATTTCAAGGCTATTTATTTATATAGATTTATCGAGGTAAGTTTTAGACTATCTAATATCACATCGCGACCCTTTGAAACAGAGCAATTAGCATACAAATTGTAGATTAGAAAGTATGCTAAGCGAGAACTAATTAACGGTATTTGTAAGCCGTGTAGCGTGGTATGTATAGATGCTGAGGCCAGAAAAATACAAGGAATATCAAACACATTAATAACGAAAGCAAGTACGGAACGCTTGCTGATGATGAAATTTAAAATCAAAATAAATTATGTTTATAAAAAACCTATTACCAGACCCAGCTTAAAAATTGAGGAGCGAGATAAAAATTGAAGCAGATGTTTAAAATTGGTCATTTGAAAAAAATCGAAGGTAAACATTTTTTTTAACTCGATGTAAAGTATACAATTCAAAAATCTTAAAAAAAAATTGAATATGTATTTTTTTTCTAAAAAGGTCCTGTAAGAAAAACATCAAATTTCAACTATTTTTGAGAAAGTTTTATATTACTAACAAAAGCAATTATTTTGGAAAGTCGATATCTTTTGAACTAGTAATGAAAAAATCTCAAAAATTTGAGGGCTATTCTGAAACGTACTAAAACAAATCACAGAATTGAGGTTTTTTTTTAACCGTCCTATTTAGCGTGAAGCCCCATATAATGTTTATAAAATGAGAGTACGTATAAAATATCCAATAATAGTGTATTGTTATCGAATTCGCAATTCGAACTGACCAATGCAATGCTCGACAAAAAGTTGTATTATACAATACGACAATAGGTCGGGACGCATTTCAATGGCAATTTATCAACACAATGATCTTATTCGAATCGTTTCTGTCGGGTTGCGCACGCGGCTGACAGATGAACGATCTCAAATGAAAATAGCGCACTTTATGGGCTCGTTATTCAAAACGTGAAAACTGATCGGACTTTGTATGTCATCTAAATATTTTTGCTGCGTAACAATCCAGTTGGGGTGTTCCAATTACGCTGTGATAAATGGATCGTCTCAATCAAGTGGTTAGAGCATTTGATTAATACCCTAAATGTTGCGAATTCAATTTCTTTCGGGATCGATTAAGTTTTCTACTTTGGACGTTGTCATAATTCTACATTATGTTTACAAAAAAGCGGAAACATCATGCCATAATGCTGTCTAATAGATTTGATCAATATAAGGAAAAAAACGAAGACTAGTGGAATACGAAGGAGCTGAGAAAACAGATTCTGCAATCGGTTACTTCAAAAGATCACAATTTAATTTATTTGCCAAAGTTTTCATTGCTATAACTTCTGTGTAACGGCTCTTTACTGCCATTTTTGTGTCCTAAATTTTTTTTGTCTTTTAAATTTAGCCAGTTATACCAGGTTCTTTGATGTTAACTATTGTAATGGCTATAATTAAGTATTAGAAGTTAGCAATGTACTCCTTGAAATTTAGGTAATGTATACTTGTAAATATCCTTATTTGTTATGTATATTAAAAGCTTTCAGTGATATAAAAGAATTGACTTTGAACTATCAAAAAATGCCAGTGGTAGCTATGTGTTAGTTAAGACAGACTAATACATTTTCGAATATAGAGCTTGATAATTGTTTACCTAATAGATAAAAAGGCTTCACTGAATTGAAACTAAGCTATACTAATAATTAAAATAATTAAAGAAATAGATGAAACGAGTCTAAAAATATATATAACTATATGATGGTTAAATACCATATTATATAATATCATCTAACAATAACTGATGTTCATAAATTGTCTCTTGATTCTGTTTGGACTAGCACAAAATTTACTGTGGCACTGACGCAATTCCGTGACACTTTCTACCAGAAAATATATGGGCATGGACACAAGCGACCAACACAAACGCGCAGCAAATTCGCGACAAACCCAATAACGTTCTAAAAGTGTTATTGCATTGGGCACGTCAAGCGCTAAAAGTTTTTTCAGTCAATTTAACCCATAGGTCGTCCGTGTATATTGACAATGATGCTTTGAACCGACAGCTTTTCACTTTATCGCTACGAAGAGCAAATGTGTACCTTTAATTATGAGCAAAATACGTCTCCTTCCATATATTCCGGATAAATATATTACAAATTTTATCCTAAAATTTTAAGACATATTTTGATTCACAACAATATGTAATCGTAACGCTATTCGTTTAATTACCAAGACAATATGTGACTTGAAATTATAAATAGGATGTACATTACAAACGCTGATAAAAAATAAAATATGACCCAGTAAAACAGACATAACAATATCAAACAATCACTCTGTCTTGATTTAATTCATATCTTCTTTCAATTCAAATATAAAAAATGTTTTTGCAATCCTTTCGATAGGGAATGTGCAGGATCATACATAATTGAATTCTGAAGTTCTAAAATAATATAGATATTATAGTCAAGCTATAAAAATATCTCATACCGGTCTGTTTTGTTTTTATGGGAACATTCTATTTTTTCCGGTTTAATTGTAGCCTCTTTATTTTTTTTTTAATTCTGTTTTTCTCTCTAGTACTTAATTAACCCTAAAATAACTCTACCGATTTTAAATTACCTTTGTAAAAAAAGATTATTACCAAAGTCGATTCAGCTGCTTTGGATCTTAGCCCGAACAATACACTTCAACTTTATTTTTATGTATAGCTTTCCCGTGTACATTGAAACAAGCTTTTGACATCAATGTGATAATAATGCAAATCATTTTTCACCACAGCAACAAAAACTTATCTCACACTAAAGACAGTGTTAAGTAAAAAAATATTGCTCCGATAACCGTTAATTTCGACAGCGATGCAACCGTGCATTAAAGTAAGGACAGAGTGCCTCACTCGACACCGTTAATCGTAAACAAACGGACGAATACGTCGATACCCCTCAAATAATCATAAACCGTGCGTCAGTCAACATCTCAGTGCCACCGACCCGGCACAATTACAATAATTGAATCAGGAAACTGTTCCCCTCCTCAGTCGAGTATAAATAAATCAAAAGGGCTCTCATCATCCGCGGCCGGCCACTAGTCGCTCGGTGCCTTATTTATTTAGAGTCCGCGCGCTCTATAAAAAACTGTACTCTACCGCAAACTTATCAATTCGAACGATCGTAGCTCTAGCATAATATAAAACTATTAATATTCTACCGCGCAATACCACTGTAAAGGTTTCCCGATAGTAAATATAAATTTGTCGATAACAAGGGCGCAAAGGACGCACCCGTTCGGTCAGGAATAAATCCCGACGCACATATTTGAACTCCGAACACCTGGGGCCAAGCTTCGGGGCGACAAAAATCATTATTCATCCCCGCAGTGAGCGAGGTGGCTCGTATAAAAACAGCACAAACTGGTACCCGAATGAAAATTTTGTTTTTTTTTTAACAAAAGACTGTGTATGAATTTGAACGGTATATACTAATATGGATAGAAATTATATATTTTCAATATGAAAACACGTTACGTACATTTTAAAATAAGTTTTTTATTAAATATTTATTTTAATCTGAGTATAAATAAAAGTGTCTGTTATTCGTGCGACATAACCTCCGCAATGGCTGAATTGATTTCGACTAGATTTTTACAAGGAGATAGACGATGTTTTACGGCATTAACTAGGCTACGCGGTTTCCACAGAAGCTAAATAATGATGACTAAATTGAATAGCGGTAACTAAAAATAGGTAAATATTAATGAGGCAACCATTTTTTAATAGGTAAACTAGCTATCCGCTCCGGCTTCACAGACCGAATCTTCACTTTGTAGTACGGACATGTAATAAAATAACATTGTAATCGAACAAATGAACGTCAATGCTGTAAATACTCGTATTTTTGAAGATCTCCTCATTGCTTTCTGTTCACCCACGCTCGCTGCTTTATATGAAGATTCTTTAAACAATTTTTTCACTTTTCCGTGTGATTTTTCAAACATTTTTTTTTTTCATACAAACCTTGTCCGCACAATTATAAACACAACTGAAGTGACGCGCTTACATATATCGGACAATTACTATTTATTTATATAGATTACTAAAATAAAATAGTACCAAGTGACGTTATAGACAATATATTTTTACATTAACATAAATATTTACATGAAAGTTAAAACTAGTATATAAATATAAAATATACTACTATACTGTAATATACTATCCTAGATAGTCGAATAAAGGGAAAATTTGCATCCGCGACCGCGACCGCCATAAGCCCACTTTCGCTAACGAATATGGCCGCGGCGAGATTGATTTCGACATTATATCGGCAGGGCTATTAGGGTTGCGTGGGCAAATCTCGCTTTCAACTGAAGCGAATAAATTTTACGTATATTGACTTTTAGAAGTTTATGGCATATTATTCCGAGTAGTTAAATAATTACAAATACCTGAATGGTCGTTTTCCTCGTGATAAAATTACTAAATTAAAATAGGTTGAAAAAGGTTAACGCGCATCTCAGAGAAAATATAATATCGACGTTGGAACGGCTATTTGACCAACGTGTATTCGAGAATCTACACCTTAATTAATTGGCATTATACAGTAAATATTTGACAATATTGAGATCCACAAATTGCCTACAGGCTATTTTCTTATCAAGATTAAACTGTAAGAGTATTTAATAAGTAGACTTTTCTTACTTAAATATCATATAAGATGTACACATCTATAAAGCTACTTCACACTGTCCTGAACCATCGGATGATGGTGATGACCCTCGATGGTTCAAAGTATTCTGAGAATGTGCCGTTGATAGGTCATTAAAGAAATAGCCTATCAATACTATAAACCTAAAGATGTTTGATCATAAATATGGTTATATTTCTCTGTTCTGTATACCATTGACAATGTGTATGCAAAATCTCGTGATGATCTCTTGGATAGTTAAGGCGTGAAATCGTAACAGACAAACAAGTAAACTCAGTTTCGCATTTATAGTACTAGTTTAGTTTAGATTTCATTACATAGTATAAAACAAAGTCCCCTACCGCGTCTGTCTGTCTGTCTGTTCGCGATAAACTCAAAAACTATTGAACGGATTTTCAAGCGGTTTTCACCATTGGATAAAGTGATTCATGAGGAACGTTTTGGTATATAATTTGTCAAGATTTTTTTTCATAATCAGGGCGGGGCAACGTCTGCCGGGCCCGCTAGTAATTTTATAAACTCCAACTTCGATAAGCTTCAAAGCATAATTCCTTAGAAACTAAGAGTAATTAAATACCACTCTAAACATAACACTAATCATTTATCACGGTTGAATGACATCACAGAAGCTCAATAACACTACATCGGTAATTTGTTGTCTAAAGAGAATTACTTTCATAGTCCTTGTGGTTTTCATGGTTATTTTTCGATGTGGTCGCCTTCAGATGACGCTTTGGTTTAAGACCTATAATGGGAGTGAAAGAGACACGATAAAACTCGTATAGCCTTAAACTCTTGGAAATGAAAGCTTCTGTAGCGATTAACGTATAAATTTTCTCTTAATATTTAAACACCCTCGTACATCGTACACCAAACGCGTGATGGGTGAATAACAACTTATATAACGACATAACAATCTGTTACCGCCGACCAGATATCACGTATATAATAAAGTTATCCGTAAAACAACATCGACAGCTCATAAAGATTTATGAAAGCGCCCGTCCATAAATATCTTAGCATCGAGTGCTTTCCATACCCTCTCGAGATCAAAGTTATTTTTCTTGGATATATTATATGTACGTTTCAATATAACTATGCTTAAAGAATAGCAAGGACGACTTAAGTGACGCTTGGTGAACGGGCAACGATGCCACAGTTAATATAACTATGCTTAAAGAATAGCAAAGACGACTTAAGTGACGCTTGGTGAACGGGCAACGATGCCACAGTCAATATAATTATGCTTGAAGAATAGCAAGGACGACTTAAGTGACGCTTGGTGAACGGGCAACGATGCCACAGTGTAATAGCAGACTGCCAGTATGTTGAAATCAAAAATGTATAAATTTAATTGTATCACAGTAAAAGTGATCAATTAAGTATACCAAGATATAAGCGTAGGCTCGATCTTATTCAGAAAGATATGAAGGTTATTGAACTTGAATTCAATCCTTCTAAACAAAAGCTAAGTAAAAGAGATTAAGTAGTGAAACTGTTTGTAATTTCGATTGGGACAAACATAAACCTTAGAGTTTAGGTTTTCTACGTTTTTCTATTCATAACAATATGTCAATCAAAGATCATACTTTACGTTTTCACAAAAAACCCAATTCAAAACGTTCACTAGGTACGTTTTGCTACGAATCATTGCAAATTTTTACTGTTTTATGTTGACTTCGACAATCACTATTGTACTTTACAACAATAAAATATATATTGGTTCAAAAACTATGAATTTTAGATTAAAAAACAAAATACAATTCTGTGGATTGTTGTAATGTAAATTTATTATAAATATTGTATTTCACTTGACAGTAAATGAATTTATATAGTCCAATATTAGCGACAATCATAAGATAAGGGTTTTCTATCATCTGATCACAATTAAATGCCCCTAAATAATGTACGTCACACATAATGAAGAATTTCACTAGATGTTTACAATATGGAGTTTCCATCTACACTAAATAACCTTCCTCTGTAGACTACAAATAAATTTACCAACTTCTTATAAAGGGACACATCACTACCGATATCAAACTATCATTAAAGTAGGATCGCTATTAAAGAAATTTACTATGGCGCAGTCCTTCGATATCTGTCAAGTAATATCTAACAAGTTTTTACACCGAGATCACTTCTTCCATAAAAGGTTGAATTGAGAGAGCATCGGATCAATCATTCGCATACCATGCATTTTACTGTAGAATAATCAAACCAAATGAGTCCATACGAGTAAACATGATTTTTAAAGTGTCAATTAAACCAAGATTGACGAAGTAAGAGGAAATTTATGGGGAGAATTATACTGGATATATCACCGACTAGATCACGATTACTATACATCAGGTAATATTAATACCTGCAATTTTGGCACGATGAGATGTATCGCGTTACGGGATCAGCTAGTCATCATAATCACTCTCTGAGAACCTCTACAGAGCCACGGGCCTCTTTTCCGAAGGAAGGTATGGGCATAATCATCGCACCAGCTTACGACTTATTAGCGACTAGCCCCTGCCCACGACTTCGTCCGCCTAGTAATAGTTACTACTCTGGGCTAACGCTGACACGCAGCAGAAGCTCTCAAAAAGAAAAAACATCTCGATTTTGAAACATTTTTCATCTGTGCTCCGCTCCTATTGGCCTTAGCGTGATGATATAGCCTATAACCATTCTCGATGAATGAGCTATATAACACTGAAAGAATTATTCAAATCGGACCAGCAGTTCCTGAGATTACCACATACAACGCCACAACGTCACAAACTCACAAACTTTACCTCTTTATAATATTAGTATAGAAGTATAGATTTCAAATCCCGAGAAATCCATTACTATATTTTCCTACATATGATAGTATTACAAGAACATTTCTCAGGTTTACGTTTCCTCACAATGTTTTCCTTCACCGTCATCCGATAGAGTTACCAATTTAAATGAGTAAATGTACGCGAAATCCAAAAAAAAACATTCCGAATTTCGAACCTGCGGACGTCGAACATCATTCCACCGATTCACTCAACTACCACGACCGTGGGGAGGGGGTGGAATCAACCAGCGTATATCAGTAATTTAAGCACTACAGTAGTATCTGTACCTGACCGGATCGCCATAATCATAAAGTGTTAAAACATGTCTTAATGCCTCCTTTTATTTTAACACGTTTCAAAGTCGACCAGTGCATATTTAACTGCTCAATGGTCTGTAGATCGACGAGATAAAAGGATTTCGTATATCTCTATGATTGCCTTTGTTTTTAGACTCTAATGTGCTCACTATCAAAGTTAGTTTCTGTTCTTGATACCAGGATTACAACTGATTTTGGATAATAATATATTGTTGAAGATCCAGAAAGAGTACTGACAATTCAGCACCGATGACGAAACACATTTACAGACAATTAGCTTTTGCTTGCCGTAGATATTTTACTTAACCGAAAGGTATGGCTCATGGCACGATTCGAATCTATGTCGATATATCATATAATCGATATATAATCAAAACATCTCTATGAACGAGATAGAACGAACGACAAATTAATTATTATTAAAATATCGACTCATATTTATCGATCGAGAACGCGACATCTGTGTGTAACAGGCGGTGTAAATGACGTAAAAAAATATATCTCAATAAATCAGTGATGACCGCACATTATGCTCCCCGCGTCGTAGCGCTGGCGAGAGACACTTCGCATCGTTTTTTAATACCGTTGACAAATTATTAAGTCTTATTAATTGAACTGAACTGAAAAGCTTAACTCTACATATATAAATATACAAAAAAAAATCATGACTTCGGCCATGTTTTACATGCAAAATTATAGATTATTTAATCGCGTGAGTTTGTAGTTAAACGCAATGAAATCTTTTAAAGTATTTAAAAAAATAATACTATGATTTTCTCTACACTTATTTATAGTAATTTCTGAAAGTAATAACAAGGTTCTGGTATACATTTATTAAAATTTCGAATACTTTTTATACTTTGTTTTAGCCTCTCAGTACAATCTAATGTTAATTGACGATGTGCCTAATATGATTGATGAACACGTTAAACGTAGAATAGTATTAGTTACCATAGTTAGGACTAAGGCTGACGTACTGATTCAGATATACTTTTATTAAAATCAAGAATAACGAAACAAAAAGCAGCTCATTTGATTTCTTTAAATGTTAAAGTTGTCACACTATCTTAATGAGCTTCTAAATCACAAAAAAAAAACCCGACATCCCAAATGACATGTTTGTAGCTTAATTACTTACTGTACAATGCTAAATCCATTAGCAAACTACAGTAAAAATAAATTTAGCGAACTATTAATAATGACAATTTACCAAGAGCTAAACTGGACGCACACGATCTACGTTTATCTCGCGACATCAAAGTGTCAAAGCCCGTCTCAAATAAAGACTTGTAGTACAATTTACCTTTCTGTAGTCGCGGTGATTTTATCCGTTTTATCTTAATTAAGCTTCGCTGCGACTCTTTCGTATGTTTTATTCTTTTAAGAATGTCACTTGATTAAGTTGTGGTTACCGTTCCATCTTAATAACATTTACTAATAAATATTTGTATAAAAAGTATTATATATTATATAGCTTTAATCCACTCAAAAACCTAATATTATAAACATTTTGATACCCACGACTTCGTCTATCTTATTTATTATTTTAACATTTTGCATACTGAGGAAATATTAAAATATAAGCGATTAGGGAATTCAAATAGGAAATTTTTCTTTACACTTTTTCGGTAAAGTTAACCATTTCGAAGATAACAGTACAATTTCAGTGACCCGTACTTACATACTAGTATAAGTTATACTCTCACCGCAATAGGCCCTTCTGTAAATCATTTTATTCTGAATAAATTGCGACCTAGAACTATGTGTCAGTATAAAATACCGCTGACTTGTAGTATTTTCACAAAAAAAATGTCGTTATCTGTGTATTTTACAGAAATGTATTTTGTATTGTATAATGAAATAATTAAATGTATAATGTATTTTATAGTGTAAAGAAATTAAAATTAATATTAAGGGCTGTAACTTTCAGGATTATTTTTTATATCTAAAATTTCAGTTGCTAATAAACAAAATAGTCGAAAAATAAATTCGCGTGTCCAAAATTCTAAAAAAAACTTTTTGATAATAATTTTAGTTATCTTTCCTCAAAGTATCATAAAAATATTGTACGATATGATAAAGATTCCAGTGTACAAAACTTATAAAATTCGGTCAAGCTTTTTGACTTCAATCCGAATAAATAAGCAGACAGACAAACATTTTTTTAACGTCACATTCAAAAACAAATTAATTGTATCGATACAACTATATATTTAATAATATGGGTAAGTGGTACAAAATTTTATATATATCCTTATCTGGGTTGTGATAAAGTGTAATGATTGATAGATAACATAAACACTGCTTATCATTGAGTTACATTCTTGTTATAAGCGCATACTGTAGGTACATTAAAATACAGTCCGCGTTACCGACCGCGTTCAGATCTTTTCAAACAAAACAAAATCACGGTAATGCAATACAAACGTCTGATGCATGGCCCCCAGCTACTGGAAAACTAAATCACATATATTTTTCTAGAGAAACATACGCTCTGAATTGACAAATAGGAACTGTGTGTGTGTTTATCTAAGAAGACGGAAATAGAAATGTATACACTATAAATAAAGTAAAAATTCTTGAAATGGATTTTTATTGACAATATTTTATTATAATTTAGATCAATTTAGATTAGAATTCCATGATTATTCATCCAGACCGATCGTCATGATGGCTGACTAATTTTTCCATGAAGAGACTATTATGCTACCCATTTTAGTCCATTCGCCACCAGATGTCGTTAATGAATGTTTGACTTTTATTACATTTTAGAATTGTAATTTAACTCGGATGAATTCAGGAATTGCTAGGATCACATAAAAATAATATCGTATCCCGTAAATTATTGTTTTCGTAGACTATATTCTCAATATAAAATGAGTTTATAGTATCTACTATTTACTATTTGTAATAATATCCATTTGAAATAAATAAGATAGACAGTTGATATAAATAATTAAAATTTTAAATTGATGACTTAAATTCAATTTAACCCACCGTAGCCCTCTATATGTAAATTATAGAAACAATAAAAGAGACAATTAAGAAGTAACAATGAATTTTAATTAGAACTGGCGCATACCAGTATAGCGACACTTTCTAAAGACAGTCATTCTGTACCGCACTGCACAAAATACCGCGATGTGAAAATGATTCACGTAGTTGAAGAAGGAAAAGCTCCCGATTTCCCCGCTACATAAATCCAGAGCGAGTCGGCCCTAAAAGAGTTATAAGCGAATCACAATTTCCCATTCGACCCCCTATATATTTTCTCGTGAAGGTTAAGGTATGTAAGCAGTTTATAGCCTATTATTAATATACAGTCTTAGTACTTAACATAGCCCTGAGATTTGCTTGACTCGTGTAACATCAGACCCAGGTAACCCAGGTACTTAGCTGTAGAACGCATAGTAGATGAAGCTGAAGAGTTCTCGTGTAAGCGCAACACGGACATACCTGCAATAAAATGGACCATTAACTTGGTGAAGATTGCAAGGACCAGCTGGATGAAAGTATCCAATAGTTATTACGATCATTAGAAAATAGGTTTACGCTCAGAATTAGACCTCTTTCGATTCAAAATCAAAATCAAAAATCAACTTCTAGCTAGTGCAACACGGGAAGTATCATTGTGACACCGTTTTTTGTTAATAAAATATTGCTCACATTTCTGTATGAGTTTGAAAGGGGCCGATCAGTTAATAGTATAGAAATTGTTGCACTACAACGCCTAGCTAGTCGAGAGTTATAGTAGAAGGAATTGCATACTTTAATTGTGCCAATTTTGATACTAATCGGTCAAATGATGTTGGAATTTCTCGATATCTTATATACATAAGCGACACGACCCAACTTCGTACACATGATGTTCTTTACAATATTATGCTGTAAAGAGCACTTTTGATAGGCATTAAATCTCTGTGGTAACTAACAAATTTAACTGAACTAGTGGGCGCCCAGTGGTCGACATTCGACCATAGTTCATTGATCTTTTAAAGTTTGAACTTTATTAGGGTTCTTTTGTCAAAGGGTATATTTACTTCTATAATCAAAGGTTTTCATCATGGCTACTCAGTTACTTGCCACTTTTTTTTAACTATATAAATATTAAATTAAATGAAAATTGAAATTAATTATAAATTTGAAATAAAAAACAGGCGTTTACATAAGGTGGTAAGGCTCTCAAATTCTATGTAGAATTTTATCGCAACTTACGACACAGTTTTCAATTAATTTTACACGACACCATGGGTGGGTGGGTGGTATTTCTGGACGATATTGAATTAAATGTAGTCTGTAGATTATGAGGAATAGTGATATGCCCAGTATCATCGTTTGGAAAAGTAATGGATACACAATAGAATCAAACGATGAATCCAAAACAAAGATGTTTTAATAATACCATTAACTTTTGAAAGTGAATTCATTTTTCTTCAAAATTCATCATCAACTATACTAAATATAATTGCTACATCAGGTTGAACTGCATCATTGTAACCGCGGAGATCTAAGTTATAGATTACGTTCATGAGCAAACAAATTTTCTTATTTTGATTTTACGTAGTATTTTTTGCCTCATTTTTTATTGAATCATCAGTTGAAATGAGTTCACCATATAAAAATACTAAACATTAAAATATTGACATTGACTTTGGTAATATTGCTTTACTCTTATGACAACATGAAGTAAAAGCAGTCCTGTCACCTTAAAATTTTGACATTCAATAAGACCAAAGAGAATAATTATTATTTCAGTGGTTCCATAAATTTAGTAAAGATAAATTATTTATCAATTAATTATTAATGTATGTTATGAATTTGCATATTATATTATTATAAAATTAACCTACAGTTTGACTAGTTGATTTCAAAGGCAATGTAAGGCATGCAATGTCAGTCGTGTTAAAAATATTGAAGAGGTAATTGGAACGTAAAACTAAAATGACGGATGTCAATAAGTCTTTCATTTACATGTGTGTATATGTTGTGTAAAATTCAAGCAGTAGTGTGAGTAATGCATATTTTAATTAATTTATTGTATTTCTAATTCATTTTATTAAAAAAAAATAGCTTTCTGCACGTCGTCTCCATATAAACTATAACTATGCCAGATTTCACGTTCATCCGTTCGCGCAATTCACTTAAAAAGGGGTACAAAATGTTATCTTCACGTATTAATATATATAATGATGATAAGGATCAATACTACATAAGCCAAAGCAGATTCTCACATAACCAATTGTTAATAATATGTAAAACAAGAAAATTGCTATAGTGGGTTATATTTAGGAGATAGAAACTTACTACCTTACACTTTTCTGATTTTAAGATTCTTACACTTTTAAGATTTGTGACCCCGTAGTACATTATTTTGATATATCTCATAAGGTTTAGCCAGCATTGTCAATGAAATTGCGAAACAATATTTTTATGCCTTTTTTATACATCGATTGTTTCTACTTTCTATAAACATGACATGTACGTATAATATATGTAAACATTCCGGGAGGTATTGTCCGAAAAATAGTGGAACCTTATTAAAATCCCTTTAGAAGAGATAAGGGAAGATACGGACTGACAAATATAAACAGGTTAACACGTACAATGTCGCGGGCGGATGCTAGTAATATATATCAGATATCAGTTTAGATATTACATTACATAGAACTTAAAAATCAATAATATTTACATAATACAATTGAACGTTATCATTATAAGTACTTTCGAATAATTATCATCAACTACATTAATGTATTCGAATTTATTCACAGTTTTTATTACTTACCTTTGAAAGCCGTCGTCGGCAACTTATTAAATTAGCATTAAACATCTTTTGTTTTTTTTTTTTATATCGCATTGTAGCAATTACTAGAATATTGTAATTAAAATATTAAACACTGTGGCTGCCAGCTACTTTCTAAAGATACAATCGGATTGTATCTCGCGTGACCGGATATGCGTGAAAAGGGAATAATTGTTCTGTTAATTTGAACATGCTTATGTACCAATAGAACGAAATAATTCTAAATAAACCATTGGATACGCACTGTTTTTGTCGGTGGCTAGTTCTCATGAAAGTCAATGGTGTTATGAGACACTATATAATCATTGCAGGATGTTGATACGTCAGAGTGACTGAGGCATTTGAAATATGTCACGAGTGTGCGTGCTTTAAAATAATGCTTTAATAAAAAATAATGGGTATTCGTAAGAAAGAGACAATGGCCTCATATAAAATTTTATGAAGCATTACTTTAAAATTCTTCAAGATATCAAAAACGAAAGACAGCAGGAATGGTCAATAGAAATGGCTTCCTTTTTTATGATGTTATTTTATACTTTTATATTTTTTACTTCTATAATTATTTATTAGCTATTTTTAATACACTTTCTCCAAATTCTTATTCTTATAGCAGTTTAGAGGACCATATTGTTTATTTACTAAAAATACTTTTTACAACACTTAGCATTCGATTATTAATTTTAATTCATATTACAAGCTTCATGTAGCTCATGTAAGTTTTTTTTTTACCATTTTTGATACGCGTTGTAAAATTATATACAGTAATCGGTTTTTGGCCGCTCTGATTGTAGCTCGGGCTTGTGCGTATATAGTAGTAATATAGTTATAGCGTAGTATAGTTAAGAATTCAATACAAAACAACGTCAAAATATTATTGTAAGAATCTAAATTTAACATTTATCTAGCATTAAGTTGTCTCGAATAATACATATTGTATAATAGTCATCTATTTATACCTACATTTGTGTTCTGCGTAACCACATTCAGAACGGCCTAAGCATTTGGCGACTTAGGTTCGTTACTTAGGGTCATCCATCATCGAGAGAAACGCCCAATAGCTCACAGATACGATTTTTAACGTATACAATAAATCAAACGAAAGCAAATTAATGTTGCGGACCAAGCGTCTGCATAATAGAAGAAAAAAAAAATCATTTGGCGAGGACTCAATTACTATAGAAAATTAATGTCAAAATTTAAGTTAATAATAATGAAATACGCGTCTATTGTAAAAATACCATGTAAAAAGATTCATAAATATACCATAATTTAATGTGGAATAGTAAAACTAATAAAAACATTCATGATATTTACACGTGTTTATTTTTGTAGTAAATTCAATTTATTCGTATTGAAATATAAGAACTGCACATATACAATATTTACTTATATTCATATTGTTTGTTACAATCTATCCTCTTGGTACAATATACCTTCTTATTGAGTTAGCGAGTCGGTACAACTCCCAACTCGCCTACTACAGGTGTGCTTAGGCGTATTTCCTTCTTGGATAAACCGATGTACTCGTATATCCATTATTCCAGTGGCGTGATAGGTGGTAGATACCCGACTGGATGGCCTCCACATAAACCAGTATCATATAGACAATCTTAATATATAAAAATCCAGTGACATGATGTTTGTCCACGATGAACTCCGAACCTACTCAACTGATCTTCATGAAAGTTGACATTTATTACAATTTGGTCCACCTTTAGGGGTAGGATAATTTATATTTTGATTTAATTACAAATTAAATGGTTGTCAATGTTGATTATTGTTGTTAATTGTAAGTTTTATCAGTCTCGAACAGATGGCGCTTTAAATTAGTTTGTTGAAAGAAAACTGTAAGACCAACTGTTATAGATATCTTATAGATGGCGCCACGTTTTAATTTTGAATTTCCTTTTTCATCTCCAGTTTATTTTATAGTGCACGTGTTTTATTCAATTCAATATGTATTAACTAAACAAAAGCAAGCAAGAAAGTATAGTCAATCTGAAGTGAAATATCACGTCAAAGTATACGAGATGGTGATCTGACGACAATCATATCTTCATTTATAGCTTCAGTTGCTGCTTTCATCTACAAGTGTGATAGCTGAACCACAGCAACTCGTGGTCAGGTCAGTTAGGAACAGTATAAAAACTATAAACCAGTTACAAAGATTGTCAAATTTAGTACAAACAACTACAAAGATGGTTCTAGGTCCTCTCGGTGGTGGCCGTTCTTTTAGAAAACACATCAGGTACAAATGCAGCCAAGAAAAAAACACAAGCCATATCTCATAGCACAGAAGCTAACTATTAAGCCAGTTTAATTAAACATGTGATTAACAGACACAAAGTAACAGCTTAAACAAATTGATATTAGATCAGCGATGGCCGGGAAAGTGGATCGCCGAGAGTCTCAGAGTGGCGGCGTAATGAGAGAAAATATTTTCAATATAGCTCGGGAAGCGAACCGCTCGATTAAATTAAAATGTAAATACACAGGCTGAATAATTAAGTTGCAAATACTACGCTATACAATAGTTGATTTTATGGGCATTAGATAACAGAAATGTTTACCTAAATCGTACACTTTACAAGTATTAATTAATACTGCATATTTATTTAAAAATGAACATTACTTAGTGGTAAAGAATATAAATTATAAAATTAAAGCATACTTCTACGTTTATAAATATGTATATTAGAGTGTCCGTTACTTACCAAATTGGCTCTTTTCACTTGGGTATAGTTCAAATCGTTAATTTATAGCCTAAAACCATTAAAAAAATAAAATTCCAATGCTGTCCCTAAATGAGCCTAAATGGCGATACTTTTCCGATGCATTTAACTTAGGGTGTTCTTTCACTTTTTAGAAATTATTTTTTATATTGCTTGTTTTATTGATTAACTTATACAATATTACATTTTAATATGTATATATAATCTATATAAACGTGAATATACCCAGGAACTAGAATATGCGAAAACATAATGCATTTATAACGTATAATATTGTTTTAATACGAAACAATATTAATGAATAAAGAAACGTTCCCGATATTACCAAAATCGTTCAAAGTAATCTCAGATCATGTGCTAAAAATATACTGTAATATCTCATTTACCTGACAGGTGTTCCAACAACGACAATAAGATAGCTTCGAATACTTCCTTTACCGTTTAAAAGTATGTAATAAAATAACACAAAGAGAATAATAAAATAAACAATTTCGATTTAGTGAAAAGTAAATAATACGAAGCGGTACTGGGGAGACTTATCCCTCATGAGTCAGTCATCAGTGCACCCTCTCACGCAGATCACACAGCGTAAACCGACAACCGTGGAACCGCCCTCCTTGGGGTTTTACGTTTGCGTCCATTGTCCATAATAAAACACAGCTATTGTGCTGATATGTAATTTAATTTTCTTATAAACCTGAGTTCTAAAAATATTCTTTTATTGAAGTATGATTTAAGTGTCTTTTATCACCTTTTGGCCTACATCGAATATATTTTTCTTATTTTGATCTCGATTGAACACATTCTCACTAGCGTTCTAATTACTGTTAACTAACTACTTACTAACTTATTCCGTAGCGTTGTAATACAGTCGTGGTGGTCGAATAGTTTGATCGGTGGAATATCAATCAGATGTGCGCAGGTTCGAACCCCGGTATGTACCAACGAATTCTTCGGAATTCTTGTACATGTACTAAATTAAATTGGTAACGCTATCGGCTGACGGTGAAGGAAAACATCGTGAGGAAACCTGAACCTGAGAAATGTTCTTGTAGTACTACTGTATGTGGGAAATACATAGAACTATGGATTTCTCAGAGTTTTGAAATCGCCAATACGTCGTGGGCAGGCGTGGTAATTATACCCATGCCTTCCTTCGGGAAGAGGCCTCTGGCCCTGCAGTGGGTCTTTTACAGGCTGATGATGATGGTGAGTGTTGTAAAGGTTGTTAGAAAGATTTAGACACTTTTTTAATATTCCATCATTTTAATGAAACTGGCTGGTTGCTGAGATGTTACTGATAAAAAATCACATAGAACGCATGACCAGTAATAGCAGTAATAAAGAAAAATGTTATAAATTCTTTTTTTTTCGACATAAAGATGTCAACTCTCGTTTATTGTCACCAAGACTGAACAAACATGGAAAATTGGAAAGTCTTAGGTCTAATAGAACGAGTTCAGCTTGCAAGATTTGATCTAAACGAACTAATTAACATTGCAAGCTAATTAAAAAGTGTAAATAAAGACAATCTCGAAATAATCCAGAAAAAAACAAGTTTCACGCGACCGAAATCACAAGCACCGGCTAATTTATGTTTGCGTAAATCAAGAACATCAACATAGATTTTTAAAATATGACACTTTAAAGTCTATGACACAGCCTTTCCGAAAATGGAAGAATATTTTAAACATTATTAACTGTTAAACAAAGAAGTAATAATAAATCAGTTTGATAAATTAATGGACATTAATAATGCAGTTTCTAAGCTTTATTAACATCGGTCTCCGTGACAGAGCTTCATAGAATGCGGCGCGGCGCATACACTCGTAAACCTTTGGATTTATAAACAGATAACGATTTTCCACTGAGTTTTGTTCGTAATATATTGTATTGATATACGTAGGAGAGTAAATGTCGAGTCGAATTTATTCACTTTAAAACGCTTCAAGCAAAGTATATAGTTACTTTTATTATTGTCTTTTTACTGAAATTACATCGACCGTAATGTTTATTTATTATATCATGACAAAGTGACGACACACTGTCTGATAGTAAGATTTCGTTCCAAGAACAAACTAAAAGAGAGTCACTTATATTTCTTTACAAGTATTATAAAAAAAGATTTGATTTTCGAGTGAAACTTCTTATGTGATTGAAATACTGATCGGAAACTTGTTTGTGTGACGAAAAGTAGTGAGGGTATACAGTGTGTCGATTAGAGTGAGAGCAGTGTCTTGCTTGCCTTCGGATATTAGAGAACAGTTCTTGAAAGTTTTACTTCCACCGCGTGTAAACAATACACGTGTTTTTGTCTGTAAATTATAAACTTAAAAGCAACCGTTTTATAATTATTTTACCTATAGAAAGTTACATTATTGAGGAGTAACATGAGCTGTATTTTATTTTCAAGATCGACATCAAGACAAGCAAAGGCTAGTTTCAAATCATTTTAAAACGTTATCTAAAATCTAAAAATAAATACATTTACTTATGTCTAGTTTAAAGTATTTTTAAAGTTACCAAAATATATGTATAGGATAAAGAAAAACATTTATTCCATGCCAATCATTTATTTCAAACATACCAACGTACTAAACAAAGAAGTAATACACAGTACTAAAAGCACTAAGCCTTTAATTACCCGCCACATTTCATTCGAAAATGATTCTTATAACAACAGTGTAAGTTAAAAAATCGCCGGTATCAGATAACCCATGGATTCCTGTAGAAGAACGCGACGCCACCCCGCGACATGTGTACCTAATGACACGACACGGCAACCCTCGAGACGGGTGCGAAATGAGCGCACTTCAAACGTAACTCCCCGGTACACTAGGTACATAGAATCAGACACCCTTCGAATGCATTTAGTTGCAGGTGCCTACAATTTCTCTTCTCAGACAAATTCGAATAGAGTTGTCGTACGTATATCTCATATATTGATGTGCGTCGTGGGAGGAGAAAACTTCTTTTCATTCGCAAACGGTTAAGGGGCAGTCCTGTTAAATAATGACATCTGTTGAAAATAATTTTGTGGTTAACATATCTACGTTTTCTGAAACGACGTTACCTTGGTAAATAAAACGTAAATAATATAACGGTAAGAATGTTTTATTTTTAGGGGATTTTATTCCACTGAACATATATAGCCCCATCGTCCACAATCTTTCAAGCTGCATCAGGAGAGTCGCTGATGAGGTATCATTAACAAATCACACAGCGTCTTAGCTTCACCCCAACAGGGTTCAACCGAGATGCTGGGACAGACATTAATGTTCTGGCAACTACGCTTCATGTTTAGAATGGTGCTTTAACATTTACACTTCACCGAAGTTAAATGGGTCGTATTACATAAAAAACTTTTTTTAATGCGTGTAATTTTAAATTTGCGATAAATTCTAAGATATTCAAAGTTATATATTTTACAGGGAAATTTTATATACATTGAATGCTCAACGTATATAAATTATTTAATAAGATAAGCATGAATTCTATATCTTAACTTACTATATTTTATAAATGCGAAATTCAGTTACTTCGTTTGTTATGCTTTCACGGCTTAATTTCCAAACCAAACATCATGAAATTTTGCATGCACGTCGTCAGAGATACAGAGAAAAACATAGGGCAGGTACTTTTCATCCAGAAAAATAGTGTTGTTTCCGAGAGATAGGTCAAATTTACATTTACGCGAGCGAAGTCGCGAGCAAAAGCTAGTTAATCATAATGACTTTCATTATGTCTTAATCATCATCATTACATAGTATAAAACAAAGTCCCCTAGCGCGTCTGTCTGTCTGTCTGTTCGCGATAAACTCAAAAACTACCGAACGGATCTCCATGCGGTTTTCACCAGTGGATAAAGTGATTCATGAGGAACGTTTTAGTAAATAATTTATCAAGGATTTTTTTATAATGAGGGCGGGACAACGTCTGCCGTGCCCGCTAGTAATAAATAAAAGATAAATAACTTTATTGTGGGCTATCGTTAGGAGATTGATAATTATGTAGTAAGTATATAGCGTTTTGAAGTAATTCTGGGTTCTCAGCCACAGAATTAATCAATTTAAGCGACCGATTTTTTTTTTTGATAACTTGATTACCATACATATATCTTTTTAATCACCATAAATATAATATTCATGGATTACATATAAGCTTTTCAGAAGAAATTTTCTAAATTGTAGTAAAAATCAAATCAATTTTTTTTGGACAACTAAGCGCAAATACACACATGAATAGCGAATTTGTCTTATTAATATGTCAATGTAATCATCGTACAGATAATTCTTTGCAGCGTCTATTTCGAATTTACTTACGTTTAAACAAATATGAGCATAGAAAATTATGAGAAAATACAACAAATATTATAGTAACGATTGTGCGAATGTAGGGAGATCATAAGTCAGACATTCATTAGCATAATAAATATCTTCAGTGGGTAGTAGTTTTAGCGCAGCATCGTCGAGATCCCGGAACAACTATTTGTCTCGAGCACCTCCGTTGTCTTGTTCATGCTAATTTTCATTTTACAAATTGTCTACAATGAAGTTTTGAAAGTTGTAAATAGTGCTCAGCGAATTGTTACTGTTTTAGTAACAATGTATTTATTGTGTAAAAGATCTAAATACTTCTAAATATTACTTGTAAGTATTTCATAGTAATACTAGTAAATAGGTCTACCTAGGTGCTTGGTTGTACAAGGAACTTTGCACTGGTAATATTATTCCTTGTCAGGTCAAATTAATAACAGTATTTAGGCTCTTGAGCCTAAATAATATTTACTTACAACTGTAACTTTTAAAATGGCGGTACTCGAATGCGGAATAATGTGTCTAAATTAATGTTTTTTCAATGTTGATTAAAATCCCTGCATTAAGTTAATTTTTACTTTTTACTGAGAGCCTAAATACTAAATTGATTCTGACTAACCCAAACTCAATACTCCTCTATAAACTGTCATATAAAACGATAAGTCGAATCTATATAAAAAAAAATGTATGTTGGTATATATACATGAGATTGATAAACTTCAATACCGTTTGACCGATTACCGCGAAAATTGCCACAACTTAGTACTATTTTAAAAAGAAAGTTTTTTTCTATTTTAGTATAAGTCACAACTAGGGGTGCAGCTAGTTGCAACATATGAAATTCTGTACTATTTAATATTTACCCAATTTTTCTATAATTAATCAATTCAGCACAATAAATAATAATTATAACAAGTGAAACCGCCGTGATAACCAGTGAAGGATTAAATACAAATTTTCAGGTATTTAATTTCAGAAGGTTTTTAATTTACGTATAACAGAGTTATATACTGTTCACCTTTCTAAGGATAAAACTGTTAAAATAATTTCGAAGTAAACTTAAGAATTTTCTTGCGAAACAAGACCCCAATTGCAGCGTTATAAGCTGCCAACAAATAAATGAATTTACTAAAATACTGCATTATAATATAAACTAATATTCCAGAATTATTATTAATAATACTTATATATTTCATGTATTCATAATTATGTTACAAAATATCTGGACCAAAATTATGCTTCTAGATAATATTTCTTACATGGAATAGATACAATTCATAACAGAATTATATTATTCATACGTTACTAATAACTGATACCCGCCTGCTTTGTTGTGCATCAAATTGAATTTTAATTAAAAAGGGATAGCAAAAGAGTGGTATCTAAAAAATAAATAGCCTTGTACCATCTACTGAAAATTCCGCATCTAATGATCATATAGTCTTATACCGATATGTCCTGTAGTTTTGAAGTAATTGTGCCTGAAAAGAAATGTATCTTCACTGTATATATATAAATAGAAGATTTACAGCGCGACTGGTTAGTCGCTAGCACTATTTTTACAGAATAATCATTAATTGATTCTCGTTCTAAATCAATTTAAAAAATAGGTGCTTAATTTTTGACCTAATTATCTCGAGAAACTTAAAACCGATATACACTCAACATCAGGTGATTTACGCATAAACGAACTGGTGTAATAAATACGGAAACCAATGAATCACGCCCTGCCGCCCAGTCTGGCCCACGTCCCGCACCTCGACCCGCGCCCTGCTTTCCTTTGTTCAACCATGCGGCGTTCTCACGATAAGTAGTTACGTAATGATTAACCTTGAAAAGCGCCCCTTAAAATTTTTCATTGATTCTAGGCGTGACTTGTTTACGTTTAAAAGTATTGTTCCCATACGTTTAAAAGTTTTAGAAAAAACTTTAACTAAAGTTCTCTTTGTTATTTATTAGTATTTATTTTGATATTATTATTTTAAATGTTAAGTGTGACCATGAACTACCACAGGATTGAAGGGTGTTAACCTTTTAAACTTTCACCTGGTATAATCCATTTCAAAATTTCAAGTGAATATAGACTGAAGTATATACATTAAATTTATGTAATTTTTAGTACACACAAAAAGATAAATTTGGTTAGGAAATTGTTATAAATTATCTTATATTTCGAATTTAATTACATTTTTTATTGGTGGTTATTTAAGAAAAAGAATTAAAAATAAAATTTAATAGCAATTTGTTTGGTTGGAAAATTAAACATTGTGCATTAAACTGACATAGATTAGGAAGTATTGTTTAAAAACGTAACACACCACCTGCGTCACAATAATGGAATGACACTGATGGTCTCCCTAAGGTGGATGTCCCGAACATTTGTAGACAAAATTGATGACATTAATCACCGTCGAAGAGTCACATGGGTCCTAAAATGTTGTCACCAATAGATGATATTGAGCCACCTCTATAGTAAAATATATCATCTATTATCTTAAAATATTTATAAGGCATCTATAACTAGATATATAAATAGGTGTTTTTGTATATATATAACACTGAGAGAGTTAAAAATATTTAGTAAAAATACGTAAATTATAATTAAATTACATAATATAATTCAAGACTTCACAGAAACTAAATTGATGGTAATGAAGTTTTCTCCTCGGAACTACGTTCATTTCCATTAGGGAAGTTTATGTCATTCATTAATTAATATGGTACCAAAATTGTCAATGATACACATGGAGCTTCTTTACAATTATAAAAAGATTTTTTTTTACTAAAATATAAAAAAATAAATGATTCTTAACCGATGTTAATAAATAAAAATACACGGGAAACATATTGTTCTAAAATGTATATAAAGTTTTTTTTTTCGAACTGACTACGCTTTTGATCTGACAAGGTCTTAACAGCTTCAACGGACTACTAAGGCGAGCACTTAAAGCACTTAGCCGATATATAACGTGAAAAATTATCAGCAATACTTTTATACTATCTATGGATCACAACAAGATGACACTAGGATGCTTATCAAGTTAAGTTATTAAGTTTATGTTAAGTTTTATATTGTAACTCAATGCAGACGACGTTGCGGCAGATCGCTACTAATATTATAATTATCTATACTAACTAATATAAATAGTGAAATTCGTGAATAGTTGTTTCTAGGAAGCAATTTTTTGAACTGCTAACGTGATTCTAAACATTGTTTCACTCATAGGAAGTTATGTTCACGCCGATTGGTATAAGTTATCATTATTAAGTCTCATTTTGTAATTCAGCAGTTAATAATAAAAGATAAAATTAAGAGCCATTCCCAAAATGTTTAAACCCTTATTACAATTTTTTATTAAAGTGAATCTTCTCATGGTTAGGGTTTTCATATTCTTATCGGCAACTTTTTTGCGTGACAAAAAGTGGTGGGGGTAAACACTGTGTCGAGTAAAATGGGAGCAGTGTCTCGCTTGCCTTCAGATATTAGAGTGCCTTCACGCTTCTCGCATTCTTTTTTAAGGCTGGACTTCTTACGCTCTATGAACTACAACATGTTTTTTTTTGTTATACTCAGTAAAAAAAATAACTTGAGTGTCTGGAACAATATAATTTGTAATATATATGAATACTATAAAAAGGTAATTATCATTGGCAAAAATAATATATTTTAACAGTACATTAGACAAGTTGCACCGCAGCCAATCTCAGCGCATGGTCGCTAGTTATAGCAATGATTTACGATGCGTGTCGCGCAGTAGATACGACCCGCCTGCGTTTTATAGGTTTGGGGTGCCTTCTATCCTTGCCAAATGCATTGTTAATTTCATATATTATATTAAAACTACAACCCGGTTTGTACATACTGATACAGTTTTAAAAATGAAATTATTATTAAGCCACATATTTCAAACTGCGTAATTTCTGAACAATACACGCAATCTTAACCAATTTGAATTACGAGCAGGGAAACGGCTAACATTAACTATAATCAACTGGAATTAGTCTATTTCGTAACTCTGTATAGACCTTATCTTTCGTTGGGATAGGTAAACCGTATGCAAACTATTAATAAAAGCATTGATAATATATCAAAATTAAATATTAGCGCATACATATGTAATTCTTTATGTGACAAGTATAATATTTATTTTAATTTACCTTTTTTACTTTGAGGTTTTTGTCACGAACATCACCAGGAAACTATTTTTATACTACATAGTTTTTACTTTTGGCTATAATCTAACGTCATATTAAATAACGATGTGATTTAAGATGGTAAGAAACACGCTAAGCCTAGAGGGGGCCGGTTCTCAAGTGATTGTCAACTTCAGGGTGGTAGCTAGCCAGGTGGAATTAAAAAAGCCCTACCATGCCGTGGTTTCCTCACGATGTTCTCCTTCAACGAAAGCTCCCACTCAGGTGCTCCGTTGACGCAGTGTCTGAACACGCTAACAGCTGTGGCTACAGACAAAACAGTTGCCCAACCGATTTTTTTTTTCAACAAAAAATCTTTAGCTTCTTCCTTACCAAGGAAATGAAACTACTAAATCCTTTATATATAAGCATCGATTCGTCATACTTTACGCTTTTTACGTATACCTATCCTTACTGATATAATAGATGCGAATGTCAGTTTGTCAGTTCCTCTCTAACTACTTACCCAATCATCATGAAATTTCACATAAACATAGAGAAGTATAGAAAAGTTGGTTCGGTACCTTTCTTTAAAAAAAGGGGCTGTTCCAAAGCGGTAAGTTAATTTTTTTTTTATGCTAAAGGGCAGCAAACAGACAGACGGCCCATCTGATGATAAATGGTTACCGTCGCCTATGGACACCTACAATACCAGGGGTATCGCTGTTGCGTTGCCGGCCTTGAAGAGTGTGTTTCAATCCCGTTTTAAAGAGACCCATATCATAATTCTGAGGGAATACAGTGCCGGGTAACCCATTCCACAACGTCAGCGTACGCATAATGAAGGTCCTGGAGAACCTTACAGTTGTGGCTGTTTTATTAGGTTTTAGAGTGCGTGGATGAGCTACTAGCCAGCGTCGGGAAGTACGAGTTTGGGTTTAAAGTTAAATCCACATTCACACAAGCGAAGCCAGGAGCACAAGCTAATCTTAAATAATAACTATACAAATACTATTTTAATGGTTTTGTTCATAGCATAAACTCATTTATCACTTTTTTCCGTAGGTGGTCCTATTATAAAGACATTATCGAGTTAAACGATTTATTAAGCGATCATTATTTTGAAATACGTTTGTCGTAACGTTTTCTCTTTTCTTAGTTAATACTAACTGGCGCCTGCGTATTCGTCTACGTGAAAATGATTTTGTTTTTTCTGAAATTAAGGGCTGTCTTTTTTTTGTTGTTACTAGTTTTTTCTCGCGGTTTCGCTTGCGTTAATGTAGCTTTTATTTATCCCTCGAGAAAAGTATTTTTGTATGGACGAAAGGTTCCCTATGCCCTTTTCGGTACTCCTGAGAATATCTATGCAACGTTTCACAATCAACGGTTTAAGCTGTGAAAACGTTACAAATAAACAAACAAACTCAAATTCGCGTTTATAATATTAAATAGCGGGCCCGGCGGACGTTGCCCCGCCCTGATAATGGAAGAAAACCTTGACAAATTATATACCTAAGCCTTCCTCATGAATCACTTTGTCTAATGGTGACAACCAAATGAAAATCCGTTCAGTAGTTTTTGAGTTTATGGCGAACAGACAGACAGACGCGGCAGAGGACTTTGTTTTATAATATATAGTGATAGGGACTTTGTTATTTAACTCCTATTAGTATCGATTACAAATACAGTCAGCACCAAACTTTTTGATTGCTATAAATATAGTTGCGCAGAACACAAATTAAGTATAAATAAGTATTACATTACATGTATAGCATTGATACAAGTTAAAGATACATAAATGCCAATTTTAGATTTCTACGATAATATCTTAACTAAATTTTATACTAAACTCTGGTCGATCTTATGCGTTAGCCCGAACTTAATGCTATGTACAAAACGGCTAAAAAGATTGACGAGGACTATACTTGAACTATATAGTTCGGAATTCCTAATAAATCACAGTCAATTAATATTAAATTAAAAATAACTGTACAGCCGCTCTTAGCTATAAAATATATATGAGTCATAATATAAATATAATTTCAGTTAACATTTTCATATAACGTGGAATCGTATTATTCCTCTACGTTGTTACTTTATGGACTTACCGCAGTAAAGTTTATGAAGCTATAACGTTATCTTATATTATAACTATGATTATATTTCTTACATTTCAAGAAAATATAACTACGTTTTACGTTGATATTCTTATTCTTTTCCCATAGTTTCTAGGATTTTTAACTATTTCCTTTGGTATGTAAGTTCGTACACCTATTTAAAACATTAAGGACAAACACGTGTTTCAATGTCGTACGGATCTAAAGCATATAAACAATAATATAACACACATACAACATAAAACGGTTATAGTACCCAATACTTCTAGAGTAAATGTATTAGATAACTGTAACACACATACTAAAGTAGGTAAAATAAATAAATAACAATTCAGTTTCTTATCACGGAATAACGTACATTTGAAACGTAACGTCCCTAACGTATTCTCCTCGGGGTTCAACGCACTCTTATCTCCGCGTCAGGTACAACAACAAAGCATACAGTATGTGTGGAGACCAAGCAGTGAACACCTAGTTATCGGCCGGCTGTCGAAGAAACGATTGACGATAATGTACCCTAACAATGTAGGTAGCTTTTTATTGGATATAGCTGCCTCCCGCGACTTCGTCTGGGTTGTCTTGCGCATGCACACCACGCCGCTTTCCCCACTTCTCCACGACAAGAAAATACACAAAAGAAAATCACTGAATGCATAGCGCTATTAAAAATCGTAGTGCCTTAAAACTTTATATCACAATAATTTGCTTTTTTTTAATAAGGACTATGTAACTAAGAAATTAAAGTAAAAATATTTTATTCAGTAGTTTTTGATGACGCGTGCACAACGGCAACGGTAGACCTCCATTATTTTATTTATAGAAATAATAAGAAAATGTAATAAAAATAATCAGTTTCAAAAGACAAAAATATATTCCACTAGAAAAAGAACAAGCTATTTTTAAGTAAATGGAACGTTTATTAGACATTCATTTAAGCAAAACTATAAAGAAGTACCATCGCCACAAACACTTCTGCCGTAAAATAGTGCCTATGCTACCATGGTCCGATCAGAAGGGTCTGATTAGCGACATGCACTAGTACACTAACCGATTCAATACAGTTTATAAGAGTGGTTTCCATAGTATACCTTATAGTAAACTTTATCAGGTTGGCTGTATGTAACAACAGGCTGCAGTCACCACTTAACATTATAAACACTAATATGATCGTTTGTTACTTCGTACTATAAAAAAAATGTTCTCCACAGAGAAGAGTGGCTCGTAATTTCATTGGTAGGTTTTATCCTACTGTAGAAACAATGGGAAGTAAAAAAAAAGAAATGAACTCTCGAAAATTCTAGGTTACTGTACTATCGATATAAGATAATGTACATTGAAGAAAATATTACGTGTGCGAGCGGTTCATTTGCCGCCTTGTCAAACACGAATTTGACAGCTGTCAAATTTCCCGCACAAATGTAAACAAAAGTCACTCATATCTATGTAGATGTTTTGATATCGTCCCACCTCACTTAGATGTAAATATATTTGATATTTATTTATATTATCTTCAATAGTGATATATCGATATCAATTTTATTATACCTCTAACTATAATCATTTTGATCTGTTTTTAGTATGACCGGTTTTGTATCAAAAAACCTCATTTGAAATATAGAATTATAATAAAATATTAATTTCAAAAATAAGGGTAAAAAGTTCGCAGTTTTTTATCTATAAATATATATATATATATATATATATATATATATATATATATATATATATATATATATATATATATATATATATATATATATATATATATATATATATATACATATAATAAGAATGTAAGTATAAGGTGTCTGTACTTTTTTGATTTTCGTGAAAAAAAATGTTGCAGCTATCTAGGAATAAATAATAGAATACATTTCAATCATTTTAAGAAATGTCTGTCTGTTTGTATGAACACGCATCACTGCTAAAGTACGGGGTTCACAATAAAACCTCAACAAGAAAATCGTAAAGCATATCCTCGGGAGTAACTTAGTGTTTGCTTCATTACAATTGGTCCACTCTGTCGAAAGTTATTGTAGTTTTAATGACGACGCGGCATAAGTACGAGAGAAAAGTAGACAAGTAAATGGACTTAATACATTCAGATGACTTTATTGATCACTGTTTTTACATAAACTTCCACGCAGACGAAGTCGCGGGCACAGCTAGTTGTAAATATATGTATTTTTAGTCAACTTTTAGTTAAGATATAGAAATAATCTAGCAAATACTAGTAAAGTTTTTTTATTGCGAAACCTAGTAAATGCGGCAAAGATAGTAAAATCAAGTGCCACGAGGGTGCCAAAGGAGGGGTAAGGTGCGGTGAAACTGTCGCAAAGTGGCTCATATATCATCAGAACATGGCGCTATCTGCAGCGAACGTCCGACTTGAGGGTTATCTGCGTTTCGAATGGGATATATTTAACCATGAGAGTATGCACGGTTACGTCTACTTTTCTAATTGTTAGACTTTAATACGATTAATTATTTCATAACTCATTTAGCGGTAACTATACCGAGTGGACAAGTTTTCGCGTGTGAATTCACCTGCTGCTGTTGTAGACCACCTTCCTGGTACTGTTACGCACTTATCAGCAGCAACTCCAAACGTCATCAGCAGCAATCCACTACTATGTCGACGCGAACGCCCTCTTGAGGCTGGACTACTCAACCGGTAATTGTGAACATCCGGCTCGAAGGACCAATGTGAGAGTTCCCAAAAATCTGCCACTATTGTCTCTTCATATAATAATATATGGAAATGAAACAATGTGTGTGTTGTTATGTAAAAAGAAAGTATTTATTCGTGAATCACAATTGAGTATGACCAAACGGAAAACGATCTTGACACCGCGATGTAGAATAAGACATAATACATGACAGCGACATCTAGTATCGGATAGCCGAAGCACTGTAATCACCTCTTGTGAGAAAATAAATTTATATAGCAATGAACACCTATTATATAACAAAATTAAAAACTATCTATTTCTTTTTACTACTATAGAATTTATGAGTATTAAATATTAGTTTTATTCCAATAACTAACACTCTAACCTGACTAAAGGTTTACACAGCTCTTTCAAAATAACATCCCGATATCATTACATAGTAAAAAACAAAGTTCCCTACCGCGTCTGTCTGTTCGCGATAAACTCAAAAACTACCGAAAGGATTTTCATGCGGTTTTCACCGGCGGATAGAGTGATTGATGAGGAACGTTTTAGTATATAATTTGTCAAGGATTTTTTCATAATCAGGGCGGGGCAACGTTGCCGAGCCCGCTAGTATTTTAATAATGCTTAAAAATTCTTTCACGTATAGAAAGCTACGCTAATACAAGCGATGCCGCGAGGAAAATCTAGTAGTTTATAACATTCTAACTGAACATGTCTTCGTGTATATATTATTATTTATGATTGTCATTGCATACTAATTTGCAGTATCGTAATTGTTAATGTCTAGATAGTCTACGGACGTCAGAGAAATATTTAATGCATTCATAACGTTTTATATAGTTTGGAATTAGGCTGTAACATAATTTTATGTTTCCATTTTGGCTCGAACAATAGTATCTACGTTTAAATCTAAAGTTATATTTGACTCTTCGATAGATCTTGCACATATAAATCTTCGTATTATACTCTACTTGTATGCAAATTTGATTCCGATTGAATACAAGAAAAAAATGTATGTGTATCTTTTCTTAATTTTCATTCCAAAGCAATTATTTTTATGTCTAACTAGCTTTTGCCACGGTTTCGCTCGTATAAATCTAATTTGTTTTTTTTACTTGCACCGGTACATTTTTTGGACAAATACCATTTATTCTTTTCTGTATTTATCTTGTATGTAAAATTTCATAATGATCGATTCAGTAGTTTAGACGTGAAAGCGTAACAAACAAATAAACAAGCAGACAAACTAATTTTCACCTTTATAATATTAGTTAGGATTAAAATATAGATTGAATATATTTATGTGAAGTAAAAGTTATTATGCTAATCTTCAAATATAAATAAAACTGAACTGTCTTTTGCTAGTCCGGACTAATCTCCGAAAAGACTGAATCGATATAGATGGGGTTTTTACTGACACATAGAGAAATTTCAGAGCATTATGTAGGTTACATATCATAACGCATTTCCATAGAGGCTAAACAGTTATGACAAAAAAATCCAGAAATAGAATATCGATAGAAAGGTTATACGATATTGCATTAAAAAAAATTATCCAAGACTAAATCATGAAGAAATGCATTGCTGCCATGGTAAAACAGAATCACTTTCACGAGAATAAAGGTGCAAATACGAGCTAGTATTTATTTTCCTCACTTTTAGATATAACACTTCTGAACATAAGTTGATTTAATTCAAAACAAATGTCGGTGTCGCAAAATACACACAATTCCGTAAAGTTACAAGGAAAAGTATACACAAAGGCATACCTTTGTCTGTGGTCGTGACCTGTAACTTCGAAGAAAGCCGCAAACTTATTTTCACAGTACAATAATTCACAATAATTTTTGTTTAAAACTTTCACAGTCACATGATATTTTAATCGGTGTAATGAACACGTCGAGGGAACACTTTTGGAATTATATTTTTATTATGAAAAATTGGATTGATAATGACTTTATTCCGTTACAACTTACTTTTATGAATTCAATTTAATTTACGTTTAATATTCCTAGCGATTTTGCAGCGTAGGGTATTATTGATTTCCCAATAAAGCATGTAGCAAAAATTAAGTTCCAAATGCTTCGACATAGATTGAAGAGGTACTATGTATACAGTTCTAATAATACCGCATCTATTCATGTGTTACTAGATTGTGATCGCAGAGTCACTCGCGTTAATGTACATTTGACCAATACCTCAGGAACGGTACTTTTCCTGGATGCAAGATACCCTCTGTTCCTTTCTATAACCATGACAGCGTATTATTAATTTAATTTTGTTGAGTATTTATTAAGTATAGTTGGTTGAGTAGTTAACATAATATAACAATTTAACAAACATCTTCGCATTTATATCAGTAAGGAATTTTAAGATTTTTTTGTTGGTTATTGTTGGCAATCAAAACACTTTTATTAATTGATGATATCATAATTGTATATGTACATATAAATTATAGGTACATATAATATAAGTTTTATATATCTTTATATACTACATGGATATAGTTTAGTGGTTTAAGAGCTTTCATAGAGGCAGCAGTAAATCTTTTGATAAAGTAGAACACTTATAGAATAAATTGGACTTACATATATATTCTATCTTATGAAAGTACGGTGTCTGTGTTTCTCATTCTTGTTCTCCTTAAAAGAGGTAGCTTGGCCGATTTTGTTTTTATATACTTATGTGGAAAATTTCTTAGGTATATTTGGAATTCATAGATGTCGCTATTGTCGAAATCTATGTTTTATTATACTACTAAGTTACATATACATATTGTATTTTTAACGTAACAGATATATAGTATCAAATTGTCAGCCTCCTAAAATACCCCAATATTTTTTGTATGTTCATAACTTATTAAGGTCTATCGCTGGACAAATTTACACCCGGAATATGACTTAACAATAAAATATTTTACGTCTGTTATTTTACGTTTCTAGATCATTATACTTCAGGAGAATTTCTTGCGAGCTATTCAAATCTAGTTTAGTCTACTTTCAATTAATCTCAAATACAAAATATAAAGAAATTCAGTAAGGCACAAAATATATAATACTAGCGGGCCCGGCAGACGTTGTCCCGCCCTGATTATAAAAAAATCCTGGACATATTATATACCAAAACGTTCCTCGTGAATCACTTTATCCACTGGTGAAAACCGCATAAAGATCCGTTCAGTAGTTTTTGAGTTTATCGCGAACAGACAGACAGACAGACGCGGTAGGGGACTTTGTTTTATACTATGTAATATATAATATTCGTATTTACGTTACATAAAAAAATATAAATTACTAGCTAGGTCCGCGAATCCGCAAGTATTTATTACAGAATTATTTTTATTTATTAATTTGATATTTATATATATTTAAAAATTTCTTAGAGTATTACTACTAATTGGTAAAGTCTATTAATAACGGAATAATATATCCATATATATATCCGTTAACAGAAATCGGTCGAGAAAAACTTAGAGACCGACAATTTTTTACATCACAATAGAGGGCCCGGCGAACGTTGTCTCGCTCTGATAATAAAAAACACCTTAACAAATTATATACCTAAACCTTCCTCACGAATCACTTTATCTACTGATGAAAACCGCATGCAAATCCGTTCAGTGATTTGTGAATTTATTGCGAACAGACAGACAGACAAACGTGGCACAGGACATTGTTTTATAATATGTAGTGATTAGTATACAGCTGATAGTTATAATAGATGTTTATCATAAAATTTCATTAAAATTTACATTTAGACACTGAGACACATTTTAATTAGTGCGATAAATTGCTCATAGAGCATCAACGTTTATCTAATTTTTATGCTTTAGTGGTCCTTATAATGGAAAAATCCATTGGACACGTGAGTCAACAATTTATAAAATAGTCAGGACAAAACCACAAAGCAAATAATTAATAATTCATTGTTTTGTGCACGTGATAAGGATTATAAATATCTTTGTGATAAACATAAATCATGTAACGGATTAATAGGTATTACAGTAGTAAAGGTATTCAGTGTCGAGTTGGACTTTCCGTTTAAACTAATATTGATGGTCACATTTTATGTTGTTAACTCCCGTATTATATCTTCTTGATGGTGTCAATCTTTAATCCATCGTATCCAATCAATACATTGTACAATAAAATACTTGTACAGATAATTTTCTTTAACCGTCACTAACTATGCCTGAGTTGAGTATGGGTGTGTTATATTTTGTTGCTATCATTATTTTTAACAATTACATTTTGGGATTAATAGTCGAGTGATAATAAAATGGGCCTGTATAAATATTATCCATTATCGAAAACATTTGAAGACCGATTTTTGTAACAATCGCTTGAGTAGGACAGAAGTTAACGCGCTATTACCACATAAAATAGCTAGTTATAGTAATGTTAATATTATTAAAAAAAGCTGAAGTTTGTCAACTCTAGTGCTGATTGTCGTACGTCGTACGTCGTACACAAAAACATTTATATACTAAGTTCCATTAACAATAAATACAACAATACGACAGTACAACTTCGCGTACTGTCCTCTCTATACAATGCGCTGAATTGATTTGTGGACGGATGCGACAGCATATCGGCGACTGGATTCCGCCACCCTGCACCCGGAGCATTATCGATTCTGAATAAATAACTGCTTTCTATAAAGCTTACTTAACTGTACTAATTTCTCTTTACTCTGCATCTATTTTACTGTATACTAGAAAGCAATAATATTAAGATTTTATAGATACTCATCTGTTTCAATTGTTGTTTATGTGAAATTACTCACGAGGCTTACGCTATAGACTAATATCGTAGCGCTAAAAAAATGATCTAAATCACCTATACGACCATTGATATACAAAAACCCAAGATGCACACTTAACGTCTCACAGACGGCACACAAAAATGAGTGCATAATTTTGGATTATGCACTCATTTCGAATAGTCTCACGTCGCTTGCGTCCTTGTAAAAACAACTTTAAATCATTCAGACAAGGTTGAATTTGCAAAATCATAAGGTTATCGCATAACTATACCCACGTATGTATATTGGGGAGCTTTTGCGACCGGTTTTGAGCGCTATTTTTATACGAGACTGTGTGTCTTGGCTTTTTATATGTCAATGTATACGACATAACATTTAGTACATTGCATTCTTGCGAAGGCGGGCCTGATCGCTAGTATTAAAATAATGAACATAACGGAGAGTTTATATAATTTTTATAGTCAAAACAACATTGCTCATTGTGGACATTTCCAAGAGTATAGGAATAGGAACACATAGTCCAGGCGGTATTTTCATTACACCCGGCATTTTTATGGTCGACTCGATCTATTGAACATCGAGTATTGTAAATCATACATTTATCGCCGAGTTTATTGTTGTCCGTTCTATACGATGTTGTTGTTTAAATTATGCGAAATCATAAAGAAATAAAAGATATTACTTGTGTTATTGTTTGTTTTGTTTCTTAGTTTTTATAGTGAGCATTTATCACTTTGCGTGAATCATGAACGTGAAAATACGGCGGGTGCTGGTAATACATCTTGGTATTGTTACATCGTAAAGTGTTATAAACGAAGCTCTATTGTTTAATAATTTGTTTGAAAACCGTTATGAAACCCTAGCTTCTCGGGACACTTTCTTTAGATAATCCATTCTTTCACAAACTATACTATATTAGCGGCAAGCTTTGATGGCCGTTTTGACACATTGCAACAGTGATGTGAAATGTCGATTTATTTTCGAAAAAGCTACAATGAAATGCAGTTTTGTTATGTATTAAGTATTGACGTGAGTTTGCTGGAAGTAGTTGTACTGGCCAGCAATTATATATAGTTATACATTATAGGATATAAATATCAATAAAAATCAATATCAATCAATTAATCAATATCAATATCAAATAAATATCAATAAAAATCAATATAAATATCAATAAATATATATTGAATTTTGAAAAATATAAATGCCGAATTGTATTGTAAATAAGTAGATTAATATTATAGTTTCTGTCAAACGCCGCTGTTTTTTTATTGTTGGTAAAAACGTGAAAAGATGTGTTCGTGGAATCATCTTGTATTGTATTGTATTAGATATAGACCATATTAGATATAGTATAGATATAGTTATATATAGTATAGGTATAGATATATAGTCACATATACGAGTATATGTAGTATATGTATAGTTATACATATATGTAATTTACAAATCTGTACTAAATTAATTCTGTGTCCTAAAATTATATATTCGATAAATTTTTGGACTGCACGTCACTATTGACAATAACTAATAGTTATGAGTCAAACAAACGTAAAAACGGTCCCCGTAGCGTACGTACCTCTCAATATAATTTACCATTTTTTTACTGTACTGTTAGCCTTAAGAGGCTTGATAGCCGAAATGAAAATTAGCGCAAGGTTACCTAAATGGCCTAACCTTGGCTTGGGCAACAAAAGTAACAACTTCGCCTGTATGTCATTTCCGTTAAGTTATTATGTACTACGAACTCTTGAATTTAAATAGCCATTCGGACTAACTATTACTATATGTGTATATGTATTTACTATATATTTCAATTCTGGATAAGTTAGTATTTAAAAACAGACACAACAAGGTCTCTCACAGCACTTATATACCTATGATGTGAAGTACAGTCGTCGAATGAGATCAGCATCACAAAATGCAGTGCTTAAAATGTTATGAAGCAATTAATAAATGGTAGGATGCAGCCGGGAGGATATTTGTTATTTGACACAGTTATCGTCGTATATTATTTATATGACAAATAATAAAAGTTAAAAAAAAGTGTCTGTGTACTTATGTACACGCTTTAGAAGTTATACTTCTTTGGCGTAGCAAGATAAAAATCTTTTCAAAAATTTTATCTTTCGCTTTATTCTACGTTTGTAGAAAAAACGACACTAACAATACAAAAAAGGTATTTAATACGTTGAAAGTTTTAATACAAAAAAATACAAACAGCAAATACAAAGAAACAAAATGTTGACTATAGCTAACTTCAGGGTGTCGGTTTTTCGTGACGGTGTGCGCGCGCATCGTAAAAATTTACTCTCATCATTTTTCCCTAACGCGCCAAAAGACGTATAACTTCAATAAAGTTCGAAATGCTTTCTCTAAAAAAGAGATATTTGAGATTTATGTCCTCTACAGTTTTTTTTATCATAGGAGGAAAATAAACAGGTGGGTCATCTGATGTTAATGCGTTGCCATCCAGTGTTTGGGGGAGGAGATGGAAGTAGAGGGAGAGGGAGGGCGGAGGGGAGGTGGATGAGTTACCTAGAATTGGTTGCTATATCATAAAGACTTGACAAAACAGATTTCTAAGTGACTGGGTAATGTCTCAATTCTTCTCTACACTAAGAACAAAATAATACAAATAGAGATACGCACGAAGAAGATAGATAATTAATACTAAGATATCTTATGCAAGAAAATTCTTCAAGTAGTTACAATTTTATAAATTTTACATGCCTAAAAATTGTTAATACAATTGATAGCATGAACATTGAAATGTTTACGACAACTCTAAATGAGTCTAATGAACTAAATAAGCGGATCGAATAGTTTTGTCTCGATATCATCGTTCGAGCAATATAGAATGCGGTCATCCTTACAGCGATATCTGTAATATATATTCGGCTGGTATTTATTTGTTTTATCATAACCTAGTATACGTATCAGTTAGCATACATTAAAATATGAAAAAAATAAGTTTGACCTTGAAAACACCAAAAATGTAGCTCATTAATAAAAAAAAATTTTAATAGAAAGATTCCTCAATTCGTATTTCCTCAACATAACGCTGCTACTGTATTAATTTCTAAACATCCCTTACATTTGCCACTATATTTGTAGTAACTTAGAAGTTGTGAATCCGTCCTATTATGACGTATGGTTGTCCTGTTTTTGCGCATATGTCGAAAGATAATTTTCATAAGTTGCAGGTTTATCAAAACCGCGTTTTACGTAAAGTGACCGGTGCCCCGTGATACGTCCGGAGAGTCGATCTCCATAGGGACCTAGAGATGTCTTCTATCTGGGCTTACGTAAAATCACTTACGATTAGTTATTTTGAAAAAGTCGTGAATCATCCCAGTCCGTTAGTGGTATCCGCCGCAAAATACGAACCCGTACCAAACGCTGCGCAGTATAAAAGACGTCTGCGACATATTTTTACCGATCCTCCCGATGAAATAACGGCAGTGAACAATCAGTACCAGCCCACGCCCGCGTAACCACAGATCACGCCGCCGTGTTCTGGGGGTAAATTTCGCTCCCGCACACAAGATTAGTCCCCCCTCGGCAGCGGCTCAAACCTAGGTCCGTTCCCTCGGCGTGGAGCCCTTGAGTGCGCTTCTCGCGCGATACAGTGACACAAAATCTTACATCACTGCGACAACATTACACATGTCACCTCCACACACGTGCACGCACACACGCTTACACATGCAAGTGGAAGAGTTTTATTTTATTTCCCTTATCAAACTGAAAGAGTTTAGAAAATTATCCGATACAAAATATATATAAGAGTTGTTGAGGTATGTATGCTTGGTACATATATATGTTTCAACAACTTATATATGTATGAACCGTTAGGTTAGCTCAGATAGGTCGCGAATTGAATGTATCAGGCAACAGCCCAAGCCGAGGTGTGCCGTGCACCCTTGAGCTAGTTGTCAAATAAAATCGGCTGAGTGCCTTAAGCGCTCGCCTTAGTAGTCCGGTGAAGCTGTTAAGACCTTGCTAGGTCAATAGCGTAGTCAGCTCGAAAAAAAAAAGAAGTTGTGAAGTCTTCATATAAATTCTGAACTCCAGCAGTAAGGTATTTAACAACAAATATTAGCCACACTCAATCTACATATTTCTTTTTGTACGTACAGAATGTATTGATATAACCTGTAACATATTGATTAATTGAATAAAGTGTTTATAAGGGATTATAAAAACGTATGCGAGTTCCAAATATTTATACTAATGAAACGTAAAAATTATATTTTACAAAATTGAATACTCGTATTATACACAGGATCACGCGCTTAGAGCTCATCTTAACTTTTCAGACGTTTCGAATATTATTATATATCCTATTCATGAGTAGTTTTAGAAAAATATCCCTAATTAACGAAATATCAAGCTTTACTTGATTGTGGTGTTGATAATAACGTGACGATAAGTACTACTACTAACTACTACGATAAGTACGACTAAATACTAATGAATGATCTGTCTTCCATCTCTATAAATAAAATGATAGAGCTCAGCTGTTGTATGCGTTCACGCAAAAACAACTCGATAGATTTCGATTCAATTTTTTCATTCGCATTTCTCTGACGCTTAGTCTTTATCCAAAAAAAAACTCCACAATATTTCCATTTATTATAAACGGTTTTCACAAGTACCATTGAAGTTAATTAGTTCACATAAATAAAACACTTCTTAATTCGAGTCATCCTGTAACTGAAAGGCGGAATCACAGACAACATAGTATAATTGCATAGATACAGATAAAACTATATAGATAATATTAGTTTCTTCACAAGCACTACTCGTTCAGTGATATATGTTTTTTTGCCATGGCATAGTGGGGCAAGCGGTGTTTTTTACGTTATTTTCCTCTGAACATAAAGTATATTGTTAAGATAATATATACTTAATATTATGAAGAGGTAAAGTTTGTGAGTTCGTCAGGTTGTAGGGGGTAATATCTGGTTCTACTAAAGCGATTTTGAAAACTATTTTACCAATAGAAAGCCACCTTATTTGTGAGTGTATATTAGCCATATATTAGCATATATTATGAGCTATATATTAGCCCGAAAAACGAAGAGAATATTTATTGTGGTAGTCGGATTTGCAAAGTAAGTCGGAGAAAAAAAGGTCGAACGAAAAAGTTTCTTATGAAGGCTGCCTTAACCATGAGAGATATATAATTGAGTTCTAGAGAAAAATTGTAGAGCTTGATAATGCCTACAAAAAAGTCAGCAACAGTATATGTCTAACTTTTATATTTAAGTCACAAAAAGTTGTTTTTTTTTATAATTAAAAAGTTATTTAAATCGTTAAGTGACGTTTATTGTTTTTTATTGACGTTTATTATCACACTCATAATTTCATCACAAGTAAAAATGTTTACGGCTCAACGAAGTGGGCACGGGTGAGCTAGTAAAAAATATAAACTAAGTCGCGGGTATTAACTAGGTAATCGTAAGGTGGTCACTTATACTTAAAATATTTTAATTGATATTTATACCCGCTTACAACGACACCGCGTCTTTACTAGCGACATATAAATTGACTATTTGCCCAGCAAGCAAGATATTACAAGATATCGGAGCATATAATATTCAATTTATCGTGAGATTATAACCGTTCATGGTTTAACGTTGATTCATGATGGGTATCGAGCGAATTCATGTTGAATGTAATAAACCATTAATAAGCTATTAATCTATATATATGAGTGGATGTTAGTATGTATATATGATATTTATAAATTTTAACACCATTCGATTGAAATGTAGCCCACACAATTTTTTTCAAGGAGAAAAAAAATTAACTCTGTCGTTATTATTAATTGACGCTACTAGATGGCGCTGTATTACTTCAACTTCTGTACCGATTCTCATGAAAATTCATTGAAATAGATATTTAGGAAAACATTTAATAATTATACACTCACGATATAAATTACCAATGACAGATTTCGTAGCTCATGACAATGCAAAAACTGAAATCGTTCCATCTGACATTTTCTAATATATTTTATAACGCGCAGTGAGAGTTGCAGTAAAAACGTTACTAGCACGTAAACGTGAGAATGGAGTTCCTACATATAATTGCATACAGAGGACATTTTCGAGCTATCATCCACTTTGCAATAACTCAATTATTAGTAACAAAAACCGGGTGCGTATCCGCGGAAACTGCTAGTTGTTATATTAAAACGACAAGAAATCGCTGATAATATATACCTACTCAAAATTACTTCTAATAACATTGATTATCCTGAACTTCTGTCAGAATTGACAAGCATTTACATACAAATCATTTCCAGGCCGTGTCCATCGCTTCTACTAATTATCGAAAAAAATCATTTTTATAACGTGCTAGTCATTCCTTCTATGGTATTAGAGAGGTTAGTGATTTTGATTTCTAAGTTCTTTAATGATATCATCATATAAAAAATAATAGACTCTTAATATTTTTGTATTTATATCTACTAGGTTCAATTAATTGTCAATAATCGTAGATGATTGTATTTTGTTATACGAGGATTAGAAAAAATGACTTAACGTTTTCTAGCCTAAATATTAATTATTGTAAAATAATAAAATGTGTTAATCTTCGAATAAAAAAGGTTGTGTCGTAAAGACACACGATATAAGTGAAACTTTAGTATTTAAGAAACATTTTAATCAAAGAAATACAACAAAAAGCCAACGTCACGCTGTGTCCCCAGGCGGTCACCCATCCAAGTACTGCTTGCACCCAACGTTGCTTATCTTCGATGATCGGACAAAAACCGGTGTTTTCAACATTCCACCCGACACAGTGATTACTCTTACCACTTTTCGCCACAAAAACGTTTGCGGATCAGAATTTCTACACCCTCTCTTAGCAAGTTTTATTTCAATTGATATTTTACCTTTTCACACTTTCTTTCATCACAGCATTTTCATTTAAAAATTGATTGAAATTCATGCTGTTTCGTCATATTTATTTTCGAATAGAAGATAACATATATACAGCCGGAAACTATAAATTGGCAAACTGCGTAAAGGCGAAAAAGTTGCAACTTGTATGTCAAGGTTAATCAAAAACCTTGATCTAGTAATCTTAAACTAATACGCGATACAATTTACACAGTAAAACATAGTTGTTAGAAGATTATTTTGTATTGTAACAACGAAGAACCAACTTACTTAATAATGTCATCATATAAGGACAAGCGACAAAAACTCGTATTTTCTACCTACACGGAATCGACCGAAATAACTGTTAGTATATCTCAATAAAAACTGAGAGGGTACAATAAAAGGTGACAGATCAAACGAAATTCCCCCTAACAAAAGATTATATTTTAATTCAACGATAAAACACATTCCCAATTACACAGTATGGAGGACGGCTTAAGGATTCCTTAGGGTTGTCACTTCAATGAAATGATTTATTTACTAGCTTCAGCTCGCGACTTCGTCTGCGTTGAATAGTTACTTTGGGCTAACTAACACGCAGCGGAAGCTATCATAAGGAAGGAAAACGATTTTGAAACTTTCTTCATTGGTGCTCCGCTCCTATTGATCTTAGTGTGATGGTATAGAGCCTATAGTCATCCTCGATAAATTAACTATCTAACAATGAAAGAATGTTTCAAATTGGACCAATAGTTCTTGAGATTAGCGCGTTCAACCAAACAAACAAACCCTCCAGCTTTATAATTTTAATATAGGTTATTACTCTCCTCTCGTACTTAACTCGCGTCGTTTAAATTAAAACAACTTTTGATAGAGTGGACCGATTTTAATGAAACAAAGACTACTTTAGCAGTGATACGTGTTCATATAAATAGAACGACAGACATTTCTAAAAATGATCGAAATGTTTTTTTTTTACTTATTCCTAGACAACTACAACATTTTTTTTCACGAAAATCGAAAAAGTACAGACACTTTAGATTTACATTATTATTATATGTATAGAAGATATAGATATTCTGTGACGTCATTGTTATGCTATGTTGTGTAAAGTCTTGTACGATTTGAGCTCAGTGTAAGTAAGGTATTGAATAGTTTTCATCCCCAAAAATGTAGATAACACTAAGCAATTATGCCAAACGTGACCCAAAATGGTTACGTTAGTGTAACACATAGAGCATTTATTTGCTTTCCAAGCGTCGAATCTCATACATACATAACGAGAAGTTCCAAGTAAATTAAAATCTTCAACTACAGTTAAGAATGGATCATCAGACAAATAAGACATAGCAAAAATGTTGTATCTGTTTGAACATATCGTGTTGTTTTTATCTATACATATAACAATATTGCAAATTAAAAGTGTCTCTGTACTTTAAGATTTTTATAAAAAAAAATGCATGTAACTAAGACTATATATAATTAAATAAATTTTAATTATCTTTAGAAATGTCTGTATGATTGCTAAAGTGCTACGTTTGTGATAAAATGTCACCAATCGTAAAGCATGTCCTCGAGTAACATTTAGTCTTTGTTTCATTAAAATCAGTTCACTCTGCCCGAAGTAATTGTAATTTGTACGAAGGGCCTAGTTAATTAAAGAGAAGGTAAATAAAATCATTACAGTCTCATCAAGAAACCAGGGTTTTTATAGTCATATTCATGCAAATAAAATTATACAGGTTTATAGTAGTCTGAAAAATTACTGGGAAGATATCGATCATTTTTTAGGTTTTATTTTTTTTAAACTTGGTTATGTAAACGAATGAGACGAAGTCGCCAATATCTATAACAATTTATTATTTTCCAATCAAGGAGTATATTATATACACTGAACATAATAAATTTGTAATTACTCTCGTTTGGTTTAATTTCAAGAAGTTAGTCAAATCAATCAGTACTAAAATTAAACCCAACCAATATAAGATATTATTTTCCTATAAATGTATTATAATCTATGTAAAATAGGGTTTGAGTAAAATATTGTACCTATATGTAACATATATTTCAAATTACATCTTAATAACAATAAAAAAAAAAACAATTTTGTAGTAAAAAGTGACAACCATATTGTTGCGGTTCAGGTACACACTGGAGACATCTAACGGAGAATGTCAGAATAACTCTTTTATAGTTACGATTTAAGTCATAAAGAAGTTGAAAACGTATTTTTTAAAGTGATATGTCACGATACGAAGGTTATTTGTGATCCTTTACCCATAACAAGCGCATTCGAGATTAATTAAATAGGTCATAAAATACCCGAGCTATACACGGAAACTTGAGAAAAATAAACGATAAATACTGTCTCATTATTAATACATATCATTGCATAGTATAAAACAAAGTCCTCTACCGCGTCTGTTTGTCTGTCTGTTCACGATAAACTCAAAAACTACTGAACGGATCATTATGCGGTTTTCACCAGTGGATAAAGTGATTCACGAGGAACGTTTTGGTATATAATTTGTCCAGGATTTTTTTATAATCAGGGCGCGACAACGTCTGCGGGCCCGCTAGTATATGCTATAAAGCAAATGATTGACTGACTCATCAACACACGGTCAAGTCTGCTGAAGCTAGAAACATGAAATTGGGACAAGAGGAGAGGTGGACCTCCGGCGCTCTCACTGACCGAACGATAGGCAATAATGCAAGCACTGTTACTTCACGTCGGTTTTTAACCGGTTAAAGTTTAAGACAAATAATTACTAGATTCATAATGCTTTAAAATAAAAATCGAAAAATAATAAAATAATGTATTCCTTATTAACGGCACAGAGTCGCGCGCTCACAACTAGTATTATATGATTGGATTAAGGGATTAAATTAGTCCGAACATTCAAATAAAAGCCTTGTTAAAATCAAGTTCACATATATGTTATTTCTAAGATAGAAAATAACATTCGAAGAGTATATTAGTAGGTTACGAAAATAATTCGTTTTTTTTACAAAAAAAAAATGTTGTCCTCCAGACTTTGTGTAGAAACATGTTTAAAGTATAAAATTACCAATAATTATCATTAAAATGTTAAAATACGCGTCGATCTCCTCGTAGACTTGTAAACAAAGTTTGTGGTTTATAGCCGAAAAGCTGCTTTACGAGACGTCGAATTAGTCTAAAGCAAGCTTAAGAATACATTTTGTGAAGTCCCGAGCGTTAATGAGAAAGTAAAGTTCTCGGACAAACTTTGTAAGTTACGGCCAGACTCGGCAGTTACTGTAGCGATAAGCCGCTATCGTTTTTTCTATAAAAAAAAACTTATACAATTTTTGTTATTCTTTCATTAAACAAATTCTCGTAGTTAAAAACAGAATGAGAGCAAAATTTTTGTGAATGAAAAGTATCAATCTAGTACGAATTACAATGAAACCCATATGCAAAACATTTTTTTATGTTTGTATGTAATTTCCTTCAAACGTATGTTCACGAATTAGCCTGAACTTTCAGCGAAGGAAAGTATTGTAACGAAACCATAGTGTAGGTGGTGTTCCGAAATCTGCACTTGTGAGCCAGTCTAGATTTTACGAGTTTACCATTTAAGACTCAGGTCAGACAATAGTCAGGTGACATTGAGAGAGAAAGGTCATCGTAATCAAACGCTAGAACCAATACCCAAAATATAAAAAAAGTACTACTGTGTAAATTTAGTAGCGAGGAAAAACATTTACCACGGCTGAAGGCTCATGATTATACAACATATAATAATATCATCTATACTAATGTACTAATATTATAAATAGGTAAAGTTTGTGACGTTGTGACGTTGTGGCGTTGTAAGGGGTAATCTCAGCAACTACTGGTCCGATTTGAATAATTCTTTCAGTGTTATATAGCTCATTCATCTAGAATGGTTATAGGCTAAATATCATCACGCTAAGGCCAATAGGAGCGGAGCACAGATGAAAAATGTTTCAAAATCGAGATGTTTTTTTTTTGAGAGCTTCTGCTGTGTGTCAGCGTTAGCCCAGAGTAGTAACAATTACTACGCGGACGAAGTCGCGGGCCGGGGCTATAATCTATATACTAATATTATAAAGAGGGAAAGTTTGTGAGTTTGTGACGTTGTAGGGGGTAATCTCAGGAACTACTAAACCGATTTTGAAAATTCTTTTAGCAATATAAAGCCACGTTATTTATGAGTCATAGGCTACATATCATCACGCTAAGACCAATAGGAGCAGAGCAACAATGAAAAATGTTTTAAAATCGGGGTATTTTTTCCTTTTGAGAGCTTCCGCTGCGTCTTAGCCCAAAATAACTATTCCACGCGTGCGAAGTCGCGGGCAGAAGCTATTAACTAATTATATTATCTATAATCTATACTAATATTATAAAGAGGTAAAGTTTGTGAGGTTGTAGGGGGTAATATCTGGGAAGTCGGAGAAAAATGGTCGAACGAAAACGATTCTTACGAACGCTGCCTTAATTATGAGATATATATGATTGAGTTCTAGAGAAAAGTTGTAGCTTGATAATGCCTATTACCGCCCAACAAAGTGGGCACGGGTCGGCTAGTTGTTAAATATTTACAAAATTTGAATACAGAGATACATTTTAAAATAGAATTAGGCCACAGTTTGATTCAGCAGTCCTGCAGAGCTTCACATGAAGGGTTGAATGAACATAGTCGATTCCAAACAGTGTTGTCAAATGGCTGTCTCCTTTTCACTCTGAACCTAACCATAAATACCTATAAAATTATATTTTTAGACATAAAACCACCTGACGTTTTGTAATGCTACAAATGGGATCGAATCTAATCAAGTTTCATTTAATATTTTAGAAAAAATAATCTTTTATTATTTTATTTATTTATTGAAACGAATTTTCCACGCGTTGAATATTATAGTCATAAAACCGGCAGTGCACGATGGTCGTCTGCTCAAATTTTGATACTCACACGCGCTCGTATACAATAGAAAGAATCAGAGAAATCCTATCTCAAGCCGCGTTAAGGAATTTCGTTACAAAAAACCATACGACTTATAATTTTACATGACGTTTGACATTATAGAATATATAAAAGCACGGTACCATACATGGTCGAGCTGATGATACCTTCCGCATTCGTTCCCGTGGCTTCTGCAGTAAATAATTCCCGCGAACGAACATTATTATAGGAAGATATGCGACCGCAGACCGCATGGGTGTGCGAACCGTTTTTGGCGAGACTGCATTATTGAGGGATATTACAATGTCTAACTCTACGGGGACGGATTATAGACAGCAAAACGGGAGTTTTATCTGTTCTCGGTAAAGGAAACATCATAATGAAACTGTAGTATGACGGAAGAGTCTGTATTCTAAATGCCGGCCTGGTTAGCTGCTACCCGAAATTGGAAATTTGTCACTTTCAACCTATGTATCTGTTTTATTAGATGCATTTGAGAACCAATTCCTTTAGATATTTACCGTCATGGATCACATAACATCTTAGGTAAGATTGTGTACAAAGAATAAAATAATATGAAGAATAGAAAAAAGAGGAGATTCGTTTTATAAATACTCTTTTTATGATAAAAGAACCTGTAAGACGAATTATTATACTGTAGAGATACATATAGCAGAGATATGGTTAATGGCTAACGGTGGACAGCGAGCTGTAGTGTTTAATCACGCACAACTACGAGTGACTCGTATCCATTGCTTTTATAATTAAATATAGTAATATATATAATGGATATTGCTATGTCTGAGATCAACAAACTCCAAACCCGTTTTTCTGATTCCTTTAAAAGTTATCACACCGAATTATTTTTCCAAGGAGGGTTTTCTACTCTCTATTTTACTAACTAGCTACTAGACGAATCTTAGCTACAAGTGTGTTAATTTTATTGTTACATAGTAATTTTTGGTGAAGTTGCGAGTATTTTAGCCAGTCCTATGTATGTGTAAATGTATTTACTCCAAGGAAATTACACTGAAAATACATAGTTCAATTAACTAACTTAGTAGTGTCTATATGAAAAAAAAAATGGTGTTAATTATGAAATAAATCCTAACTAATATTATAAATTCGAATGCGAGTTTGTTTATTTGTTTGTTACGCTGTCATGGCCCAAGTGCTCAACCAATCGTGATTATATTTTACCTACACGTTACTAGGAGTACAGAAAAGACATAGAGTATTATCGAGAAGAAAATTACTGCTGCTAAGTGAATTCTACATTGCAAGCGAAGCCTCGAGCAAACGCTAGTAGTAACATATAAACATTCTGCGTCAGTACAAAGCCAATATAAAAAGTTGCACGAAATGAAATCGAGTCATTTCATTAAAACGACGTATTTACATACAATGAAGCGGAACGTAAAATAAATGAACCGACGTACATAGCCATAATGAATCTTGTGAACGTGAATTTCATCAAATTGAGACTTAGTTCTGTGGAGCGAGTCGTAAAATCTTGATGACTTTGAAGATAATAAGAATAACAAGAATGTAACGAGTATCCTTAATTTTCCAAGACCCTGTTATACTTAAACAAGCTCTTGCTCGCGGCTTCGCTCGCCTTTATATAGATACGATCTTTCCTTTCGGAACAGTATTTTTTTAGATGAAAGGTAGGTGTAATCTTTGCTCTTTTCTGTACAGTGGTATACCTGACAACGCGAAATTTCACGATGATCGGCTGAATAGTTGAGCTGTGAAAGGATAACAAACAAACTCACTGACTATTATCTTTAAACTAGAAAAAAGTACTGCTCACGAGGAATAGGTCAAATCTATATTAATGAAAGGGAAGCTGATAGCAAAAGTTATTTGTGTACATATTTTCCGTGTTCCAATATCTCCACATATCACTTTTTATGGCGATTAGTACAATGGTATGAAAGTTGATTGCTGCAGCCCTGTCTAGAGTCGATTTATATTAAAAGCATATGGAAAACATTTAGGCCTGCCCACTTTATGATAATCGGTCAAATTATATTGAAGTTTATCAATTTTATATATACCAGCAATTTTCAACATATTCGTTTCGTTTCATTTAATGTTCACACGTGAGATCTTTATAAACAAATAGCTGTTACTGCGTGGAATAAAAAAAAATCTTGCTCAGCATAAACGTGCGCGGTAAGCATTACACTTCTTCTTTGGTTTATTCGATTTGCACGGAATCCTATTTCTTTTTCGAAAACAATAGTAGCATGTGTTACTCCTCATAACACCAGCCAACTTCTAATAAAGTCCCATCAATATGGCTTCAACCGCTTCGGAGATTAGCCGGAACAAACCGACAAACAAATTTTTTTTTTTTATTATAAGTACCTTTTGTACTTCCATATCCATTCAGTAAAGTTTTTATTTTGATATTACAAATAGACATAACAATTTTATTTATGTGTATAGATGATATAATATCTTTGTTTAGGTCTAACGGTTTATGCATAATACGCTGAGACAGCGCAGTAGCGTTCGGATAACAAGACGTTTTCAAATTACTTGACATTTATCTAGATTACCCAAAATGGTCTGTATCGACCTCCAAGGACGTGTGGGCCACACTAGTAGCAAAGGTGTCGATGTCAACGAAAAAAAAAATTAGGCATCCATGAGATGCAAATAAAGGTAAACGATAAGGATCACATTTAAGTAGGTCGTGGATTTAATTTGGTTTAACTTGCATTAAACAATACACATACTGTCCACTTAAATACTGCTTCCAAAACCACCTTTTCAAAACATATTTGAAGTTGATGAATTCTACTCATTACCAAAATACTACGAGACTAAAAACTTTGGGGACCCTATGCTTTAGCCAATTTAAACAATACATTTTAATGAATCGTGGCCTGTGTGTTATTTAGATGTACAAACTATACAGAGTTTCATAAAAATCCCGTCCTGAATTTTTGCATGAAAAATTCATAAAACATACATCCTAATTCACAAACTTTCTCATCTATAATATTAATAGTATTATTTCAACTTTAGCTAACTTATCAATAGTGAGTACATAATGTAAATTTAATAACAATTTATTAGAGTAATAATTTCTGAATCTAATTTTCTTACCAGTTTTTAAAGTTTGAAGAACATTCAATTTCGGATTTCGGAAGGCAATATCGATGCTAAAAGTAACAATTCTATTACCTGTCAACAAAAAAAGAATATTTTAATAATAAGGCATATTAAAAAAATAGGGCGTGTCGTAAAGAGACGATAGAAGTGAAAATTTTGTATAACAGAGAAAAATTTTATTTAAAAAAATACAACAACACGCAGTGTCCTCAGGACCGCTTCTCCTGTCCTGTCACTCATGCAAATTAAGATCGCAACCGACGTTGCTTAACTTTAATTTGATCGGACGAGAACCGGTGTTTTCAACACTACCCGACACCGTGTTTAACCCCACCACTTTTCGTCACATAAAAAGATTTCGGATCAGAATTTTAATGCGCTCCCATAAGAACTTTGAGTTAAAATGTTACTGCAGTGAGGAACAAAACTTTATATCATGGATAAAACAAAAGATGGATTCTCTCTACGCTAATAAAGATAAAGTCTGCACAATCTTATATCAATACTAAAACAATCATACAGTTTAATATACCTACATTTATTAGGACGAGGAAGCGATATCCAAATATTTGAGGACAATTATTTACATCGCTCTGATATATTTTTAAACGACTGAAAATCTAGTTTTGACGTATAGTATTGTATTTCAACATCTAGACTTATTACACACAAGCTTTTGTACGCGACTTCGCTCACCTTAATATACCCAATGTCCTTTTTATACCCCTGTCAATGTGTATGCAGTTTCATGATGATTCGTTGTGTAGTTAAAGCATAGTAGCGTAATAAACAAATTCACTTTCGCATTTATAATATTAATTAATATATATAGGTATATATATATTCATAAGTTTTTAATTTTCAAATGTTAAAAGTATATTAAATACACTGGAGTTTTGGGCTCATTTCAAAAGCGTCTTTGAAATATTTTCGTAATATTTTATCGCAAAATCTTTCCTTTGAGGCACTCGAAATCTACGGATTCATTCCCCCGACACTTCCTCCAGGGCTTTTGAATGGGGCTTGAAAATTAAAAACCAACAGCCCCTCGAAATGCGGACTTCTCTGGAGAAGGCTTAGCGGCACTAAGTATTAGTGAAATATAATTTGAAATATATGTTAATAAAATAAATTTAAAAAAGCAAGTTACATTACATACCGAGTGGTAAACTTTACTAAATTACATACTAATTTACTAACATAAGCAAAAACGTGATTTTCCTTTAATTAAAAATGGTACTGATACAATAATGAAACGATTACTCATTCGATCTTAAACAATCATAATTAATAAATTCTTTGATGTTCTTTTATTATTTTGACATAATCATAAGTAAATGTTTCTGAAAGACTTTACAGACCACTAGTTGTTACCTCCGGTTTCACTCGCTTTTATTTCACGCTAGCCTACGGCCTCAAAGCCTCAATAACCTTACGCGGCTCGGCCCATCAAAATACTATATTAGTATAGTTTAGTTCTTAGGAACAAAAGTTAATATCGTAACTAAAACTATAAATGAGTGTGAGTTTGTTTGTTTGTTACGCTTCACGTTTTAACTACTAAACCGATCACCCCAAATTTTTACATAGATGCTGTCAAGGATACAGTCAAGGGCATAAATTACCTTCAATCCAGAAAAAAGTAATGGACTCGAGTCAAATTAAAATTAACGCGAGCGAAACCGTGAGCAAAAATTAGTAAGGCAATGAAATTGAAACACCACTTTCACATATTTACATACTGGGAGACAAGTAATAAGCGACATTACTGGCAAACAATTGTAAGCTAAAAATTTAATATATTCGTATATATATGCCACAAAAAAAAACTCTATGATTGAGGTAACCAGCTACAGTTTGCGCGTATCCTTTTCCTGTAGGTAACACGGATGCTCCGCTGCAAAGTTTGGAAAAACTATCCTCCCAAGGGTGCTATGATTTGACCGCACTTTGGACACTTCTCAACAATTTGTTCTGTTTCTCCACACGACATAACAACAACTGTTCTCGAATAAATCGTACGTTTTTATTAGCCCTCCGTTTATCTATCTTTTTATTGGGTGTGAAATGAAGTGCATTTAACTAATGTACGTTATCTTAAAATGTTAGAAACACTTTATAAAAAAATTACAGAAAAGATTGAAATAATCTAAAACTAGTCTCAGGTTTTTGATCGAAAAGAATTTTATCTCAGATAACGCTTTTTAAGTAACGTAAAACTGATTAGTAACTTTTTAAAGAGTACTTTATGGTTATATTAGCGATCGCCCGTGACTTCTTCTGCGTTCCTGTATTTATAAATGATGACACTGCATATTACCTTCGTTTAACTATAACCGTTTATGCATATGCCGAGGTAGTCTTATATACGGTAGGACTTTATTTTATTATATTCTGACCAAATAACAAGTTATATTTGTAATATTATAAATATGTCATATTTGTAAAAAAAGTGTGTGTGTACTTATGTACACGCGTTAGAAGTTATACTCGTTTGGGGTAACAAGATAACAATCGTTTTCAAAAATTTTATCTTTCGCCTTATTCTACGTTTGTAGAAAAAACGGCACTAACAATAGAAAAAAGGTATTTAATACTTTGAAAGTTTTAATACAAAGAAATACAAACAACAAATACAAAAAAACAAAATGTTGACTATAGCTAACTTCAGGGTGTCGGTTTTTCGTGATGGTGTGCGCGCGCATCCTAAAAATTTACTCTCATCATTTTTCCCTAATACACCAAAAGAAGTATAACTTCAATAACACATAGTTATTATAATTTATATGCCAGGTCACAGTGAAGTTTAATCAAAATCTGTTCAACAGTTTTCGCGTGAAAAAGCAACAAGCATACATACATATATGTCCACACGACTGTCTCGTGTAATAGGATAGAATATTACTTATGAATGTGTTTATGTTGACAGATGAAATAATTTACTTTGGTTATCAAATATATTTTATTTCCCATACATCGGAAACAATTATCATTTCGTAATCAGATGGAGGTTGATCATACTGTAGCAATTATTGTACTTGTTCATCTTTACTAGTCCTTACAAATGTTACAAAAACGAAAGTGAATTTATTTGTTCTTTACGCTTTCACGCACAGAAAAAGACGTAGGGAACCATTTATTTAGAAAACATATTGTTCCCGAGGGATAAATCAAATCTACATTGATCCGAGCGAAGCCACAAACAAAAGCTAGTATGAAATAAAAGTTTTTAGTAACTGGCTTGTACCCACGACTGAATGAATTCTCATGAAAATAATTTTATTCATTGAACTACACGCAGTATCAAAATTAAATATATGAATATTGTAATTGTGATTTTATCCATTACTACTTAAACTCTATAATTATTTTACTGATTTTAAATTACCTCTGTTAAATTTTACAATTATCATTTAGCCCAAATAAAATTGCGTAATAATAAAACCTACAAAGTCCTCTGTCGTCACTAAAATTATCGCCAAAATAGGTTCTGTCGTTCCAGATAGCCCGGACGAAGATACACTACGATTTTAGATATATGTATAAATTTTTAAAGTTATCATCACTGTATTGTCTTTGAAAACTTGTCTGAAGACTTTAGCAATGAATTAGTATTGTCTGTATGCGGATATTTTTATTATATTGCATTAATAATTATTATATTGTGTGTTTACTTCTCTTTCGTTGTAATTAATTTTGTTTATTTATTAGAATAATCCTCACTAGTGCTTAATAGTATTTATTATAAATGGGAATGTGAGTTTGTTTGCCTGTTACAGACTGTTACGCTTTCACGCCGTAACTACTGAACTAATTATCATGAAATTATGCCAAGACATTCTCAAGAGCACAGAAAAGGACATTGACGAAGCCACGAACGGAAATTAATATAGCATATTCTGAAACGTGCGAGTCGTACAACAAAAATTACATTTTCAACCATTTTATAAAATCTGTTGAGTGATAAACTTTCTCGAAACTTCTTTATTTATTCTCATTGTTTGTGTAGATTTCTCCCGAACGCGTTCCAGTTTCTGCAATGATTAATCTTTCTTTCAAAATATTATTAATATCCTATAACAGTTATCAGAGAAGCAATCTGTCATTCGATTCAACAAAAATACACTTATATCTGCCAACAGAACACATTAACATGTACCACATAAAAGTTCCGACAATCCCTGAAACACGAATGACGAGCACATTTCTGTTATTATCAAAGAATACTCGTTTCCTTACGCAACACAATTCTGTAGAGCTTCTCGCAAATATATTACGCAAGGGAAAGAGATTGGAATGAAGCCAGAAAGGAGAAAATCGATGGCCGTTTGACGCAGGACTTGGCCGCCCTGAGAGATTGTGCTAACACATAAATACGAATTGTGATTGCGAAAGAAAAAAATGTGGAATCCCGAATTCCAATAACAAATGATTTGTTGAAGCGCGTTCCAGAGGATTGACAGAGGATAAACTTGACTAATGTTTTAGAGTACATTGAGTATATATCTATCGCTAGTAAACGGAATATTGCAGAATGTTCAGGAATATTTTTATAATAACTGTTTACATTAAGACCACAAGTAATTGTAGCATTTGTTGCATCATACATCGTAAAAAATGTATTTCCCGTGCCTACAAAAATTATGACAGCACAAATTATTAATTAAAATATTTGTAAATCCAAATAAAAGAACAGGATATTTTATTTTATTATTCTCCATTTTTTTATAAACCTTCCATCAGATTTAATTCTGAAGAATTAAATAATTATTAGAATCTAATTGTTATAGAAAATAGATTTTTACAGTTATAATAAGTTTTGTTCATAACATTATATGCTCAATTAATTAATATTACTATTTTTTTTATTTACTATGCACCGTAAACTTAGGCATTTTATGGGATGCTCTTAAACCAGAAAAATTGCTTGTACATTTTTTATAAAAAAAAAATGTTGTTATTGAAATTTTGGCTGTGAAATTAAAAAAATCAACGAGTCTGAAATTAATGTACTGTTATGTTATTCTTCTGTTTAATAGTTGAATGATTTAATTCAAAGAAATTTGAACCTTATTTATGTTTTATTCCAAGTAACTATGTATGTTTGTCTATTACCTTTCCAACCTCAGAATCAATCGCGAAAAAGTAACGTAAATGTAGGCTGATGCCTGTAGTAGAATATATACTACTTCTCATTCTGAATATGCGAAAAAACACATAGACGAAGTTGAAAAAGAGGAAGAGCGAGTCAACAATTTTTGATTAACTTCCTCGTGTGTCCCTCATCACGCTGTCTCGTTATTTTCCCTACACCAACATCTTATCTTTGCCGTACCGTGAAGCTGTGGAACAATCTCCCGGCCAGTGTGTTTCCTCCTTCCTATGACATGGGGTCCTTCAAGCGCAACGTGAAGAGATACTTACGCAGGCCGGCATGACAGCGGCGACCGGCGATGGATAGTATGTCTCTCGGTAGTCGCCATTGTTTTTGGATTGTACTGTGCTTACCATCAGGCACAGTACAGTCATTTTGCTGTCCTTTGCTACGATAAAAAAAAAAACCAAGATAAGCATTAATAAATTGAACATATATAAATTTCAATCCATATGTGTATAAAAATGATTGATATTAATTTAAATTAGAACATGTATTATATTTAACGCTTCACTTAAGAATTTCCCCTTAAATATACGGAGTTTCCCTTCCAGTTATTACAAATTTACGACCAATTAAAACATCGCCTCCCATTATATACGGGGCCAGCTAATTAGCGAACTCATTCATTATTTAGTTATCAATATGCAGTAAACATGAAGGCGCTATGCCCTTGGGCTTTCTACGTTATTAACTAATAACAATCAAGGAACTGATGTTTATACATATTGTTCTCTTTACTAACTAAAAATATTGTATTTTATTCTATCTATTCGAAGAACCAACAATATTAACACAAGGACAGTCCAATATATGCAATTATAAAGAATAAACTCTATATAAGTGCAATCTTAATTATACGTGTTTACTACGTAATTGTATGCCAGAGCAAATAACTTAATGGAATAGTTAAAATGAAAAAACTAAAACAAAAAGGAACTAACGCAATATTATAAAGGCACATTCAGTAGCTAGATTTAGTAAAAGGCTAGCATGATTTTAATACTAGAACCAACACGTAGTCTGGTGAAGCTGTTAAGACCTCGCTAGCTCAATAGCGTAATCAGTTCGAGAAAAAAAAACTTGAAGCAACATAGATTAGCCATTCCATGTATCAGGCTTAGTAATACCGTTACCAGTTTTTAGGTATTTGTGTTATGTTGTACATCAAAGTCCTAAAGCATACTACCGATTTGCCGGATAGTTCAAGAACCTTTTCATATGGGTTTTGATGTCAACTATGTAGTGTGGATCAATATGCGAAAGATGGTGATGTCTGGAAATGACCACTCTGTTTGTATATCCGCCAAAAACGATTGTAACGAGTTTTTTTCTGGTTCTTATAGATGACTGACTGGGTTGTTTTTCGATGCAGTAGTATTTAGTTTTGATGTTCATAAGCACCTTTTTTGGGTCAAAATATTTTTTTTCATTTTGCATTGAATTATCTCATCTCAATGGAAATAATAATGTATTTGCAAATTCATATATGAGCTAAAACTAAATTTATCTTCTGCCATAAATCCTTCAGTAAAGGAAAACCGCGTGATAACATATTTTTGATGAAAAACATGGGATTGTGTTTGACAGGATCGCTACAAAGATACTATTTCAGTTTATCACGTTTCGGGATCATTCTGTGTACTCGTTACTGAGAGATAAGCAGGCCGGCATGACAACGATGATTGCGATGGTTGTAAATCTATCGGTATTGGTTTATGGAATTACACTTTGCTTATATCTATTTATCTCATGTTGCAAAAAAAACAGTATTTTTAATGCTCTACTTCAATAGCAGGCTCTAATTCGAAAATGTGTCGACAATAAACTTAGCAATATATTTTGGTTAGCTGTGTTAAAAACAGTTCCATTCCTGATCTTAGTGTATTAACATCCTGTAGCAATAAAAAGTATAAAACCCAAAAGGAACATTTTAAATTGTAATACAGACAAAGCCGTAACAGAACGTTAGTTTGAACTTTCGTGAACATATGTATGCGAGCAGGAATATTAGGGCGCGCGGGGGCGACGACCGCGCCGTGAAGCCTTCATCATTTAGGCGTTCGACGCCTCCGTGTTGAAATTTGCGGTTTTCGGAGCTACTATTACTTGCAGTACACGAGAAACGAAATATGAAGCTCAAACTTATATACCCCTACATAATATTTATCGTCTGCTTCGGTGTTCATGAATTAAATTTGAGTAATAAACGATCAGTAATTATTCCATGTCGCATTCCCTGATATAATTGATTAATTTGCCATTCAAGGTTGATTAATAGGCAAACCTTGGTATAAAAAAGGTGTGTGTGCGATTCACACACGATAGAAGTGAAACTTCAGTAAATCGACAAAACAATGAGATGAATATATATAACAAGGCTAGGATAATTACAAAGTTTATTTTTTTTAAATGAAAGTATTTTGATAACACAACGATTCTAAAGAAGTTTCACTTCAATAGGGTATATCGTGTGCAAAGCCACACGATAGAAGAGAAACTTTAGTAGGACACATATAAAATTAAAAAAGGCACCGTCATGCGACATGTCCTGGCGGTCACCTATCTAAATACTAACCGCATCCGACGTTGCTTATCTTCGGTGATCGGACGAGACCCGTGTGCGTTCAACAATCCCACTTTCACACCCGATACAGTGTTCACCGCCACCAATTTTTGTCAGACAAGAAGGTTGCCGATCCGAATTTCAAAGCCCTCCCCTCCCATAAGAAGTTACACTCCAATAGTGACAAAACAATGCAGATACAAATTGTACATATTGATTTAAAATCCGAATTAAAATTGTAATCAACATAATAAAATTATCTTTATTTCTCTAATAGTATTTAAGTAAAATTTATGAAATTTATTAATAAAAATTCTCAAATATACAGATACTTTCCATGATTACGAATAGCAATACAAAGTATCACCCATAAAATCTCCAAGTAATCTAAATATGAAATCATTTCGAAAACATCTTTACAAAAGTAAATCACAATTTATTTCCCTTAAAAGCTTATCCCAATAAAAATACTCATTTATAACCAGGATCCATCCAATTCAATGGAAAGTACTCCGAGCACCTTAAAATCTAATCAACGCGAACGTTCCCCGCCATTAAAGAGATTTTAATTAGGCCGTACAACTCTGAAAGCTTATGACGTCACAAATAAAGCTAGACAATGCGTGCCCAACTACAATGGCTTCAATTTGAAAGGTTAAATTACCTTTACTGCGCGCTGTACCTATGCTGTCTACGAGATATGTAATTGTGGACGAAACAATTTGGTACTCTTTAGAACTTTAGGCCTGTGGGTATTATATGTATAGGTTAATAAATATTGTTAGTAATAACTTACATAAATGAATTTTAATGACACTGTACACCTGATCTCTAAGAAACCTGTTAAAAAGAAAGATGAAACTGGTAGTAGTGTGGCACATTCAGTGAACGATTGACTCACTATTTGAACAGTTACATGATTAACACACAACTAAACAACAGTCTTCGCTGCCTGCATCGCAACTTAGAATTTATAAATCCTTTAGATTAAAACCATAAAGAAGATTTAGGTATTGAGTGCAATAATTAGTCCTAATCATAATGTATTTTTGTGCGATAAACATTAAATGCCGTCTCTTATTATGATATTTTGTTAAAATATGTAGCATAGTTGAAGAAGTTATATAAGGCCATTAACCAAGGGGGTTGTTTCATAGTAGAAAAAAATAGCTGTCATATTAATCAAATAACGTTCGTAAGAAATATGAAAATTATACCGTGACATTTTTATATATAAGGATTTTTATTAAAGGTAACACACTTTACCTGTTTCAAAAATTAATCATTTGGTGAGAAAATATGAATTATGTTGAATCAGTGATCTTTTACGGTACACTGTTCCTCTTAACTGCTATTAAATCTTATAATAATTCATTCAAAATTCAGTCCCTACGGTAAACCTGAGTAAAAATAAATAATCGAATAAAATTATCTGCGCAGTTGTAAGCAAAAGAAACGCAAATGTTTTAAAGACCTAAATGGAATGTTGAGGAAGATCACGAAGCCACTCTCATTATGCATTCGCGGGTTTCTATTTTACCTCACCGAGGTATATCAACAGCTGCAATTTTTGCAGTAAGATTTTAAATCAAAATAACTACTCAAACATATATATTACCAATTATGAAATTAACAACCCTAACTAAAATGTGTAAAGAGGCCACTTCTGCCGCATTATTGAAACAACAGAATAAAATATAGACTGTTAAACTTTACACAACACTTTTAGTAAGTGCAGGACCTTGTCAAAAAACAAATTAAACATATAACAATAAATTAGCCGAATGAAGACATCCAGAAGTAAATAAGTCGAAGTTCATCACAACTTTGAAAATATCCGTTCTAAAACATAACAAGCAGTCGATCGTGAATCTGTAGACGTTTGTATCTTCATAAATAATTATATTTACGCGGAATTCTATTTCCTTTTCTAAAATAAAAATAGCCTAAGTTACTCCTTAACACATCAGTTATACTAGAGAAAGTTCCGCCATAATCGGCTCAACCGTTTCGGAGATCAACCTGAACAAACAGACACAGAAAAATAAATATGTTAGAATTTCTTTTTTTCTTGTAAGTACCGTATATACTTTAATATATCCCTTTAGTAAAAAGCTGACATTTTGACATTACACAGTCACTTCAATTTTATTTATTTGTATAGATATGTCTTAAGAATCTGGTATTTTATTATTAGGGCATGATAAAACTTTCTCCGCGTAAAGGAAAATATTGGCAATCCTTATATGGTAGACCGCATATGAGATGCCAAGAACTCATTTATAGCCTCGCTAAATATGCATATTGATTCATGATTGTAATTAAAACTTGTTTGTATGATTAAAAACGAGGCCGTTTTATAAAGAAAAAGTCGATGAACAAACATCAATTACGAATGGTTAGTGTTATTTTCATTATAAGACGATTGAAGAAAATACCAATTCAATATTATAAATTAGCTTCTGCCCGTTGCCACAATTGTTGTCAATCAGCCATATAGAATTGTATTTTTAACCTTCTATGAGTAAATAATCATAATATACTTACAATTGCACGCCAGCTTTGCTGTGCGTAAAATAAAATGTAATGAAAAATCTGTATCGAAAGGTCATAGTCCTATGCCGATACATTCAATAGTTTTCACATGACTAATCCTTGAAGGGACTCTATTTTCATTAAGCACATACATATGTAGGAGATAGATACATAGACTTCTTGTATGACGAATTATATGACCTGACACATGAAACCAGAATGAGTACCGAATGAACTCAAGAAAAATTTTGCAACGTGCAGAGATTGAAGCTCATATTTTTAAAATCGTATTCGCTTTGCTAGTAAATAAATAACGCGTAACAATAAATCTTATAAATTTTACGGGTAAAATCACTTGAGTGAACCAAACCGCAATGTTCAAAGCGTTTCGTAAAAAGTATGCACACAAGAAACGTATAATTGGAAATTTGTTATACCGGTCTGCAAAGTTTGTTCCCAAAGGCATTGCAAATCTGTACAGAATTTGAGACTATGTCGACAAGCTTCCTTCCAGATACGTAGCTAAGATACCAAAGTTTGCTTGCCGACTCCCGCTTTCTCTGAAATCCTTTATAAACGTGTACTTGTGAGAATTTATTAAACAAAGCGTTCTTTCAACACATAAAGTTAGAACAAAGGACTAGGTTAGGTACAATGTGACATTCAGTTTTGATAACTATAGAAGAATGGGAGAAGTTTTTAGAACTATGGTATAATAAACCGTCTCTAGAGTTTCTCAAAGATTATTTATACAGCGCACTGACGGAACATTTAGCATCTTATACGAGCTCTAAAATATCCATTATTATTATAAAGTTTAACGGATTTGCATATCTACATCTGTGAAAATACCTCACAGGTATAACCTTATTACCTATAGTGAACACTGTCCCAATGACAGACAATTCATAAAAATATCCTAAAATAATTGACAAGTTTCTTGCATCTTAGCGTAAACAGATATAGCGTATAGCTGTCTAGAAGAGGTATTATCTAAAAGGTGGTTCGCATTAGTTGTTGAGACGTGCTTGATATATCTTTCTCCATGTGGGTGCCTCGATGCATGCAATTTATCAAAAATAAAGTTGGTGTGAGTTTGACAAATGCTATGATAAATATACGCGTAGGTTGAGATTTATATGAAATTTTATTTGGTAGCGTTAATGTTGGTAGCATTAAAACTTAAATCTGTTTCTCATAAAAGTTGTGAGCCGCCGACAAAAGATACAGTAATATCATATTGCTTTTTACATGTAAATGGTTATCAAAATGGTAAGTTATGTTAATTTATATCTATTCAGCTGAGTAACAAATGTACTCCAAATGTTTTTAATTTTTAGTAAATACACTTGTTTCAATTAGTTATGTTTTATAATTATTTACTCCTAATATTCGTCTAAATATCAAGTTAAATATGTCATAACAAACACTACTACATAATTATAGGAGAGCATAAATCTACATAATTTTTCCCATGGAAATTAAGGGTAAAGTTACCAATTTCAATGTTTAAGGAATCTATAATGAAACATGAAATTGACATTAAAAACAAATTTCCAACAAAATTTTCCTTCAATAATAAAAAGATATACAAAGCAGTAAAAGGTACGTTAATAGAAATAGTAATATGAAGTACACTTATTTTATAATTGACTTATTAGAATAACAAATACAGTTGTTTAACAGTATATGTTTCATATAGAGCCTTTCGTTCCATATGATCAACGAATCAGAGTAAAACAGCACGCGTCCAGAGCTTGCCAAAATGGCAACTCTAGAACCTCTCAGTAAACAACCCTATTCAAAACAATATTCACATATTGTTATTTGTCGGTATAGCGTAATAAAAATACAATTTATTTTTAGAAAGAACGAAATAGTTTATTGTTGGAAGAACCATAAAATTCAATTAAATTAAACAAACAAATTAGACAAAAAAAAATACATATGAGTAAAGAAAAGAAAATGTCCAACAATTGGCAAGTCCATTCAGCAAATATGCTGCAGTACATATGATATCAAATATTTCCCACCTAATTCCACGGTAATCTTACAAAAATCAGTTAAGCATCTGTGTTTCACCGAAATCCAAGATTGAGTGACCCAAATACGCCACAAACCCAACCTGTCCATGATAATTCTCCCCACAACAATGGCTGCAGATTTGCCCTGATTTTTGTACAAATTCTATTTTCGATAGTACCTTACGGGGCGGCCTATATGGAAGGTTCAATGGCTCGCTGGCAACGACAAATCCAATAAAGAAGCATGCCTCCAAGAAATTTATGTTATTGAGCGGATTATGGCGAGTGACGTGTGAGAAGTGGCGATATCACTAGTTTACTTAGACCTCCGATGTTCTATAGAAGCAAGCGTTATTTCTTTTGTAAAAGGAGCAAGGCGAGTTCTTGGAAACTGGACGGTTTATTGATTGTTCCACCAAACACCTTTTCCGATACGTCAGCGATGAGCCCCTTAAAGAAAGCCTGTTCTACATATTACGTGCTAAACGGTTTGGGATATGTACCGTCATCTCTGTGATTTATTGGTCGAAGGATACGTTTTATTCATGTATATAAAATGCACGTTAAAATATCTATTAGAATTATTTTGCCTGTTATTGAAGCCTATTTTGAACATATTTCTTACTATATAAATGATTCTAAAATTAAATATGTTAATGTTTACAATATACGACCTTATTTATAACCTAAAAATTTTATTAGGCCAATATTTAAAGATTATTTTATACACGAAAGCATACAAACTTTTCCACATGTTAAAATCATAAGTATAAAAATTTAATACATATTAGCAACCTTTCACGACTTCGTATCTGTTAATTAAACTATAAAACTCAATCAATAAAATGTGGCTAGATTTCCTATATTGCCTGTAGCATTCAGGTACAATATAGGTAACTAATGTTAAAAGACTTTTTACTATCGGACGAGTAATTCAAAAGACTACTTCCTACAAATATATACAAAAACTTTAACTCCTTATAAAATTAGTATGGATTAGTATAGAATATAGTAGAACAACATAGTAACGAATATATATAATAAGAAATATATAAAATGATATTTAATAAGAAGCGTAACATATTCTTACTCCACCGGGTTGCAATTAATTTAAACTAGGAGAGACATCGTAATTAACCCACTGCAGGTAGCCAAATGGTTTATATCATTCGAATAATGGACAAACCAAGGATGCTTGTGTCCATCCTTTTCAATAATCTAATATTTTATTCCGTGAATGTATATACACGTATCTACCGTTAGACATATTATATAGGTGTGCATAACATGCCGTATTAACCATTCCCAATATGCAAATCCACTTGCGGTTAATCTCCGGACACGATGAAACATGAACCAATCATGTTAATGCAAATCATTCGCTGCGCTGATTAGAGTCACTCGGTTCTACTCCTGACATACCTAGATAACTAGACATCACATATGCGTCGAATTTTAAATCATCGATTGCGATAGCCATGTCCAGTAGAATTGTTAATTCTAAAATTGACGGTCTTTCAAGAAATGACGGATATATACCCTATTTCGCAAGAGCTAGAGCATAACAGAAACGGCTAAATATCGTTTATGGCAATAATTAATCCTTAGCAGTGTAAGGATAGTACTGCATTTACATACATGTCATCAAAGTCTTGCTACGAGTTTGTTTACAGAGCTGTGTGAGCAAAAGTTAATAATTTCTACTAAGGATTTGAATTTCGAGGATGATGAGTATTCACTCACTATATTTACAGAAGATATTGTGTAGTACATATTTCAAGAAGCACTATAGTAATGAGAAATAAATGTTTCTTCATGCGAAACCATAATGTTTCAATAATATAACTATTGCAAGATGTCTCTCATACAAGTATGCACCATTCATTGGAAGCAACATTCGTCACTAAACATGAAATTACTTCGTCACACGTTTCCTCACAGTGCACATTTTTATAGTGTGTGCAAAACGCAAAACAAGACTGAATATTAGTATGTGATCATCTCCAGAATGTGTATTAGAAAGGTGGTTCCAAGTAAGTTTCTACTGGTGGCTTTTTATGAGCTACATTACTCCAAGGGACTATAAAGCCGCATCTAAGCGATTGCTCAGTCGTTTCTATATTTATAACACCAATGTGTCGTGTATTACGAGGGCTGATCTCTGTAAGTGCTTCTAATAAGGTTTCATTACACTTATTGTTTTTTTATTTATTGGTATAGCGTTATGACTCAGTAGCGATGTCGTAGCGTAAGAATATCTACAACATAATATTACGAAAGTAACAGGCCCAAAACGATAATTTAAATATTATGAAATTTCGATTAAAGTTGAAAAATACAAGTGCTCGTCCAGTGGTTGAACTTCGGCCATAGAAAAAAAACCTTTTTCCAATTTTGAAGTTATACTTCTTTTGGCGCGTTAGGGAAAAATGATGAGAGTAAATTTTTACGATGCGCGCGCACACCGTCACGAAAAACCGACACCCTGAAGTTAGCTATAGTCAACATTTTGTTTCTTTGTATTTGTTGTTTGTATTTCTTTGTAGTAAAATTTTCAATGTATTAAATACTTTTTTTCTATTGTTAGTGTCGTTTTCTCTACAAACGTAGAATAAGGCGAAAGATAAAATTTTTCAAAAGAGTTTTATCTTGTTACGCCAAAGAAGTATAACTTCTAACGCGTGTACATAAGTACACACACACTTTTTTTACTGATACCACTAAAGCTAGTTAATAGCTACAAACAAAAAAGGAATGAAGATAATCGGCTGAGAAACAGGGGAAGGAGATGTTCTTAACCATTTCCCAACTGCCTATTTATAAATAATGCACCACCATAATTTGATTTGAAAGTGTGTCATGTGGAAAACATCGCGTGGAGACCTGAACCTGAGAAGAATTCTTGTAGTACCACTGTATACGTGAGAATATAGAACTGTGGGTTTCTCGGAGTTTTAAATCGTCAATACGGCATCTGCTGGCGCAGTGATTATATCCATAACCTCATTCGAAAGGAGACCTATGTGTCTGTAATGGATCTCTTACACGCTGATCAAGCTGATCTGATGATGATGATAAAAAACCGCGTCGATTCCCGTAAAGCTCAAATCCTTTGATGAATTGTAATTTTCGATGAAAGACAATAACTTAATTAAACTATGGGACGGTGCCAGGGATTTTTCTAATGCCCGCCTGGCTGGCCACCAAGGTAAAGTTCGAAATCTATCACCAACAAACTGCAGATGTGTTCCAATAGATGTCCTTGAGAATCAGGTTTCTTCTGTGTTACCGTCCAAAGACAAAGGAGCGTGTCTTTCGTTTCTTGCAACATTCGAGTTTTATTATATATTCGGAATTTGGAAAAAATGTACATTTCATCCATTTTTGTTCGCCTATGAGTTTTCTTCCCAATTTGCACATAACCCAAAAACGAATTTATCCATTCTTGTTAAAAATACAATTAATATTTACAAATAACATTTTTTTCTCGACTTTTCTCAGGTTTATGTCTTATTTAAATGCTCCCTATTTTCTTACGGCAGGAGTATGTTAAAGTATTAACAACCATCTTACAACTCATTGTTATTTAACATCAAATGATATTGTGATCAAACGTTAAAAAATCCTATATGGTGTTATTACAGAAAAGTTAAATACGTATTGAATACTTGCTTTAAAAAGGTTTCGAATTAAATGCACCGCGGTCGCTGAATGTACGCCATCTTACTTTTTTGTCTCGCTTTGGTTAGACTTGCGAAAAAGGATAACGCGAACTTGCCTCGGGGGAGCGCGGTGCATTTAATACGAAACCTTTTTAAAGCAAGTATTCAATATGTATTTAACTTTTTTGTAATAACACCGCGCCGATAAGGTATAAAACAGAAGTATATTTACCTGGTCCATAAATAAGTTTTTCTCAATATCGTTGGCGCATTTAACTGCTGTTATTGAACGTTGATATTTAGAGAATCGCAATAGTGTCTGCTGTTGCGCGTTTACCCTGCGGCGTCTACAATTTACTAGCGAAAAGCTTGCGTTCTTCTCAATTATTTGATCGGTTAATAATGGTCTGTAACATTATAATATAGACTGTTTACTAGAGACCAAGTTAATCCGCTATTTTTAACTAATATGTTTGCAGCGACACCGGATTGAATGCGTTCTTAATGTTCTTATGTGGAACGGAACGAATCGGACACGAAGAGCTGTTTTAAGCTTTGTTTATTTTCCAACCTTCGAAGTAGATTGTGAAGTTTGTCACACTTTATTTTTTGTTAAAGTTGATTCAATATTATAATATATTCTTGTGTTCCTGTCGTGCCTCTTTACATACTTGTAGGTCGACAGTTATCTCCTCGTATTTCGTCCTTTGTAATCCTTGTGTCGTAATATATGGTACGTATGAATCAGTCTCGTACATGTTTTGAAGCGATGACACCTCAGTAATTAGTGTGTTCGGATACCGTGTCGATCCACGTAGGTTTGAATCCTTGCGAATGAACGGTACCTTTCGTTGAAGGAAAACATCCTGGTGTAACTATTACATGGTGATAGGGCGTTGTCTAAACACGTCTGGTTAACTGCAATCCTCAGGTTAAAAATCTGTGATCAAGCACCTATAGGAGTGTTCTAGCGTCTGCCCTTGGGAGTAATTCTTCCTCTTAGCTTAGCTTACCAAAGTCGTATATCGTTATTTAACATGAGTTGAGATTTTGTAATCAATTGCTAAAATCTATAGAGTATTAACAAACATAAATACATATAGATTTAAATAAAATATAGTACAGCGCCATCTAGTGGCAAATTATAGTAGAATGGATAACATAACAGTTTTCTCACGAAAAAATAATTATGTAAGTTTTAAATTTTAACATAGGATCAAATCAAATATAAGTTAAAATGTTATGCAATTATATATTGCTTACAATGATTATACATGATAGCGATTATATTAATAACAACCACAGAGCTCAAATTAAATTGGTAAATGATCGACTACTGCCGCCAACATCAGCCCCTTAGACTTGGTCGTGATAGAACAAAAATCCGTCATTGCCAAACTCGTAATAATTCAAATTATCGATTACATTTCCGACGCAATAACAAGCTCAGAGATTTAACGACCGACGTAAATCGTTTCTCATTTAAGAAAAAACAACACGAAGCCGTGACTTTTGATCTGTCAATGTTGCAATTGATAACCTTAAACATACATTTTTAAATCATTATATAGGTTTTTTAAGATATAGGTATAAAATCAACACATGTAAGATAAAAACACATGTTTTTTAAATTATTATTATTAACTTGTAAGCGGCATTCGGCACAAATAGCCATTTTATTTTTCTTGTACTCATTTCTATAAAGAATAAAAGCTTTTTTTATGTGAAACATCTCTCTCTAGACGCGGGTAAACTTGATTTTGGCTTGGAACGACGTGGCAAAACACGAACTTTGCACTATTAACGAAATAGTCAAAATTTGCAACCCTATCTGTATAAACATAAGATTCAAATCGTTTTGTCAGCCATTCGTTATACTAGTGTTACGCGGCACGCGCCGACGACCTAGTGCGCTTTGATAAATGCCGCCAAATACACCGCCCCTGCGCCTAGTTGAATTTTTGTATTTAATAAAAATTTATATTTATGTAATAAAATAAATAAACAGTCACTATTTTATGGAACAAATTTGTAATGATTTATCTTATCATTATGCCATAGCTGATTCCTGTCGTAATTTGTTCTTTTTAGGCATATAACTTATACAAAATAATTTCGATGTTTCACATCTGCACGCGTCCCGTGACGGCTCAATTTTTTTCTCGAACTGACTACGCTATTGTCCTGGCAAGGCCTTAACAGCTTCACCGGACTACTAGAATAAAATCATCGTAACTAATTTACTTTAAGTTGAATCTATTCAATTTTGTGATTACTACACAGCTCTACAGAGAGCGTAACGGTATGTAATCCAAATTTTACTTTAGGATGTTATTTATTTATCAGAAAAAGTCCCGTCAAAATGGTTCAGCTGTTTCGAAGTATTGCCCGGGCAAAAATAAACAACTCAATTTTAAGTATATACTCGTATAATATCATTTTGTACATGTCAATGGATCGGTATTATTTATACTCTGTTAGTTTAGTTTTTGACCTCAATCTCAACTCGTGTTAAATGACGATGTGGTCCAATTTGGTAAGCATGCTAAACTTTGAAGAGAACTGGTTCTCAAGTGCGGCTTCCGGAACACACCTATAAGGTGCTTGACGACAGATCTTTAATTTGAAAGTGATATCAAGTCGGGCGAGTTTATAAAACCACCTTACTCATCATGATCTTTTTCTTCATCAAAAGCACTATTTTATTGCAGCGATTACATGAATCAGGCAACAGCCCAAGCCGAGGTGTGCCGCGCACCCTTGAGCTAGTTGTCAAAATAAAATCGGCTGAGTGCCTTAAGCGCTCGCCTTAGTAGTCCGGTGAAGCTGTTAAGACCTTGCTAGGTAAATAGCGTAGTAATTTCGAAAAAAAAAAAATTACAGCGATTTGAACAAACGACAATGTACGTGGTATTCCAGCAGGCTACCAACGTCACTTGAAACTATTGCAAGAATTGGAAACTGAGGTGTGATTTTTGCGTAATACTTCATATAAAAAATTACAAACTTTTCTTATTTACAGTCCCTACGAGCAATAACCCGCGAGACGTTAAATATAACTTAGTGGCTCTTGCCCGTGTCTTTGCACGCGTTCATATAGATTTAACCTATACCTTGGGAACAATACATTTTTTGGCTAATAAATGCCCTGTGCCCTTTTATGTATCCCTGACAATGTGTATTTAAACTTACATGATGATCCATTGAATGGTAAGACGTGAAAGCGTATAAACGAATTCACGTTCTTATTTATACGATCACTTAGGATATAACCATGGACAATGTAACTTTCAGTTAGTAAAATAATTATTACAATAGGATCACTAGTTCTTGAAATTAATTCCACAAATTTTACATCTGTATTAGTGTGGTATAAATTAGTTACATGATCAATAAATGTATCCTTCATTTGATCACGTCGCCTTTTCCCAAAGGTCTTAAACCTCGCCTGCTGCGTTTCGAGTTTATTTTGGGTTCAGGTGCGACAAGAGTTTTCTGTATAATTGATCGATTGTCTCGTACAGTTTGGCTGATGGATTAAATGAGGAAGTTAATAGAATTAATAATATAAATTGACGGCGCAATGGTTTCAGCGGTCACATTGCTGTTACTATCACTGAACTGAGTGTATTGGTGTGAATCCCACACAGGACAACTATCATCATTACACAGTATAAAACAAAGTCCCATACCGCGTCTGTCTGTCTGTCTGTTCGCGATAAACTCAAAAACTACTGAACGGATTTTCAAGCGGTTTTCGCCAGTGGATAAAGAGATTCACGGGGAACGTTTTGGTATATAATTTGGCAAGGATTATTTTATAATCAGGGCGGGACAACGTCAGCCGGGCCCGCTAGTTTGATCTAAAAATGATTCTACTGAGTCTGGATGAACTTTACGTACATTTATTGTATGTGTGTAATGTTTTCTAAAAAGCAGGATTTCATCCATACCGCGGTATTTGATGTTTTAAAGATGAAAAAAAAACATTCTCACAGGTCTATAGAGACCTTAAATGGCTCGACAATTAATGGTATATTATGGCAACAAGAAAAACTTCAAATTCTGTAATAAAAACGATATATTACTAAATACTTCCACATATTTATTTGAAACTGTTACAAGTTTTCCTTAGACCTGATCGTACAGAAATCGTTGAGAAAAAATCAAATAACAGAACATTGAAATGAATAATAAATGGTAACACGATAACTAAATGCACAATAATTTATAAACTTATAAAATATAGAAACTTGTGACGACTATACTCAGTTATGACATCGAGTCTTTTGAAGGTAACTTATAGAGTAACGTAACGTAACACGGCAACTGCAACTGGCGATGGTTGTCTATCTCTCGGGGTCTCCACTGTTTTTGGTTACTACTTTGCTTTCCAACAGACACATAACTGCCACTTCACTGTACTACTGTAAACAAAGATACATGTGTTTCAACACTACACGAGGCATCCTTAGATTAAAACCGATGAGAGCAATAAAGTAATTCTAAACAAACTATTCACACTAGATTTCCTTTATCAATCAAATTACTTTGATAAATTTAAATCACTTCAACGTATTTAAAAAATATCCACAAACGTTAACGCAATTCAAAACTTAGAGGTACAAAATCCTTGTAACCTGTTGTATAAAAAGTATATGAAAATATTTTTATTTACAAAACAAACACCTAACTATCCAATCAAACCGACACACGCGTACGTGTTGACACCATTTACAAGCCGAACAATAGTGATTTTCTAGAATTTTCCGCGTACGTGACACATCACATGTACTTTGCATTCGAACATCGGATACTAAAGGTTACGAGATCAATATTGCTCGTACACTGATAATGGGCGCGAGATAAAACGCGGTGTAACACGTTGAAATCGCTGATAATGGGCAATTATCGCTTATTTTTATATTGCTTCCGCTTCGTCGTCGCAATGACGTCACCGATGCAATTTTGCGTTATCTCTATTGCATATTTTCAATGTTCGTGAAATTTGTTTTGAGAAGTTATGTGAAACCAGTTTTCGATCGCGGATTCGCTCGCGTTTATTTCGATTTAACCTGTTCTTACTTACTTATTTATACTCTTCTTATGGACAGCAACCACCGATTTGGTATCGAGTCAAAATAGTTTAGTAGTTGTATATAATATGATAATTGGATATATTATGGAAACATTGCAGATAAAATAAAATATGCACAAAAATTAGATGTTACAAAATGGGCGCTGTTACCGCCGCGTTACATTACTTTCTAGAAAATATTGTGTCAGCACGGGTAGGAGCACTTTTGCTTTTGTGATCGCTCCCGGCGCTCGCTTCGCCCAGTTAGTTCGCTATCGTCGTATATGAAGTGCGTGTCCTTTGAGTGAGACAATTGTTGATTCACCTCGCATAGTACCGGTGAGTGATCATAACATACGACTACTTGTACTCCCTGGTTTTGAATTCGCATTATTTGCATCACAGGTCGTTCCCGATCGCGTGGGAACGACCAGACGGCATCTACAAACATTGTCATTAATAATAAAAAAAAATAAGATGCATTCTAAATGTATCTAATATATTAATGGACACGCGTCGACTAATCCCGGGGCACGACATACCCACGCGTGAAACTTAAGACTGTTTTATACCTTGTGTATGGTGGTTAAAATCCACTCAGACACAAACTCAGTATGTAGAATACTTGAAAATATCGAGTATTCGATAATATACCCCACAATATAATGCAAGCTATATTTAAGTTACAATTTGATGAGCGTATGTAAAATAAACAAAAAAAACATCGAATTACAAAGGGATTAATAAATAAGAATAAAGTAGGGTTACATTAATTTAAATACCAATTTTCAAGAACAATAACTCATTAAGGGTCATCAGAAGGTATCACAAGAAAGACCAGTTGTCTGGCACAGTACGGAATAATTAATAACTATGTTCCCGCCTCTTATACGCCGTAATGGATTGACCTTAAGCCGTGTGTGGCGATAAGTGACCGCTTATATACGGCAAATTCAAAAAACCAATTTGTTCGCTGATATACGAGCTTAATAAAACTGTAAGGATTTAATAGTGTAATTGATTTATTTATTGTTTTAATAATCGCTTTTATATTATGGTTAGCGTTAAACATTAAATTATTTGTAAAGTACAGTAAGGTATTTTATCATTTTATTTACCGTTAATCCTCAGTCGGAGACGATGGTATATGTGCATATTAGCGTAAAGAACCTACGAAGGCCTTCTGAAAATTAAAAAAAACGTCGAGATATTTATAAGGAATGCCGACAGAAGTGAAAACTCAAAAGAACGAAATAAGTGGTGTTCTCTATTGAATTTTCATTTTAATTATTGTGTGAATGTATAATAGTATTTTAGTAGAATATATAGTATTCTATATTTATTAGCTGTATTTAGCTGTATTTGACTTAATAAATACAGCTTTTAATCTGGATTATAACAGCACAGGTATTAACGAGTTCAGTGAGGCAAATAAATTTCTATTCCTTAAATTCTAAGCTTAATATAGTGAAGTTGTTTATATTTTTAAAAATCAAAATTTGATAGAATATACAATATTATCTGTGGGTTGGTTGGGTTTATAAAATATATTTCTTCCATCAGATTTAAGTGTCACCCTAACCTTGTCAAATATTTTTGTATTTATATCTAAAAATATGTGAAATGATATTTTCTAAAAGTCTCACAAAGGTATATAAGCCACGTAGTAAACTTTGAACTAAAGTCTAGTTGGGAAAGAAAACACAAGAACAAGTTCGACTTAGCGAGCTGGCACCGCGCTCGGTCTAGCTGGTGGTGGCAACTCAAACAGTGTGGCTTGCTGTTTAAAGGCAGCGTATTTAATATGTGCATTAGGAACATCTGTGATTTGTTCAATTTACCCATTAACCGCAAGTGAAAATTCCTTTAATACATTATTATTTTTGTTTTGTAATTAATTTCTGTAATTAAGTACATGTATGTTCATTTAATTATTTCTTAAGGCAACACAGAAATTTATGTTGAATATTTTTTATGATACTGGGAAATTAGGTTTTTTAAAGACTAAATTTTTTAATGTGTTTATATTCAACTACTGTGGAAATAGGTGCATATAACTACGCATTTATGAACACTAACTTATGCTTAAGGTATAAAGTTGTATCTAAAGATAATTATCTTTATATAAAAGCTTAACATGGCATGGAGTTTAAGTTGTCTGATGCACCAAGGAAACATTTTTCAGAAATGAAACGGGCTTAGGATTTTAACTCATTTAGCAATATTATTACCAATCACATGTTAATGGTACTTGCAAATGACAACATTAATTCTTAGACATTCATCAACAGTCCTATGAAACAAGAAACGACCACTTTCTGTAGACACTCCGGATATTCAGAGAAAGGTATCACAATCCACTTCCAGTCTTAACCATGACAAATTATTTATTGTGTACTTTCTGTGGTTAAATTGTTTATAGATTAAAATTATTTTTTACTATCACTACATATTACAAAACAAAGACCTCTGCCACGTCTGTCCGTTCGCGATAAACTGAAAAACTACGGAACGAATTTTTATGCGGTTTTACACCAGTAGATAAAGTGATTTATGAGGAAGGTTTAGGTATATAATTTATCACGGTTTTTTTATTATCAGAACGAGACAACGTCCGCCGGGCTAACTAAGCTTTATTTGAGCCTTCATATTCATCTTCAATTACCTAACTAGCTACCTTGAAGTTGAAAATATGTGTCTAAGTACCTATAAGTATGTTCCTACAGCTGCACTGGAGCGTCAGTTTTCCTCTATGTTCAGCCTGTTTCCATTTTAGACCACGTTGACACCGAATATAAGGTGAGATTATAATCCTACATCTAAATCTATAAAGTACAAATAGTTCGTTCTTCAGTTACTCTTTTTTCGTCTTTTTCGTCATGTTTTTGTTTCGTTAGTTCTTAGTATATCAATTACTCGAACCAAATTGATACTCAAAAATAAATAAATAAATCGATTGTACAATTTTCATACTTTCATTTCCGTAATCTTACCTATTTAATTTATCGTCAATCAGGTTGGTTCAATTGGTTTGTTATAAATATAGAAAAAAAAAGTCAGGTTAAGTACAAGTACAGTGTCTTCTTAAGATACCGGTCAAGTTACTGCAGGTTAGCATTGAGTTCCTTCAATTATGGCAAAATAAAAAAGATAGTAATAAATACATCTTAGACATTTAAAGATTCTTCTAGAAAATTTAGTCAGTTACCCTAAAATAGCGTAGTAACTGGTTAGTATCTAACATTTTACGTATATTTTGCACTTAATTTCGCTTCGTAATTGCTTCGTCTGCAATAGCACATGACTAAGAATACAATACAATTAGGGATATTCGAATATTTAAAACAGAGTATTTACAGTTGCTATACTTGTTGACATAAATCTTCTTATAGGAGTGCTTTGAAATTCTGTTCGCGAACCTTTTTGTGTGATGAAAAGCGGTGGAGGTAAACACTGTATCGGGTAGAGTATTAAAAACACGAGTTCTCCTACGATCAACAAAGTAAAGCAGTGTCGAGCGTGGTAAGCAGTTTGATGGGTGACCGTCTAGGAACATTGGTGTGACGTTGGATTTTTTTGTAACTAAAATGTTTCCCTGTAATACAAAAGATTCTCTTCTGTCGTTTCTTTACGACACATCTTCATCATCCTGTACGAAACCCACTGCAGGGCCACAGGCCTCTTCCCGAAGGAAAGTACGGACATAATAAGAAACCCGCAGTTCTATGTTTTCCCAAATATTGTAGTGCTACGTGAATATGTGTATATTCTCAGGTTCAGGTTTCCTCACGATGTTTTCCTTCACCGCCAGCCATAATGTTACCAATTTTGTTTTTGCCATTGTATTTCGAACGCACTCCTACTGACCAGTAATGTTTTGTCTAAGTAATTCCGTATTTATAACAGACCCCATCATTCCTCTAAATGACCTTATAAACGTGACGAAGATATAAGCAAACGGTAAACGATAGGTAACTGATAGTTGTATGGAAGAGTTTGTGGCGCGTTGATTGCCCGGTGAAAGTGGCAGAGACCGTGACGGTGGTGCGCGTCGCCAATCGCAAATTATCCTTGCTTCTCCCCGATCTAGCAATATTGTGTTGGCGTAAACCATAGAAGGTAACGAGATGGACAATAACTTTAGATAGGAACACACACGCTTGAGGCTTATTTACCGGATATAAAAATAATACAGGGAATAGTAAAAATGGTAAAGTTAATAAAAAGATGCAACCGACTATGGACAGATACGTACCATAGGTAGATGTGATTGTTATGAAGGCGTTTTTAAAATTTCTTAAGTAATCCTATGAAAAACGAAATACCCAAAGAAACGGCAACGAATCTGTAAATTAAAATGTAATTTCAAAATTGTTAAACTAAGTAATTTTTATGAGTTGATCAATAGGTCCATAAACATATAAACAGGCCCAGACTGGGACCTGAAACCGGTCCAAGCGTATTTGAGATGTTTAACCCTTAACTCTCGAAGAGAAAGGAAAACTGCGCATACACATTTGGAATCTTCTATACTTCTCTACTAATATTATAGAGCTGAAGAGTTTGTTTGCTTGAACGCGATAATCTCAGGAACTACTAGCGCAATTTAAAAAAATATTTTAGTGTTAGATAGCTCACTTATGGAGGAACGATATAATATCATCACGCTAAGATCAATAGAAGCTGAGCACCAATGAAGAATGTTTCAAAATCGTTGTTTTCCTTTTGAGAGCTTCCGCTGCGTTACGTGTTAGCCCAAAATAACTATTCCACACGGACGAAGTCATGGGCAGAAACTAGTTATATTTTAATAATTTAAGGTAATTAATAATTTCGGAAAATGTTCGCCATTATATTAAACACCATGAAGATTACAAGAGAATAGCCTTCTCAGAATATTATTTAACACATTTCGTCGTTTAGCAAACAACACCGCTTAAGTCAAAAATTGGCGGTTTTAACTTTTAAATAACATTGGATTAATATTCTCATGACGCATCAAACTACATACCATATTCTGCACGTTTAAACCAATAAAGACCTACAATCCAATGAAAATAACTAATAACTGTATAAAGTTAACATTCAATAAAAATAACAGCTTTTCACTCCCTCTAAAATTTGCCAGGAGCAGTGTCGTTTGCTAAGAGACGGTTTTTGGAATTAACACAAAAGAATGATACATTTTTTATCAAATAAAATAATATTATAAAAATTCAGTGTGCCCAAAATTAAAATACCCGTAAATTTGTTACCCAAATCGCCTATCGTTTTATTTAGACCCTTACCCTAAAACGATTTAAAAGGCATATCGTTATATTATCGTGGAGAAATGTTACACGTGTGAATGATTGTTCGTGAGTTCAGCACACACATTCCCACGCAAACATGATAACATTTAATTTTGAAAACGTTTTAAGAACCTATAAACACGCTCTTTTATGTATCAAATTATTAATTTGTTTCCCAGTGTGTGTTTAAAATAAACATTTACTTGATTACGATGACATAGTAGTGATTTAATAATTCCTCCAAAATCGAAAGTTTGACTAAGCACCTGTAGTTTTTTGTTATTAACATGATTATTAGATATTTTTTTCTTCCTGTTGACAGTTATGTGATTGATAAAGTACCTTTTTTTAGTTTTCCTTAGCAAACAATAAAATAGTCACATGTGATTCTGTCTTCCAAGTTGTTAATACTATTATTATTACCTTACAAATACCAGAAATATAGTCAGTAGAGAAAATAGACCGCCCTTTCTTCCTGTCATTGCTGTTTTCTTTCGATTCCTTCAAAATAGTAAAGTTTTATTAATTGCACCTGTATCTCTTCTGGTAGACTACATTATTTAGAAAAAGTAAGGCAAACCTATGTTTTATTCCAAACAAATATATAATGATTGATAATACGAAAATAACTTATAAACAATATATTTGTCAAATTTACATTTACTTTTTTATAGAAATAGTTTTAAATGTACTCAGGAAAGCAAAAGTTATATATTACAATCTCGTCATTAAAAAATGTCTAAACAGGAAACGAAATTGTCCCACGAGAAGATATTAAACGGGACTAACGGATATTTTAACGACTAATATAATTGTTTTCCACAAAGAAACCACAAACTTTCCAACAGCGCTTGCATTCCAACCACCTCCGGCTGTAAAGCGACACAATGGACGGTCGTCGCGCTCTCACATACAGGAGTGCCTATACGATAGTGAAGGATGACAGATTTTATAAGAATTTATTATGAACTAGGAAGTCCTTCGACATTCGTTTGTGGATGTCGCTAGTCGCCGTAGTCTATAGAGTGCACGTCCGGGTCATGAAAACTTGTATCACTCTTAACTCTATTGTGCGGATCCATAGCGACAGTTGGAATGTTAACAAGTGGGTACTTGTTATTTTGTCGAGAAAGGTTTATACAATACATCCAGTATTCTAAATAGACATCATTTAGATATGTCACAAATATTTGTTACATTTTTATAAGCCACGGTTTTGGACATAATCCCATTGGATATATAATGCGCGATATTTAGTTTGAAGTTTAATGGTTTTCATTAGGAATGGGTTTGCGTTTCGAGTGTAAATTATTATTTGTAGATTACTTTCAAATTTAATTTGTAAAGCAAACAATAGAGTAAATGCTCAGAGAACATTCTATTGCATTACAATGTGGTACTGCATCGAAAGCGCTGACATTACAGAAATCGCCTCCAAGTTCTTCGAAACAAAGTCTGTGGAGGGAATTGCGGCTAGAGGGACCATGAACTGATGGGGAGTGTATTTGGTCCACTCACTTGATTCTTTTCACCTCCATTGTTTTGCGGTGGTTTTCTAAGGAAAGATTGTGGGCTGTGTTTTGGCGGTCTGCTTGGGCAAGGGGTATCACGGGAAATATGCTCAATCAGAGGATCCAAGAGTATATTGATTGAGCCAGGATAGAATATAAATATACACGCTTACTTGGCAGAGACTGATCGCTGGTTTCGGCAGGTTTGTGTCCATATCCAGTCAGTTGGCGGGTCACATCAAATGTATTCAGTATTCACTCACGAGTTGATTTGCGTCTGGTTCTTCACACATATAATAGCGGAGAGTTCACGTACGTCTCGCGGTACGTATAATAGCGGCACTTGCAAGCGCGATGCGTTCGCGCACCAGCGGTATATATGGCGTCCGTGCGTTAGCGATAATCGCAGTCTACTGCGTGTGAGCGCAGTTAGCGGTAATATTTGAGAAAGGATCATGGAGGGCGGGGGGAAAGGGGGTGGGGGGAGGAAGCCAGGGGCTGCCCTCGCGCGCCACACTGCCCAATATAATAACTACCAGTCTGTATAGGTCAAATTCCATTATTACTGAACCTTGATAGCTTAAACTTTCCTTTGGGACAGCTTAGGTCACTTTTATTTGCTGATTGTAATTATTATCCAAACAAAACATCATCCTCTTGCTCCCATTTACTAATGAAACTCTTTCGAACTCTACTTCAATCCCATTTTTTCGAACGGTTTAACTGCTGTTGGCCTGAATGAACTTCACAGCTTCAGTGGTATTGTAGGGCGAGCGCTTAAGGCGGTCAACAGTACGGCTCCAACATCGCGGATCTGACTAATCTAAAATTAGCCATACATAATATATGATATAGTGAGACACACATGTGTACCTGCGTGTGTGCCTCAAACATGTATTTAGAATCTAACAACTTGGCTAAACCAACTACACAAAATTGAAAAAATAAAGAAAAAACACTTCCACCACATGTGTACCTGCTATATCTATGTCCACGTATGTGGGGGCGATCTGTGTTGTGTATTGGAGCTAGGGAATGAAAATTTTCAGTGCCACTCTACCGCCCTAATAACGTGCTCGAGTGCTCCATTCCTGGCGATCGGACTTAGGCTTGAGACGCTTTCGAGGATGGTTGCAGCGAGTGTTCGGGAGCGAAATTGACCACCAAATCACGGCGACGTGATCTGTGATTACGTGGCCGTATGCGCGAGTACCCTCTATTCAAAACTCATCTATGTCTTGTTTAGACAATAAATATAAATATACATGCTGGTGTATATAAAATAAGCTAAGCTGGTAGGCCTTAAATAATGAATGTAACTAAAGTTGCCTTAGATTACCTAAAGCATATGGTATTCCTATATTAATGAATAGTTAGTTTCACATTGGTGAATAAAAGATTTTCAACTAGTCTACGTAATGTGTAGTTTAATACCATCACTTCACAAAGATACAGATGAATTATTGAATATGAATTTGATTGATTGAATATGAATGCTAAGTAATTGACCTCACTTTATTTTAAAATCGTCAAACCTTATGCAATAGAAAGAGTACTATTTATTATAAATACTCATAATATAAGAACTTAAGCTAAGTATCATACAGATATTTTTGCAGGAAATTGCTTAGATACTGCATAAAGTACGTTGTCTAATAAATCATCATTTTGTAAATACAAACAACATTACAAGAATGTACATTGTAGGAGAAGTAAACGTATGGCATTTACTTACCTTGCAATGTCCGTACAAAAGATTTGCATAAAATAATCAAATAGAATAACTGTCTTGTTGTGTGTTTGTACGTGTTTCTTTATCATTCTATTTTTAGAAAAACCTAAATACTCGTATATTATAACTTTCTGTGTGTATTTATAAGCATATCTATCTATTTATTTATATAACTAAGGCGAACCCGTGACTTTTGTTCCTGTAAACGGGATTTCGTTCAAACTGTGTTTCATCAGTTTTAATTGTGAATTAAATGTTAATTTTATTATTGGAACTTTGTCGTTGTCGGTGAACCTCAACCAGCTATTTGTTGGTTTTATATTAGCCCTGTAAAATTGTGTACGTAATATGTATTATGAAATAAGTAACGACATGTAGTCTTGATAATATTCTGACAAGTCATTTATCTGTCAGCAGAGGTTTCATCACAGTCAGAACCATAGATTTACAGATTATTAGGGATGAAGAACAGATATTTCAGTTATATTAATATGTATGTATGTATGTTAGTATGCATGTATGTATGGATTATTATAAAGAGTTAAAGTTTGTTTGTTTGTAGGAGTTAGGTTATCTATATAACTAAGTATTGATTCTTTCACGGAGAGGGCTATGTTCTCCATCGACAAAAAACATAGGTTTATTATTATGTAATCTTAATTACTAATCTAATATTATAAATGTGAATGTGGGTTTGTTTCTTTTTTACACTTTAACACCTTAACTACTCAACCGATCAAGATTAAATTTTCCATACGTGTAGTCTGAGATACAGAAAGGGACACAGTGTACCTTTCTTCAATAAAAAATACTGTTCCTAAAGGATAGCAAGTACATTAGTGCGAGCGAATCCGCGGTTAAAGGATAATATACTATAAATTAGTTACGCAGTTACTCTGCCTGGGTTTTACAATGTATACTAATAACAAATGTGACATCTGAAAGTATGCACATTACAAATTATTCTAATACAGTCAACATGGCACAGCAAAATTGAATCTCTCCTTAACAAAATCCGATATTATTCCTACATATTGATTCAAATTGGCAGATAATAAAAGTGACACTTCCCTGTGTAAATAGTATTTAGAATCTATACTACTATTATAAAGTTGGAAGGTTTGTTTGTTTGGTTGAAAGCGCTAATCTCAGGTACTACTGATCCGATTTGAAAAATTAAGTCAGTGTTAGATAAGTCATTTATCGAGGAAAGTTATAGGCTATATATCATCACACTAAGACCAATAGTAGCGGAACACCAATGAATAATGTTTCAAAATGCCGGGGTGTTTTTTTCCTTTTGAGAGCCTCCGGTCCGTGTTTGCGTTAGTCCAAAGTAACTATTCCATGATGACAACGTCGCGGGCAGAAGCTATTTTAAAATAAAATTAGAAAAAATACAACAGATGTTTTCTATTAAGATTCCCTAATACTATCTGATAACTATTACCTACTCACGGGAACTATTATTGTCTTAGAAGCAATTTGCGAACTTTATAAAACGCGAAATAACCTTCGCAGCAGGCTGTATTAAACTGCGTTCTTTTCTTAGTAATGCGATATTCTTGTTCACAAATGTTCCCACCCTAACGTCGCTTTTCTAAGCTTTGCGTGTATTGGTATAGAGTTGAAATTAATTCGACGAAATAATGTCATGAACAGAAGTACCCGAGTCGGAAAAGCGTATAAAGGAATCAATTACGCACTAGTTGGTTGTTGAGTGATATAGGGTTTATTTGCGTGTATTCGACGGAGCACAATTCGACACGAGTCTTTTATGATTTGGAAATGTCTGATTGATATTCGACTGTCATCTATACATATAATATGAATGTAAATTAAACGTGTCTGTACTTTTCAGAATATTGTGAAAAAAAAATTAACAAGTGACTAAGGATAAGTAATGGAATACATATTTATAATTTTTAAAAACTTCTGATTTCTGTCTATTTATACACGCTTCAATATATTAAATATCATAATTTATAGTTAGTATTATAAAAATCAAGAGATTTCGTTGTGTGAACGTGTTATTTTTTGGACTAGCGGCCAGATTTAAAATTTATTTTGTACATTTTATGGCATATTCCCCGAGGAAAATATTAAGCTATATAATATCTTTCTAAGATCTTTAGGTGCAGAATAATTACCATACAAATTTTGAACACAAATTTGGGCCTTGTAGCACGGCGCGGGGTGTCGGATGATGGCGGTTACGTCGCTCGACGAGAAACGAGTATTACCAAAAAGATTGGAACTACATATTTATAGTGGTAGAGTCACGCTGAAGCTATTACTGGTTTCAGAATGAACGTGTCGGCTCCCCCGGGGTTCTGCCACCCGACCCACAGAATCACCGACGTGAAGTAACAGTGTTTGCATTGTTGCGTTTCGTTTGGTTAGTGACAGCGCCGGAGGCCCCTCTCTTCCCCCCCCCCACCCCCCCATACACAGGCTAGCAACGCACTTGCAACTCCCCTGGTATTGCTAGTGTCTTTGGACGGCGGTGATCACTTAACATCAGGTGACCCACCAGTTCGTTTGCCTCCTATGATATAAAAAAATATATATATAAAAAATAGATATCACGCCGTGCAACATAGCCACATGCTATTCTTCTTAGGCAACAATCATGCTTTATATGGAATTTGTCTAAACCTATCTAACTGCGTTGAGAGAAATTCAATATGAAAAAGAGGAAATGCAATTGAAACTAGCTAGATAATTCTTAGTGATCCTTTATACAAGGTTGAGCTTTTATGCTTAATTCGATTTTAAATTTGACATAAATATTCACCACAATTCGATAAGTATAGCCGATAATGCTTGCAAAAACTGTGTGTCCTAGGCGAAACACAAACGAGCAGCCGTCAAAGCTGACACGCTATTTGTTCACGTTCCCACCCGTATATCCGGCATCACCGATTGACACATCTGTCAATCTAATGGAAAATCGAGACATCGGACTGCCCGACGACCTTTTATTTGTATACATATAATAAAAATGAAGTGTCTGTATGTGATATCAAAATAACAAATTTTTAATGATTGGATATGAAAGTATACTCGCTATGGATAACAAAAAAATATTTTTTTTTGTCGGTTTGTGTGCTGTGTGAAATTCATGTATTTGTATATATATATGCAATTTGAATTATATTGTCTTTTTGGTCATTTTGGCAAGAATTTTGTTTTATTTGCCGCGCTCTTGGTCTACATAACTCAGTAACTATAGTAACGTATAAAAATATTACTGCGAATGCGATGAGCATTATTATATTGTTAAATATTAAAAACTGCTTAGACAGAAATAAAGTTTTATATTTTGATTTACTAATGTAAATCTTGCATTAATATGCAAGATTTCAAGACTTCAGCTCATTTTGTATTTTTAATTAGATCAAAGAAAATAAGATTTTAGACCATAAAGGTATTACTTATTGACAATATGGGCATATTATATCTTAACAAAAACATTATAAGACATCTTTTCATAGTTCCTTATACAAGTGAGTACTGAGGAGCACTTGATGACGGTAAACCTTATTTGACATACTTTTAGTATTTATATATCTAATGTACACATACACGTTACAGTAGGTGGCGTGCATATCGTACTTACAAATCTTTTTGAAAGAGCATTTCTGCAATTGTACATATTCTTACAAATTACAATTTCTTTAATACAATATAAAAAAACACGTACGGAGCTGCGGATACAGCTAGTAATATAATATGTTTAAATCTCCATATATATATATATATATATATATGGAAAAGTTTTATCACCACACTAATAATCAAGGTAACAATGTAACGTATATATATATATATATATATATATATATATATATATATATATATGGAGATTTAAACATATTATATTACTAGCTGTATCCGCAGCTCCGTACGTATATATTGCATATTAATGTAATATATATATATATACGTTACATTGTTACCTTGATTATTAGTGTGGTGATAAAACTTTTCCAATACCTACTTGAGAAGTTTTTTTTTTAATATTTTATTCCTTTTTATATTTTAGACCACAATTTCGTCTCACGTTAAATGATGATCTGCCCTAAAATTGTAAACAAGGTAAACCTAGACGAGGACTCGAGATCAAGTGCAGCTGCCGGAACAGACCCATTGTGCATCAAGGTTTTTTATTTCTTTATCCCGCATAAAAAGGTGGCAACCCTATTGAGGCCCCTGACTAGTCCAAACGAGTTAAGTTGTTACACATTCAACCACATCGTCACTCAATATCAGGTGAGTGTGGTCACAGGCGTGATTAAAATAACACAAAAAGATTCTTTTAACGTATATATATAACCAAGTATGTGCTAGCGTCTCGCACACTTTGTTGTTTGTTTTTAATTATTTTTAGTTGAGTGTGTTACCGTGTTACCTAATGTAAAGTTATGACGTCATTCAGTAGCAAGGTAACATGTTAAACGTAAGAAAACCTGTACTTATTTGGCGACAGATTTTCAATTGTAGAGTACGTAGTAAGCTACATGTATATTAGAGAATGCTCTATTACCGTCTTATTATTCTATCAGGTTATTTTGTTTAGTTCTTTTAGAATATTTGCCAATCGACGCAGTCGCGGCATTGCTCCAAAGAATATTAATCTCGAAGTTATAATTGATGTCAAAATCATTAGGCCAGTAACAAACAAAGTGACTGTAAAAATTGTAATATCAATTTTATAAATTACCAACAACGGCCCGCGATTTCGATCTCATTTAAGTAAATGGAAATTTAATAACAATAGAATACAGGTTAAAGTCACTCAGTGGCACGTTACAACAAAAAGTAAAGTAAAACCTTCATCATAGAATGTTTAGGTATGTATAGACATGATAATAACATGATAATCGGTGCAACAGTATTGGAGTTTTTTTGTACATATTAGATAACCAAATTTCGTTACCTCCAATGCTACAATATTGAGAGTAATCTAGTCGCTTCTCGCATATCAATAATCGAAGTAAAATAATGATAAATGTAATATCTTTAAACAATAAATTAGTCCGACGGTATCAAAGCAAATTGTAACACTTGTATTGCCTATGTAAATATCAAAGTCTACGAACGTTACGCATTCCATGTCAGCTGTCGCGTTATCAACCAACCTCATTGATAAACAAAAACTAATAATAATACTATGATAGAAAACAGATACACGCATATGTTGATGCTTGATGTCGCAAACACTTTGTTGAAATCCCTCGAAAACGTATAGAATCGACGGTTATTATAAGAGTGGATTTTAATGACGCCTACACCTGCGCGCCTTAAGTAATAAATCAGATGTAAACTTACAAAAGACAATCGAATAACTTATTTGACTAAAGAAGCCGTTATTTTGCGGAAGTGCAAAGTAGCGTCTACTATAATATTTAATCGAATAACTTGACGTTTCGTGACTCAGAAATGTGTCAATCATAATACATGTATACCTTTCAGAGGTGGTAGAGCCACGCTGAAGTTATTACTGGTTTCAGCATGAATGTGTCGGGTCGCTCGGGGTAGTACCACCCGCTCACAGAAAACCGACGTGAAGTAACAGTGCTTGCATTGTTGCGTTTCGTTCGGTCAGTGACAGCGCCGGAGGCCGACCTCCCCTCCCCTACTAAAATGAATTACTTTATATAATTTTATATAGAGTTTCTTATAGGAACGTGTTATATTATTATTTTAAAACGATATGGCGCATACATTCTCTCACATTCTATTATATTCTCACGAATACAGTATGGGAAAAGCATACGTTCAGTTCAAACATTTCAATCTATTAGAATTTTCTGGAACACTGTTCCTGTTCTTTTTGTTTGTAATAAAAATAGAAATTACAAAGATATTCAAATAACTAACTAAGCTTTTAAAAATGATTATATGACAGAAACGGATATTCACATAACCATACACAACCGGACACACACACGAGCGCGGTTAAAACGCTGTTAACCGGATAGACAAATCGTCCTGAAGTAGAAATCCACAAGACAGGCCTCGAGCCTAGTGTGGAGATCAATGTATAATCTATAACACAATTAGAAAGAAACTTTATTATATTATCAATATATGTAAGCCTAAGATAAGTTGTTTGGAAATAAATATTTTATTATTATTATCAATTGGTTTAAACTAAATAAAAAGTATTTAAACTAACAAAGGTATTGATATAAGAACAAATATATAAATAAAAATACAAACAAGATTTCTCAAGAATAAAAAAACAGTATAATCGGTACCAGTTTGCATCTGACAATGACGAAAATGGCCGACGACGTTACTTTTTGCTAATTACTCAGAAGTATACCAATTTCTTTGTATTATCGTGATCTTGAGACGTAAAGCAAAAAGTACCATAGATACAGTTCACGCTCCGATAAGCGTCAAATATTTTAGATAATTCCTTACCTATTGTTGTGTTGGCATAGAAATAATCTCGAATTTTGATGGCACTAACCTGAAACAAAATTGAACTTATATTATATAGGTATTTTAGATACAATTGATTATGTTAATGCTTATTATTAAAAAAACTACTAGCCAAGTTGAAAAAAAGGAATGAAAAATCATATTGTGGGCCGGTCGTGTGGTGCGGCACAGAATATCGTGGGCCAAGGGCGTTTTTACCGCTCGACGAAGTCCGAGGACATCCAAGAAAAGGGCCAAAAAGATTTATATGAAAGTGGAAACTATTATCTCTTCTATTACCAGTTGTTTGCCGGTAAAGGATAGATTATTTTCGACATTCTTATGATGCTAAGGTAATTTACATTCAAAATTATTACTAATAATGTTTGAAAAATAATTTCTATAATCATAATCCTATACAGAAGTTGGATGCTAGTCTTAAATATCATACAGTGACACACATCATACAGTCATACATCCAGGAGAATAATATTTTACCTAGTTTTTGTCAGTTTGTGTCTACTCAATTTATTTTTAACCTGTTAACTTGTTCCATACATTACCAGTTATAATAACAGCAATAGTATAATCTGATCAAAGAACACGCCTGCGATTAAGAACATTTAAATCGTTTCAATACCTTTGATAAAAACAAAGATTTGAATAAAGAAACGTCTTCTATAATATCTAAATATTGATAAAATGTATCTTACGTACATTTACAAAACACAATCAGCTCCTAAAATCTTGTGATTCAAAGATAAACTATTAAACAGACTTTCACATTTGTAATATCAGTTGGATAAGATATAGTTTAATAAATTAATAGTTTAACAGATTAGAAAGTCATTTTAATGTGAATCAATTGAGCTGTCATATCTCGGTAGTACAATAAACGTAATATATAACGATAATAAAATTTACTATCATACTACCGATAAACTGAAGACAATCTACACTCTTCGTTGACTGTAGGAAAAAACGTATATTTCTTAAATAATGAAAAATTATACTAACTTTTCATATAATGTTATGTAAATTTAGTCTAATTGCTGATCCTATAAAAATATATATAAATTATAGATTAATTAAAGCCACCAAATATGATTCATATGCCTAAAAAATAAATACGCTAATAAAAATACTTCTATGTAAAATGAAAGACAGTAAACAAATATTAGAACTCTATTAACAACTAGCAGTGCCCACGACTCCGTCCGCGTGGAACCTAATGTAAAAAAAGAGTGACTAATAAAATCTTCTGAATGTATTAAGTCCATTTACTTATCTACTTTTCTCTCGTATTTAAGTCGCGTCGTCATTAAAATTACAATAACTTTTGACGGATTGGACTGATTTTAATGAAACAAAGAAGTTACACTCTTATATAGTTCTTGGTGAGGTTTTATCGTGAACGAAGTACTTTACCAATGATGTTCATACAAACAGACAGACAGACATTTCTAAAAATGTTTTATTACTTATTCCTAGAGGTGTCTAGCAACAATTTTGTTCACGAAAATCGAAAATATACAGACACGTTAGATTTAAATTCTTATTATATGTATAGATTAACATCAATAAGAGTAACACTTGACGCGATATTTATAACAGAATCTCACATCGCCCGTTATTAGTTCCTCGACAAATATGTTCTATACGACGATGTGCTCAGAACATATAAAAGCATCGAATGAATTGGTATATATTTTGTAATACGAGAGAAATGTTATTCGCTTAATAAAATCCAATAGTAATAGTAAATTATAAGGCCGCCTTCCTGAGATTCCCGTTGTATTCCCCGAGTGACCTAAAAACAAGTAAACCCGTAATGATATTTTTCCGCTCTGTTTACTGAAATCGTACTTTTTTACTGGGTGGACTTATCTGATATATTATTGTATACAAAATAGGCGTTTCTTTTTTTACAGGTCCGTACTTAAGTGACCGTGTGAGGACTACGACCCCCCAAATTAAGATTATTTTATAGTGATAATGAGTGGTTAGAGTGTTCGGACACCGTGACACCGTGTTGATCGACGTAGGCTCAAAACCTTACGAATGTACCGGAACTTTGTGGCGGTAGAGGTTTTTCTAGGTTCGCCTGACTAGCTACAACCCTTAAGTTGAAAATCTGTCGCCAGGTGTATATACGTGTGTTTCAGCGCCTGCAATTGAGAGCGAGTCCCCCTTTAGGTTTAGTATATTTATATTATCTTAGACACCATCGTCATTTAACATCAGGTGAGATTGTGGTCTAAAGCCTAACCTATAACGAAAAAAAATTTGATTATATGTATAAACAAAGTTTAATATCGCGCTCATTTGGAGGGTAATAAATGTTGTTAGCGTCTATTTAATGTATAATCTTTATAAACTATTTTACAATTGTTTAATAATTCAAGATCGTTCACTTTCCGTAGACTCTTTGCTAAACTCTTCCAATTTCCAATAAATCTTTTTTACTATAGTTTTTTAATAAACTTTACGTCTACAATATTTTCTGTAAGCAAAATTAAGCCATCAGTAATGGAATAATGGCTAAAGGTATTATTATTAATGGCTTTTTAACGGTATTATTATTAACAAATCTCTGAATGTTTGCACATGATCACATTAATTGTCCAGTTATTCATTTTACTAAGGTAATTTAAAAAAAACATAGTACTTCCTACACAATTCTCATTATTATATCCACTTACTTGTAACATATAATCATTTAATATAAACGCTACTGTTTTCCGATATATATACCGTACAAGTGATTTCAACTCCCTCGGAAAGTTCTGGTTACAAATCTGCGCTGATCACGCAATACGTCCGGGGGTTCTTTATTAACTTCCCGTGGAAACTCCGGTTCTTTTTATTTATATAATATGTATGAATGTACGTACATACGAATGTATTTTACAGTCTAGACCAGCGACGGGCTTGAGTTACGGCAGATTGAATGCTCCATAATAACGGATAGGATTTTGTTACGACTACAATATGAGTTAATCTAGTTGAAAGAGTTTATTAGGATCCCTTTTTTATACAGTATATTTTTTACATCAGAATGTCTTGAAGTATACTAGTTGATTTCCGTAAGCTTAGTTTGTGTATTAGAAGTGGCAAAGGGTCAACCCTATTAAAAATAAATGGATAGCCTAGTACGAAAATAATATCTACGAAAAATTCCGCACCGGATGGTCATAGTCCATCAGTAGCTTTGACGTCATTCAGCCTTAAAAACTGTATTTGCATTACATACACGTATATACATTAATTTAAAAGGCCTAATCATAGTTTGAGAATGCTATGACCGGTGGAATAAGAATTCAGTTTTTTATACTTCATATGTTTTACCATTTGACCATAATATCATCTTATATCAAATGACCATGTGGTCTAAGATAGTAGACACGCTAAACTTAGAGGGGGCTGGCTCTCAAGTGCAGCAGCCGGAACACACCAATATGTGCTTGGAGATAGATCTTCAACTTGAGAGAGGTAGTTAGCCAGGCGGACTTAAAAAAAGTCTTATGCTATTACGATGTTTTCCTTCACCAAAAGCTTCGGTTTCAGTTGCTAGCATTCGAACCTACATCCATCAACGCTGTGTCCGAACTATCAACTAAGAAAGTAACATTCATACCCTCATTAGTATCAACGAATAATACGGAGTTAGCGTTTATTCACTGATTTAAATTATCAATACTATGGGACTGATGTTGAATATAAAGACTGTGAAGAAAGTTAAGTTAAAGAAATGCTTGTGCATTACCAACGTATACGGGAAAATATAGCAAATTTTATTTCTGGTTATTTCAAATACATAATACGTCATCATTTGATAATGTACCAAGCTAAACCTAGAAAGAGGCTGTATAGATACCAACTGAAACACATTTAAAAGTGGATGTTAGGAGAAAACCAAAGAATATCGTGCAGAATACCATCATGTAATTTATTTATTTACGTAATATGTATATGTATATAAATAAATGTAATATTATTATGACACCCGTGTACACTAATCTGTGATATTCAAAAAGTTAAACGCGAAAATAAATACATAAAAAATCCCAGTCAACAAGTTTATTGAGGACAGATACAATAAATTTACTGACATCATATTTCATGTGGCAGCACGTTTTTCCGCAATTACGACGAAAAGATATTTCCGTCACAAATCCATTGTTAAAAATTTTGAGCAAAAACCGTGTTTTATAGGACTTTTTTTTTGCGTAAAATTCAATCCGCGAACGACTTTTTGCATGAAAATTTAACTGAATTGCTACAGTTGCGGACACTTTTACACTCGTCTCTTTTGTTTCTTTTACTTTGTAGCTGCTGTATTTTCAAATTTTACACAAAGGCACTTTAGGTAGAGTCAATTTCATTTTTCTTGCGAAGTTTTTCATCTGTACATTTGTGAAGTACATGGATGATATTGAATATTTATTATTTCTCCTTCTTATTTGTTATTTCGTCGCTCGATAATAGCATATAAATAATGAACGATGTGTGTATGCAATGAATTATATGTATATTGCTAAGGACACATGTGACATTACTAAAATCCAGCACTGTAGAACTTTTTGTCATAACATTGTCTTGAATTACTTTAATTTATTTCTTTGAAATTAAACGTTGTAGCGGTAGTAAAATACATTACAGAAAAATAAAACGCCCACAGTTTTCTTCATTTCCTATATTGAAAACAAAATATTCATAATAACGCTTTAAACAACTCAATAATTTAAAGAGACAATCGAAACGTTTACTCCTTTGACGTAATCAGGTAATGCAAACACGTTTTTGTTTTGCACCAATATTGGTTCCAGTGTACTGCAGTGATTGGCATTTTTAATACGAGCCAATAATCTACACCAATCAGATCACGCGATTGTACAATGTCGTACAAATTATCATTCTTAATTTATCCGTTTCGTATTATCTCAATAAAGCACGCGCTAACATTTGATCTGTATGACAATCAGTCAACAATCCATCTATACCCACAGTAGTTACCTATTATATCTATATACTATTTTGTAAGGAGAGTGGCTTATTATCTATTTCACGTCCGGTTAGCGATATACAAAATTATCTAAGCCAATTAAATAATCCCACAAAGTTACGTCATTCGATGCACTCCGTATCATGTTATCATAGAATTATCATATCGTTCTCAAGCGGCTCTTGATTAGTTATATATAAAACTCAAGAACCACCTTTAAGTGTAGCCGTAAACGCATTTCAAATATCTTTGTTTCATTTAAATCCATAGTCGCACCGAGTGAATATCAATTTGATCGTATTTATATCGAATTATAGAGAGAGTATATATACGCTTTTAAAAATATATCTAAGGTGGAAAGACTAATTCAATAAAGTTTAAAAATTGTTATATCCATGCTAATTACCTAATTTACTCATTTCAGTGTAATAAGTAACACAATCTCAAAATCTGATAAACTACTCTGAACGCTTGGAAAATATTTTACTCAACTACAAAACACAGTACTAATTTATCTGCATTTGCAAACTTTGATACCAAATGATTATCGTATTCTTAGAGAAGAGGAACGTTTTCGATAGCTTCACAATGACAAATTAATTTGTTCTATTTAATCTGCTCGCAGATTAATCTCTTACTTGGTTGACATAATAGGTATTTACTTGGATAATGGGTACTTGTCTGTTCTATTTTGGAAATATAAAACGATAAGATGTGTAAAGGTTAAAATAATTAGAACTCGTTAATGAATATTCTATAAAATACAATACTCTATATCTACTCAAAGGGTATTATCACAGTATTTCTGAGTTTATCCAAGATATTTCGTTGTTCGACAAAAATACTACCATCCATATTTTATAGATTTAGTAGCTTTTGTGAACGGCTTCGCTCGCATTTATGTAGATTTGACCAATCGCTATGGAACGGTACTTTTTATCTGGATGGAAGGTGCCCTATGTCATTTCCTGTACTCCTAAAAACGTGTGTTAGGGTACGATAGGACTGACATGTTCTTTGTGGACCTAGGTCACTTAATTAAATAAAGTTTTAAAAAAATATCGATCGAATAGTGAAGGCGTGAAAACGGAACAAACAAACAAACATTCGCATTTATAATATTGGTTAGGACTTCATTGTTATTTTTTACTCATACATTATTTTAAAATCGAGTGCCAAATGACGGGAACGATTTCAGAAAATATCCTAAATCATACAATTTATCGAAATATAAACCAAATAATTAAAAAAAAATCCCACGTAATATTAAAATTCTCAGTAAGTAATGTTGCCAAGTGTTGCATCACGTTCGGACCACCAAAGTGGTGCGCCGTGCGTTGATCGATCATTCCGATCAACTAGTGACAATAGTACTAAAACTGTAGATATTTCGTTTTTTTTTTAAATATTTTACATGAATGTTCGCAGATTTACACGTATTAATATTGTAACTGCGAAAGTAACTCTGTCCGTTTAGCCTCTTTTTCACAACTAAACCTGTCAACCAATCGGAATTTAACGTAGAGTTTGCCTGAGGGAAAGGGATAGCTTTCTTTTTTTCTGAATATACTAGAAGACTCGCAAAATAATTGTCATGTAATAGCTAGCATTACTAATATACAATACACCAAAAAACCGGATATATACAGATCAAAATTTTTCGCACAAACCAATAAGAACAGCTCATTAGAACGATAAATCATTTGTAAATGAATACAAAAGGGAGAGAATAAATTAAAATATTACAGAATGAACAAATTTACGTATTAACATATATAATACGAAATAGTCTTCCAATTAGATTCATTACAGATGTCATTAGTGTACTAGTAGCGAATATAATTGTTGTCAAACAAATACAGCCACATGTTTCCACGAATCAGATTCAAAATATGAAGATGATTTTGAAAATTTATATCGAACGACTATTTTTATTCTTTTTAAATACTTCGTTACTCGAATGAGAATAATTAACTTTAATATAATGATATTTTCATTACATTTTTTATGCGATATATTTAAAAGTATACATATGTAAAAGGTAAAAAATCCAATTGCCAGAATTGACAACCGAAGAAAGATTAGTTTTTGTGCAGAAATGTAAGGGGACTCGACCACATGTAATGAGAAAAGAGACGACGAAAGAATAACGTCTATTACACTAACTATAGAGGTGAATATTACAACAACTAATAATGTAATACACTATTCCCACCCAATGGATAACAAATTAGTAAAGGCATCATTATTCTGCTGTCGATTATCGTCGATTAACGTTACTATCATTTACAAGGATAATGCTTGGCCCGTGCTATAGTAACGTGCGAACAAGCAAGCATTAAGCAACAAATCTGGATGTATGAAAGGGAGCACGCGCTTACACTCAAAATCTAGATATGAACAACGAATATTCATATCATATCGTTGAAAATAGTAAATTATCTAACAGTAATATAACTAACAACAGTGTACAAAAACAGTTGTAAAATAACACAGCAGCGTAATCAATTACCGATCATCTTACCTTTTACTAGGTATTCAAAATCGTACGAGTCTACGCTCGACGTCCAGTCACATTAGTAAATAGTATTAAAGAATAGGGTCATTAAATATACTTAACCTGGAAAAACGTTTGCTAGAATAACGAACAGTATTAAACTGAATATTGGCATATTCAGCAAACAGTTCGCTCTAATAACCGTTGTAATATAGTACAGTTTGAGAAACACTGCGCAACCATTACACACGTAGGCATATTATTGAACGCTAATTGATGTATACGGGCCGTAAAATGTGCCATGGCTGTCGATAGACGATAGCTAGCAAACACTGGCCTAATTAGAAGAAGCAATGAATTCATTAGCGGTAGTTCTCCGTCTCTAAGTGTAATGGCATTTCTCTTTAGAGATAAAGCTTTGCATGGTACGTACAAGTGAGTTTAGAATACGTACGTTAGTGTTTAAGAAATGAGGAAAATACACACTCGATTGTTACAAAGAAAACAATTAATATATAATACCTATACCTATAAATAATACCCATACACAGAACTCATAATCATGCCCCTCATACAAAAGTCCGTCTCGCAGCTTTTTTATACTTTATAATCATTTGATCACGATCCGATATTAAATGTCGCTGTGGTCCAAGATGGTGATCACGCTAAGCCTGGAGGGACTGGCTCTCAAATACAGCTGCCGCAAAATAATAATAGGTGCTTGTCGACAGATTTCCAACTTGAGGATGGTAGAAGCTAGACAAGGAAGCCTAAAAAAAGGACTATCATGTTGTGTTCCGTTACCGAAAGCTCCGGTTCGTTCGTAAGAATTCGTACTTACGTCGACCTACGAAATGGCTGAACAAAGTAACAACCAAGTCATCATTATTTGATGTAGTAATAAAACTTAACTATAACTTAAAATCCAACATAACCTAATCAAAAAAAGACGTGTGGCACTCGGAGACTGCCGCGGTAAAGCTATTGCATAGCATTTTTTATCAACTTATGCAATTATAATTATTTATTTATTTTATTAATGCAGTATATAAAAAAAAAAAAAAAAAAATAATTTTTTTTTTCTTTTTATTTCAAAAAATAATACTGCATTTGTGATAATAATAATAAAATGAATGTATATAGAGTACTAACTCATTTTCTTTCACTATTTTTTCGTGACTTTTTTCATTAATAAATGCACTTTGTTTATTCATATTTAAAACACTTTGTACACAAATTATACGAGTACAGATATTCACTGTTGTACATAGATGATAAATACCTATACACCTATATACTTTCTCACAAACAGCTGATTACGGTAGTTTTCCAATACAACCAATGCCACCTAAAGGCGGGTTGCTGAACTAAAGAGACAAGCGTGATATTTCAAAAAGCCATTAAAAGTTCTGGTATTTATCGATAGATGGAAAAACTAAAAAGTATCACCGCTGTGCCGGTCGGAGTGGGGTGTGTTAGGTTTTTTTCGTTACGGAATTCCTGGATTCAGTCCCCACGCTCAAGGCCCGCGATAGAAGCTATGCAATAGCTTAATACCGTAAACTTATATCTCTAACTTTAAAACTATCTTCTCTAACACAACAGCTCAACTTAATTCAATTGAGTGTCACGTAACAGAAATAATGAAAAGTTCCATTTTCACAGCGCGAAAGGCGTTAGATCCCAATTAAGTTTACGTCAAGCAGACATTCGTACAACGTGTTCCCACACATTAGACGACAAAAGAGCTAACATACATGTTTAATTCATAGCCCATCGTAGGTACAGCTAGAGCCAAAGCGCCACAAAAAAAGCCGGTCGAGAATGTTCAGTCCATTCCGGTGAGGCTCGACAATACTAGGTATAGGAGTATATACGGAAGTGGTCCAACGCATACGAATACTCTTAGAGAAAGACCGTAAAAGGCTCGAACTGTAGTTGTAGAACGCGTAATTGGTTTTAAATCTTCCAAGTTATATATTTTGCAATAAACTTTACTATCGATTTGCCTTTTACATTTAATATTTAGTTACACATAATAAATATCTAAATTACTTATACCATTTATCATTACATTACATTACATGTTAGTGGAATACCTTATTATAATCATAATTTTATGGATTACATTGAAATATATTGAGCACGATTTATTGCATTATTGAAGTTAGTTAACAAGAGATATTAGTTTATTGAGGTTGAGAATTTTTAAAGATCATTTCTAAATTTATCTTAACCTTATTTTTACATAATAGAACGCAAACGAACAGGTGGGTCACCTGATCTTAAATCATCATCACCGTCCATAGACACTTGTAACACCAGAAGAGTCGCAAGTGCGTTACCATCCTGTGTTTGGGGGAGGCGGAGGGGGAAGGGGAGGTGGGTTATCCGGCTCTCTCACTGACCGAACGAAACGCAACAATGCAAGCATTTCACGTCGGTTTTCTGCGAGAGGATGCTACTAACCCGAGCGAGCCGACCCATTCACGCTGAAACCAGTAATAGCTTCAGCGTGGCTCTACCACCTACCGTTATTGAATATTTACAAATATTCAAAACTAATTTCATACATAGAAAGGCGGGTAGCGTCTAGGTGTGTTCCAGAGCCAAGCAGCAGAGGCAGTTGTTTCAAGAGTCAGTCTTCCTCTAGATATGGTATGTTGCTTTCTTAGTCTCCATTGTCATTTAATATCAGATAAAGTTGTGACTAAACGCTGCGACCTATATGTATATAAATGTGTTTTCCTTCTTTCTTTAACCACATTCCCTTTATTTATTTTTTGGTGTCAGATATCCACAGATTTTCGCCCCAAGCGAAACTGTCTTTGATACACAATTCTTGCATATGACCTATACTGAGATCTTTCGTAATCTTTGACCACAATATCGAAGGCTTCTACTCCTGTTTCGTTCGGACAGGTTCAAAGCTATTTGGTTCGAATGATATTTACATATTTTACATGCCCATACTATCTAAAGAGATTTTCGATGATTTATATATATGCAATGGTTATTTTATCAAGCCAAGTCACAATCATCTCATTTTTATTGTAAACAATACATTTGAGAATACAATTTCACAAACAGCCATTTAGCATACCTTGTGTTATAGGAATTATGAATTTGAAAGAAATATATAGATATACACAACGAACTCACAATTATTCCCATTACACAACAGTCCTATGAAAAACTCCTAAACAAAACTGTTATGAAACAATCTTAAAGAAACAGTAAATCGATTTCGAATAATTCAATCAATAGATATAAAGAGAAACAAACAGTATAATGAACGTGTATCATCCGCTTCCAATCAGAAACCATTCAGTAGACTATACAAGTGAATGAATCGATTTGTTACCTTACAGAGTTGGCGAAATCAAACAACTGTCCTAATTCACTGTTACTCAGACAGTCAACAAAAAGCTACACACGCCATTACAATTAACGTTTTGGTTCAATACATCTTTTACACATTTGAGATGCAATTTTGATCAATAGTGTTAATCCTTATCTAACTCAACTACAGAATGCCATTTTAATAAATATCTTGGAAGAAACCAGATATTTATAATTGCGCGTAACAAACACAAGTTGTGTGGAGATTCTTCCGTAGCTTCTAGGTACGTTGTATAATTATAATAATCTGTAAATATCAAGCCCCAAAGAATTAATTTAAATCATTTGTGACGCCACATTAAGTACATTGGACCCGTGTGAAGTACGTAGAGTCCCTAGTTTTTCATATTACAAAGTTTATTAAAGTGATATAAATTCTCAATGAGGTTAATTTACTTACATTACAGGCGTTTATCTGTCTGCGTATATAGGTAAGTAACTATATAAAAAAATAAAATCTTTTACCCACATAAGGATTTAGAGCCGTCTACAACCATCCTGAATAAAGCCTACACAGCTTGTCTTATGAATACTTGTAATGTTTTAAGAAAAGCATGGGCCGCAGACATCATAATAGTTGATTATTGTCCAATTTTTATGTTTTACTGCCTTCATATACATTTCAATAAAACTAATACAAATGCAACAATTAATATTAATAAGCAAAAATATAAACACATTATTTTTCATCAGACTAATAAGTAGATTACTTACTATTGACTAATTTATAACAAAGTAAATTACCTCACATATTTATAATTCTGAAAACTCTTTTTGATATAATTTGTTGTATATTTTCTTAATAATTTAACAACTTATCTATCTATAAATGAAATGAGAATAAAAAATGCCAACTATTAATATACATTCGTAAGAAACTCAACCGATCACCTTGAAATATTACATGCCCTTTCTTACATCCCGTTAAAAATTACGGTTCCCGAAGGAAAATCACATCTACATAAAAGCCAGCGAAACCGCGGGCAAAAACTAGCTATTAGATATTCGCAAAATTTATCATTTTCAAAATCTCTCTTACCATCACGCTCGAATATAACGCTGTAACCACACATCATATAGGTACGGAAAACATATCGCTCCCCATTTGTACGCCAAAACATCGACGCCTATATTAACATGTGAAGCGAGCTCGTAAATTTTTATATGACCAGGGAAACACGTCAGTGTCATCATAGCACGCGTGTGACGACGCGGAACATGCTCGCGGCCATAATGCCTGATACGGGACGCGTGACTGGCGGGTGCCGTAGTCTTTCACGTAGGTAAAACACGCGCCATTTGATATATTTGTATATCAATGTTTTGATATTCTAATGTGTCAGGGAAATTACCTTTGATAGCTATACGCTTATTTAAAGAAATGTATGCAATGTTTTATATCAATTATTCATAAATAATGTTTAATATACACATATTAGTATAATATTTACAAAAACACAATATAGAATCAATGTACAGCAAAATATCATTTATGTCATATTAGAAATCTACATGAATGGATTTCCATATTACCTGTGCTATCGGCTATGCAAACGTTTTTATGCGGTTGACAAATTTTACTAGTATGTTATGTCTTCTAACGGCATAATTAATAATCATTTGAATGTTATTAAACCGAATATAGAGCAATACAGAATATTGTTCTGCGAATGCGAATCGACCTTTACTTACTTCTCTGTAATTTTTTTTAAATCAGAATCAGGCGCCGAGCTGTCATTAAGTTAAATCCAGATAAGCATACAAACAGGCAAATAAACAAAAATCGTATAATGCCTTATTCATGAAACATCGTCCTTTCTAGTATTATCGTATGTATAAATATGCTCATTTTTTTCGGATTCACCTTTAGTACTTCAATAGATACTTAATGTCTCAGAATTGTCCACCATAAAACAAATATTTAAATTAAATATTAATATCTCTAAAACAACGCCGTTTCTTTCACTAAAATATCAGGTCATATACAAACATTGAGCTACTGAATGATTTTCACAGCTTATTAAAAAACGTTTGATTTATAAATTACCAGCCTATGCTCGCGACTTCGTTCGCGTGGATTAGTTACTTTGGACTAACACGCAGCGGAAGCTTTCGTGAGGACAAAAACGATTTTGAAACATTCTTCATTGGTGCTCCGCTCCTATTGGTCCTGGCGTGATGATATATAGCCTATAACCTTCCTTGATAAATTAACTATATAACTCTTAAAGAATTGTTCGAATCGGACCAGTAGTTCCTGAGATTACCCCCTACAACATCACAAACTCATAACTTCACAAATTTTACCCGTTTATAATATTAGTATAGAAGTATTACTATTATATAATTAGTATAGATTTATATCGCATCTTTAACATATTCGTTACATAATAACTGTGAGATAAAAACAGCGGGTACATATTGAGAAATGTTTTCTATAGACCTTGCTACTCTATGGAGAGAAGTGATGTCCCGGTATCATATACTAGAATGACACGTCTGCCAGGAAATATCACAGGAAAATATAGGAAAAATAAATATAAAAGCGCGTCTGCTATACCTAGGAAGTTTTCCTTTGTGCTGTCAATATCGCGGTTAAATTCAAAGTTATTTTCGGAATTGTACATTTCTGACAGAATTCCAGTGAAACCACCCTTACTAATATTATCAAAACGAATATGAGTTTGTTTGTTACGCTTTCATACCTTAACTACTCAATATATATAATATTATGAAATTTTGTTAATGATAATAGACGTTATCACGGATGTAGAAAGAAACAGTACATTTCATCCGGTAAAATTTACTGTTCCCGAGAGATAGGTATAATGTACATAAAGCGAGCGAAGCCGCCAGCAAAAGCTAATTACATGTAGATAAAATTGAAGAGAATTCTCTCTGGAACATATCCATCCAAAGGTTATATGGAAGAGATTGCTATTAGCGATAAGGCCGCCCTTTGTACTAAGCACACAATTTGAAATGCGTAATTAGTATACACATACAAAAAAGATTGAGTAAATCAATCAAGGTGGTAGATATGACGAAGTAACAACAAAAAATGGAGCCATTAATCTACATAAAACATGTACTTAGTTCACATAAAACAATAAAGCCATTGTCACGAAAACAAAGCCGCTGGCAGCGTTGAGTACGAAGTAAAATTATGAAGTGAGTCGAAAATCCCGCTTGGAAAACATCGTAAATGGCACCCTATAAGTATGGAATTTCTATCGTGTATTGGGGGCAAATAGGTCAGACTTGAACAAGGTTTTCCGCTAGCTAACATTTTTCTCTCTAGCAACACTGACACGGAACGGTCGGCGCACGCGCAGAGCCATGACCACAAAGGTCCGCAAAGGACTGTAAAGCTTGTTATCCAGTGATCTACGTATAATTGAATCAAAATGTATCATAAATATCATGTCAATATTTATGTATTAAGTATTTTTATTTATTATTTATTCATTAAATGGATTTAGAAATATGTTATATAGAGATAATAATATAAAGATATACCTAGGAGGTTCATTCTTAAAATTATAAAGATTTTATAAATTCAGAAAATAATTTTTGAAATAAGGTGTCCATACTTTTCAAACATTATAGCAGGTAATCAAAGCTTATTTAAAGTATAAAGTAAGATATCGTTTGGCACAATAGTGACTGTTATTTCCCTTAAAAATTGGAAGCAAATAATGAATTAGTTTCGTGTCCGAAAATATTGAGTAGTACAAATCTCGTAGTCCGGTGAAGCTGTTAAGAGCTGGCTCGTCAATTCGAAAAAAAAACCGCAAATCTCCACAGTATTATAGAAATTTACAAATTACTATAACGAGCGTATAAAAATGAATAGTAGATTACATACATATTACTTCGAATGTAATATAGTTCAGCTTGTAGTTATCGCGAAATACTCGTATATCGTTCTTTTTAGCTACAACTAGAAAATACATCGCTTTTATTGGTCGCTAATCCTTAAAAGCTAGATGGCGCATCGCCTTTTTTGGAAGCGGTCGCGAGTTGCAAGAACTGTCACTATGTTCTCGAGATAATTTTCCGTAGAACTCAAAGACTATGCGACAAGACAAAGGTAAATACTATAAACCTATATACATATTTTATGTAGTAGCTTTAGTTTAATTATTAATATATTTTAATGACAATACTTAAATTATATGTAAGAAGTGACGTAATTTTATCCGTGGTTCACGACTTTCCTACTAGTACTGGATTCTGCAATTTCACACGCGACAAGTTATTAATGGGTGACAAACATTATCTTTAGCATCTCGCGTGTTGACCGCCAGGTTGTCGGGCACGATCCGTATCTACCATTGACATACGCGCAGAAAGCGACTATCCAGTTACCTTGATTGGTGATTGCTGTGGAAAATTACCATTTCTCAGCTTAATCATATGTTGAACATCAACGTAAATATTAGATTAGTCTCGATAAATAATTAGTAATACTTCGGACCGGATTTAAAGGTTAGGCGGTATTGGGACGTAAGCGGTTTCTAACAGTTAAATGAAAGGGCCTACTTGTACAAAATATTGATTACCTAAATAATGGGATCAAATTCAAAGCCGTATTGGAGTAATAAATTTAATTATTGATGAGGAAAATTATTTAATTCAATTAAGCCGTATATAGTTGGAATTGTAAGAAAACTAGAAGTCAATTAGCCTATACCGGCACACCGCATATTAATTGACGGTCTTATAGATGACAATAATTTTTATTACAAGGGAAAAAATATGAGTGAAGATTTCGTGTTAAAAAATTCATATTACAAAAAAAAATTATCACTTTATATTACTTCGAAGAATCAATATAATATATAATCTGACCTTATATTAGACGACACCTAATAACACGCTAAACCTAGAGGCTTGACGTATAACTGCCTGAATACACCCTTGTCCACAGGTCTTTGCCAGATAGCCTAGATAGGCGGGTTTAGAAAATGTCTCGCACTATACTATAGTTCGAATACAACCTTTTCCTTCATCAACCTTTTCCTTCATTAAAAGTTCCGACTCATTGAAGGGTACAAACCCACGCCGTTCAACAGTTTATCACGCTACCACCGACCCATCATCGCTTTTGTTCATTCAAACTTAATTACCATAACCGCAGAATTATATATTCGCCGCCATTTCAGAGCTAATTACGTGTATAATGCTCTTGTACTGTGTACATAAGCAAAATTTAAAACGAAACCATGTCGCTGAATTGTGTACGTATCATTTTTGAAATAACCACATATGGTGTTATTACAAAAGCAATGACATAGATATTTTATTAAAGACTTTGTGCATTAAATTGGCACATTTTTTCTTACTCAAAGAGTAGGTAGTGTCTGTGTATACACATATGTGTGAGTAGGTTTATTTATGTACTAGCTGTACCCGTGACTACGTCCGCGTGGAACCTTATGTAAAAAACAGTTATTAATAAGTCATCTAAATATATTAAGTCCATTTACTTAACTTATCTACTTTTCTCTCGTTATTATGCCGCGTCGTCATTCAAATTACAATAACTTTTGATAGAGTGGACCGATTTTGATGAAACAAAGACTAAGTTATTCTCGAAGATATGCTTTATGATTTTCTTTATAGTTTTATTGTGAACCCAGTACTTTAGCAGTGATTCGTGTTCATAGAAACAGACAGACATTTCTAAAAATGATTGAAATGAATGATATTCTATTACTTACTCCTAGACACTTGCAACATTGTTTTTTCACGAAAATCGAAAAAATACAGACACGTTAGATATACATTCACATTCTTATTATATGTGTATACATGTATAGATATGTGTTTTAGTTATTCTTTACTGTTAAACTCATCTTTATATTATAACTAGCTTTTGTTCGCCGATTTCTTTGCATTAATATACATTTTACCTATCAAAGAAAGAAAGAAAGAAAGAAATATTTTATTCATAATGCATTGTTTACAAATATACAGTGGATAAAAAAGAATGCACATCGCAGCATTACGAAATGGAATCCAGCTCAGCATATGCTAAAGCGTTATAAGAAACACTTAGCGCTGATTTTCAGCTGGCACCAAATGCAAGTCACGGAGCGATATCAATTAAAATTATGAAATATAGTATATATAGGGAAAACAAGTACCTAACGTAAAAAAATAATATTGTACATATTGTATACAAGGGAAATAAATAAAATTAGTAGGATACATAAAAACAACATATAAGAGAAGCAATTGCAGGCGTTATTCAAATATACATCCAACAAAAATTAGATGCAAAACCTTTAATTTACAAACATTGTGATACTAATAAAAACTTTTTAAAATGAATTTTAAATGTAAGTACCGCGTTGAGATTGCGCATTGGAGGGGGCAGGTCGTTCCAGCACCTAGTAGCAGCGAACCTAAAACTACCCCGAAATGAGGTGGTAGCATGCCGATGAGTACATAACATATACTTCGAAGCTCTGGTTCTATAACAATTTTGATCTCTTGCCCAAACTAGTTTTTCATAGAGATATTCAGGCTTCTCGGTTTTTATTACACCAAATAATAGTGTGGCTAGGTGCAGTTGCCTCCTATACTCCATTTTTAGGAGTCGCCCTTGATTTAAAAAAGGCGTGACGTGAGTTCGTGGTGGTATGTGAAAACAAAAACGTGCGCAGGCATTCTGTACCCTCTGTATAAGCCTCTTTGTTTTATTGAGAATACAAGAATCATACACAATATCAGCATAGTTTAGTTTAGACAGAATGAGCGATTCACATAGCATTATTCTAATTTCTGTACTAATGTATGCGCGAATATTATATAGAAGCTTAAGTCTATACATACAATTGCGTGTCGCCTCCAGAACATGTTTTTCAAAACGCAGGGATGAATCCATAAGTAAACCAAGATTACGAGACTCTGATACGCACTCAATGGGTTCGTTGGATATCATGATCGAGGGTTAATTGAGCATAATATTTGCAATTTGTTTTTTTGATCCTAAAACCATAAACTTAGACTTGGTCGGATTTAAGACCAAACAGTTAGCATCTGCCCAGTCTTTTCACTCCCTACTCCATACTCCAAACAACAAACAAAGTGTATGCAAAATTGTATGATGATCGGTTGAGTAGTTAAGGCATGAAAGCGTAACAAACAAACTCAAATTCGCCTCTATAATACTACTATTATAAATATACTAATGTAATAATATTGTATGTATGTAATATGTACATATGAATGTATGTAATAAAAATATGTTTCTTTTCCTTTTTTTATTTGAACTACCTACAAGAAAACTTTTTCCACAATACCGCTGGTTACCTGGAAGTAAATAAATGCCTTGTGGAATTAATCTCACGAGTGTACAAACTAAGAAGTGTTATAAAAATATTAATTTATTCATACAGAATTATCTTATATGCAACGAACAGATCACCAAATTTATAGTATGTATTACTAAAATAAACACGTAGTACAACGCCCTTAATATACTCACGTATAAAATAAACACGTGGGCGTATGTCTATTTAGGATACAAATCGTCTTTTAATGGGAAGCGTACGCCTATTTTAAAATAATATATCGACGTCACACTGGCCACTATCTAGGTATATTATCTATCAATTTAAACAGTTTCTTTTCTGTTATAACATATTTAAATGCGTTACCGTTTATGAATATGGTTTAAGTAAATTTTATAGTGGTAAAAAGGCACAATAAATAGTGAAGACATGGTAAAAACTACAACGCCGGCCGAGTTTTTTATCCAATCTTCTCGAAAACAGAAATGTTTTCGTACTAGTCGTAGTGTAGAGACTTGTAGTTATTTGCTTGGGGGTGTAAAATAAATAAAGTGTATATAGATTGTAACATATAAAATGCTTTACAATTTCTTGGTTTAGTCTATTTGTATAGTAGAAAATAATAAGAAATACACAATAAATAGTGAAGAGATTGCAAGACACCGTTGAACGGGTGTTTTGTCGAATCTTCTCGAAAACGGAAACGCTGTAACTTAGATATTTGCATTTGCTTGCTAACAAAGAAAGTTTATTTCAGTTTGCCTAACCTACGAATAAAAATACAGTAGAACCTCGGTAAGTCAAACCTCGATAAAGTAAAAACCTGTGTACATTCAAAAAATAATCTGTTGCCTTCCCCTCAGAGCCTAAACCTCTATTACTTAAAACACGCAACCTCTATAACTTAAACTAATAATTTTAGTTACTTAAAGAAATTATGATTAACAACACTAACATGCGCTGATAAATTAAAAGCAAGAAAGTGGATTAAAAAGGAAAGATGTTGCGGCTCGGTTTAGAATACACGAAAGTACATTATCACATATAATTTAAAAAAAAAGCTGAATTCTTAAAGAAACGAGAATCTGGAGAAACTCTTTTGTGTAAAAGACGAAAAATAGCTGAATTCCATATTTTGGAGCAATGTTTATTTACGTGGTTCAAAGAGTGTCCAAACCAAATCGTCAGTGTTATAGACCCATAGTGAAAGAAAAAGCTGAAGAGTTCGCGAATTCGCTGAAAATCTATAATTTTAAAGCTAGCAATGGCTGGTTAAAACACTTCGAGAAACGGCATGATTTGGCCTTCAAGAAAGTGTGCGGCGAAAATGCGAGTGTAACATAAACCCTTGATAAGTTAAAAACTCTATAATTTAAAATATGTTGGAAATTCACTTCTAGATTGGTCAACTCCGATTAGCGCATTGATCAAAAGAAGTACTGAAATGTCACTAAAAAGATGTTTAAAGATATGTTATGATATATTTCTATTTGCAAATACAAACACAACCTGCAGTAAACTTGAACTACTTAACCAACAAATCTGTAGAATATTTACTGGCATGTTTATATTGTGGCTTTTATTAATAACATTGGTTTAGCAAAGCTTACATGTGCCAAGTACTATGGGAACAAAACGATCGAATCGCATGAGAAACACAAACACGCTAATCCCTCAGTAAATATCGGGCTGTGGTCATTGTTTCAACGCTTGATATTTTCCTTCTTTTTTATTCCTAATTTGTATCTATATTATCTGTAAATACAAGTAAATACGTGTGGTACGGTAGGGAAAAATTTACGTTACGCATTAAACGTAAGGTAGGTATGTATTTGTGTGTCTGTCTGGGTCTAGTAGTTTCCCAAAACGAGTAAATGTATAGTTAAGTATTTATACTACGGAACTATGTATAGTATATAGTGTATGAGCATTCTCATATACATACAATTTAATACATCCAAAGAAATTTCACTTACTCTGCGTGAACACATTGACATACGGGCTGTTTTTTTTTTTATAGTAGATAGTTAGAATACCATTTATCGCGTGAAGTGTTTATCAAACTATCCAAAGGTACTCCACTCCATACACATGAAAGCGCTGACATAAAAGTAATGAAGATTTATTCGAGGTATACACGTAAAAACGACTTTCATCGTAATCTTTATAACATGACCTCGTGTAGGTGAGTCTCGTAAGCCTTCGCATAATTCAGGAGTGAAAACTCGCCTTAGTGAGGGTGTGGCCATTAGTCTTCTTGGAAAAACACCTGTCGCCGCAAAAAAGATGCGTCACTAACCCCGTGTGAGCAGATAAGGTAAACATTTGGTAACCTCATAATGTGCGTTAGGTAAAATGTTCCGAGTACTTTTTGTAAAATTAAATGAATAAAATATAACTTTACAATAAACTTCAAGCATTTGATTTTTTATTAATTTTAGCTAGATGTTCACTTCGGCTCCGTACATGTGTAACGCCAACAAAGAAAATGAAATCAATTCTTTTTTTTCGTAGCACGGCAATGGAGTGACTGCTCTATGCCTGATGGTAAGCATAGTACAATTCAAAAACCACGGCGACAACACGAGAGACACGCCAACTTTCTTCGGTCGCCGGCTTGCGTAAATGCCCCTTCACGTTACGCTTGAAGGATCCCATGTTATAGGAAAAAGGTAATACAGTAGGCGGGAGATTGTTCCACAGCTTCACTGTACCACAAAGGTAAGACGTTGCGAACTTTTTAGTTCGTGCCCAGACAGGATTTACTGTAAAACTGTGTCTCCGAAGACCAGCGCGCGTGGTTCAGTTATGAATCGGAGAAGGAGGGGTTAAATTCTCAATTTATTAATTAATTCTTCCCTTTACAATACGGCCATGTAATTAAATAAAATGACAATGGAACCATTTAATGTTAATCCGTCAATCAGGTAACGCTAATTTTTTCATTCGGATTTTTTTAACCCAAATTATTCACTATTCCGCACGATTTTTTACATATTATTTTTTAAAAAAAAACCTTGTTCTGACAGTTACAAACAACAACAAAAAGAATTTGCCAAAAGAGTGTAACCGTTCTGAAGTAATACGCTTACGTACATTCGGCAAGTTATCTTTATAAACTATTATTTATGGTTTCACAGTGTTCAATGAAACATTGTTTATCAATCTCAAATATAATATTAATCTAAGTATATATGAATTTTATACCCGTATGTATTATAATTTATAGGAATATCGTTGCTCCAAGTAGTATTATTGTAAACTGGATTATGGTAAGAGTCGACCGTTACGAATGTACAAATTTTCAAACTGTATATTAGTATATTTAATAACTATATTATTATCCTTAAATATATGTGAGATTAATATATTCTTAAAATATATTTTTAGATTAGATTTCCGTAATATTGTTAGTTGACAAAACATCAACAGATATAACGTGTGCATTGTACTATTAATTTTTATATACATATCAGGAGGACACAATTACACACATAAACTATTGTTACTAAACAGCTAATACATTTATAACTATATATACATTTAATAAGAACGTAAATCTAACGTGACTGTACTTTTTAGATTTTTGTGAAAGAAATTGTTCCAGGTGTCTAAGAATAAATAGTAAAATACGCTTCAATCATTTTTAGAAATGTCTGTCTGTCTGTTTGTTTGAACACGAATTACTGCTAAAGTACTGCCTTCATGATAAAACCTCACCACGAAAATCATAAAGCATATCCTCGAGTAACATTTAATGTTAGTTTCATTAAAATCGATTCAATCTATAAAAAAATATTGTGATTTTAATGACGACGCGACTTAAGTACGAGAGAAAGGTAGATAGGTAAATGGACTTAATACATTTAGATGATTTTATTAGTCACTGTTTTTCTTATACTACGTTCCACGCGGACAGAGTCACGGGCACAGCTAGTAAATAAATAAAATTAAAGTGTCTGTTTGTATTTGTAATATCTATATAACAGTTTTTTACTAAATGGATATGAAACGGTACGTATAAGAAAAAACACAATTCCTTTTTATATTTTTGTTTTTCTGTCCGTTCCGGTTAATCTTCGAAACAGTTGGACCGATTTTGACAGGACTTTCACTGACAGGTAGCTAATGCTGTAAGAAGTAATGATACATTTATTTTAGAAAAAGAAATTAACGTTCCGTTAAAATATAATCCCTTTATACAAACGCAGACGAAGTCGCGGGCAGCTAGCAGTAAATAGACATTTTAAAACATAGATAGTGACAGTTATGCTTATCACACAAAATTCAGTTATGATCGAGAATCAATTCCAACAGTAAGCCCTCTACGACCGCTGCACGACACCTTTTCTTGGTTGATAATATCTCGAAAGACAACTGGTGTGAACAGCCGGTAAGAGAAAGCCAGGATTGCATTTGTCTGAAGGAATATACTGAACTAGGCTAAATAAGAGCCTCAGATAGTGATATGTCTACTATATAATAAAGTTACCTAAATAAAACATGTGCGAACACGATAAAGAAATTTGTCTTGCACTTTAACACCAATTTGTACGGATTCGACATTATAAGTGCATGTGAATCCATAGAGTTTCATCCACGTATTTACCTTTTTATTAACACTGCTCTGCTGCAAAAATGCATTCATAAAATAATATTTAAAATACACAAACTAAGGTGTAAATTCACGTGTAGCTTCAACAGACTAGTGCGATTTCTTATAAAGAAAAATAGGTATAGCAACTTTTCCCTTTACAAAGTAGTATTTTTATCTTTGGGTTCGAATATATACAAATTGTTTCGCGAAACAAAAGATGTATTCTTAAAGCGTTCTTTTGCTAAACGATGGAATACGATGAGTTTTTTTTAGATTTTCCATGCGATTTCAGCGATATTTCATTCTAAATAATATACATTTATCTAAATAATTTAAATACAAAAACGCAGTAGTCTGGTGTTGTTGTAAAGACGTGTCAAGCTAATAGCGTAGTCAGTTCGAAAAAAAAATGTTCTATTTGTACTGGTACTAAAATCTGTTGCCAAACACCTATAGGCATGTTCCGGCAGCTGCAGTTGAGAGCCAGTCCCGCCTCTCGGTTTAGCGTGTTTGCCATCTTGGACCACATCACCATTTAACATCAGGGAAGACCTTGGTAGAAGAACCCTACAAAGAATAAAATAAATTCATTCATTGTCTGAAATTGCCACCATTTTCGAAAGTCGAAAGTTTTCAATCGTATGTTATTTATAATTACTTTTATTTTGTGTTTTTTATACGTTAATTCTTTTATTATTTCTCTTTTCGTTGTAGAATTTTTTCTTTAAAGTTGTTTTTCCATTATATTTTCATTCATTTGTAAAGCTAACGGTTTTATAAGATTGATATGGAAAATGTTAATTTGGTCTTAACATATAGATAAATTTAAAAAGATATCGAAATCTCTCAAGTAGTTTCTGAGTGATACGTGCGTGAACAGCAACATACCTCTCTCATTTTATGTATATAGATTCGAGTGACATATTGTAGTTTATTTTACTCTCCCGATGTACATATACAGCCCACAACAAATGGCCAAAAGTGGAACGCAACAAGTCTTACATTGGATATCCTCGGTGTGGGTCGAAGAGGAAATGGTCTGCGACGTTCACGGTCGTATAACTCAGGGACCGAACGAGAACGTCGGCCATTACTAGTGCCGTCAACAGTCGATACGCACATGACATGTCGATACAGATATATTCTAGTAAATGTATTTATATATAACCATATATATTCATTTCTACCTTTCATTTTAGAGCTTTAAGGTAAACATAAATTTTAGCGGTTGGTAACGCTTTATCGTTTATAGTTTTGTATTGAGGAACGTGAACAATCACTACAAGACAGCAAAGAGTTATAATAGAAGTGTACTTGCATGGTAAGTGTACTTTAATCTCAGTGTCCAGAATATTGCGGACAGGTTACAATATCGAAAACTGATTCCGAGCTACAAGTTTTACAACTGTTATTACTACGGGAGAAAAAAGAAGATGTAAATAGCTTAAAAACTTGAACCATCAGATAATTAACAAATCTGTATCTAGTGGATATTAAACTGTTTCGAAATTAACACAAAATAATTATCTTCATTAAACAAACTCATAAAGTTAAAGGTAAAAATCGAATTAATTTGACGTTACACCGCAAATAGCGTAACAGTAAAAAATTTAATCACCACTAAATTAAGCCGAACTTTAATTACACACCTCAATTAGTCAGCATAACATTATGAGTTACATCTGCATTTAATTATGTTAATTAAATAATTATTTGGGATGGACAAATGTTATACGTAAACAGAATCGCGTGTCAGCCAAGAATAATAATTCCGATCCCGAATCGATATATGGGGCGTGGACACGACACAACACTAGACAGCGTGGCGCTAGTAATTCAATCCGGTCAAGAAGGGAGGGTGCTTATTGCCCGGCCCTTACATATATTACATCTCTCACTCGCCTCCGTCGGGTTGTATAGTACATGACTTTAGGCTGACGACGTTCCCTCGCTTACATAAATTCCCACCGAACAAAAGTACGCAGGTCTAATTAAGTCGGGACACTTCTGAATATTTCAAGCGTGGACGTCCTGAAATTCAAGTGACGTCCTAACCCCTTGAACTTGGTTCTCGTCCCGTGTAATTACGCACTAATGTTTCAAAGAGCATGAAATTTTCAGCAGATACGTGAAAGGGTCGCTCAGATATTACGTGATAAACCCGTAGCATACCACGGAGACCTTTAAAGAGGGTAATTTTCTTCCAGAATTACGACAAGCGGTGATAAATTTTGACAATTTTTTATTTACTTATTTATAATAGGAACAGCAACAAAAAGCACACGTTAACAACATACTGGAATCACACAATAATAGTAATAAGAAAAGCAATTCAATTATAATTACTATGTACCAGCCAATTATGGATGTTTAATGATAAAAATCAGATAATATTAAAATACAATTGACACATACTTAAAATGAAATGGATTAAATGATATATGAACATAATCTATACAAATATTATAAAGCTGAAGAGTTTGTTTGCTTGACCGCGCTAATCCCAGGAACTACTGGTCAGATTTCCAAAATTCTTTGAGTGTTAGATAGCTTATTTATCGGGGAAGGCAATACCAATGACATCAGGCAATATCATCGTGCTAAGGGCTTCAGAACTTCCGTTGCGTAAACGGTAACTATTCCACGTGGACGAAGTCGCGCACATAAGCTAGTAAATTAATATAATTGTTCATATGTACGCGCATACTATTAGCCGTTTTTGGCCACAATGCCTTCTACGAGCTCCATATGGTCTCATATAGTTATTCATATATAATCAATCTTTGGAACGATATGTCCACTTAATATACATCATTCTTGTAAGTGTGAATGTTTGCCGCCGATAAGTCGGGTTTTTAATTCATCGCTTCTGATATCGAGTACAGTATGTCGATTATCTTCATAAAACTTTACAACAGAAATAACAACAATACGTACCAATTATTAAAATTATACATAATTAGAATGATGCAACTTTTTATTCGGACCAATGACCAAAATCATATATGTTTTTTTGTAAATTGTAAACATTTCTCTTTATATTTATGTCGCGATGCACTAAACAGCTGACAGGTAAAAAGGTTGGGCTTCCAATTTATATTATTTATTAGACATATATATCAAAATTGTATCTCGACTGATTATAACAAAGAATATTAATTCCTTCTGCAATACCGTAATTTGGGAAAAGTTGTTTTAAAAAATAGCTTTATATGTGAGCTTCTGTGGTCATTCGAAACGGCTAATGATTTTATAATACATAATTGTAGTTGTTCGAGACAAAACTTGCTACTCAATTCCATTTCATCACACAAGACTTAGTTTGTTGTTAAGAGATGGCGCCACAGTACAGATACCTCGCGCTTTCATATGGTCGCTTTAATGGCATGCGGCTGTCAATCAGACATAATTCAATTAGCCACCAGGTGTCAATGATCAATTGTGTAGTCCCGTGAAGCTGTTAAGATATTGCTAGGTCTTATCATTATAGCACGGAATAGCGTAGTCAGTTCGAGAAAAAAAAAAAGATCAATTGTCGTCTTGTCTGTTCGTTGTCGTGTTGTTGTTTAGTAGTCCGGGTCGTCGTGTTCATCAGAAACAAACAAAAACGAAATTACCGTAAACAGAGTAATGTATGATTTTAATTATATATCTTATCTTAACGAGTCAAAAGATACGTGGAAGTAAGTATCTATTTATAAAAAAAACATGTGTAACATTTTTGCTATTCTGTAAAATATGTACAAAGTATCTCCACGTCCTACATACAGCTCTGATCATTCTAAAGAGTAATCCAAAACTTTTTTTTTATTTCAATACACGTCTTTCTAATTTTCATGTTTACAGTCTCATAAAGAGTCTTTCAGGAGAAAGTAATTTAATAATATCAAAGGCCACTCGGTGTAAAATGAACGCAACGTAATAACGGGGTTCTTTGAACTCCTCTCGCGATATTTCCGGTTCCTGTAAGCAATCGATAACAATATTTCTATTGAGGGGGTGACGCGAGAACCGAGGGTAACGTAACTTACCCAGCCCAAGATATTTTTCATTACAAAGTTTGAATTTCTATAGACGGCTTATGATTGAAAGCATATTACAAAAGCTTATGTTTACTTCACCATTGTTATTTTCAACCTTTTTTTTTAAATAAACATAATTATTTTACACTAACATATTTATTGTTACGTATTTATGCCATAACTAGCTTCTGCTCGCGACTTTGTTCGCGTGGATTAATTAGTTTGTGCTAGGTAACACGCAGCGGAAGCTCTCAAAATGAAAAAATCCCCGATTTTGAAACATTCTTCATCGGTGCTCCGCTCCTATTAGTCTTCGCATGATGATAAATAGCCTATAGTCTTTCTCGGTAAATGAGCTATCTAACACTGAAATAATTTTTCAAATCTGAACGGTAGTTCCTGAGATTAGCGCGTTCAACCAAACAAACAAACAAACAAACTCTTCAGCTTTATAATATTAGTATAGATATAAAGCTGCAGTCTGTTTGGTTGAATGCGCTAATCTCAGGAACTACCAGTCCGATTTGAGAAAACCCTTCTGTTTTAGATAGCTCATTTATCGAGGAAGGCTTTAGGCTATATATTATCACGACTAATAGAAACACAGCACCAATGAAAAATGTTTCAAAATCGGGCACTATTTTCCTTTCGAGAGATTTAGTTAGCGTTAGTGTTATATACGTTGCCATGGTAACGTGGTAAGTTTCTATCGCAAACATTATCAAAGTTTATTTTGTTTTCCTATGCAAAAAGTTTATACTACTTTTATTTCCAATTTTTTATTTGTTCTCTATTACGTATTATAAAAATAAAGTTTGTGTATGTACAATTAAAATAAAAACTTTTTGATGAATGGATATGGCTACAAATGACCAAAAAAAATTTTAATTTTAAGGTAGTGTGCTCGGCAGACGTTGTCCCGCCTTGATAATAAAAAGAAAACCTTGACAAATTATACCTAAACCTTCCCCATGAACCGTTCTACCTACTGGTGAAAACGGCACGAAAATCCGTTCTGTAGTTTTTGACTTTATCGCGAACAGATAAACAGACAGATCAGAGGACTTTGTTTTACACTATGTAGTGATGAACTGTTACCTATGCATTCGTTCGTGTGAAATTGATCAAAAATAATTTGTTTACTGTAAACAAGCGCGTGAGACGTGCGCTGTACTGGACTCCAAGAATAAATGTATGTACTTTGAATTATATTATCATTTTGGTCAATTTGGCGGCCATTTTGTTTTATTTACCGCGTTCGCACCTACATAACTCAGTTTTTTTTCTCGAACTGACTATGCTATTAGCTTTGCGGTATTTACGGCTTCATCGAACTACTATACATAACTCAGTGATTATAGCAACTTATAAGAATAACACAATTATATTGACAATATGGGCATGTTATATCTATATAATAAACAATTTAACACAAATTGTTCGATAATGTATAGTTTAAAATTTTCATTACCTACTTTCTTATATAGTGTTAGTGAGCATCAAGGGTGGTATATAGTAGGTTAAAGTTCCAGGTATGCTGCTGATGATAAATCCCATCTCATTCGATATACTGTTCGTATTCACATATCTAATGTACACGTAACATAATACAGTAGATGGCGTGCGTGTCGTAGTTACAAATGTTTTTGAAAAAGCATTTCTGTAATGTACACACCTAATTACAATTTTACATTTCTTTAATACATTTAAAAAAAACGCGTGCGGAGCCGCGGGGGACAGCTAGTATTAGTATAAATGTAAATGTAAATACATTATTAAACTAAATATAACCCCCAAATTGTGTATGTTAACTAGCAATTCAGAGTAAATTGTTTGCATTTGTAATTGTGTTTATAGTAGATACGAATGTAAAATAAATATTCCATATCTCTGTTTTTAAGTAATCATAATTGACGATTAACTAAAATATCAACAATAGTTTTGTAATTACTAAATTATAAACAACATACATAATCTAAACTGATAACAAAAAGTACAGAGTGTGGCGTAAAGACACACGATAGAAGTGAAACTTTTGTATTACTGGGAAACATTTTAATTAAAGTCAGACATCAAAAAGCTAAAGTGGCGTGGTGTTCTCAGGCGGTCACCTTTCGAATTACTGACCACGCCAGATGTTGCTTAGTTTCAGTGATCGGACAAGAACCAGTGTTTTCAATACTCTACCCGACACTGCGTTAACCCCCCACCACTTTCCGTCACCCAAAAAGATTCCCAATTAGATTTTCGGGCCCTCCCATAACAAGTTTTGCTTCGAAAAATATGTATGTTTATTTATTTGTTAAAGATCATCAACATGACAGCACATAACATTAGTTCTAATTGACTATAGCAGGTTTATATTTTATGTTTTGAAATCTTGTTGTGAAGTTAAGTATATATTTCTAAAATCCATTCTACCTAGGTTTAAATATATTTTAGTATTATGTAGGTATTTGGTACATAGCCGCACACTTTGTACCTATTAATTCTCATCTGTGCCCCCTTGCTCTATTTCTGATAGCAGAGTGTACAAAGGTTATCAATATGTTAAACCAACAAAACCTTGATTGATAAGTGCAAAATGTTTGCTTGTTGAGTTCTAGATAATTCAGATAGCAATTAAAATTTACGCATTACATAATTTGTATACTCGTTGAAGCAGGATAAGTCCCTCATAATATTTTGAACACTCAGAATATAACGAACACTACGATTTTGTATATAATTATTATGGCATATTAATATCAAAAAGAGTTTAAATATGAAATTACCATTTTAAAGTACTGGCAAGTTTGAATTAAAATTGAACCTGTAGTGTTAAATTTTTTACACGAAAACAATAATATTCTTAATTTGAAAAAATATGATATTTGATTGTTCGATTTCCAATTGTTTTTACATTCAATCTGAAAGTAATGCAGCATAAACTATCGTAATATACGTATATACTGTAGAATTCATCAAGCGAAAAAGCTAAGAGCAAAACACTTCATCCCACATACTCGTAGCTACCTAATCTTTCGTGTAAATCAAGAAATACGTTTCTCTCAAACGTTTAGTTCAAGCGCTCTCGACATTTTGTCGCGTGTCGCTCGAGAGCACATTAGGCCTACCCTTGTGATATGCGAGCGAAGTAAAAGGTTTCAAACATCTGCCCCCCTGTGCAATATTAAAACGTGTAAAAAGTACGCGACAGTTTATAAAAAAAAGGTACGTGATCGTGCAAATATATTTGAAGAGTTGCTTAGGCTGGTCGTTAAAAATTAATTTTTTTGCGACGCCCCCTAAAAAGCTTCCTTTTGATGAAAAAACACTGGGATTTTTTTTTTTTTTTTAATTCAAAAGAACACGTGCCTCTAGACGATCTAAGTTAATTTTTGGGTATAATCATTTTTTTTGGGAATTTTTCAGGAAAAATACAATTTTATTCGAAATATAAAAAATTATAGAACTCAAATCAATAAAAATAACAATATTTGATCAAATTAACAATAAACAAAAATCTAAATTCAAAAATTACAATACTATTGGAACATATAAATGTTTTAATTATGACATTATTTAGTTAACAATTTATACAGAGTAACTGAGACGAATTTCGGAAAGTAAATTCTATAGAAACTATAGACGTATAAATGCATGAGAATTGATGGTAAATAATGGAATTCCGTGAACCTTGTTGGCAACTTATCGACAGAGAATTATTGTGGATCTTCAAACGAGATGTCCAGCGCATGCGCATCTGATATTTTTTTAAGATCTTTTTATGAAAATAATTCATACGTGACTGCTCACAGAAGTATAAAAAGCCCAAAAATGAAGGAGTTTCATTGTTAACTATTTTCAAATCTAAAATAATATTTATTTCAAATTTAATAAGATACTTTCAGAGAAAAAATTATTATACCCAAAAATTAACTTAGATCGTCTAGAGGCACGTGTTCTTTTGAATTAAAAAAAAAAAAAAAATTCCCAGTGTTTTTTCATTAAAAGGAAGCTTTTCAGGGGGCGTCGCAAAAAATTTAATTTTTAACGACCAGCCTAGAGTTGCTATTGCCTGTGACTTTCGTTAAAAAGGTTTTATATAGTGGATAATACAAGTCTTACCTGAAAAAATTTTATTGTAATTTTGTCATTACCCTTTAATACCTATTTTAATTAATTTTAAGTTACAGACATCTGTACAATTTGATAACTACTGCTCAATTTCCATCGAAAAACGTAACCATATGTAGTTTAATAAGTCTCTGAAAAGTTCTGTATCTGCCACTGAAATATATCTCTCGTGAGAGATATCTGTTCGAAATATGTTCATTCGTTTTATTTATCTCCATAGGTTTTAAATGACCCTAATGTCTACATTCTGTAGTTAGTGCAGTTTCTCCATATCTCACCGGAATAAAAATGGAATCGTTACACGTTTTACATATTTAACCAAAATATTTAATCCTAATATTATAAATGAGAAAGTGAGTTCATTTGTAGTTTGTTACGCTTTCGCACCGGAACTACACCATAGATTATCATGAACTTATACATATACATTGTCAGGGATATAAAAAAAGACATAGGGTCATACCTTATGTCAAGAAAAAAATCATCCAGAAACAAGATGTTCCCAATGGATAGATCAAATCTACATTTAACGCATCGGACTAAGGTTTGAGTTCTCGCGCATTATTTGGAGATTTCGATAAAGGAAAAACCATCGTTATGAAACGATAACATGCTCATAGGACTTTTTCTAAGTACGTCGGGTTAGTAGCTACTAGTACTAGTAGCTAGCTATTATCCTCGACTTAAAAACCTATCCCCAAGTACCTGTTAGTGAGTCCGAACCGGTTTCCCTATCGGTTTAGCGTATCTATAACCTAAGATAACATCGTCATTTAACGTCAGATTAGATTGTGTTCATAACGCTAAATCCTAAGGCCTAGTAATCACTATCACTACATATTTATAAAATAAAGTCCTCCGCCACGTCTGTCTACCTGTTTGTCCGAGATAAACTCAAAAACTATTAAATGGATTTTCATTAATAGATACAGTGATTCACGAGGATGGTTTAGGTATATAATTTAATCATTTTTTTTTGTAAAATGGTTGAAATATAACGATAATTATTGGAAGTGGCGTAAAAAATCAAGCTCGCTGGGAGCTTTGATATAACAAAACAATTGAACGACGCTGACGAAGTCGCGGGTATCAGTTAGTATATGTATAAATTAAAATAACACACTAACGGTGAATCACAAGCAAGGCGAGCGGTTAACTCCATTGAAAAATTCACCCCCAGACCGACCGGGGCCAACTTCGGCCAATCCAATTACGAACGCGGAACTCCGGAAATTCTAAACCGATTATACTGAATTGAAAACATTAAGTACTTTACGGATTTTGGAGTCGCTGTCCGAGCCAGAACGAACCTTATTTCGACAATTGTGAACCGATATTTTATTACTGCCGTAACGGTTATAAGAGTCACAGATAGAATACGGATGAGAATTATGCCCGTAAAACTCCTATTTTGCACGCCACGCAAAGATGCTTATTAGAAAAGTTTTATGGCTTTGAATTTTAGATAAACATCGTTTGCGGATCATGACCGACGGGTTATTATAAAAACGCTGACTCCTGACTGATGTAAGAAACCACAATTGTGATATCTATGCAATTTGAAGGGTCGCAACGCGCACGTCACACCTCTTATGTTGCAAGCGTCCATAGTTTGCGGTGACTGCTTAACATCAGGTGGCCCGCATGCTTGTTTGCCACGATCGTAGTATAAAAATATTCGGACGTTAACAGTATTGAAATTTCAACATAATGACGCACAATAATCTTTTTAAGAAAAAAATATTGTTCTCGAGGTATATGTAAGACTAGCTTCTGCCAGCGACTTCATCCGCGTGGAATAACGGGCTAACACGCAGCGCAAGCTCTCAAAAGGAAAAAATACCCCGATTTTGAAACAATCTTTATTGGTTACCCCGTTCCTATGGACTTAGCGTGGTGATATATAGCCTATAGCCTCCCTCGATAAATGAGCTATCTAGCACTAAAATATCTATTTTTTAATTGGACCAGTAGTTCCAGTGATTAGCGCGTTCAACCAAACAAACCCTCCAGCTTTATAATATTAGTGTAGAATTACATTAACACGAGCGGAGCCACGGACAAAAGCTAACTTTATTATCGTTCGCAACTGTTTTCCAGTATTAAATTTCTATGTAACTCGGAAGATGTCGCAGGCAGTTGTTAAAATATAGAATGATGAGAAAGATGGATTTTGGTATTTATATTTTAGATCACCGTGGACGTTTCTTTTAAATAAGAGATATAGTGTATACTATTCATTTAATTTTAAATCTTAACGAGATAGCCCTGAAGCACATTAAGTTCTGCAACGTTCGACCGACCATCATAAGAAGTGGTATTAGTAGATATTTCAACACAGAATAATTCCCATTCTTTGTAGCTCATATATTTATTACAACAAACAGTAATTGCAATTAATAGTAACAACAACCGCGTGCACAGGTTTTTTTTTTATGTCAAAAGCAGGCAAATGAACAGGTGGGTCACCTGATGTTAAGTGATCACCACCGTCCATAGACACTAGTAACACCAGAGGAGTTGCAAGTGCGTTGCCAGCCTGTGTATGGCGGAGGGGTAGGAAAAGGAGAAAGGGGAAGGGAAAGGGGGGAAGGAGGTGGGCCTCCGGCGTTCTCACTGTCCGAACGAAACGCAACAATGCAAGCACTGTTACCTCACGCCGGTGTTCTGTGGGTCGGGTGGTACTACCCCGGGCGAGCCGACCCATTCATGCTGAAACTAGTAATAGCTACAACGTGGCTCTACCACCTTCAAAAGTTATTAGTAGTACCTCATAACTATAAGACAATTTAGTATAATTCAATAATAAATAATATAAGATTATTATTCGATCAACTTCATCAAAACTTATTCTGTTATATATTTACAAATTACTAAAACTTTATTGTTACGGAGAAACGAATAAATATTGACTATTTGCAATTTATGACAACAGTGTGACCCTGACGGTAGATGGAGGCTACGAAAGCTCGTTCCGTTGTCTTCGTGAGTCACGACTCGGAAAGTGACAACTAACAGGTACAGGTAAGAGAAAAAAGGATTTTATTATATATTTTATTATATTTATTATCCGGTTATTATATATTATATTATATTATATATTTTATTATATTTATTATCCGGTTATTATATAGCTGAATTAATATAGCATCGAATTCACTTTAAGAGGACATGTGTTATGAAGGTATCTCTTTGCAAATAGTGAATCATTATGCAAGATATTGTCTCTCCTCCATTTCATATGCTACTGATGTAATATCGAAATCAGCTGACAGTAAATAGGTACATTGGAAAATAAATAACTAACCAGGAGAATAGTTCGTAATGATGATTTGAAATAAAGAGAAAGATCTTAAATACATATCATAATAGACATGATCATAATCATCATCATCCTCTAAGAGAGCCACTGCAGGGTTTTAGGCCTCCCTTTTTTAGGCAATTTCAAACTAGGAGAAATGCCTAGTTCTATACTTTCCCACATACGAAGGTTTATAAGAACATTTCTCAGGTTCAAGTTTCCTCACGATGTTTTCGTTCACCGTCAGCCGATAGTCTTACCAAATTATATTATAATTTATTTGTACGAGAATTAAGAAAAAAGCTTAGGTACATTTCGAGCACCGAACCTGCGTACATCGGATTGATATTCCACCGGTCAAACCACTCGACGACTATAATTCTATTAATTCGACAAACATAATAGACTGTACATTTTCTGTCGCCACTATTCTCATGTAATTTCGTCACACAGTCTCTACTAACGATGTAGGACCAGCATTAGTTCGAACATGTAAGATTTTGTACAGATACAGAATACGCAATGTATATAATGCAAACATTAAAAGCGATAAGTTTGCTTCAAATTTTTTTATCTTTCTTATCATTTCGTACTTGCACAGATATTTAAGATATTTTTTTATTATTTGCGCATAAAAAAATTCCAATTATTTATATTCCATGTGGCTATAACTAATAATTTAAAAAGCACATCCAAAGAAATTGATCTTTGCGCATGTGAACCAGGGCATGTAAAAGGATTTTCTCACAGTCTCTTTTAACACACTTAATAAATACCAGTGTTTCTTAAAAATCAAGTTTGATAAGGGTGACAGAGACCTCTCTTTACTTTCATAGCTCGCTCGCCTTCGACTAATATTTCAAAATGTGGCTACTATTTTTTAAACGATTTTCATTTGTGTAAATTTTCACCCTTCGCCAATGGTAAGTGATCGCTCTTCTCAGAACAACTGCACAATTACGTTATAATCACATTAACATTGTTTCATAACATGTCTGTTTCCTCATGATTTGCAACGTGCTTTATATTTTCAACATCGATTTACAAACCCTTTTTAATGTACACACAATTCAACAGAAATGTTATTAAAATGCAACTGTCTGGAATTTTGTTCGTAGTAATTACAACATAAAATATGACACCAATACGATGTAGCTTATATTCTGGGTGTATACAGCTTTCTATTCTATTCATTTTTAGAATGAGATAAGTAATTCAAGAGATTCACGTTACATCAGCATGTAAGGAATCCACAGCAGGGCCGAAGGAAGGTATGATCATAATCGCTACGTATTGGCTATTTCAAACTCCGAGTAATCCACAACCACAATTATATATTTTCGCATATACGGTGTTACGACAATACATTTCTCAGGTTCAGGTGTCCTCACAAAGTTTTCCTTCATCGTGAGCCGATAGTGTAACCAATTTAAATCAGTAAATGTTCGCGTATTCCGAAAGATTCTTTGTTAGAAGTGGGGAACTATGGCCTCCATGAGTTTTATGCTGCCGTCATAGGAGCTAACTCTGTTATTTACTAATATTTAATGATGTACAGGACATAGGGAATTCTGAGTAATTGAAATAAAAACGGTCTAAATATCATGACAAAAAATAACGATTTGCATATTTGCTTGAGAGATAAAACGAAGCATATGAAAAATGGGGCAAAAGTTAATGGACCTTTAGAAAAATTTAATATATTTCAAAATTATTATTTTTATATCATAGAAGGTAAACGAACAGGTGCGTCACCTGATGTTAGTGATCTCCACCGTCCATAGACACTTGCAACACCAAGGGAGTCGCAAGTGCGTTACCAGCCTGTGTTTGGGGGAGGGGAGAGGAGGTAGGTATCCGGCGCTCTCACTGACCAAACGAAACGCAACAATGCAAGCACTGTTACTTCACGTAGGTGTTTCTGTAAGAGGATGGTACTACCCCGGGCTAGCCGACCCATTCATGCGGAAAGCAGCAATAGCTTCGGCGTGGCTCTACCACCTACTAGTCATATCATAATCTAGTTATCATAATCATAGCCTAGTCATAAAATATTAGTTATACCAATAGCACTCGTGTTTACGATGGTACCGGTCCATACAAAATGGTTTAAACATGTGGCTAATCCTATATCAGAATTATTTAATGTCACTTTTGACGCATCCAGTTAGTGTTTCATTGATATAACATTAAATTGCAAGTTGATTACAAAAATAATAGAAAAACATAATGGTTTTCTTTTTTCTTTAATCAAAATCATGTCTTTTTGTTTTGTAGAATTAACTTTTTATACTATTGCATTAATGTTGCTGTTATCTATACAAATAATAATAATGTAAATCCAACGTGTCTGTACTATTTAGATTTTTGTGAAAATCGTTGCAGTAGTCTTGGAACAAGTAATAAAATACATCTCAATCATTTTTTAAAATTGTTTGAACGCACATTACTGCTAAAGTACTGCGTTTATGATAAAATCGGTTCACTCTATCAAAAGTCATTGTAATTTTAACGACGACGCGACTTAATTACGTAAGCAGAAGTAGATAAGTAAATGGACTTAATACATTCAGATTTTATTAGACAATGTTTTTTTACATTAGGTTTCACGCGGACTGAGTCGCGGACACAGCATTTTTATATATATAATGAAAATACAATTTTGCTTTAAGGCTCTCTGACCATTCGATGCGAAATTTTTCATAGATGTATATCGGCTACTTATGTTTTGGATTCCACTGACTTGATTCCATTATATTTGATGAAACTATAGATTTTTTATAAATAAAAAAGCAAGACACTGAAAGGCTAGATAGAGTCACGCAATATCTCTATTATATATTCGATTATGATCATTCCCTCAGCCCTCAACTCTTACGTATGGAAACATTTGCGCTTACGCTAACGGTCGTGACCTTAAACCCGACAGTGCCATTGTTTCGACGTGGAAATCTACCCAGTCACAATCGGATCGCTGTGTGGGAGTGAAACAGTTATCGGACTGTTATGATAAATTCGATATATTTGATCCAATATCACCTTAATTTGAAATCACATATAGATCGTGTGTATCATTAAAATATCTGGTATTTTTTTAAATAACAATAGAGAACAGAACTAACTTTATATCTGCAAAATAATATACAACGATACTAAGTCAACAAAAAGTGGACAAAATTTTTCTTCTGCTATATGTAGATATTATTATCTGTATCCGCTTTTGTTTTTTTTTTTCTCTATGGAAAAATGTATTGAGCATTGTATAAATAATATTGTAGATTGTAGACGTAAGGAGTGTGAAGTATTATGAATAAATATTTATAAATAAAACTTCGAATCGTCGAAGCCATGAAAAGAAAACTATTTCCACATATTTTTATTGATAACACGAAACACTAAATCCGTTGAGATACAAAGGAGAAAAAGGTTTCTAGGCCGCCTATTTTCAACTAGATGGCACTGTAACACATCAACTTTTATAGTGCTCAACCGATTGCCATGAAAATTGGTATGTGTAAATATTTGTATACGGAAAATAAACAAAACAATAACGAATGCGAGTGAAGCCGCGGCCACAGCTAGATTATATTAATAATACTGATTAATTTATTACTATGTACTAACAATGAGAATTTCCACGTGCAGATATTTTAAATTACAGTTGAAGTACATTTACTGAGTTATAAAGATAATTTGAACAATAGCCATACGACAAAACTTCTACCATAATGCATTGTAAAGTCTCGTGAGAATACTATTGTGGCGATCACCGTTTCGTGTTCCCACGTGGGATGAACGCTGACAACAATAAACATGATACGCTGGCTCTCTCTTTTAACATTGAAAATTTAGAAGTAACATCGAAATTTCGTGTCAGAAAAATTCAATTTACTTAAAACTCTAAATTACCGTACAAAAAATTTAAAAGTCTGATCTGATCAAGGATGAAATCATCCATTTTATCTCATCCTTCTGTTTATTTCTATTAAATGTTGGCTATGAAGTTATACTTCTTTTGACGCGTTTAGGAAATTTATTAGAGTGAATGTTTACGATGCGCGCGCAAACTGACAGCTATAAGCGACACCATGAAGTTGGTTAGTAGTTGCTAGTCACGTTTTCGTGAGAATTGACACCTATGTTCAAGGTAGTTATTCTAATATGTATGAATCTACACAAGTGTTTTATATCAGTGGAGGTAAAAAAAAATCATATATAAATACACACATACATGGGTATTTGTGTGTAATTTTAAATTATATAAGGTGATGAATGATAGTTTAATGTGAGTATTCGGGATAAAAGTGGTTTTTCATATTATAAACTTTTAAAGTGGGTTTATATAGATTTGAAGTTAACTGTCAGTATGTATCTTTTTATTTGTTTACATTATAAATTATTCTTATTACATTGTTAATTGATAAGTCATTTATTCTCCTTTTTTAGTATTTTTTATCAAAACGTTTGCAATCGCATTTAATGTGTTTTTTCAAGTTAAAGAAGTATAACGTCTTAAGTGCGTACATAATTCACGCATACGTTTTTATACTATTTGTTTGTCTCTTTTTGTTCTAGTGTAATGAAACGTCGGTCATATTCTTGGACAATACACATCCAATAAATCTGGGCAAACACGACATAAAACTGTTTAAATAATGCAAAAGCAGAAGCTGTAAATACAAACTCTGATGACCCAAAAAAATAAAACGATCCGTGTACCAGACGGCGCAATTGAATCGTCTACAACGAGGTACATAAATTGGTCAAAACAATCAATGAAGTTCCACGAAGCCGCTGTTGTTCTCGAAAGGATAGGATTTCCTCGGTAGAACATCAAACACACATTGTTGTCTTGACGTTCGATAGACGAAACACTCTATTGTGAACACGGTAGCGAGATGGCACAAGACAACCTCGTGAGTCACGACCCACGCTTAATCAGCGAGGAAAGTCATACAAAACGCTTATTTATTTGTTCAACATGACCCCAAGTTCAAGAGGCTGAATTCACGGTGGCTTTGTTCGTTGTGACATTGATTTTCGCTATTAATAATACAAAAGGTTTTATCAGAGCAAGCGATACTGAATCCATATATCATTTTACTACTACAAATAATCGAATTGGGACCAATGTAGTGGTCGTTGTGCAATCAATTTCATTATAATCTCTCAGTAGTTGGTTATAGTTACGTATACTAAAATCGATAATTTACGAAACCATAAAATACTGAAGTTTTTGTTGTTCGTCATACTGAATTCGGAACCAATTTTGACGGAACTTTCACCGGTACCTAAAGAAGAACATTTAAGAGTATTAATCTTACACTTCCACGATTAAACTAGATAAAATAATCCAGAAAAAGATGTCACAGGTATATTTTTACATAGCAGTAAAAATAATATAAGCTTATAAGCTTACGGAGGCTTAAAGAAGTCGTAGCGTATGCATTTGACCCATTGTTTAATTAAAAACGACCAAAATTATTATTCTTGTACTAAGGTTAGTAATTTATTTCCCAAGAGATAGTATTCAAGACAAACACTTATTTGTAAAAAAATAAATAATTTAACAAACTTTATTTAATAAACGCTCTGAGAATATATCTAACTACTTAGAAAGTATACTTGTCATGCAAAAAAATGAACAAATACTTAACGGAATTAATATTTTATATATAAACGTATAGAAACATTTCACGGAATAAATAGTTTTCACCAGAATTTGACGTCATCACCATATCGTACTGCAATTAACCAAGGAATCCAACCTATTTAACAAAATCTACTTATATTTATATTAAATTGGTGACTACACCTTACTTCACAATAAAAGTAACCTACCTGAGATGACCTCAGAAAGACTCTTTAAAACTACGGGTTACGTAAAACAAAGGGCAAGAACGACATAGACAAAAGCACAAAGAGGCTTTTGGGTGAAGGTCGAGAAGACAGGCAGGAAGCGTGTGTGAGGCCGCAGCTCTGACGTCATATCCTGAGCCGATGAACGAGTTACATTATGCTAAGGTATTCGTAGCGATAACTCGTTGTGTAAACTTGTATTAGAGTGGTTTTAAACGATTAACGCGAGTACTAATTTCAACTGTTGAATGACGAGTGAGATCTGTGCGCTGAGGAAATGAAAGTTAGTATGTTAGGAGTGCTATATAAGGGTGTAGATTTTCACTGTAGTTTAAAGATCGGTCAATACATTACTTATTTGATTATTAGCTGTACCCGCGACTTCGTGGTACAACACAGTGACTAATAAATTCATCTGAATGTATTAAGTCTTACTATCTACTTTTCTTTCGTACTTAAGTCGAGTCGTAATTAAAATTATAATAACTTTTGATAGACCGAACCGATTTTAATGAAATAAAAACTAAATGTTACTCGAAGATATGCTTTATAATTTTCTTGAAGAAGTTTTATCATGGATGCAGTATTTTAGCAGCGATGCGTATTCATACAAATAGGCAGAGAGACAGACATTTCTAAAATTGAATGAAATGTATTTTATTACTTATTCCTAGACACCTGCAACATTTTTTTACAAAAATCTAATAGAACAGACACGTAAGATTTATATTCTTATTATAATAACTAGCTGTCGCCCGCGGCTCCGCGCGCGTTTTTTTAAATGTATTAAATAACTATGGTGTCATAGTTACAAATGTTTTTGAAGAAGCATTTTTGTAATATACACACCTACTTACAATCTTACATTACGCCATTTACTGTAACATGTAACGTGTACATTAGATATGTGAATACGAATAGTATATCGAATGGGATGGGATTTATCATCAGCAACATACCTGGAACTTTAACCTACTATGTACCACCCTCAGTGCTCATTAACACTATATAAGAAAGTAATGAAAATTTTAAACTATACATTATAGAACAATATGTGTTAAATTGTTTATTATATAGACAAAACATGCCCATATTGTCGATATAATTGTATTATTCTTATACGTTGCTATAATCACTGAGTTATGTAGATGCAAACGCGGTAAATAAAACAAAATGGCCGCCAAATTGACCAAAATGATAATATAATTCAAATTCCATACATTTATTCTTGGAGTCCAGTACAGCGCATGTCTTATGCGCTTGTTTACAGTAAACAAACTATTTTTATTAAATTCACACCAACGAATGCACAGGTAACAAACAGTACATAACTTCATAGTGTAAAACAAAGTCCTCTGGTCTTTCTGATTGTCTGTTTGCGATAAAGTCAAAAACTACAGATCGGATTTTCATGCCGTTTTCACCAGTAGATAGAATGATTCATGGGGAAGGTTTAAATATAATTTTTCAAGGTTTTCTTTTTATTATCGGGGCGGGACAACGTCTTCCGGGCTCGCTAGTTATCTGCTCGTAAAAGTCCCGTGAAAGTCGATCCAACCGTTTAGGAGATAGTAGAATATTGCAGACGAAGTCTTGAGTAACAAAATAAAATAGTCTAAGTTACTTCTTATAAGGTGAGTTATCTGCCAGTGAAAGCCCCGTGAAAATCAGTCCAAGCATTACGGATATTGCACTGCGGCCGAAGGCGAATAAAAAAAACCTAAATTACTTTTTATGAGGTCTGCTATCTACCAGTGAACACCCCGTGAAAATCGGTCCAACCATTTTGGAAATAGCAATGCGGACGAAGCCGCGGACAAATAAAGTACAATATATCAACCGCTATAATTTCGGCTATCTGCCAGTAAAATTCCCGTTAAAATAGATCCAGCCGTTTTGGAGATTACCCGGAACAAACAAACAAACAGACAAAATATAATAATATAAAAATATAGACAAAATATTAAAAAAATTTTTTTGGTAATTTGTAGCCATATACATTCATCAAAAAGTTGTTATTTTAATTGTACATACGGAAACTTTCTTTTTATAATAAGTAATAGATAACAAATTTTGAATAGGAAAACAAACTTTGAAAATGTTTGTTTTAGAAACTTACCACGTTACCATGGCAACGTATATAATATTAACGCTAACGATATCTCTCAAAAGGAAAAAAGTGCCCGATTTTGAAACATTCTTCATTGGTGCTCCGCTCCTATTGATGATATATAGCCTAAAGCCTTCCTCGATAAATGAGCTATCTAAAACCGAAGGGTTTTCTCAAATCGGACTGGTAGTTCCTGAGATCCTAGCGTTCAACCAAACAAACAAACAAACTCTTCAGCTTTATATATTAGTATAGATGATATATTATTACATAGTATAAAACAAAGTCCTCTGCCACGTCCGTCTGTCTGTTCGCTATAAACTCAAAAACTACTAAACGTATTTTCATGCTGTTTTCACCAGTCGATAAAGTGATTCATGAGGAAGTTTTAGGTATATAATTTGTCAAGGTTTTGTGTAAATTGGTTGAAATATAACGGTAATCGTTGTAAATATCAGAAAAGTCAAGCCGCCTTGGAGATTTCATCGAAAATACTGCCTAATCCTTTTGAGATATAACAAAATATTAATATTGTATTAATTATGCTATAATTTATATTTAAATTAATAATGTATGTTGCGATATTCCCGTTTTATAGATCTGCAAAGAAGTCTGTGATGGCATATATCTATTTTTAAGGATAACCCACTATACTCATTATATGGTCTAAAAAAAGGTGACGTACAATTCGAAAGCTATTTAGGCGGATACTGTATTAATAATTATCAACTTAAATACGTTAGTTACGGTAAGCATTTCATGCACATTCTTATCTTTATCTTTACATATATAATTCTTCAATCCGGGTATATGTGACTGAACTCCTCCTACACGGTTGGACAGATTTTGATGAATTTTTGTGTGTGTTCCAGTGGATTCAAGAATGGTTTAGATTCATAATTGATGGACCCAGTAGGTGGCCCTGCGGTCTAATTCTAGGTTTTTTTTTAATATAAGGGTGGGACAACGTCCGCCGGGCCCGCTACTGTATAAATATACATAACACAGTTTTCAATTACTGAAGATTACTTACTGGTCTACTATAATTCAGTTAACGGAACGTTCTTAACTAAAATTGATATTATAAGCATATTAATAAGAATATACTATCAGACATACATAAGACGATGGAGATAAGCATTTGGCTACAGATCTATTTTTAAGAGCCAACGATTAAACTAGTGTAGAGTAATCCGACCTTTGTAAAAAAGACGTTAGTCTGGGTATTGATGTGGCGACGATATAGGTAAATGTCCCAAGGCTATTTGGTATAAAGCGGGGTAATAACTTTGCATAATTCAAATGTAACCGAAATGGAAGTTAATAATTTTATAGTTCGACAAATTTTTCGAAATTTAATCCAGACCGGACATATTCCTCTTCTCTAGACACATAAAACATATAATACTAGTAGAGCTTACTGTACCGTGGGAAACCAACATTCCTAAAGACCACACAATCAAATTAAATAAATATTACGAACTAACAAATGAACTAAGTAAAAATGGCTATGTGGTTAAGTTATACGCGGTAGAAGTAGGAGCGAGAGGTATACCAGCAAAATCTCTCTACAACCTTCTGAAGGACCTTGGCCTGTCGAGAACTGCAGTAAGTTCTATTTTAGAACGAGTATCAAAGGCTGCACTAACAGGTTCCTACCAAATTTGGCTAGGCAGGGCGGGAAACTCGAGCAGTGAAGGTGAGCGTTGATGCGCATCTCAAAGGGGGCCTCCTTAAACCTACACCTGGGTCGCAAGTCCTGGGAACTGCTCTGAGTTTCTCCCTCTGCCACACGATGGACCCGGCACCCGCACGGTGAATCCATGGAAGGCTAAGAAGTTCGTCTCTCTCTCTTTTATTAGCAATACATACTTGTAATTTCAGTTTTATCGAAATGTTGTGTCGGTATTATTGGTTTTTCGTTATAAGCCTAGTTGTACCGCTTGCAATATTTTACTTCGTTAATGTTTAGCCATGTGCAACACAGAAGCAGCAGTAGCAGTACAATTCAATAGCAGCTCATGGTTTTAAAAAAAAATGCAGGAGTTAATTTTTGGCGCTACTGATTCGATTATAAAAACCCTTATACATATTAATAGAAAGCTACGTTCAGACCAATCGTTATTGGATATATTTTGTTATTATTTTTATTTTATTATACTAGATGTGCCTCACTGTTTCACTCGCATTTAAATTTTCTCTGCCCTCGCATCACACTACAAGGCCTGCTCGCATCATTAGGGTTTTCTATGGGTTCATCATAATGATTTTTATTACAGAAAGCTCTTATTAATTGTAGATATTCGAACCTTCGTAGATTATCGCCATATACGTAGACAGTACCACCGGAGCGCTTCGTGTATTAAGAAATTGTTTGCACAAAAATAACATTTACTTTGTTATTCTATTACTTTAAACAACATGACCCCATTCATGATAAGATCGTAAGCGAACATGCCATTGTAATTCTGAACTAGTTACCTAAATAATAATCTTTATTTTATTCTAAATACCACAATTCACAGAAAAAAAGTAGCAAAGAAGCAAGGTCACTTGTGAAGTGGTACGAATAAACAGGTTTGAACTAAAGATTGTTCTCAATAAGCGACGTCGTAAGAAATATCATCAAATGCAAACTCTTTACATCATGAAAAGAATATAAGAGCAAAAAATAAAAGATTTTTAGGACTGTACTGCACAATCTAATTTAATCACTCTAATGATCAAATTAGGTATATATAAACACGAAAGTATAATAAAAGACAATATTAAGAAAATGTAAACTTCTTCGCGATTTGGCTTTTCTTTATTTGTTTTTTTCCACGCTGCCTAACGCATATTTAAGGGCCAGATTTATGGCAACAACAAAATGTTTCTTGATACTTTACAAGATTTAGTCACATTCGTTTGGCCACAGTCACATCTAAAGTTAAATAACAATGGTACAGACGCAGAGACTACAATCGGACCAATTTCTCAATGCTGCTACTTGGACATCTGTATATGTTGGCAAACCAGACAGGCATTACAAAATCATATGTGAATTTTGGTTAAAATCATTATGTAAATAAACCCACACAATCTCCTTCAAGACTTCAATATTTAAAAACAGAAAGGCACTGTAATATAAAGAGGAACTACAATGCAAGATTTAGAACACCGTAAGCGACATGGACGGGGCATCGAAGAAAGCAAGGTGTCAATTTAAATGCAGATATACGTACACCGGTTCAACGCGCTCTAAGTTTACGGACGTACATAAAAACTTAAATAGATCGAATGCAGTAAAACCGTGCGCCCGAACCACTGCACGGCTGTTTCCAATTTCCACCCGCATTGCGATCGATAGAATTCCATTGATATAAGCACGGCACTTGAATGCAACTTTGAACTGACAAATTGGCCGTTGTGATTTCGCTCACGGAATTGGATTTACTGGTTGTCGAGTATAAATATGATTTTATGCGACCCGGTGGATATAAATCAAGCCACTTGTTGAACAAATAAAAAGCATTCATGCAATGCGTAAGTACGTATAGCATAGTTGTACATAAATTGCGAACTTTTTTGAGATAAAGAAAAATATTGAAGTTTTCCTTGCGGCAAAGAATGCTTTTATGAAATAATTTTCAGCCTTTAAAGTCTTTAGTCCTATTTTATAATAAAGGCATTGTTATATGTAGAAAGATATTAACATAATGTAAATATATATTCAGTAATTAAACCGTAGATACATATGATAATCTAATACATAATCGTTAGTAAATATCATAGTCGCTGTAACATATACTTTTTAACAGACTTCAAAGTGGAGGAGGTTCATAATTCAGTTATATATGTTTTTTTTTATGTCTGTTACCTCAGGACTTCGTCATTTATAAACCGATTTAGAAAATGCTTTTTTTATTGGAAAGGGGTTATTTTCATTAGCATTCGATTTCTAAGCTGCTCCAGGAAATTTCTCTAAATTGGAAAGAAATATTTGTATAGTAACTGAGATATCGGTAGGTTTCTGACAACTCAAGATACCTACCTAATGTCCGGTTTCTGAGGTACTTTATTTGTAGTTTATCTGTTCAATAGCGATATCGATTCGATAGCTTGTCAAATTGTGTTTCTGAACACACAATAATATGATAAATGTCAGTAAAACTCAACCGGCCATTTGACAGTTTATCTTATGAATAACCTTGTTGAGTCAATAACTATTGGTAGTTTAACCGAGTATTTCAGAAACCGGGCATAAGTAAGTTAATTTTATTAGCATTTGATTTCTAAGCTACACCAGGAAACTTCTCTAAATTGGATAGCAAATATATATATAGTGATTGAGATATTGGTAGGTATATGACAATTCAAGATACCTGAGTAGGTACCTAAACATAGTCAAGAACGTTCTAATGCATTTTGAGAGTAGATTTTTTTAAAGGTTTTTTTTCATATTTCATAAATCGTTTGCAAACTCGTTCGAAACGGAATGACGTGAACCACAGACATTGCAAAACCAGACGATTAATGATATTTTCGAAAATGTGTTGTCTATTATTTTCTTTAGCGTTGGCTATACTCGATTTATCACATATTACTTGATACTTTTAACTACATTGCTAATGCCCGGTTTCTGAGATACTCGGTTAAACTTCCAATTGTTATTGACTCAAGAAAGTTATCTATTATATTATATTAAGCTATCAAATTGCCCGTTGAGTTTTACTGACATTTGTCGTATGGTTGTGTGTTCAGAAACGCAATTTGACAAGTTATCGAACCGATAACGCTATTGAACAGATAAACTACAATTAAAGTACCTCAGAAACCGGACATAAGACACATATTCTTAATCGCTGAGTTACGGTATATAATCACGCCTGGCAAATTAAAAAGCGTATTATGTGAAAAATGAAACACCCGAAGTCTAAATTACACAATTGTTTAATATCATATTTGATTACATAATACATATTGTTATATCTTGAACAGAGTGCAGTCCTTACAGATAAATATAAATATACTAACCCATATGTATTAAAATGTTCATAAAAATTGCTTTCAGGAAAAATATTTCACATCTAGCTCGAAACATAATCCTACTGAGATAAAACAGAAGAAAGGAAAAAGCTATAATATATTTTTACATAACTCTTTGGCTTTGAGTCCATCAAAGCAGAAAGAACTTTAACTTATTGTAACATATTTCAACATACTCTTAGGGCTGTATCGGGCTTAGGCAGAATCATAAAATGTATCATTAATATTTATATATTTAAATATACCAATTATAATAAATAATTCTGTGCTGTCACTGAAGTTACTATAATCTATTTAAAGAAATCATTTCATCTCCACAGTATTTGGTTTCACTTCGTTGATCGTTTTCAATATCCTCAATTGAGGAACCCCAGATGAGGTTACAATATTCCAAAGTTCACTGGCACCATATCAAGAGTGCTCCAGATAAATGGATCACGTTACTTGATTAACCGGAGCGCATCCCTTCCCCTTATCACCCCTGGGAATATTTAAATGGGCCCTGAATATATCACACCGCCCTCCCCGAGGTAAACGAGCGGGCAAGTAGACTCGTTTACCTGCTCTAGATTGAGAATGTAAATTATCTTATCTTCATTAACATCCGAATTAATATTAAAATGGGTAAATAATACTGGAAGAATATAATATAGCTATCATTTTGTGGTTAAATAGTTCCTATATTATGAACAATATTCTTGTCACATGCGAATTGGAGCGACAATTTGTGAAATACGTGCGTTCACAATCAATATGACAATCACGTGCGATGTCACCGCACCACTTCTAATGCAGCAGTATGGCAGATCTAAATTCACACGTGATCGACGACGTACTTATAAACTTATTGTCACTAATGAAGAATGTTTCAAAATCGTTTTTTTTTCCTTTTAAGAGCTTCCACTGCGTGCCCTGCATAAACAGTAACAATTCCACGACGACGTAGCTAGTTCCAGATAATGTTCGATCCTCCGGAGTGGAGCTCTCGAGCACGCTGCTGGCGCGATACAGTGATACTGAATATTTTTAATCTCTAGTTTAACACACAACACAGATGGCCCCAACATACGTGCACACATACACAGGTAGATACACATATGGTGAAAGGGTTTTATGTTTCTCTCTTGTTTTTTGAACTTGGATAGTATAGTTTAGCCGAGGTGACATATACAAAATACAGGTTTGAGTTTGTGACGCACACATGCTTATGATTAGCTTAGCCAGTTTAGCTTAGTAAGATTTGCTTTGTTACATCCAAGGCCACAGCCAGCCCAAGAATGGTTCGGCAATTTTAGAATTTTTTAGTATGTTACCAATAGGCTGAGCGACATAAGCGGTCGCCCTATTAATCCGATGAAGCTGTGAAAGCCCATGAGGTCAATAGCGTATTGTCAGTTCGAAGAAAGGGAAGTCACTTTTATAATATCTCTCCGAACAATCTAAATTTAATCTCGCTCGTAACATTAGAGTCCTCTTGAATTCTATTAAGGATACGGGAGCACGAAAACTTATTTTTGTATGGAGTATCTCTAAGATATCCAAAGCCATGTGAAGTGTTTTTGCGGCTATAAATCCTGCCAAGATCCTTGTCTCCGAACCAAGGTCCGCAAACTCATTCACAAGATCAAGTGGCAAAAAAACTGGAGCAATGAACTGAAAGTCACGTAGGATGTTCATCAACTCTCAAAGCACGTAGTAGCGTCTAAACTACCGCTCATTGTCAATATTGGTGAGCTGTTCTGAGCCAGTGGCAAAATCAATAGAAGCATTATCGGTTATTAGACGAATGATTGCTGGAATATGTTGAATATGTTTTAACGTCTAATGAATTGTAAACAAAGGTATCAGGACCGAAGATAATATTACTGAATAACGAGATAAACAAAGAATGTTGTCGATACTGTTTGGACAACAATTCTTTGAAGAGTTGTTAGAAATATGATTCCAGGAATATAGCAATGTCTAACTTAACAAGCGTCGCAATTATTTCATCATTTCAAGTTCGAACTAATCCTGTATTGATAGTAATTTATTTAAAAAAACTAGCTGCGCCCGCGACTCCGTCCACGTGGTACCTACTATAAAAAAACAGTGAGTAATAAATAAAATCATCTAAATGTATTAAGTCCATTTACTTATTTATTTTCCTTTCGTACTTAAGTCGCGTCGTCATTTAAATTACAATACCTTTTGATAGAGTGAACCGATTTTAATGAAACCATGGCCAAATATTACTCGAGAATATGCTTTATGATTTTTATGGTGAGGTTTTATCGTGAACGCGGTACTTTAGCATTGATGCATGTTCATACAAACAGACAGACACATATTTCTAAAAATGATTGAAATGTATTTTATTACTTATTTCTAGACACCAGCAACAAAGTTTTTTTTTTACCAAAATCAAAAAAGTACAGACACGTTAGATTTACATTCTTTTAATATGTATAGGTTGCCGCCATTTTATTCCCACATTTTGCAATACAAATTGAATAATGCCGGAATCGTTATTAAGTCGACAACTTCAAATGTCTCTGAGTAATAGCTGCGGCGAGTGAACATTTGTACACACAAAGTGCAAGGCAGTCGAGTGCATCGCCGATCAACCGGAGATGAAAGCGCCTGTTTATTTGATTTTCTGCCGCTACGTGCAAGCATATTTAGTAAACTACGGCTATTGACCTTTGCATTTAACTGTATCTCTTTTTCAATTCGTAAAATTTGTTGTTATAAGAGTTCAATTTCTCAAGTCTCATAGTTACCATACAAAAGTAGACACAATCCAATTTTATACCCTTTTTGTAATTTTTTGGTAACACTGTAACTCCAATGGGCTTATAATAACTCTGCAAATACCCAACCTCGAAACTATCAAACATAGTTAGTATCCATTCGTTACCAAATGGTTCTTCATTCATGCGTGTTATTAAAACAAATAGTTATGCTCTAGGCCGTCTGTGTTGCAATCATTGGAAAGATAAATCGTGTAGCGTATCTGTTCATGACATGCCATATTCTAAAAATTAGTATTGTTAGGCTAATATGAAATTACAACTTCGGGTTTGTTATTAAGAACAATATCATTATATGGACTATCAACTTTCAATAAATACCATGATATACACGTTACTCTAATATCTTGCGTTATAACCTTGGTTGAAACGTTCACTTTGTCTGCAAAACATATCATCGCTAGTCGCCTACAAGACGTTATATTATTAATATTTATCTTCTTAATTTATCTGCAACTTGTGTAAGTTAAACAAGATCATTCGTCAGAAGTACATTTTAAACTTTACTATAAGACTGGCACATTTTTTTGTACTTCCTGCACAGTGCCGGTTTTTCAATTAAACACTTCGAATGCCGGCATCCCATCAAAATACTGTCGGATTACGTTTATGGATCATTTATATAGAATCTGCTACGGTTAATGATTTTCATCCGTTCTGCTATTACTTGAGCAATTCTATTTCGAGACACTGTTACTTAATAACTTTTTATAGGGGTTCGATAGCTTTTGTTACGTCGGATTACACAAGTGAGTCACGACTTTTCTTTTTACAACTTTAGCTATAAACGCTGAAGTTAGATCAGTTACAAATGTTAATGATATTCCTTGATCGAATCATTCTCAGTGCGGGATCGAAAAAAGCCCCTCTGTATATTATTACAAAAGTAGGGCCGTTTCCCCTGTTAAATAACATGTTCATTCAATAACTTCGTACAAAGTTCTCTATAATATTAAAGCAACGTTATCATTATTTAGTAATCGCTGTAGCCGCTTCAAATTTTGCATATTTTCAGCGCTTAGTATAATGCTGACATTCACTTAAATCCTTATCAGTTAATAAATATCTGGCATGCACCAAAAGCTTGCATCTTAGGTCAGTATTCTCACCGTTTATTTTCCTCATACCGGTCCTAGACCTTCACAGCGCCGCCAAAATCCTGTCGTCCGGTTCAGCAATAACAAAACACACACTCAGACTCAGCACTTACAATTCATATCACAATGCACTCATTTACAAACATTTAGTTAACTCTGTGTTATCTTTAATTCATAGAAACAAACAGTAAACACCATTCCGGTTAGTTGATAAGAAAGAAAACATAAATTGTTTATCACGAAGCGATCTACACCCACGCAAACATGTTGCGACGCGCATCAACGCCGCGTGACTGCAGGCGTGTCGACGCTTGACATTTTGGCGCTGTTATTCGCGGAAAAAAACAGAACTATATTCAACTGTACTAAACATTGTTGATGAATATCAAACATAGATAGCGCTTTAAATTATGTTGGTCGTATAGTATATTGTTTACAATCATAATACTGATCAATTAGTATTTATTTATATATTTTTATATGCATGTATTAGTATAGTTATTTATAATTACTTTAGTTAGAGTGATATTCATGTCGTTTTCATATCGTCAAAATATTACAAAATTTTAAAAACAATTAATATATTAGGTATGATTAAAAATATATTCATAGAAATCGACGTGTACCTACCTAATTTTTAAATTAGTCTTCAGTTATATATTATTAAAAACTTACCTCAGACTCTCAGCGACGTTTCCAATATCTTAAATGAACTTAAATATAATAAATTACAGTTCACTTCACAATTACCGTAACTTGCAATTTATTTTCTCAAGACTCATAACCAGGGAATCCAGTACATTGACTGTAGAAAACCGCATTGAACAAATAGCCGGTCGCAACCTACAAATACCGCTGATAGTACGCCACTTTATATACATCAGACATGTTATGGGGTTTTCCAAAGTTGCACTGAAATAATATACGTACAGTTTGAATACGGATCAACGTGAATAGCGAACGATAACATTATCCATCACCCTATTATCCTACGCGACTTGAAGTTAGCAACGAGCTTGCACGTCAAAATATACCGTAAATAACGTGGTACGTATTTCGGGGTGCGCCACCCTTAACTCACCCTCCGCTTTGGCATAGCTGACGAATGGCAGCATAGACTATTTTGTGCTAAGTACTTACCCGGATTTGATTGGTAATTTTAAATACCAAAACAGTTTCAATAATGTTTCATTGTCACAAACAATCATAACTATATAAATGTCGTTTAGTATATATTTAATAATTTTATATAGTATATTTTTAACACATAAAGTCATAGCTTAGGTTATTAAAATTCTATAGAACTCCTAGTCAACTAACATCAAACTTTGCAAGCGTTACCCACAGCTAATAAATACTCTGAAGAGGTTTTATATAAAAGTAATTATTAAATAAAAATGTTTATTAAAAAAATATTTCTTCGTTTGAAAAGATGATTTATTCTTTAATATACTTCAAAGCATTAAATAAAAGTTTATATAAAACCGAACAATCGTCCTGATAAACAAAGGCGTAAACAACAGAATTTTAAACAGCAGGTAAGACAATAAGACGTCGCCTTGCATATAAAGAGCCATTCGTTACAAGAGGAAGCAAAATGCGCTGAAAGGGAAAACCGACAAAAGAATCCTTTTTAGGGACCCGGATAAGAAGCGACGTGAAGAAAAAGAGAGCGACAATTTTTCCGGTTCATATCTTTCTGTACATTTCATTACTTCCGCTATGTATGAACGCGGCTCTCGGCCATCTTCGCCCGTGGTCGGGCTAAACCGGCCGGCTTCGGATAATTCCGGGGAACTAATCGATAGCCGTCAGGCATGCTACAGCTTACGTAGTAGAGTTACGTCGGAACGTAGCCAAAATGTCTACAACTTTGTAACTGTACGCAACGTTTGCTTTTCGTTTCTTATCACATACTAGCTATTTTTTCTGGATCATAGTTACTTCTAGGTCTATTAGAAAAAGGAAAATTTTATCACTCCAAAAAATTATATTCATATCAAATATCCATAAGTTTCGTTATGCATTGGAATTATAAAATTATTTATTGTAACAAGATTTAGATAACAGCTGTCACATACAAAACAAATTATAGAGCTCACTAAAATTATAAAAACAAATATGATGGAACGTTAATTTTACCAAACGGTATTCACAACGAAATTATTTTTTAAATATATTATTAGTGAAATATAATATATATAAAATTTTCGTTAAATTCATTTATCATTACTTAAATTCAGTAATCTTAGTTATCTATACTAATATTATAAAGAGGTAAAGTTTGTGACGTTGTGAGTTTGTGATGTTGTGGCGTTGTAAGGAGTAATCTCAGGAACTACTGGTCCGATTTGAATAATTCTTTCAGTGTTATATAGCTCATTCATCGAGAATGGTTCTATATCATCACGCTAAGGCCAATAGGAGCGGAGCACAGATGAAAAATGTTTCAAAATCGAGATGTTTTTTTTGTTGAGAGCTTCTGCTGTGTGTCAGCGTTAGCACAGAGTAGTAACTATTACTACGCGGACGAAGTCGTGGGCAGGGGCTATAATCTATACACTAATATTATAAAGAGGTAAAGTTTGTGAGTTTGTGACGTTGTAGGGGGTAATCTCGGGAAATACTAAACCGATTTTGAAAATTCTTTTAACAATAGAAAGCCACGTTATTTGCGAGTGCTATAGGCTATATATCATCACGCTAAGGGCAATAGGAGCGGAGCATCAATGAAAAATGTTTTAAAATCGGGGCTTTTTTTCCTTTTGAGAGCTTCCGCTGCGTCTTAGCCCAAAATAACTATTCTACGCGTACGAAGTTGCGGGCAGAAGCTATTAACTAATTATATTATCTATACTTATATTATAAAGAGGTAAAGTTTGTGACGTTGTGACGTTGTAGGGGGTAATCTCAGGAACTACTAAACCGATTTTGAAAATTCTTTTACCAATATAAATCCACGTTATTTATGAGTGTCATAGGCTACATATCATCACGCTAAGACCGATAGGAGCGGAGCAACAATGAAAAATGATTTAAAATCGGGGTATTTTTTCCTTTTGAGAGCTTCCGCTGCGTCTTAGCCCAAAATAACTATTCCACGCGTGCGAAGTCGCGGCCAAAAGATATTAACTAATTATATTATCTATAATCTATTCTAATATTATAAAGAGGTAAAGTTTGTGAGATTGTAGGGGGTAATATCTGGGGAGTCGAAGAAAAATGGTCGAACGAAAACGTTTCTTACGAACGCTGCCTTAATTATGAGATATATATGATTGAGTTCTAGAGAAAATTGTAGCTTGATAATGCCTATTACCGCCCAACGAAGTGGGCATGGGTCGGCTAGTTATCAATAATTTTACAGCTTTACTAAACTCTATTTTAAGTAAGTATCTATTAAATACCTATAATCAAGTAATATAAACAGATTTTAATATTGTAAATGAAACTTATCTATGGACATAGATAATTGAAGAATATTTTAATAAGTATGCAATATAACGTCTAAACGTTTTTGGGCAAATACATTTACACTACGATCTATTGATATCACTACAGTACACGATTGATCTTTTTTTTCTTAATAAAATCTAAATTACTGAATAGTATAGTATCTACACTTCATATTTTATACAATTTGGTTTGTAGTTATACGTCGTTGTTCCGATTGTCGTTAAGATATGTAAATATTGCGTAATTTTACAAAAAGATACTTGGAATAGTTAATTTAAAATAATAAAATTTCATATTACATCACAATATAACAACATAAATTAATACCTGCTGGATATATATACATTTATGTTTTCAATATTACTATTAAGTAAAAAATATGTTACTACTAATGACATCTATTGTCCAAAACCAAAACCTTAAGACAACATATAACAACAGTTTAAATACGAGTTTTTGGCGGGATCTTAATCTATCATGTAGTATGTTTTATATTTTATTCACAATCTTGTGTTATGTGACTCATTTTGTAATATTGGTGGCATTTTACGTAATATATTTGGGTTATTGTGAATTAGCGAAATGAATGAAAATAACGCCACGGAGCATAAATTCTAAGATGCCACAATAATTCCCTGGAAAATTCTAACAGGGGGCTACCATCTTGCTAGAACATTGAAATTATCACAAGGCACTTGTAATATTACCTACTCGACAATGGCATTTATAATCTGGAAGATTGGTTGCCAAAAAGAAAATTAATACAAAAAAAAGTTTTATAAATTAGATATTGCGCTATGTAGCGACAAAATGAGTCGTAGAATATTGAATTGAAGTTTTTTTAGACATTTCTTTTTTCTCAAACGTGCAGATTAGGGTTGTTACAAACTTTGGATATGCTTGAATCTGAATGATGATAATAATGTTTTAAATGCGATTCCAAATAATCAGAAAGGCATAAAAAACCTTAGTTTAGCCTAAAGATTCCTCGGTCCATTACATTAGCAATCCTATGAACATAACACACACGAAAATAATACGACGGACTACTATACCCAATGCAATTTACCATCATCACAGGCTACGTATTACATTTTGTAAATAATAATTTGCTTATGATGCGATTTCTCAGTGACTAGTCATAGAGCTTGCTGCTCACGCGGTACACTAGAAGCTGGAGTTCTGAGTTTGTGTGCAATATTTTCCTATTTGTTATATTTATATTTGGTTGAAAAAGTTTTTTACTTGTCGCGACGATAGTTTCTTTTGTACTGTTATATATTGGGATATCTCAGTTACACTATTATTGTATAGGGACGTTATTAGTTTATTCCATACGTTATTATATATTATACATTCCAGACGTTATTATTTATTAGTATATTCCAGACTGATAGGCTCATAGCCCTTCGATAAATAAAAAGAATAAAAAACAAAATAACATAAAAATTAGAACAGTAATAAACGTACGGAAGGAGAATAGCAGAAAACCATGAATCAATGATAACTAATGATTATATATATATATATATATAGGTAGTGAAATTTAATAGAAACGTGTTAATTGTTGCAGTACTACAGACATTTTACTCGAAAATTATCAGTAATTTTTCCGCGTAATATTATATGGTTTGTTTAATGGAAAAAAGTGTATAAAAATAATAGTATAAATTTACTACCTATGAGAAATTGATATCTCGTACAATGATTATGACCAATAAATATAAATTGTTCCTCCCACATTAAGGCACACATAAAGTTAATAAAATAACGTAAAAACAAAATTGTTTTTAATTATCTTCACATATTTTATATTGTGTGGCAAAATTATATTATAGGTATAATTTAGTATGATAAAAATAAACCTGTAACCGCCACAGAAACTAAATAGTCATTCTTTCGAAGAACTTCGTTTGCTTATAAAATAATATCTTTCAATACCTGTGTTCAATAAAATGGACTATATTTTCGTTTCCGATAATGTATTGTTACAATATGTACCAAATTATATTATAAAATATTGTTAATTGTACAAACAATTGTAATTATTTTCTATATTTCGGGCAATACTACATTTGAGACGTCAAATCTATCGTTTTGACATTTCATATCACAGAGTGCATATTGTTGTAGGTTTACGTTTCATTGTTATCACAGAGTACTTTATATATAGGAAAGTTATCAAAAAATAGAACGATGCGATGTTGCCTAGTGGGTAGAGTAGTTTTTTCGATTACTTTAAAAATTGATGCTTTTTTATGTTTCATTGCTACTTAACACTTTAAAGTCGTTAAACCTGGGATTGATTGATTATGAAGATAGAAGAAATAAATCCAATATAGAATCAAATGGATATTACGAAAATGTTGTCGTAAGTTAATTTTACTTATTAGAATAGCATTGTGAGGTAGAACAGTCTAAATATGTTTTATTTGTATTTTAGTGGGGACCAATTGGTGGCGAAGGGTGTTACAAAAATTGATGCATCGCTGCCAGAGATTGGCATGAAAGATGTTTTGCCAAATGGTTCTTGGTTGGAACAAAAACAGATACAGTCCGCATTAGAGGCAAGAAAACATTTGATTGAAGTTGAAAGAATTGAAAAATGGTAATTATTTTTATTAATCAGAACTTATTAAATTAATAATAAAGAATACCATTATTCGATAATTATTCGGTCTGAAGTAATTAAAATAACTAACAAAATAATCTATAACATTTTAAAATTCAAACCGTTAATACATATTGTAACAAAAATCATTAAGATATAAAAATTTAGTATTAAAAATTTTTATGCTTAACTAAGGTCATATGCAAATAAATCCATCTTTTCATACTAAAAGGTGCAGCAATTTAATGACCAAATATGCTTGGTATAAAAAGTTTAATATTTCTTTATATTTACTTGGTGATCTTTGCGATGCTGGTGATAAAAAATGTACATATATTAACAATCTCATATTGTTAAAGAAATAATAATGGACTTTTCTTTATAAAATAGGGTTATAATAAAATAGATACTGCTTTATGCAGTTAACTTGCTACATATCTTAGTGTATACAAAATTTGAGTAGTCCAGTGATGCTGTTAAGGTGTTGCTAGGCCAATATCATAGTCAGTTTGAAACAAAAAATACGAAATTTCTAATAATAACAATATATATTGAATGATCTTTTATAACATTTCAAATGATACAATATATATGAAATGATACACAACCTTTGGATATTTACTGGTTAATCTTGAAATATGACATTGATTTATCTCTGAGAAAAAACTCCTGGTGTAGTAAAAATCAGCCTTTATATTACAATTTATGATCCCGGCCTTCCTATGTTCCTAAAACATATAATTGCAGTGGTGTATTAAGTCATGCTGAATGGAGAGATGATTTAGAACTTGCTGAAGTCACACAGCAAACTGGTGGATATTGGCAATATTATGGATGCCACATTGGAAAGAAATTATATTTAAAACCAGAGGAAGCCTTATTTTTGATGGAAGTTGTAAGTATAAATACAAACTTCTATATTATTAGGGTAATTATAATAATGACAATCAAACATAATTCATAAAAAAAATTATATTTCAATATTAATAAGTTTTTTTTAGCAAAGAATACAAATACTTTAAATTAGTAGATTTAAAGATTTTGAACTGTGATACTTATAGAAATTAATTATTAATTGAATGCTTTGACTCATAGATGCAAAAAAAAACTGTTCTTTTATTGAGACAATTGGTAGAGAAACGGAGGAAGAAGTTCTATTTAACTATTTTGCCTCAGCCTATATACTATTGTCTCAACACATATATGTCCATATATATATGGATTATATAAAAATACATTATATGCCATAGGAAGTGACTTCGAGATTAGATGACCCAATACAATATTACCCATGTGCAAAAGGGGCTTATAAGTTAGGTGATATGACCTCATATTTGTAACTGACTGGATTGCCACCACTAAACACTAGATATAACTCACAATAGTGGCATGTTTGATCATGCCCCACTAATGCCAGCTGATGTATAATTAGTGTTGAAAAGGAGTAGTAGTTTGTATGTTAAACAATCAGTACCACCAGGCACATGATGATATATCTGCCACAATGATTCTTGTTTGGCTTGTTACATTTTAGGGTGAGACAATAAATCTCCGTCTGTCATAAAGCTTGCGGTCCAATGTGATAGTGATGACTAAATAAAGCAGTATAATCATCAACATGAATGATAAATCTCTCGTCATTGATTGCTGTCTTTGGATTGTATCATGCTTACTATTAGATACAGTGCAGTGACTTTGTCATTTTCCTCATGCCCTGTTCATCATCCTCCTATTTGTCATGTCATATTGTTAAAGGTAAATAAATAAAAAATGCATGAATGTCACCAGATTCCTATTACTTTTCAATACTAACATGACTACTGAAATCGTCCACAATATATTGGCACTGTTATGATATTGTAGTAGTGAGACAAAGGTTTTGGTTCTGGTATGCCAAGAATAATGTAAAATTATTATGAATGTTATAAATATCACCATCATCCCATCTCATCAAATTGTAAAATACTCATTGCAGGGTCATAAGTATCGCCCTGAAAGCCATGGGCATAATCAAACCCAGGATGAATTGGCGATTTCAAACTCCAAGATATCCACATTTCTATATTTTCCCACATACAGTGGTACTACAAGGAAATTATCAGGTTCAGGTTTCCTCACAATGTTTTCCTCCACCATTAGCCAATGTTATCAATTTAAATTAGTAAATGTATACAAATTCCGAAAAAAATGTTAGTACATGCAGAAGTTTGAACCTGCAGAGAAAGAATGTGATATTCCAATCAACCATGGCGTTATAAATATGTGATGCATGTATTTATGAGTAGTGAATTATGTACAGAATTTTAACTTATTTAGTTTTCTTGCAGAATTCCTTAGTACTAAAACATAATGGAATCACTGTTTCATTACAAAAGGCATACTCACTATTACTGAGTGGTACAGTTTCTGTTCTTCAGTATAAAGTGTATGCTTCATTGAGTAGAATAGGTTACAAAGTATATACATACAAAGAATCAAGAACAGATAAGAAGAAAAAAGAGTCTATAAGTCATATAATTGAGCAGAAGTCTGACAATTGTAATAAGGTTGCAGGTAATATAGATAATGACAAATGTGATATTGAACTAAATAAGGATAGCAAATTAAAAGTTGATATACTAACAAATAATCTACAGAGTCTGGAAAGAAATGAATTGAAATTTGAAAGTGTTACTAAAGGTGAAAAAGCTAAAACAACTTTAAGTGGGAATGTAAATGGTGAAGTAAAGGAATTAATAAATGATAATATAACGTCAAATAATGTAGTTTCAATGACTGCAGAAGAAACTCAGTTTAATAATGTCAAAGAAAATTTGAATTTGGAAACTGTTAACACAAACATAAATTTAAATACTTCTCCAAGTAAACAAGAAGATAAGTCAGGTAAAGCTGCATTGTTTATAAATTTAAACTGCAAAGTGTTAGTTAGAAATAATGATTTTTTAATCAATACAGGTTCCAACCTTACAATTTTGCCTTACAAATAGCCTAAGTTTTCAATGAAATGAAACCACAGCCATGTAATAAGGTATAATGCAATTCTGGTTAGATACCAATCTCAAATTGACATCTGCTTCCAACAATCTATAAGTGTTTTCCCACAGCTGGACTTGTGACTAAGTCCCTTTAGACATCATGACATGTTTACGGCCCACATCATCACTTACTATTCGATGTAAATATTATTGTATAAATATATTTAAAAAAGTATTATAATTTTCAGAAATCGATAATCAGAATGAGACTGAAAGTGATGATAAAATTAATGATATTTCTACAACAGATGATTTACCTATTATAGATGTAGACTCAGGTATTTTACTAAAATATTAGAATTATTTTTAGTTAACATTAAGCAACTAATGTAATTATCTGGAGTGGTTTATTTTGTATTTCTCTTATACAAATTCTTTATTCCATTTTTACTCTTGTATCTACCAAAAGCCCTACCTATTAATATATTTACTGTTGGTTTTATTCCTAAGTAGAACCCTATTTAGTGTTTCTTAAAGAGGAATTCAGACATATCTCTAAGTAGTGATAGTAGTTATCACAATTTCTACAAATATGCATATATTCATTTTTACAGACATGTCTGATAGAATTCCAGTACACAAACAAGAGGAAAGTCTTGAAATTATGGAAATATCACAAGGTTCAGAAAGCCGTGCAGATACTCAGCACAACAGTAATGTAGAACGGTGTACAACTAATAACGAAATACTGTTACAAACTCTATTAAATCGTAAAATAAAACCAAGTAACAGTCAAAATATACATCAATATTTTAAAGATATACCTGATCTATTTCAAAAACACACAGTCACTATAAACGTGCCTAAGGAGGAATTGATCCCAAAAAATATATTTGTTAACAATACATTGTATGTACTTAATTTACAAAGAATTCAAACAAACAATATTAAAACAACATCAAATGAACAGACTTATAATGCTTCAGATGAAGTTAACGAATCTCTAAGACGAATAAGAAGTAGTTCAAGAAATGATACATCACAATTTAATCCAAACCACTTTTTCTTTGCCAATATGAGATACCCTCGAATGAACCAACAATTTCGACCCTACAATTTTTGGAGACCACGAAATAATCTAAATTATTTCCAATTTAATATGTTCTACCAAAGACCTTTCTTGCAAAATTGTTTTATGCCAAGATTCGCCTTTGCCCATAGAATGAACAATTTTTTAAGACAATTTCCAAACTCCGGACACTTTAATTCCAATAGTCTTGGTATTACTCCTACACGTAAAAGGACAAGAGATGAAAAGCAATATCATTTGGAGCATATAAAAAATCTAGCTTCAAGATTTAAACAAATAATCTTAATGGGTAGTAATAGAAATACTTTTAGTATTCAGCCACTTCAGAGACTAATATCTACATACAATTCTAAATTCAGATGTAGATTACGTTTAACGGACGATTTTGAAATAGTTGAGGATTCTACTATATTAGAAATTATTGAATTGGAGGAAGAGGAAGATGAATCAAAAAAGAAAAAACCAAAACTAGACATGGACACTTTTAAAGACAATCTATATAAAATCCGCAAATTGGCATTGCAATTAAAAAGTATAGAGGAACGAGAAATTGCAACACCCAGACTTAGGAGAGCCTTCTATAATGCTATCAAGGAATTCAACAAATCTTACAATGCTGATATTTATTTAAACGCTGATTACGAAGTGATTGATCGTAGGCATATAAGTCTAGACTCTAGTTCGGATTCCGATTGCGTTGTTAAAGAAAGTGAAAAAAAGAAATCGAAGAAATTACGAAATCCTTTTAGTGTATTAAGAACACTAGCAAAAACTGTCAAACCAGAACAACCAAGTACGAGTAATACATATAATGTGTTCAATCGAAATGAAGATAAATCTATCAGTGACCAAAAACACAACAATGAAGATAATCAAAAAGCTTTCGAAGAGAATTGGTTCCCAAATGCAGATGATTTTGGTCGAAAAGAAGTTGTTACAAAAGATGAGATGAATACGCGTATAATGGAAACTTATAAAGACGAATTGCTTTACGAATTTATACAGAATAATCCAAAGAAGTACGATAGTTGGTTAACTGCTAAAATTGCCTTCGCAAAATACATTGAATATACTAAAAGGCAGTTAGAAAACGATCACGGTTCTATTGAAAATCTGATGAGTACAAATGAAGGTAGATTAGGGCCTATAATAGGCCCTGAGGATTGCACAGATATGCCTTCAGTTTTAGACAAATTGAGAATAATAGCGACAGATAAAGGAGAATTTTCAGACACCAGTTTAAAAATCGATTTTGACGTGTACAATAGAGATGTCCAGAATTTTAGAAAAAGTAATCGGCCCAAACCCCACTTTAGAGTCATTTGTATGAAGTAAGTATTTATTTGATATCAATAAAAGTAAAGTGTTTATTATTTATCCGTTTATTCCGGATATGCATGAGCCGATCTTGACTGAATTTTTAAGTCAGCCGACAGTGTTTGTACTTTTCAGAGTAATATACCAGGTGAAAGGTTAGACACTCGCAGTATTCTAGGATATAACACGTTATGGTAACGTTTAACACATAAAATAATAATATCAAAACTAATACTAATAGACAACAAAGAGAACCTTAGGTGCAGAAGGTTCAAAGAATTTCAAAAGTATGGATAATAACATAAACCTAGGTTGAATGACCAGTGATAACACCTGCGAGCGGCGACCGGAGTTAATAACTTTCGATAATAAGACGGACAATAAACCTTTTTGTTTGTTCAAACAAAAATTATCCTTTGTTAGTTAGTTGGCTTCACTTTCACTTCACCCGACGGTCATTGACACTGTGTTTTAATATAAACGCTTAAGAGGATTGATTATAATTTTTGTATGTTTCTAGATAATTAGGTCAAATATTAAGTACCTATTCTTTTAATTGATTTAGAACGAGAATCGAGTGCAGAGTGTCCTCCATAAATATTGCTACTGTCTAAACATTCACCTGGTATAGGTTGCATATTATGCTTTCTCATTAGGATCTAAGTAGTAATAGTACAATGTAACTGAGATTACATGAAATCGGGTAGAAGTGATAAGTGGTCATGACAAAATGACTATATAAGAAATAAAATATAGCCTAAAACTTTTCATATAAAATATGGCTATACAATAAAATTGTTCTCATGAAAAAGAAGTCGCGAACACCAAATACATAGTGTTAAAAAATCGTTTATTCTTATTAAGCTTATAAATAAAAAGCCATTGCCTTACACCATCCAAACTAATATTATAAACTAGCATTTTCCCGCGGCTTCGCTCGCTTTAATGTTGCTTTGACCTATCGCTCGGAAACCGTACTTTCTTTCTGGATGACATGAGAGGTCAAGTTATATTAATACGGGTGGATCCATGGGCAAAATCACTAAGATAAATTAGAAATTATTTTTAATTTGATTCGATTGTGTTGTACCTGTAGTATTTATTCATTATTTCTTATTTCCAGTGAATCATCACATTTTCCAACCGGAGAAGATCTTTTAGGATTGCAATCGAAGTACAAAGATGAAGTCGCAATTGTATTCGCTATCGTTTCTATTAGTTCCATTTCATATTTGCAGATAAATCCAACAGACTTGCCTTTGTATATTCCTTGTCGTGATTTAACCTAATAAAAATAATTTAATAAATACTTGCCTACTTTTATATTTGTTTCTTAATTCAGGATAATAAAAAAAGGTTTCATTATATTCCAACTAGCGGGTCCGACGGACGTTGTCCCACTCTGATAAAAAAAACCTTGACAAATTATATACCTAAAATATCTTCATGAATCACTATATCTACTGGTAAAAACCGCATGAAAATCTGTTAGTAGTTTTAGAATTTATCGCCAACAAACAGACGTATGTGGCAGAGGACTTTGTTTCAAAATAATATATAATGATAACACAGCAATTACCGCCACGTGTAATCTAAACTAGGTTCTTCAAAACCGCGTTTTACGTAAAGTGACCGGTGCCCCGTGGTACGTCTGGAGAGACGATCTCCGTAGGGACCTAGAGATACCTTCTATCTGGGCGTACGTAAAATCACTTACGATAAGTTATTGTGGAAAAGCCGTGACTCATCCTAGTCCGTTAGTGGTATCCCCCGCAAAATATGAACCCGTACCGAATGCTGCGCATTATAAAGGACGTCCGCGACATATTTTTACCTACCCTCCCGATGAAATAACGGCAGTGAATGATCAGTACCAGTCTGTCTCTCCAAACAGAGTGTGCTCACGCCCACGCCCGCGTAACCACAGATCTCGCCGCCGTGGTCTGGAGGTAAATTTCGCTCCCGCACACCAGTCTAGGGCCCCCTCTACAGCGGCTTAAGCCTAAGAAATAACATTTAAAAAAAAAGTGTGTGTGTACTTATGTACACGCGTTAAAAGTTAAACTTCTTTGGCGTAATAAGATAAAAATCTTTTCAAAAATTTTATCTTTCGTCTTATTCTACGTTTGTAGAAAAAACGACACTAACAATAGAAAAAGGGTATTTAATACATTGAAAGTTTTAATACAAAGAAATACAAACAACAAATACAAAGAAACAAAATGTTGACTATAGCTAACTTCAGGGTGTCGGTTTTTTTATTTATTTATTTAGAAATCCAACAGCATACAGTATTTTATATAATATCTTATAGTATGTAACAATTAAAGCCAAAACAGGATTTCACAATTACAGGAAGTGATACATAAAAATATACATAAGTAGACAAAAGAAAAACATGTAATCTTTACTGGCGTTTAGTATAGTGTGCGTGTGTATGTGCGCGTGTCGGAGTGTGTGTGTGTGTGGGCGTGTGTCTGTATTTCTGACTTGTGTGTTTGCTTTATCTTTTTTATATTATAATTGTATAATTCCGCGTTGTAATTTTATTATTTCACTTTTATTATTATGAATATCGAAATATGTCTGTCTACCTTATCGTATACTTCATTATAGGATCGGGCAATGCGACACAGTATAGAATTTTGAGCATAGTTAGATTTAGCATGTGGAACAGCAAACAACGGTGCTTTGCGTGTACAGTATTTTGGTACTCGCAGTTTTCATGACGGTGTGCGCGAGCATCGTAATAACTTCATGGTGTCTGATGCGCGCGCATCGTAAAAATTTACTCTCATCATTTTTCCCTAACGCGACAAAACAAGTATAACTTCAATAATAGTAAGTATAGTTAATTTAAACTGAGCTCCAGGCACATCTTGTTGTACATAATTAAAACGTCGGTTATAATTTTCAAAAGTCTATAGTTTGTATTTCACGCACCTGCTTAGAAACGATACAATATGACTACATAAAACTTTTTAACTTAAAATCATATGATCATTGACGGCGAACATTAGTCACGAGGTTACTGCACATATACTTCTAAAGGGACGGATACACCTATGTTAAACTATTAAGTTCCTAAATCAAGGTTTTGAGAAAACCGTTAGTCAAAGGAAAAAAAATCAACAAGATAATAAATAATCTATAAAATATATAATAAAATATCGGAAATCTGTAACGACAACATATATTTTTTTATGCAGCTATGTTTTATACATTACTTTCTTACTAGTAGGTACAGTATGTTAATGTCAACGATACAATGACAGTTTTTTCTTAGCCACTGTGTTGACTGGAAATGAGTTTCTTAGTAGAAATACTATCGTCACTATGTAGATCTAAAATCCAATTAGTGTTTTTGGCAGGACCTTAGTCTGTCATGTAGTGGATTTTATATTTTATTCATAATCTCGTGTTATTTGACTCTATATTATATAATATTGGTAGTGTTTTACGTAATATAGTTCGGTTATAGTGCACAAATAAATTGGATGGGAATAATACCACGAAGCATGAACTCTGCGATTCCACAAAAACTCTAGAACATTGAAATGATCGCAAAACATTTAAGTAACATTATTACCTACTGACAATGGAAGTAATAATCTGGAAGGTTGGTTGTCACAAATAAAATTAAAGAAAAAAATAACACGTAAATGACATATATTATTTTCCAAAATGTCGTCTTTTACCAATGTATCTTTGTTCGATTTCGCAATATTCAATATTGTTCGTCATATTAAAGCATATACTGTAAAATTCCACGTATATAGATAAGAATATCCTGCAATATAATATATCCTACTTAACCAAGAATAAACTTATAATTTAATATTTGTAATTGAATTGTAAATATAATATCACAATTCTCGTTCAAGGATATGATTTATTACATATATTTAGCACAGTTAACATTAGCGAAAGCGCTACATAATTAAACAAATCTATCAATTGTAGTTTCAGTAAATTCACTGCCGGCAATAACTATTAATCTAAATTCGTACATTCATTACATACATAACATACAGTCTACAAAGACATCTAAATAAGTCTTATTGCGGTTTTGACGACATTTTGTAATTATTTCTGATAATAAATATAATTTGTTGTAACATTACAATCTAAACAAACAATATCGCTAAAACACTACAGTCATTTGTTTACATTACACAACCATAGAAATACTGAATGAATATATTTTTTTAAACTATTATTTTTTTTTTACCGCTCTGAAGATAGTTGCGCAGAGAACAACTTTAGGTATTTAAGACAAGTTTAAGCATAAATAAATGTTAATTTTAGATATCTTATAATAATAATAATAGCTTTGTTCTCTCGTACTCTTGACAATATTACGCGCAAGCCCGAACTTACGGCCGTTTCAAGTGGTAAAAAAAATTTGATACGATGACTGTATGTAACTAATCATAAAGCTGTTTAGTATACATAAATAATGATTTAGGCTGTTCTTTACTGAGTACTCTTAATGTCAATATATTATCCTGACCTATTTACTTAAGTCTTCAATAAATAATCGCAATGCAATTGCGAAGATACTACATAAGGGAGATTATAAAGTATGCTTATTTACTTACGTATACATATATTTAGACGACCTAGTAGCGTTCAATAGAACATCTATACAATAGCTGATATGATAATAACACTGACGAGTGCAATTACTACAATTTTATAAATACAAAGACTTTTTTAATGTGTTACTGAACAAGTACATCATTTCACTGAGTATTCGTATGTAAAAAACTTGTTTTGGACTTTCTTTTTCCAATTACAGTCGTTAATTTTTGTATATACATTTTATAAGTGTTTGATCACAACTTCATTTGATTTTAAATGATGGTGTGTTCTAAAACAGTAAACACGCTGAAGCGAACTGATTCTCAAGTACAGTTGTCGGACCATTTTTATTGATATTTGGCGACAAGTCTTCAATCTGTGAGTGCTAGCTAGCTATTCGGGCTTATAGTAAATCCTGCATGCATAATCATTACATAGTATATAACAAAGTCCCCTACAGCGTCTGTCTGTCTGTTCGCGATAAACTCAAAAACTACTCAACGGATTTTCATGAGGTTTTCACCAATAGATAGAGTAATTCATGAGGAACGTTTTAGTATATAACTTGTTAAGTATATTTGTATAATCAGGGCTGGACAACGTCTGCCGGGCCCGCTAGTATATATTAAATAGCTATATGTTACTCAATTAAAACAAATTTAACGACACCTCATAAGTTAAAAGCTATTTAGACTATATAGCGTGCTACAGAAATAGTACCTACGTACATAAAATTTAAGACTAAAATTACAAAAGCTAGTTATAGTGTATACATCTAAACCTAACTATGTGTATACCAATTTTCGATGGAAGTATTTTTACTATCCTATTTTTATAATGATGTATATATTAATTATTATATAAATAAAATGACAAAAGTTTACGGTTGTGTACGCATCACACGAAAACTGTCGAATAGATTTCGATCAGTTTTTTTTTCTAAAAAAAATACAGTATAACTTAATTTAAGTTTTTACAGTTGTAAGAATCTGTAATTTTTGTAAGCACTACAAAAGGTTAAAATTTGTATTCAAAGTATATTTTTACTTTAAATTTATTTATCTTCTGTAAAGATATTGCTAAGATATTAAATAATGCAGCGGAAATCGTGGATATCAGCGAATTTGCTATAACATACCTACTATAATATATATCTATGTAAATATCTACTACATGTAGAAAAGCATGAATATTATTTACTTCGACACATTAAAAATTATTTGAAATAAAAAATTCTATAAGACTACTTCATAATCGTATAAATTACAAAGCATAAAATAACGTACAGTAATGCACTTAACAAGGAACCATTTATTTAATACCTAGTGATACCTTAGACAACTGGTAACAAATGCGAATATAGCTAAAACCACGTTAAAATTATAAATAGGAAACTAATTTATCATTTCACGTATATGCCTCTGAAGCGATTGCAATGAAATTTCGCTTAAGCTCGGAATCTAGAGAAGAATATAGGAACAAAATAGAATTACAATGATAAAGAAAAAAATACGCCTAGCGAAACGGACAGGTATGGTAACAATATATAGATACCTAAGAAAAATATGTATAAAATAGAAAAATGTCACACTTGGGAGTACATTTATTTATGCTAGTTAAATGAGGTATATTTGTATACTCAAAGCCAGTGGTCGTCATATTTTTCCGAACAAGCGTAACATAAGTAGTAAGGCATACGGGTCGCATAATCATGGAGTGGGTAGTTAGGATCACCAACCAATTGATATATTTTTTACGACCTGTCAAAATAGGATCCCTTATAAATGTTATATCGCAATAGCAACATGTTAAGTCATTAATTTTCGAACTTAATTGTTCAACTATTAATTGATTAGAAGATAATTAAAAATCTAATTTGCGGTTAGGTTCAGGGCTAAAAACATACTATATATCAGAGAAATTATGTCTTGAAATAATTGGTTAAAGGTGTCAACTACCCTAACAAGCTACATTTAGTTACTACATATGCAATATCGGTTTTGATATATCTAAAGTTGTTTGCTATATCGCGAGCCCCACAAGTAGCAGTCACGGGCCACATGCGGCCCGCAGTTTGACGACCACGGCTCTGAGTTGTACAATTTCTTATATACACGGAGTAGTCTAAAACAGCAAGATCCACCCGGACGCTACTTACATGGACAAGATATAATAACAGATAACTTACAGTTTAACATTTAAAATAGAAATTCAAATAAAATGTAAATAATTTTCTCGACGGTTAATTCTAATCACAACACATCAAGGCCATTCAAAATGAACTCCGGACAGTTTGTAGAATCTCTCGTTGTGAGGTCTATAGAAATCCCTCAATAACTGGATGATCGTCGGGTTTATATGCGGATGACTCCGTCCTTTGGTCTTGCCCAAACAGTGTGGAGTCGAGCGACTCTCTGATTTAAGGAGGCAAGGGAATCCTTTAGTTAAGTTAAAATAGAAATGCTTTTCAGTGATAACTCGTTTTAGACCAAGGAATTCCTGTAAAAAAAGGTACCGAAATTGTACACAAGTGCGCAAATGTAGCAAGTCCTTAAAAAGAAATGTGATCCAATTAAAGATGACAATTATTGCGATTGTTAATTAGTACGCTAAGTGCGAAATGCTAATTTTATTTCCCTCGATAAATGTAATAATTATAGTATATACCGGGTGAAAGTTTAAACGCTCGCAGTATTTTAGGATATGACACTTCATGGTCACATTTAATATATAAAATAATAATATCAAAACAAATACTAATAAACAACCAAGAAAAGCTAAGTTAAAGTTTGTTCGAAGACTTTCAAAAGTATAAAAACAATCTAGGTGCAATGACCGGTGTCGAAAGCTACAATGGGCGACCCTGCATTAATAATTTTCGGTAATAAAACGGACAATAAACCCTTTTGTTTTGTTCCTGACGGTCCCTTTCAAGTGAAAGTGAAATAACCCGACGGTCATTGACACTATGTTTACTATTAACTAATGCACTATTAACATAGACGCGTAGAGGACCATGTATAATTTTTATATTTTCCTAGACAATTAGGTCAAATATTAAGCACTTATTTTTTTAATTGATTTAGAACGAGAATCGAGTGCTGAGTATCCTCCATAAATATTGCTACTGTCTAAACATTCAGCATGTATAGTAATAATTATAACGACAAAAGAAACGCACTGTACTGAATAAATACGACTTATCATATTTGCCATAAAACGAAATATGATGACCAATCATTGCTATAGCAAAAGTAGCATTTCGCAATAATCGCTGTAATTTACGAATCCAGTTATAAAAACCAAGTGTTTGGCCAATTAAATACGTATCAATGTAGTTCGTTCTCGATTACGAAATCAACACATGATTATATTCGACCAATCCAATGTTTCCAATTTTATCCAAAATCGATATTCTTAGTACCTTTTTTTAATACGTTATAGATATATTCGATTTATTGTTTACTAGCTGTACCCGCAGCTCCGTACGCGTTTTTTTAAATCGTATTAAAGAATTATAGAATTGTGAGACTTTTTTTTTTATTGTAGCTCGGCAAAGTGACTGTACTGTACCTGATGGTAAGCACAGTACAATCCAAAAACAATGGCGACCACCGAAAGACATACTATCCATCGCCGGTCGCCGCTGTCATGCCGGCCTGAAAGCGACCCAGTCAGGGACAGCCCCCCCGGTTGCTGGATATACACCGGCTGATCCCGGAACGCGACACGCCCAAACGTGCCACTATGGTGGGTGTTCCACCTGGTGTACGGTGGTCGCGATCCAGTCGGGTACAGACACCCTACCACCCTGCAAAATGAACAATTACAGAAACGCTCTTTAAAGACAATTGTAAGTACGACGTGCACGCCACTAAAAGTAACATGTAACGTGTACATTAGATATATAAATACAAAGAGCGTGCAAAATGAGGTTTGTCATCAGCAACACATTTGGAACCTTAACCCACCATATAACTACCTCAGTGCTCACTTACACTGTATAAGGAACTAATGAAACAATAACTTAAAATATTATTATTAAGATTTACGTTTACATTACATTTAATATACATTGCCATTATTATAATTAAGATTTTGTGAATATACAAAAAATAAACGCTTGTCTGTTCCGCAAGAAATTGTATTATGGAACACTTTACGTAATACGTTTATAATCTAAGATCTTTTTAGGAAGACCTCTATATCATTAATGTTATTAATAATTATAATGTCGAATTGTAAACAAAAAGCTGATACTTATTTCTCTTATTAAAAATAAAGAATGAGTTGAAATCTTGCTAAATTTCATGCAGACAAAGTCGCGGGTAACAGCTAGTCTAAAATAAAATAACCTCAATTACTTTTTATTAGGTTCGCTATCTACCAGTGAAAATCCCGTGAAAATCGATGTAACCGTTTTGGTGACGACAGCACAGTGGGCGAAGCCACGGTTAACAGCTAGTCTAAATTAAAATACATTAACTTACTTTTTATAAGGTACGCTATCTGCCAGTGAATGTCCAGTGAAAATCGATCTAACTGTTATGGAGAAAGCACTGTGGGCGAAGCCACGGTTAACAGCTAGTATAAACTAAAATTGCCTAAATTACTTTATGTAAAGTGAGCTATCTGCCAGTGTAAGTATCGTGAAAACTGGTCTAACCGTTTTGGAGATAGCATTGCGGGCGAAACCACGGTTAACAGCCAGTATAAACTAAAATTGCTTGAATTACTTTTTATAAGATCAGCTATCTGCCAGTGAAAGTTATCTGAAGATCGATCGAACCGTTTTGAAGATAGCACTGCGGGCGAAGCCACGGTTAACAGCTAGCATAAACTAAAAATGCTTAAATTACTTTTATAAGATCAGCTATCTGCCAGTGAAAGTTATGTGAAGATCGATCAAACCGTTTTGGAGATAGCATTGTGGGCGAAGTCACGGTTAACAGCTAGTATAAATTAAAATTGCTTCAATTACTTTTTATAAAGTCAGCTATATCCCAGTAAAAGTTTCGTGAAGATCGGTTGAACTGTTTTGAAGATAGTACTGCAGGCGAAGCCACGGTTAACAGCTAGTCTAAATTAAAATAAGCTAAATTACTTGAAATGATGTCCGCTATCTGCTGGTGAAAATTTGGTGAAAATCGGTTCAACCGTTTTGGAGATAGCATTGCAGACGAAGCCGCGGTTAATACCTAGTCTAATTTAGAGTAGCCTAAGAAACCCGCTGTAATTTTAGCTATCTGTCAGTGAAATTCCTGTCAAAATCGGTCTAGCCGTTTCAGAGATTACCCGGAACAAACAGACAGACAGACAGAACGACAAAAATTTTAAAAATTGCATTTTTGTTATCAGTAGCGTGTATACTTTCGTACCCAAGCAGTAAAAAAAAATTATTTTAATATTACATACAGACACTTCATTTTTATTATATGTATAGATAAAATAACAAATATAATTATTTCTGGAACTCACGATAGCAATAAAGTTATAGTATAAATACAATGTAGGTACCTGAACGGTTGCCATCTCAGCAGCAGGGTCCACGACCAGTCGTTCCCCATTAACTAGCAGTATACTATCTCGCGGGAACCGACGCAGCCATCGACGTAGTGCTCGTGCGTACAGCCCTAACCTCAACGGGCCCCACACCGAGTCTACTGCCCAACCTCCCCAAGAGGATGCGTTCACCAACACCAGTTGCTCGAACCGGGGCAGCTTCGGCCTTTTACTAACAACATTATGCTTAATTTTTTTTAACGTCAGCAATCAGGCAACCGGCCCATTTGATGGTAAATAGTTACCGTCGCCTATGGACAGGGGTATCGCTGTTGCGTTGCTGGCCTTTAAGAACGTATTTCAATCCTTTTTGAAAAAGATCAATACCATAACGCCAACGTACGCATAATGAAGGTTCTGGAGAACCTTACAGTCATTGCTATTTTATTAGGTTTTATAGTGTGTAGATGAGGCACCGGCCAGCGTCGGGAGGTGTGAATTTGGAACGTCGATGAGGGCACCATGGCAAAAATTTCTTCAGAGCATTCTCCATTGTACATGCGGTAAAGTACACACAGAGATCCAATATCTTTGCAAAATTGTAATGACTCTAGTCCAGATATTTGTTAAATTTACCTTTCGAGGTAAGCAGGGATTCTAAGCCGCGCAGATCGCAAATAAGCTTCTCTCCTCCACCTCTTTTCATACTACGCTATGATTTTAACAATATAATTAATAAGAACACAGCATTCTGAATTTATGATGGGTCAGTTGGCAATGGTAGGTGGTAGAGCCACGCTGTAGTTATTACTAGTTTCAGCATGAATGGGTCGGCTCGCCCGGGGTAGTATCACCCTCTCACAGAAACACCGACGTGAAGTAACAGTGCTTGCATTGTTGCGTTTCGTTCGGTCAGAGAGAGCGCTGAAGGCCCACCTCCTTTCCCTTCCCCTTCCCCCTTTCCCTACCACTCCTCCCTCCCCCATACACAGGCAGGCAACGCAGCTGCGACTCCCCTGGTGTTGCTTGTGTCTATGGACGGTGGTGATCACTTAACATTAGATGACCCACCAGTTCGTATGCCTCCTTTTGACATAAAAAAAGTGTGTTCGGAAACCGCGTCCAGGAATGTAGGTTCGAATCCTAGCAATTGAGTCGGAGCTTTTGGTCAAGGAAAAATCGCGATGAAACCATACCACGGTGGTCGGGCTTTTTCTAAGCTCGTTTGACAAGCTACCATCCTTAAATTGTAAAGCACCTATTGGTGTCTTCCGGCAGCTGTACTTAAGAGTCAATTTTCACTAGGCTTAGACCACATCACCAATATACGATGAGATTGTGTTCTAATGTAATGTAAACCTATGAAATATAAAAAAGGTTCACTGTCTTTTGTACTCCTTTGCTTGATTTTATGACAAAAAATTTAGAGTAATCAACCGACGGAGGTTCATTGGTGGAGTGTTCTGACATGTAGATCGATATAAATTGGTGTTGTAAAGCTTTTGGTAAAGGAAAACACGATGAAAGCTATACTGCAGTGTTAGATTATTTTCTAGTGCTCGCCTAACTAGCCACCACTGTCGATTTGAAAGGTGTTAATTGTATTATATGTACAGCGTATTGTCATGATTTTCAGTTCCAGCGTCATTCATCAGTCAAGATTCTCGTCAAACGTTATGTCTCTAGAGACACACGCAACAAAATAATTTTCGATTTATTAAAATCTCCTTACCTTTCTTATGTATTTCGTCAAGATTAAACTAATCAATCCTTTAACTGAATTCTTTATCTAATCAAATTAATTTATCTACCAGCGTCGAAGGGTTAGATCGAAGGCCCAGTGGAAGGAGGGAAGCCGTCGCATATTTTGACTAAACATACCTTGCAGACTGTGCATAATCACTTATAGCTCGTGTGACAGGGTCACGAACCACTGCGAGTAACTTCACAGCTGGGTTCATATCATACACTCTCTTCGGTGCTGACTTTGTTACCCAGTATGATGGCGTCTTCTCCATTGTGATCTGACCTTCAAGGGTAGGAGGCATACGTTCCCTGGAACACAAAACTTTGCATTTACTCCGGAATACTGAGGTCTCTAAAAAAACCGACGGAAACCAACTTATAATAAATTATAAATAACTAGCTTTTGCCCGCGGCTATACTCGCGTTAATGTAGATTTTACTTATCCATCGGGAACAGTGCATTTAATCAGGACGAAAACTACCCTATGTCCTTTTCTGTACTCCTGGGAACGTGTATGCAAAATTTCATAATGATCTGTTGTTGAAAGTTTAGGCGTGAAAGTGTAACAAATACACAAACTCACATTCGCATTTATTATTTTATTTTTGACAACCAATCCTGTAGTAGATTATTACTGCCATTGTCAATCACGTAATTAATTATATTACAAGTTTCTTGCGATCATTTCAGTAAATTACAAAATGGTGGCCGTCCTGTTAAAGCTTTCCAAGGAGTTTTTGTGCGAAGTCTGAATCCATGCTCTATGGTAGTATTTCCCATCCACTTCACTTGTGCACAATAACTAAACTATATGGAGTTTTTGGCGGGATCTTGGTCTGTCATGTAGTGGATTTTATTTTTTATTAATAAACTTGTGTTACTTGACTCTATATTGTGTAAAATTGGTGCTGTTTTATGTGATATAGTTTGTTTATTGTGCATAAGTGAAGTGCATGGAAAATAATGCCACGGACCATGAATTCTGAGATGCCACAAAAATTCCATGGAAGGTTCTAACATGATGGCCACCATCTTGTTAGTTCATTGAAATTATATCAAGAAACCTGTAATATTGATACTCACTTGACAATGGCAGTAATAGTCTACTAGAAGACTGGTTGCCAAAATGGAATAGAAGAAGAACTTGAAACACTATTAACTACTCGACAATGGCATTCATTGAAATGATATCAAGAAACTTGTAATATTGATACTCACTTGACAATGGCAGTAATAGTCTACTAGAATACTGGTTGCCGAAAATGGAATAGAAGAAGAACTTGGAATACTATTAACTACTCGACAATGGCAGTAATAATCTAAAATATTGGTTGCCAAAAATGAAGTTAAAAAAAAAATATTATTATTTATAATTATTACTAGCCGACCCGTGCCCACTTCGTTGGGCGGTAATAGGCATTATCAAACTACAACTTTTCTCTAGAACTCAATCATATATATCTCATAATTAAGGCAGCGTTCGTAAGAAATGTTTTCGTTCGACCATTTTTCTCCGACTCCCCAGATATTACCCCCTACAACCTCACAAACTTTACCTCTTTATAATATTAGTATAGATTATAGATAATATAATTAGTTAATAGCTTGTGCCCGCGACTTTGCACCCGCGGAATAGTTATTTTGGGCTAAGACGCAGCGGAAGCTCTCAAAAGGAAAAAAAGCCCCGATTTTAAAATATTTTTCATTGTTGCTCCGCTTTTATTGCCCTTAGCGTGATGATATATAGCTTATGATACTCACAAATAACGTGGCTTTCTATTGGTAAAAGAATTTTCAAAATCGGTTTAGTAGTTCCTGAGATTACCCCCTACAACGTCACAAACTCACAAACTTTACTTCTTTATAATATTAGTATATAGATTATAGCCCCTGCCCGCGACTTCGTCCGCGTAGTAATAGTTATTACTCTGGGCTAACGCTGACACACAGCAGAAGCTCTCAAAAAGAAAAAAACATCTTGATTTTGAAACATTTTTCATCTGTACTCCGCTCCTATTGGCTTTAGCGTGATGATATATATCCTATAACCATTCTCGATGAATGAGCTATATAACACTGAAAGAATTAATCAAATCGGATCAGTAGTTCCTGAAATTACCCCTTACAACGCCACAACGTCACAACGTCACAAACTCACAAACCCACAAACTCACAAACTTTACCTCTTTATAATATTAGTATAGATTATGTAAAACACCACCAATATTATACAATATAGAGCAAAATAACACAATCATTACATAGTATAAAACAAAGTTCCCTACCGCGTCTGTCTAGTCCCCTACCGCGTCTGTCTGTCTGTCTGTTCGCGATAATCTCAAAAACTACCGAACGGATTTTCATGCGGTTTTCACCGGTGGATAGAGTAATTAATGAGGAACGTTTTAGTATATAATTTGTCAAGGATTTTTTCATAATAAGGGCGGGACAACGTCTGCCGGGCCTGCTGGTATTAGGAATAAAATTCACTACATGACATTCCAAGATCCCGCCAACAACTGCACATTCACATTTATAATATTAGTTAGGATTTTTATTGTGTTGAAAACCACCGTAAACTAATCATACATTACATGACACTAATTCTATAATATTGTTAAAGAAGACTAGCGACAAATAATAACTGAATTCTAGTATAAATTATTAATTTCTAGCGTTTTCTATGCAAATTATCTCCTAAATCCAGACTAAGTAACTTTTACTTGTTTATAAATTAGTACAGAAGTATAGATACGGCAAAAATTATTACTAACCTGTACCATTCAAAACCTTTATGGTAATATTTATCGAAGAAATGAACCTCTGACCCTGCTGCTCGAACGTCTGGATGTAATCTGTAATTTACAGTTAAGAAATTTTAATTAATTTTCGTAATTACTTTACATTGAGCATGTTGCGCTTTACATTTGAATCGCAGACGCTTGCATCAGTGGCGTAGCTATAAAGATACAGATATATATTAAAATATATACGGAGACGAGCTTATTTTTACCAAATTATAAGATGGCATATTTGTAACGATGTTTGACGTAAAAGTCACTAGGACTTAAGAATACAATTGTTATTTTCATTATAAATTCATTAGGAGCCTCTTGTTCGATAGAACCGGAGTTGCGTAATATTTTAAGAATTGTTACTTAACACGTATAGAGGACCATATTGCTAATACGGCTGATAAGAAAGTTCTTTATTCGAACTAGCGCTTATTGGTCTGACGGAACTTCACAGCTTCACCGGACTACTAATACGAAAGTAGCTACTTCTCTGACATGCGTTATATGTTTTTATTTTGAACAAATATTTAACAAATATGTAGAATAAAACACACAGGAATAATGTTTTGTTTATATCTTCATTTTAACCAAAAAAAATACTACCAACGTTAAAAAAAATGATCGCCAGATCGAGTTTGTTGCCGGCTCTTCTCGATGATTGGGTTGTTTTACGAACCGGTGCGTTGGCGGTGCTGTGACGATCATAAAGGCCTGATCATCTCCCACCACCCGCCAAAGGATCATGGCCTAAGGCCCTAAATTTAAAAAAGTGATTTGGTTTTTTTTTTATTCAATCGAAAGTTTTTGGATGTTGGCAACGTGAACAACAAAGTTTTTACATACATATTTTGTAACAAGTAGAATAATTAATGAGACAAACAAAAAAGCACACTGTAAATGTACCTTTTTTTAGGTTTATTAATAAACAAGTTGTTCATTCGATTTTGAATTTGTACCTTAAAAACTTATTTTTATCTACTCTCTCCCTATTTTAAATAGATTATTAAGCGGTGAAAATCGTATTGTACGAACCAATGAAATCAACAGCCACCACAAATGGTTGAAAAACTGTTCATATAACTCTTACAGCTTGTCGCTTTTTGGAATCAGTCTGTATATAGCCAGCAACTAAGACTTTGGAGGCTCACATCATAGCGACAACCGGCGATAAATTTCAGATCTTTGGCAGTTATTTTTAAAATACACTGCAGTTTTACGGAAAAGCATATATGCTTTCCGTAAACTACAAAATAGTGTTTAATTTTCTCGTGATGTTTTCCTTCCCTGCAAGCCGATAACAATAGCAATTATCAAAATCAAAATTTCGAGTAATATTAACACTTCAAACCGCAATTAGTAACCTGCATAATCAGTATTTATGTATTTTTAATCGAACGAACTTAACCACAGATTCTATTGTGTAATTACTTTTATAGTCAGCCGATATTATTTTTAAACAGGTTTTCCTAATCTTCGTTAAAGTACGCAATCTCTGCTCCTTCGGATTAGAATACACTATGTCACTAGCACAAGTCCTCAGAGGTGACTTTAACAAAATTATGCTATATACACGTTCATATTCACAATTTTTTTTCATATAATTACCTTAAAAATTCCAACAGAGCCCTAGTACCGCACTTCTTCACGCCGATTATCAAAGCATCTGGCAGTCTCTTCACTGGCACAGTGTTATTATTCAACCTCATATACTTATAATCATCGTTCACATCAAATCCCAGAAAGGAGCCGAAACGAACCATAGCGCTTTTGTATCTCAATATGTGACGTTTCACGAAAATGAATTTTAATGAAAACTGAAAAAAGGAAAACATATCAGGCCGTTATTTTCAGTTTTACATGCAAAACTAAAAAAAGTTGTCTTTCACACACAGACACACACACACACACACACACACACACACACACACACACACACACACACACACACACACACACACACACACACACACACACACACACACACACACACACACACACACACACACACCTATCCAAACACACGGCACAAAATACGTAAGGTGGAAAGAATAAACAAATATTAATTTAACTGCGGTGTATTTTAAAATACCTTTTTTTACTTCATTGGCTGTTTGTATCGTTATAAAGTAGTCTGATAATGAAATAATAAAAATAATAGAAGTTACATGAATTATTTATTGATATTAATTTAATTGGTTGGTATATATATTGTAGTTACGTCGGTTACTCACCTTCTTTTCGTCTACTAAACAAGAATTGAAAGTGTATAATAAATATAATGCGAAAAGTAAAGTGAAATAAACAAAAATGATACGTCTCGATAGCACCGGTATCCATTTCATAGCTGGTTTTAAAATGCATTTGCATTGTTTTCGTGTATTCTCGTTCAGATAATAATTAAATTTGCTAATTTAATTACATTTTGACGGTCTCAAAGTGTTTATTTCAGTCTGTAGCAGATGCATACCGCAGATCATTAAATTTAGATATTGCGCTCTGCGGTAATACTGTTTATGTAAACATATATTTTATCTATGTTTAGGTTTTCATATTTTCCGGGGTATGAGAATCCTTACTCAGATCAATGCGTGAAATTCACGCAGGTTTCGAGGCACTAAAATATTACTTAAATATAAAAATTGAAAATGTAAAAGTACCTACATAATTTGTTCATAATTCTAAACGTTTTCTTTTCTAATGCATTATAACAATAAAAAAAATATAATATAATCATTGTATAAATTATTATCCCATTGCTACACTCTGGAAACTATGTAAATTGAGAAAAGTGTAAATGTGAGTGCAATATGTTTATATAACAATAATAAAAAATTATAATCGCTTGGCGTGATGATGACATACTGCGTTATTTATGTATCTACTGCAGGATTTTTCGAAATAAATGTTGTTACATTCTTAAGTCCTAAAATGTAAACTAAATAAAGTATATTTGATTAGATGATTGATTTGATTAGATATGTTTAACAATATTAAAATTGATTTCATTAAAAGTTTGCTGCTTTAGACCGTGCTATCTCCACTTCTCTCGCCCCCGCTCCTTAGAGCTTGTCACTTCTTTTTATTTGTCTCTGCTCGTCACCTTCTTTAAAAGGTTTGTTCGGATATTCATACATAATATTAATAAAGCTTGGGGGAAAAACGAAATCCGCACATCATATTATTTAAATGTAAAATCATTTTTAAATTTTGATCCCTTCAGCAGTTGAGTATATGTTCGTTTATAAAGACAAATTGATAGGTATAGGATTATTTTAACCATCTTGCAATAGTACCAACATAACAATACTGATAAGAGAACAAATGACAGTGACAAGCATCAGCTAAACAAAAAGAAATTTGATCGTGTTGAACTTTGAAACTGCTAAATAAATTAAAATGACAGTCCAACAGCTCAACTCGAATATTTCTGACGACTCAGATGATATGGTTAGTTTGCCATCCGAGGAGGAAATTTATCGACGAAAATATCAATTATTATTGGAACGATGCGAAGTTTTACAGCAAGATAACGAAAGAATAATAAACAGGTTTGTGTTTTTAGTGCTTTAGTCTTGTTATAATAAACTGAGAAGTGCAGCAAGATTAACTTGTTACAGATTACATGAAGTAAAAAAGATGACCAAACGATATCGCAGAGATGTGAGGTTGGTTATTGAGAGATTAGACAGACATGGAGACCCCTTTAGGACTGTAACAATGGAAGTAGATACTAAATCGGAGGTGAATATGCGTTCAGCCCGCTCTGGATCTAAAACGCAAACAGCAGCTAAGCCAATGGAAAAACAAAATACTACTAATGTAAAGAAAGCTGGAACTAAAAGAAAAACTAAAGCTGAAAAGGTATTGGTGATAAAAAAGTCTCTCTTGTAACTTGTGCTTACATTTTCATACTGTTCTACACGTTTTTCAGCCTGAAAAGGATCCAAATGCACCAAAGAAGCCTTGCAACGCTTTCTTTCAATTTTGCCAAGAACAGAGGCCATTGGTTGTAGCTGAGGCGAATTCAGAAGTGGGTGCAGAGCCCTCTAAGCAAGAAGTTACAAGGCAACTGGCATCAAGGTGGAGATCACTCACTAATGATGAAAAACGGGTGAGCAGATTGTTTTTATTTTATTCATGTTAATCAATTTTGGGTTTAAATCTATTTATTATTGTTAGATCTAGTTATTTTACTTTATTTAACTAATAACTAGCCTCAGATTTTTTTGAATCTTCTGCCTAAATAGCATCACTAGTCTACAAGCATTCCATCAACATTTTGTGTTTTTTTGTAATAAATTGGAAAGTATTACTTGAAGGTATTTAAAACAAGGTTGTAATATACCATAGTGTACATACACTTAAATCTCTGTGGAAGTAACTCTACATAAGAATGGTAGCTTAATATTACATAGAGTAAAATCTTCCCATAATGTATAGATAACTCTAGTAAAAAATAAAAGTTGACCATGTTGTTTCTGAGAAAATCATAAATATAATATAGAAAAAGTGAACCTTTTTTAATATACTGAAAATACTTGTTTCTTGCAGGTTTATGTGGCTATGTTCGAGAGATCTAAAGAGAAATATGCAGAAGAGATGTCGGCATATAATATAAAAAAGGAACAATGACAAAAGCTTAACAATGGTAGCTCTTAAATCTCTTGTGATAGTCAGCTTTAAAGTTAGATTAATAATTATGATAATTATAAGTATTATTATTAAGTTATATTATGTTTTACTTGGTTGATATTTAAGGAAATCTTAGCTTGTTCTAAATTACCATACAATAATTTCTCCAACAATGTGTTCCTGGATAACTGACATCACCTGAGTTAAAAATATATTGATATTCAAATACTAATGTGTTCCAGCATTTACGCTTGAGACATGTTCATATGAGGCATATTCAAGCGTACCATATGCCGTATCATCTTGGAATAATTAACCTCATCATTATGTGACATTATGGTCAAAATTTCTTCTCAATACTATTCAACAATATTTCTACTTATGTGAAGTCTGATTATATTGACAAATGTGGCAGTCTTTTGTATAGAAACTAGCGGGCCCAGCAGACGTTGTCACGCTCTAATTATAAAAAAATCCTTGGCAAATTATATACCAAAACCTTCCTCATGAATCACTTTATCCATTGGTGAAAACCGCAAGAAAATCCGTTCAGTCATTTTTGAGTTTATCGCGAACAGACAGACAGACACTACGTAATAGAGAACTTTGTTTTATACTATGTAATGATACCTATAGTTAAATCTACCACAGCTGTACAAAATTTTCTTCCTGAGGATAGACACAAGTTAAGTTCAATGTTTGATATATTGGGTAATTTTAATGTCTTTTAAATTTGCAATTGTGATACAGATTTTTCCAGTGTATTTTACAACCGAATGAACATTTCTCTAGTTGTCACGTCATTTAAAGAGGATTTTGCTACTTATCGGTTTATTAGATTGTATCAGTCTAATAACAAATACAGTTACAATAGGTTAATATATGGGAGGGTTTGAATCCTGAATAGGGAGACTCGTATATTTTACCAGTACATATGCTTTTAGGCAGCACATAATGTACCGTTACTTTTACTACAAACATAACAATTGCATTTGCAATGTATAAAAAGAATAATTAAAATCGGTTCATAATTGACAGAGATATCGATTAACATACATAAAAAAAAATATATATATATATACATACAACGGAACGTAGTAACCTCCTCGTTTTTCGAAGTCGGTTAAAAACATTTTACAAACAATTTCATGATTACACTATTTATTGTATTTCGTAATAGAAACGAAAATAAATACAAAGAACATATTTTAATATACCTCTTTTATTATTTAAGACATTAAATGCAACAAAAGTAATAAATACATATAAGGGTACTGGGGGTTTTGTGAACAAAATACAAAATAGGCACCCTCAAACATCTATTTCCCAGAAGATTTATCCTTTGTAGTTATCTTTCTCGGCTCTAATAGCTCTCATTGTTTCTATTGGATCGTTTTTACCAGCATGCTTCTGCACAGGTGTCTCGGTAACCCTCATAAATGGATTGTATGACTTTTCTTCAGCAATTGTTGATGGCACCTGAAAGTATTTTATCAATACATACTTCATCTAGGAATGATCAAGCCTGATTTATATAAATCAAATAACAAAATGCAGGGTTTAAGTAAAACTATAAAACATAGTAAATGGAATAAAAGGAAAGGAAAATTCATTTGCAACAATGTTGAGACATTATACCTTATTCTTTTTGACTATCTCATAAGGACAGGAATGTTATAACATGTATTTAACTTTATAAAGATAACTTGTATATCTCATACTTATACATTAAATTAAATCATCATCATCAATTAAATCATTAGAAACTAGAATTTATAATTAAAAACTTGAGTATTAGTTTCTCTGTAGTTAACAATATAGTGATTCAACAGAATTATTGCCCTACATCCATAAACAAGATTTTGGAACAGATTATACTGAAATTAGACAAAAACCAAAATGTGACACTATTTCTTGGTAAGCATGACAACTAACTGTGTATGCTAGCATGTTCGGACACCATGTCGAACCACAAAGGTTCGGAGCCTAGCAACTGAGTCTGACGAAAAAATTAAGATGATACCATAGTGTGCTGGTAGGCCTTTTTCTAAGTCCTCCTGGTAAGTTACCACCCTCTATGTGAAAGTCTATCGCCAAACACTTGTTGATGTTTTACGGCAGACTTTACTTGAGAGCCACTCCTCTCTCTAGGTTTAGCGTGTTTATGATCTTGGGTCATGTCATCATTTAACATCGGATTAGATTGTGGTCAAATGCTAAACATTGTATTTGTAATATGCTAGTGTAACGCTATGGTGATACACATAAGCATGTCACATCCTGAGTCACAGCTGGTGTATATTCAGCAATCATGTGAAGTGGTAAGGTCTTGTAACTGCCTGGATTGCTTTCACTGCACATGATGATCATGTGAGTGTAACTCTCTTTAGAGTTTACATGTTTTGGTACCAGCCAGTATATGTCAATCCATGGAGAAATTTGCAGACCAGCATGACACTAACAATTACCAGTGGATTGCAGATATATCATCAAGTACAATGTCATCACGAATACTCTTACTTACCGTTGGTAATCCTTCTTCCCTTCTCTGCTGTGACCATTCAATTTTCTTCTTTACTTCCTCATTCTCTGGTTCAACATGTGAGGCAAACTTAAGGTTATGTAGTGAGTACTCATGTCCACAAAACACTTTAGTGTAGTCTGGTAGAGCACTTAGTATTGTAATTAGAGCCTTGTACATCTGTTCAGCGGTGCCCTCAAAGAATCTACCACAACCACCAAGAAAGAGTGTGTCTCCTACAACATAAGTTTCTTAGTAAAGCTTGATAAGATGTGGTGTATTTGATATTATAATTAAATATGTGCGCCTGCGACACCCGCTCCCCGCATTACGTTGACAGACGTCAGCGTGGAAGGAAGTGCCGCGCACGCACGAGATAATAAATTTCGGTGTTTCATTTTAATAAACCACAAGTCACAAAGGTGATATATAACATTGGCGACATTGGAAAGTGAATAGTATTTTAAATATTATTAGACTAGTTATTGCCCGCGCCTTCGCTCGCATTAATGTATGTTTGACCCATCCCTTGGAAACAGTAAATTTTGGTGGATAAAAGTACCCTATATTCTTTTCTGTACTCTTGAAAACATACACGTGCAAACTGTCATGATGATTGGTTGACCAGTTAAAATTAATTTTATACTTGGAGTGGTCTGTATGTCGTTAATTACATTTAAAAATGTGTACCACTAAAGAGCAACCTATGCTATGAGAAGAACAAGAAGAAGAGAGAAACAATTATTTATGTCACTCTACTATAAAGAGTTAATTTTAATTTAGAATAACTAAATACTGTAATGTTACACTCCATTAGTGACTAGTGTTACAGCAAAGATTTCTGATTTGAACACTACCCTGCAGAAGAGAAAATTAAAGAAGCTATTAAATCCTTAGGAAACTATAAATATAATATAAAAAAGTCTTGAAAAATGTAGAGAGAAAAAATATGTTAATGTAAAAGTCGTAAAATTGGCTTAAGCTATTAAAAGCCTACATGTTTTCAGTCTCTTAAAAATAACGCCATTTATATTGATATTTAATTAGCAGTTGGCTGTAACATCCTCTGATTTTGTAACTTTGTAAAGGACTATATTTGCGTGGAACCCAAACTTTTATTTTTATAAATTAAGTTATTTCTGTTTACATCAACTATTTGCCGGTGAAAGTTTTGTCAAAATTGGTCCAATAGTTTCAGAGATTAGCCGGAACAAAAATATTTAATAATTGTTACTATTCTCTTATGTGCACCAGATATACTTTCATATTCACTTAAATTTTATTTATCTGTATGTATAGAAAAAGGTAGTGGCAAAGGTGTGCATATTGCTCATTATTTACTTTTATATTAATTGTACACTTCATTGGCATGTACAAACTCATTGCATGTACTCACTACATTAGTAACAATGTAAAATAATTGTTATCAAGGTACATGCTATCATAATATTATTATCTATAATAAAATAAAAATGTCATGACTTACTGATTTTTATGGAATGTTACAAAGTATAGGGTATAAACCAAATTACATAACAAATATTTTAAGATTTATTGATATATTAATGGTCTAAAATTTATAGTGCTATCAACCTAGAACTACATGAATCCCGATTTGTCGAAATATTAGATAAATATTTAATAATTAGATATTTATTGAACTAGGCGATACGACATGGAGACAAACTATATGAATCAATATCTGTGTGCCTACTGCAGCACTATTACATGCACACTAGTATATTATGTTTTTCTTGTCGCCCTAGTCAACATATTGCTGATATATCATATCGTATGCCATACTATACGCTAAATATTGGTCAAACCATTTTTGAGTTATGTGAGCATACAGACATGACAATAAAAAAAAATCACATTCATAATTAGTAGTCTTAATAATACAGATTAACACAAAGAAATAAAATGTATACATAGAATACATTTATCAGTACAGATTATATTTGTAAATAATAATCATTACATATTATAAAACAAAGTCCCCTACCGCGTCTGTCCCGTGATAAACTCAAAAACTACTGAACGGATCTTCATGCTGTTTTCACCAGTGGATAAAGTAATTCATGAGGACCGTTTTAGTATATAATTTGTCAAGGTTTTTTTTTATTTTCAGGGCGGGACATCGTCCGCCGGGCCCGCTAGTATCTTATAAATTACAATTGAATGATTGTACAAAATTGTTGTCAAAAATGACAAAAATTGACAAAAATGTTGTCAAGAAACTGAACATAATGTAAAGCTATCAAACTTGCCATTTCTAATAATTTGTAATTTATTAAGATAATTACTGACAGAGGCACTGAGATAATGAAGGAGAAATGAAAGTAGTCTCAGAACAACACTAGCTCTGCTTTATGTTCTTTATATAGTGTATTTATATAAATAGCTTTGGATTTAACATGAAAAGTATATTTTTGTTATTTCTGGGATTGTTTATTTATGAGATGCATGTCGCTTTTCGTGATGAAGTCGTAGTGGCGTAGTGGTTTGACCGGTGGAATTTTATTTCTATATCCACAGGTTCGAACCCCGGCATGTACCAACGAATTTTTCGGAATTCGCGTATATTTACTAATTTAAATTGGTAACACTATTGGCTAACGGTGAAGGAATACATCGTGAGGAAACCTGAATCTGAGAAATGTTCTTGTGGTACTACTGTATGTGGGCAAAATATAGAACTGTGGATTTCTCAGAGTTTGAAATTGCCAATACGTCATAGGCTGGAGTAGTGATTATGCCCATACCTTCCTACAGGAAGAGGTCTATGGCCCAGCAGTGGGTCCTTTACAGGCTGATAATGATGATGTCGCTTTTCCTATATGCTTTTCCTAATTTATCATTTTCAATTTTTTTTCTTTTTGGTTTATAGAAAATGCCAAAATCACTATGTATAGTTTCAATTATTTAAAAAAATACCTGTAAAGACTGCAGAATTATTGCTATCTTCGGTTGCAGTGACAAAGTAGCAGATATGTCCTGTGGTATGGCATGGTGTAAAAAGGCATTGAACATTCAGATTGCCAATGTTGAATTTAGCATCATGTCCAATTTTGTTGGTGAGGGCTCCAATTCTATCATCTCCACCATACACTTGTAAGCCAGGATGTTGTTTAACGAGTTCTTCATTACCACCAGCATGATCCCTGGAAATGTTAGTATTTAAAGAGAAACTTTTTGTCTGTCGCCTCAAATATTTTCGTCCATCTATCGCATGTCGCATTTCAAACGGCCTCCGAGTAGGGGTAAAGTGAAAGGCGCTCGGCAAAGCAGTCAATGGCAATATGTCGGGCCCCCATGACTCAATTTAGAAATGATTCAGTTATTGAAATAAATATTGTGCTCAGTTTTTAAAATGGGTCTATCATCTGAGTGATAGTATTTATTATGTATTCCATACTCTGATACCTACATTAAAATTAAAATTTATAGTTGATTATCTTGTTTACTATTGATTTTTCATTATCATTTCCATTTTCCAAATATTAAGTTAAGATTAAAACCTAAATCTCTAAATCGAATAATGTTCGGAAAAGTTTCACTAAAATGCATATTATCTTATTATTTTAATATGCTCCATGAATTCAGACATATATTTTCAAAGCAGTCGTTTTTTTATTTAATTTTTTTTTATATCATAGAAGGCAAACGGACAGGTGGGTCACCTGATGTTAAGTGATCACCATCGTCCATAGACACTTGCAACACCAGGTGAGTCGCAAGTGCGTTGCTAACCTGTCTTGGGGGAGAGGGGGAGTAAGGGAAGAGGGAAGGGGAGAGGATGTGAGCCTCCGGTGCTCTTACTGACTGAACGAAACGCAACAATGCAAACACTGTTACTTCACGTCGGTTTTCTGTGAGAGGATGGTACTACCCAGGACGAGCCAGCCCATTCATGCTGAAACCATTAATGGCTTCAGCATAACTCTACCACCTACAAAACTTTGAAGTTTTATTAGATATAGAATATATTACGAAACTAGCTAGTAACCCCGACTTTGATCATGGATTAGATCATAGAATTTGATTTTAAAGTGGGTTGTTTTGTTTTTAACAGTGTAAAGTTAAAAACACAGTAAAGAATTTTTAGAATTTTAGATGATGATTACAAAAGCCAAGAAAACAATGTTTCATATTATCATTTCAAGATAGTAAATAATTTTCTTATACAGCATGACTGGTTAAATTGTTGTAATACTCTCACAGATTACTCATTACTTACTTCTCAATCTAAATCAATACAAAAATAGGTGCTTAATATTTGACCTAATTGTCTCGAGAAACGCAAAACTGATATACACACCGTGCGGCGTTCCTACGATAAGCAGTTACATAATGATTAACCCTGAAAAGCGCCCCCTGAATTTTGTTCATTGAAGCTAGGTGTGAATTTTTACGTTTAAAAGTACCATTCCACTACTTTTAAAAGTTTTAGAACAAACTTTAACTAAGGTTCTCTTTGTTGTTTATTGGAATTTGTTTTGATATTATAATTTTATATGTTAAATGTGACCATGAACTACCCCATGGTTATGTATGGTATTGTTAAACTTTAAACAGTCACCTGGTATAAAGTGACTGAACATTATTTGAATGTCACAGATATAACAAATTAGGTAAAATTATCAATTTAAACAAACTAAATTATGAAAAGCACAGTTACCAATGGTGATGAGTAGTCAACACAGTTGTTAGTTTCACTCCATGTTCCTGGACAGCCTGTAAAACAGTTTTAGGCTCTACCGGATCGACAATAGCAGCTTCCTTAGTCGCTTTATCAACAATTAAGTACATATAATTATCATGCAGAGCTGGCAGAATTTTTACATCCATTATCTTGTTTTCGTAATGCTGTACCAAACTGTGAGCTTCTCTTTGATTCCAGATAAGAGCTAAATAAAGTAAACAAAATATAAAATATTAAGTGTGGTTAAGAAAATGCTACATACACCTTACTATACTTCTGTGCCTTGTTTATCAAAAATTACAAGACTTGTATTGCAAGTATTTTGTCTTGTAGATTTTTTTTACAGGTTTTCTATTTTTACAGGAATATAATTATCAAAACTTCATGTATCAAGCTACTAGTGACTAGTGACAAACACATCTGACTTTTTGATTTGCGGATTGGTCAATTAAATTTTCATAATCTAAGTGTTAAAGTACCTTCTCTTTCACTCTTTGAATTTTGCCACCCCTGAAAGTTTGCTGTCTTTCGCTAATGCTAATACCACAAGTGCCCTTAGGTACTGTAAACCCAGCATTGATAACATATTCTAGCGTCTTGTAACTTGGGAGTTTGTAGACTTGTTTTAATAAAAGGGCACAAGTGTACCGCTCTTCATAGTGTCTCGTTTTCGGATCAGTCAGTGCATATCCAGGTGTCGAGAGGTCGACATTACAGTGGTAATAAATTGTAGATTTGGTGGTTATTATTAGACAGATTCCACTGTGCTTATTATTACGTAGAATCGACAAAACCTTATACTGGATGAAAACAATCTTCTACATTACTTAAAAGTAATTTTTACATCAGTTGAGTTATTTTCATATAAATAGACGTATGAATATTACAAAAAAAAATACCTTGGAAGTATAACTTCGTGAGGTGTTGTGACACGCCTAACGGCAAACAATTAACGAACCTTGCGAGCATCGAAAACTGAGCCGATCTACAGTATGTAACACTTAATTAGAATAAAAACCCACTTTCAAACATTGATAAACGTGAACAGGTTTTTTATCATGTTTTATCGCTATTTCATTGTTTTGATGTCATGACTAGAAATTTGAGAATGCGTAGTTTGTGTATCAGCCAGTGTCAATTATCAGTGGTTGTAATTTGGTTCTTTGATCTTTCGTTAATAAATAGCGTTTGTGTAATAGGAAACGCGCGAACTTATAAAATATTAGTTTTCTTTTTTGGCTAAACGTATTATTGTTTTTTTAACCACTACCGTTTTATTATGCTTCCATTATTAGTGACAAGACACACGATTTCCTGGTTTAGGTGGCGGTGGCTATCATTATAATCCAACAATTTTCAACCTAGTCGCAGATATTTTCTAGATTGCGGACTTGTGTAATAACGTATACCATAAATTTACCATATAAAATGTACCTCTTCACTAATGTTGTTTTATTATAAACTTACTGTACTAAATAATAAATATTTGAAAATAACATACTTATGTGTGTACTGATGTACACACGTAAGAAGTTATACTTCTATAGCTTGAAAAAAGTCATTTGATTTAAAAAATGTAATTAATTTTAAAAGGCTTTACATTTAATGTTCTATATATTTGTAAGAAATAAAAAAGAATTACAATTAATTATTTTTCAAATATTAATAGTATACTATAATCATTTATAATGTAAACAAATAAAAAAAATACATGCTGACAATTAGCCTCAAATCTATAAACGTATGTATTCTTTATTCCGTACTATTAATCCATTTAAAAAAGTTTATGATTAAAACAATTTTATCATTAATAATCACAATAAATTGTCGTTCACCACCATATATAAATTAAAATCACCTACAAAACACATGTATATTTATGTATGGATATATTTTTTACCTCCATTCCAAAGAATATAATAAGGATTATAGGAAAACATACGTTTTGTATATTCATATATATATTTGAATAACTACCACGAAAATAATTATCAATTCTCATGAAAACTTGACAGACAATTTCCAAATAACCTTGTGTCGTCTTATGTGTTGGTCGGCGCGTGCATGGTAAAAATTAACACTCATCACTCTTCCCAAGCGCGCCAAAAGAGGTATAACTTCAAAGAATATAACAGCATTTTTGAAGTGAAAACTTCTTTAGGCGCGTTTAGCGATATTTTTGGCAAGAGATAAAATTTATAATTTCGCGTAGCATGCTACATAATCAGATTGGCCACGCGTAGTATATATACATTTAATATTGATATTTTGTATTGAGATTAAGCATCCCATCATATGTTTGATGAAAAAATAAAAAGTATATAATTATTATTCGGCGTGCCAATAGATGTGAAAGAGAGATTAATGATAATAATTGCAATTTACAAATTATGAAATTTTAATAATCCAGACTATTATTAATTTAAATATTGAAAGGAGAAGACAGTTTAAATTCCATTGTTTTGAGTTTTCACTGCTGTCGGCAGTCCTTATGGCTGATTCGACTTTTTTTTTGTAATATAAACCTTGTATTGCATACTTATTAAAATGAAAAATATATAATAAATGACATACTTGCATCAAAGCGTGATCAATGAATATTTAATGAAGATTTATGAATGAATTAATATGTAATATGATGTATATGTCATATGTAACTAAAAAAATCAAATGCAGAGTATTTTTAAGAGATTTAAAACATCGCTTCTAACCTTGTAATTTTCATTCATTGAGTAAAATAGCTCATTTAAAAAAAACGTGAGATTGAATATTTCTTACTTATTTATATAAAATCCAGTCAAAAAGATGTTTCTAATACCAATACCTAGAAGACTTTATTTTTATATAGGTATTTGTTATACCTAGCAGTTTGAGAAAAAATTGGGTTTACTGTCATAAATCATTTCTCTACTGGTGGTCATTCTAAATGTCATTGTCATGTGCGTTCGCAGAGTTGATTTCTAGTGTAAATAAATAATATTATTTATGCTTTTACATTATATTATAAATAAATACTAAACAAAATGAAGAGCAAACCTCTCAAACATAAATCGACGAACACATTTCGGGTAAGTTGCTTGCGATTAATAAATTTTAAGGTTATGTGTAATTTTTGCTATTATTACGTGTAAATCTTAGAAATTATTTATATAAATTAAGCTGTTATGAAAGCTTATTAAATGTGTATTATATGAGTGTATTTTTATGTATATTTGGTAAGTAATATAGTTATAATAAATTAATTACTATTCTGAATTATTTTGTCCATTCTCTAACTTGAGAACATATGAGGGAGGCAAGACTTTAAAATATGTGTTCCATTAAGAAAACAATATTTTTGAAAAATATAGAAAAATTCCCATAAAAACTGAAAAGAATTATGCACAAATTTCTATGAAATTTTTAAAAGTTAAGACTTTCAAAAATTATTGTGCCTCAAAAAGGAAGTGACGAAAAAGGCCTGTTTTTAAGTATATCATTGAGACAACTTAAGGACAAATAAGTGCCAATTTTAGATTCCTATGATTATATTTTAACTCTTGAGTATGTTATGCGGGAGCTTAAACTTAAAGCTATATTTAGAGAGGGCAAAAAGATCGTCAAGGAATGTATATTGTCACATGGTCATATATAAAAAAATAATATATAAAAGTATGATACTAACATTTATTAACAACAATAATAATATACTGAGATATAAATTATGTTGAATGGAAGAATAGAAATGATTAAAAAACACAATGGTTTAATATATATATATATATATATTGTAATTTTATGTTGTTGTAATTTTCAGTTTGTTACTTTTGCTGAGAGAATCAACTCTATAGATATCCGTCATGCTGCTTTGTACCATATTGAACATTCATACTCAAAACAACCAGAAGAAAATGAGACCCATTTCCATTTGACCATACAAAAGTGGCATGTTCTCAACTTGACAGAGAATTTCAAAAAGTTTAGAAAAGAAACATTTGGTGTTGTGACAGTACCTCAGTTGGTGCATAGAAAGGATGAAATTCTAGACATCCTAGAGAGATATTTGAATTTAGAAGATCATTTGTGCTTGCAGCCATTATTGGAGTGAGTAAATTTTTTTTTTACCATTACATCTTATAAAAGTCCTCTACCGCATCTATCTGTCTGCTTGTTCGCAATAAACTGGAAAACTACTGAACAGATTTTCATGCAGTTTTCACAAGTAGTTGAAGTGATTCATGAGAAAGGTTTAAGCATATAACTTGTCAAGGTTTTTTTATTATCAAGGCAGGACAATGTCAAGTCAATAATCAATGACATCTGTATAAAGTATTAAAACTTGTAATTGTGAATCTTACATATTATAACAGACTCTGTTTACCTATCCATTAGTGTGCTTACAATACAAAAACCACTGAACAAATTTACTTGATTATTTCTAGAAATTATAGATGAAATATCTGGTCAGCTTAGACATGCCAGCATGATAAAATTATTCTCTGTAAGTTAAGTTGGTTTCTCTTTAATTTAGCTGCTCAAAAATGTTAATGCCTTTTAGGTTATTATACAATGTTGACTTTATAAAAATCATACACAATGATTAAATATTGTCAATGGGTAGTGACAATATAAAAAGTGATATAAAATTTACGCAACTTAAATCATTTGTTTTTGACTACTAAAATATTATTTTTATTTTTAGGATTTTGGTTTCTTTGGCAAAAGATTTGCGTGAAGATTTCTATCCACATTTTCCAAGGTTTTTGGATATATTAATAAAATTACTTAACACTAAGGATGCAGAACGGCTGGAATGGACATTAATTTGCCTCGCATTTCTATTTAAAATTTTAAAACCAAACTTGAAAAGAGACATAGCAGTTATATTAAAGAAGATTATTCCATTGTTGAGTGAAAGTCATCCTCAGTACATTAATAATTTTGCTGCAGAAAGCTTTGCGTTTGTTGGACGAGACATCAAAGATAAGAAGAAATTTATCAGTCTTATACTCAATTACTTACGAGTAAATGATGATGTAAGTAATAACTGGGTTTTAATTGAAATGAATATTATATGAATATTCGTGATTATATTTTTCACATGGATTTCGCACAAAAAAATTGTTGGGAAACTAATTTTAACTCACGTCTTTGGACACATTAAAGTAAATTTAATTTCTCCCTAAGGAAAAGCTCATTTTTTCTGCATCAAAAGTGCTTTATGTACTTTTCTATATATGTGACAATGTTTATGCAAAATTTCATGTTTGTCAGTTGAGAAATTAGGGCATAAAAGCTTAATAAAAGATTAAACTCACATTCACATTTATAATATTATTTGGGATAATAGTTATTGCATATTCCTAGAACATCTATTATCACTTGTTCCTCACAATATGTATTATAGTTATAATTCACTCATATATTTGTGTCCTATCAGTAATGATTTTTTTTTGTTATTGCTTCATAGATACTTCATGTGTTTAATATTGTAACTGCATTTTACAAAGTTTATAGTATTGTCAAACAAAAAATTTCAAATGTATTGAATAATATACTCATCATTACATATTATAAAATAAAATTCTCTGCCACACGTCTGTCTGTTCGTGGTAAACTCAAAAAATACTAAACATATTTTCATCAGTAGATAAAGTGATTCATGAGGAAGGTTTATGTATATGATTTGTCAAGGTTTTTTTTTATTATGAGGACAGGATAAAGTCTGTGGGGCCCGCTAGTTGAAATAATAATATGATTTTATTTGACTGCATTACAATTTGTCAATTTCAGTTGAACTATTATGAAAAGGAGGTGTCAGTTTAGTCAATAATTTGTATCTAGGTGACCCTCTCTCTGATTATTAGGATATTATTAGACATACTTCTGTCTGTCCCTCAGAAACAGTACAACAACTTTTATGGCCTGGCAGACGTTGTTCCGCCTTGATTAAAAATAAATCCTTGACAAATTATATACCAAAACGTTCCTCATGAATCCTTTTATCCACTGGTGAAAACCATATGAAAATCCGTTCAGTAGTTTTTGAGTTTATCGCGAACAGACAGACAGACAGATGCGGTAGGGGACTTTATTTTATACTATGTAATGATATGCATTTTCTCATTCCAACTGTACTGAATCTCTTTCAGGCAATAACAGGTTGTGGACACCTTCTATTTGAAATAATTAGAGGTGTAGGTGGTAAATTCCACAGCTGTATAGATATATTCCTACCAGTTGTACTAGAACACCTCAAGGAAAGTAAAGAAGATCAAGACATATTATTTAAAGTTTTAACACAAACCATAGAGGATAGTCTTCAAACAATATCACATAAAGAGTTTAGCATATTTTGGACAAACATACTAGAATATATCTATGTTCTGAAAGATTGTGATGAAGATAACAAAGCCCTGGAATACATTCTAAGGCTTGCAGGTCAAGTCATTGAACATCAGAAAGGGAAATATTTATTGAATCCCCAACAGTTTGTGCTTGCACTTGTAAAAGTAATATGTGAACAGTCATCTGAAACTATTTTAGAAATTTGTTCACAAATTGGCGCTGTATTACTGTTATCTCCAAATGTTTCACTATCTCAGGAACATGCTGGGGTTATAGTAAAAGTTTTGCTTCCTCTACCATTTCCTAACATTTTGATTAACTTTGTACAAAATGTTATTGATTACTCTCAATTTGATATGCACATATTACCTCCCTTTATAAATTATGTCGTTCAATCTGCATTTGACAGTGATGCTATGTATACGCTCAGCAAGATATGTTTGCATAAATCACCTCCTTCTATGAATGGAATAAAATTGTTTGAGTGGGTGAAATATCCAATCGAATTTGGTAAACACCTACAAAATTTCATAGAACATTTTGATTGTGTAGTACATGATGATGTGGAACTTATCTTGGAGAATCCAAACAGACTAATTAATGTTTTGTTTTGTTTACCACATGTTGAAAAAATCAATGTTGATTATTGTGTAAAAGAGCTTAGTCAACTAATAGATAAATTACTGAAAGTTCTTGAAAACAATAATATCGAAAACCATGTGCATAAACATCGACTAAATTACGATACTACAGTTTTGTCGGTTTATTCAAGAAAAGTATTATTTATTCTTGCCAATGCCTTAGAAAGTGCAATACATATATCAAATTGCAAAAAACTTACAGAAATTTGTGATATTGATAATATTCTACCAATAATACTACCATATGCGTCAAATCCAAACTTTTTGTGTGCATTACATTTGCTTGATTTATATTTAACAGCTTATGAACATGAAAATGGGTTAACCTATCCATTGCTGTCCTTGACAGATTCTTATCTGAAGAATAATGTTTCTTCTCCATTCCATATCGTAAGTATACTTTATTATTTGTTGTATATTTAATTTTTATGTATGCAAATGCTATAATTTTATAAGGTTCATTAAACATACCATATCAAAATATGTGTTACGTAATCGGGATTGTTATTTTTTTTAGGTTCGATTGGTAACTACTCATATTTATAAATTACTAGCGGTCCCGGCAGACGTTGTCCCGCCCCGATTATAAAAAAATCCTTGACAAATTATATACCAAAACATTCCTCATGAATCACTTTATCCACTGGTGAAAACCGCTTGACAATTCGTTCAGTAGTTTTTGAGTTTATCGCGATCAGACAGACGCGGTAGGGGACTTTGTTTTATACTATGTAATCATTTTATAAGGTTCATTAAACATACCATATCAAAATATGTGTTACGTAATCGGGATTGTTATTTTTTTTTAGGTTCGATTGGTAACTACTCATATTTATAAATTATTTGAAAATGTGGAGGAATTAAATAAATCAATAGAAGGTTCTGGCAAGGTCGAAAAGTTTAGTATATTCAGTAGATGCTACGCTGTGGAGTCAATATCTTCATCCATTCAAGATTATAGAACTCAGATAAATATACTTCAAAAAATGGCATTTAATTCAATTCAGTATGCCCTTGCAAAAGAAACAGATTTTCATCTATTCTCACTGAATTATATGTTAGGAGTTTTATATATCAATTTCAAGTTGTTATGGGAACCTGTCTCAGAATTTATAACAGGTTATGGCAATTCCTTAACAGCTGATGAATTTTGGCCTATATTTCATAATGCTCTTCACGCTGCTTTTGAAAACACTAAAAAGCCTTTCAAATCATTACAATTTGACAATGAAATGAATACGAATATTGACACATTAAAAAATCTTTATTCAAACTACAACACCATATCTGAGAGACCAGATTTTTATAATTACAGAAATTTAATTTTGAAAGTTATGACAAACTGTATACAAGTTTGTGAAGCAAGAAACAGGGATGTTGTTGTTTTATTTATGAATTTTATTGAAGAAGAATACAAGTGTAATGATAATGCAAATGCATTAAAAATTAATGTTGAGGTTCATGATGATAAAATGGACGTAGATGAAACGAAATTTGAAGATATTGATAAAGCACTGGATGATGTTGATGAAACAAAAGAGTCTACGTCTGGAAAAATAATATTTAAAACACTTATAAATATAATGCAAGTTTTATCACAATTTAAAAATCCAAGAGCACTCCACAAAGAACCTGTTTTCTATGAACTTTACATGGAATTCTTAAAAAATAAAAATCCTGGACTTCAGAAGTATGCTTTAGATTGTGTTTTAAATTATAAAATTAAAAATGTAACACCATATAAAACTAACTTATATAACTTAGTAGATGAGAAAAAATTTAAAGACGAACTTACTCTTTTCAAAATAACAGAAGATGCTAAAACTATACAACCAGAACACAGAGAATATGTAATACCTATCATTTTAAGAATACTTTACGGAAAAATGACTACTAAGTTGGGAGCTGATAAGAAGGGTGGTGGACAGGTTCGAAGGTCTCTTGTGATGCGTTACTTAGCTGGATGCAATGAAGATGAACTTAAAATGTTTATTGACATGGCTTTTTCTCACCATAACCAGTATATGACTATGCAACCCATAGAAATACATCAAAATATTGTTAAGAATTTAAATTTGAAATCAATAACAAGTCCTGGTAAATTGCATAGTGTTTTGAATTTGTTTGAGGTTGTCCGAGAATATTTTGGAGGATACATGAAAGATAAACTCCTATCAGAATTGTTTAGGGTATTTTACGCAATTTGTTCAACTGTAGCAGCTGTTTTAGCACAAAGCGATAGAGTTCACATTGGTTATATTAAAGTAATGAAAAATTTGAGGACAATAGCACTCTCCATATTGAGAAATTTGTTCGAACAATTTGATAAATATCAATGGAATAAAGATGAATTATTCATAACATTTGAAACATTACTGTGGCCTCTAATCCCGAAACTCCATATTGAAGGTATACATACTCCAACGCCGCTATTAAGATTATTAAATACTTGGTGTCAAAATCCTAGATATTATGTCTTATTAGTTACAAGATCTGAAAAAGATTCAATTAGTGCGTTGCCTGCGATGTTTAAATTATTATTAGCTCCGAAAACCACTTCTGGAGTTACAAATTATATCTTAGATATGGTTGAAAAATTGCTAACTTTGATTGAAAGTGAAGACGATAAAGAAGTTGAGCGTATAGAATCTTTTGATACCCTAGATGCGACAGTCCTTGAAAACAAAGGAGTATCAACTAATATTAATTTCGGAAGTAGAATATTAATACCACATATTCCTAGTATATTAGAGGTGATGAAAAGAAGAATAGCTAATTCAGCGAAATCAAATACAGTAAATAAACGAGATTTATTAATACTATCTAGAGTGACAGAACTAGTTGACACGCCTGAAATATGTGACGAACTCTTAAGTTTACTATTGCCCATATTGGTAAAGAAAGTATGTATGAATATGGCTGAAGAAAACATGCAGCATGCTGTTATTACTATAAGCAACTTACTGGGACATAGCTCCAAAGCTCAAATTTATATAAAAAATATTGCAATCCTATTTAATAAAGTTGGTCTAATTGATGTTAGAAAGCTATTGATCAAATTACTGTATTCAATAGCAGAAAATGCAGCAGATAACAAAGATGTTGTAAAAAAAATGGCTGATGTTGTTACGGAAATGAATGCTTATAATAAGCGATGGATAGAGCAGCCTGACTATGATAGAAGACTTGATGCTTATAAGCAAATATATACACTCACAGATCAAAACGAAGTTGATCTTGATTTGGCTATTCTTATTGTAAATAACTGTTTCTATTTTATACGTACTGAAAAAGATATAGGTTTGAGAGACAGTGCTGGTCTATGCTTAAAGAAGATACTACCAAGGTTGCTGATGAAGTATAGATCCACTAACGACGGGCATTTCTTAGTTCGTGATACAGTTTTATCACTGATATCAACTGGTATAAGAGATACAAACAATGAAATACTAAAGAACGAATCTATAGCTTTACTCGGTGAACTAGTAAGAGAGTGTCCAGATGCAGATGTAGTTTTGTCTGATTTAGTTCCTTTAACAAATAAAGAGGACGTAGAAGTAGACTTCTTTGAGAATATGTGCCATTTACAAATGCATCGCCGTGTGCGAGCATTGTTAAAATTCTGTAAAATCGCTAAAAAGATGATTAAATGTCCTACTCCAAGGACTTTGACGAATTTTATATTACCACTTGCTTCAGCTTATATCTGCAATGAAAAATACACAGATAAAAATACTTTAATTGATGCTTCTATAGATGTGGTATCAACATGCTGTAGGTTATTACCCTGGTACCACTATGAAGTCATATTGAAATTATATTTAAACAAGATGCGTCACTCTTCAGAACATCAAAAGCAACTGACACGTATTATAATCGGAATAATAGATGCATTTCATTTTGATTTTTCGAAGATAAAACATATAGAACTACCTAAGATTATAACTGCAAATATATTTACTGGGAAATTTAATAAAAACGCTCTTTCGAAAGATAATAGTAATTTAAAAATAGCTCCAGAAAATAACGTAAATATTGAAAATGTAACTCAAGTAGAAGAAATAATGAATCAGGAAAATATTGATACAGAAGCTCTTAAAGATCTTAAAGTAGATGAAGAACAAGATGTAGAAACAGAATTAAAAGCTGCAGATGAAGAAGCGGAAAATGAAGAAATATCAAAAGAACTGACTAATAATATACCGGCATTTGAAAGAGTAACAAATGTTTCCCCATCTGTGGCAAAAAGAATTATTAAGTCATTAACCACTGGACTCTTGCCACAATTAAATCGGTGAGTTTTTCATATAAATCTATATTAATATGTCACTTTTAACATTTAAGAAAGCCTAGCATTAGCTTCTAATACTTAACTATAAGTTGGTGTACTTAAAGCAATAAAATACATTGCATTTACTTAGATTAAATTACAAATAAAATGAAACCGTGTCAATACACTAAGATATATTAGGATTTTCTATAGATTGTATTGGTATCCAACAGGGCAATAGCGAAACTGACAGATCATGAAGAATCTCATAAAGTGAACCGGCGAAGAAATGGTTTTGAGAGACAAGAAGAAGATATGTTGCGGGTCCCGATAGCCCTCGCCCTTGTTAAGTTGCTAAACAGATTACCTGGAGACTTATTAAAACATCAGTTGCCTGGGTAAGTTACACTGCAATTTACATCTGTCAGACACACCTGTACCAAAATATTGCTACTGTTTAAATTATTGTAGCTATAATAGTTATCAAATTTTATAATTCATTTAACACACTTCGACCTTAAGTTGGTATTTTAATGGAATTACATTAAATAAAATAATGATATCAATCAAAATAATTATATCAATAAACATTTTCTATGTTAATTTCAGGATCATTATAAAACTTTGTTCTTTCTTAAAATCCCCTTTAAAGCAAATTCGTATAGCAGCTCGTGATATAGTCAAGAAAATAATGATAACAATTGGAACAACATATTTAGGAGTGTTGCTTGAACACCTTACTATATTACTCACACGAGGTTTTCAAGTACACGTCTTAGTGGCAACTATTCATACAGTTCTAGATGCTTTAAAGGCTGATTTTAAAGCCGGAGAATTGAACGATAATTTACATTATATACTTGATGTCTGTACTAATGATCTACTTGGAGCCCTCTCAGAGGAGAAAGAGGTTGATAAACTACATTACAAGACCCCAGAAGCTAAACCGAGTAAAAAGAGTTACGTCACTCTAATGATTGTCTCGCAAAATATAACTGACAAATGTTTGATAAATCTCTTACTACCCTTCAAAGATGTCCTACAGAAACATCATTCAAAGAAAATTGTTATGAAAGTTCAGGAAGCTTTAACACATATAGCAAGCGGTCTGGTTACGAATAAATTCATAGATATAGAATCACTGTTTGTTTTTCTACATGGAGTCGCATCAGAGAGTATTCCTGAGTTCATTTTAGGTGCCCCTAAACGTGAAATAAGTGAGGTACAAAAGGAGAGAATGTTGAAAGCGAAACCAGACTGTTTCATAATCCCGGAAACACCGAAACGAAATAAAGAATCACAGTCTAAGAATGTTAAAGTATCAGGGAAGGCTAACTCTCATGTACTAGTCGAGTTCAGTTTGAATATATTATACGTTATCCTCAAAAGGGAGAAGGTGCCTAGAATGGATTGTAAGACATTTGTCGATCCATTAGTACCATTGTTGGTAGATGCATTGAAAAGCGAACATATTAAAGTGACAACTGTCGCTCTGAAATGTATAGCAACTTTATGGACTATACGATTAAGTACGGCTACGTTGGAGGAAATGATTTCGGAAATAGTGAAAACAATTTTTGTAATGTTACACAAGTATGCTACATCTGAGATAAGCAAGCAAAATGACAATTATCATTTAGTTCGAACGGCATTTAAGGTATCGATTTTTGTATATATTTTTTTGTAATGTATAAACTAGAGTACTAGTTTGTACTGACTTTGTTCGGGTGTACTACCGGAGAAAATGAGACTAATTTTTTTCGCGTCTGTCTGTCTGTTATAAACTCCAACTACTGAACGGATTTTCATGCACCAGTAGATAAAGTGATTCATGAGGAAGGTTGTCTTTGGCCCCTGTGGAATATATCACAATTCTGGCAGTCATGTAGATTTTTTTATTTTATTTTTTATTTTTATTTTTTTTTTTATTTTTTTATTTTTTTTTTTTTTATGTTATAGCAGGCAAACGAACATGTGGGTCACCTGATGGTAAGTGATCACCACCGTCCATAGACACTTGCAACACCAACGGAGTCGCAAGTGCGTTGCCAACCTTTGTTTGGGGGAGAGGGGAGTGGGGAAGTGGGGGATGGGGAGGGGAAGAACGGGGAAGGGGAGAGGAGGTGGGTATCCGGCGCTCTCACTGACCAAACGAAACGCAACAATGCAAGCACTGTTACTTCACGTCGGTTTTCTGTGAGAGGGTGGTACTACCCCGGACGAGCCGACCCATTCATGCTGAAACCAGTAATAGCTTCAACGTGGCTCTACCACCTACAAGTATCACCCATGTGATTAAATATATGTGATACCACATATCCATGTGATAAAAAAAGATAAACCAGATCGAGTTTCTTGCCGTTTCTTCTCGATGACTGGGTTGTTTTCCGAACCGGTGATGGCTTTGACGTCCATAAGCGCCTTCTCAGCGCTTAAATTGAATAAAGGATATTTTAATTTTGATTTTGAAATAATATGGCAATTTAACAACTTAGCGTCTATCTGTCAATTTAGTAAATATGTTTAAAGGTCTCCATATTATCTTCTTGTACTCACTAATTCACTTTTTTTATATAGAAATTTTATAACACATTTTTTTAATTTCTCGTATATTTTTTTTAAATATTTTTTTCATACAAACTTTGTCCTGATAGTAACAAACAACATATAAGAATTAACAAAGCTGTAAATCATAAGCTTACATACACTCAGAAGTTGATTATGATTATTATTTGTGTAGATTAAAAAAAAATTTAAACAATATATATAATTACAGAATAATTTGAGAAATACAATTTAATTTTTACAGGCTGTAACATTTTTAATTCGTAACGTAAAGTATCATAAATTGGAAGTCGAGCAACTCAAAACATTACTTCTGTACGCCGAGGAAGATTGCCAGAATGATGAACGTCAAGTGAACTCGTTTTCACTTCTCAAAGCTATATTGGAGGCGAAGCTAATTGCACCGGAATTACACGAAGTTATGAATAAAGTGTCTAAAATATGTATTCTAAGTGAATCGGCTAAGTCTAGGTCAGTATATTGCTTTTATAATATGACCAATAACTTCTTGTGAAAATAATTTTGTGTTTTATAGGAAGTTCATACTTTATCTGGACTAATTCTTGCCTGTGTTTTGTTTCGTTTTTAATTGTAATGTTGTTATTACTATTTAAGTTTTAAGTATTTAAGTTATTAAGTTTATTTTACCGATTTTCAGATATCTCTACTAAATGTTATTATTGCTGCTAATTATACAGAATAAGCATAATTATGCTTAGCTCATATAATATTTTTTTTTATCTGCCAGTAAAAGTTTTAACAATAATGGATTCAGTTGTTTCGTAGATTTGCAGTATAAATTAGACATTGTAATTTTATTTATGTGTATACATTTTTTATACTGATATTTTTTTAACTTTTTAAATGTTAATGTCTATAATCTTTATTAGAATCTTAATTTACTTTACTAGAACCTTTAGTAGATATGGTTAAAAGTTATTGATTAAGTTCGTTATATTTTAAAAATGTAGTCAATTTCAGTAAGGGTATATATGTTTCTATTTTCGCTAGCAATTTATTTGCCTCTTTTTTTAGGGATGAAGCCCGAATGATATTCGCCAACTATCTAACGAATTATTCGCTCGGGAAGCGTTTAAATAAATACATTGAGTTCTTTTTGTCGCAACTTAACTTTGAACTACAACATGGTAGAGAATCGTGTTTGAAATTCCTCGAGATGATAATTAACAAACTCCATGTGGTGAGTTTATATATAATTCTGCTGTTTTATTAAAATCTAAAAATATATATCATTAAGAAAATATTCATAGTAAGTCTCTTGTAATCTGCTGTTTTGTAAAAGCTGGTTATAATTTTTAGACACTGTTGTTGTTAATATTGCAAATAATGATTATTTTGTTACATTAACTTAACAATTAACAAAAGCATAGGCTCTATTTGTACTATCTTGTGTAGTATTGTATCAGTTATATTCTCATGTTTCCTCAGCATATACAATGTCGTTTGACTTGCAACTGAAGCATATTGAAAATTCTTTTTTTTTTTTTTTTTTTTTTTTATATTGTAGCTTCGGCAAAGTGACTGTACTGTGCCTGATGTTAAGCACAGTACAACCCAAAAACAATGGCGACCGCCGAAAGACATACTATCCATCGCCGGTCGCCGCTGTCATGCCGGCCTGAAAGCGTCCCAGTTAGGGACAGCCCCCCCCCCCCCCCCCCCCTGGTTGCTGGATATACACCGGCTGATCCCGGAACGCGACACGCCCAAACGTGCCACTGATGCTTGTTACTTCTTTCATGCGAATATGGGAACAAAGTTTCTTATAAAATTAAAAGAGAGCGGTTTTTTATGTTTTTAAACTTGTAAATTAACCATTACAGCTTAACTCCTATGAAACATTGTAATAATACTTTGTCTAAATATTTTTTGTAAGTTCCTTTATCAATCATGAAAATCTCGTTTAAATCGGTACAGCCCGAACAAACAAACAGATATACAACGTTTTTTAAAACGTGTATTAGTAGTTCAATAACCTAGTACTAATCATCTGGGCTAAAAAAATGTTATTGCCAAATTTTGAGCAAATACTTCTTATTTATGGAATTACATAAAAAAAGTGATTTACAGGCTTATCTTATAAAACAAGGGCAACACATACTTTTGTCGTTGGGAGCTTGTATGGTCAATGACCCGGCACCAGAGTGTCGGGCCTCAGCCGCCGCCTGTATCGAACTTATGCTCAAACGATTCCCCACTTTGGAGAGGAATAAATTATTCGATCTAGTGCTTACATTCTTTCAGGATACTCAGGTGAATATTTGGCATACATTGTCTTGACAAATATTGAGCATTTAATTATAGTTTATCTAATTAATTGTTATTTTCAACAGCCCATACATTTCGAATTGGCTGCTCAGTTGAGCTCCCGATTTGTGAACGTCGAAAGCGACGAATTCAAAAATCGCCTTACAAATGTGTTATCGATTGTCAATAGTAGAATATTATTACTCACTAATGATATAACTGATGGTCGATTTGTTAAATTAAAGTTAGAACAGACAGACGATAAGTCCGACGATGAAAAACAGAATGAAAAAGACCACAGTCTGATACAGATACTTAACTTTATCGATAAGATTACTGTACATTGCGCGTCGACATTGAAAAATAAGAAGTATGTAAGCGATTATGATGAAATAGGGCAGCATTGTAAAGCGTTACTGGCTTATCCTCACTCTTGGGTAAGGTTAAAAGCTGTAGGAATACTGGGACAGTTACTATCAGTGATCGATAGTGAAGAATTAGATTCGATAGTAAATAATGAAACCGAATGCGATAGAGGATTTGTTTATCACGAAACAGAAATCACGTTGAGGAGTCTTGTGTTGGATTTGTGTGCTCAATATACCCCCACTGTGTCGAAAGATATGGCCGAACAGGTGAGTTGTTTTAAATTGTAATTATGTCAGTTCATGTGAAATTAATTTGCTGTCACGTGTCATATTAGCTTTAACTGCCATCTATCCGCTAATTCTTAGTACTAAATTGTAGTCTGTACATGTCTTTATTGTTCGTATTTTTTAATGCTATCCAAACTGTAATAACGATGTTTTGTAAATTTATAAATACGTTATATTAACTTTATATTAAACAGAGATATCGTGATAATACTTTTTTAGATATACACGTGGTATAAGAAGTTAAAAAAAATGATGGAAATCTCTCGAGTAGTTTTTGCGTGATGCGCGCACATCAGCAGACCTCTAATTTCATTTATAAAAAAAGCAGTTAGATTACAATAGACCTCGCAGTGTGCAAGTCCAATCTATCCTCTGCTGATTTTTTTTTCGGAGCTCGAGATAATACACTACCTGATTGTATAAAACTGCCGCAACAAACTAGAAATCTCGAATGTATCGGTAGCATCTATTAGGGGCCATCCATATATTACGTCACACAAATTTCATGCTTTTTTGGCCCCTCCCCCGTCCTTGTCACAATTGGTCACATTTGTGAGACTCCCCCCTCCCTAGTGTGACGTCACATATTTTGTAATTTTAGATTTAGAAATCATTTAATTTAAACAGCAGGTCTGAAATTAGTTTCATATCCATTTTAATTATTTTTTGATAAAAATTAACACCATGTCAAACATTTCAAGAAATTAACAAAACAAAAATGGTTACTTTATTAATAAAATTAGTATAATTTTATATTATTAGGTGTGTAGGTATTTTATATTATATATAATTAGGTGGTAGAGCCACGCCGAAGCTATTACTGGTTTCAGAATGAATGGGTAGGCTCGCCCGGAGTAGTACCACCCTCTCATAGAAAACCGACGTGAAGTAACAGTGCTTGCATTGTTGCGTTTCGTTCGGTCAGTGAGAGCGCCGGATAAACCACCTCCCCTCCCCATCTTCCCTCCCCATCTTCCCTCCCCATCTCCCCTACCCCACTCCCCCTCCCCCAAACACAGGGTGGCAACGCACTTGCGACGCTTCTGGTGTTGCAAGTATCCATGGACGGTGGTGATCACTTAACACCGGGTGACCCACCTGTTCGTTTGCCTCCTATGATATAAAAAATAAAATAAATAAATAAAGAAAACTTAATCATCTTGAGTCCATGAACTTTGAACCCACTCCATGAATTATTTATAACTGGCACAGCAATCATTTCGTACACACGTACGTTACGTTACATTACGTGTTACGTCCTCAAACTCCAGTTGTATTCTTGATGTTGACGATGAAGGAATTTTCGACAAAAAAATCATGAATGTCACTTTCTTTTTTGTAATTTTTATTTGCAATCCTTTGATCTTAGATTCAACTTTACTTTCTATATTGCCACCACTTATTAAACTTTTCCATAAGCTATTAACTTCTTGTACATTTTGTATCTTTTATCAGTGGTGACGCCGTCGCGTTGTCGACGTCACCGTAGCGGTGCGATGTGTGGGGGTTTCTATGCTAAATTAAGTGGACTGTATATGCGGGGGTGCTATATTTGATATTCAACTATTGCGATCAGCTACGAAGAGGGAGACAAGGGTAGGAAGGAAACTTGGCACATACCTCGCGGCGCTGCAGTCTCCACGTGGCTAGCCGGCTAGGTGATTCTCGTTTCTCTCCACTGAGTTCTCTCTCACACAACACTTATTGTTTATAATATATGTCGGCACGTATGTAGCGATGCGTTTATTTCTCACTCGACCATGCGAAAACTCAAAATGTTAGCATGCGGCGCGGCTCGGCGCGGGTACAACAACACTGACGATAGCGAACGAACACTGAACACTGGCGGTGCGGACGTCGCGTTACCTTATATAAGCATGTGCCATAGTACAGGGAAGCGGGGGCTGGGGGCGTAATCTGATCGCAATCAATTGGTCGGGCTTTAAAGTGGCGCGATTCAATCCATAATGCGGGAATTTTCAGATATACATAAAGCGGCGCAACCAATCAGCATAGGCTGCACTGTAAGCTTCGTATAGTTTACGATAAGGATTATCTAAATTACTCATTACCTCCTCATTTTAAATTTGTTTCGTAAGTTAATAACCTAAAATACCAGAACTAAATAAATAAGTAGTTTAATCCACGAAAGTCAATTGCCTAATGACATAAAAATAAAGAAATCAGCGCTAGACGCAGCCGCGGTGTGTTTGGCGGCATTTACCAAAGGCCATTAGGTCGTTGGCGCGTGCCGCGTAATACTAGTAGAGTAAGTGGGCGACAAAACAATTGGAATTTTTGAGTAAATCGTTAATAGTGCAAAGTTCGTGTTTTAACATGTAGATTTGGAAATGTGACGTCACAAAATTTAGGACCTCTCCCACCCCCTTGTCACACAATGCCACACTTCATCTACTCCCTCCCTCCCCCTTAACGTGTGACGTAATTTATGGATGGTCCCTTATGCCGTAGTGCAAGCTTCTCAGTAGCTGTATATACACTGATTCCAAAACGTGACAAACCAAAACAGACACTGTGACGGGTTTATTAACATGTAGAGCTAGTGATAGCATTTCAATAGTAGCCGGAAAACTTACCACCCTGTGATTACGAGATATATAGCAGTTGATCGTATAAATTGTCGTTCCTTACCACTTGGCTATTTTTCAATTAATTTTGATGTGGAATATCTATAATATCTATAGCGGTGGACCAGACCGACTGTTGGCATAGCGACGCGTCGCCACGGTATGCGTTGCCACGCTATATGCTCTTTCATTTTTGTACTTAATAAATATAAATGTTTATTGGATAAACAGTCATCTTTTTCTTGAAAAAAATCTTCATATTTGATTTTTGATTATGCCGTATTTATTTCCTATAATAAACTATCCATTAATGCATATTACCTGTACAAAATAATATCGATGTTTCACATCTGCCAAGCGTCCCGCGACGGCTCACATTTTTTTTCAATTTTGTTCACAAACCAGACCTTGTATAACACATTTCACGTATTCGATTATAAAGCATTAACTTACATTAACAGCTTGCATAATGATAAAATTATTCTTGAAAAATTCTTTACAAACTATGCTTTAAAGATATGTCTCCAGTTTTGTTTTGAACAACTATAAATATCAACATATTGATCTATATCACTGTATCCGTAGAACACTTGACAGAGCGCGATTGCTTAGTTGATAGCGTGTTCAGACACAGCGTCGATGGACATAGGTTCGAATCTTAGCAGCTGAATCAGAACTCTCGGTGAAGGAAAACATGATGAAATAATAGTATAGTGGTAGGACTTTTTCTAAGTCTGCTTGGCTAGCTTCCACATTCGAGTTGAAAATCTGTCGCCAAGGACTTCTTTGTGTGTTCTGGCAACTGCACTTTAGCCCCCCTCTAGGTTTTGCGTGTTTACCATCTTGGATCACATCGTCATTTCAACACTATATGAGATTATTGACAAATGCTAAAACCTAAACAGTATTAAGAAATGAATATTCTCTTATAGTATTTAATCTTGAGAAAATTGTCGTGAGACTTGGAACTATTGATATCTGTCGGATTCTCATGTTATGTATAAGGTGGTTGCAGCACATAATCGTGTATGCGAATCTACATTTCAAAGTGATCTAAATCTAATTTTAATAATAATTTTACGTTTTTTTTCAAGATTTTCATATTTTGTACATGTAAAATATGAAGATCATAAAAAAAAACTAAAAACCTTTTTTTTACTTTATTTTTGACAACCAATCTTTTAGATTATTACTGCCATTGTCGAGTAGTTAATAGTATTACAAGTTCTTCTTCCATTCCATTTTTGGCAACCAGTCTTCTAGTAGACTATTACTGTCATTGTCAAGTGAGTATCGATATTACAAGTTTCTTGACATAATTTCAATGAACTAACAAGATGGTGGCCATCTTGTCAGAACTTTTCATGGAGTTTTTGTGGCATCTCAGAATTCATGGTCCGTGGTATTATTTTCCATTCACTTCACTTGTGCATAATAGACAGACTATATTACATAAAACACCACCAATCTTATACAATATAGTGTCGAGTAACACAAGATTATGAATAAAATATAAAATCCACTACACGACAGACCAAAATCCCGCGAAAAACTCTAAACTAAAAACCTTATGAACAACAAAATTTGAAATTCGTTCTCGGTATATAAAAAATTGGACGCCTTAAAAAAACAATTAAATATGTTATGTGAACGATTTGATTTAGCATATTTTTAAATGTATCTTTTCAGCTTTAATTACCATTTTATAATTTACAGGTCACGTCAGTTTTGTTTTTAATATTTAAACTAGTACATTCGATGTCATGTTTCAAACTATCAAAGAAGATTGATAAAGAAACAGAGGACGTGGAAAGTGGTGGAAGTCTAAATATTAGATGGATATTGTTTAAATTTAGGAAAGCTGTGAACGTTGAAGTTGCGAGGGCACCTACCTCAGTGAATATTGTGAGTATTCGATGTTATTATGGTAACACTCATACACATTACGGTGTCTGTTATTTACATTCTTCGATTGTTTATAACGTATTCGTTAGTTTATAACATAAAAACATTGAAAAAAAATTCGAGTCCGTTTAACCGTGTCTAAATGACAATACCTTTACCATTGACTGAACTGGTGCCTTTAAACTTTTTCGAAATTGATTTTTATCTTGTTTATTTTATTGATTAACTTAGCCAAAATTTTATAATTTTCTATCTTCTATGATCCCTAGGGATGGAGAAATTTGGATATGGGTGTCAATAATTTTATTTGCATACTTATATAAGGTCTTAATTTATTAGAAACAACGGTAAAAAATAATTTCTAAAATGTGAAAAAACTCCATTTTGTATGAAGGAATAGTATCGTCACTTAGGCATGGTTAAACGACATTGTTTTTTTTCTTAAATGTTTTTAGGCTATTTGAACGATACCCAAGTCAAAAAGCCAACTTGGTAAATATCGGACACATAAGCTACTAAGCGTAACGAATTTAGGTCTTATGAGGCACAGGTTAACAGTCTGTTGGCAGCAAAGTTAAAAAAAATACCGGATTTATTACAAAACTTAAAAAACTGGGACAGTAACAAATGATGTATTCTAAAATTATTTCCCGTTATATAAATTGTCCCGCTCTGAAAAAAAAAACCTTGCCAAGTTATATATACCTAAACCTTCCTCATGAATCACTTTATCTACTGGTGAAAACCGCATGCAAATCCGTTCAGTAGTTTTTGAGTTTATGGCCAACAGACAGACAGACGTGGCAGAGCACTTTGTTTTATAATATGTAGTGATGTAAATTAGTAAATTTTGAGCCGATACACGTAAATATTAATGTGAAATTAAAAATTAAAATAAAAACATGGTCCGTCATTTTGAGGTCTGGGTCTTAAACAATCATGGTCTTCTTATATCTGCCGTACCCTGAAGCTGTGGAACAATCTCCCGGCCAGTACGGCCCTCCTTCCTATAATATGGGGTCCTTCAAGCGTAACGTGAAGAGACATTTACGCAGGCCGGCATGACAGCGGCGACCGATGAGGGATAGCGTGTCTCTCGGTAGTCGCCATTGTTTTTGGATTATACTGTGCTTACCATCAGGCACAATACAGTCACTTCGCTGTGCTACGATAAAAAAAAATCAGCCGACGGGTTAACGAGAGATGCTCAAACTGGAATTAAAAAAACAATTAGTAAAAATGATATTAATTTGTTATTCACTTCCAATCAGAGAACATCAATATTCACGATGTGGACGCACCTCATCAGCGGGTTGGAAGTGGATGACGTCATTAAAGTAGTTGACGTAATCTTACCGCCGATAGTACGAGAACTGTCCACCGGGGACGCGATGGCGCCAGCATCGATTGCTAAACAACTTGCAGGAAGATTAGGCAAGAAATTGAGGAGAAAAATTGGGGATATAGAGTATAGTAAATTGGTTGCAGAAGCACAGACTAGGTTAAATATTAGAAGAGCTGAGAGGAAAAAGGTGAGTCAATTTTGGCCTTTTTTCTCGTGGTATTTAGTTTTAGAGTTTTGTTTTATTTACTTCGAGCAATTCCAGCTGACAAGGCACAGGGAAACCTAGTTTGGTATTTACGGGATCATAAAGTGTGCTGTTTTGATATTATGTATATTTTACATGGAAATGAGATGTATACAAATTATTATATATGTCAATAAATTATGTTTGTATTAACACCTGGACTGTCCAAAACCGTAACGGTGTTATTAAAAAAAAGTTAAATACTTGATTTAAAAAGGTTTCGAATTAAATGCACCGCGCTCGCCCGAGACAAGTTCGCGTTATCCTTTTTCGCAAGTCTAACATAACGTAACTAAAGGGAGACAAAAGAGCAAGATGGCGAACATTCAGCGACCGTGGTGCGTTTAATTCGGAACCTTTTTAAAGTAAGTATTCAATACGTTTTAACTTTTTTGTAATAACACCGTAAAGGTTTAAGCTCCAAACAAACGAATGTAGACCTTATGATGCACTGGTCAATGGAATGTTGACAACATAAATAAAAAATAATACCGTATTTATTATAACATTTCAACAACTTTAACAATAATGAATGGCTAATAATGAAAATTATGATAAGTCGTTTTGAGTTTTGAATCTTAAAAGTCAGCCGAGTGGTTAATAAAAATATATAGAGCTACGACAACCATTATCAATCTTTATAATTTTGGTATATGCCTTTTCAATACATTCTTAATTGAATAACTGCTAAAACTTATATATGTTGTAATTTGTAATGTACCGACATGATTTTAATAATAAAAACAACCACAAATGCTTTAGGGAATGCTAGATTAATAAGAGTTTTTCAGGTAATAGTATTAAGTTCTACAATAAAGTCCTAAAGCACCGATTTGCCGGATAATAAGTCTAAGTACCATGTCAAGTAGATTTCAATTTCAAAATGCTATTTATTATATGGTGGATCGTTATGTGAACGAGAGCAGTATTTGCAATGTAATTGTATTCTAATAAAAAGAATACAAAGTATTGTTGATGTATATTTTCAGTTACTATTACAAGAGAAAGTGAAGAATCCAGAGAAAGCGGCTAAGAGGAAGCTTCAAGTGAAAGAGAAAAAGAAGCAGTCGAAGAAGATAAAGCTTGAGATGTTGCACGGGAAGAGGCCCAGACCGAAGAAACGGAAAGCAGCAGACATAGATATAGAAGATAAACTTTTGAATGAAGATTAAACTATAAATGGTCTCGATGCAGTCTGGAATTTGTACCATCTCAATATTTTGTATATAATTATAATAAAAAATAAAAATGTTTATTATATTTGTATTTTATTATTATTTTGCGTTTAAACATATAAAAGTATTTCAAATCCTTCCAAAGTTGAACACTTGACATTGGCAAAATGGCTTGCATAGGCAGATAGATGTCAAAATAAAATAAAAAGTTGATCCTTACCAACCGATCTCGGGGTATTAGCCTTAGGGTATAGGATATACTCGGACATTTGTACGGACGCTGAAATTTAGGAAAGACGTTGTGGTTATAGGATGGTAAAACTGACAAGTAATAGTTATCTCTTACTATTGTTTTACTTTTCAATGAAATCACTCTTATTTCAAATGTATATTGAGGAGCGGCAATTCGCATTTTTCAATTGGTCATTGGTTTTCAATCATATATCTTGTAATAATCAATTTAACTCTGTAATCCTTATTCCTTCTAATCAATAGTCAATAATTATTGTGTATGTAAGTAATTAACGTATATACTATATACGCTATGTAAAACTGTTTTTAAAGGTAAATACTTAGTACATATCATTATTTTATAAATAAAACAACATTTTGTAATCAAAATAATATTGCTTTGCACATTTAAATTACAAACGAAAAAATTAATTCATTTATACATGAATATACGAACTATGGTAACGATTTATCTACATGGGGTGTAACAATTACACAAACATTATTAAATTGCATTTTTTTTACATATAAATCTTGATACTTTCAGCGAACAATTAAATAATAATAAGTTACTGTAAATACATAAGTAGTGCATTATATATACATGACTCATTGTATGAGAAAAATACACACACGCACAAGTTATTCGTTGTATAAACAATTTTGTTTATCGGGTACATTTAATAAATTGCATACATTACTAAATTCATTTCAGGCAGCTTTAACACAACCGAATATAGTGGCTTTATAAACCTTACAATATGTATATAATTAAATATTCGGATTTGACTATAATTGTCTTGTTTAATATTTTAAAAACTAAAATTAAATATCTACTCTATTTGTGTAAAGTAATAATATAAAGTAATGTACATTTAGGTGTCATGTTTAACAAATCCATGGCGTCACTCACTGTGACAGAAAAAAAGGTACTTGCGTATTAAATGCACCGCGGTCGCCGACCGCTGCCGTTGACGCGTCTGACTCGCGTACCTACTTAATCTTTTTTCTCAGTTTAACCTAACCTAACCAAACCGGAATAAAATAGCAAGCAGAGTTTTGAGGGGCTGCATTTGCAATACAGATCTTGATATAAAGATTGAGGAGGCGGGAGCAGCGGGCGAAAGAGGTGATTTCTTGTCCACGCGGAAAGTCATACTTACTGAGATATTCGTGATCAAAGTTTTGAGGTTATGTGTCACCTCCGAACAATCTTTGGTAATTTTGTATATTACTAACATAATTATTTTTAAGTTAAAACAAAACCGTTTCGTCTCGGTTTGGTTAGGTTAGGTTAGACTGCGAAAAAAGATAACGCGAACCGAAAGTTTAGTTTCAGAGAAAATTATCGATTTTTTTTCTTCGGTATGGCCTCTGCTTATGTAGGCAATTTCGCCAATGGCAAGTGTGACACATACAAAAATTGCACTGCACCAGTGTCAACCTCAAAGAAATTACTATTATAATAAATATAACCTAGAACATGAAACTGTCAAAGGTATTTGATAGCATCCTAATCCTGTCCATCAACGATGGTAAATCTAAAATAATGACTATTATTTACTTACAAAGTAAGAAATATTATGAAAATAATGAGAATTAATAGCTGTATTTTTTTAACATGCCTTATACACTGTGATCGAGGATTAATAGCTATTTTTTTAAAATGACGATAGTAAAAACCTGAATGCCGACTCATTAGTGATGAAGCGAATAAGTGTAACACGTACTTACTAATTAGGTGCGTAGAATAACCTCAAGACAAGCTCATTATCCGTTGTATTTTTAAAAATCTATTATTACATTTCATTAAGCGAAAATATGTATGCTACTTAATAATAATTACATATATTTATGTCACATGTAAATATTAATAATTAAAATTTGTGTAGCGCCCGCTCTATACCGCGTTGCCCCAGACAAAAAGACAAATTGCATCCTTTTAATATATATTTGAGATAAAGTTGTATTTTACATTTTAATTAAGTAGTAAAAAACAATATATATTTATTAGCAAATATTGGTGGAAGAGCCACGCTGAAGCTATTACTGGTTTCAGCATGAATGGTTCGGCTCGCCGGGGGTACTACCACCCTCTCACAGTAACACCGACGTGAAGTAACAGTGTTTGCATTGTTGCGTTTCGTTCGGTCAATGAGAGCGCCAGAGGCCCACCTTCCCTTCCCTCTCTTCTCCCCTCCCCCTCCCCTACCTTTTCCCCCTTTCCTCCCAAAAACAGGCTGGCAACGCACTTGCAACTCCGCTGGTGTGCCAACTATGGACAACGTTAATCACTTAACTACAGGTGACCCGCCTGTTTGATTACATTCTGATATAAAAAAAAATTGTATGTACTTATAAATTTCTGAGCATATAAGTTTTTACGGCCTGATAGCCAACCTGCCACTCCAAATTTTGGAACTTCGGATAAATGTTAGATTGGAGTTCTCGGCACAATCTTAGCGTCTTATGAAGTGGCATTTATGTTTTATTCATAATTCTAGGGTTTTTAATCTATTATCTATACTTCTATACTAATATTATAAAGAGGTAAAGTTTGTGACGTTGTGAGTTTATGAGTTTGTGACGTTGTGACGTTGTAAGGGGTAATCTCAGGAACTACTGGTCCGATTTGAATAATTCTTTCAGTGTTATATAGCTCATTCATCGAGAATGGTTATAGGCTATATATCATCACGCTAAGGCCAATAGGAGCGGAGCACAGTTGAATGTTTCAAAATCGACATGTTTTTTTTTTTTTGAGAGATTCTGCTGTATGTCAGCGTTAGCCCAGAGAACTATTACTACGCGGACGAAGTCGCGGGCAGGGGCTATAATCTATATACTAATATTATAAAGAGGTAAAGTTTGTGACGTTGTAGGGGGTAATCTCAGGAACTACTAAACCGATTTTGAAAATTCTTTTACCAATAGAAAGCCACGTTGTTTGTAAGTGATAGATAGCTCATTTATCGAGGAGGGCTATAGGCTATATATCATCACGCTAAGGGCAATAGGAGAGGAGCTACAATGAAAAATGTTTTAAAATCGGGGCTTTTTTTCCTTTTGAGAGCTTCCGCTGCGTCTTAGCGCAAAATAACTATTCCACGCGTGCGAAGTCGCGGGCAGAAGCTATTAACTAATTATATTATCTATAATCTATACTAATATTATAAAGAGGGAAAGATTGTAGGCGGTACTATCTAGGGAGTCTGAGAAAAATGGTCGAACAAAAACGTTTCTTACGAAAGCTGCCTTAATTATGAGATATATATGATTGAGTTCTAGAGAAAAGTTGTAGCTTGATAATGCCTATTACCGTCCAACGAAGTGGGCACGGGTCGGCTAGTTGTACAATATTTGTGACATTATGCGTAAAATAGCTTCGTTTTTGTGCACTAGTGAGTTCGATAGGAAATAATACCACAGATCATTAATTCTGAAACGTCACAAACTTTTTCTAGAAAGTTCTAACAACAAACAACTACGTTCAATCTTGCAATCATAAGTTTGTAATAATTACATATTTGCATTAATATTCTTCAATAAAGAATTTTGGCTGCCAAAACAGAAATAAGAATAAATATCTGGGTTGCTTGCTTCTAGAGCGGACGCCGATTTGTGTCATCGACAAAGATCTAAATAAATACAAATTAGAATTTTAGTAGGGATAATAATTTAACAATAACATTAGCATTGGACGGAAGCAAGCTCGTTTCACAAAGGTATGTAATTCAAAGCTTCGAATATACATTAAATCTTCTAAATTGGAATAAAATATATGTGGAGGTGCAATTAAATGTAACTATGGATATTGTTCTTACACATTAAAATGAGAAACAATCAAATTTTCCGTGTTCTAACAGTGATAACTTGAATGAATTCCCTTCAGTGTAAGGTAATATTCAAGAGTAATTGACTACACTGTCTAAACTGCAAGCATTTGGTATTCCGCAATCCTATACATTATTTTACCAACAAGTACTTTTATTCTATAGATCAGCGGTGGTCGACCCTTATCAAAGAAAGCATGCACAATGAAAAAAATTTACAGCATGATGGGCGCATATTAGTTTTTTTTAGGTGAAAAATCTACATTATACATTTTAAGAAATGGTATTTTGAAAATCTTGCAGCGGGCGTATTACAAATCAACTGTAAACGCACTCGCGAACAAGACAAAACCATTCAAAAGAAAATAGCTGTAAGAAAAAATGCAAGGAAACAGATAAAAAGAAGATTAAAAGATAAAAAAGTATGAATCGCAGAAATAAAGAAAACAAACTAAAAGAGTAAAGACAACAAAGAGAACGCAGAGAACTAGACATAGATAGATTTAAGTATAACAAAATTGTAATAGGCATAAATAAACACAACAAAGTATACACAATTTGTTAAACTTGGGTTCATTAGCAATAATAATATGTAGATAATATTACTATGAGTATGCGTATATAAGATTTATCATTACATAGTATAAAACAAAGTCCCCTACCGCGTCTGTCTGTTCGCGATAAACTCAAAAACTACCGAACGGATTTTCATGCGGTTTTCACCGGTGGATAGAGTGATTAACAAGTAACGTTTTAGTATATACATAGTATAAAACAAAGTCCCCTACCGCGTCTGTCTGTCTGTCTGTTCGCGATAAACTCAAAAACTACCGAACGGATTTTCATGCGATTTTCACTGGTGGATAGAGTGATTAACGAGGAACGTTTTAGTATATAATTTGTCAAGGTTTTTTTCATAATCAGGGCGGGACAACGTATGCCGGGTCCGCTAGTTTTATATAAAGTTCATTTAAAATGTAAAGTGGTTTCTATAGAGATACTATCTGTTACTCTCATTCAGGCCAATGGAATGTTAAACAATCGAATTTCGATTTTAACTACAAAGGAATCGGGAAAAAAACGTAATATACAAATTTTGATTTGGACAAGTTTTTGTAGCTAAGTGTTTGATTTGTATAGGCTTATATTCTCCCTTAATTTATATTTACTTACAGAGATGAAATAAATGTTAATTCGTGATACTTTGTTAATGTTTCAAAGAAAAATGTCTTCAGAGAAAGTCTCGGAAATATTATTTAAGTACCTCATTTATTTTTTCTTTCAACTATAGAGGTTTTTAATGAAAAGTCATGTGATTGTAGAAGTAATGGTAACAAACATAGCTATAGAAGAGATATTATGTATACTCAGGCAATACTTTGCATAAAAATACAGACTGTCTCGATTTGTTGAGGGTTTACATCTCGGTTAATGTAGATATTAAGACATTAACATAGCATTAAGTTTCCAACAACATTCAAGGAATCCAAATACTTGCAGTTCCTTCATATAATATTTTATTTGATAATTCTAAAACACATTACTCTGCCTACAGCAGCATAGCAGATATAGGATTGTATCTCATTATTTTGGAAAGCATTATCCAGAACAGTGATGTTGTCGTAGCTAGTACAACGCCGCCCCAGCCGAGTTCCAACGACCAGGATGTTGAGAATTCTCTAGCAGATAACAGCAGCATGGCTGGTGTCCTTGGACCCACTACTCCGTCCGCCGTGTCGTCTATACTTGGACTGCTGCGACTCGACGAGCGCTGAACCCGTTTGAAGTGTATGATCATAAGTGTGAACATCGCGAATAGACCTTATAAGGAAAGTTGATTACTTAATTGTTATGCTTTTAATATATGTTGGTTTTTCAGTAGGACATGTATCCTTAGACATTTGAACGTCGGGTGAAATAAACTAAACATCCTATATGCGATCTCGGTACAAATAAACAAAGAATGATAATTGGGTTCTAAATATAGCCTGTCTTGAACTTTGTCGAATCCGTCGAATAATGACGTCAGCTTCTGGGAGCTTTATTGAAAGGTATATAGAGCTCGCCGCAGTGCATCCGAGTATGTAATCCGGGGAAACTAGGAAGGCCAGTCAGGCCAATAGCGTTAGTACGAAAAAAATGTGTCCGAGCAGAGTTCTATTCTAGACATTGGAGCAAAGAGAAACGATAGAAGTGATCTCCAAGCGGACTACTACTACGTAGTACTAGTACAAAGACAACTACATACTAAAATGTTTAAGTGTGACTGTAGTTGTAATATTGTGATAATGTGTCTATCTGATTTTTGTTTGGACACGTACAAAACGGATTACTATTACATTATTACATGATTAAACTTCCGCCGTAAAACATATATTTTTCTTTGTAGCAATACATACTTATAATCGGTTATGTTATGTTATACGTTTTTAAAGCATGCATACAATAAATTCATTTATAAAAATATTTTCCAGAAGGAATTGTCCCTTTTAAAATGGTGGCCAGTCATAACGAAATCCAATCGTTAATTGAATGTTCAGAGATAAGCATTAAAATTAATATTTCAAAAATATGAATCAAATTAGCTAATAACGTACTATTTTATAAAAATATTGATCTCATGCTGCATTTATCTAGAACTAATGTATTTAAAATAAAGACCATACCTGCTAAAAGATACATTACTCCTGTAATAAGTACGGCGCTGATTTGATGTTTACACACACCGAAAGCACCCACTAATGCGGCACTACCTAGCACTATCAGGCAAACTAGCGCACATGATATGGATAGGTTCTGCATTCCTGTAATGTAACAATTATATAAAATACTAGCTGTGCCCGCGTCTTCATCTGCGTTGAAGTTTATGTAAAAAACAATGACTAATAAAGTCATCTGAACGTATTTAGTTCATTTGCTTATCTACTATTCTCTCATACTTATGTCGAGGCGCCATTAAAATTACAATAACTTTTGATAGAGTGGACCGATTGTAATAAAACAAAGACTAAGTTACTCCCGAGGATATGCTTTATGATATTTTAATATGAGGTTTTATTGTGAACCCAGTACTAAGCAGTGATGCGTGTTCATACAAACAGACATACATAAATGATTGAGATTTATTCCATTACTTATTCCTAGACACCTGCAACATTTTTTTAAAAACAAGGCCTACCTTAAAAACATCAAAAATGAAGATAAATTATTGTAATTAAATTGAGATAGTTTTTTTTATGTCAGCAGGCAAACGAACAGGTGGGTCACCTGATGTTAAGTGATCACCACCGTCCATAGACACTAACAACACCAGGGGAGTCGAAAGTGCGTTGCCAGCCTGTGTTTGGGGGAAAGGGTGGGAGGGGGAGAGGAGAGGGGAGATGGTCCTCCGGCGCTCTCACTGACCCAACGAAACGCAACAATGCAAGCACTGTTCCTTCACGTCGGTTTTCTATGAGAGGGTAGTAGTACCCCGGACGAGCCGACCCATTCGTGCTGAAACCAATAATAGCTTCAGCGTGGCTCTACCGCCTACAAGGTATCTAAACTTTTCCCAACATATCACAGTTCATACATACATAACATACGAGGGCAGATCAGTTATCATATTTTTTTTACATCCGCCCTACCTGTAACTAATGCTGCTCTACCTGAAATTCGACTCTAGTTACAGTCCTGATGCCTACTTTAATGTTTTTATTTCTGATCCTTTATATTAGTTACACCGAAAACAATACAAACTGAAAATTATGTGAGGTCATTGCAAATGTTAATATCATTCACGAATTTCTCCGTCCGAAATCCGAAATACATGAAAATCCACGCGGACGTAGTCGCGTGCACAGAGTACGTTATATAAAGTCGCTCCTGTACAGCAACTGATAATAAAATAAAGGTTTTTTTTTAACTTTGTTTTTGGCAACCAATCTTTTAGATTATTACTGTCATTGTCGAGTAGTTAATAGTATTACAAGTTCTTCTTCCATTCCATTTTTGGCAACCAGTCTTCTAGTAGACTATTACTGCCATTGTCAAGTGAGTATCGATATTACAAGTTTCTTGATATAATTTCAATGAACTAACAAGATGGTGGCCATCTTGTTAGAACTTCCCATGGAGTTTTTGTGGCATCTCAGAATTCATGGTCCGTGGTATTATTTTCCATTCACTTCACTTATGCACAATAAACAAACCATATTAAATATAACATCACCAATTTAACACAATATAGAGTCAAGTAACACAAGATTATGAATAAAAAATAAAATCCACTACATGACAGACCAAGATCCCGCCAAACACTCAAAATAAAGGATAGTGAATGTTGTTGTACATGTCTGATACAACAAGATTTTTGGAAATTCGCCTCTTTTGTAGTAGGTTTATGCGTAGTCTAGTTAAATTTAAATCAAATAAATAAATAACGTAAGCTAAATCGCTGTTTTGATAAAACACGATAACGAAATAAAAAATGTATATAGTTAACCTCAAGAAAATAACGAATATATTTTGAAATCATTAAAGTTTACCATCTTGGACCATATCGTCATTTAAAATCAGTTTCATATTTTTCTCGTACTGACTATGCTATTGACCTGGCAAGGTCTTTACAGCTTCACCGGACTACTAAGGCGAGCGCTTAAGGCACTTAGCCGATTATTTAGCTAACTAGCACAAGGGTGCACGCACACCTCGGCTTGGGCTGTTATCGAAATCCCGATTAACAGTTTCATCAAATTGTGGCCAAACGCTAAATCAATAAATTCACAATTTTTAGTCTTAAACGTATAAACCATAATCAATCCGTAACTCATTTCAATGACTCGAGTTATAGCCGTCACAAAGCGATTCTGTACTGCTTTTGTCGCAGTACCCGCGAATGACAAGCAAAACAGTTAAAGCATTCATTAATTTCCCTCACATTTATAACGAAACAATGAACATAAAAAGCAAGGTCGACCCCTCTGGCTGATGAAAAGCCCCTTTCTTATTTATTCATATTCAAACTCGGGCTTGGCATTTGGGAATATTTTAACATTTAATTTTCAATTAAAAGGCTTACCTAATTATACTGAATTCTACGCGAGAATCTATCGAAATTTTTTTAACTCAGCTACTGGGAAAACAATTTTAAACAAAACTCTTTGGACTAACAGCTTGCTTATATAATCACAAAACTTTACACAGCACATCTTTAATAAAGATAAATTACATATTTCCCATAGGATAACTAAATCGTATTCACATCAACAAAGTTGTGGACACCAACAAAGTTGTATAAGAAGCTCAAGTTTATATATATGGGTAATTTCTGGAACAATTGATCCAATTCTGAACATTCTTTTACTAATAGAAAGGTACGTTCTCAGAGTGACATCGATTATATTTTATTATTAGTTTGTATGGTGTTTTTGTATTTTTAATTATTAATAATCTATACTAATATTATACAGAGGTAAAGTTTGTAACGTTGTAAGGGGTAATCTCAGGAACTATTGGTCCGATTTGAAAAATTCTTTCAGTGTTATATAGCTCATTTATCGAGGAAGGTTATAGGCTATATATCATTACACTAAGACCAATAGGAGCGGAGCACCAATGAAGAATATTTCAAAATCGGATAGTTAGCCCAAAGTAACTATTCCATGCGAACAAAGTCGCGGGCAGAGGCTAGTAATTAATAAGGTCAGTATCTACTTCAGTAACTTTTTTTTTCTCGAACTGATTACGCTATTGAGCTAAAAAGGTCTTAATAGCTTCACCGGACTACGCGTTAGTTTTTATAAAGTACTATCGGTCACCGGTATGCGTTTATCGTTACTTTATTATTATTATTATATAGTATAAAACAAAGACCCCTACCGCGTCTGTCTGTCTGTCGTTTCACGATAAATTCAAAACCTACTGAACGGATTGACATGCGGTTTTCAAATCAAAATATCCTTTATTTAGTTTAGGCCATGAAAAGCCGCTTATGTACGTCAAAGCTACCACCGGTTCGGGAAACAACCCAGTCACCGAGAAGAACCGGCAAGAAACTCGATCTGGTAATTATCTCTTCATGTTATATATTTTTACAAAACATAAATAGTTACATTCGTTATTAGTGGATGCACAGAGAGGGGAGTCATTTCCACCAATGGATAAGGTGATTCATGAGGAAGGTATATAAGGTATATAATTTGTCAAGGATTTTTTTGAATAATCAGGGCGGGATAACGCCTTCCGGGCCCGCTAGTATTTTTATAAATGAAGATACCATATATCTGTTATTTCGATGTATAAACTATTTAACTGTAAAGTTTCAACAAAGTCGGTTCAGTACTTTTTGCTTAAAATATATATAAAAAATTCAGGTGTCCTCACAAACTCTCTAATCAATAATTTTAATAGAATTTATATTTATCGAGAATGAATTAGGTATTTTCTTTTTCAATAAAGAATAATATATACTATGAACATTCAATATTCCAAGTTTGAGTGAAAAAAAGCAGTTGTCGCAGGCAAATCTATTTTATTAAAACTGAGTATGAATAATTAATTACTCGACTCGACGATGTGACGTGACAGTGTATAAAACACGGAGGTCACGGGTTTAACTATAGCAAATATCGGCACAATATTTTGTTTTAACTGGCCAGAAATTTTAACAAAGTTGAGTAAGGTAAAGCCTATTCACCAATGTGATGGATGGATTATGCCACATACTCTTTTGATTGAATGAGATATATTTATATACCTAAGTAAGCAAGGAGAGAAAGGAAAACAAGCATAAAGAGACAAGGGAAAATTCATATTTTTTATATTTTTGTTATTGACTACGTCCGGTACCGCTACGACACACCCGAAGAGCGAGACAACAACGGCACCGGAACATCATTACATAGTATAAAACAAAGTCCCCTAGCGCGTCTGTCTGTCTGTCTGTTCGCGATAAACTCAAAAACTACTGAACGGATCTCCATGCGGTTTTCACCAGTGGATAAAGTGATTTATGAGGTAAGTTTTAGTATGTAATTTGTCAAGGTTTTTTTTTTATCAGTGCGGGACAACGTTTTCCGGGCCCGCTAATTAGATATATAAATTAGATACATATAAGATACATCAATTCCTTACACCAATAAGGACTTGTGTCTTACTTAAATAACAATAATTTCATCGTTATATTTGTGTTACTAAATTATTTTAGGGAAACTTGTGTAAATAGTAATTGTTTTGACTTCTACAGTTTGTCGCATAAAAGGGCAGGACGTCGTTGATCTACACGCATTCCTATGTGAAAGTTATTGTAGCTCTGCCCGGACAAATAGTCACAGTGTCTACAGAGTGTTATTGGTTTCTGACTAACTATACGTATTTTATAACACTTATATAGGTTTTAGCGTTAGACCACAATCTCTTTTGATGATAAATGACGACATATTCTAAGATGGTAAACACGCTAAACCTAGAGAGGACTGGCTCTCAAGTGCAGCTGCCGGAACACACCTATAGGTGTTTGGCGACAGAATTTAAGCTTGTAGGTGGTAACTAGCCAGGCGGCTTAGGAAAAACCCAACTATTATACTATGATTTCATTACAAATAAACGTTCAGGATTTTGAGCTCGGTACGTTAGCGTTATAAAATTAAATTTTAAGGCAATAGGAGAATTTCTTGTACGGTTTCCACTATTGTTTTTATAGTTGTTAAATTACATATACAGATTGTATCTAATATTTGGAATAAACTTATTATATGCAATAAATATGATTGCTTTCAATGTGTTTTCGATTCGGTGCTTTGGATGAAACTTGAAATTCGCTAATGTTAAATCTTCTGGAAATTATCGATTATTATTTTTTTAATTATGTTAAATCGATACTTTGTTATTCTTTCGAATGATTGTGATACGAAGAGGTTTTTCTTAAATTTTACTATGAAGCTTTGACCTACGGATTCTAATGCGTTGCTGTTTGGTTAAACAATAAAAAAATTAAAGGTCTAGTAGTAAAGGGATGAGTGTTTCTAAGATGAATTCAAATTACAGTGAAAAGGTTCGGTGCGATTCGCTACCCTATACTTTCAAGAAGCTACGTGTGGGTCATATAGAAATATGCACGTGTCTGCAGCACGGCTGGATGTTGTTTTGAGTTCCACGCCAGATCTATTATTAGTCACTGTTTTTTTATATTAGGTTCCACCCGAACGAAGTCGCGGGCACAGCTATAATAATAAGATTGAAAGGACTTACGGTGTTGCCAATCAGCTCGTGGTTCGTCATTATCACTATCTGCTAAATAATTTGTGCATATCGGCTGTATCGGGAAACCGATTCTTGTTAATATTGAAGTTTCTTCTTCTGAAAATGAAAAATTACTTGCTATCTAAAGAGAAAACAATAAGTTGCAAGATAACTTATAAAATATTATATTTACCTTCTAAGGAAACGCACATTGTCCAAATCCCACCGTTCATTGGCACTAGAAATGTGCCAATACCTTTTCGATAATTTGTGTCTTCGATCTGTGAAAAAAAATTGAATATTCTTTTGTTATTCAAAGATACCTACATATTAATTACTAGTTGTGCCCGCGACTCCGTCCGCGTGGAACCGAATGTAAAAAAAAGGTGACTAATAAAGTCATCTTAATTTATTGAGACCATTTACTTATCTACATTTCTCACGTACTTAAGTCGCGTCGTTATTAAAATTGCAATAACTTTTGATAGAGTGAACCGATTTTATTGAAACCAAGATTAATTGTTGAGGTTTTACCGTGAACACAGTACTTTAGCAGTGTTACGTATTCATACAAGCAGACAGACAGACAGACATTTTTAAAGATGATTAAAATCTGGTTTATTACTTATTTAAAGGCACCTGCAACAATTTTTTTTACATAAATCTAAAAAGTACAGACACGTTAGATTTGCATTCTTATTATACGTATAGATTAACCACCTTCAAAAAGGGGGATCTTCTCAATTCGGTTGTATTTTTTTTTACCGCAAAACATTGTCTATTATTAATTGGTTTGAATATTTTTTGATAGGAAAGTGGATATTGTCATGTGAGTCCTATTTTAATTTTATTAGCATTGGATCTCCTTGGAATTCCTCAAAATCGAATAGGCAATGTATAGTGATTGAGATATTGATACATTTATGACAATACAAGAACTAGGTAGGTACCTAACTATGATCAAATATGTTCTAGCGTATTTTTTAGAATAGAACATTATGAAGATGTTTTATTTTTGTGTTAAAGTTTTCTGGTTTTAGAAAAGTTATTAATATAACTTAACTAGCTTTATATCGCGACTTTATCTACGATGTTTTTTTCATAACTAGTGTTTTTTTACAATATTAAGAACATGTAATAACACATTTTACCAGCATATCGCAGTGTAACCATGTTGCTGCCACTTTCAGGACGACTTGTAAACGATTTGGTATCTAACAAATATATAATATCATTTACCAGGTTTCAGGCTAACCTGAAATCAAATTTCGTTTCGATCTTTTTAGGGATTTAGTCGTTAAAAGGCAACAAACACACAGAGTTACTTTAGTATTTACTAGCGGGCCCGGCAGACGTTGTCCTTCCTTGATATATGATATACCAAAGCGATCCTCGTCAATCACTCTACTCACTGAAAACCGCATTAACATCCGTTAGTACTTTTTGAGTTCATCGCGAACAGACAGACAGATATACAGACAGACGCGGTAGGAGACTTTGTTTTATACTATGTAATGATAATATTAGTGTGTATATAGTGTGCATTCTAAACTTTGCCTATAAAAAAAATATGAAAAAACTAAATCGGATTAAATTTAAACTAAGATTAAGCGCGCTTCTATGATAATGTAAAACTTAAAAGAATTAAATTCTATAAATATATTCAATTTTGCAACCTTCGCGTGCAAAACCATCGCGCAGCTGAAGGCTTCAGTCAGTTGATTACATGCAGACATGAATCGGCAACCTTGACATCGCTGAAAACTCGTGTTGAACAAAAAAAAGATATCTACGTTAGAAGGCAATGGTATAATAATGATATCATTATTCTATTGAAAACGAATACCACTTTTTGTGTTTTGTTCTCGACCGACTTATTTTGGAAGAAGATGTCGTGATAGGTAGCAAATCTTTCAAAATTCGCGTAATTTGAGTAAGTTACTGTAAGTAAACGGTGAAGAAAACTATCGTCAGAAAACATGAACGCTTAAAACGCTTGGAAAAATAATGGTCCTGGATTTCTCGGCGCTTAAAGTTGCTAATACGTCGTGGACTGCCGTGGTGATATGAATGTCCATTAACTCGAAAACATGTTATTACTACTAATATTAGGTCTTTACCTATGAAATTGCCGTTTTGTATGAAAAAATTTAAACGAATTTTTTTCATGTAATTTTTATTTGTATTAATCGAAGTAATCACCCATGCAATCAATGCATCTTTGCCAACGCAGTGGCAGTTTATTGATGCCCTTCTTAAAGAAATCAGCTGGACTGGAGGCAACAAATTCTTCAAAGGCATTTTGTACTGCCTCTCGGATATTGAATTTTTTTCCCGCCAAGGAGTTATCCAAATTCTGGAAAAAGTAGTAGTCTGTAGGCGCAAGGTCGGGTGAGTAGGGCGGATGACGGAGAACTTCCAACCCCAGTTCTTGCAACTTGGAGACCGTCTGCTGTGCAGTATGAGGTCGCGTGTTGTCGTGCAGGAGCAGCGGAGACGAGCGATTGACCAATGCTGGTTGGAGATGTGCCAGCTTCTCCATCATTGTGTTCAGTTCTTCACAGTACACATCTGCAGTAATGCTCACCCCGTTTGGTAAGAAGCTGTGATTAATCACACCGGCGCTAGACCACCAAACAGTGACCATCACTTTTCTAGGGGTAAGTTTTCGTTTAGGGCATTGTTTAGGTGCTGAACCAGGATCCAACCAACTTGCTGAGAGTTTGCGATTATCAAACAGAATCCATTTTTCATCGCAGGCAACAATGCGGTTCAAAATTCCTTCATTTGTGTGTCTGTTGAGCAGTGCAAGGCACGTCTCGACGCGTACTTCGCGCTGGCGATCATTGAGTTCGTGAGGCACCCATTTATCAAGCTTTTTTACCTTGCCAATTTGACGCAAATGGACCAATATTGTTTTGACGCTAACGTCGAAAGCTGCTGCTAATTCAGTCGTAGATTGTGTATCATCAGCTTCCACAATCGCCTTTAATTCGTCATTGTCGACCAAAGTCTTCGGACGACCGCGAGGTTCATTTTTTAGATCGAAATTCCCAGAACGGAAGCGAGCAAACCAATAACAGGTGGTGCGTTGGTTTGTAGTGTTAGCTCCGTAAACGTCGTTGATGTTGCGTGCCGCTTGTGCCGCGTTGCTGCCACGACGGTACTCGTATTCCATAATGACTCGAATTTTTAACGTATCCATGATGACAAAAAAGATTGAAATGCGATGAAAATGTAACACTGATCAATAAACAAATGACTACTTTTGGAAAAAGAATTCCATGTTTTTAAAATAGAATTAATTTGAAATTAGAATTCTTAGCCAAACAAAAATTATTTTGATTTGAAATGGCCAGTACTGCAGAACGGCAATTTCATAGGTAAATACCTTTTATAACACTAAAGCTCGTCAATAACAACTAAACAATAAAAATATAACGGAAATTGGTTAATGGAGAGAGGAAAAACAAGTACTTAATTCCTTTGTCTTTGCCTACTTATTTATAGAGATTATATTAAAACATTAAGCGTGTTGTCTGTGTATATGCAACACATAAATTTTCCCCTAGTAAGTGTATATAGGAAAACCGATATTTAGAGCTTTTGTAAGCCCGACTGGCAAGCTCAAATTAAAATTCTTTTGCCAACAACTAAAGGAACACAGACAGACGAGTAAAGCGATTTTTTTTATAATACATGTTTATATAGATAACAGGAAATATAGTTGAAATAATAAATAAAGCCAAACGTCATAACCCTGATAGTAATTACACAGTATAAAATAATATTATGTAATACACGCAATGTACTCCCTGGATTCGACACGACTGCTATAACAGAGTAACAAATCAGATTTTCTGATCAATGATACAAAACAAATAAGATATCGCCATTTCGATATTAACCTACGAAATGTCTCCGATTTTATATAAAAGGAGGAAGTGACAAAAGAAAACTGCTGCACGCAAATAAAGAAATAAGTCTATATATTTGTGTTATATAATTTACACGTGATATACAAAAGAGAATCTATATACTAATATTACAAAACTGGAGGGTTATAGGTATAGAGCTGTTTGTTTGGCTTTACGCGCTAAACTCAGGAACTTCGGTTTTAGATAGCTCATCTATCGAGCAAGGCTATAGGCTATATATAATCACACTAAAACCAGTGTCTTAGTCACAGTAAGACCAGAGTGGAGCACCAAAGAAGAATGTTTAAAAAAATTTTTTTTGAGAGCTTCCTCTGCATTTTACCGTTAGCTCAAAGTAACTAACTATTCTATGCGGACGAAGTCGCGGGCAGTAGCTAATAACTAAGAATAGATAATTATTAACAGTAGTTTAACCGCGGGATTAAAGATCGATGAAAACAATGAATTCAGTGCGTCACGATCAGTGTTAAACGTGCTATTAGGATGATATAATAGAAAGAAAATATCAGTAATTCATATCGAACACTTCTTCGAATACAGCTGTTGAGTTTTCCACGGAGCTAAGTAATATAAATTGAATTACGGTTCTGTGTATCCTTAAGCAGCTGATCTTTAGAACTTAACTTTTTTTTAATTTCTACACATTAGATACTTATTAGGTCGGCTTCAATTTGCCTACCTCTATTTATTTAACTTCAGTTTGGTGTCATTGATTTCTTTTTGTTTTTGTTGTAATAAAATTAGCCAACTTAGTTATTTACCCTGTTTTATATACAACTAGCAAATGTGTACAGCATTGCTGTCTTTGAAATATAATTATACTTAACAAAAAGAACACTATATCACTCAAGGATAATTGATTATTAGAGGTTACAATTTTTTCATAATCAAGTTAGTAATTCTAAAGTTTAGTATTATAACAAACAGCTTGTAATTTGATAGTACACCGAAAGGAGAAAGAGCCAACAGAATCTAATAACATTTGAGTAACATTCATCCCACATATTAGATGTCATATGTGTTTCAGGTTGCTTGATAATTACCTTAATAATATCTTGCTTAATCTTTAAAAGTAAACAAAAGCGATTTCTATATATCGTGCAAAATTTATGGTTTGCACTGTTCATTAATTTTTTACTACAATTATCTACAAAGAAGGTTTATTAACCGACTTCAAGAATTAAGAGGTTATTTAATTTACTTCGGTTTATTAACCGACTTCAAGAATTAGGAGGTTATTTAATTTACTTAGATTTATTAACCGACTTCAAGAATTAAGAGGTTATTTAATTTACTTCGGTTTATTAACCGACTTCAAGCAGGCCCCTCTTTCCCACTGGGCACTATGGGCACGTGCCCAGGGCCCCGCGATCGAATGGGGCCCCCTAGTTCCTGCCCGATTACCAAGTGATAACCGATATTTAGGTATTACCGTAAAACATTAATTTTGAAAAATCTGATGATAATTACTTACTACAATACCTACTTGCTTATTAGCTTTAGCTTGCTGCATGCGCATAGCTATACCTTGTACAACATAGCTTGAACTTTTTGACAGATGGGTCAGAATTGGGAAACAGAAAATATTTATTGGTGTAAAAAATATGTTGGCTAAATATGTGGCTGTATGTATGTTTTAAACTATTCAAAATAAATTAATTCATTCATCAATCAATTTTATTGCACTAGACATAAAAACATTGGGTAGGTAAGAGACCATTGTTTTTAGTTTTTCTATTTAAATGTTACTTTGAAGCAATAAAAACCACTTAAGATTTTCGGAAAATACTTGAGTCTTTAACAGGTACTTTTGTGTTGTGTGTCTATTCTTATGATTATTAACAATTTTTAAAATTATTAAAATAAGAAAATATTGTTCGTCATTGCAAAGTTTCAGATTTGACATCTGTCAAAAAGATCAAACTATTAAATGCAACTTTATACAGGGTATAAGTATTCCACTCTCGCTCAAAAATGAGGTTTTCCGATTAGTATGTTTAGGTTAATTTAAATACCTATATGTAGTAGGTATAAGAATACAATTTGATGCGGTGTGGTTTATGTCTTAAAGAAACCTATTCGAACGTCATACGTAATACCAAAGACAAAAAAGGGGAATTCCCGACTCCCGATCGTCGTTTGACTTGACGAACGGGAATTCCCCTGTATTTGTCTGCGGTGTTGTGACGTTTGTTTTGTTTGTGGTTGTTACTGACTGTGCTCTGATAAAAAAATAGTATTGTTTGATTAAATCGTCGTTTGTCTGTTTTGTGTTAGCGAATATTTTCGTTATAAAATTAATTAAATACTGAATTTAATATAAAATGTCGAAACGGTCACATCCTAGTGGATCCGAAAAAAGGAAAAAAGCTCTACATCAGAAAGAAGTAATTGAAAAGTTATCAAAATTAACATCATATTTTACTACTACTACTGGAGAAACTTCTGTAAGTAGCAATCAACTAATAAATGTTCCACATGATGAGTCAGCTCAATCACAAACTGCGGGAATTTCTAAACCTTTATGTTCTACATTAATTTCTACTAATTTTGAAAAAGAGATTAAATCAGAAAGCGACTGTTCATACGACGAAAGTGCAACAACTTCAGTGACTTCACTAAAACCGACAACTGTGTCAATTGAACAGCAGTTTTCCAACCCAGAAGAATCACACGACCCCGCCGATTATTTTCACGAAAAGTTTACTGAAATAGGTCGCGAAATTTTAATTCGTAAGGGACCAGTATATTTTCAAAATAAAGATTCTGACTTTTCCGAGGCATCTAGAACCTACAAAGATGGTAATAAATTAGTAACGAGATATTTCAACAAAGCATTATTTATTCGCAAATTAAAGAACATGAAAGCGTCGAAAGAAAATGGTTGCTGTATTCGCCTTCCAAATGCTCTGTATTTTGTTTTTCATGCTGCTTATTTAACCCAACTGATGTTAATCTTTGCTCTCGGAATGGATGTAATGATTGGAAGCATATTAATCACATAATTTTAACACATGAAAATAGCCCAGCGCATAAGCAATCTATGATGACTTATCTGGCACGAAGTAAAGCGGTTGGTAGAGTAGATATAGACTTATTATCTCAACATCAAAAGGAAGTGGATTACTGGAGAAACGTACTTAAACGGATTGTAGCTGTTGTAAAATTTTTGGCATCGAGAGGGCTTCCATTTCGCGGCGACAATGAAATCCTAGGATCTCCAAACAATGGAAATTATTTGGGATGTGTGGAATTATTGAGTGAATTTGATCCATTTCTTGCAGATCACTTAAAAAAATTTGGGAATCCTGGAAAGGGTAAAATTTCGTATTTATCAGCAAATATCTGTAATGAGTTTATTGAAGTAATGGGCAAACAGGTTCTATAAAAAATTATAAATGAAGTTAAATCAGCAACATATTTTTCCATTAGCGTTGACAGTACGCCCGATCTGTCTCATATTGACCAGCTAACTTTCATCATTCGATACGTAAAAGACTGTGTTCCTGTTGAAAGGTTTTTGAAATTTATACCTATTAAAGAGCATAAATCTAAGTATTTAGTGGAGACCATCTTACATTTTTTAGAGATACATGATATTCCCATAAAAGATTGCAGAGGACAAAGCTACGACAATGCTTTAAATATGTCGGGAAAGTATAGTGGTCTACAAACAAGAATCAAAGAAAAATGTGAATTTGCCACCTTTGTACCATGTGCGGGACATTCACTAAACTTGGTAGGTGTCCATGCTGCTGGGTGTGTACCAGAGGCATCACAGTTTTTTGAAATAGTTCAGAAAGTGTACAACTTTTTTTCGGGCTCTACCCACAGATGGAATATGTTAACAGAACATTTAGGTTCAAAAAAAGTTGTTAAAAGTCTTTCACAAACCAGATGGTCAGCCCGAGCTGATGCAGTAAGCGCTTTGCATGGGGGTTATAAACGAATAATAGAAGCTTTAATCACCATCGCAAACGATACTGAACAGGCACGAGAAACTAGAGACGAAGCCCTTAGTCTGTCTAGGAAAATGGGAAATCTAGAATTTATTATACTGATGGAAATCTGGAGCTCTATATTGGAAAGAATAGACAAAACAAGCAATTATCTTCAGAAAGAAACAATAACACTGGACGTTGCAACCAATTTGTTCACTTCACTTTATGATTTTATTACTAACCTCAGGGATAAATTTGATTACTTCGAATCATCTGCCAAAGAAAAGAACCCAGAATCTAACTACAAGGATCTATCTCAAAGAACAAGACGTAGAAGCTCACGGCAGAGTTTTTTTGATGGCTCTGCGCCATCAGTCTAATTGAATGAAAAAGAGCGATTCAACGTAGAAACCTTTCTCCCAATAATCGATACCTTGAGTGTTCATCTAAAACAGCGACTAAGTTCATATGAGACCGTTAGTCAACGTTTTAGATTATTTTTTCACTTAAAAACTCTGAATTCCGAAGAGATACGACAAAGATGCAAAGAATTTTCTGAAATCTATCACGAAGATGTAAAAGAGTTAGAAATAGAATGTCAACATTTAAAAGAATACTTAAAAAATGTTCAGAGTGAAAAAGAAGCACCTAACAGTATACAGGAAGTATATAATCTATTAAAGCAAAACAAAATTGAAGACACATTTCCTAACGTAGAAATTGCATTGAGAATATTTTTAAGCATGATGGTAACTAACTGCAGCGGAGAACGCTCCTTTTCCAAATTGAAACGAATAAAAAATGAATTAAGAAGTACAATGCTTCAAGAGAGATTAACTAGTTTGTCGCTGATGTCCATAGAATGTGATATTCTCAATACCATAGATTTTGAAGAAGTGATTAACGATTTTGCTCATCTTAAATCTAGAAGGATACTTTTGCAATCAACATAGAATTAATCTAAGGATTTAATGCTAAGCGAGTTACTTTTGTAGATTATTTTTTATATTTCCTATTCTTTTATAGTTAGTAACTAAATTAAAATAAATTTAGAACCTTGTTTGTCTACTTTCTTTATCTACTATAACTAAATAGTGCTTTCTCAAGGTCATAGGGGCCCCATGATCCTAATGTGCCCAGGGCCTCAAATAGTTTAAAGACGGCCCTGACTTCAAGAATTAGGAAGTTATTCAATTTACTTCTATCTTTCTGAATGTTTGTTACCTTAGAACTTCGTCATTCATAAATCGATTTGAAAAATTCTTTTATTATTGGGAAAATTAATATTTCAATTTTATTAGCATTGGACCTTGGACATTGAAAATCCACAAGGGAATTACTGAGATATTGGTAGGTTTATGACCAACTAAGACTAGGTAGGTATACCTAACTATGGGCAAAGGCGTTTTGGTGTATTTTAATAGAGAAGATTTTTTTCAAGTGGTTTTATTTTTAACTTTTAATGTTTAAGTAACCTATTTCGAACCTTTTCGAACATTTATTTTTATCATATACATTTTATTTTTCAAGTGATACTTTGTCAGTAATATGATAAGACTTAGTTCTATATTTACATTATTATACATTATTAAGGGCATGTATAATGTTAATCTCTACTAATATTATAAAGAGGTAAAGTTTGTGAGGTTGTGGGGGATAATATCTGGATCTATTAAGCCGATTTTGACAATCCTTTTACCACACCACGTTATTTGTGAGTGTCATAGGCTATATATTAAGCCAAAAAATGAAAAGATTTTTTGTGGTAGTTGGATTTGCAAAGTAAATGGGAGAAAAATGGTCGAACGAAAACGTTTCTTACGAACGCTGCCTTAACTATGAGAGATATATGATTTAGTTCTAGAGAAAAGTTGTAGAATATCTACAAAAAAGTCAGCGATAGCATATGTCTAACTTCAAGGTTTTTTTTATTATCAGGGCGGGACGACGTCCGCCGTGCCCGCTAGTGTATTATATTGTATTAATGTATAATATTAATTATTTTATTTATCGCGTGCGTGCGTGTGTTTTTAATATCGTCCATGCATTAGTATACAGCAGAGTTTGTCTGAAAACCAGCGCTGCAACGCTTGCACTTGGTACCCTGCAGCTTATGTTGAGACAAAGACCTCTTCACTCGATACAACACTTGTCTCACTTGTTTTTTTATCTATATACTTGTAAATTTGTTGGATGTGCTGAATAAATATATATTTCTTTTTTTTCTTTCTTTCATTATTTAATAAATCAGTAGATCCGTAAACTCTTGACAAACCATTATTCGTATTTTTCTAGTAAGAAATATAACTGAAAACCAATTTAGAAGTTACTGCGAATCTACAAAATGTAATGAATAATATTAGCATAAACTTTTCGTCGCTTTGTCGCATAAAGTAATCATAATAACCATCCATGAATTATTATACACTTGTAAACCGTTCACGAATTCAACCGCGGTGTATTACGATATAAAAATTATAACATACAACAAACAACAAAAATACAACTTAGCACCATCTATTCATCATCAACATTTGGAACAATAACGACATTAAAGTCGGCTGAGATTCAATAAAATTTTAAGTTTCTTACCGTTATTAAAAACATTATTGAGAATATTAATATCCTTATAATCTCGAAGTGGCGTATACTATCCTTGGAAAAAAATTCTTTAAAAACGAAGGAGCATTAAATATATATTTTATTTTATAAAGTATATTTTTCATTCATCGTAGATTAATTATTCAGTATATTATAATCACTGACCAACGATTGAGAAACGACGTAATCTTCTTGTGTACAAATCTACAGAACGTATTCATAATTAGTGGCCTTTATAGTAAAAGCTTATATCCTAAGTAGATTCAATATTAGTTTTTTTATTAGTTTGTAAGATTTTGGCATTTAATCTGATATTGAAGTAACATTCAGAAAATATATAATACGTCACTTAGGTACAATATTAACAGCGTCATCTGTCCACCCTTCAATGTACTACCACATGAAGATCGTATCACTAAAGTAAATATTATACATCTTTGATCGTCTTTTAAAAGTTAACGAATGAAACGCCATCTCTTGACTTGCTTATATTTTGCGTGAGGCTATGCTTACATTACATGTGAAATGCCTATGAAAATACATGTAATACTTATAGAGATAAGCGTTTTCAAACAGTCTTCTTTTATATTTTCTAAATCATTCGAAGTTTTCCATATACAGACATGATGGTTCTAAATTTTTATTGTAGTAACACATTTGTTTTATAGTCGTGAGTATTCATTTTCTTAAGACTATGGTAACGGGAGTGCAGTTTTTATCTCCTTCATGAATTCAAGACGGCATTTTTTTCCTGGGTAACTAACTACCCAGTGCTACTACTGTCTAAATTATAAGCATAATTGATTTCTATATCCAATATTCATCATACCTTAAGCGCCTACAACTATACTGGTCATCTTCTAAAAATTTGCAAAGCATACCGTACGGTTTCTTTGACTGCTGAGATCGTCCTGGCAGATCTGCTTCCGTCGGACCTCCACGTCCGGGAGGCTCACATACTATACCGTATAAAAACCGTTTTCTAGGTGGTAGAGCTACGCTGAAGCTATTAATGGTTTCAGCATGAATGGGTCGGCTCGACCGGGTTAGTATCACCCTCTCACTTGCGACTCCCTTGCTGTTGCAAGTGTCTATGGACGGTGGTGATCACTTAACATCAGGTGACCCACATGTCCGTTTGCCTCCTATGATATAAAAAAAAAAAAAAAAAAAAAACGGCGAGCAGCTGGACGAGGTTGTGGTCGAAGGCTACTTGGATCGGCCCGTACGCTACGACGCCTATCTGCACCCGGCGAGGTGAGAGGGTGGCACGTACTAGAGTACTGGAGGCTCCTACTGAGTGGCTCTGGCATCTATACTGACGGTTTAAAAATCGACGGGGGTGTCGGAGACGCCTTGACTTGGTGGAAGGAGAGCCGGGAAACTAGGTTCCAAACGTTTCGCCTTGAGTCTTACTGCACAGTGTTCGAGGCCGAGCTGCTTGCGCTGCACACAACGATACAGACGGTTACCAAATTCAAGGTGCGGGAGGTCAGCATCTTCAGTGACTCTAAATCGTCACTGGGGATGCTGGCAAGACCGACACCACCGCACCGCCTGGCTCTGGAAGCGCAGCAGACTCTGAGGGGAATACAGGCAGAGGGGGGCTCTATCCACCTGCACTGGGTGCAAGTCCATATAGGGACCTTAGGCAACGAGCAAGCAGACTACCTTGCCAAAGGGGCCGCTCACAAGAGGACCGCTCCAGACTACGACCAACAAAAAAAAACAAAAACAAAAAGAAAGTTTTGAAAGAAATGGCCATAAATAAATAAATAAAGTCTCGGATAATGTCAGGGGGGAAACGGGGACTAAAAAAAAAGAACGAGATAATAATTGCTAGTATTACTCAAAAGTAATTCGATATCTCCATTTAGATCTCATTAAAACACGTTTGTTGTAATGTTCTAATTTAGTTGTATCAGATAATAAAATTAATGTTGTATGTTGTTATATAATATGATTAAATACAGCTCGCATGTTCAATTAGTGTTTGTAATAAAATTAAAACCTAGTTCTCGCACTAACTCCCTTGGTAAACAAATTAATCAATTAATTCTCCCAGTCCAACTCTAATACATTACCAAGCTGTTTGTATTTGTTAAAATTTTGCAGACGACTATATAATTATTTTTTAAATAAATCCGAATAAAAGTTTTTGATGATATTCGTGAAAAGTTTTCGTTGTACGAAACGCTGCGCCACCAGCTTGTTATAAAAGTATTCACTCATACATTTGCATCTATAATAGTAATCTTTTATGTCGTCAAATATATCTAATTTTCGTGATAAATGGTGTCGCAAAATCTTTTGTCTAGCAAAACTTTTCGAAAGAAATACGTACATAACAGTTGACATAACACTATTTCAGAATTCAGTTTACTGTACAATGTGCATGATGCCAAATACTGGTGTTCAATTAGAAACGTACAAAAGGAATAAACACAGTTGGAATAAATATAGAGTAGTTTTATTTGAACGTATAAAACATAAGAACCTCAGTATTTATTATTTAACATTGACTAATTAGTAAAGCTTTGTTTCATTCCTTTGAAAGCTTGCAAGAAGGAAGACATAGATGTCCTTCACTTCCTTTGCATCCTATTTGATTTAAATCAATCTTCTGTTCTTCAAAAAGCTTCTGTTGCGTGTTAGTTAGCCCAAATGAACTATTCCACGCGGACGAAGTCGCGGGCAGAAGCTAGTTCTTGATATCTCCTCTAAAACATTTTTCCGAGGAATCGTTATTCATTCTATCGGTTAATTTTCACAAAGTGGTATAAAACATAAAAACTTGTAATAAGATTTGACTATAATAATGAATACAGATAAGGTTTGAAATAAAAATATTTTTGCTATTATGCGGCTTATCATTTGGCTCTAGCTCGAGGCAAGCATTGCTGCATTGCAGTTGTGATTTTATTCATTCTTCCCTTAAAATAATATCGTTACAGTGTGTCCAGATATTTGAGTATTTGAATAAATTTTACGTATAAAGAATTTGTCTAATTCGATGGTTAGAAATGGAATGTTAGAATTATAACCTTCAATTCTCAACAAAGAACATTCAGTAGTAAAGGTTACTTTGTTTTAATGCCGCTTTGAATATACTGTCAAGTTGTTAAATCCCCTTGAATTATTAATGAGTTTCTAGGAAATTCATTTGTTACCATTAGAGTTTTCATAAATTAATTCAAATGTTTATCAATCATAATACTCTACTTTATACATATACTAGCCGACCCGTGCCCACTTCGTTGGGCGGTAATAGGCATTATCAAGCTATCTAGCATTTCTCTAGAACTCAATCATATATATCTCATAATTAAGGCAGCGTTCGTAAGAAACGTTTTCGTTCAACCATTTTTCTCCGACTCCCCAGATATTACCCCCTACAACCTCACAAACTTTACCTCTTTATAATATTAGTATAGATTATAGATAATATAATTAGTTAATAGCTTCTGCCCGCGACTTTGCACGCGTGGAATAGTTATTTTGGGCTAAGACGCAGCGGAAGCTCTCAAAAGGAAAAAAACACCCCGATTTTAAAACATTTTTCATTGTTGCTCCGCTCCTATTGATCTTAGCGTGATGATATATACCTTATGACACTCACAAATAACGTGGCTTTCTATTGGTAAAATAATTTTCGAAATCGGTTTAGTAGTTCCTGAGATTACCCCCTACAATGTCACAAACTCACAAACTTTACTTCTTTATAATATTAGTATATAGATTATAGCCCCTGCCCGCGACTTCGTCCGTGTAGTCATAGTTACTACTCTGGGCTAACGCTGACACACAGCAGAAGCTCTCAAAAAGAAAAAAACATATCGATTTTGAAACATTTTTCATCTGTGCACCGCTCCCATTGGCCTTAGCGTGATGATATATAGCCTATAACCATTCTCCATGAATGAGCTATATAACACTGAAAGAAAAATAAGTAATCTAAAACCGTCTAAGCAAATCCGCGTACATTAATGTAATCCGAATCTGGCATTTTGCCTAAAACGAACTAACAAATATGGAAGAAATAAGGCAAAAACAAATAAAAACGCCATATGTGTATGTACGGTATGTGTGTGCACGTGTATGAGGTACAGAGTCGTGAGTGTGAAAACTAATGAGTGCAGAATATCACTGTATCACGCTAGCAGCGTGCTTGAGTGCTCTACTACGGGGTATCGGACCTATTGATGATAATCTTTCTGAGTAGTCCTCTAAACCGCCCCTTGTGGAGGTACTGAGAAAACTGATCAGGGCTGTCCCTCTGGAGTGGTGTGCTTCGCGACTCGTTGCTGCATGCCGGTCGTTTAGGTTTACACCTTAGGTGTTGTTTTCTTATTTCTTGATTATGGGCTTCGATACTTCCGAAGGCTTCCAGATCTTCTCAGTTGAGATCGCGTTATAGTGTCATTTCTGACATATCGGGGTGCTCCAATGATGGTTCTGAGCTTGAGACTCTCTTGAACTTAGAGACGCTCACGGTGTGTCTTGGATAGATAAGCGTACCGCCGATACCGCATATGTGCAGCGGGATCTAACGTAGGTATTGTAGATCCCGTAGTTTTGTTCATATGAGTAGCAAGGATGCTAATAGATCATAATAGATCGAAGCATAGGTCGCGTTGCTTTGGCTCTTCTTTGAAGATAATACATAGTGCCATCCTTTATAAAAATAAAAGTGCTGACGAAGCCGCGATCGCCTGCTAGTATATAATAAATGTAAAATACTGTCTAGATAAACTCATAAAACTCTTTCTATTTAATATCTTGACCTCGTTTCGTAACCGTAGTAATCCATGTTGCTATAAAGGACAACCATTTTATTTTACGATGAAAGGTGCTAGTTCCGTTAGCTGTTTTATTCTATACACGTTATTTGGAACGCTATTAAACTGCCTCGGATTGGGGACGACGTCTTTTTCGACATTCTCTATATAGAAGTTTTAAAAGAGGTAATTGTAAATCTATTCTTTTATATCTTACAGCCAATAGCGTAGATAGCTTTAAGGCGATCTCGTATAAACATTTCTTTGGACGGTGGACGGTGGTAGCTTTATTGTCAAAATAGCTACTCCTAGCTAGCTTCTTTCCAGGATGAAATTATTCTATGTCTCCTTCTGTACCTTTGACAATGTGTATGCAAAATTTCATGACGATCTGTTAAGTAATTAAGGTGTGAAAGCGTAAAAAGCAAACTCGCATTGGCCTTTTTAATATTAGTAAGGACTAGTGTTCGCCCACAGGTCGAAATTCTATTATAATCATTATTAGAAATACTCTTAAAATAAATGAATGGAATGATTAAGCAATTAAACAATAAATTTCAATTTGAAATACAAAGCAATTTCAATCACTTATACGTAAAACTTCACACACACAACAAATACAATCAATCTCATCAATGTCTTCATGGTTTAACATTTTTCCCAGTTTCCGACAATTAAAATAATGAGCGTGTTCGAAGGAAGAGAAAAAAATTAAATGTTTCTAATTTTTTTTATAACGCTGTATGTAGCCTCTAACCCCAAATAATGAAATAAAGGTAAAATCGGAAAATATAAAAGAATAACCGAAGGGAAAAGGGTTTTGTTTTCGCCTATTTACGTATAGATACCAAAGCATGTTTATTCTCAGGATAAGCTACTGCTCTTTCTTAACTCCTGGATTGATAAAAACCATAAGCATTTAAACTGTACGAAATGTAAGAATAACCGAAGGGAAAAGGGTTTTGTTTTCGCCTATTTACGTATAGATACCAAAGCATGTTTATTCTCAGGATAAGCTACTGCTCTTTCTTAACTCCTGGATTGATAAAAACCATAAGCATTTAAACTGTACGAATTTAAAATGTACAAACGAATGTAAACATTATAATGCACTGATCAAGAGAATGTTGGCAGTATAACTTAAAAAAGCGTATTTATTACAAAATTTACAAACCTTGAACAATAACAAATTTTGTAATATGATTTTTTTTTATTGACTAGATATTTAAAACCATGATCCGGCATTTTGTGATCTGGATTTTAAAAAATCAGCCGAAGCATATGTACAATGCTTAGATCTAGTAATGACATATATAATTAACATTTGGATACCTATTTGTTACCTCCGACAAACTATTCCAATTACCATGTAATCACGAATCACGTCGCGAGGGTGGAAAAGCGACGCGAGAACTGTTTACTGCGATGTCTCGAAACTTTGGTAATCATAGCAATCGAGTCGTACACATTAATACTTATTACTGTGTAATTTGCCACCGAAATCGAATTTCTTGTATGTGTAAATAGTTATAGTTTAATATCAAACCTTTTAAAACATCTCTTTTATAATTTTCAATTTTTTTTTATTCATGATAATAAGGATAAGATTATACTTCATTAATATTTATAGTTGCATTTTTTTTTGTTCATGTTCATTTATACATGGAAACTTTTAAATAGATTTCTACTCTCTTGCTATTTATTTATTAAATTAAAGACAGCTGTAAGTTTTCCTTAATCCGTAAATGAAAATAAACTAAATACCAATATAAAGAATATGAATTATTTCATTAAATCAATCGAAAGTATTCAATTTTGTTTATTTTGTGGATAAACTCTGTAATTCTTCGAACCGGATCAAAGCTTGAAATTCCCTTCTCTTGTGTCGGTGTCTATTAGAGATATCACACACACTACTCATTCGTTCAAAAATCGATTAAAATACATTCCAAAATCAAATAAAAAAATATTAACGCGACGGGCCTTGGACATTGAACACCTTAGTCATTACAGATTTTTTGTAGTCCGGTGAAACTGTAAAGGCCTTGCCAGGCTAACAGTGTAGTCAGTTCGAAAAAAGAAAAACATTTTTATTAAACACATGAATTTATCGTTCAGGCAGTTACTATTAATAACCCACCCTTAATATAGATTTTAGCAATGTCTTATATAATATTTACAAGAATAATTTTACCTTAGCAACTTTCTCATCTAATAGCCATTGAAGAGGTATGTTCGATGCATTGGCTAGCGCAGTTAGCATGGCGTGATCCCAAACCACATGCTCCCAGTGATCTGTCATGATGGCTGCACACAGCATCGCCGTCGAACAGCTGTGGAAAAAAATAGATAGATGAAATATTTTGAAAAAAAAAATAGAAAGTGTGCACACTTGTATGCATGTCGTAAAACGATGTTTGCCCTGTTTTGTTTTGTTCTGAGGTGTATATTTGTCGTACTAGATATTTGTTGCAAGATTGTCGCTACTGAAAATATATAGCGTTGTTTAAAGTCAGTAACGCAATTTGATTTTTCTCCTGGACCCTTAAGATGTATTTAGCAAAAAGAGATATTAGAAATAGGTAAATATCGATTTCGTAATAAAAAAAATGAGGTTATTTGCCAGCCATAAAATGCGAACGCTTTTAAATAAAATTATTCGTAGAAAGATATCGATGCTATACACACGTAGACGCAAAATATTATTTTCTCTGTCAAGGCTTGACTAGGACTTGTGTATAATGTGAATTGCTATATTAAATCGGGCGTTTAGCTACCTATACATAAGTCACATAGTCGCTACAAAAAATGCTGGACTTAGATAAAACATAGAAAACGAAATATTAACCTTCATTCAATGAAGCATAAGTGAATGAAAAATTTAATTGATTATACAAGTATTACTACATACATAAAATATAATACATATAATATATAATACATTTAAAATAAATAAAATAAAATAAGTAAATGAGTCCGTTACATTTCAAAATTAGCTAAATCCAAATTTAATCGTTCATATAACATGTTTATTTTTTTTAATATTCCACTTTTTATACACCGAGAACAAAGTTCAAAATTTGCCGTTCATAAGGTTTTTAGGTCTTTTTGTGATCTTCATGTTTGATATGTACAAAATTGAAGATCTTGAAAAATAACATATATATCGGGGAAGCCACTATTGACCTGCGGTACCGCGCTATTGACTATATCGGGGGTGTTACTAATGACCTCAAACGTTATTGGTTGAAGTTATCGGCTGTTCATTATTTACTTCGATGTGAGACACCATTGGTTGGAGGTATCGGCTGTTTATGTATCTTGATGCCTTAAAAGGCGACTGACGATTAGAGGCTCGATATACTCGCTCAGACAGTTGAGGTAGTCACACTTACGGATAATTCATCGTAACTATAGGCAGTGTTGTGTTTCTACATCGGTTAACGTTTTATTCGTTTTATTCACTGTGGAAGACGTCATACTAACACATGGACGCCATTTTATCACTGCCCCGACATATATAATATTAGGAACGCCTAAAATTGCATTTAGCTTATTTTGAAATGTAACGATGCAAATATTAACAAAATTTTAAGTAACTGTAAACCATTTCATTTAAAAACTATTTAATTAATGTCAGTGGTAGAGGATACTGCCACTTAAATTAATTAAATGATTATATAGAAAGGGTATGGCGTGCTCAAAAGTCGTTAACAAATTAATTCATACATAACGTGACATCAGTACGTATTCAGTTTCGATAAAAAAATTAAGTTACACTTTTTCCATTATTTTATTTTTTACTATTTCACCACTTAGGTGCCGACGGATACTGCCGACGGATACATTTTATTAAAGTGGTTTGTTTATTTTATGAGTACTAAGTATTTTATTTGAATAAATTGTTGATTGTCTCATAATTTTTTATTGTAATTGACCTTTACTACAACCGTTACAACCCTCTCAACGAGTTTAGGTTATTTTTGTTAAAATTTAACATTGCTGCTCAGTTCGTTAAGCCGTTACGACCCTCTCACCGAGTTTAGACCCTCTCACCGAGTTTAAGTTATTTTTGTTAAATTTTAACATTACTGCTCAGTTCGTTAAAAGCGTAATTAACTGTAACCCAGATAGTACTCAAAAAGTTCAATATTTATCAATTAGTTGTCAAAATCGACTGATCCCTTCTGAAAAATAGTTCGGACAAGCAGCAGACCGTAATTAACTGTAACCCAGATAGTACTCAAAAGTTCAATATTTATGAATTAGTTGTCAAAATCGACTGATCCCTTCTGAAAAATAGTTCGGACAAGCAGCAGACTATACAATTTTATCACAGATCACGTAATAGTGATGTTTGCTAGATATCTAACGCACTGTAAAATATTAGCACCACAGATAATATAAACTGAATATACAGAATAAAAGAAACACTAGTTTTTTGTTACGAGTCTTTGTTGTTAAAGAGTTTGCAACATTATTTTTCGTTTCTCCTTTTCTATGCCACGATTCGATAGAGTCTTTGTTGTAAAGAGTTTGCAACATTATTTTTCGTTTCTTCTTTTTCTATGCCACGATTCGATAGAGTCTTTGTTGTAAAGAGTTTGCAACATTATTTTTCGTTTCTTCTTTTTCTATGCCACGATTCGATAGAGTCTTTGTGGTAAAGAGTTTGCAACATTATTTTTCGTTTCTTCTTTTTCTATGCCACGATTCGATAGAGTCTTTGTTGTAAAAAGTTTGCAACATTATTTTTCGTTTCTTCCTTTTGTATGCCACGATTCGATCAACCTTTTTCGTTAACACATAATGCTTTCTAGAGATACTGCAATCCAAGAGAAATGATACACGTGTTCTTGGTAGTTAACAATAACAAACGTATGGCGGCTGTTTAAGACCTCAGGTTACCCGAAATTTTGGTACCGTAAAGATTTAGTCGGAGTTTTATATAAACTCATACCATACACAATGAAACTGATAACACTTACTGTAAATACTTACTCACGTCTAAATTGTGAAATTACTTCTTCGTAATAGAGACTGGCTCTAATGATGAGTTGTAAGGTAAACCAGTCAAATTGAATTAATGTCTGGGTTATAGGAAGTTTTCGGTTATAACTATCGACATTATAAAAAATCGACGGGGTATCTATTTTTAAATTAAATAAGAATAATACAGCAAAAGAGTCAATAAAATAATAATTATGTTAATTTTATTATTTTGAATATTATCCTAACTAATATTATTTTGAATATCATTATATAGTATAAAACAAAGTCCCCCACCGCGTCTGTCTGTCTGTCTGTTCGCGATAAACTCAAACATTACTGAACGGATTTTCATGCGGTTTTCACCAATGGATATAGTGATTCATGGGGAAGGTTTTAGTATATAATTTGTTAAGATTTTATTTATAGTCAGGGCGGGACAGCGGCTGCCGGGCCCTCCTAGTATATATTAATTACGAAAATAAGTTTGTTTGTTACGCTTTCACAAACAACCAATCGTCATGAAATTTAGGACATATATTACTTTTTAACCAGATAAAAGGACTGCTCCCGAGGGATATGTCAATAACGTGAACCAGGCCGGGAGCTAAAGCCTGTAAATTATAAACAAACGATTTGTCAAATTGATGTTGTATACATTTATTTACCTTATATAAAGTCAACTCTGTAAAATTTATATTCTTAGTACTTGAAATCAAACGAGGAAATACAAATTACACTAGATTAGTATCGATAGTCGAATCAAGAATCGATTTGATGCGATGCATCATCGCACAAACTGTCATCGAGGATAACATAATGGAAAAAGTAGAATACCTGTAATTTGACGTTCCATCATAATATTTACGAAACGTCATCGATTGTTAGATGTTACGCGATAAAATCAAATATTGACATAGTTGTCCCTAACATACCAGCCAGTAGGTATCTATGTGTGTATAAATGAATCGTTACTAATACTAGAAATTGTCAGAATTCGTCCATAATTCATAAATTTTTCTAGTCTCAATATTAAGGAAAGAAACATTATTATTTTTCCAATTTATTTTACGAAAACACTAAAGCTTGTCAATATCTAGTTAAGTTATTAGTATTAGCTTATAAGTTAATATTTGTACAAAATAATCTACCTTTAAGTTACTAAAACATATATCAATTGAATTATCGTAATGCCACTTTCAAATATTCAATAAGACTTGCAAGGTTTAGATTTTACGCACTTACTTTTTCCTATGAAAGCGTGAATTATTGAACTTGTCGGTTTCTAAGGCGCTACGACTGCCCTAAAATATGAGATCCGTCATGCGAAACAAGACAAATGATGATCGTATATCAATAGAATCAATCTGCAACCTATTCCGGTGCTAAGCGTTCTTATATGAAAAATAGACGTGCCATTTATAATTTTATATTAGGTAATGGTTGTATCACTACGTGTTATAAAACAAAGTCATCTGTCCTGTCTGTCTGTCTGTTCGCGATACACTCAAAAACTACTGAACGGATTTTCATGCGGCTTTCATCAGTAGATAAAGTGATTCATGAGGAAGGTTTTAGGTATATAATTTGTCAAGTTTTATTTTTATTATCAGGGTGGGATAACGTCCGCCGGGCCGGCTAGTTAAGGCTATAAAATTAAGTTATATTCTTCATTTATATTCTTATTCCTGTAACCTACGTATATAAATATAATATAGGTAAGTGTGTTGATGTTAGTTACTGAGTTATTGGCGGGATCTTAGTGTGTCATGTAGGAGCGTTTATTATTTACTAGCTTCTGCTCGCGACTTCGCGTGGAATAGTTACTTTGGGCTAACGCTAACACGCAGCGAAAGCACTCAAAAGGAAAACTCCCGATTCTGAAACATTCTTCATTGGTGCTCTGCTCCTATTACTTCTATATAATATATATATAATATATATAATCGGACCTGTAGTCCCTGAGATTAGCGCGTTCGACAAAACTTTTTTTTCTAGAACTGACTACGCTATTGACCTACCAAGGTCTTAACAGCTTCACCGGACTACATTCGACCAAACAAACAAACCCTCTAGCTTTATAATATTAGTATATATTCATAATCTTATATTATTTAACTCTGCAATCTGTAATATTGGTGACATTTTACTTAACATAGTTCGGTTATTGTGCACACGGAAAGTGGATGGAAAATAATACCACGGAGTATGAATTCTGGGATGCCACAAAAACTCTCTGAAAAGTTCTTACTTAGGCCCACCGTCTTATTAAAACAATAAAATTGCCACAAGACAGTTATATTATTACCTACTCAATAATGGCAGTAATAATCCGGAAGGTTAGTTGCTAAAAATGAGATCAAAAAGAGTTATATATACTGTATAGTAAAGATAAAACTGTGATCATAAATATAAAAGAGACCATAAGTAATCCTGATGGAATGATACCCCTCTAAAAACGACAAAATTATTTTTGAAATAACGAAATTACCGCTACCAACTTTTTATTAAATAAAGATACGACAGCGCAAGAAAGGTAGAGGCCATTAGTCCCGGTGACTCACAGGTACTAACGACGCGTTTACACGTTAGCTGCTAAATCTTTGTGGTCTCTGCCTGATGTCCGTATGGTTGTTGGCGCTCTAAGGGATCATAATGTAGACAAATGACTGACGACTTGTCATCACACGTTCCTAAGAATACCGTAAATTGTCACCAGATCTGTCCGAGGATACCGAACAGTTTTATTTAAGGCAGTCTCTCTGTTTGCCGGATTTCCACTATAGGATCGCGAAGTGCGAGCCTTTCTGGTACTGTTTAAATGGTACGAGGAGGCACTGGGGTGGGATAAGAGACCAACGCCACGGGAAATCGTGACTTAATTATATGAAAAAGGTCAAACATAATTCTTACAATCGGGTCGTACTCCTTTTTGTACGAAAATCGTATACGTTCATACAAGGAACTAGACTAATCTGAAAGGCAGTGAAAATATATGCATAGTATCTATTATTCTTACTAATATTATAAACGCGAATGTAAGTCTGTTTGTACGGCTTTTACGACTTTATTACTGAACCGACCATCGCGACGATTTGCATACATGTAGTCATGACTACTGAAAAGCATATAGGGTACCATTCATTAGAAAAATGTGCTATTCCCTAAAAATAGGTCAAATCTATATTAAGGCGAGAGAAGCCGCTAGCAAAACTTAGTAGAAAATACATATATAAGTGGCCAAATTTATTGTATGAGTAACTACTAAAGCTAGATCCAAAAACATAAATTAACGGATAGTCAAAATGGATGCCTTTGAAATGAAGGGTAACTTAATTTAAGCTACGTAATTGATGTTTAAACAAACCGAAAGTATATTTAATTAGTTAATTCATCAGTGTCTACCTCTATGTATAGACAAAATGATGTTAACTTAGTTGGTATATTTACGGTGTTAGACGTTATGAAGATGCCTATAAAATGTTATAGATAATTCCTTGTTTTTCAGATATTGTTATTGATGTATTTATTAAGTAAATAAACGTAGTAGTTAAAAGTACAAATAGTCTATACAATCTATTTTTATCTTAGTAACAAAACATGATACATTACTGTCAGATGGCAGAGAAGATCACTGCATATAGTACATATACTGCACAGGTTTCTTCGATATTACTGTGTATTATTAAGTTAACGACGATTTTGATTTAATCATATACGGGTATTGTTATAAAATCTTGTATAAAATTTCTGTTTTATTTTTAACACTTTAACTGCCACGCCGTAATCACATGTTCGTTTTAGGACACCACGGATGTTTTTTTATAATAGTAAAACTATCCGGAGCTCCGGTCACCAATGACCACTGTGGCGGTAAAAAAGAAACCATCGCCAGTCATATATGACAAACTTGACCAACCAAACTAACTTATGCCCATTCTTGTTCCCTGGTGGGATTTATGCAAAATCTCACGATGATCGATTGGGTAGATAACGAGTGAACGCGTCACAAAAAAAAATCTGTACCAGAGGACAAACTATATATAGAAAACTAGTTGTATATAGTGAGAACAATTTCCGATTGTCATTTATTATTTTAGTTTTTACATTGTGATGTTTATTAGTTTCGCAAAAAGATATTTGGAAATAGCAATATACAGGGAGAGGTGGGTGATCGCAATTTGATACGAGTCGCTTCTCTTTTTCTTGACGCGATGCATGAGCATTATATAAAAATGTTAAATGGCGATGTTAAATTTAAACAAAATAAAATATTGTTTTTAAATTATTGGTATTCGTAATATTTTTAGGTTGGTTGCAAAATACGGTTGGGCAAAGTGTGAGAAAATAAAAATTTTAGTATAGACAAGCAGTGCCCACGACTCCTTCCGCTTGGGACCCAATGTAAAATCATTTGAATGTATGAAGTCCATTTACTTATCTACTTTTATCTCGTACTTAAGTCGCGTCGTCATTAAAATTACAATAACGTTTGATAGAGTGAACCGATTTTAACGAAACTAGGACTTATGTTACTAGAGGATAATTTTTGTGATTTTCTTGGTGAGGTTTTATCGTGAACGTATAGTATATACTATATATAGTATATATATATAGCATATATATACTTTAGCAGTGATGCGTGTTCAAATAGGCAGACAGACAGATACATACATTTCTAAAATTCAATCAAATGCATTTTATTCATTATTTCATGACACATGTAACAATTTTTTTTCACAAAAATCTAAAAGTCCAGGCACGTTAGATTTACATTCTTATTATATGTATAGATAAACTTTAATTTTCGTGTTATGAAATATCGCTGTAACTTCCTTCCAGTGGGGAAAGGAAGAGATTTAGTTTCAAGTTAATTATTGTAATGGGACGCTTGTTTACCGGGTATAGTCATGTTGCAAAATAATACAACGACGATTCAACGTATTCCATCTTTCGAACTCGAAAATTTCGAGTCCATCTGAATTTAGGAATATTATGAAAAAAGGGAATTTTTATAAATGTTGTGAAATTTGAATATATTAATTTAATTCGATGCCGTAGAACGGTATATATTTTAATCTTTATTATCGTGACATTTCGGACTCTCATGAAAATTGTAATCGTTATGTGTCGATTAAAATAAGTCATGCGTTCTCAAAAAGCAATTGTTCCATAACAAGGTTATTTCATTTACACAAATCCCTTACACATTTTATTGCCTAAGCGCCTTAAAGACCAATTTATACAGGTACCTCGTAAAATAAAATCATCTACATTTTTAAAGAAATTGCTTGTAAAGTCTCTTGAAAATTGACTGGGTGCTTGCTGTACATAGATAATTAAAAAAGGTGTGTCTTTGATTTTATTTGAACAACATCTTCCTACTCCCTTAAGTTTATTTAAATATCTTGAGGAGTGTATGTATTTTCATTAGCGATATAAATAAAAATGAATTGCAAATGTTATGTAAGCGCATTACTTGAGAACGGCTGCGTCTATTTGACTAATTATTTTTTGTTGTTTTTTAAGGACAAGGTTTGTATGAAAAGATTTATTTCAAAAAACGTATGGAAAAGTAAAATATTTGAGTTAAAAATTATCCAAATAAAACTGTGAGCGGCTGAGACAGAAAACAGTATGGAAATTTTCAAAATATTTCACAGTAAATATTTGCTTTATTTTCTCGACTTCGAAAAAGAGGTCATATGGTAAAATGTTTCGAATTTAAATAGGCACCGATTGTATATTTATTATTGTGCGGTCCGATTCAGTATAAGCTTCTACACATTAATACTTTATCCTAGAAATATAGAGAATACTTTAATACATATTAGAAAATAAGTATTTAAATTCACATATACAAACTGATTTTAACGCGTTAAAAACTATAGAAACAGCTCGATATTGTTCAACATAAGTTTTAGGATATTACTATTGTTAGCGTTAAAAAGAATAAATAAAAGATAATCATTTTTATATAAGGGCGGATAGTGATTTATGGATTAAAAGCGGGCACGGCGCCAGCTTGTCTGGTTGAAGGCTAGAATAAAGACATTGATCACGTTTGTTACTCCTAAGTGGCACTATTTCTCGTTAGGTTTGTATTATCTTAATAGTCTTGTTGCATTTGTTTAAAGACATTATCTTTGCTATCGTTATCCTACATATGAGTGTGCGGGGTAGATACATGGGCTGCTATTTAACAAGCCCTGGTTCGAAGAAGAAATTACTTTATAATCAACATATTAGCGTATTAATACGTGTCTACTTATATATTACACCACTGTGTGAGAATAACAGCTTGGCTTAAACTATTAGTGAGAAAATGTACTGATAATTAATATACCGGATCTTAAGAAAACGATAGTAATTTGTAAGTACAGTGTAAATTACTTTCTAAATTAATATGTTACCATATTGATGCTTGTGTACTTATACCAGGTGTTAGGTTAGTCGCTAACAGTATTCTAAGAAATGATAGTTCATGGTCACATTTAACATAAAAATAATAATATCAAAACAAATACTAATAAACAACAAAGACAACCTAAGTTAAAGTTTGTACTAAGACTTTCAAAAGTATAAACACAAACGCAATAAGCCTAGGTGCAATCACCGGTGCTGAAAGCTGCAAGGGGTGACCCGGAGTTAATAACCTTCGATAATAAAACGGAAAATAAACCCTTTGGTTTGTTCACGCCGTTCCTACGTTCACTTTCAAGTAAAATTGAAGTCACCCGGCGATCATTGACACTGTGCTTTAACATTGACGTGCAGAGGATTGCGTATAGTTTTTGTAATTTTCTAGATAATTAGGTCAAATATTAAGCACCAATTTTTTAATTGATTTAGAACGAGAATCGAGTGCGGAGTATCCTCCATAAATATTGCGACTGTCTAAATTTTCAGCCTGTGTATTAATGCCACTGAGCGATAATGACAGCTTGGTTGAAACAATTGGTGAGAATGAGTCTACTGGACTGGACAAATGGATAAAAAGCTAAGATATAAATAAGACAGCTTGTTCAAAGTTAGCTAGTTATTGGTATTAACAGGAAAAGGTGCGTTAAAATTTGAATTTATTACTAGTCCTGTCGAAATAATTATAGGCCACCAATCTTTCATATTTCAATAGTCGTTTAATTTTTCACAAAACTAATTTAAAGTAGTCGCTCGATAAGTGATATTGGCTTGAGTTTTTAGATTGCACATGTTAAACGAATGTAAACGATTTTCTAACTAAAAGTATATGTAACAAACTCCTTGTATATGCATGCATTTTGCATCCTCTGTAAAATCGATCAAGTATTTTTTCTTTATTTTATTTCTTTGAAATTGTGATAAGTTAGTTCACACACACACACACACACAAGTTCAAAATTCACTTTATTGTATCTGTATACCATATGATTTCTGATCCCAAAGCATTTTTAAATTATACATATATCTGGATATAATTTGTATGACAATTTTGTGTTAACTAACTGTATGAGTGAATTTTGAAGACAGTTTCAGATAAAGTTCTTTAACATTATATAAGGGTAGATATGGCTGTAAAACGAAGCTTCTGAGAAGGACATTACTGATCATTATCAGTGTTTTGAAGAGGAAGGTTTTGGTACTAAACGCTTCTTTTTCATTTTCAACTTCTTTGTCTGTTTTCTTGGTGTATCATCGGCGGTATAAATCCTCAAAAGTATTTTTTGTTAAATTGAGCGAAATGATACAATAAATAAATTGAATAAAATGAATAAGAATTAACTTACATTTCGTCAATTACGCAGTGTATGTAGAGTTCGTTATCGTATCGTGAATCGTAGAGGTCTTCTATCATTACATATAAATCTACTAGGTTTTTGTCAGTCATTTTACGAGACGGTCAAAGTATTCTTTGCAAAGACACATTAATACTAATGCATACAACTCTAACTATTATAATATCGTTATAATTAGATATTTTTTTTGTAAATATACTAGCTGACACCCGTAACTTCTGTCTGCGTCATTTATTATCATGACAATATATTTTATGTACGAGTAAAAACATAAGCACTACATCATTTGCCCCGTTCCACCACGACATGAAAAAAAAAATATCGCTGAACGCGTAGTACTACTAAAAATCATGTTTTAATGCTGATTAAGACTGTCTAAATAGTAAAAAAAATATCCAGTAGTATTTGTGAGACACGCGCACAACGACGTACATCTAGCATTTTATTTATATAGATTTTGTACCACATAGTAGTGGTTAAGGTTTATTAATGATCACAATGAAGTATTAGCAAATATTCATGTTTTGATTGCGTTTATAATTAGATACAAAAGTTGTTTTTTTTTTAATTTAATTTAGCTTTGACCACGTTTCATTTGATGATAAGTGATGGTGTGGTAGGTGCTTGGTGATGAATTTTTAACTTTGGAGTGGTTAACGCCAAAGGCGGAATACTCTATCGAAGTACGGTTTCATTGCAATACTTTCATTCACCGAAAGCTCAGGTTAATTATAATATTCAATATTATGTCTATCCGATCCGATTTTTGAATAAGCTTCCACCACATCATTGAGGTCAGATAGATACACGATTACATTTAAAGAGCTGCATAAGCTCTGACCCACTTGTTCGAAAGAAATCCAAGAGTGCATCGCAGTTTTCAACTGTGTATATAATCAAAACTTCTAACATAGACAACCTGTTTGTTCGGTACTACAATGACAATTAAACTGTGCATAAAATATCAGCAAAAAGCAAACAATCTCATAGATATAAAATATTAAATTCATTTCTTACTAGAAGCCGCCCGCGACTTCGTGTTCATTTATATTTTATAAAGATAGCCTAAATTATTAGATAAAAGTAGCCTAAATTATTCTTTATAATATCAGGTATCTGTCATTGAAAGTCCCGTCAAAATTGGTCCAACCGTTTCGGAGATTAGCTGGAATGAACCGAGAGATAGACCAATATTTAAAAAAATGTTTTTTTTTTTTTATAAATAGGCCGTATATACTTTCATATGCGTTTAGTAAAATTATTTTGACATTACGAACAGATATTTCAAATCAATGATATTGTCACACCTTTTTACTTATAATAATATAATTGCTTCAAATTTATTTATTTGTGTAGACAACCTTGTTACGGCTAAAATCCGTTCGTTTGGTCGGCGTACGCCTTTGTGTGCCCACGACTAATAAAGCCCGTTCGAATCTCCGCGGCTTACGTGTCTTGGATCGGTAATGACGTTCGACCCTGTTTACCTCCAAGACACGAGAACTTCAAAATATTTCGTCTATACCTTCTATGTAGATAGTAATTTTACTTTCAGTATTCTACAGGATAAGTTATTACAAAAGAAAATTGAGGATTTAATTATATTTGAGCACTAGTTGGCACACGCTTTTTGGTCTGCATTGTTTTGTACATGTGCCCCGGAGCCAGAAAACACACCACTGAACGCGTAGTACAATGTTTATAAAAATCTCAGTTTCTTAACATTATGTGAACTGAAAATATCGTGATATTTTTTTTTCAATTTATTTTGAAACCATGTGTCTGAGCAATAAAAAAGACCTTTATTTTTTATCGATATAATAGGAGGCCCGGCGGACGTTGTCCAAACCTGATAATAAAAAAAACCTTGGCAAATTATATACCTGAACCTTCCTCGTGAATAATTTTATCTACTGATGAAAACCGCATAAAAATCCGTTCAGTAGTTTTTGAGTTTATCGCGGACAGACAGACGACGGACAGACGTGGCAGAGGACTTTGTTTTATAATATGTAAAAGTCGCTAGTAAATTATTTATACACAGTTATTTTTATTTAACCTACCCTTGTTGTTTTATAAATGAATGAAATATCGATTGAACGAACGAATGAGCTCATGAATTAATGAATATATTAATAAATTGTTTGTTTCGATTTGATAAAAATTTGGAATAAGCACTTTTAGGCTCTTATTGATAACCTTTTAAAAATATGTTGTACACTTTCCTTGAAAACTCATTGACTCTTGTAAGACAAAGAATACACGGAAAATATTGAGATTAGGTAAAATGTTTAATAATATTTTCGTTCATGAACCAATGAGCTTGGATGTCGTAATATTTTATCCTAAGTAATAAGTATCGAGAGCGACTTAAGCGCTTAACGAGATAAGGCAGGTTTTCTCTTAAGATTATAGGCGCTCTCACTGATCGAACGAAAAGCAACAATGCAAGCACTGTTACTTCACGTCGGTTTTCTATGAGAGTGTGGTAGTACCCCGTACGAGCCGACCTATTCATGCTGAAACCGGTAATAGCTTCAGCCTGGCTCTACCACCTACGTACCTTTGTGAGAAAGACAATTAGAACTGAGACTGATTATCACTACATATTATAAAACAAAATCCTCTACCATGTCTGTTTGTCTGTCTCGCTGTCTGTTCGCGATAAGCTCAAAAACTAGTGAACGGATTTTCATGCGGTTTTCACCAGTAGATAGAGTGATTCATGAGGAAGGTTTAGGTATATAGTATAATTTGTCAACGTCTTTTTATGTTATCAGGGCGGTATAACGTCCGCCGGGCCCGCTAGTACCTATATAAAATATACGAAATCATAATTTCGTATTATCCTATTTTCTCAATCAAAAATAAATTGATTTTAGTTCTTTTATAAACATATATATTAATAGGTGAAGCCAAAACTTTGTACCCCTTTTTAAGCGAATTGCGCGAACGGATGAACGTGAAATTTGGCAAAGTTAAAGTTTATATGGAGGAGAAGAGGAGAAGAAGAAGTGAAGAAGAAGAAGAAGAGAGAAAGCTATTTTTTATATAAAATGAATTAGAAATACATTAAATTACTTAAAATATGCATTACTCACACTACTGCTTGAATTTTACACAACATATACACACATGTAAATGAAAGACTTATTGACATCCGTCATTTAATAGTTTTACGTTCCAATTACCTTTTCAATATTTTTAACATAACTGACGTTGCATGCCTTAATATGCTTTTGAAATCAAGTGGTCAAACTGTAGGTTAATTTTATAATAATATAATATGTAAATTTATAATATACATTAATAATTAATTGATAAATAATTTATCTTTAGTAAATTTATGGAACTACTGAAATAGTTATTATTCTCTTTGGTCTTATTGAATGTCAAAATTTTTAGGTGACAGGACTGTTTTCACTTTATGTTGTCATAAGAGTAAAGCAATATTATATACCAAAGTAAATGTCAATATTTTAGTGTTTAGTTTTTTTTATATGGTGACTCACTTCAAATGATAATTCAATAAAAAATGAGCCAAAAAATACTATGTAAAATCAAAATAAGAAAATTAGTTTGCTCATGAAAGTAATCTATGACTTAGATCTCCGTGGTTACAATGATGCAGTTCAAACTGATGTAGCAATTATATTTAGTACATTTGATGATAAATTTTGAACAAAAATTAATTCATTTTCAAAAGTTAATGGTAGGTATTAAAACAGCTTTGTTTTGGATTCATCATTTGATTCTATTGTGTATCCATATTTTTCCAAACGATGATACTGTACATATCACTATTCCTCATAATCTGCAGACTACATTTAATTCAATATCATCCAGAAATACCACCCACCCATCCATGGTGTCGAGTAAAATTAATTGATAACTTTGTCGTAAGTTGCGATAAAATTTTTTATTTTCGTAAAGTTATATTTATTTAGAATTTGAGAGCCTTACCACCTTATGTAAACGCCTGTTTTTTATTTCAAATTTATAATTAATTTCAATTTTCATTTAGTTTAATATTTATATAATTAAAAACAAAGTGGTGAATAACTGAGTAGCCATGATGAAAACATTTGATTATAGATTATTGACAAAAGAACCCCAATAAAGTTCAAACTTTAAAAAAATCAATGAACTATGGTCGAATGTCGACCACTGGGCGCCCACTAGTAAACATTAATATAAGAAGGAATGTCGCTGAACAATTTTCTTTTATTTCTTATTTTCATCAAATTTATTTGTTGAATGTCCGAAAATGGTGATAAATTGGTAGTTTTAGTACTTTTGGATGGCTCTCAGGTTATATAATGTATAATTTATCGAAAAAAAAACAAAATATAGGAAAATTACAACTGCCGATGACACGACATTCAAATGTTTGCTCTATTTCTATTCTCCAGGCATAAAACAGAGGAAAACGTTCGTACGGAATAAACGCCGTCCGCGTTTCCCTTTACATAACATAACACAATTAGAAAGAGAAAAGTATATATACTATTTTATGTATATGAGAGAATACGAATAAATACACTGTATTCGTATAAGAGCGGTCTCACGTTAACACGAGAAAGCACTAAAGTTTGACCCCGGCACCTAGTGTTTAAGTAACTTACTTTATATACTATCTTAAATGTAAAAGTAATGTGTTGTAACAAACTTATGTTTAAGCAGGGACAGGGATAATGTCAAATTTCGGAGTTTTTAGCGGGATCTTGGTCTGTCATGTAGTGGATTTTATTTTTTATTCATAATCTTCTGTTACTTGACTCTATATTGTGTAAAATTGGTGGTGTTTTATATAATATAGTTTGTTTATTGTGCATAAGTGAAGTGAATGGAAAATAATACCACGGACCATGAATTCTGAGATGCTACAAAAACTCCATGGAAAGTTCTAACAAGATGGTCACCATATTGCTAGTTCATTGAAATTATGTCAAGAAACTTGTAATATCGATACTCACTTGACAGTGGCAGTAATAGTCTACTAGAAGACTGGTTGCCAAAAATGGAATGGAAGAAGAACTTGTAATACTATTAACTACTCAACAATGGCAGTAATAATCTAAAAGAGGCCAAATTTCACATAAATAGTGGCGGCAAAGTTATATATTCACAAAAAGAGGTTTATCTTGAGTACAATCCAACAGTAGAGAATACTAATTTTAAACAGCATAGGATTTAAAACTATGTATATTGGTAATATGTATATATGCTAATATTATAATACGTGAGATATTGTTTTTTTAAGTCACATGTACTTCTTCTGGCGGATTTTAGGAAACCGTTGAGATAAAGCAAGATTCTTAGCATGAAACAGAAGTTGCACGCGCCGATGTAACACACCACAAAGTTAGCTACAATTATTAATATGACTTTTGAAGTTATACTTCTTTTGGCGCGTTAGGGAAAAATGATGAGAGTAAATTTTTACGATGCGCGCGCACACCGGCACGAAAAACCGACACCCTGAAGTTAGCTATAGTCAACATTTTGTTTCTTTGTATTTGTTGTTTGTATTTCTTTGTATTAAAACTTTCAATGTATTAAATACCTTTTTTCTATTGTTAGTGTCGTTTTTTCTACAAACGTAGAATAAGGCGAAAGATAAAATTTTTGAAAAGATATTTATCTTGTTACACGAAAGAAGTATAACTTCTAACGCGAGTACATAAGTACACACACACTTTTTTTATATAACTTGTTTACGTTAATATTTTATGTCATCATTCGAGCTATCGACTCTCTTTTTCTATATAGTTACGATGAAAAGTATAATTTCTCACGTTTATTTCTCTGAACGCGTTAGAACCATTAGTTGGATTACAAAAAATATATTTGCATTTTACAACTTCTTTATTGAAGAAGGTTCAAGACTCTTGACATCACGCTACGACCCTGCAGAGCAATCACCATATAAAGTGTAAGTCAGAAAGTACGCTAAACGAAAATGATGTAATAGTGTGGGTGGATTGTAATATACACTACAGGGATGAGAACTGTTATACTTATAAAGTTTTAAACAAGTTCAAGATTAATAAATTTTGTTGATTAAAGTGTCTTTATGGTGAATAAACGATACACAAATAAAAAATAGGTGTGTATTTATGGTCACAAGATAAAAGTGAAAACTTGAAAATAAATACATACACATTAAAGTTCATAAGGGTTCAAACAATACGTAAATTTAAAATACTACATTGATTATATAAAAAAGATACACAATATTGTCGATGTCTGTAGTTGGGTAAACCCGATCCAACGTCACCAGTCCGAGTATGACGGTTCGCTTTCATTCACTTTTTAATATGCCTAAAGTTTTCACTTGAGTAAATTTTATTAATATAAATACTCTAGCCACAACGCAGCCTAGAAATCTGTGCTCAGATGTGTGCGAACCCCACGTAGGAAATTTATTATATGAAATTCTTTTACAAAAAGGTCAACAATATATCACGTGAGAAAACATATCGGACCGCCGAAACGACATATAATTTCAGAGCAAAAGAAAATTGGGGTACCTACCTGCATACACACCATCACATTTATATGATTCCCAGAAAATGGTAGGTTTGTTTGTGCTAACCGATTTCAAACTCACGCACTAATGGTGGGGCCTTGTGAATGTTATTTGTGTAGGCATCTTTGTTTGTACGTAATTGATACCTCTACATTTGATAATAGTGTTGGCGTGTCAAATATATATTAAATACTATCTGCTTGCGTCAGTTTCACACACACGATGTTTAAGTGGGTTATGTGGAAATTCACGCATTTGATTTAAGGCAAAAAACAGTTGATTGTAGACATTTTTTTCAAGTAATTTAGCAAATACGAATAATTTACTTATTTATTAGTTACTAGTTGTACCCGCGACTCCGTCCGCGTAGAACTCAAAGTAAAAGAATACTGACTAATAAAATCATCTGAATATATTAAGTCCATCTATTTATTTACTTTTCTTTCGTACATAAGTCGCGTCGTTTTTAAAATTACAAAGGCTTTTGATAGAGTGAACCGATTTTAATGAAACCAAGACTAAATGTTACTCGAGGATATGCTTTATGATTTTTATAGTGGGTGGGTATTTTTATTTATTTATTTTTAGGTTTTATCGTGAACGCAGTATTTTAGCATTGATGTGTGATCAAACAAACAGACAGACAGACATTTCTAAAAGTGATTGAAATGTATATTATTACTTATTCCGAGACACCTGCGATAATTTTTTTCACAAAAATCTAAAAAGTATAGATACGTTAGATTTATTACGCTCTTATTATATATATATATATATATATATATATATATAGACTAGCGGGCCTGGCAGACGTTGTCCCGCTCTGAATATAAAAAAATCTTGACAAATTATATACTAAAACCTTCCTCATTAATCACTTTATCCATTGGTTAAAACCGCATGAAGATCCGTTCAGTACTTTTTGAGTTTATCGCGAATAGACAGACAGACAGACGCGGTAGGGGACTTTGTTTTATACTATGTAATGATATAGAAATCTAGAAATAATAATGTTACATTTGTTTCTTTTTGTGAAAACAAAGTAGATATTGAACTAGGCGGTTAGTTGTATCACGTTCTGGTGTCGTAAGGGAAAATTACTTCAATCTGATGTTCAAGTGACTTCATGTTTTATTACTATTTTTACGTCAGACTACTTAACCTCACAACTGTCATGAAATTGTACGAAAAGGAAGTACGAAGGTAATCACTGAAAACACTCTTATTTTTGTTTTAATACGGTTCCCATTGCTTCAAATTACTTCAAGTGCGGGTAGCAATTTGTCAAAGAGATGACACTCCTAAAGATGATTAAGACTTAATATTCCTCTTGATTTATTGAAGTTCTTGAAGTTTACCTTGTCCGTAATTGTCAATAATGTATACGCTAACTAATATTTTAACTAGTTGCGGTCCGTAACTGCGTTCGCGTTATACCTAATGGATTTATTATTTCACGAGCACTACGTGTCATGTGATTTTTTATTTTTTTATTGTAACTTTATCACTATTGCGTAAGTCTTACAACACGGTTTAATTTACTTTTGATAAATAAACTTAAGAAAAGGCTTAATGATAATATAACACGTAAAACTATTCTGATATCAATTGATATAAATAAAATTAAAATGTGTGTTTGTAATGTCAAATGCCAGCTTTTTACTAAATGGAAATGAACTCGTACAGTACAGTAGAAACACGGTAAGCTAAACCACTACAACTTCAAAAAATAATCTGTGCCCTTCCCTTCAGAGCCTAAAACTTCTATTATTTAAAATACGCACCCTCGATAACTCAAACTTAAATTACAATATTAGCCCTCAGTTACTTAGAGAAATGTTTCGATGAGCTCTGTAAGATAAACTGTCTGCCAGTGAGTCATTTCGAATGAACGTACAAAACAAAGAGTTTTTCGAAATTTATTGATTGAACGTGTTCACATGTTAAATTGTTAACACAAACAATATATATACAATCTCCTATTGGTTTTTTTTAAATAGCTAAAAGCTGTATTTGCGTTGGTTAGGACAGCGGCTTACTTGGATGATTAGTTGTTGATCAACTGTCCAGGAAACTGTGCTGTGTGATAAAAGTTACCTAAGTAAAATGAGTTCAAAACGAAAATTAACAACACTAACATATGCCGATAAAAGCGGTGAGAAGTGGATTATAAAGAAAAGATTTTGCGGTTTAATTTGGAATACATGTAAGTACATTATCACTTATAATTAAAAAAGAAGCTGAACGCTTGAAAAAACGAGAATCTGGAGAAAGTATTTTATGTAAAAGACGAGAAATTGCTGAATTCCCTATTTTCGAGCAATGTTTATTTACGAGGTTCAAACAGTGTCCAAATCAAAACATCAGTGTTACAGACCCATAGTGAAAGAAAAAGCTGAGAGTCCAATTCGCTGAAAATCTATAATTTTAAAGCTGGCAATGGTTGGTTAGAAAACTTTGAAAACGGCATGATTAAGTTTTCAAGAAAGTGTTAGGCGAAAGTGCGAGTCTAACATAAACCCTTGATAAGTTAAAAATCCTATAACTTAAAATATTTTCTGTTTCCCTTGGGTTTTAGCTTATCGAGGTGCTACTGTAGTTACAAAAAAACAGTTTTTAAACTTTGCCTGTCTGTTTTTTGTTCCGGCTAATCTCCGAAACTGTTGGATCGGGTTTGACGCGTCCACTGACAGGCAGCTGATGTTATAAGGCGGAACTTGGGCTGCATTTATTTTAGAAAAAAATAATAAAGTTTTGTGCAAATATTATCCTTTTTACAAACGTAGACGAAGTCGCGGGAGAATGCTACTTTGATACTAGAAGTTTCGTCGAAATCAGCCGTTTCAGAGATTAATCCTAATAAAAAATCAACTTCAGTTTTATTTGCATGCATTGATTTTAGTCAATGATCAGCTTTTTAGTTACAATATCATTGATTTTAGTATATATACCTACATGTTTTCATTATTCGTATTTCTATAAAAATCAATTTAACACATCGGTTGCTTCTCTAACCCTATTAATATATATCTACTCTATGCAAGACGCACGAATAAAATTTCCTAAACATATGTGTTCTTATAACCCTGGAATAACATAAATCCCTTCCCTTTGTTGTGTTTGCAATATAACAATGTTAGCTGACGGACAGACGAAATTAAGCTTGGTACAATATCGCGTGTCTCGTGTCAAGAATTAATATTTGTATTTGGACTTACCTGTATTTGCCAAAAACAGACACCATTTTATCAGTGAATTCCAATATATTTTCGTAGCATTTTACTGATAATAAATTCATAGCGTGATAGAATTAAGGATAGATATCATTTTTTTTTTCAAAATACACGTGTTTTATAAAATATTTATCCTATTTTAGTGGTCATGAAAAAAAAATCAGTGTGACCGGCATTTTCTCGGCTACTTATTTTTCAGATTCAATTGAGCCTTGAGCATATTTTATCGATACCATTATTTTGAGGCTTAGTTAAGAAGCAGAGCGGCTTCAGCCCACGAAAGTGGTTAGCAGAATAACTACTAATTTTAGTTGTATTTATTTAGTAAGAAAATATAACACTCCTGATGCCACAAGAAAAATTTAAACACAAGAAGTATTTTCTAAACAAACGGTGTTTTATTATTCGTATACAACTTTTTTCGAGTTCTCTTTTCGTGTTCTACGCTCCCTAACATACGGGTCTCATATTGTCACATTGTGTTGACACGAATGATTTTTACTCCGCACATGTCAAGCGGTTTATCTTTTAAAAATATCCACCGAATGTTCTTTATCGATAACTTTAATTAAAACCAGTAAGTTGTGTGTAGTACAACTGAAAATAGTAAAACTGAAATATAAAATACTTTCAAAAGCATCGTGCGTTGCAGTGTGTTAACGTGAATTCGTTAATATTCAAGCGAATTAGACACCTAATAAGCAACCAATTCTTTGACACTAACTTCACAGTTCATCAAAGTTAGAGGAGTTCAGGGTAAATCTCGTTAGACTTGTTGTCGTTGTTCGCAAATGTAAATCTGATATCTTCTAAGATAATAATGCAAATGATATTACGTTGTAAGGGCTAATCTTGTTCTAGATCAAATCCCCGAGGTAATATATTTTATTGGATATTAGAATTGATATTAGATTGGTCAAAAGAACTTCACTATAACCTATTAATTCTTAACATATAAACGATAAAAATTGCTACTGTGAGTTTTGCTGAGGAAATAGATATCGTAAATTTTTCTGAAGGCATTTTAAAGACACACCGAAAAATATTTTTCACGCTTTGATTACAATCCATCGTTTTTTCACAACTTTCTATAAATATAAGATTCATGTATTTTCTATATATAAATAGGCAATAGGGAAACTGTTAAGGACATTCTTCTCCTCTGTTTGTCAGCCTATTTTCTTTTTTTTGTTTTGTAGCTCTGTTGAAGAGCTTTAGTGTTATCAATAAAAAAAATAGGAACTGTTTTTTTCTCTATAACTTGTACATATAAATCATCTGGAGAAAGTTGTTTAAATTATAATGAAAAGCGTATCACAATCCGTTGTCTACATTGACAAAACTAAGGCGACAAACAGCCACGGATAGCGAGTTTCTTTTATACCACTAATTATTATTAGTGGTACTTGATTGATAGAAAATTGTTCTTTTGTATTTTACACAATAATTTATACATAATTACCTAGTGAGTAACAGCGTGGCCAGAAGGTAGAACCCTGAGGGGTGAACACCGCACTCGCACTCATGATGCGGCGTGGTTTGAGCATCCATGCCTGCGCCCAGCTTATGGTAGGCGATATAGGCGCGCGCCGGATTGCCGTGGGGAGCAATTTTCGTGGCCTTGTCTTACGTCGGGACAGACTGAAACTGCTCATCTGGTAGCCGAGTCGCAACTCTTCATCTGAAAAACGTACTTTAGTTAATCCGACACTATTAACAATTGTTCTAGGTTTATTTAAGATATATTCTACTTTTTAACCTACCTAAGTTTTGTTTCAGAGATTTTTTTTCTAAAATGGAGTATCTTGTCGCTTTGTTATGTAGGTCCTTCATTTATAATAAGTAAAAAAACTAACACTGAAGTTTAACAAAACGAGTCCCAGAACCGGTCAATTTTTTAATTTTTGTTATATATAATGAATTTATGCATTTTATATGTACCTATGTTCAAAATATATTCAACAAAGAATCTCGACTATACTCTAATATGACGACGGGAATAAAATTTTGGCTTCATAGAAAAATTTTCATATAATCCTTTCAAAAAATCTTTGCAACGAGAAATACCCAGAGATTTATTCCAGTCAGAATATTTAAATTTGTCAATCAAAATGTTAATTATAGTTTCCCTAAAATACTATATATGAAATTAAATGAATCAATTTTGAATGTAATATTATATTGTCGATCGTATTTAGTTTAATGTTTATTATCGTTGTATTAAAAACCGAATTCCTTGTCTTATTTCGCTTATGGATGCGTCATCATAACAAAAACTTCATTGTGAATTCTCCAAGTGAATTAATATTTATGATATTATAAAACGTATTAAAAAATATTCTGTACCTTCATTAAAACATTCTATTATATCCTCTCTGCTGAGGCAGCTGCGTTTATGTTGATAAATCTTCGAAGTACACTTTGTTTATAAATCTTAATAAAGCAAAACAATATATGGAATACTCGGACCGTGACATAATTATTCCAGGGGTTCATATTTTTGGATTAGTAAAATTCCATGTATAATTTAAGTTATTAGTTATTTTTAATAAAGTAAAACTTAACAATCTCATTTAATTTAACTTAAATTATAAGGTCATCTGTATTAATAGAAAATGTTCGTCAACTTAGAATATGTTTTACAATAGTAAGGGTATCTATTCTTCAGAATTATATGTCACCATGTTATTTGATGATGGTCATTTTTTTCCGAAGTGACTAGTAACACAATAAGCGTACAGTATTCACTATCAGAAAGGTATAGTAAAACCAGCCAACCAATTTAACTCAGTAATATCTTGATACTTACTGTTTCACGAAATAAAGTCTCGTCAGCCATTAGGTGTCATAATTTTTCGGCACGTTTACATAAAATATACGTTTGTGTAACTGTAGCTTATTGTTATTTCTCGAGATAGATATGCAGTAATGATTCACCCGGACAAGTTTCATGCGATGTCTGCACTGTACGCGCTTTGCAGACGTACTGAAAATGGGAAATTTAAACGCTATCTAGACAGTGTAGCGGGACGTGAAGAAAATATCGATGAAAAGAACATACTTGTGTAATATAAATAATTGTTTCACAAGGAATTTAATTGAATTACAATAATCTTTTGTTATAGAAATGTAAATAATTTCGTACAAAGCCATGCGAATATTATTAGGAAAGTTTTTGACCAAAAAATAGAAAAAGCATGTAAAGAAAACATATTATCAGCTTTTAAAGTAATTAAGATAAGATAACTTTCAAATATTATTTGACAAATAATTAAAAAAAATTGCCGCTATACTATCTCAATAAAATATATTCACATCACTAGTGGTCGATTGGGCGGGCGGCCGGGCCGCTGTCGCTGTGGTCGGCTGCGGGAAAAGTCGATACCTACCGTATGTCATTATACGATGCACTTTGCACCACAATTAATTACTATTATTCTTGTGTCGATCCTTCAAGTAGAATATGTACTTGTTCTGAGAAATGTTCTATATTGTTTGAGAAATATTCATGTAATTGAAATAGTTCTATGAGCATTAAAAGTGAATGAAATAATCTATAATTCTTTTACATTGTTGGGTAACAACATAAAACTTAACTGAAATTTAGTAATTTTAAGATATAACTTTATAAGTCTTTAAAGCAATTTTTGTCTATATATATTATAGTAATTTAATACGAATATATCGGCTATTGAAAACATACGATAATATATACATTATAGTTTGGTAAAGTTGTAAAGACCCTTCAGACGGAAATACACACGAATCTGTTCAGGCCTGTTTGAAGCATAAAATGTGCCGCCGTGTTGTGCAACTTCACTGCACTTCGCATTTAACAAAATTATATTTCGTATTTCCTACAATAATTGAGTAATATCTATAAGCATTACGAAATTTATACCTTAGCACAGTTTTGAATCATGAAATTTCAAACTCTATATTTTTTTTTATAATCGTCTGAAGGATATGTATACTATCAAAATACTATGTGATAATTGGGGTTGATGATGGATAAACTTTATTTTATTGACATTTCCTGATGGTCTACTAACCTTACCTGGCGCACGATTTCTACGAATTTGAATATATTTTAATGTGACCTATGTCTTTATTAGTGTACTATGTACGACTATAAACATCTGGCCATGTCGACACGTTCATACAAGCGGATTAGGCAAACACCTAGGACGTTCAAATTTCAGAGATGTCATTTTGCAAAAAAAGCAAGAAAAGTGGAATTTATGTGATTCCAAAATATTATATGGCTCATATAAATAAAGTATGTAATAATCACTCAGTTTAATTTTCCTCTGTTTATTATAATGGATTCTAACTAAAAATAACTTTTATTTAAAGATAAATGTAATACAAATGTAATGTAAAAAAATATAAAATTGTATTTACTTAAAATACATACTCGATATAGGGCGATTTTAAATGAGTTGTTGTCAAATTAATTAGTCTAAGGTGCAGAGTTTTTTTTTAGATCCTACCTGGCGGTTAATTATATTTCAACAGATAGACTATGCTAAGCTTTGGTTTTAACATAGTTTGCGTTCATAGCATGTATCATTATGGACTGTATTTGAGTTGATTCCATAAGATAAGTAGCAAGTAATATAAAAAAGATTCTAGTATTAAATTAAAATTTTAGAAATTGTTACAATTTTGTACTGCCAAATGTAAATTTTAAGCTTTTACTTCTTTTTAGCTATATTTTAAAGCAAGTGATTTTATTTCAATTGCTTTAAACATTTTGGATGTATTTAAAAAAAATCAGTGCAATACAGTTACCTACGTATATAAAAAATCGTGCAATTCCAGTTTATGATCGTGCAATCTGCTTTGAGTAGTCTGGCAACAAATGACGTTTACTAATTTTCGAAATTGACAACGGGCAATAGCAAAATTGGCGGACACGCGTTTATACGTTTATCCAAGTCGTATTGTTATAAAATATACAGTTATTTAACGCCTGTTCTCTCGAATGTCTACAGATATATCAAATGTAAGTAATAAATAGTTTGAAATTTATTTTATATCACCGTATATAACTTTCAAAACATAAGTCATAGGCACGAGACTGCATAAAAAGACATCGTGGCTTACGTTTCATTATAACGACCTATTTACTTTATACAATTATTTATTAACTTTGATAACTCATGTTCATATCTTAGACTACGATAAGTATATTTATTGCAATCGTTGCACGTGTGTTTTTACTTTGCAATGAACATATTGTATTTGCCGGTAACCGTTATTAGATTCACGATAAATGTGCATTACCCCAATTACCGAGTGAATTGTTTATTCAGCGTAATTGATTTTTGTAAATTATTATGGCAAAAACATTTGTCATTTTCATTACATTCCAACTTTCTGTTTACATGTGAACTCAAATGCATTTATTTCCGATTTCATAGTGTTTTATAAAAATAAAAAAACTTATCAACATCTGCATAATTCTACATTCTTATAATATACATTTGCAGTAAGTAACAATGAAAATTATACCATTAGTTATGTTTTAAGTAGGGGGTACTTATATGCATGTCTGGCTTTGAAGTGCATTTCATGATTAATAAATCAATTTCTGCACTTTTTGAAGATTTTGTCTAGTTTACTAATCGTTTTTTCATATAAGAAGACTACTACTTGACTAATGATTATACCGTAAACTGTGATCACTAAAAATATGGGCAGCTATAGCACAATATTGCCAAATTAAAACTGCTATATAGGCATGTAATCAAAAAGTTACACTTTTTACACATAGCAGATATTATTTTGAGAATGGTGATTTGTAACTTTATGCACTTAATATTTTCAATTTACAGAGTACAAATATGACAATTTAGAAGTGTATGTGATAATTTTTTTTATTTTTATTGGATTTAAAATCAATGACACTTTATTTCATTTATGGAGCGTTCTATTTTGTGTAAATCTATTGTAAATAGTTTTTTTTTATATTCCTTAGCTGCTTCCACCTGGACGTAGGCAAGAAACATCTAGAAAACTATTTATGATATCACTGTCTAATGGTAAGCATAGTGTAAACCAAAAACAATAATATCCATTGAGATATGGGTAATCCACCACTGTTTTATTTATGCTCATCCCTTATACAGATTTGTAAGCATTTTAGCCACTGAATATACACTGGGTGAATCTGAAATGTGACAAACTATAATACAGTCAGTGAACATAGTGGTCAACCTCGTTGCTGGCTACAGAGCAGAGTGCTTATTGGCTATTTATCTGCTGATACTGGAATACAATTTCCCTAGGTATGCCACTATAAAGCAGGTTTTATATCTGGTATATAATAGTCTTGACCCCATGACCCAATTCATATAAATTTGTAAAATGCTAAGACTGCACTCTAAAAATGGCCCTTAACCATAGATGGCAGACATCACAGAAGTGTCAACATCATCTCCGGCAGAGCTTCTTGGAATTGGGAGACGTCATCTTGCAGTGCGTGATTTTAACTCTGCTGCAGAGGCTCTTGCTAAAGCATGTGAATTACTGGCAAAGGAACATGGAGACACAGCTGATCAGTGTGCTGAGGCTTATTTATGGTTTGTTTTAATTGTTTTTATTTTTTATTGTTGTGTTTAATGCGCTGGTGGAAGTTGCTTGACTTTTATTTCTTATATCTTTCAATTAATGTAATATCTATTACCTTGATTATTACAAAAAAAACTAAGACCATTAAGGATTAATAATTGTTAAGGATAAATTCATCATTATAATAGTTTACGATACTAATTAAAATAAGTTTAATTGTACGTATTTCTTTGATTTCGACACACCACAAATATTTTTATTTAAAAACTTAAGACATACATACATCCTAGTGTCAGAGGCACTTCAGAGTAAAAAAAAAAGAAAGTTAAAATGAAAGGACAGAAATTGATGTAATTCTTTTCAACATATGCAATACAGATTGCTCATAAATTTGCTTTTGTTTATACTCTTGCAATATAGATATTATTTTTAATTACACTATTTCACTTTATACATATACTATCCTCCAAAGAAATAGGGGTGCAACTGTCATAGTTTACAATATTGAGTTCTATAATATATATTCGGAATCAAGATAAAAGGTGTATTAGTATTTTCCTTTGTTTATCTAAGAATTTCTGTTCTCAGATTACCTTTAACATCATTTTACATATACTTAGGTAAAGGTGTAGGCTATAGACTTTCATCTTTTTCCGATTTGTTTTTTAGTTAGATGCATCCCTTTCCTTACAGAGACAATATAGATCTTCTGAGTTTATTTATTGTTGTAAGATCGATACAATACATATATTTTTGTGCTAGGTATGGCAAGGCACTTCTAGGTCTGTCCAGAGAAGAAAGTGGTGTCCTTGGTGATGGTATGCCGGGATCTGGAAATATAGATGATGATGAAGAGGACAATGAAGGTAGGCTTAGAATCTAGATTATTTTTTTCAAATCATGATGCACATCCATCATAAATATAACACGATTAATTTTATAAAATCTCACTTTAATACCATTTGTAGATGGAGATGAATTCATAAACCATAGACGATTAGTCCTAATTTAATGAAAACGAAATCACAATATCTTCATTGAATATTATGATTTTATTAATAATAATATTACAGTTATTGAACATTGATGTTTTAAGAAGTTATGATTTTTATAAATATTATTCAGTCAGCGATGTGCAAAGTGGGGCAAGTGGTATGATGCGCAGAACAAGGGAAGTAACAAGATTACATTGTTTACATAAAAAATTTGCAAGCAAAGTATAATATTACTAATTACTATCCTTTTTTTTTTGTTTTACCCTCTGTGCATAAATGATATTGTTGTGATAATAGCAGAAACCAGCTAGTATGTATACCAGGTGAAAGGTTAAACACTCGCTTTATTCTAGAATATGACATTTCATGGTCACATTTAACATATAAAATAATAATATCAAAACAAATACTAATAAACAACCAAGAAAACCTAAGTTAAAGTTTGTTCTAAGGCTTTCAAAAGTATAAACACAATCTTAATAAACTTAGGCGTAATGACCGGTGTCGGAAGCTACAATGGGCGACCCGGAGTTAATAACTTTCGATAATAAAACGGACAATAAACCTTTTTGTATTGCTCATGCCGTTCCTACGTTCACTTTCAAGTGAAAGAGAAGTCACTCGATGTTCATTGTCATTGTGCTTTAACATAGACACATACAGGATTGCGTATAGTGTTTGTATTTTTGTAGATAATTAGGTTAAATATTAAGCACCTATTTTTTTAATCGATTTAGAATGAGAATCGAGTGTAGAGCATCCTCCATACATATTGCTACTGTCAAAACATTCAACCTGTATAGTTTAAAAAAAAACTGATTTTTATAATGGAGATTGGTTTTAGAACAAGAAGATGGAGAAAACGGAGAGACAGAACAAATTGAAGATGCTAAGAGTGGGAATGATGAAACAGAGATGAATGAGGTAGAGTCCACTACTAAGGAGCCAGAGTCTACAACTAAAGATGATATACCTGGAACTAGTGCAGATACAGAAGAAGATGCTGAGCCTGTTAGTATTATGATTGATCCATTGCTACACGTCTTGATAATAGATATGTCAGATTTTTTTAAATTACCTCTTTTAATTGGTTACACTCTACCAACTTTATACCTATAATGAAGTGTATATATTCTTTTATTATTAAATCTAATATTATTAAGATGTAGATTAGTAATAAAGTAAAAGAAATTCTTTGATAAAAAAAACACATTTTTTTTGCTTGTATTAATTAATGAAAAAGTTGCTTAGTTGAGTATTAGGAAGTAAAAAACACTTCCTCGTATTTTGATTGACACATATTCTTCTTATATATTAGATACTAGAATACGTTAAGCACACAATTAAAACAAATATAATAACATGTTGTATATTATTATACATTGAAGCCATTAATTTATGATCTAAAATAGACATACCCTTGAAATACATCACCACTAGCACAGTCCATGATAATATTGACTAAATGTATATTAAATTTATATAAATGAAATATACATAAATACTAGTTTCTTCCTGCGACTTAGTCTGTGTGGAATAGTATATACTGTTTGTGCAGTGTACACAGCGGAAGGTGTCGGAAAGAAAGAAACTAAAAAACACGATTTTGTAACATTCTTCATTGTAGCTCTGCTCCTATTGGTCTTAGCGTGATGATATAAAGTAGTCTTCCTCGATAAATGGTCTATCTAACACTGAAATAATATTTCAAATCAGACCAGTTTTCCTGAGATTAGCACGTTGAACCAAACAAACATCCTCCAGCTTTACAATATTAGTATAGATTTTTAGTGTAATTTATATAATTCTCAAAGATACATCTAATGGCAGACAAATAGATGAATTTTTGTTTTATTTTTAACAAATGTCATAAGTATGTTAGATAATGAATTTGAATTTTGGAATTGCAAATAAACTTAGTAAAAAGTATTAAAAATTACCAATTAAATAGGTGAGGGTCCAAATATTTAAAATCATGTTTGTGTATTGAATCCTATTAGAAGGATAATAGGATTATGAAATAGAATATTTTCAATTTTATCACCAGCACATCCTTGAAAACCTTCATATTATTTTCACAGAGCACTACAAATGGTGAAGGAAATGATGATTCGGTGGTCAATATGGAGAATGAGGATGATGTTGACAATTTGCAACTGGCCTGGGAAATGCTTGGTAAGTATTTCTAATAATAGTAACGACCCGCCCGAGCTTCGCACGGGTGCAATGTAGATATTCATTTTAATTAAATACCGTTAAGTGCAGTTTTGATCTACATAACATGTACAATGTATGTAATGTATTTAATTTAATAATTATTTTTGTAAAAATATTAAAATGGTTACTGTGGATTATTATCCTTTGAGATAAATATATACCATCGCGGACTTTTTTATCGATCTTTTAAGGTATAACAATTCCGTAGTACATTAATTTCTTTTATCTCCTAAAGTTTAGCCATCGTTTGCGATTTTAGTGCACAAAAATATGTCGTAATTACAAATCTTTGAATTTTTCGGCTTTTCTGTACTATAATATGTATGTGTTATACATATATGGCTCCCTCTTGAATCACTCCATGTATTGCTGAAAACTATTCGTTGAAAATTCATCATTCGTAAAAAACCCGTTGAATAGTTTAAAAGATCGCTGTCGTAAAGTTAGTATAGACAGGACAACGTTTGTGGGATCATTGACTCGAATTGGCGTTCCACAGGTTTCCATTTTAGGGCCTTTATTTGTGTATACAATATATAAGTGACCTGCCATTAGTGGTCGATAACTGTGCAGATGTGGTTCTTTTCGCAGATGACACTTCGCTTATATTTAAAGTAAAAAGAATAGATTCCAAGTTTAGGTATCTAAGCAGTATCTTAAATAAAATTTCTGATTGGTTTGCATTAAATAATTTATTGCTAAATGCAGACAAAAGAAAATGCATAAGATTTACCTTGCTTAATGTTCCACCTACTGATAGTAAAATCGAGATCCAAGGAAATCTAGTTGATTTAGTTGACAATACTGTGTTCTTAGGTATCACACTTAATTCTAAATTACAATGGGGTCCTCATATAAATAAATTGGCGGGAAGATTTAGTTCTGTTACATTCGCAGTTCGAAAGATTCACCAGCTAACAGATATTGCCACTGCTAGGTTGGTCTACTTCACTTACTTCCACAGTTTAATGTTAGTTTTTACCATAAGATATGGTATTTTGTTATGGGGGACAGCAGCTGAAGTGGACACCATATTCCTACTACGAGAACAGACAGTTCGAGCAATTTATAATTTGATGCCTCGGGAATCATTAAAGACTAGGTTTCAGGAATTCAGGATTTTTACTTTGCCCTCCCAATATATTCTCGAGAATTTGAAGTACGTCCACAAAAACTTAGATAATCGGGATTTAGTAAAAGACAGACATAATGTAAATACTAGAAACAATAACAAACTGGTCATTCCATGTTTCAGGCTCACTAAGACCAGTAATAGTTTTTTGGGCAATAGTGTTACATTTTATAACAAAGTCCCAAAACGCATTACCGATTTGCCAGATAGTAAGTTCAAGTGTTATGTCAAGCGGATCTTAATACACAAAGTGTATTACAGGGTGGATCAATATGTGAACGATGGGGACGTTTGGAAGTGACGGCTCTCTCTGTGCATCCATCAAAAACGAATGTGACTGTATATGTCTATTATGTTGTAATAATTAAAAATTATGTTATGTATTATGAAAAGGTAACCCAGATTGAGTTTCTTGCCGGTTCTTTTCGATGACTGGGTTGTTTTCCGAACCGGTGGTAGCTTTGACGTTCATAAGTGCCTTCTCAGGGTCTAAATTGAAGAAAGAGTAATTTGATCTGATTTAATCAAGTTTGTTGGTGTATTATCTTTGTATTCAAATTAATCTCCGCACCGCGTTATTACCATAGTATTAAACTAAATGTCATACTTTTCTTATTAGAATATTTTAACATCTATGCTCTTGTATAGATTGCATTGATTACTAAAAATGTATACTAATTTTTGCCCTCGGTTTCACTGTCGCTAATGTAAATTTTTACCATCCTTTGGAAACAGTACATTTTTCTGAGTTAAAGGTACCCTATGTCATGTTTTTTCAATGAGATTATTGCCTTTATGGCGCGTTTATTCTTAACTTTTATTGCGATTTTTAAATTATAATCCTCAATGTCCCGCACCGGAGCGTCCACGGCTTGATGGATGAACCTACTAACCTAATCTACTAAACTAATAGTAGACGCAGGTGTCGGTGTGTCTGGATATTGCCACTATAGCATGTGAAACGCTATTGAGGATTTGTATCCTTCTGCCTTTTGTTTGCAGAATCACCACCAATTTGAAAGTCAATCCCTGAGATTCATAGCCCTTGTTTACCAGGGCTTTTTTCTCTTAAATTAGTTATATGGGTATAAAAATTTTTACAGTTGTCATCCATCCATCAACTATGTGGACTTATAAAAGGGCGGAAGGTTTTCACAGTCTTATTAAATCTCCCTCTTAGGGAGAAATCCTCATTCAATTAATGAGCATCCCCACGACTATAAAGTTTGTACAGGTATACAAAATTGTTTTTTTTTTATTGTTCAGATTTAGCTCGTAGTATCGTGTTCCGCCGTGTCCAAGATGGTGGTGGCGAGGCAGCTCGGGCTTTGCTTGCAGACATACATCTAGCTCTCGGAGAAGTGGCACTCGAGAGTGAGACATATGACAAAGCTGTCACCGATATGCGTAAGTATTTGATCTTTTTTTAAACTAGCTGTAGTAGCTTCGATTATAAAACAATGATTAATAAAATCATAGAATTATATTGTGTGTTAAAACTATTATACACATATAAACGAATGTGATATATAATTAAAACATGTCCTACCGTGTCATGTTATACCGGTGTATAAACTATTACCATACCAAATTTCATAATCGGTCCAGTATTTCTTGCTTAAATTTCTTCTCATTTGTGTTTTCTTATAAGTAAGATATATATATATATATATACGAATGTGATATATATGTATAATATATCGTATATGTTTAGAGCGGTGTACAAACCACTATCATACCAAATTTCGTGAAAACCGTCCATTATTTCTCGCGTAAATTTCATCTTTTGTGTTTTTTTTTACAAGTAAGATAATACATATACTCGAATATGTTATATGTGTAAAAAATGTGTTCTATATGTTATATCGGTGTGTAACTTATTACCATACCAAATTTTGTCAAATTCCGTTCAGTAGTTTTTGCGTGAATCCCGTACCAACGATGGACAGACAAAAATTTTACATTGATGATACTATATATTTCTGTTTTCCAATAGAAAGCTGCTTGGATCTTCAGAAGGAATTATACCGAAGCGATGATAGGCGTATTGCAGAAACACATTATCAAATTGGTAAGTAGCTTAGTAACAAAAGTTTAAATTACATTGATAGCTTTATTTACTTTTCCCAAGCATATAAATGGAACACAGTTATACAACAATTTTATATAATATGTACATGTTGTTGGTTTTGTCAAGGGTATTATATCTTGGAATGCATAAAGGAAAACAGATTAGTTAAAAAATTAATCAAGGTACTCAATAGCAGTCCATACTCAGTAGTAATATGTAAATGGGATCTTTAATAATACCTTACATGTATAATTTCATTAGAAAAAGTGTAGACTTTATTTACAGGGGTGACGAAAATTTTCAATTACAAGCGTGAATATATAGGAGTGACTCTTGTTTTGTACTTTCACATAAGCTTAATTTTTTATATAGTTTTCATGTTTAGTAAAGTATTTTGTGTTTAATGGGGTTTTAAAAACTAAAAGTTGATATTTTTAATTTCACCACGGACATTATTTACAAGAGTGACGAATTTTATCTATTAGAAGTTCGAATTTATGGGAGTGACTCTTGCTTTGTTTTTGTTACACATTTTTAATTAGTTTGCATAATTTTCAGGTTTAGCAAACTCTCTCGCTTCGAACTTCGAAGACGCTATAACGCACTTCAAAAACGCAGCCAATATCTTGGAAACCAGAATAAAGACCTTGGAGAATCCATCATCAGCCACGGAGGATGCCACAGTCAAGAAATTCGCCTCCGCTGATCCCTTCTATACTATCGAGGGAGAAATAAAAGAGCTGAAGGAATTGCTTCCGGAAATACAAGAGAAGATCCAGGACATGATGGATTATAAAGCCGAGGTGAGACCATGTGACTGTATTGAAGATACTAGGAAAATGTTGAGGAATATGATGTTAAAGCAAAAAAACCAGTGCTCCGTTGAAATTCAGTCTTAAATCTTTTATGGTATCTTGGAGTCACTACAATTTAGCAATCATTAAAAAAAAAAGTAATTGCTATTCCATCTCTTATTACTAGTGTTTTGTGTAAAAAACAATTACTTAATTTGCTTTCCAACAAATATAATGTTGTAAAAACATCTTAAGTCTGGTTATAGTATATTAGAATTCAATATATCAGTAGCGTTAAGAGAGTTTCCTCTATTTTTGATTGCAAGGAAAAATACTAGAAGTTTAAAATAAATAAATAAAAAGAAAACGATGAGTACATTCGCTCTTTAAAACTTGATTTAAAGTTTAAAATTCGAAAATAATTATGTATAAGAAAAAAAATTTAAACATCTTTTTTTTTCTATTAATGCCATCTAGAAACAAAACCAAAAATCAAATTTGGTCAACTTTTAAGAAAGTTTTGTTCGAAAAACGGAAAAAATACTTTTGGACAAGTAATTAAAAATATGTCAAAAATTACAAGGAGGGCTATTTTGAGGGGTACTAGAGCATATCATAAAATTGAGGAAATAAAAAAAAATCAAACCATCCGATTTGGCATGCTTTGCCTTATATATTAGAAATAACTTATGGATTGAAGTAATAACCTTAAGGTGTATTAATGTCTCATTTACTTGAGTTGATAAGAATAATTATTACATATCATTCAAGTATTAGGCATTTTATAGATTAAAATAATTTGAAACTGATTTGTAGTGATTCCAAGAAATCTGCATTTTTTTTATATTCCAGCTTTTATAATCACACTTATATTGGTATAGTATATAATAAAGGTTCAATCGAGATTCTTGGTAGCTAAAATAACGTATCATCAGCATTCACCTAATACCCTTACCCTGGAATTTGAGTCAGTGTTTTTAGAATTGAGTAATTTAGGTAACATTTTCAGTAATTCTAAAAAACCTGTAAATTTTTATATACATAACTTGAAATCACGTATATAGTATATGATAGATATAATGGTAATAAACACCAGTTGAGATTTCTGACAGCTAAAATAATTGAGAATTCACATACTATTTTCTCAGCGATTTAAGTCAATATTTGCAGCTTTGAGTAATTTAGATAATAAAATAATTGAAAATGATTTCTAGTAATTGCAATAAACCTGTGAGTTTTAATATAGTCAGCTTTAAATCACTTAATTACATATTTGGCAGCTAAAATAATAACCAATACCAAGAGAATTCGCATACTATTTCCTTCGCATTTTGATTTTCAGCTTTGAGTAAGTAACATAATTATAGGCAATAATAACAATGAATGTGACTTGCAATCATTCCCAGTAACTTGTGAACTTTAAGATATACATTTAAGTAAGCATTTCATCGTAATAGTGAGTTAAAATATACTAACAGTAGATATTAGTAAAATATTTATGTTAAGTTATTTAAATTAAAATCGAATCTCGCCAAAATTTGTGATATTATTATATATGAATCGACTGTTTTTAATCAGTATTATTTTCTAATCATTATTCGAACGTAACATGTGCCTTATGTGAAGATTACACTAAAAAAAATCAAGGTGTTATCTGAAATTATGATAAAAAAATTATATCATTTAATAGTAATGTTATCTCAAATTGCATTTAATAATTATAGTTTGTAAGTTTAGTCTTTCATTTTATTATTACAATATTTAAGGCTGAAATAATGGTTAACATCTGGATTAATAAGAAAATTAAATTGAATTCACATTCGTATATACTTTTTGCATTTGCAATAAATCGCTTTTAGATCCGAGTTAAGCTGGGTTCATATTAGAGTGTCGAGACGCCATCTATTGTGTCGAACGAGCGTTCATACTTCTGTTTTGTGTTGCAATGTAGTGCCTTTTCAGCCATCATTAAATTGTTTGACTATTGAGGAAGTAAATACGTATAAAATGTTATTATACATCTACAGTGATTCAATTCATACGCCAAGGGGCCGTTCATAAAATACGTTCGCGTTTATTGTTGGGAGTGGTACCTCTTAATGTTACATGTATGTATGTATGTGACATGTCAGGGGGTTTAAGGAAAAGAGTCATTCCCTGCTCATAAATTTTGCAAAATTTTCTATTTTATATTTTTGTTACGATAGAAAGTATTTCATTTCATATTTATAAATATTTGTACATATATATCCTGTATGAAACATTTATAGCAGCGGGTTAAACCCACTGTTGATGTGGCGACGCGTCGCTACGACTTGCGTCGCCACGCTATATGGTTTACGATATTTAATTTTTGTTTATAATGTATATGTTTATTTAATAATCATCTTTTTCTTTAAAAATTCTTAATATTTTATTTTTGATTATACTCTATTTATTTTCTGTCGTAAACTATATTTTTATGCATATTATCTGTACAAAATAATTTCGATGTTTCACATCTGCCAGGCGTCTCGCGATGGTTCACAATTTTTTACATATATGGCGGTCTATTTCTCATTACTCAAAATTGATAGGAGAACTGCAGAAAATATGACTCCACGTGACAATGGGTGTGGGAGTGATCTTAAAAGATTATATTTTGTGTGAAGTACTTTATGAACAGCCTCTAAAGTATTTTATATTGCTGTATTCATTTAATAAGTTGTATATTCTTATAAAGTAACATTAATGTGTTGTTTTGCGACACGATTATGGAACGATAACCGATATAGCAGGAACGGCCCAAAAACATTGTTGTGAATCTAAGTATATCGCATTAACGAAACCGATAGCAGTTTTTGTGTCACGACACATGTCGACACGGTAATAATATGAACCTAGCATGACTGGTTTTTTTTTAATTTACTGTTTTTATTTCCCTTGATGACGTATTATTAAAATAAATGCGGAATCAAACAAATATACACAACTCAGTTTAATAAGAAGACCCATCGTAATTTATTTGTGATTATTTTAGTATTATATTATTGTATTAGTTGTAAGCGCATTTATACCACGTGGCCATTTTTGTATTCAAGTTTTGTACTTTGAAAAATAAATTACTTATATAAAATTTCATAAATGTTGTATCATTTCAGCAGATCTACCTTATACATTAATGGCCATGTGTTTTAAATGTCGCTTTATTAATTTATTGGCATGGCCATTAATGTTAAAAACGGTTATTTGTATTTTTTAAAGAAATTATCAAACTAAAATCTATGAAAGACTCTTTGGTGGAATCCTCGCCATGTAGAAGAATTAATTTTTATAAACTTAAGATTTTTTTTTTGATCATGTGTCACTTATTATTAGTTTTGATAATTGTGCTAGAGTTTAACGAATTAAAAATAAAAAATAATAATATGGAGAATTAATTCTAAGGTTAGGGCCAGTCAAATATTAGGTACATACTAACTTTAACCTCGGCTTGACTCGCGTTAATGTGGATTTGACCAATCCCCGAGGGATGGTACATAGGACAGTACATTTTTGTGAATTAAAGGTACCCTATGTCTTTTTCTGTACACCTGAAAACGGGTATATAAAATTTCATGATGATCGGTTGAGTAATTAGTAGTTGAAAGCGTTACAAACTCACATTCGCTTTTATAATATTAGTTAGGATTGTAATAATGTAAACCCACCTAATATCAACTTCTCGTTATCACCCCGATCAATCGTTATATTACTAACTAGCCGACCCGTGCCCACTTCGTTGGGCGGTAATAGGCATTATCAAACTACAACTTTTCTCTGGAACTCAATCATATATATATCTCATAATTAAGGCAGCGTTCGTAAGAAACGTTTTCGTTCGAACATTTTTCTCCGACTCCCCAGATATTACCCCCTACAACCTCACAAACTTTACCTCTTTATAATATTAGTATAGATTATAGATAATATAATTAGTTAATAGCTTCTGCCCGCGACTTCGTACGCGTGGAATAGTTATTTTGGGCTAAGACGCAGCAGAAACTCTCAAAAGGAAAAAAGCCCCGATTTTAAAATATTTTTCATTGTTGCTCCGCTCCTATTGCCCTTAGCGTGATGATATATAGCTTATGACACTTACAAATAACGTGACTTTCTATTGGTAAAAGAATTTTCAAAATCGGTTTAGTAGTTCCTGAGATTACTCCCTACAATATCACAAACTTTACTTCTTTATAATATTAGTATATAGATTATAGCCCCTGCCCGCGACTTCGTCCGCGTATTAATAGTTACTACTCTGGGCTAACGCTGACACACAGCAGAAGCTCTCAAAAAGAAAAAACATCTCGATTTTGAAACATTTTTCATCTGTGCTCCGCTCCTATTGGCCTTAGCGTGATGATATATAGCCTAAAACCATTCTCGATGAATGAGCTATTATATAGCCGAAAGAATTATTCAAATCGGATAAGTAGTTCTTGAGATTACCCCTTACAACACCACAACGTCACAAACTCACAAACTTTACCTCTTTTTATAATATTAGTATAGATTAACAAAATTTGAAGTCTCTATAACATTTTTTTTTCTCGAACTGACTACGCTATTGGCCTAGCAAGGCCTTAACAGCTACACCGAACTACTACAATAAGAATATTAGCCTGTGTATGAAACCTGCCGTTCTATGCCACTAGAGGGTTTCGTAAAATCTGTCTTGACTAATTAATAGAAATACAGTTATATGTTATACCGGTGTATAAACTATTACCATATCGAATTTCGTCAAAATCCATCCAATAGTTTTACCTTGAGGCCGTACAAACGACAGAGAGACAAAATCCTAAAAACCATGAAAATGTGTTCCGTCATTGTTTCTATTATCCCTACCGAATTTTTTCTTAAATATATTTAATGTACAGATCTCGTGTCTTTACTCTTTTATTATAAGTATAGAATACATAATAAATATAAAAAGAAATGAAATATAATGAAAACACAGTTCCTTTGAGGCTAAATCACGTTAAAGCTACTAAAAATGTCGGCTTTGGGTTCTGACCATTCGATGTGGAATTTTTCATAGATGATTCTATACTACTGTTTTTTTTTAATTCCATTGACGCTTTACCATTTTTTTGAGAGGAGAGGTGGGCCTCCGGCGCTCTCACTGACACTGAGCACTGTTACTTCACGTCGGTTTTCTGTGGGTCGGGTGGTACTAACCCGGGCGAGCCGACCCATTCATGCTGAAACCAGTAATAGCTTCAGTGTGGTTCCACCACCTACAAAGCGTGGCTCTACCACCTACCCCTACACTTAAATCTAAAAAAGACTAAATAGGAAACTTAAATAAGCTACACAGTCTCATCGAACAGTCCGATGTCGGTTCTACCAAAATGCTGTGATAAACACCCATATTCCCGATATTGATCTTAAATTCTTTAATAATTTGTAGTCCGGTGAAGCTGTTAAGACCTTGCTAGGTCAATAGCGTAGTCATTTCGAGAAAAAAAAAACTTAATAAATTGCACCCTCTGCTTTTATTTTTATTATATTTTATCAAAAAATGATGAATAAAGTCAACACTCTTTACAAACTGGTGAATTTATAACTTTCATTAGAAATTTAAATTAAACAGTAACCTAAAAGTAGAAATAAATAAAGTTCTGTTAATATTTTATTTTGTAAACCAGGGTACAAGTGGATGCTGACACTGTATAATACGGTACCAAATCCTTTTCTCAAAGTCAAATTAAAATATTATTTTCACTAATTGATTATTTACAGACTATAAAAAGAGTCCGTGAGACTCTGTGCCCGTCAAATGGCGAAAGTTCGTCACAAAATGGCGCCGGACCGAGCACTTCTGCACCGAAACCCGCTGCTTCGGATATATCGCATTTAATAAAACGAAAGAGGAAGTCAAGCGAAACAGAGACGGAAGCTGTACCCGCGAAACGGGTCAACACATGAACAGATCAATACGGTATGTGTGCGATTTTTGTAATAGTAATAAAATTATGATTAATTGTAAGTAATATTCGTAGAATTCATCGATGTTTATGTTAAAAGGTCATTTTTTCGTTTGTTTATTAAGTTACGTCACAATTCACGTTACGTCATTAAAATATTCGTATAAAATTTTGTTATGACATATAATATGCGTGATTAATTTATAAAAAAAACGTACATTTAAACTCTACAACTTTTTGTTAATCAGAATTATTGATTTTGATTTGATTCACGCTGATAATTATTGGTATGTAATGTAATCGTTATCAAGAAAACTTTGGCTAATGTTATATGATAACACTAACAGTTATAACAAATAGCAATAACTGTTATATTGTCCGTTGTATTAATTTTATTACGCATGTTTGATAACGAAATTATTATTCGACGAAAATTGCGATGCTTCCAAGTATTTCCTATAAGAAACATAAAAACAGTTGTAATCGTTATATAGATGAGTATTTTTATTATAACGAACTAGTATTAAACAAAAAGTTATGTATATTTTTGAGACTTTGTTTAATAAGATAGGCTCTATGTAATGTAAGACTATCCAGTTATAGTAATAATTTAAGATCGTAGGAAACATATTATATGGTAGGGTGCTTTAAACCTGACTTAATCTCACTTTTAAGGTATCTTATTACTTATGTTTTAATTACTTAACTGTATCAATTAGCTGTTGAATGTTAGATTCTCTCTTTCAATAACTGCATTCTAGGCGCTGTTACTCATCGGGATTACTGTTATTTACAGAACTAATTAATTATTTCCCAAGCTACATTTTAGTGTACATCTTTATAAAACAAGATATCCAAATATTACTTCATTAAGTTTTATGATATCTAAAACTTATTTGTATTAAAATCAATCTATTTATCTTGTGAAATATATATCAGTTATATGAGGAATATTATATTTTATATATTACAGATTCAAGCTTCCCCATAGTGTAGAGTCAGGTTCATAATCCCTTCCCAACAAATACTTGAAGGATTGTTAGGATTTTTTACTACACAATTATCATCGGGATAACCGAATTAGTATAAGCTAAGAAAATCCAGATAAACCCAGAAAGTGTTTATCCTAGAAACAATGTACCTATGTATGTAAGTAACTACATCATTGTTATCAAAACTTCAGCAGTGCTATTTATTTCTTACTAATGTGATTTAATAAGTGACAGACTGAAATTTTTAATCAATAAGATGAGCATGTCTTTAGAGTAAACCAGTAATAATAGTAATATAGGAAATAGTATGTAATAATGTAAAATATTGGTAATCTTCGAAATATATATCTGTGGAATATGTGTAAAATACACTTTTTGGTTTTGTATCTGTTCTGATGATTAAAAGGTATTTCACAAACTGATTAATTGTTAGTACGATATATTTGAGATTAGTATTTGAAAACAAATTGCGTGTTACATGATTTATCAACTGAGTTGAACAAAATTAAAGACGGAATATGAGTTTGTTAAAATCTCTATAGAACTCTGTTATAAGTTGAATTTAATTGAGGTCAATTTGCTCAAAGACGATAGTAAAATGTTCACTGTGATCATCTGTGGATACAACTAAATTTGACAGTTTTTTCATTCAAATTATAAGTCAGCCCTATTTTGTTGTTGGTTTTTGTTTTTATAAGAGTCTTACTACTTTTGACATTCCGATCTGACGTATCGAACGTTTGACGTCTATATGGTTTATACCGAAACTATGGAAGTATGAACTACCGAATCCTTATATTATACAGTGTGTGAGCGTGACATTAACGTGGCGTTACTAAAATTGTCAATGAACTTAAACTCTGTCTTTAGACCATACGTTTTTGTTACACTAGCCTCATTTTGATAATTTCTAGAAGTTATGAATATTCGTAGACATAATTTCATTTTAAATATGAGTTGGTACTCCTTACTTCTATACTCCATAACCAAAAGGAAGCAATAAAACGTATTGTTAAATAGAAAATTTATATAAAAAATTGATTTTTACAAAATTTATATATCACTAATTCAATTCTTTGTAATGTTCTTTTTTTCATAGGATACGTAAGGCGTCATATAATAATTGTCGCATAATTAAACACAATTAATACGGATGTAAATTACTTAAGAAGATTACTATGTAGAATAATAATATTAAGTTATTTTTATGTTATAAATCTGATTGAAATAAAATTAGTTTCTCTAGTAATTCTGTGTCTCATTGATATATTTCATTGTTTTGTATCGTTTCTAAAAAGGTTGACTCGTTATTGTTTTTTTTTTTTTTTATCTTATTCTTTGGCCTTTGTGGAAAATTCCGCAATTCTGCCAGTGTCATGTACATAAAGCTTAATTTCTACGATAATGGATCAACAAAAGATCTGAAGTTGATTTAGACCACCACCGTATGACTAACATAGAATATAGGGACAATACACAATTGGGTTAGTAAGTACCTAAACATATGAGTTAGTAAATAAATATGTATATTTTATCATATAAGCATGTATAGCACAAGTAAGCATAATGTAACAAATAATTAGAGCTTAATTTTATTAATATAGGTATATTTACACAGAACAGTAATAAAAGGAGTAAAGGAGAGGGAGAGTAGGAATTGCATGCAGGTGGGACGGAATATCTCCTGGGGGAGTAAATTATATAGAGAAACGCGCCGATTTGGACAATTAAAAAAAATATGGTCTATACTTCCTTCATCTAGCCCACATTCACATAGCGAGTGATCCCGGACTCTAATTTTTGCAAGATGGACAGGTGTGCAGGCATGATTCAAACGCATACGGCACACGACCGATATCGTACGCTTGTCTACGTTCGGAAACAATGAAAACCAGGGTTTAGTGGGGATGGTAGGTTGTAAATTGCCATAAAATTTGGCTTTAAGCTTGTGTGATGTCTGCCACTCATCATTCCACGCTTTAAACAATTGGTGTTTCATGCTTACACAGAGATCCCCAGGAATGATTTGAAAATGTTCTAGGGAACCTATGTTGGCAGCTTGCTTTGCACATGAATCTGCGGTTTCATTGCCTGGAATGCCCGAGTGACCCGGAATCCAAGCCAAGACGACTTTTAAGTTTTGCTGTTGACACATATAAAGAGCTTCTTTGATTTTTAATATAATTGGGGATCTGTATTTAGATTTGAAAGGATTAGCCAGTACGGCTTGTAAGCAGCTTTTTGAATCAGTTAAAATAATGGACTTTTTGATATCATGGGATAATACAAATTTTATAGACTCTAAAATTGCAATGGATTCACCAGTAAACACTGTTAAAACGGGAGGGCATTTAAAACTTAGTATAATTTTAAAAAAGGGAATCCACACGGCGGATCCCATGTTGTTGTTTTGGGTCAGTTTGGATGCGTCGGAGTAGATTGCTAGCCAGTTCGGAAATTGTGAAGCAAGCTTGTCTTTTAAAATTTTATCGGCATTAACTATGTCATTCTGAATGCCCAGATCTAGGATTATATTGGGCTGATGACACAACGCTTCATAAGGGAGAGAGAAAATAAGTTTACATGGAAATTGCAGAATGGGAATAGTTAAACGGGAAATTTTGATATAACTGCGGAGAATACAAGGCAAATCGAATAAAGAGCTGTAACCCTCGTTTTCAACTATACAAGCCAAATGTCTTAGCTTCTGTAGGAGAGGATGTTGGGAATTTTGATAGAGTTTGAAAAGGAACTTGTCCGAGAGGAATTGCCTGCGTAAATAGAGAGGGGGATCCACGCATTCCACTTGCAGAGCATTGATGGGCGAGGATTTCATGGCCCCTAGAATAATGCGAAGGCATTTTGATTGGATTTTCGAGAGTTTCTCCGAGGCCCCTTTATTACTGGGATCTAAAAGAAATCCTCCATAGTCTAGATGGCTGCGAATGATAGCATTATAAAGCATTTTTTGGGAAAAAGGGTGAGCTCCCCACCAAGCTCCAGATAACGACCGCAGGATATTAATGTTCTTCTCGCATTTACCAGACACATAATCCGCATGCAAAGACCCAGACATTTTAGCATCCAGCCAAACGCCTAGAAATTTAATGTTAGTTGTCTGAGGAATAACTTCTTCACCCACTTTGATTTTAACTAATGGGATATTTCTCCGCTTGGAGAACACAACCACTGCACACTTTGGAACTGACAAAGATAGACCATGATCTAGTAACCATGGTGAAAGATAGTGAAGGGCAGTGTTTAATCTGGAACAAGCATTGCTTGGGTCCGATACTGTAGTGTATAGAACCAGGTCGTCGGCGTATTGTAAAATGGAACAGAAAGGGTTCACAACTTGGTCTATATCGTGTGTATACAGACTGTACAGCAGCGGACTGAGTACAGAGCCTTGGGGAAGACCTTTCCACACAGTACGAGGAGAAGAAAAAAACCCTTGATATTTGATAATGACCTTTCTCTCCATCAAGATGTTGCATATAAAGAAAGCTAGCTTATCCGGGATCCTCAGCTGAATTAGCTTATTGCTGAGGACAGGAAGCATAACATTATCATATGCAGATGCGATGTCCAGGAAAACTCCAACCAAATACTCTTTTTTCCTAAATGCAACATGCACATCAGTTGTAAAGATCCCAAGACTATCAAGGGTGCTGCTGTCTCGTCTAAACGCGAATTGAGACTTGGATATTAAATTGTTGTTCTCAGCAAACCATTCCAAACGGTACTTAATCATGCGCTCCACTATCTTAACTAGGGCAGATGAAAGGGCGATAGGCCTTCGACTGTTAGGGTCAGCTGGGTTTTGACCATGTTTGAGGATAGGGATAATGACATGGGTTTTCCAGGGATCAGGGATTTGTTGGGAGTTGTATATACTATTAATTAAGCGAAGGAAGTACTGTTTATTTTTATTAGACGATTTTGATATAAAAGAATATGGAATTCCATCTAGACCAGGAGAAGAATCGGAGAGCCCATCTAGAGCCATTTCCAGTTCAATAAGAGAGAAGGAATCATCCATCATCGTTGAACTGGTACATTGAACTGGGTTTACTGGGAGCATATCTGGAGATGGAACAGTGTCAGGGGATAATTTATTGATAAAGTCGTCCATCCACAAGCATTGGTCGTTATGGGAGACGTTATCATTATAAGAAGCACCACGGAACCGTTTGATTTTTCGCCACACTAGAGTAGAAGGAGTTTTAGGTGATAAAGATTCGCAGAATGTGTGCCACCCAAGTCTCTTTTTTAAACGTAATAATCTCTTTACTTTTGCAGAAACTTGTCGAAAACTAAGAACATTTTCAGGGGTCATCGCATAGTTGAATCTCCGCTCTGCCTCTTTTCTTTCCTCAATAGCCACTGAACATTCAGAATCCCACCAAGGAGTAGGTATTTTGATTTTTGGTTGTGTAGACAAAGGAATATGATTATTTGCACTACTAGTAAGCGCTTCAATGTATTTAGAATAGGTAGGAAGTATATCATCGGGGCGGGGATCAGGAAGAGAGTCTATTATAATGTCAAGGTGATTAGAGTATGAACTCCAGTCAGCGCGGGATAATCTATATTTTAAGAGGGGAGAATAGCAAAAATTCGGATATACTCTACTGGGGATGGAAAGGATAATAGGGAAGTGATCACTACCGTAAGTGGAGTTCAAAGTAGACCATGCTATGAGGGACGAGATGGAATTAGAGCAGACCGACAGATCTACGGCACTATTGGGATTCTGGTTAGGCAAAACTCTACGAGTTGGAGAGCCATCATTTAAGACACAGAGGTTAGTCTCATCAAAAGTGTCTATAAGACACCATGCAAAAGAATCATTGTGACTCCCTCCCCAGGATCGGTGGTGGGCGTTAAAGTCCCCCATTAGAAGAATGGGTGATGGTACAGACGATAAAACATGAAGGATGTCTGGAATTAAGGAGCCATTAGGGTGAGGGATGTACACTGATATAAATGATATGTCGAGGACTCTGACAGCCACAATATTGATACCAGGGGAGTGAGGAGGGATAGGGATTAGGGAAAAAGGGAGTGAGCGCTTTATAAAAAGAGCACAGCCAGTATACCCGTCAGTTCTGTCATCCCGGAAGCAAGAGTAACCTGAGACCGCAAAACGAGAGCCAGGCACGAACCATGTCTCCGAAATGGACACAACGGCAGGGTTGAATTTATCAATCAGGTGTACTAGTTCATGTTTCTTGGGGCGTAGACTCTGGCTATTCCATTGAAGGATTACGAGTGAATCCATATTGATGAACTAAAGAGGTTAAGGAGGCAAGTGAAGAGGCAACGTTGGACGGTAAGGAAGGATTGTTCTGGGTAAATAGGTCAATGAGAATCTGGAGAAGGAGCTTGACAAGAGTGTCAGTTTGTTCTGAAGTATGGGAGAGAGAAGAAGGATTTTGCAATGCACAACCATTAGGTAATGCAGGAGGCATAGTACCTACGATTGCCTGATGACCACTTTTATCATACACCTTACCTAGTGGAGGCCTAGGGCGACGATTAGTAAAGATGGATTTAACATAGGAATGGGAATTTTGGGTGGGACCAGAGTTAGAACTGTTTGCGGGAGTAGGATGGGTTTGAGGAGGAGTGGTGGAAGATGATAGGATGACGTCAGAAAAGGATCTAGGGACTAGAGGAAACTGTTGGGAAGCTTCCTCGTACGAGATTCCATTTAGAGCCATGGATTTCTTAATGTTGACTTGTCTATCATGTTCAGGGCAGCGCTGACTTGTAGCCAAATGCTGACCTGAACAATACAAACATGTAGATTTTTCAACTGGAACCTCACATGAAATGCCCTCATGGGGTTGAGCACACTTGTAGCAACGAGGTTTTGATCGGCATTGAGATTTCACATGTCCATAACGACAGCAGGCCATACATTGAATGGTCGGAAATTGGTACGTGTCCACGGGGAGAGATGTATGAAAGGAAAATATTCTTTCTGGAAGTATTTGGCCTCTAAATGTAAGAACAACCGTTTGAGTCGGAACCCAATCAATCTTTCCATCAGTGACGACCTTTCTGCTCAATCGTCTGGCTTTCAGAACCAGACCACAGTGATTAGGTACCACAAGACTCTCGACAAACTCATCCATCGAAAAGTCTACTGGTACATTCCGAACAAGTCCCATTCTTGTAACGTTATATGACGGGATAGTAGCTACATACTTGTGTTCCGCCAAGATAGGGTTACTTAAGAAATTATTGGCGTCCACCACTGAGGAGAACTCTACGGCTATTTTATTTCTCCCAATACGTTTCACACCGTCTGGTGATATATTTTTTATGCTGTGTTTGAAAAGCAATTGACCAAATTTAATTGGCCGGATAGAAAGGCCAGCTGCAGGGTCTGGTTCAGAACGCGAAATTTGAATTATAAAGGGGCCTTTGTCAGAATCTGCATATGTATTAATACCTATGACAATGCTGGGGTGTAAGTATATCCGCTGAATAGACGCAGAGCCCATGTCTAAGTCAGTGATAGCTTTTTTGCCAGTGGGGGCTTCATTATGGGAAACCGAACGGCGCTTGCCAGTAATTCCTATTGCTGAGGAAGAGGCTGAAATGTCCGGGGGGACAGGAGGATCAGGGGGGTCACCCTCCATAACGGAGAGTGTATTATATGAAGGGAGTCAAGGAAAAAAACACAAACACTTACCACCACCACAAAACCAAAGAACAACACACTATAAACAAAAATCAACTTCGAAATCTATAATAATTTCTGTAAAATGGTATAAGTTACAAATAAACACGCCCGACGCTGACAGACGTAGGCCACAGAAAAGGACTCGTTATTGAAATAAAACTTTTTGTAACATGTCAAAATTATCTATTACTACTGAATTTCAAAGACATTTTCATTGCCTAAAGCGATATTGTTTTGTAAAGTTATTAAAATTCCAGTACACGAGTAAGGAATACCATAATGTAATATGACTAATGTGATCGTAACACAAAATTTGGCAAAACATATGACCTATTCTAAATCGAATTTTCCGGTGATCGGTGCATTGGTAGACCTCATAGAAACTAGTTTCTAATACCTACGGCGTAAGACCCTCGTACAGGCTGAGAAATTACACGGGAAATCATCGAAATCGACGCTATCGGCCACATTCATGGCAACCGTGTGTTTGATATTGGGTTTTATTGGTAACGTTAAATTTGAAGTTGTTAAAATTGACGAAGAGCCGCTGTCGAATGACTTGCATTTTATGATTATGAGTAAAGACGATAAGCTCTACATTGATGATATTGACGTATCGCGTGAGTATCAACTTGTTGTAATATGTCATGCATAATGACTGTTAGGTATACGGCGTGACCAATGACTCGAACGGTACATGTACGTACGTTATCGTATACCTACCGTGTAATCAATATCCAAGTAGGTTATCTGAAATTTAGGAAGTTTTACTAATATTTTTAGTTGAATTTTTATACAAAACTAGCAACGAATAGCGTCTTCGTCTGCGTTAAATTGGGACATGGTCTAACACCGCCATCAATGACGACTTACAATTAACTATCCCGCCCTAGCCGACCCATTCATGCTGAAACCAGTAATTAATTCAGCGTGGCTCTACCACCTACAGAAGTACAGACAATAAAGTAAATGGTTAAATTTACTATTATGACTTTATCTTAAACTGACATACTTTCTAAACATATCTACTTTGAGAGGCCTCATTGCACAGTGGTTTTAAACTCTAATATAGGGTCGCGAGGGGTGTGGATGGATGGGTTCGATCCCCACACATAACTGACAATCTGTACGTCAAATATATGTATGTATAGTCCGGTCAAACGTTTTAACCGCTCTGAAGTAAATGCGCAGAACACAAATTTAGGTATCAGAGGGACGTAGTGAGGTAAAAGGGGAGCGGCGCTCGCCCGCGCGCGTACCTCGCCCCCTATTTCACCCACGTTGATACATGTGTCCTGTCATTACTGGTTGCAGTACAGTCGCATTCCGAAGTCAATTTAGTGTTGTTGTTAATTACATGTTATTGCGATTTTCGTTGTTTTCTTTTCTTGTATATTTGTCATTATTATAAGACCCATCCATTTCGAACAATGATGTTTCTATGAAAGGCATTGTTTATTTTATTTTTAATACAAATTATTTATTCATTATGAATGTAGTTTATTCACAATAACGGTATTGTAACACGCATAATATCTGCACAATATATGCTACTAGACATATCTTACAGATAGAAATAAATATTGCATAAAGGCGATCATTCAATAAAAGTAAGCGATCACCCAAAACTCACAAACCAGGTGATTAAATGTTATTTGGATTTAATTATAACTGACAAATACATGATGTGGCGAACTGTTAATATTTTAGCTTTATCATCATTCAGCTGTTCCATTTCTAGTTTTAACTGTTATTTAATTACCCCAGATTTAATTTTTATCATTTGTTCGTTTTTATCTCTAATTCTTTGCAAATATTCAATATTGATATATATCTTGTATGTGTGTATATGTCTTCTAAATTCATATAAACAGGTTTTCGTAAACCAACTGTCAAACCGTTTACAAGACGACACAATCGGAATCAAACATTCATTTCACATACAGAATCTTCTGAAAGTAGCAGTTATATGTTATATTATACTGCTACATTTTTATTACTTAATGTAATAGGCAAATATCTACTTGAAGCATAATTCATTAAAACCTGTCATGCTGTACGTATAATATTGAGACAAGTTAAAGATTAATAAACGTAAATATTAAATTCCTATAATAATACTATTCTGATTTTGTTTTGTATTAACCTATTGACTGTGCTATGCGCAAGACTGAACTTAAAGCTATATTCAGAGCGGCCATCCACGATGACTCGGACTTATATTTGAGTTGTTCTTTTACCATAATGCAAACTAAGCTTAATTTGGATTTAATCAGTTGTTTGCGGACTGTATCGTCATTATTTATATCGAACAAAAGATGTTGGAATTAATGAAACTTTATTTCAGAAGTCATGTGGTGTATTGAAGCTTCCGATGTTCTTGTCGTACTCATTAGCTGCTTACTTATATGGAATTCATTAAATGTGGTAAATTTATTGCGTTCTCATTTGTAAGCGCGAAATATATATACATACGTAGTATAAAACTAAGTCCCCTACCGCGTCTGTCTGTCTGTCTGTTCGCGATAAACACAAAAACTACTGAACGGATCTTTATACGGTTTTCACCAGTGGATAAAGTGATTCACGAGGAACGTTTTGGTATATAATTTGTCCAGGATTTTTTTTATAATCAGGGCGGGGCAACGTTTGCCGGGCCCGCTAGTACATATATAAGTAATAAATACAAAATATAGCATAGTCTATCAGAAGTATACATTACAGGATATAAAAAAAAATATTTAAGTTTTGGCCCCTCGTGTAGACGTAAGATAACAAGCAAGTCGAGATATTTTGAAAGAACAGAATATGAAGAATTATGGTTAGGTCCGTGAAATGGCAGATTGTTATAAAATTCGCTCTCTAAGAGCTTTAGGTGTAATAAAATATACCAAAAAATGATTACAATTTCCAACATCAAGGTTAGAATTACCTCGTTCTACTTATGACAAATGCATATTAGTATTTGTCTTTTATAGAGTATGCGTAAAGCTGATAATACACAAGAAAATTTAAACAAAAAATAAAAGCGACTTCAAAAAGTCTACTCTAAAAAAATGTGCCAGAACGTGTTTGATTATAGTTAGATAGGTACCTAGTCTTAACCTACCAATATTTCAATCAACATTTTCTATTCGATTTTGAAGAATTTCTTGGTGTGTCTTCCAAGTCCAATGTCCAGTACTAATTAAATTAATATGAGTTCTCGTGAAAATATGCCCTTTCCAATAAAAAAACAATAATTTTGCAGATCTTATTTTTATTATTTACTAGCGGGCCCGGCAGACATTGTCCCGCCCTGAATATAAAAAAATCCTGGACAAATTATATATCAAAACGTTCCTCGTGAATTACTTTCTCCACTGGTGAAAACCGCATAAAGATCCGTTCAGTAGTTTTTGAGTTTATCGCGAACAGACAGACAGACAGACGCGGTAGGGGACTTTGTTTTATACTATGTAATGATATGATGACTAACCTCTGCTCGAGACTTCGTCCGCATGGAATAGTTACTTTGGGCTAACGCTAACACGCAGCGGAAGCTTTCAACAGGAAAAGAAACCATTTTGAAACATTCTTAATTGGTGATCCGTTACTATTGGTCTCAGCGTGATACATAGCCTTCCTCGATAAATGAGCTAACTAAAACGGAAGGAATTTTTCAAATTGGACCAGTAGTTCCTGAGATTAGCGCGTTGAACCGAACAAACGAATGTAAATAATCGAATTGAGAACCTTCTCCTTTTTGATGTATGTTAAAAATATTCTTAAATTTATTATATTTGGGATTGTGGTTTGGTTAGGTTTTATTGGAATTTCAAATAAATACATATTTACGTTACATAAAAATTAATTTATTCACTATAAACATCTCACTAATTTAAATTTTAACAACCGCTTTACCCTTATTTTCCCCAGCTAACATACCAACAAACGCTTCGTAGATATTCTCAAACCCTTCGGTGATATGCTCATTAGCTTTTATTTTACCACTGAGAATCCAACTGACGAGATTTGCAAACGCCACTGGCCATTCATCTGCCCATTTCCCTGCTATGAAACCTTCTACATGAAGTTGCTTGGATACCAACGCTGGTTGCAAGATAGTTGATTTCGGCTGTTTCTTTGGGTCTTCATTGTACACGCTAATGCTACCACAAACGGAAACTCTTCCGTATAGATTCATATGATATATGATCGTGCTGCTTATTTCTCCGCCAACGTTATCGAAGTAGCAGTCTACACCATTGGGTGCGGCTTCTTTCAAAGCTACAGTGATATCGACAGTCTTATAGTTGAAGGCATGGTCGAATCCTAGCTCTTGCTTCAGCCATTGCACTTTATCGTCGGAACCAACGAAGCCAATTACCTTACATCCTTTGATTTTAGCTATCTGACCAACGATTGATCCCACGGCACCGGCGGCTCCTGTCACTACCACTGTTTCTCCAGGCTTAGGTTTGCAGATTTCCAAAAAACCGAAATACGCAGTCGCTCCCGGCATTCCCACTGCTCCTATACCGAGAGATGTCGGAAGACCCTTTAGATTTGGCAATTTGTAAATTTGTACATCATTGTTTACGTTGTCCCCGGTATTATTGGTGTTTTTGACGTAGTAATCGCACCATCCTTGGTGTGATACAACTCTAGTGCCAACAGGAAACCGTGGGTTCTTGGAGTCCTCTACGATTCCTATTTGGTAACTGAACTGGTCATATGGAGGTGAATTTATTGAGTTGTACGCACGTAGATATGGGTCGACACTAATCCACTCTACCTTTACGAGTATTTCTCCATTTTGTATTGGCTGTAGTTCGTGTTCAACAATTTCAAAATCCTCTCGCTTAGGCACACCTTCGAAATATTTTTTGACGACGTATTTCCGAGCTTTTACCATGTTGACTTGCTGTTGATTCGCATCTGACTGATTCAGTAGTGGGACAAGAAACGGTTTAAATGTGTATCAGTCCATGTATAATATTGTTATCGTTTTCGATTGATTTGTAATCTAGACCTTGAGATAAGTTGTCAGCGATCACCGAATTAATGTTTCCCAATTCTTTATCCTTCACCTATAAAATTTAGAAATCATTATCAAGGTTTTATCTATTTGATTATTGCCATTATCAATAATTACTAAGTGTAGGTAAGTATATCGAAAACATTTATAAAAATGGACTCTAAATACTCTACTGTCTGCATCAAAAGTTTAAAATTTTAGTATATGGAATAAAGTTAATCATTAAATGGACCTAGTAACATCACCTATAGGTGATATTATCTGAAAATTCATCAATGTTGCTAAAAACAATATAAAAGAGTTGTATCAGAATGTTGGTGCATTTAAATTGTGAAAAATAATAGGGAGTATAGACACTTTCTTGAGAAAAACTTTTACATTATAATGATTTAGGTTTATTATGTCCAAGATAATAATAATTATATATATACAACTATCTCGCCGTTCAAGGATTGAGATCACACCATCCTAAACAACACTAGTTTTCATTTGTATAAATATGCCAATGAGTACGTAAATATCAGAGAAATGCATCGGAAGATTTACATGCCATTATTGGTTTTTCTGTTCACGTGATAGCAAGAATGTATTATTGATTTTTTTTTATCTAATTAAAAAACTATGTTGAACATATACGTAAATAAAAACGATATAGTTTTTTTTTGTATATTATTATTACATATTATAAAACAAAGTCTTCTGCCACGTCTGCCCGTCTGTGTGTACCAGTAAATAAAGTGATTCATGAGGATCATTTAAGTATATAATTTGTGATAACAGCTGCCGGGCCCACTATGAGACTATAAAGGAATATAATTATTTAGGTTTAATAGTAGAACTACTTACCTTTTGTGAATGATTATGTTCTTCGAGATGCAGCGTGGCACTACAGCATCTAGTTATACATCGTAAATAGTATTATTTACATGCATCAAAATCGCTCACATATTGATCTGTTCTTTAGAGTCTTAGACATGAAAACCAGCATGACATGCTGCTTCAACTTACAGTCCGGCAAATCGATAATATTCTTTGCGGCTTTGTTGTAAAACCTAATACTATTTTTCTAAAAAACTATTACTGATCTTACTGAGTCTAAAAAGTGAGGTAACCAATTTGCCACAATTTCTTGCTATTATTTATGTTACGTCGGTTCTTTATTAAATTCAACTCTTTTAAGTTTTTGCGGACATGCATTGTATTATCACTAATGTGTCGAGAGAGCAAAATCAACATACCCAATTTTTGGAATTTAGTGAATGATTCGTGAGGACTCATGTTATAAATTGCGCGTTCTGCCCGTTTTTGTAGTAGGAATATAGTATCTAACTCAGCTGCTATCCCTCAAAACAAAATACCATATAATATTGAGCTATGGATGTAAGTGAAGTAGATCAACCTAGTAGTGGCAATATCTGTATGCTGGCGAATCTTGCGAACTTTCGTGAAAATCCATCCATTAGTTCTTGCGTAAATTTCTTTTCTTTTGTGTTTTCTTATGAGTAAGATATACATATACATAGTAATAAAAATTATGATTAATTGTAAATAATATTTGTAGAATTCATCGATGTTTATGTCGAAACATTATCTTTCGATTCTTTCTTAACCTACGTCACAAATCACGTTACGTCATTGAAATATTAATTAAAGTATAAAATTTTAGTATCACGTATAATAAGCATGAGTAATTTAAAAAAATCGTACATTTAATGTACAACTTTTTGTTATAGAATTATTGATTTTGATTTGATTCACGCTGACAATTATTGGTATGTAATGTTAGCAAGAAAACATTCGCTAATGTTATATGATAACACTAACAGTTATAACAAATAACAATAACTGTTACAATGTCCGTTGTATTAATTTTCTTACACATGTTTGAAAATGCAATTATTTTTTAATTATTATTCGACGAAAATTGCGATGCTTCCAAGTATTTTTTAAAGAAACATAAAAACCGTTGTAATCGTTATATAGATTACTTTTTTATTATAACGAACTAGTTTAATCAAAAAGTTGTGTATACTTTTGAGTCTTTCTTTAATAAGATAGGTTCTATGTAGTGCTATCCAGTTAAAGTAATTTTGTAGTATAACTTAAGATCGTAGGTAACATATGGTAAGGTGTTTTAAACCTGACTTAATCTCACTTTTAAGTATTTACCGTATGTCTTAATTATTTAACTGTATCAATCAGCTGTTGGATGTTAGTTTATCTCTACCAACAAGTCTATTCTAGCAGCCGTTACCCATCGAGAATATTATTTACTGAACTGGTTAAATATTTCCCAATCTACATTTCAGCTTATTCTTTATAAAATAAGACATGTAACTGTAACGTAATTTAGTTTGATTTTATCTAAAACATGTGTGGATTAAAAGCACCCCATTTATCTTGTGAAATATATTTAACAATTCGTATAATTTTATTTATTTATTATATATAATATAGACTGCCCAATAGCTGACCAAAACCAAATGTTAAGTGACGATATAATACACGTATTGATTACCAACAGGAATGTCTTTGGACCCAACAAAAACACCCAATTTTAAAGGTCTCAGTGAACTACACTGATCTATAGTATGTACCTTTCGGGTACGAAAAAGAAAACATGACGAATACTACTAACCCATTAGAACGTTGATTAGTATTAATTTATATAGAATATTTTGCAGAAAATCTAGACCTTTTATTCTAAAAGTGTAAGGATGTAGTAAGGCTTCGTTGGATCCGGCGATAAAGAGCAATGATGGGTGAAGGAAGAGCTAGGATTCGACTATGCCTTCAACTATAAGACTGTAGATATCGCTGCAGCTTTGAAAGAAGCCGCACCCAAAGGTGTAGACTGCTACTTCGACAACGTTGGTGGAGAAATAAGCAGCACGATTATATACCATATGAATCTATACGGAAGAGTTTCCGTTTGTGGTAGCATTAGCGTGTACAACGAAGACCCAAAGAAACATCCGAAATCAATTATCTTGCAAACATCGTTGGTGTCTAAGTAACTTCATGTACAAGGCTTCATAGTAGGGACATGGGCAGATGGATGGCCAATGGCGTTTGCAAATCTCGTCAAGTTGGATTCTCAGTGGTAAAATCAAAGCTAATGAGCATATCAACGAAGGGTTTGAGAATATCTACGAAGCGTTTGTTGGTATGTTAGCTGGGGAAAATAAGGGCAAAGCGGTAGTCAAAATTTAAATTACTGAGATGTTTATAGTGAATAAATATTTTTTTTTGTAACGTACATATTTATTTATTTGAAATTCCAATAAAACCTAACCTAACCACAATCCCAAAAACAATAATTTTAAGAATATTTTTGACCAACTTGAAAAAGGGGGAGGTTTTCAATTAGATTATTTAATTATGTTTGTCAGATCTTCTATACTAATATTATAAAGCTGGAGGGTTTGTTTGTTTGGTTGAACGCGCTAATCTCAGGAACTACTGGTCCGATTGAAATTCTTTCAGTGTTTTAGATAGCTCATTTATCGAGGAAGGCTATGTATCATCTGTATCATCATAAAATTATATTTTAAGCTGTTATAACATATTTTATGTTGTTATAAATAAATTTCAGGACTGATCATTGAACTTGGCACCCATTTAGATCTCACTTATTTTGTCGTTGAAGTCAACAACCAAGGCATATATCATAATATTGAACTGGACTCTCATTTTACATTTATGTTTTTGATGGGATTTTTATGTCGTAAAGCTGATTGAAGTAAAATTAGTTTCTTTATGAAATTCATGTTTCATTAATATATTTATTATGTGCTGTTTTTTGACTCTAAAAAGGTTGACTCGTTATTGAAATAAAAGGTTTTGTAACATGTCAAAATTATCTATTACTACTAATTATTGCAAAGACATTTTCAACGTCTATAGCGATATTGTTTGGTAAAGTCATGAAAATTTTAGTACACGAGTAAAGAATACCATATGCTAATATGGCTAATGTAATCGTCACACAAAATTTGGCAAAACATATGACCTATTCTAAATCAAATTTTCCGGTAATCGGCGCATTGGTAGATTTTATAGAAACTAGTTTCCAATACCTACGGCGTAAGACCCTCGTACAGGCTGAGAAATTACACGGGAAATCATCAAAATCGACGCTATCAGCCACGTTTATGGCGGCTGTTTGTTTGGTATTGGGTTCTGTTTGCAACGTTAAGTTTGAAGTTGTTAAAATGGACGAGGAGCCGCTGTCGAACGACTTGCATTTTATGATTATGAGTAAAGACGATAAGCTCTACATTGATGACATTGACGTATCACGTAAGTATCAACTTGTTTATGATATGCATGATGAGTATTAGTTTTACGGCAAGACCAATGATTCGAACCGTATACATACGTACGTTATCCGTGTATACCTATTTTGTAATCAATTTCGAAGTAGATTGTCTGAAATTTAGGTTGTTATAATGAGATTTTTAGTTGAATTTTTATATAAAACTAGCAACGAATGGCGTCATTGTCTGCGTTAAATTGGGGCATAGTCTAACACCGCTATCAATGACGAGTTATAATAAAATGGATAGCAAATAAACCCCCATGGAAATACATGTGATATAATTACCGTATGTAGTAATAAGCGATGATGGAATTAATGAAATTTTATTTCAGAAGTCATGTGGTGTATTGAAGCTTCCGATGTTCTTGTCGTACTCATTAGCTGCTTACTTATATGGAATTCATCAAATGTGGTAAATTTATTGCGCTCTCATTTATAATCACGATATATGTCGGGTCTTTGGATTATAAAATAAATAACAGTATTTAAATCTGTTCATATCTTCATTTATTAAATTCACAATAACAACTGGTAACCATGGCAATGTTACATTCTTATTCTAGATTTTATATAATGCCAGGACGCTATTTGCTAAAGCGTTCCAATATCCTACATTCCATTTTCTCCTTAGCAAAGAAATAAATAGTTAATCTATTATCAATCAAAATAACAAAGGATACTTAATAATTAAAAATTTAAATTAAGAATATCTAACACTATGGATACAATTTAAAATCAATCCTAATACGAAATCTTTATACTTAAGTGGAGTATATCGTTCTCTGGCTGGATTAGATCTGGTCGTGTCAAACTCAGGGTCACGAGTAAACTCATGCTTACTAAATGCCAACTCTTCTTTGTCTATGACAACATTATTTGAACTTATTCCTTCCCCTTCACTTGTTTTTCAGCTTTCTAGTATATCGTGTTTATTATATCTACTCGTAACATCTTTTCCTTCTCTTATACTTTTCTTACCATTGGTTTTGTAATTTCCTTTGTACATTCTCAACTCTGAATTCCTACGTTTTTTCCCGTCAGCTGATTTTGCCGTCACACTATTCCCTTCCTTCCAAACAATGATATGTTATGTAGGTGAATATGGAGTAGTTAATTTATTGACCTTGTTCTGTTTTACCAACACTTTATCTACCGGTTGTAGATCTAGCTCTTTTGCATGTCTCCTTTTATGAACATGTCTCTTACACAGACCCTTTCGGTACTTTTTTACCTCTTTTGGTGAGACATCGTTTTCGAGAACCTTCTTTACGTCACTTAATTCTTCATCGATTAAAGTTTTTCCTTTTAACTCTTTTAACGTCATAGCTTCAATAAACCCGATCACTGCAGGCAAATATTCTTTCATCTTAACTTGTTCGTGATCTGAAACTTTGCTAGTATCCAGATGTGGCAAAAAAGTACACGTATTTACTTTAAAATCCTTCATTTTTTTCACACCTTGAACGAGCTTCGGATAATTAATCTTAGTGCGGTCATTGCCAACAACATCGATGTTTTGAGTCTCCGGTCCTACCCTTAATAACCCTAACATTTCAGAAGTTATTCTACTCAATAAGGATGGCCCGCTTCCATCATACACAAATATATCAACATTTTTAACCTCTTTCTTAGTTTGTGGTGAAAATACAGTCACCCGCAAAGTACCTATGCTTGGTAAAATTTTTCCACCATATGCACTATATTTTTGTTTACATTGTTTTACTATCTTAACATCTAAACCTTTGTTTAATAACCTTTTATACTGATGTTTGTCTATTATATTTATACAGGCACCAGAGTCAATAATAAACTTTACTACACACCCATTATCTAGCAGTATATCATAACTGTCTAATGTAGAAGAATTTATATTCAATACAGAATGTACCTGTTCATAATCATTATCCTCACTATCATATTTACTGTCGGAATCATCACGGTCCGAAAATTCTTCTTTTACTATATACCTTATATTTCTTCTTTTCTTGATATTCTTCTTTACTAATTCCTTGCCAACTTTTGTCTTGCATTCCTTCTTAAAATGACCTTTTATGTTACATCTGTCACAAGTTTGGTTGTATGCTGGACACTTTTTTATTTCCTTCGCATAATGACCAGAGTATCCACATCTGTAACACTTTTGTTCAATTTTAGGTTTAAAAATTCTATATATCATTTCTCCTTCTTCCTTCACAATTTCCTTTTCCTTTATTAACGAGTCTTTTTCCATGTCAATTTCCATTTCAAAAATCCTTGCCATATTTACGGCTTCCTCTAGTGTCAGCTCACTTCCTATTCTAATCCATTTTCTGACCAGATTTGTATGCGGACATTTTTGTACCAATTGATCCCTGATTACTTCATTGAGGTCCTTAAACTCACAATACTTACCAGCGTTCCTCAACCGTAACACATATTGCTGTACAGTTTCGTCCATCAACATATCCATGTTTCTGAATAATAGTCTCTCATAAATTATATTTGTTTTCGGAACAATATATTGGGTTAATTTCTTAACCGCGACTTCGTATAAATCATGTTTTTCATTTCCTTCGATTCCGAGCATTTCGTATATGTCTTGTACTGAAGGTCCTGCTTGGTAAAGCAGTCTTGCTAATTTTTGATTTGGAGTTAGTCCTACCTGACCTTCTATATAATAATTAAAATTTCGTACCGAGGTACGCCATCTTACACCATTTCTTTCCGGGTCTACGTGTGGGTCGAAATGCGATCCCACATCTACATTATACGCTGCTGCATGCTCCATTGTTTATCCTCGTCGCCAGTTTAATGTCGGGTCTTTGGATTATAAAATAAATAACAGTAATTAAATCTGTTCATATCTTCATTTATTAAATTCACAATAAAAACTGGTAACCCTGACAATGTTACATTCTTATTCTAGATTTTATATAATGCCAGGACGCTATTTACTAAAGCGTTCTAATATCCTACAATATATATATACATATATAAGTAATAAATACAAAATATAGCATAGTCTATTACAAGTATACATTACAGGATATAAATAAAACATTTAAGTTTTGGCTCTTCGTGTAGACGTAAGATAACAAGCACGTCGAGATATTTTGAAACAAGAAAATATGAACAATTATGGTTAGGTCCGTAAAATGGCAGATTGTTAACAAAATTTGCTCTCTAGAAGCTTTAGGAGTAATAAAATATGCCAAAATATGATTACAAGTTCCAATATCAAGCTCAGAACTAGCTTGTTCTACTAATGACAAGTGCATTAGTATTTGTCTTTTCTAGAGTATGTGCAAAGCTGGTGGCAAACAAGAAAATTTAAACAAAAAATAAAAGCGACTTCAAAAAGTCTACTCTAAAAAAATGTGCCAGAACGTGTTTGATTATAGTTACGTAGGTACCTAGTCTTAACCTACCAATATTTCAATTACAACATTCTCTATTCGATTTTCAAGAATTCCTTGGTGTATCTGCCAAATCCAAAGTCCGATACTAATTAAATTAATATGGATTCCCGTGAAAATATTTCATCAATTGTATGATTACTACCTTTTGGCCGCGACTTCGTCTGCGTGGAATAGTTAGTTTGGGGTAACGCTAACACGCAGCGGAAGCTCTCAAAAGGAATAAATCCCGATTTAGAAACATTCTTCATTTCGCTCCGCTCCTATTGGTCTTAGCGTGGTGACGTATGACCTATAGCCTTCCTCGATAAATGAGCTATCTAATACTGAAAGAATTTCAATTGGACCAGTAGTTCCTGAGATTAGCGCGTTCAACCAAACAAACAAACCCTCCTGCTTTATAATATTAGTATAGAAGATCTGACAAACATTATTAAATAATCGAATCGAGAACCTCCTTCTTTTTCAAGTGTGTCAAAAATATTCCTAAATTTATTATTTTTGGGAATGTGGTTAGGTTAAGTTTTATTGGTATTTCAAATAAATAAATATGCACGTTACAAAAAAAAAATAATTTGTTCACTATAAACATTTCACTAATTTAAATTTTAACCACCACTTTACCCTTATTTACCCCAGCTAACATACCAACAAACGCTTCGTAGATATTCTCAAACCCTTCGTTGATATGCTCATTAGCTTTTATTTTACCACTGAGAATCCAACTGACGAGATTTGCAAACGCCATTGGCCATTCATCTGCCCATTTTCCTACTATGAAGCCTTCTTCATGAGGTTGCTTGGATTCCAATGCTGGTTGCAGAATAGTTGATTTCGACTGTTTCTTTAAGTCTTCGTTGTACACGGTAACGCTACCACAAAGGGAAAATTTTCCGTATAGATTCATATGTTATATGTTCGTGCTGCTTATGTCTCCACCAATGTTGTCGAAGTAGCAGTCTACATCTTGCTTACTTCAGCCATTGCACTTTGTCGTCGGAGCCAACGAAGCCAATTACCTTACATCCTTACACTTTGAGAACAAAAGGTATAGATTTTCTGCAAAATATTCTATGTAATTTAATACTAAACAACGTTTTAACGGGTATAGTAGTATTCGTCGTGTTTTCTTTTTCGTGCCTAAAACGTACATACTATAGATCAGTGTAAAATTCGGTGTTTTTGTTGGGTCCAAAGACATTCCTGTTGGTAATCAATACGTCTATTATATCGTCACCTAACATTTGATTTTGGTCAGATATTGGGCAGTCTATACTATCTTCATATATAAATTTCTTCTGTACGTGTGTATGTCACTGAACTCCATCTAAACGGCTGGACCGATTTTGATGAAATTTTGTGTGCGTGTACCAGTGGATCCGAGAATGATTTAGATTCACAATTGGACACGGTAGGTAGCGCTGCGGTTGACTTTTAGGATTTTTTTTATTATCAAGGCAGGACAACGTTCGCCGTGCCCGTTAGTATTACATATAATAAATAAATAAAATGATACGAGGTTTGCTGTTGTGTGCGGATCACGCAAATATGAACTATATTATAAAGTCATAATTTAGTCTCTTATTAGTGAAAAAAAATTTGGAATCGGAGCAATAGTTCCGAAGATTATACTCTTCAAATAAACAAATACTATATGTTTATAGTGTATTATATTTATTATTGTATGTACACATTTTCATTCAAACAACAAAATATATATTATGAACATATCATACAACGTTACACTTTCACTACAGCTTTGCCATAGTTTTCTCCCGACAACATTCCAATAAAGGCATCATAGATCTTGTCAAAACCTTCAGTAATATGCTCATTAGCCTTTAGCTTTCCCCTCTGGATCCAGTCGACGAGTTCTGGAAAGGCTACCGGCCACTGTTCGTCCCAACGCCATATAAGAAAACCTTCGACTTTCAATTGCTTGAATAGTATTGCCGGTTGCACGATTGTCGCCTTTGGAAGATTAGTTGGGTCGTCATTATATGCGCTGATGCTACCGCACAGAGAAACTCTTCCGAAAGTATTCATCTGGCTCATGATCAATGTGCTGATCTCCCCTCCAACGTTATCGAAATAGCAGTCCACGCCTTCGGGTGCGGCTTCCTTGAGAGCTGCCGTTACGTCCACCTTCTTATAATTAAAAGCCTTGTCGAAACCAAGGTCCTGTTCAAGCCATCGCACTTTATCATCAGACCCAGTGAAACCAATAACTATGCAACCTTTGATTTTTGCAATCTGTCCGACAATAGAACCCACCGCGCCTGCAGCACCCGTGACGACCACAGTCTCACCAGCTTTAGGCTTGCAGATTTCAAGGAATCCAAAGTAAGCAGTAGCGCCTACCATACCTACGGCACCGATTCCCATTGACATCGGCAGTCCTTGTAAATCTGGTAACTTGTACATATTTCGTTCTAGGATATCAGGTTCCCTTGTATTTACGATAGTGTAGTCTTGCCACCCTTTGTGTGTGACGATTCGAGTGCCGATCGGGTACTCGGCATCTTTAGATTCCTCTACGATTCCAACTTGATAACCGAATTGATCATAAGGCGGTTTAATGTTCCTGTTATAAGCACGTAGATACGGGTCTACACTAATCCATTCTGCTTTTATAAGTATTTCTCCATCCTGAAGTGGCGGTAGTTCATATTCCACTATTTCGAAGTCATCTCGCTTAGGATATCCATCGAAATATTTTTTCACAACGTACTTGCGTGCTTTAACCATGACGTTCGCAGTTTAACTGCGAATAGTAGATAACACGCATAACGATAATGATAACCGTAGACACGAAATGTCTACATACGAAAATATCTGTGGTTTTATAATATGTAAAATTTCGCGTCGATTGGGCGATCATAACCTTGACGCGATATTGCGTACATTACATCCGAAGAAAAATGCTCTAAATCGAATTAGAACTTTAAATCAAATTAATGGATAAATTAATTTTCGCCGGTGATTCTATACTGCGCATATCAAGAATACGGGTAATCTTATTGTAAGAAAATATAGCACTTAAATATAAGTATGAGTGTAGAAAAACTGACCTTTCCAACAAGTAAAGGCTTATATATTTTTTTTGTCGAACTGATTACGCTATTGACCTGGGAAGGTCTTCACAGTTTCACTGGACTACCAAGTAAAGGCATAAAATCATATACAAAGGAAGAATTTGTTGTTCTTTGTTGTTCATATCAGAAAACCGTAAGAATTGTATTTTATTAAATCGTTAAGTTTTATATTAAGAATATTTTTTTTTATGTCAAGGTTCAAGTGTATGAAAATTTTACATAAATCTTTTAAAATTTACAGTAACACTAGCAAACCCGGCGAACTCCGTTTCGCCACCAGATGGCTTCGTTTTATGTAACATTTCGTTTGGTGATTAAAAGATGAAGAAAAATTTATTTTTTGTTTTATATTTGAAAAGGAAACATTTTATTTCATTTCACAACAGTAATGAATTCATTTCGATTACAAAAATAAAGTGTTATTTAGTTGAACTTCTCTAAGTAAATGAAAGTGAATCCAAAGTAAATACTGAATCGAAGCGTTATACGTGTTCGCAAATTATCCGTTTCATTGAAGTGCTCTTTGGTAAACCACATTTTTTGTTTTTTGGTCTGACGTTAACACAAACAAAGCGGATGGTTTCCCAACTCGTGAACACGCAACGTATAACTGCCCATGTGAAAAACAATGATTTTCTAAATTTATCCCGCAAACACTAAGCGATTGGCCTTGCGACTTGTTAATTGTCATTGCGAACGCAAGGCGAACTGGAAATTGCAATCGTTTGAAGTCAAACGGAAGATCAGTCGGAATCATTGGTATTCGAGGAATACATACATTTTCACCTGCGTACTTTCGGTTAATAATGGTTTGCGTCAATCAAATTCGGCATAAGTCTTTTTACCGAAAGTCGAGTACCGTTGCAAAGTCGCGGTGGATTCAAATTACGCAATATCATAATAACTGTACCAACTTTGAGTTGCTAGTTATGTGGTGGAAATCCTGGTAACTCCAGAGAGTTCAAAAACTCCGTTGGATAATTTACTACATCATCGGGATTTGTTATGGAATCAACAGAATGGAATGGAATTCCTGCAATATATCAACATTGTATTGCAGCTCTCGATTTAATTCTTGGTTGAATGCATCGTGCATCGATCGATTTGGCGCAATCATTCCTACTTCAATCAGTAGCTTGTTTGCAATAGTCAAGCATTGATCCTCTATCAGAATCAATCCTTCATTGTAGATTTCATCGGTTATTTGGATGTCAGGATTATTCGTTTGAATGCGCAAGCGATGCAAGATATCTTCACATATGTCGTCTTTGTATTTGTTCTATAACTGAATTGGTTGTGAAGGAAAACATGTGGTGATGATAATTGCGAACAGCGTTCGTATTTGGTACGCATTTGATGAAACAACTGAATCCGCAAGTGTTAAATCACAATGAGAATCGTTCTCCAGCAAACCCAATAGTTGACATGCTTCTCGATATGTTTGGCATTGGTGGCCATTCACAGTTTTCAAATGCGCAAATGATTTTGGTCCACGTACAGTCGCAAATAAAAACATTCATCATTTCTAGAATGAACAGTATACATGCGACCTAGTGCATCAGTGGAAAACACCTGTGGCCAATCTGGAACTGGGGTTCCTTGTTTGCGACGTTGGAATTTCTTTGTTGATTGATTCCAAGTGTAATACTTGGGCATTTCAACGTACATCAGCGTCGCTGCGAATGGATCTGCTTCACACATTGCAAAGAAGCTAGTCAATGTTGTCGATGGTGGTCTTTCAGCTCGTTGTGCCGCATTAGCCTCAGTGAAGTAAACTCTTTGGCCATTTTCCAAATGCACTGCTAAATGTACAACCGTGGGATATCTTTCATGAATTTGAAATGACAATAATCGCCACAGTGCTTCATTAGTACTGACGCATCTGCCCATTTGGAAGTTGCTAATTTCGTCATTCGCATTTTCCGACGCAATACCAAACACAGCCTTTTGTGACGTACTTGCACAAATATTTGATTGATTTGGCCGAATGACAACTCTCAACGTTTGCATGTGTTTCGAAAATTCGTGATAGCAGCGGGCAATATGGTACAATGAATTCATTTCCGATCTCAATCTCTTGATTTTGAACTTTAACTTTGATAGTTCGACCATTATCTTCTTTTGAACGCCGACGATAAACTGGATATCCATCGTTCCCTGTGACTGTTTCAGCAACTAACGGTCGCGGATATCGTTTTGTGCACTTTCCATCAGCCATGCAAGGCGATAATGGATTTAATGCACCGCACGGTCCATGCACCATCTGTGTCATCACAATGTCGTGTAGATGGGGATCAGTGACTGGATCAGGAATTTCAGCTGATGTGATGTCATCCACTTCATTTGAATGTAATTTGTTCAGCAACCATATTAGGATATGAGCATGTGGTAGTCCACGCTTCTGCCATTCCACCGAGTACATATAACAACGTGTGTCACCAAAAACTCGATACTTAGTAAGCACATCCATCATAATCTTGAGTTTTTGCTGAAATACTCTGGCGATTATGTCATGGCGATCTTGCGGTTTTTGGCCCGGTTCCAACTCACGTTCAATTTCCGTCCACTTCGGATTGCATGTGAACGTAATAAATAAATCCGGAGTTCCATAATTTCGCACGTACGTCATAGCGTCTTGAGCGTATTCGTGCATGTGGCGTGGGCTTCCGATATGAGATGATGGGAGAATCGTCAGACGTCCAATATTCTGAACATCACCATCTGAATGAATAGCATCACGCAAGTGTATATAGTCCTCACATCGTAGCTTTGCCTGATTGAATCGGATGAACGCTAAACGTTCGGTCTCGACTTTGACATACATGTCGACAGCGAATTGCTGGAATAGCCGACGGCACTTCAGAATGACATTCTCCTCATGTGTACGAATCATCATACGATACGCATAGTAATTCATTGCGCTTAGATTTTTATTCGTTGATACGCCTGAAAATGCAAAATTAAATGAATTGTCAATGGAAACCAATAATAGCAATAATAGCAATAATTAGTGTGTGAATATTGTACTTGTAATTGGATCGACCATCTTCAACGTGATGTCGTATCCGTCTTGCCCTTGCCAATAAATGATTGGATATTGTAACGCATCGTACAAACGATGTGTCTCGTTTACACGATGCATGATATTGCTTCTTCGCTGAACGACAATGTCTCGCGATTTAGTTGGATCGCTAACAATAATTGCAGCAACATCATTAACGGTGGGTGCATTGAATCTTCGCAAATGTTCACCTGTTGGGGTACAATCCGCTCTTATGACAAATTTGTGCGTATCCGATGGCATTCGTTCCAATGGTGTTTTGAACATAATAACCACAGCATTATTAGCGTGAAAAAATGGTTGCAACTGTTCAATAATTCGTCTCTTTAACTGTTGTGTTCCCTGTATATCGCACTGCACATTCAGCTGATCCACCATCGACGAAATAAAAATATATTTGCAGAAATTGATGCAGTTCATCTGGTGTTGGCACCATTGAACCATGCAAATGATATATTTGTCCTTGTATCTGTAATTGCAAACAATCATTTGTTGAAGAATACGGTGTAACTTCTGATCGTGTGATGGTGTAGTATGTGGTGTATATGTAGTTGTTATGTGTTGCAATTCATTGTGTTGGTGTGAGTGATTGGTTATGTGTGTTGTATCTTTTACCTTGCAAGTCGGCATGAAGCCGCCTTCTCGAATGATATTAGCTCCAAAGGAAGTCATGCGAAAGCAGTTATTGTATTCAAGGATGTGTTGAAGAAAATGGCTGGAATCGGGATCACTTCCATCGAACAATGGTTTCAGTGGCTGTGGTGGTGTAAGTAATGGATCCAGTTTGACTTTTCCACTTGCGCAGCACAATCCAGCCATTTCTCTTTTGAACTTTAACGCATTGCAATATCGGTATATAGTCGTCATTTGTCCAATATCTAAATTTTCATCATCACTGTAGTTCGCAGTGGGATCATATTGGAATGCCAAGTGATTGTATGATGCCAATGATCTTCGTGTGCTCACGCGTTGTCTCAATCGGGCATTTTCTCTTATTATATTTTGTCTTTCTTCGCTTAAGTTCTGTGAATACACTTGTTGCTGGCTTGCATGTCTTGTGCGGCGGCCGATGTTCGCACGTCGTCCTCTAGGCATTTTGGACTATGGACAGAGTGGTGAATTTAACCTCAAATGCACGATCCACATAATTTACACAGTTCAACTTACCACCTTAAAGACAAATGCCTACTGTTGAAATTGAATAAAAATTTGCACAATACACGTGATTGATTTGATGGTTTCCAATTGAAATGTTAGGAAACGAATAACTTATTTTTTTACTTTTTTTTCACAATTTCACAGTGAACACAATACCGGTTTGTCACATAAAATTAACTGAGCAGAGAACAATGAGTAGCTGTCAAACAATGTATCACGCACCGGCGCCATCTACTTAAAATATTGGTTTGTAGTACATGCTATGTATCAGAGATGGCGCTGTATGTGAAAAATGATTTTCCCGCTTTTCTGTTGAAATTTTTCGTGAATTTTCTTTGCTATAAACCTCACGGAGCCCGAGACCTTTCCAACGAATGCAAAACCGTGGAAATCGGTTCGTGCGTTCTGGAGTTATAGCGTCAGGAAGGAAAACCCGACTTATTTTTATATAGTAGATAACAATTTTTTATGTGTTTGTATTGAAAACAGAAGGCAACGTGATAAAAATATTATCGCGTGCAAATTGCTGATACAAGTAATTATGGAAACAATTTTCTATATCTGATAAGATATATACTTAATCAGACTAGTCTTTCTATGATATCATAAAATCCACAATATACAATTTTTCTGATCTTCGTCTAATGTAAAAAATAGATATGACGAAATTCAAACTCCCCTGTAAAAGAATGTAAAGATTTTTATGTTTTTTATGTAGAATTCTACGTTTCGTTGAAAGTATAACTTCAAAGAACATTGTACAAAACAGACTTAATCAACGAAATTTCAAGATAATAATGTCGAATATAGTGAATGCTCGAATTTTTCTTCCACATTATGAAGTTGTATTACTATGTCAGAACTGTTAAAATATCCAGCACTGAATCAAATCAAAAATACTTTATTCAGTTTAGGCCCTAATAAGGCACCTATGAACGTCAAAACTACCAGCGGTTTGGAAAACAACCCAGCCATCGAGAAGAACCGGCAAGAAAGTCGATCGGGTACATCTTTTTAAAATATATATTTCCAATACATCATACAATCGTTTTAGTGGATGCACAGAGAGGGGTCAATTCCAGACATTACCATCATTCACATATTGATATACTAGCCTATATAATAGCCTTTTGACACCGAAACCGGCTTGACATGGCGCTTAAACTTACAGTCCGGCCAATAAGAAACTATTACTGGTCCTGTTAAGTCTGAAACATGGGACGACCAGTTTGTTACAGTTTTTAGTGCTTAGAGTATGCCGGTCTTTTAATTAAAGTTTTTCAAAGTTTTTACGTACTACATACGTTATATTATCAAGACTGTATTGGGAGCGTAGAGTTAAGATACCGAATTCCCGGAACTTCGTTTTTAATTATTTGCGAGGTCCCATATTATATATTGCTCGAACTACCTGTTTTTGCAATAAAAAATATGGTGTCTACCTCAGCAGCCCTCCCTCACAGCAGAATACTGGATACTTCTTAAAGTCTTTAAGAAAACATTGTGTATCTCGCCCGGACTCTAGTGTACATATCTACAAAATGTCTAGCACTAGTGTAAATACTGCTGTACCTGCAAATCATATCATAAATTCGGATTAATATTACCTCCGTCGCTCTCTGTGAATTAAGGTTATATATAAATTAATGATAATGGAAAAATACTTTTATTTTGAATCGATGTATCAAACAACAATAACGTATAGTTTTGTTATAGTGCATCGAACAAAACATCGAGGTTTTTTTTTAAGTGGAATACGCCTATATACAATAGTCTAGATATCTACGGGTACCCACACCCAAGTACCAGATCCTTTGCTAGTATTTGTACGTTACCATCGTCTAAAACGTCGTAAACATAAAAATGGTGGTCAAATTAAGCTAAATAAAACAATTTATATATATTGATCATAAGTCTACCCAACCTAGACCTCAATTTGTAAATTCGGCACTTTGTTTGCTTTAACAGTCTGGCCGATAACTCATATGTGCGTTCAAGGTCGTGTGTCATTGCGACACGGTATCTATTTAATAATAATACTAGTGATATCACACGTATATATTTATTTGTCCTATTCCTATAGAAGTGAATATTATCAATTAATAAAGCTACACATATATAATATTATATTTATTTTGAAATATATATTTCATAAGGTACATACATATCATTTTAGTTTTTTTAAACTGTTATTTACAATTTCACTACAGCTTTACCATAGTTTTCTCCTGCCAACATTCCAACAAAGGCATCATAAATGTTGTCAAAACCTTCAGTAATGTGCTCATTAGCCTTTAGCTTTCCACTCTTGATCCAGTCAATAAGTTCAGCAAAGGCTGTCGCCCACTGTTCTCCCCAACGCCACACAATAAAACCTTCAACTTTGAGTTGTTTGAAAAGTATTGCCGGTTGCACGATTGTCACCTTTGGAAGATTAGTTGGATCGTCACTGTAAGAACTTATGCTGCCGCACAGAGAAACCCTTCCGAAAGTATTCATCTGGCTCATAATCAATGTGCTGATCTCACCTCCAACGTTGTCGAAATAGCAGTCCACGCCTTTAGGTGCAGCGTCCTTGAGAGCTGAGGTTACGTCCACCTTCTTATAATTGAAAGCCTTGTCAAAACCAAGCTCCTGTTCTAGCCATCGCACTTTGTCATCAGACCCAGTGAAACCAATAACTCTGCAACCTTTGATTTTTGCAATCTGTCCTACAAGAGAACCCACCGCGCCTGCAGCACCAGTAACGACCACCGTTTCGCCAGGTTTAGGCTTGCAGATTTCAAGGAATCCAAAGTAAGCGGTGGCCCCTGGCATACCCACGGCACCGACTCCCAAGGAATTCGGTAAACCTTGTAAATCGGGTAATTTGTAGATCTTTTGGCCTGGTACACCAGGTTCTTTCGTATTTACGATAGTGTAATCTTGCCACCCTTTGTGTGTGACGACTCGAGTACCTGCCGGATACTCGGCATCTTTAGATTTCTCGACAATTCCGACCTGATAGCTGAATTGATCATAAGGCAGTTTTTTGTTCCTGTTATAAGCGCGTTGATACGGGTCTACACTGATCCATTCCACTTTGATAAGAATCTCTCCATCTTGAAGTGGCAGTAGGTCGTATTCTACTATTTCGAAGTCATCTCTCTTAGGAGTTCCATCAAAATATTTTTTCACAACGTATTTACGTGCTTTCACCATGGCTTCCACGATTGTACTGTACGGTAGATCATAGATGAGACGCGTGTTGTCAGATAAGATACATAAAATCCGCCAATTTTTGATAGTCATTATATTATGTTAAGGTTCGCGTCGATCAGGGGTGTTCCGAAACACTTTCCGAAACTCCTCGACATTATATCATATTTTGCGTATTTATATATCTATTTAATTACATATATTTAAAAGAAACTATATCGATTAGATCGGAGCAAAATACTCGAAATTGGATTTTTTTTTTCGAACTGACTACTCTATTGGCCTTTTTAGAGGCCTCTACAGCTGGAATGTCGCATGTGTACTAATTATAGTCCGCGGCAATTTTTTTAACCGCTCTGAAGTAGATGCGCAGAACACAAATTTAGGTACCAGCGGGACGTAAGTTGAGGTGAAAGGGGAGCACGGTCGTCCGCGCCCGTACTTCGCCTCCTATTGTAACCACGTTGACACATGTATCCTGTCATTACTAGTTGCAGTACAGTCGCATTGAGAATAGTTTTGTTGTTGTTAATTAGATGTTATTGCTATTTTCGTTGTTTTCTTTTTCTTGTTTATATTTGTTATTCTTAGAAGATCCATCCACTTTGAATAATGATGTCTCTATGGGAGGTGTTGTTTATTACAAACTATTTATTTATTATGAACGTATTAAATTTACAATAACGGCATTGTAGCATACATAATACCTGTACAACATATGCTATAGGATAAATTCTACAGATAGAATCAAATACTACATACAGGGAATCATTCACTTAAAGTACGGGATCACCCAAAACTCACCAACCAAGTGATTAAATGTTAATGGATTTAATTATAACTGACAAATACATGACGTGGCGAACTATTAATAATCTAACTTTGTGTGTTACTCTATTGTTCGGCTACTATTGTCCATTTCTAGTTTTTACTGTTATTTTATTACCTCAGTAGTGATTAAATTTTTACTAACTGTTCATTTTTATTTCTAATTCTTTAGAAATATTCTATATGTTATATGTACGCTCAGTTCATATAAACAGGTTTTTGTAAAGTAGCTGTCAAACCGTTAACAAGACGTCACAATTGGAATCAAACTTTCAAAAAAACTTACAAAATCTTTTGAAAGTAGCAACGTGGTCGTTATATTGCTATATTCCTATTACTTAATGTAATAGGCAAATGTTTACTTGAATCATGATTCATCAAAATGTAATATATTGTAATCGGTAATTAACTCAAAGATTAATAAATGTAAATGATAAATTCCTATAATAATATTTTGAATTTGTTTTGTATTAACCTCTTGACTGTACTATGCGTAAGACCGAACTTAAAGCTATATTCAGAGCGACCAAAGACTATGACGCGGACTATACGTTACATTAATTTTTGAGGCTGTTTGCAAATCGTATGCAGTAAGTATTAGTGAAATCAAAGACTAGACTTACTATAATACAATGTGCAGTACTTATTTTCGACTAGTTATGTTATTATAATATGCCTGTATTTAATGATTTCTCTGTTACTAACAATTTTCAGAGACTATTCATTTTGGAATACTCCTTGTGTGCCAAATTGGTTGAGATTTATCAACATTTAGAAGTACTACTATATACAATTCTTATACCCTAAAAAATATGTAAGTCTTACAGTACTCATGTAAAAAATACATTTGAGTTTTAATGCGTGTGCGCGTGTGGTGCGATTTTTTAGCAGTAATTATTATCGGCTTGTAATTTGATTAAAGTAAGAGTGTATTTTAATTTTCAAGTATATAAAATCTCATCGAAATCGATTGATATGCAATAAAAAATATTTTTTTAGTTAAATTATGGTAAGATGTTTACTTTATTTTATTTTAATGAAATAAGACATTTGCTAAAAAATATTTATTTAAAAGTAGTTTGTAGTATGGTAACCACAGTGCTATCAAACGCAACGGTAGCAACCGGGGAAGTCTAAAATATACCGACAGTCGTTGCGATCATGCCGACCTGCAAGATTCTCAACAATTTGTTAACCACAAAGTGATCCAAAAACGTGACCCTGGCAAGGCCTTAAACTTAAATAAACAGAAAGAGTATAAAAATTAAAATACAAGATAATGTTTATATCAACAAAATATCGAACATAATAGATTGATAAAAGTAATTATCCTCAAGCGAATTCTTTAATTCATTTGAGTAAATATACCTAATAGTAACATAACATTGTATACGTGACAAGCTTCTTGTGATCATTATCTAAAGCTAAAAGAAAGTATAAAATGTAGGTTATACCTTTTTCAATAAATATATATTTTGTCGTTAGGTCTTAATTTTGTGACATACTTAATAAAAGAGGAGGGACAGCAATACATTTTTTATATATCAATGTTTAACTGAACAACTCGTTAATAAATATAGCTATAGAACCTTTCCGTTCTTATGAACTCTGTTTTTTTCCGTATTGATAGTTCCACTTGTCTTTATACTACACATTTAAAAATTCCTTCTTAATTTTACCTTCGTAAATAATCTTGTTGAAATTAATGGAAAATAATTAGATATATGTCTTTATATACCTTCAATCGTGGCGTAGTTTATGGTCACATTTAACATATAAAATAATAATATGAAAATGAATACTAATAAACAACAAATAGAATCTCAGTTAAAGTTTGTTCTAAAACTTTTAAAAGTATGGGAACGATACTTTTAAACATCAAAAAATCACATGTAGCTTCAATGAATAAAATTCAAGGGACGTTTTTCAAGGTTTACGTAACTACGTACGTAACTGCTTATCGTGGGAACGCCGCAGGGTTAAACAATGGGAAGCGGAACGTGGCCCGGAGTACGCGACATTGTCTGATTCATTTATTACACCAGTTCGTTCGTTGCATAAATCACCTGATGTTGAGTGTATATCAGTTGTGCGTTTCTCGAGATAATTAGGTCAAATATTAAGCAACTATTTTTTTTATTGATTTAAAACAAGAAGCAAGTAATGAGTAATCTGTGAGAGTATTGCAACTATTTAACCAGTCATGCTGTATACATTAATTTCTATCATATCGTCTCATATAAAATACCGTTATCTTTTACGCAGCAAAGTAATGATTATGAAGAACAAACAATGATTTTTGATTATATTATCTACAAATTATTAATATTAAAATTATATTTATTTGAATTTCTAGCGATCGCCTCTAAGCGAGTACATGTTCTTACCATGGCTCGGAGCAACTCTTCGAGGTCTCTTCCTGCGACAAGCTCCAACCGCCGGGGCCCTGCTCTACACTATGGCGGTCATCAATGGAACAGTCAATTTGCTCTTTCTGACTGCTTTCTTCTTTCTATTTCGTTAGTTTATTCTTAATTCGTTATTTTATTTATAACTCGAAGTAGAATTGGCATAAGAATGCGGTTAAGGAAGTGTTATTAAGAATTCTGTGTTCTGAGTCGAACTGGCGCCCGTTGATAGTAACAAAGGTGCGATTGAAGTGTAAGCGGTTTTGTCATTCTATGGGCGCGCCAATAATACTGTGGGATATTCGCCGTTTGTTCAACTTACAACTACTTATCAATTACTATTTTAAATAAGCTGCTGATTTAATTCTAAGATGGATAGCTTAAGTTCAATAATCGGATTCCTTCTTTGGAAACGTTTCCCAAAAATTTCAAAAGCGATCTCTGTAAGGTTGATTTTATTACCTCAACAAAACTTCTTATGGATTTATGCTTTGTTGTAAATTAATCTTACTTTTTTGTTATATATTTCGAATTGCCACTTTTTGTATATACCATTTACTAATTTCATATTTTACATTTAGGTAATGGTTTAACAAGTAAGTGTTGGATAATTCACGATTTAGTGTTCCGTAATGGAGTTAAAATATAAAGATTACAGCTAACGTACTAATAATATCATTTTTTAAAATACACACATCAAAAAAGTCTAAGCAACATGCGTGATATTACAAATTTTACCATTTATATTAATTAATTTCTAAGTATTTACTCAAACAAAGTGCGTAGGTAAGTAATAGTCCGAGAGCCAGTAACAGAAATATATGACCAAGTTCCTCTCAAGTGATAATTAGTAAAATGCATCAGAAAATCGATCTATAAAGTCTCGTGAACGTCAGCTAAGGCTCGGTGGGGGGGATGAGCAGTTGTAACCTCCCACGCTCGAAGAAAAAAAAAATACATTCACTCATTTCCTCTCGGCTAAAAATTTATCAAATTATAGCTAACCCAATATCTCAACAAAAAAAATAAATCAGCTGGCTATAACATAGTGTATTGTACGTCAGCTGATGTCTCGATCATGGAAAAAAAAATCTTCACTTTCAGTGATATCCTCTCAAATAAAAATTTACCTGATGATAGCTTATATGTAGCTATTGATAAATATATACGTCAGCTGGCTGTATCTCGGTGGAAAAATCGTCAGCTGATAATTTGAAGGTCGTTACGTAGAAGTTAGCCAGAAGCATTTACTGACTATTTAAATGCATCAGCTGACTAGGTTTCCCTCGACTTACTGCTAGCTGATTTTTTTTATTTATCACAGAAACATATTTAAAATCAGCTCACAAATTTTCATGTGGGAGGAAATGACATCTCTTCAATTATTCGGCATAGCACTCCAATATGAGTGTTGAGGTGAAACAAATATTCCGTAACAATATTTTTTAAATTTAATACGTGTATATTCAAATAATTTTAGTTCTATTCCAATATTTAAATAATCTATTTGATTAGTATAAATTAACTAGTTACTTGATAAAAAATATTTATTATAAAAAAAATATGAAAAATTACAATTAAGAATGACAATGTTATTTAATCATTTTCATTTTCGCTATGGCTTGAGTCACACCTATCTCTCTCTGATTCATTTTCCGAGTCACTGTCAGAGCTGTCTGCGGTAATATTTTCATCGTCATCATCTGTACAAAAAAAAATAAGAATGCGTATTTTAGCATAATATCATTAATATGATAATAAAATGTTACCTTTTTCGGGCTGGATAGTTATTTCATCAATTGATGTTGGTAACTGACTTCCAAAGAACCAGGTGAAATCATATTTATTGTCAATTTCTTCCCAATATAGCACTGCACTTAATGAGATTTTCTTCACTGAACGATTTTAAATTAGAAATAGATTTTGTTTTTTTGCAAAAAACGCAAAAAGGCGTTACATTAGACATTTTTATAAATTTTTCACAGATACTACGACAATGTTTCTAGATGTTTCTTCTTTCAACAAAAGGGTACCCCCTCCAAGCGTACCTTAATACTGTCTATGCTATGCTAGCGTGTATTGTTTGAATCTTTAAAAATAACAAGAATAATTAAAAAGACGTCATTTCCTCCCACATGAAAATTTGTGAGCTGATTTTAAATATGTTTCTGTGATAAATAAAAAAAATCAGCTAGCAGTAAGTCGAGGGAAACCTAGTCAGCTGATGCATTTAAATAGTCAGTAAATGCTTCTGGCTAACTTCTACGTAACGACCTTCAAATTATCAGCTGACGATTTTTCCACCGAGATACAGCCAGCTGACGTATATATTTATCAATAGCTACATATAAGCTATCATCAGGTAAATTTTTATTTGAGAGGATATCACTGAAAGTGAAGATTTTTTTTTCCATGATCGAGACATCAGCTGACGTACAATACACTATGTTATAGCCAGCTGATTCATTTTTTTTGTTGAGATATTGGGTTAGCTATAATTTGATAAATTTTTAGCCGAGAGGAAATGAGTGAATGTATTTTTTTTTCTTCGAGCGTGGGAGGTTACAACTGCTCATCCCCTCCGCCGTGCCGCAGCTGACGGTCATAAGGCGTCATGATACTATTGTCTGATGCGTATCACCAATTATCTCTCGAGAAGAAATAATTAACCAAATTTTCACCTGGCTCTCGGACTATAAACTTTTTTGTTATTGATGACATACTGGCTGGTTGTAAAAAAACTGCGAATTTGTTTGAATTTAAGTGCGTTTTAATTGCTACGTTTAGTCTTGATTTTATAATTTTACCAACCATTTAAATAAAGTTAGCGACAAAATTGAATTGTTAGATATTCTTTACGTCACGAAGCGACGTCATTTGATGGCAGATGAAATGCAAAGAGCTGTAGGGATGTTGCAAGCGGGAAGTAATCAATCTTAGGTATCTCGACATTTTGGCATTCATAGAAGTGTTATTTGTCGTCTTTGGCAGCGCTACAATAATACAGGAGAACCCGCTGAACAGCATTCAGGCCGTAAAAGGAGTACAACCACTCGGCAAGACCGGTACATACAACTGACTGCAAGACGCCAGCCGATGTTAACCGCTCGAGAGATAAGTTTGAGGCTACAAATTTCAAGTGGTGTTGATGTAAGTCCTCAAACTGTGCGAAATCGACTGCATGAGTACGGCCTACGAGCTCGACGCCCAATCAGGTGCCCACCGATACGTCACGGGAATCGCGCTCGTCGATATGAATGGTGTAGAGAAGCATAACATGGACCCAGGAACAATGGGATAAAATGATGTTTTCCGATGAGTCGCGATTCGGGTTTAAGTCTGATACAAGAAGGGTGCGAGTGTATCGTCGGCCCGGAAATACTGAAAGGCTCAGGTGCGTGCAGGAAGTTCATCCATACAGCGGCTCAACAGTTATGTTATGGGCGGGTATTATGAAGAACAGGCGAACTGAGCTCGTTTTTGTAAATGGAAACATGAATGCTGAAAATTACATTGAGGATATTCTCAGACCTTATGTCTACCCATTTGCACAAACCTTTGGCTCCGATTTTAGGTTAATGCATGACAATGCGCGTTCACATACAGCTCGGCGAACCAGTGAATACTTTGCAACGGAGAACATCCGGGTATTTCCCTGGCCTGCACAATCGCCAGATCTCAACCCCATCGAGCACGCATGGGACATGCTCCAGAGACGTGTTTTGAAGGACTTGGACGGAGCGACAACAACCCAACAGCTGAAGGATTTGCTACAATTCCATTGGGAGCGAATACCGCAAGATGACATAAACAGTCTCATTAATTCAATGAATAATCGTTGCCGACAAGTTCTGAATAGCAGAGGAGCCCATACTTTGTATTAAATTGTTCTATTCTTTCACAATAAATACATTTTCTTTAGAAATTTCATTTTGTAAGAAAAAAGTTTAGTTTCTTATGTATCTTAGTTTCTACAGTATATTCTAATATTGTTCATTTCTGTTATTAAAAGAACTTATAAAGACAACAGCTGTTATTTTTACATCATAGAACCCTAAAGATATTATTTTAAAAATAAAATACAACGTTATAATGTGAAGAACCATCCTAAAATTTAAATTAGTACATGTTGCTTAGACTTTTTTGATGAGTGTACTATATAAGTTTTAGCTTTTGACCACACTATCATCTGATGTTAAATAACGATGTGGTCTATGGTGGTAAACATGTTAAACTTGGAGGTGGACTGTCTCACAAGTGCAGCTATCGGAACACATTTTTATGGGGCCGTTCAAGTATTACGTAAGCAGAGTTTTTGAAGTTATACTTCTTTTGGCGCGTTAGGGAAAAATGATGAGAGTAAATTTTTACGATGCGCGCGCACACCGTCACGAAAAACCGACACCCTGAAGTTAGCTATAGTCAACATTTTGTTTCTTTGTATTTGTCGTTTGTATTTCTTTGTATTAAAACTTTCAATGTACTAAATAACTTTTTTCTATTGTTAGTGTCGTTTTTTCTACAAACGTAGAAGAAAAATTTTGAAAAGATTTTTATCTTGTTACGCCAAAGAAGTATAACTTCTAACGCGTGTACATAAGTACACACACACTTTTTTGTAATTTCGGACCGCCCCCTCCCCCTGGTCAGGAGGACTACGCTATTGACCTAGCAAGGTCTTAACAGCTTCACCGGACTACAATATTTTTGATGTTTAGTACTTGTCGTTGGTAAAGAACTGTTTAAAATGTTTTTATTATACAAATATTTAATTTTACTGTTCAATTTTTCAAGTGTTTACTTCCATACAAATATTGTTCTGAAAATTACAAACACAACTAAAATTTTTTTTGCCAAATTGGTACGTCCGTTCAGAAATGATGCACTTACATACATTCGGTAATTTATTTTTATTCAATAGATTGTAGTGGTCACTAAACTATTTTCAGATTTTATATGTAAACCTTTTTTGAATTCCTTACAGTACTTGAAGCCCGTATGTGGTTGGAGATAGCTAGGTTAGTGCGTTCACGCTGGGAGCGGAGAGACCACGTTAACGGTTCCCATGACGCCGAATATGAGATAGAAACTCTTTGGAGCAATGACGACGTACACAGCGTTGAAGTCAGAAATTATGTTTATTAAAAGCTATTGTAGTCATAAAAAACAAAAATACTGGTTTGTGGTTCAGTTCGAAGTTCATAGAAAAGTATTTACTCTACAGGAATTAATTAAATTGCCTATTGACGTAATTACTCATTTCAATTATTTTAATATGTAAAATGGCATTGTGATATTGTTTACGTTTTCGATAAATTAAGTTCAAAATAATCATTGTTAAAATTCTAGAAAATTAAATAAATTTTATACGTATGTAAGTAGATATAATTTCGATTGTTAAAATATACTTTGTTGATAGAATATAGTCAATGTCTGTGTAGTCTTAAATAATGAAAAGTAATATAACAATATCTTTCGATTTATTAAAATCCATAACCACATTTCGGAATTTGTTAAAAATATTGTAGACATATTGAAAAGAAAATTGTTAAAATTGTAGTAAACTCTTAACTTCAATAAAGTTTCATGATACTTTTCCTTTATTATATTAAAGAATATATAACAATACTAATATTTATGACATAAAAAGAACCAAATTATATGTTTTATTATGTACATCTTTATATATACTAGAAATGCAGATTTAATTGCGTACTAAGCGCCTACGAACTAATTAAGTACATTAAAAAATAGAAAGTGTGACAAAAGATTCTTTACACTTTAACTACGGCCTTTCCGTAATTTTCCCCGTCCAACATTCCGACGAACGCGTCAAACAACTTATCAAAACCCTCTGTGACATGCTCTCTAACTTTTAGTTTGCCCGACTTGATCCAGGTAACCATATCGATGAAAGCATTTGACCAATCAGGCCACCTCCACACTAGGAATCCTTCTATTTTCAATTGCTTAGATACTAAACTCGGTTGCAAAATCGAGGCTTTGGGTAGTTTACTTGAATCTTCATTGTAAGAACTTATACTACCACAAACTGAAGCCCTACCGAATAAATTCATTTGATTTATGATCATACTGCTCAGTTCCCCGCCGACATTATCAAAATAGCAATCTACGCCTTTGGGTGCAGCTTTTTTTAGTTCAGTGAAAACGTCTGCGGTTTTGTAGTTTAAAGCCTTATCGAAACCCAGTTCTTGTTCTAGCCATTTCACTTTGTCATCAGAACCGACGAATCCGATCACTCTGCAACCTTTAAGTTTAGCTATTTGTCCAACGAGGGAACCTACTGCTCCGGCTGCGCCTGTTACTACAACCGTTTCACCCGCTTTGGGTTGGCAAAGGTTTAAAAAGCCAAAGTAAGCTGTCGCTCCTGGCATACCAACAGCACCGACTCCTAGCGATTCGGACAAACCTTGCAGATCCGGTAACTTGTAAATCTTTTCTTGTAGGGTCTTATTAAGTAATTCTTTCGGCTTGAAGACGTAGTAGTCACACCAACCCTTGTGAGAGACAACTTTTGTTCCCACAGGGTAATCTGCATCTTTCGACTCTTCAACCACTCCAACTTGAAAGCTGAATTGATCGTATGGTAATTTTTGATGTGAATTATAAGCTCGGAGGTAAGGGTCGACGCTGATCCATTCTGCTTTCACTAGTACCTCACCATCTTTTATTGGTGGTATTTCGTATGTTACCAACTCATAGTCTTCTCTCTTAGGTGGACCTTTGAAGTGGTTTTTCACCACGTATTTTCTTGCTCGTACCATTGTTTTAGTCAATGTCGATTTTCTTCAAAATATTGATGATTTGACCTCGGCTTTATGCAGCAGCAATCTGAATATGTAATATAAAAACTATTAGTACTTGAACATCTGCTTTACTTATGTATCATAGAACATAAAAAAATCATAAAAATGTTTAATTACTAATTGTTTTTTCTCGAACTGATTACGCTATATGCCTGACGAGCTTTCACAGCTTCAACACTAGTTACTAATATGGGAACGATGTTTGTAAGCAGGAGGTATTCTATAAAACATGATAACTACCTACATATATATTTATGACACAGGATATTCTGCAATGTCTGATACGGTATTTTTTCCTTATATATTGTTTTTGCGCTTGTCTGTTTTTTTTTTGTTGTCATTATGGTTACCGAGTTGTCAGGAATCATACGATTAGAATTCAAGATGCTTTTAAAATGTCATGTTTTTTTTGGAATATTGCAAACATAAGCTTATTTCTGTATATATAATGTATACACGAGGCATTTCCTTTCTGCTTTTTTTTTGTTTTTTGTATGTTTTAGCGTTGGTTCATCATCTCACCTGATGTTAAATGACGATGTGGTCTTAGATAGTAACACGTTAAACTTGGAGAACAAAATAACTTTTTTTTTTATATCATAGGTGCCAAACGAACATGCGTGTCACCTGATGGTAAGTGATCACCGCTGTCTATAGACACTAGCAACACCAGGGGAGTCACAAGTGCGTTGCCAGTCTGTATTTGGGAGAAAGGGGAGGGGAAGGGGAGGTGGGCCTCCGGCGCACTCACTGACCGAACGAAACGCAACAATGCAAGCACTGTTACTTCACGTCGGTTTTCTGTGAGAGGGTAGTACCCCGAGCGAGCCGACCCATTCATGCTGAAACCAGTAATAGCTTCAGCGTGGCTCTACCACCAGAAAGACCATTGGTCACCACCACTACTTGATTAATCAGACTAGTCAAAACACAACTATAGATACTTGGCGACAGATTTTTATATCATAAGGGTGATTACAATTTAAATAAAATCCCTAACATATTCTCATGATATCAATTCAATGTTTTCTATCACCGAAAGCACTCACTTATTACAGGATTCGAACCTACGTCGATCAAACAGTGTTTAAGTAAACTCCAGCAACTCCGTAATATACTTGTTTCCTACTCCATACAATAAAAAAAAGTGAGTGCGTGTAACCGACACACGCGATTGAAATAAAACTTCTTTGGCGTTATAAGAGATGGCGATTAAGTTAAAAATTAATTCTATTGTATGATTTTTATTATTATTAATTTTTTTGCGTCCTTTTCTATATTTCTATTTACTCTATAACAAAGAGTTGCTAATAATATTTTCTGTGTTATTTAAGTTCCCAATTAGGCGATAGATGGCATTACAGATAATAAAGCTTTGATTTAATTTGTTACTTACATTGAAACGAGATGGCGTCACGGTCGCGCGCCCCTATATACATAATTCATTCTATTGTATGATTTTTATTATTATTCAATTTAATATCTGTTATTAAATTTTTTCTTTTGAAAAGTATTTGGTTGATTTGTTTATAAACTATTTATTGACAAAATCAAAAATATTTAAAAACCGGATGGTACAGAAACGTGACGCCATATTGCCGTAACAAACTTCCGTTGCATTGTCATTCAGTTAACTCCTAGTCGCGCCTACAGAAGTTTTACTTCAAAAAACTCTTCTCTCTATACTAAGTTGTATAAAATAGTATGTATACGTGTTTTTTTTATTTCTTAATGAATTTTATGTCAACGCTTGTGCATATAACTTAGTTTTCTTGGTACATTTTATTTTTTATTTTATATCTTACTATATTCTTGTCGGTGAAGTGATTCGCCGTGAAAACTTTGAGAGCGACGATCAGATGTTACACAATATAAATACGGGCGTAAGTTGCAACTTTGTCATGCTTTTTGGTGCCGTTTGAATAACTACATGTAATTAACTTTTTGCAATTACTCCATTTGCATATTTATTCAGGATGAAAATTAGTCGCCGTCTTTCTTCAAGCCTCATACTACCTTTAGGTAAGTCAACTTTTATTGGAATCGATTAGGTCGTTTCGTGAAAAGATATCAAATAAACAGACAGTCAGTTTTGCGTTTATAATATTCTATTATAGTGTAAATTATTGGCTGAGCGGAAACCTAGACTTTAGTATTGATTTCGAGTCAGTATTGACTTTATTTCTAGAATAGCTCCTTTACATTTGCATACAATGATGAATGAATATTGTTATTGATCGTTGAATTTCAACATGGCTAGGCTACTAGGACATCATGTAAAATGTTTTTACACTATTTATTTTACTATAATAGCTCGCCACTAGGTGTCACTAGAGACTGTACTTTATTATTAAGTTTTATATTATAACTAACGGGCCCGGTGGACGTTGTCCTCCTTTGATAATTTAAAAGATCCTAAAATCTAACCGCAGCGCTACCTACCGAGCCCAATTTTGAATCTAACCATTCTCGAATCCATTGAAACACACAAAAAATTTCATCAAAATTGGTCCAGCGGTTTAGGAGTTCAGTCACATAAACACGGACACAAGAATTAAACATATAGAGACTTAACGCGGACATAGTCTCGTGCTGTTGTTAGTTGTTATTATGAAAGTAATCATAAAACTCAATAATATTTTTTTCTATCCTTCGAAATAATTATCTATAGCGTAATCATACAATTATTACATTTATCGTGATTAGTTATGTTTTCGTAATAAAAAATAACATAGAATTACAAGGTTAATAAACAATGGTGCTTACCGTGAACTGGCATATCTATTATTTATCATATTATGATATAAATATATTATGATTATACACATATATTATGGTTAGGACATATATTATGATATAAAAAAACTTTCCGAAGATTTATTCTTAGTTGTTAACCTTGAAAATACGTTTAAGGTATTAGTCTAGACGCAAGCATCGAATCGCATATGAATATCATAAAAATAAAACTAAAAACCTTATGAACGGCAAACTACATTCTCGGTGTATAAAAATTGGAAATCTTAAAGAAATTTAATGTTACATGAACGATTAAAACTGGATTTAGCTCATTTTGCTCATCATTAAGCTCATACGGAGGAGTTGTTAGACTCAAATATCGAACATCAAAAAAATAGATCTAAATAGTTTTGACACACATGACCTCACTTTAATACATTGCAGCCGGTACGGGTGGCTAGTTATATTCAAAAATTAAAACGATTGCCGGTTTCTTTTCAAATAAACGTGCGTTTATCAAAAGACGGTCAAGTCCTAAGTTGTTATGAAAAAAATACTGAATGAAAGTGAATTTAATAACAGTTATCAAATCAAATTCTAGAAATATATTAATAGCTTTAAAGATTTAGTACTTTGTCCATTCTATTACATATTAGGGAAGTGTTACATAATTTATTATTTTCCTTTGCAACTATATCTATTTTTATCATTAATTTAGTAAAATAAAACGCTACTTACCGATAAAAATAAAGAACTTTACGATAAGATTTTTACAATCAAATACGATAAACAGACTCGTCGCACGTCCGCCCCGATCAACCGGCACAACAGACTGATTACTAGAAACTAGGGAATAAGAACTTTGGGTAAAGGATTTATAGGTTAGTTTTTACGCGCTCAGTAGTTTAACTGGCGTACGTATAAAGTATACGACACCAAACAGCATATTATATGAACGAACACTAAGATTATGTAGCATGACTTGCATTTTTGAATTACATGCAGACGGATCTAGAATTATTCGTGTTTTCATCATTTTTTTTTACATATAGATTCCGATATGACTTAATCTAATGAGTGTCTCGCGATGAGTCTCGCGATGAGAACTCTCTAATGAATTTGGCGCGGACTATACGTTAAATTAGTTGCATTGGAGGCATGTTTACAACAGTGTATCGACACACTGATAATATCAATAGAACATTGTCGATATTTGGGTAAATTGATTTTGTTTAACTGAGGATACAATAATCGATATCGATATAGTTGAATAATCCTGACTAATATGATAACGCGATTATGCGTTTTTGAAGTCAAAATTTCTTTAGCGGCGTTGTGCACTTTTTTTGGGATGGGTAAAAATGTAAAACTCGCGTCAGGACACGTGACCTGATCGAAAATTCGTAAGACGGACGGAGAGTAGACCGCCGGCGCGGCGTAGGAGAGGAAGTAATATCCCCCTGTCTTTCCACCACGCGACGAAAATGTATGCCTGCTCCTGATGTTTCGTTTAAGCGACGCAAGGCACTTGCGCGAGTGTCCGTGTGTGTTGGTACTACAGCCTGCTACGCAATCCACAGATGGTTTTAGAGATTAGATTAGAGATTGGCGATGATGATGATGGTAAAGAGTCGTTGAAATTATGGATGAAAGTTGATTTTTCGGAGAGATAAACTTTTTAATGTAAAATAATTGTAATAGTTCTGAATTTTTTATCTATACTAATATTATAAAGAGGTAAAGTTTGTGAGTTTGTGAGTTCGTGACGTTGTGGTGTTGTAGGGGGTAATCTCAGGAACGACTGGTCCGATTTGAATAATTCTTTCAGTGTTATATAGCTCATTCATCGAGAATGGTTATAGGCTATATATCATCACGCTAAGGCTAATAGGAGCGGAGCACAGATGAAAAATGTTTCAGAATCGAGATGATTTTTTATTTTTCAGAGCTTCTGCTGCGTGTCAGCGTTAGCCCAGAGTAGTAACTATTACTACGCGGACGAAGTCGCGGGCAGGGGCTAGTGTAATATAAATTGTCATGTTTGTGTACGATAGCGCAATAAATGAATATTGTATTTTACCACATAAATGATAGTACTTTTATATTGATAAATAAAGCAATTCGTGCGAAATTATTCCCAAACTATGCCAAAATATTAAAAAATGCACAACGTTAATGTTCAAACTTTCACTTCTGACACTTCTCCCGGAGTGCAACCCGTTGTTTTTTTTATTTGTCTGTTTGTTGCGCTTTCACGCTTACTCAACTGAAATTTCATAAAATTTTGCATACATTTTGATAGAGATACAGAAAATGATATAGATTTCATGCAGAAAAAGTATTATTCCCGAGAGATAGGTGAAATCTGCATTAACTTGAATGAAGCCGCAGTCAAAAGCTAGTACTGCATAAACTAAAATAATACTCATTGAAAACAATTTCATTTATATTGTATTTATACAAAATTCTCACTTACCTTATACAAAATAACTTTTGCTCGCTTTGATGTAGATTTGTTCTATCCCTCGAGAAAAGTACATTCTTCTGAATGAGGTACCATATACCCTTTTCTGTACCTTTATAACGCGTTGGCAAAATATCATGACGACCGGTTAAGTGGTTTAGAGGAGAAAGCGTAAAAACAAACAAATAAATTCATTTTCCCATTTACAGTACTAGATATAATTTCTTTTTTATAGAATATTCTATCTGTTTTTCCGCTACGCTTTCGCTTTTCAGACTACGCTATTGGCCTGGTAGGGCCTTTACAGCTTCATCGGACTACTAAGGCGAGAGCTTAAGGCACTCAGCTGATTTTATTCAGACTACTAGCTCAAGGGTGCACGGCACACCTCAGCTTGGGCTGTTGTCGATACCGCGGATCTGACCTAGCTAAGCTATTCTAAGCTATTCATACACATATTCGTTTGTGAATCATACAATTTAAATGTCACCATTTTCTACGATTTAGGTTATGGGAATGAGCAATTAGCCGGCGACGAAGGTACCAGTAGTAATTGGCGATGAGCGCATCATATCCAAAAGTTTCTAAGGACACTCCCATTGTATTTACAGTAGAATACAAAGACCCAATGGCGAAATATTAAAAAATCATGATCTGCTTCATGAACCATATACTTCATGTGTTATAGGCTCACGTCTGACCACTGTAAACCTGATATGGTAAAGGTTCATCTAAATTATGATAACACATGAAACTTCGCATACCAAATATCTTTTTTACCACCGCGATTTTGCAAATTATTAGTCATCGATTTTAATTATTGTTTAACAAATCATGCTCTTACGGAGTGTTGACTTTATATTGTAATGAGCGATAAGGCGCCTGGTAAAAATTGGTTTTTGTAGTTTTAATAAATTTTATGCAAGCTCATGCGAGGTCAGATATGAACGAAATGTGTTTTTGATTAAAATAAGCATGCTTGCCTATTGTACTATTTTATTAGGTTATTTCCTATTTTATAGGAAAGGGTAATTTCAATATCAGGATACCTACCATGTAGAGATATCTATTTTCTAGCTGTGCCTCGCAGTTTCAATCGTTTTTATTTATTCCGTCCGCACTATTTCGTTCTTGTTGAGCATATATATATATATTTCATCATTTCAAGGATTTCATCCTTGTGATTGACCCTAACGATCAATGCAATAAAATTACAGTGTGTAATTTATAAAGATTATAGTCGGTTCGATTCCCGAGTGAAGCAAGAGAATTTTCGAAAATCTTTGAATGCAGTTTTATTTCTTTTCATAAATAAAGAAATGTTTATTTGGAGTAAAATTCGCTATCTCTATTATTTAGAGTACTTTCCCTCCGGTTTTGAATGAAATCTTCGACTATATTATAACGTGAGCCCGAACCTACGGCGATAAAAACAGCGGCCAAAAAGATTGACGAGGACTTTATGTGAAATTTCAACATAATCGTTTCATTACTTAATGCATGACAAACTAAATAGTTTAACAAACAAACTCATATTCTCATTTATAATATTAGTAAGCACTAGTAAGGATATCGATTCCTTTAAAGGTTGTAGCTTGACGTTAGATAGTCTGTAATTGTCGTCAATAAACAGACTATAAAATGTAAATTTGACGGGTATGGAATTAGTCCGTTCAAAAAGAAAACTGTGCTATATAATAACATGCGATATATTATCATGAGATGATAAAAAACAAACATACATACTTATTTCGTATGCAATAAATATTACAATAATAATAAAAAGAAAAACTTAGAAATAAACAAGTAAAACATAACTAGAAACAATAACTTATAAAATATGCAATTGATATGTATGCGTTTCAATTAATCATATCCTATATTTTGTTTTATTGTATTTTATTTATTTAATTAGATTAATCTTTATAAGATAACATTAATTGTTAAATTACCAATTAATTAATCAGGACATCGTTAAAAGAGTTCAAGATATTCTTGTTATATTATTTACGTGAAAAATTATAATCCAGTTTCATCCGTGAAAATATCTACTGCAATACATCAAGTATAGTTAAGAAATATTTGGTAGACTATAAATATTATATCTTATCATATATTTATCACCAAACAGTGCACTTTTCTTTAGGGTTCATCCGTGACCCGAGAGGGCATCTAAAGTCTCTGGCAAAATCGTGGGAATTCGACAGCGTACCAATAACTCGAAATATACCTGGGGAATGGACGGCTGTCTTTAATTTATTCCGCATGGCCTCAGGTCGCATCGCACCACACCACACCTGTGGATATACTTAATTTTAAATTGGATATCATTTATGTTTAATGAGTTGATGTCAATTTGCCTTCCACTAATAATTATTCACTCCCTTTATATATCAGAAAACAAGGAATCCAACAATAAATTGAAATCTGTTTTTTTTCCATTTCAATTTTCAACATAGTGCAAGAGAATAAATATTACGAATGTATATCATGCAAAAGTTTGTTTTGCTAGTAAAATTGTTGTCTCATATTTAATATTCATTATGTACCTAGAAAGTAAATACAGAATTATAAGTAAAGATAGATTTGTCAAGATTAAAAATATTATGCTAATTATACAATTATAACATTATAACCGCTTCGGACACCATCGTAGTCATCGAGAGAAACTCGATCAGTTTTAATGTTTTTTAGGATACTTTTTTTTATTAAACTATAGAGTTATTGTTATTATTTGCTTATTATTTTTACTTATTGCCTATCGATAATAACATTTGCTTGCCTCCTATTATTTGAATTTAATTGATGGATTAATTGACCGGCAAATCAGTAATGTGCTTTGGGAGCTAACTATAAAACCAAGGACCATTCAATAATAATATATAACACGGGATGGCTAATTTGTTATTATTTCAAGTATTAAACTTATGCGATTGTTTTTCAAATTCTGGTCTAAAATTTCTCAAAATCTATATTGTTCCATTTAAATATATTAAATTTTAATAAGGCATCAGTACATTCTTGCTGATTATACCAACCGTATAAGATAGGTCAATCAATAATTACACGTTTAATTATTAATAAAGTTTACAAATCGAAGAGATAAACTGATAAATTATCCATGCCAATACGAAATAGTAGTCATTTTTGACGCAATTCCTTGATCTGGGCACATTTCCGCAATAAATGATAGCTATTATCGGTATTCTGATATGTTTATAATTTGATCAATTATTTGTATTTCCACTTAATATACCTGCGCAAAGTTGAGGAAGAACAGTTGAGTATGAGTATGATTAAGCCCCGGAAGAGTTTCACCAGCCGTACCGTGTCGTTCCACCCAGTGTAAGTATGCGCGGAAGGCTTGCTTTACTCCGCCGTTGTCTGCAATGTTCTCACCCTGATACATAATAAACAAGTCGAGAAGAAGAAAGTATAAAATGTAGGTTATACCTTTTTCAATAAATATATATTTTGTCGTTAGATTCGTCTTAACCCTGCTGGAAAAATCTTATAGAATATTATAGGAAAAAAAATATCTATAAGATTTTATGATTTACTTATAAACGTATGAGCCTGAGAAAATTTTCTCTGAAATATTTTATGATATTTTATCAGTAGTTCACCAACTCATAGATTCTCATAAAAGTATTACTTCTTTGTCGTTATGAGATTTTATGAGTAATTCCATTAATTACTAATATCTATTAGATTTTATGAGAACTTCGAGATTAAATTTCAAGCCGCATTTCTATGCGATTTTATGTGGAAAATTGAAAGAAAAGTAGCTCATAAGAAATTATCGACCATTTATAAGAAAATTGAGCAATTGCAATTGAAATTCATATGACTATTTATGAGTATTTTCTCGGACAAATACACATCAAAATGTACTGCAACTTATAATATTCTATACGTTAAAAAGGCCCGGAATTCAGGATAAAATCCCATAAAATTCATTTTCGGATCAATTTACACGATATTTTAATTTTATAAAAAAAATTTTGAATCATTGTATTCTATTCATAATCGTGTATTAAAATTAAAATGATGAAATACAGACGCCTTAAAGAGTGAGAGCGCTGTAGCGAAATTGAAGTATGTTAGCGAGGGATGTTGCTCTTTGTCTTTCGATACGAACCCTTTTTGGTCGTTAGGTCATTCGACAAAAGCTCGTCGGAACGTGTGTATCTATTGTTCGTGAAGATTTTTTGTGATGCTTAGAAGTGAAAAATGTTTGCGTACATTAAAATACTCGGAAAAATTGTGAACGTGAACGAGATCCAGAAGTTCGAGATATAATATTTATGCCTTGCCTACGAAAAAATGTAATATTACAATTGGTCACAAAACTGAACAATGCACGTGTAGTCCATTGAAAAGTTACATTTGGGGTTGCATTTTTTAGAGGACGCAATTTTATTTTTTTGATGTGTAGGGGGGGTCAGTGTAAAGCTAAAACCAAGTTTGTGGGGTCGCCACCCTTGTCCCACGGCCGCCATCTTGAAAATAGGGGTTGAAATGGTATTTACGATATATCTCTTAAACTATTTATTTTATAAAAAAAATTTGTTAACATTTTTTGTTGCAAATTAAATTCTCTACAACTTTGCTCCAGTAACTTTTTGTCGTAGAACTATAAATAAAAAAGTTATAAGCGAAAATCTTCAGAAATTTGAGAAAAAAATTTATATTTTTCGATGTAACTTTTTTTTTTATCATTTTACGAAAAAATGATATCTGACCATTTTTGTACATCGTTTTTTGAGGAACAACTTTTATTCGCATCATTTTTTCATTAAGTCAATAGCTAAGGATTTACAGCGCTCCGAAGCGAGTACTATTTTTCAGCACTCTTAACTATACCTATATTATACGTGTGTACCTATAATATGTCATCAGTTATTGTTTGTTTTTGTTTTCTTTGTTTTTACTTTATTATTATAACTTTTATA